>OV656716.1:3750000-5000000 GCA_927399405.1 Agonopterix arenella | reverse complement strand
CCACTGCCTTTTCGGTGAAGGAAAACATCGTGAGGAAACCGGCACGCTTCAATTTCGAGGCATGTATTGTGCCCACTGTCCATTATAAGTGGCAACGGGCTCACTCCCCGTCACACTGGATAGAGTTTCGGTACTACTAGTGAAACGTGGATGTTCTGAGGTTTAAGAATATCTCTGACTACCCCCTCGGGGGATATAGTCGTGAGCATATGTTATGCTTAATAGTTAATATTTGCCACCTCTAAGGAAGGAGTGAGCTCGTACTGGGCATACTATTATGTAACTATCCAATTCGATGAGTATCAAATCGACGTGGTGTTATTTGGTCAGTTCTTGGCGACTCTAATGATGGTAATCGAATATCATCATCAGAATCTCCAAGAGAGTACCGATCCTATTGTGCTGCCCTCAATCGTATTTTTTTTTTTATTTTTTAACTACAATAAACAAAATTTTAACAAAAAATTAAAACCGCCTTCAAAAAAACTATTTTTTTAGTTTTTTGTTAAAATTTTGTTTATTTCACAATTTTCAGCGGTGAATCCATTAGTTCAATTTAATAGTAGTGCTTTGAATTAACAAACGCGCTAGGCGGCACTACGATTTTCAAAAGTTCCCCTCGATTTATCTGGGATGCCATCATCAGATCCTGATTTCCTTATCATGGTACCACCCTAGGAATATCTTCTTTCCAACAAAAAAAGATTCCTCATAATCGGTTCATAAACGACGAAGTAAAAACACAAAAAAATATATATACGGTCGAATTGAGAAACCTCCTCCTTTTTTGAAGTCGGTTAAAAAACAAGAATGTCAACAATGATAAATTTTCAATTTATCGGGTCACTGCGGATTTGTTTTTATAATGTTTGTAGTTATTATATTTAAAACCAATAATTCGTAATATTTCGATAAATTGAAAGCCAGTCAGGACTACAATGTGACATTCTTGTTTTTGGAAATGTTGTTTAATTGAGGGCAGCACAATAGGCTCGGTGCAGCCTTAACTAATATCGATATTCGTTAAGTGTTCGATCAGAAAATTTCTTTAATTGCTAAGTTACTAAAATACCTAAAAAAAGATAGAATACCTAAAAAGAAGAAAGTGGTATAGAAACTACCTAATATACAAAGTAACGGGCCATTATCCCATTCAGGGTGGTCAATAACTTTGCTACAACCTACCATCTATATTTTAAACTGTGCTCACCTTTATAATTACTTATTGAAGGTTTGAGGATGGAATAACGTGTCCATTGGTGATATGTAAATAGCCTTTCTTCTACAAAAATACAGCACATAAAACCTTATCCATTAGTCGTCTCGTACGGCAGCCATAGAAAGGAAAGTGGTACACACGGCGACACATCAAGCTATACAAAACCAACATAAGCTGGCCCCGCGTCGTTATACATTACGCGACCTACGCGCGGCCAGCTTATTTTGGTTTTGTATAGCTTGAAGTGTCGCCGTGCGTACATTCGAAGGCGAAATCAACAATAAAACGGTCTCTTACCTAAGAACTTTCTTAATTACCCAGGGAGGTCGAGATTCCTGCCAGGGTGACTCCGGAGGTCCTCTCACGATGAAGCTTGAAGGGCGGAGCACCCTCATCGGCCTGGTGTCCTGGGGCATCGGCTGCGGCCGCGAACACCTGCCCGGGGTATACACTAACATACAGAAGTTCGTTCCTTGGGTGGATAAGTTGATTAATCCTTAACTATGTCCTCGATGTACACACGGCGACACATCAAGCTATACAAAACCAACATGAGCTGGCCGCGCGCAGGTCGAGAAACGTATATGGTCGCGCGGCCAGCTCATGTTGGTTTTGTATAGCTTGATGTGTCGCCGTGCGTACAAGGTGTGCTTTAGAATGTCAAACTGAACAACTTTCAATACTGAAAAAAAAATCTGCTTTTATGCTAGTACGCATTTGAGTACCCTGTATACAAAATTGTAAATAATTATGTAAACAAATAAATGCAAAAGCTGCTAACCATTATCAACATTAGAATTCAAATCAATTAAAATTCGTCTTTCCGAAATTTATGAAAAATATGTCATTTCATATAAATTGACGTGTCGGTTTTCGTGTTTGTATGGAAGTCGAAAATAATAAGTATCGAATATCATTGCATACCGTAGAAATGGTTTTCAGGTTTTTGGTCAATAAAATTATGTATCTTGAGTCGAAATGACTTTGTAATCATATCAGTGATCAAGATTCACTGATCAGTTTTGATTTGACTCAATTATTGGGTTGAACTAATGTTATATTATTAATTTATTACCACAAGACCAATATTAAAAAAAATACAATCCTTTCAAATCTAAATCTAATTTAAAAGATATCTTTCAATCGAAAATTTATATTTTCTAGTTTATCGTCAAAATTATTAATTTTATATGAAAAACGAAAAACATACTGATACTATGTAAATGGTCAGTAAGCAGTTTTCGAAAAGATAATAGATTCGAACTAAATTCGAAAGAAAAAAAGAATAAAGAATAAAGAATATTATATATTTCTACGAAATTATTTTATGGAAATTATGGAAAAAATGTTGTGCATTTATTTGTACAATATTATTATTGTCATACATAGGTAGGTTAAATTTATATAATGTAGTTGTAAAGTGTAAATAATTTCTATCTTGTTTTTGATAGTAAATAAGTGTTTTTAAATTATTTATTTTGTTAATTAATATTTCAATTACATTTCTTCGGGATCCGAACCTCTACCGAATTTAATTTATAATTATAATAAATAATAATGAATGAATGAAGTCCTAAATTAGGATTCATAGGGCTATGTGGCCCGTTTACCTACTTTGTCTAATGTTTAAATTTTGTTTTTTATTTATTACTAGGCTACGAGTAATTATTTTTTAAAATTTTATAAATAAACCATTAAACAAATAAAATATTTTTATTTTTTTATTATAGTGAGTGTAGCTACCTAGCTACCTAGCTAGTGATCGTAGGGTACCTACTCGGTTAAATCCTAATACAGAAATCCCAGCAAACTATGCTTGCTTTATGCGTCTAATGTTTGACTATACGACACCTATACGGCCAAATTGTTAGTTGGGATATGAGTCACGAAGTATTCGAATCCGACGAACATTTGTATGAATAAATGTATGGATGTGAATAAGGCAAACAAATACAAAATAACTGCCTCCGTGTTCTAATGGTTACGGGCATTGGCTCGCGATATGGAGCTCGTGGGTTCGATTCCCACGGGACACCTAGTGAAATGTCACTTTGTGCGTTTTCCCCAGTTGGTTAGGACATTGCAGGCTGAATCACCTGATTGTCTGAAAAGAAAAATGATTCCGTGCTTCGGATGGCACGTTAAGCCGGTTGATCCCGGCTACTATCTCTGGTGGTAGTAGTCGTTACATAAAAGCCACGTCAGAGGCCGTAAGGCGGTCTGATAAAACTCTGACACCAGGCCTCTTCCCACACGATAAGAAGAAGAAGAAGAATAAGGCAAAGAGGTATGATCGTAGTAAATACCGAGCCCTATTCTCTGCCTACCCCACCGGGAAAGAGTCGTGAAGTTATACAGGATGTTACACACTTAAGTGATTGCTTTAGACCACCAAACTGAACAATTTTTACCATGGGATAAACAATTTAAACAGCGAAAAAAAATTGTCTGTTTCATACATTTGAGTCGAGTAGCTATTGTAGTTTTCTATGGAAAAACTTTTTTTTTCATTATTTCGATGTTAACTCCATAGTGACAGTTGTTTCCTTTGATACGTATTTACACCCTTCATACAGAGTAAACAATAAAATAAAAATGTGGTTGTTCCATTGAAAATGTCAGCGGCTACTCGACCCAAATCGTCGCTAGCCTTAAGGAGTTGTCGTCGCGCCTGGTAGAGGTCTCGGGGGACAACAAGGCCGGCGCATACCTCGGGCAGCGTATCAGCATTGCGATACAGCGAGGTAACGCCGCCAGCGTCCAGCCTAGCTAGCATGCCACCCACGACAAAGCGTTTAAACGAGAAAAACGTCATGCGCGCTCTTTCTGGCCTACGTAAAATAATAAATATGGAGGCACATCTCGATTTTTGTCGTTTTCTCGGGCGTGGCATGCTAGCTAGGCTGGGCTGCAATCGCGGTAAATATTTGGTGATTGAACCGTTATGGGATTACGTACGAACCATAACTTTTGACACATTTGGTATTGCGCTAATCGCGGTACAGCCGTTAGAGCCGTTTTGACAGATCGCTCAGACGTTATTGGCTGTCAGATACATAGAGTTTAGCGCGATGCAGAATTCAGCACAGTTGAATAGTAATTGGATTGCAATGTGATTAGAACTGAAATTGGATAAATAATAGAACTTCGATGTTTTAACTTAGCGCAATCGGGCACCAGGGCACTCTCCCGCTCGATAGCGACAGTGCGGTGGCCCCCTACAAATCAAATGTATATTATACTTACCTACTATATTAAGATTGCAAATAACATAAATATTATTTTTTAGGGTAATATAGCCCAGTCATTTTACGGAGTTTTGTTAGGCGGGGTAGGGAGTAATTATTAATTGGACTTTTAAACTGTAACCGGCACCATTCCGTGACAAAAATTCTATCTTAAAACATATGCTTACCTATCAGACATAAAAAAAAAATATATATATAAAAAAAATCCGAGGCCGAAGATGTAGCATGCTTACCTAGAAAAAGTTAAAGTTTTGTGTCCCAGATGGCTTTTAAATTAATAATATTAATACCAATGCACTCATTTGACTTAGATTTAAGAATATAAATAATTTTTGAGCAATAAAATTGGCATTGAAATTTAAAAAATGAGGTACTTATTAGAAAATACGAACGTATTTTTCAAAACCTTCTAAGTAGACAAAAATATTTACACCATGTTTTAAGTTTAATTATACATATAATGGTAAAGCCCTAAATATGTGCAAAAAAACATTTACCATCAGGTTTTTTAGAACGAGATAATAGCTAAATTTTAAAATTGAAGCTGTTGCTGACGTGATTTTTTTTTAATTTTGGTACATTTCTAGGCTCAAATTGGCTCTTCAATGTTATACCGAAAAAAATATCAATTATTAATTAGTCCCGGCTCAAACCGTAAAATGACTGGGCTAAATAAAGGGGTCTAATTTTTTAAGGTGTTTTTCTTTCTAATTAGTTTGTGGGTATAATTTCTGTGACGTATTTTCCATTAATTTTTGAAAACGATTACTTACGATTGTCAATTATAATTCCAATCACGAAGTCGACAAAACTGATTTCACCGCATCAATTGAATTTTCTTAGATAGTGAATAAGCATCCGCTAGAAAACAGACATTTCAATAAAACTACTGTTAGACAATGAAGATTATTATTTTCTTGGCTTTGATGACATCTTTCCTCTTACAAAATAGCCATTCAAAATGTGAGTTGTTTTGTGCGTTCATTTAAGGTTATTCATTCAATTTTTGAAACTCATTCGCTGAACTCAACGGTTGATAATATGGAGATATGCATCTTTCTACTGCTGATTTGACTTTCAAAAATCATACTTCAGGAGTGCGATTTTTGAAAGTCAAATCAGCAGTAGAAAGATACATATCAGTGGGGGGGGGGAGGGGTGAGTGTGTGTGTGTGTGTGTGTGTGAAATTAAAAATGAACAGAAAAATGTAAAAAACATATAGATAAGTACAAAATTACTACGCAGAATTTGCTCTTTTGACAGTAGAGAACACAGAGTTAGGACACTCTAGAGTGCATATATGTCTAGCGCACACACTTACCTACCCACCTGCCTACCCTGCTGCTAGTCGATAAAGGATATGTGAATTTATGCATTCATTCATTTTTGCAGCTTATCCTTTTAAGAAATGTCTGAAGCCAATGCAACTGAACGCACAATGCGCCGATTATGAGCCCAGGTAAAAAATAGGGACGTTATAAATTACGTGATTACGTTACTGTTTTAAAAAACAGTGAAGTACCACAGTCCTAAAATTAAAAAGTGCATCAAATGACATACAATATAATGGACGCCGGGTCTAGTACATCGAAAAAAAGTGTCCGAAACTAACCTACATAAACCTAACTACGTAGTAATATAAACATTGAAAATGCTGCAGCAATTTGCGCATTCAAAATGAAAAAAAGATCTTTTTCATTTTGCTTGCGTAGTTTTGACCCCAGCGGGTCAAACGAAGACTGGCGCGTAATTGGTTTCTCTTTATATGTCTTGGTGCTGTTTTGGTTCGAACACTTTTGACCGCGGACCCTACGTCCAGTAGTTGGTAAGTCAATGAGTGCATCACCTACTTTAATAAGCCAAAGAGCTATTTTCATAAAATACTTCTGTAGGTTTTGAAACATTCCACTCGAAAACTAAAGCAACCATATTCAAAATTAAAAAGCTTATGATTTATGATATAAATAACTGTATATATTACGAGCGTTAACCCGCGACTTCGTCCGCACAAATTATATACCAGATTTTAAATCAGATCATAAGCTATCAAACAAAAAAGTTTCATCAAAATCAGTTCAGTGGTTTTTGCGTGATACTCGTTCAAACAAACACACAAACAAACAGACAGACAAAAAATGCAAAAATTGGTGAAATGGAATCAGGGAGACCTAAAAACCATATCGTAACTTTTTTTTTTGTTAATATCTTCAATGTACAGACAAACTTCCTGTTACAGTTTTATAATAGTATAGATATAAATGGCTGTGGGGGCACCTGTGCCTTTCGCAGTCATAAAATAGTGGAACATACTAACCCACTTTCCCAAAAACAAAAATATAGGTGGAATAACGGCCCTGACATCTCCATGAGTGAAGGGTGTTTGATAACTTCTTGGTCGTAATCTAATGGCTGAGGGATGTGACCATCGTGGGTCGCTTGTGCCACCACAGCTCTCCAGGCCGCTCGATCTTGGGCTCGGTGTGTGCTGGCCTGTAGTGTTGTATCGGTAATTTCTTTTTTAACTTACATACTTGCTCGTGAAGTGGCTCTTAGTGCACCGCTTTTAGGTACATATTGCAGCTTATAGAACACGCGTGCGAAAATGATTACATTACTGCACTAGTGCGGTTTGGTTTTTACACTTTTCTTTTCTATACTTATTTGGTTTTTAAATCTCAGTATTTACGTAAAAAAAAACTTTTTTCTGAATAAATTAATCTGTTTTAGTTAAAATATGATAATTAATAAACGCTTTATTTCATCAAACAATTTATTATAGTTAACAATAATAACATAAATTTGTGTTATAAATACATAAATATTAAGTTTATAACGCTTCTAATATTATGTGGTTAGCAACAAAATATCGCTATAAATAAATAAATTTTATTACTTTTTCCTCGCAAGTATGTTGATAAACGTCGTATGAAACCTTTGACTATTTATTATGAGGACTAGCCTTGCGGTAGCATTTCCCCTCTGCCACGGTATAAGATTAATTGATCATGTGCATTTGCATTCAATTTTATACCTTACGAGCGTTAACCCGCGACTTCGTCCGCACAAATTATATACCAGATTTTAAGTCAGATCATAAGCTATCAAACAAAAAAAGTTTCATCAAAATCGGTTCAGTAGTTTTTGCGTGATATTCTTTCAAACAAACGAACAAACAAACACACAAACAAACAGACAGACAAAAATCCAAAAATTGGTGAAATGGAATCAGGGACACCTAAAAACCATATCGTAACTTTTTTTTTGTTAATATCTTCAATGTACAGACAAACTTCCTGTTACAGTTTTATAATAGTATAGATAGATAGATATAGATCACTAAACGAGACAGCCTATAATTGCGAAACAATAATTTCGAACTTAGAACGTTTGGGGTTCACACGAGACTTCTTTTCGTGAATTTTAACGTTCAAAATTAGAATCTAAAGTTATGGGGAATAAAATCCAAAGTTGCGGATTTCATGTTACCTCGCCCCCCGCAAAAAGTGGCAGAAATGTTTGTTAGTAGAATTACACGCGTAACTAGTCCCTATATAAGTAGTCAAAGTATGAAACGCATGAGCGTTGGTCATTACAGCCCTCGGCTGTATGCATCACTCGCCTGGCGACTCGTGCTGCAATCCCGCCTCGGCTGTAATGACCAACTTTGCTCACTTGTACCATAATGTATTATTACCACATCGGTCCAAGGCATGCGTCCTCTACCTCTCTTTCCCTCTATACGGCCGGTGGTTATGATTGTATTATTATTAGAGAGTTATTTGATGACAGTCATCTCAAAACCTTTTCATTATCCAGGTACACATTTAACAAACAGACGCTGACGTGTCTCTACCTTCCATATGGAGGATGCGCTTCGACTTCGAACCGATTTGAGACTCTGAAGGAATGCCAGAAAATATGCAACAATATACCCGTGTGGGCCATTGATTTTAAATTTTAAAACTGAATAAACGGTACAGATCTGTGAAGTGATTTTTGATTAATAATAACATATATCTGGAAAGGACTGGAAGAACAGATTTTGATGAAACTTACACTGTTCTCTACGTTGGAGTAAATATAAGCTAATAAAAAAAAAGAATGGTCACAATCCGATTAATAGTTTCGGAGAAATGCGTGGACAAACATACATACATACAAACATACATACATACCTATGAAATTTTTTATATTTGTTTGGAAGCCCTAATAGATAAACATGGTGAAATTTATATCATTAGCATCCTTTTAAACTAAGAGTCTACCCGTCGAACTGAACAACTTTTACTATGGGAGCAAACCGATCGGAGCAAATAAAAATCGCGCGAGTTCGCGACTCAAATGTATGTAACAGCAGATTTTTTTTTGCTCCGATCGGTTTGCTCCCATAGTAAAATTTGTTCAGTTTGATGGGTAGACTCTTAGTATAAAAGGATGCTAATGATATCAATTTCACCCTATATAAGGTCTAACAAAATTAGGTGAAACTATTTTAAGGGGATGATCAGACCATCGAACTGAAGAACTTTTTCTATGGGACCAATATCGAAATCGCGAACAAAAATCAGCTGTCCCATACATTTAGGTCGAGTACGTTTGTATGGAACAGCTGATTTTTTTTTCGCGATTTCGATATTGGTCCCATAGAGAAAGTTGTTCAGTTTGATGGTCTGATCATCCCCTTAAAATAGTTTCAGTTAGTTTTGTTAGACCTTATATATGAATATTTAGCAATTCCAATAATATTACATACATACGTATCGAATTTGATAACCTCCTTTTTTGAAGTCTGTTAAAAATATCATATCAAGGGCTAGCATGACACGCACGATCAACCGAGAAAACGAGAAAACCGTCATGCACGCTCGCTTTCACATGTAATGCGCGAATTAACAAAGACAGATATCGATGGATATTATAATTGTCGCGATTTTTGTCGCTTTCTCGGGGGTGGCATGCTGGGCCCGAGAAGTGTCAAAAACGACCCACATTATACCTGAGGGCTGAGGGTAGGTACTATATGTCAGTATTGCTCCATCTTGCTGACAATAAAACTTTTATTAACTAATTTTTAGTGTAATATCATTGTTGTGGTGGCAACCCTATTTTTGTGTAACGATTGGACCATGAAAGCTGTCTATACCATCCAAACTTCTTGACGATCACTGACAAGATAAAGCCGAATCTTGCGAGACCCCAGTCTAGACCCCTGAGATCAGGATATGACTTTCAAAAATCGCATTTCTGGAGTATGATTTTTGAAAGTAAAATAAGCAGTAGAAAGATGCATATCTCATATCTCTATAGTAATTTTGATATTTTAAACTGCTAAGTTCGACGTATGACTTTCAAAAATCACACTCCAGATCCCAGGATCGTTCTTAGGTCCCGGGATTGCTAAAATATTGTAGAATTTGGACATTTGAACAACTTGGATAACATTAACAATTTAGACAACATGAAAAACTCTGGCAATTTGGTTAACTTATATAATGTTGTCTGAGTTGACAAAGTTGTCCGAGTTGACCAAGTTGTTCATGTTGTTTTGTTGTTGAAAGTACTTAATTGGACAACATAAAAAACGTGGACAACTTGACCAAGTCAAATCAGTTGACCAAGAACACCAAGTTGTCAGAGTTGTTTACGTTGTAAGAGTTGTTCATGTTTCCCGAGTTTTTTATTTTGTTCGAGTTGTCCAAGTCGACCGAGTTGTTTATGTTGTCTAAGTCGTTCTACCTACTTTTGACTGCCTACGAGGACCAGTATGACAAAACGTGCAGGTGGCTCGATTTTTTTGAATTAACTTTATTCAGAAAAGCATATCCAATCCATATACTATTATTACATTTTCGTGGGAAAAAAAGTGAAGTTTATATGCATCCGATTATCCGATCTCTAATGATGAGCTACATGTGTTGAAAGTTGACATTATAATAGATGGAAACATTTTAAATAGAAGCAATGTAAAGATTAACTTGACAATTAAGACTATAATTATTATGATTTTAAATCTATAACCAAAAGGGTCTAGTAGGTACTGCCAACCACTCTTGGCAATATACAATTTTAATTCTTTGCCAGTCTGAAACAACGTGCTTGATGAATGAAGTTTAAGGCTGCACCGAGCCTATTGTGGTGCCCCCAATCGTGTTTTTTGTATTTCTTAACAGTTAAATAATATTTCCAAAAAACATGAATATCACATTGTAGTTATTGCTAATTTACAATTTATCGGGTCACTGCGGATTTGTTTTCATAATTTTGTAATTATTATCTTTAAAACCGGTTTTAACGATAATAAATTATTATAATCCGTAATGTTTCGATAAATTGAAAGCCAATCAGGACATCAATGTGACATTCTTGTTTTTTTTCAAATGTTGTTTAATTGTTTAGAAATAAAAAAATGCAGCACTGTAGGCTCGGTAGGCTCTTAAATGAAAGAAATGGTAAGTGCCGATTTCACAGTTTTTAATTAAACATTTTCGCTTCGATACAGAATTCTTTTAAATTTTGGATTCAACGCAAATATGAAGGGATTGGTTTTATTGTTGCTAACGTTAATAGTTAAAGTACAATGTAAACAAGGCCCTAGAACATGTAAGTGAATCCCACTGTCTACTAATATTCCTTTACACGATACTTACAAAGGGCGTATTGAGCGTATCCAAAAGAAATTTATGCGGTTTCTTGATTTCAAAGAGCAACCTCGGGTTACACGCAGCGGTGTAAACATTATCATTTTCTTCCTCTGGAAAAGCGGCGTAATATTGGCCACATTTGTTACCTTATCATCATCATCATCATCATCAGCCTATCATCGTCCACTGCTGAACATAGGCCTCTCCCAAGGTGCGCCACAAAACTCTGTCCTCGGCCTTCCTCATCCAATCACTCCCCGCTACCTTTTTTAGGTCGTCTGTCCAGCGGGCAACAGGACGTCCCACACTACGTCTACCAGTTCGCGGTCTCCACTCCAGTTTACCTTATGAATGTCGCTAATAGAGCAATACACTGCCCTGATTTATTGGCCAAGGTAAACTTTCGCACTAACCAGAGGGGTCTCCTTCATCCGCCGCCCCTACAGGTTCAATTCGCAGAACGCGTTCCTGCAGCGCGTCACCAGCGGCTTCAACGACATTTGTGTGGATTTCGATATCGATTTTTTTTATACAAGCACCAATAGACTTTCGCGTTTCATACATTTTTAATTTAGGCATTTTTTAAACAGCACTCTAGTATTTTTTGTAATCATATTTGTCAACACTGAATCCTGAATCAGGATTCCGGATCGCAATTCTGTGTGTGGCGAACCTAACACTGCCCGACACAAGAAAAAAACTCATGTCAGGCGGTCGGGACTTCCCTTCTAGGGTTAGGGCAGCCGACAGCCATTTACACCCTACACTAGATGTAGGGTCCCTACATGTTGGGTAATGTAATTGCTGCTTTAGAGTCATGTGGTCCCAAATAGAAATATTTTATATCTTGTTTAATCACACTATTTTTCTATTTTCATTTAGATGGATTGGATATAAGATGCTTTAAACCAATGCACACCAAGATCATATGTCATCAAGTTTCACCTATGTAAGTTGAGGAGGGAGCTAACCGGTGAATATCAGGGCTTTTGAAAGCCATCAGTAAAACCGTCGGTCCCTTAAAATAGATAGATAGATACATAGATTTTTGTATTATAAATAGCCCAGTCATTTTACGATTTGAGCCGGGACTAGTTAATAATTGATTTTTTTTAGTATATTATTTAAGAGCCAAGCAACCCCGAATCCCGTCAGCAACAGTTTCAAATTTTAAATTTAGCTAAAATATACTCTATAAAATATACTATATCTCGTTATAAAAAACCGGTAATGGTAATTGTTTCTTGCACATATTAAAGACATTACCATTATACTTACTTTAAACATGGTAATAATATTTTTGTCTGCTTAGAAGGTTTTGAAAAATGCATTCGTATTTTCGAATAAAAAACCGATTTTTTTTAATTTCAATACCTTAATACCTTATATAATAATATAATTAATATTAATAATATAAATATATAATAACATAATATAAATTAAAAATAATTTATATTGTTAATTATAATTCAAATGAGTGCATTGGTATTAATATTATTAATTTAAAGGCCTTCTGGGACTCAAAATTTTGATTTCTCAGTTGCGTAGTGAATTTTTTTTAGTATGGTAGTATTTTTGTTACTAAATGGTGCCGGTTGCAGTTTAAAAGTCCAATTAATAATTACTTCCCACCTCTCCTAACAAAACTCCGTAAAATGTCTGGGCTAAAAGGCCAAGTCATTTTTGACAGGTATGTTTGAATTAACGCCGAAGGTTCCTTCAAAGGTACCAAACCTTTGCCAATTATTTGAATTCAAATAACCTAATAACCTAGTGGTTATTTTTTTTCATAGTACCTTCGATCTTGATTCCAACTACGATCCAATTACGGCTCGGCCGAACAGTTTCATCCTTGTAAGTTTAAAAAAAAAGGCATACAATTTTATAGCGCTGTTATAAACTTCCAGGAGAGCAATCGCGCTAAATAAACCACAACTGAACCATGATTGGACCACGTGCGAACCACAACTTTTAACATATTCGGTATTGCGCTATTTATTTGACAGCCGTCAGAGCCGTTTTGACAGATCCCTCAGACGGCTGTCATAGTAAATATGTCAAGTTTAGCGCGATACGGAATTTAGCATAGTTGAATAGTAATTAGGATTGCAATGAGATTAGAATTTAAATTGGATTACAATTGAACTTCGATGTTTTAAATTAGAGTGATTGGCCTCCTGAAGATTCACCCTAACCGGTATAATAGTTAGAGTAAACGAAAACAGGAAGATATACAGGATGGAATTGATATCATTAGCATCCTTTTAAACTAAGAGTATGCCCATCAAACTGGACAACTTTGACTATGGGAGCAAAAAAAAATCGGCTGTTGCATACATTTTTGTCGCGTAGACATTGCAGTTTAGTATGGAACAGCAGATTTTTTTGTTGCTTCGATCGCTTTGCTCCCATAGTTAAAGTTGTTCAGATGGACGGGTAGACTCTTAGTTTAAAAGGATGCTAATGATATCAATTTTACCCTGTATAATAGGTAGAGTATACAGAAATAATAAATTTATTCTAAATACAGTGTGAAATTGATATCATTAGCATCCTTTTAAACTAAGAGTCTACCCATCAAACTGAACAACTTTTACTATGGGAGCAAACCGATCGGAGCAAAAGAAAAATCAGCTTTTCCATACTAAACTCAAATGTATGCAACAGCTGATTTTTTGCTCCGATCGGTTTGCTCCCATAGTAAAAGTTATTCAGTTCGATGGGTAGACTCTTAGTTTAAAAGGATGCTAATGATATCAATTTCACACTGTATAATAGTTAGGATAGATAATAGTTAGAGTATACGAAAAGTATACGAAATTCCAATCTATCATGTAACACAAATGAGACGTGTGGCATAGGTATAATGTAATTTTGATATTAGTTTTTTTAATTTTTTTTAATGTAAAGATTTTTAATTGTAGCCTAGATGCTAACAAAATTGTGATGCTGTAAATCTTCCGAAAATAAAATAAATAAATAAATAAAAATAAAGAGAAAATATTTCCGCTTAACATTGTTCTAGTACTTACCTAGCTAATTAAAAAATAGTGGTAAAGAATACATATTTTTTTTGCGTTACAATTTCATTAGGTACTGGAGTGCGATTTTTAAATCGCATACATTGAACTCAGTATTTGAAAATGTATGAAGATAAGCATCTTTCTACTGCTGATTTGACTATCAAAAATCGCACTCCTGGAGTATAATTTTTGAATGTCAAATCAGCAGTAGAAAGATGCATATCTCCATAGTAATATTGAAATTTTCAACTGCCGAGTTCAAAGAATGAGTTTCAAAAACCGCACTCCTGGAAATAATTTTTAAACAATTTTCAGGTACACTTACAACAAGCGTCTCAAAAGGTGCGTGTTGCTCGAGTATGGCCGTTGCTATAAAGGCAAAGATGCTAACAGATTCTTAACAAAAAAAATATGTGACAAAGCATGCTCTTCTCTTCGTAATTGGACAGTAGAAGAAACAAATGAATTTGAAAACATGATAAAAAACAATGGATATAACGGAATATTATTAGTTTTTAAGAATAAATGCAGTTTGGCAGATTGAATGTAAAGAAACCTTTGTAATGTCTTTTGGCTAAAATAATTTAAAATAAAACAATTATAAAATCGCAAAACGAATTTTTATTTTAATTTCAGGAAATATGAAATTAATACTTATGAAAATTTGAATTCAATGAGATGGTAGTGAAGATTTGAATGCAGTCGTATTCAGGGCCTAAATTGAATAACTGAGGGGCTAGGGGTGGGCTAGATGCTAATTCAAACTAAGCTATTCTAACTATGACTTCTGTGAAAACCTCAGTTTTTAAGTGATTTGCACAAACAAACAGACAAAAAATTCTAAAACGTATCCTTGACCAACTCAATTTAATGTCAACACGGCGACACAACTAAGCTACCTATACATGCTGTAAGTTACAGCATAGCAAATACTGAAACGGTGAACTCAGTCCATCAAACTGAACAACTTTCACTATGGAGCCTACCTCAGGAAACGCGAAAAAAAAATCAGAGACGCGAATAAACCTTTTACTAACTTATTTTTAGTGTAATATCATTGTTGTGGTTCAAAAACTTCTTGACGATCACTGACAAGATAAAACCGAATCTTGCGAGACCCTAGTCTAGACCCCTGAGCTCAGGATATGACTTTCAAAAATCGCATTTCTGAAGTATGATTTTTGAAAGTAAAATAAGCGGTAGAAAGATGCATATCTCTATAGTAATTTTGACATTTTAAACTGCTAAGTTCAACGTATGACTTTAAAAAATCACACTCCAGATCCCAGGATCGTTCTTAGGTCCCGGGATTGCTAAAATATTGTAGAATTTGGACATTTGAACAACTTGGATAACATTAACAATTTAGACAACATGAAAAACTCTGGCAATTTGGTCAACTTATATAATGTTGTCTTAGTTGACAAAGTTGTCCGAGTTGACAAAGTTGTCAGAGTTGACAAAGTTGTCTGAGTTGTCAAGTCCAAGTCAAATCAGTTGACCAAGAACACCAAGTTGTCAGAGTTGTTTACCTTGTAAGTGTTGTTCATGTTTTCCGAGTTGTTTATTTTGTTTGAGTTGTCCAAGTCGACCGAGTTGTTCATGTTGTCTAAGTCGTTCTACCTACTTTTGACTGCCTACGAGGACCAGTATGACAAAACGGTGCAGGTGGCTCGATTTTTTTTAATTAACTTTATTCAGAAATGCATTTATATATTATTATGTTTTCGTGGGAAAAAAAGTGAAGTTTATATGCATCCGGTTATCCGATCTCTAATGATGAGCTACATGTGTTGAATGTTGACATTATAATAGATAGAAACATTTTTAAATAAAAGCAATGTAAAGATTAACTTGACAATTAAGACTATATTATGATTTGAAATCTATAACCAAAAAGGTCTAGTACTGCAAACCACTCATACAATTTTAATTTGATTTGTTTTTTGCCCGTCTGAAACAACGTGCTTGATGAATGAAGTTTAAGGCTGCACCGAGCCTATTGTGCTGCCCCTAATCGTATAATTATTTTGTATTTATTAACAATTAAACAATATTTCCAAAAAACATGAATGTCACAATGTAGTTATTGCTAATTTACAGTTTATCGAGTCACTGCGGCTTTGTTTTCATAATGTTTATAGTTATTATCTTTAAAACCGGTTTTAACCATAAAACATAAATAATCTGTAATGTTTCGATAAATTGAAAGCCAATCAGGACTGCAATGTGACATTCCTGTTTTTTTTTTAATGTTGTTTCATCATCATCATCATCTCAGCCGATGGATGTCCACTGCTGGTCATAGGCCTCCCCCAAGGATCGCCATAACGACCGGTCCTGCGCTGCCCTCATCCAACGGGGTGCCGCCGCCTTCACAAGGTCGTCGGTCCACCGTGTGCGGGTCCTACCCACGCTGCGCTTTCCGGTACGCGGTCGCCACTCGAGAACTTTTCGGCCCCATCGGCCATCGGTTCTGCGAGCAATATGCCCCGCCCACTGCCACTTGTATTTAGCAACTCTTTGGGGTATGTCAGTTACTCTGGTTCTTCTGCGGATCTCTTCATTTCTGATTCAATCTCGCAGGGATACTCCGAGCATAGCTCTCTTCATTGCTCTTTGGGTGACTTTCAGCCTTTTTATGAGGCCTTGAGTGAACGACTCTGTTCCATATGTCATCACTGGCAACACACACTGATCGAAGACTTTCGTTTTAAGACACTGCGGTATTTGAGACGTGAAGATACTGCGTAGCTTCCCGAACGCTGCCCAACCGAGTTGGATTCGACGGTTGATCTCTTTCTCGAAGTTGAACCTATATAACTGAATAGTTTGTCCCAGGTAAACATAATCGTCAACAACTTCGAGCGCAGAGTTTCCGATCATTACAGGAGTAGGTAAAAAATGGGCATTAGACATGATCTTCGTTTTGTCCATGTTCATCTTCAGACCAACTCGTTCGGAGGCTCTTTTAAGATCATCGAGTATTCGACTGAGCTCCTCCATAGTCTCCGCCATGATGATTATATCATCGGCAAAGCGAAGGTGACTGATGTACTCGCCATTTATATTGATGCCTAGCCCTTTCCAGTCCAGAACCTTGAAAACATCTTCCAGTGCAGCGGTGAACAGTTTCGGAGATATAACGTCTCCGAATGTTGTTTAATTGTTTAGAAATAAAAAAATACGATTGAGGGCAGCACTGTAGACTCGGTAGGCTCTTAAATGAAAAAAATGGTAAGTGCCGATTTCACAGTTTTTAATTAAACATTTTCGCTTCGATACTAAATTCTTTTTAATTTTGGATTCAACGCAAATATGAAGGGATCGGTTTTATTGTTGCTAACGTTAATAGTTAAAGTACAATGTAAACAAGGCCCTAGAACATGTAAGTGCATAAGTAAATATTCCTTTATACGATATTTTACAAAGAGCGTATTGAGCGTAATTTATGCGGTTTCTTGATTTCATAGCGCATCGTAGAACCTCGGGCTATACGCAGCGGTGTAAACATTATCATTTTCTTCCTCTGGAAAAGCGGCGTAATAATGGCGACATTTGTTACCTAATGAATGTCGCTAATAGAGCAATACACTGCCCTGATTTATTGGCCAAGGTAAACCTTCGCACTAACCAGAGGGGTCTCCTTCATCCACCGCCCCTACAGGTTCCGTTCGCAGAACACGTTCCTGCAGCGCGCCTCCAGCGGCTTCAACGACATTTGTGTGGATTTCGATATCGATTTTTTTTGTACAAGCACCAATAGACTTTCGCGTTTCATACATTTTTAATTTAGGCATTTTTTAAACAGCACTCTAGTATTTTTTGTAATCATATTTGTCAACACTGAATCCTGAATCAGCATTCCGGATCGCAATTCCGTCTGTGTGTGGCGAACCTTACGCTGTCCGACACAACAAAAAACTCATTTCAGGCGGTCGGGACTTCCCTTCTAGGGTTAGGGTGTAGGGTCCTTACATGTTGGGTAATGTATGTGCTGCTTTAGAGTCATGTGGTTCCGAATAGAAATATTTTATATCTTGTTTAATCACACTATTTTTCTATTTTCATTTAGATGGATTGGACGTAAGATGCTTCAGACCAATGCACACCAGGATCATATGTCATGAAGTTTTACCTATGTAAGTTAAGGGGGGAGCTAACTGGTGAATATTAGGGGTTTTGAAAGCCATCAGTAAAACCGTCGGTCCCTAAGTTATTTCTTTTTTATTAATTTACATTTATGTTATTAAATTGTAAAATATTTAGGCTGATGGCAATACTATGGCAATACAGCGGTCGGAATGTGTGGTGGGCCTATGCCAGATATAAAAAAAAAATACTGTTACAGTTCTGCCCACCTAGACTCCAAGCATCCAATGCGACACATTTATAATACCAACATGGATTATAATTATTATTAATCATTGTTTGATTTAGTTGAATTGTTATGGTCAGTCGACATTTAGCTTTATCTTCCATTCATTCAGTTACTTAACGTTGGCAACACTAATATCGTTACTTTTTGAACTTTGTTCTTGAACACTGAGCTGAATACATCTTTTGCTGAATTAATCAATAACAATACCTCCAATGCAAACAAAAAAAAAAAAAAAGAATCATAAAGGCCAAGGCATTTTTGACAGGTATGTTTGAATTAACGCCGAAGGTACCTTCAAAAGTACTAAACCTTGGCCAATTATTTGAATTCAAATATTGGCACCTAGTGGTTCTTTTTTTTATAGTACCTTCGATCTTGATTCCAACTACGATCCAATTACGGCTCGGCCGAACAGTTTCATCCTTGTAAGTTTAGTAGAAAGTTAAAGAAAAGGCATATAATTTTATAGCGCTGTTATAAACTTCCAGGAGAGCAATTGCGCTAAATAAACCGCAACTGAACCATGATTGGACCGCGTGCGAACCACAAGTTTTAACAAATTCGGTATTGAGCCGTCAGAGCCGTTTTGACAGATCGCTCAGACGGATGTCATAGTAAATAAGTCAAGTTTAGCGCGATACGGAATTTAGCATAGTTGAATAGTAATAGGATTGCAATGTGATTAGAATTTAAATTGGATTACAATTGAACTTCGATGTTTTAAATTAGCGTGATCGGCCTCCTGAAAATACACCCTAACCGGTATAATAGTTAGAGTAAACGAAAACAGCAAGATATACAGGGTGGAATTGATATCATTAGCATCCTTTTACCCATCAAACTGAACAACTTTTACTATGGAAGCAAACTGATCGGAGCAAATAAAAAATCAGCTATTCCATACTAAACTGCAATCTCGACGCGCGAGTTCGCGACTCAAATGTATGCAACAGCAGATTTTTTGTTGCTCCGGTCGGTTTGCTCCCTTAGTAAAAGTTGTTCATTTTGATGGGTAGACTCTTAGTAGAAATTGGACGTGTGGCATAGGTATGATGTAATTTTAATATTAGTATTTTCATTTTTTTTAAATGTGAAGATTTTTAATTTGCGTCTAGATTAATATAAGAATACTAAAAAAATTGTAATGCTGTAAATTTTCCGAAAATAAAATAAATATATAAATTAAAATAAAGAGAAAATGTTTCCACTTAAGGTGGTTTCAGTCCATACAAAAGTTTGACGCACAATACGCGTAGACGGAATTAATAAAAGTAATATTTTATATATGGAAAAATTGTTTAGAAAATCTAGTTGCCGCGTCACAAATAACATTTGCAATTTATAATATAACGAGCGTTAACCCGCGACTTCGTCCGCACAAATTATATACCAGATTTTAAGACAGATCATAAGCTATCAAACAAAAAAGTTTCATCAAAATCGGTTCAGTAGTTTTTGCGTGATACTCGTTCAAACAAACAAACAAACACCCAAACAAACAGACAGACAAAAAATCCAAAAATTGGCGAAATGGAATCAGGGACACCTAAAAACCATATCGTAACTTTTTTTTTGTTAATATCTTCAATGTACAGACAAACTTCCTGTTACAGTTTTATAATAGTATAGATTACGAAGATATAAATCTTTTAAAATTTTGTATGAAAAATTTCGAAGCTCTATATCTTCGTAATTATTTTATAAATTGCAAATGTTGTTTGTGAAGCGGCATCTAGATTTTCTAAACTATTTTTCCATATATACAAAGTTACTTATATTAATACCGTCTACGTGTATTGTGCGTCAGTTTTGTATAAAATTGACCCCTCTGAAACCACCTTAACATTTTTCTAGTACTTACCTAGCTAATTAAAAAATAGTGCTAAGAATAAATATTTATTGTTGCGTTACAATTTCATTAGGTACACATGGCGACACATCAAGCTATACAAAACCAATATAAGCTGGCCGCGTGATGTTATGCGTTACTCGACCTACGCGCGGTCAGCTTATGTTGGTTTTGTATAGCTTGATGTGTCGCCGTGCGTACTTACTGAAATTAATTTTCTAACAATTTTCAGGTACACTTACAGCAAACGTCTCAAAAGTTGCGTGTTGCTCGAGTATGGCGGTTGCTACAAAAGCAGAGGGGCTAACAGATTCGGAACAAAAGAAAAATGTGACAAAGCATGCTCTCCTCTTCTAAATTGGACAATAGAGGAAATAAATGAATTTGAAAAGATGATAAGAAAAAAAGGATATAACGGAATATTATTATTATTAAACAAGGAAGGAGCTATTAAACATGTAGCGAATAAATGCAGTTTGGCAGATTTAATGTAAATAAACCTTTGTAAGGTATTTTGGATAAAATAAATGAAAATAAAAAAATGACAAAATCGCAAAATGTTTTTTTTTACACAAAACCAAAATAAGCTGGAGTGCGATTTTTTAATCTCATACGTTGAATTCAGCAGTTGAAAATGTATGGAGATACGCATCTTACTACTGCTGATTTGATTTTGAAAAATCATACTCCAGGAGTGCGATTTTTGAAAGCCAAATCAGTAGTAGAAAGATGCGTATCTTCATAGTAATATTGACATTTTCAACTGCTGAGTTCAATAAATGAGTTTCAAAAATCGCACCCCTGGTCGCGCATAGTTAGAGTAACCGCCTGGAGCGCGATTTTTGAATCTCATTCGCTGAGCTCAGCAGTTGAAAATGTCAAAATTACTATGGAGATATATGCATCTTTCTACTGCTGATTTGACTTTCAAAAATCATACTTCAGGAGTGCGATTTTTGAAAGTCAAAGCAGCAGTAGAAAGATGCGTCTCTCCAACATTTTCAACCGCTGAGTTCAACTTATGAGATTCAAAAATCGCACTCCTGGCCACGGGACAGGATTTTCTAATACACTGCCTACGCACTACTGCGAGCTTGCATAATAGTAGGGCTTTGACTATTTATTATAAGGACTAGCCTTGCATTTCCCCTCTGCCACGGTACATTCAATTTTATACCTTATCACTAAACGAGACAGCCTATAATTGCGAAACAATAATTTCGAACTTAGAACATTTGGGGTTCACACGAGACTACTTTTCATGATTTTTAACGTTCAAAATTAGAATCTAAAGTTATGAGGAGTAAAATCCAAAGTTGCGGATTTCATGTTACCTCGCCCCCCGCAAAAAGTGGCAGAAATGTTTGTTAGTAGAATTACACGCGTAACTAAGTCCCTATATGAGTAGTCAAAGTAGTAGGGGCACAACGCTCAGTGTATTATAAAATTACAATTCGCACCGCCGCCGCCAGATTACGTTTGTTTTGCGTAGCTTGATATGTCGCCATGTTTAAAATATTATTTTTTTCGAAAAAAATTATTTAGAAATAATGTTTCTACTACAGATCACAAAAACTAAAGGGAGATGTGAAAAGGGAGCGGGGCCAGTGTCGCAGCAATATGCGCAAAAACGGAACACATTGCTCGCGACAGTAATGATTCAATATATTATGAGGTTGAAAGCTGAATAGTTTACAATGCTTGCGTAGTACCTACTAAAGATTATTAGAACGTTGAGTTTTAATACCGCAATGGATAATGAGCACATTCAAGCTAACAAAATACTTTCTATCGCGTGGTACTGGTGGTGATACCACACTAGGTTTCGTACTTGGCGCGTTGGTTTGCATCTCTCTAGATCTCTATGGTTTCTACCTAGGCTAATAGGCACAGACTTCTGTATTAGATATTATGTGTAAATAGTTTATAATGCTTGCGTAGTACTAAAGATTATTCGAACGTTGAGTTCTGATACCGC
Source organism: Agonopterix arenella (assembly GCA_927399405.1). Classification (NCBI taxonomy): domain Eukaryota; kingdom Metazoa; phylum Arthropoda; class Insecta; order Lepidoptera; family Depressariidae; genus Agonopterix; species Agonopterix arenella. The sequence continues at coordinate 4,977,660 of OV656716.1, read as the reverse complement.
AATGGATAATGAGCACATTCAAGCTAACAAAATACTTTCTATCGCGTGGTACTGGTGGTGATACGACACTAGGTTTCGTACTCGGCGCGTTGGTTTGCATCTCTCTAGATCTCTATGGTTTCTACCTAGGCTAAGTTCCGCCACATACATACGGAATTGCGATCCGGAATCCTGATTCAGGATTCAGTGTTGTTACAACAATGGTTACAAAAATTACTTAGAGCGCTGTTTAAAAAATGTCTAAAATCAAAATGAATGAAATGCCAAATTAATGAAAATTGTATTTTTAGGTATTTATTAAAACGAAACAAACAATTTCTATACATGATAATTACTATCATGTGATTAGGTCATGACGTTACAAATGTTACGATGATGGTTTGTAAATTGTATTCCAATACTAATGCAACTATATCAAAAGACTATCTATAGTTTTAACATTAGACATAATCTGCATACAAAATGGCATGAACCATTATCACACAAGCGGTTTTTGAGCGTAGGCGATTTCGCAACTATGCCGCAACGACGTCGCAACTGCACCGTCACGATACAGTGTCGTTCCATTAACGCGTACGCTCAAAAATCACATTAAAATATGCCACCTAAGACATCAAAAAATCACTATATCTAGTGAAAAAGTCTCTGAAAGCGGCAACACTCCATACGGAATCTAATTCCGATGCAGGTTTATTCCGGATGTATGTGGCGGACCTAATAGGTAAAGTGCTATACCCTAAATGGTCTCATGATCAAACCACTCAATGCTATCTGTAATTAAAACATGGAAACAATAAACTATTTTAATTTGATTTGTTCTTTGCTCATCTGAAAGAACGTGCTTGATGAAGATAGAAGTTTAAATGAAAAAAAAAAGTAAGTGTCGATTTAACCGTTTCTAATTAAAAAATTTACGGCTTCGATAATTTTTTTTTTAATTTAGTGTTTTAACTGAGAAATGAACGGATCAGTTTTATTGTTGCTATTGTTAATAGCTATTAGAGTACAATGTATTCTAGTACCAAGATCTCGTAAGTGAAGCCTGTTTCCTACTCATTATTATTATTATAATACTTTATTGTACACACGGACATAATAATACACAAAGTTGAGAAAACATGTACAAAGGGCGAGCTTATCTCTGAAGAGATTTCTTCCAGCAGACCCGTAGAAGAGACAGTTAACAATTACAAGGCAAACTTATTGTGTACAAACAAACAGTATAAATAAATAAATAAATGTAATATATACCTACAACATACAATATATATTAATATATGTATATGATTATATATATGAATATCACTTTCTTTTTTTCGCTCATCTACATCTTGAGCGCGATTTTGGAAACTCATTTATTGTACTCAGCAGTTTAAAATGTCAATATTACTATTTATGCATCTTTATACTGCTAATTAGTCTTTCAAAAATCATACTTCAGAAGTGCGGTTTTTGAAATTCAAATCAGCATCAGTAGAAAGATGCATATCTCCATAGCAATTTTGACATTTTCAATTGCTGAGTACAACGTATGAGATTCAATAATCGCACTCCTGGATCGAATCCGCACGGATGTCATAACATGTACCAATGAGTTTGTCTAACTTATATACGTAATACCGACTGCTCTTAAACGGGGAAGGAAAACATCATGAGGAAACCTGCATTCGCTGAAGAAGAAATTCCAATCATTGGGCATGCATGGTGGACTAACTCCCATACACCCTCCTTGATGGTAGACCTGTGCCGTGCAGTGGGACGTATATAGGCTAATGATGATGACTCATCTACAGGTACATACATACATAAACTCACGACCGTAATCCCTTTAGGGGTGGTCAGAAACATTGCTACAGCTACTAACTTTCTGTACAAGAATGTACAATTTGCTACAAGCAAATTCGCTTAGCAAATAGCTTGACGACAGCAGCGCCAAAAGGGACCTGTTGGAACTAAGTGAAGATTACACTGTCGCGTCTGTAGCTTGCTATATAAATTAAATAAATAAATATCTCGGACATTGTTACCCAAATTATCTAGTCACATTTAAAGTACCTGGACTTGTATTATGATGACTAGACAACGATATAGAATACATATATAGATAGAAACAACCAAGACACGGGTACAAATATTCATATTCATCATATAAATATTTGTCCCTTACGGGACTCGAACCCGCGACCCTCGGCACAGCAGGCAGGTTCACTACAGACTGTGCTACCGGGCGGTCATATACAGGGTGAAATTGATATCATTAGCATCCTTTTAAACTAAGCGTCTACCCATCAAACTGAACAACTTTTACTATGGCAGCAAAACGATAGGAGCAAAAAAAAAAATCTGCTGTTGCATACATTTGAGTCGCAAACTCGCGCGTCGACATTGCAGTTTAGTATGGAAAAGCTGTTTTATTTGCTCCGATCGGTTTGCTCCTATAGTAAAAGTTATTCAGTTTGATGGATAGACTCTTAGTTTAAAAGGATGCTAATGATATCAATTTCACCCTGTAGTAATGCTGAGAGCAATCGCGCTAAATAAATCGCAACTGAACCATGATTGGACCGCGAACCACAACTTTTAACACATTCGCTGTTGCGCTATTCATTTGGCAGCCGTTAGAACGGTTTGACAGATCGCTAAGACGTTAAAGGTCATAGTCAAATAGAATTTAGCACGATGTGGACAACACAGTTGAATAGTAATTGGATTGCAATGTGATTAGAACTGAAATTGGATAAGAATAGAACTTTGATGTTTTTTTTGGTTCCGGGTTGAGATATTAATTTTTTTATTTTCATTTAGGTGGATTGGATCCAAGATGTTTTAGACCAATGAATGCCAAGACAATGTGTAGTGAATTTTCACCTATGTAAGTTAAGTAGGGTGCTAACTTCAGAGCGTTCAGTTCAGAGATCTTCGGGGCGTTTGAACGCCATCATTTGAATAACATCGTGTTCTGTTTCCGCCATTCGCAGTTCTACCTTTTCGCGGATGATTTAAAGTTTTTAAGACCAATTAAAAATGAAGCTGATATTGCTTTACTACAAAGTGACATCAATCGATTATCAGATTGGTTTAGGACAAACCAGATGGCCTTAAATACCGAAATATGCTTTCACATCCGTTTTACTAGAGGCTACATCACTCCGCGACTCCCCTATAAACTGGACAGCGACAATCTTCAGGAAGTTGACAGCATCCGCGACCTTGGAGTAGTGTTTGACAGGCGAATGCGATTTAATACCCATATAGACCGAATAGCGGATCTAAGTTGCTCAGATTTGTGTTGCGAAATCGTAAAGGCTTTAAAAGCGCATCAAGCTAAATATTAGTTGTTTTAAATGAGGTGGCACAAGCCTTTTGTCTGTCTATGTATTTGTTAATAATATTGTGTTCACCTTGTCGGCGATTCTGAAGAAATAAAATAAATAAATAAATAAACATTTTATAGCTGTGTGAAGCAAGCAAGCAAGCAGCAAGTTCAACATGTGAGTTTCAAAAATCGCACTCCTGAACGTTTGTCACACAGCTATAAAAAGTTTATTTATTTATTAGTAGACACTGGTCTACTCCAGGAGTGCGATTTTTGAAAGTCAAATCAGCAGTAGAAAGATGCATATCTCCATAGTTATTTTTTTAAGGTTTAAGATCTTTATTTCTCATTAAGAATATACATTCAATTACATGAGAATATAACGAACTATTAACTAATATAATAATATTACAAGTACAATGTTGTGATTTTTGAGCGTACAAAGCAAAGTGTTATGTTACTTATCAATAGTCGAATATAATGCAGGAGTACGATTTTTGAAACTCATTCGCTGAGCTCAGCAGTTGAAAATGTCAATATTACTATGGAGATATGCATCGTGCTACTGTGCTTTTACTGCTGTGTACTTTTACTGTTGTTTTGTAGGAGTGGGATTTTTCAAAGAAAAATAAGCAGTAGAAAAATGCGTATCTCCATAAATTTTCAACTGCTGAGTTCAAAGCATGTTTGAAACTCATTTATTGAAATCAGTCGTTGAAAATGTCAATATTACTATGGAGATATGCATCTTTCTAATGCGTATTTGACATTAAAAAATCACACTCCAGGAGTGTGATTTGATGCGTTGAACTCAGCAGTTGAAAATGTATGGAGATACGCATCTTTCTACTGCTGATTTGACTTTAAAAAATCGCACTCCTGGAGTATGATTTTTTGATGTCAAATCAGCAGTAGAAAGATGCATATCTCCATAGTAATATTGATATTTTCAACTGCTGACTTCAAAGTATGAGTTTCAAAAATCGCACCTGTGACGTCGCAACGCATCGCATGTATCTGCGATGCGATGCGTGCAATAATCATACATATGTCATCGTAATAAGTCATCGAGCGCTGGCAGATATTTGCGATGCGACGTCGTAGTTATGTATGGGAGCCCTAACTCTCTTATACCGGTGTAATAGAGTAGACGAAAACAGAGAGAAAAATGTTTCCTTTTAAGGCGGTTGCTTAGGAGTCAATTTTATACAAAAGTTTGACGCACAATACGCTTAGACGGTATTAATATAAGTAACTTTGTATATATGGAAAAATAGTTTAGAAAATCTAGATGCCGCGTAACAAATAACATTTGCAATTTATAAAATAATAACGAAGATATAAAACTTTGAAATTTTTCATACAAAATTTTAAATGCTTTATATTTTCGTAATTATATAATAAATTGCAAATGTTATTTGTGTCGCACCAACTAGATTTTCTAAACAATTTTTCCATATATAAAATATTACTTTTATTAATTCCGTCTACGCGTATTGTGCGTCAAACTTTTGTAAGGACTGAAACCACCTTAACAATTTCTAAGTTATTTGTAATTTTTTTCAATGCCACTATTTTATGTATGTCTGTAGTTCCAATAAAGGATTTAATTCCCCGTCAAACGATAGTAACATCTACTTGATAAAAAAACATAATAAATAGCGGTATGTACACACGGCGACACATCAAGCTAAACAAAACCAACGTAAGCTGATAAAGAGCGATGATAGCCCATACGGAAGAGAGCTAGCGCCTCAATCACGAGGCCGCGGTTCGATTCCTGGCATGTACCACTAAATTCATTGGAATTTATGTACGGATGTATTTATCATTTACTAGCTCGGCGGTGAAGGAAAACATCGTGAGGAAACCTGCATTCCCGAGAATGAAAAGAAAATACCATAAGTTCGGAGGTATGCGTAAAATATGGGTTAGCTTGGGACGAACACAATAGATCTGCGATGGTCGCAGTGTTACATACCTGGAGTCTCACTCAGTGGCACTCCCCTAGGATGGGTGACAAAGTTTAAGTACTTGGGCCATTGGGTCACTGATGATCTCAGGGATAATTGCGATATTGAAAGGGAGCGTAGGTCGCTGACTGTACGTTGTAATATGCTGGCACGAAGGTTTGCACGATGTACGAAACCAGTAAAAATCACACTGTTTAAAGCATTTTGTCAGTCTTTCTACACATGCAGCCTTTGGACCCGGTATACGCAACGGGCATACGGCGATCTACGCGTACAGTATAATAACGCATTCAGGATACTGATGGGGCTGGCACGGCATTGTAGCGCGTCGGGAATGTTTGCGGAGGCGCACACGGGCGACTTCTATGCTATATTGAGAAAACGGTGCGCCTCCATGTTGGGCAGGCTCCGAGCCAGCACTAACGGTCTCCTGAATGTGTTCAAAGACCGGTGGGACTCCCCGCTGTTGCATCACTGGGTGAAGCTCCACACCGGGTTTTTAAAATAAAATGTTTTTTTTTTGTTTTTTTTTTGTTACTAGCACTAGCTTTAAGATAAATGTATACTAACACTATATGGACATCTTGTCTGAAATAAATTATTTGAATTTGAATTTGAATAACGACCCTTGCTTGCAATAGCTTGATGTGTCGCCGAGTGTACCTATACATACATACACTGGGTGAAATTGATATCATTAGCATCCTTTTAAACTAAGAGTCTACCCATCAAACTGAACAACTTTTACTATGATATCAATTTCACTCTGTATTTTTACTCTGTTGCATTACAATTTCATTATTATTCTCATAATTTTTAGGTACGCTTTCAGCACACGTCAAAAGAAGTGCGTGTTGCTCAAGTTTGGTGGATGCTTCAAAGGCAAAGGTGGTAACAGATTCCTAACAGAAGAAGATTGTGATAAGGTATGCTCTCCTCTCATTACATGGAATTTAAAGGAAATAAATCAAATTCAAAAGTTAATAAATAAAGAAGGATGAAAATCTTTTATTTTAATTTAAGGAAATATATACAGATATATACAGGGTGTAAATGACAGCCTAGCAAATACTGCAACGGTGAACTCAGACCAACAAACTGAACAACTTTCACTATGGAGCCTACCTAAGGAGACGCGAAAAAAATCAGCTGTCCCATACAAAACTGCTGTACCTACCCGACTCAAATGTATGGGACAGCTGATTTTTTTTAAACTTGTGTTTCGCAAGAGGTCCAATCACAGTTCAGTTGCGATTTATTTAGCGCGATTGCACTCTTGCTGTAGAGGAAAACATCGTGAGTCAGCAGATATGTGAAGTCAGCATTTGATACGCGTGCGTAGTAGACAAGGTAGTAGACTAACGTCCCCTTACCACACCGTCCTTGAGGGAATGAATGCCTGTGCCCTGCAGTGGGGCGTATACAGGGTGCTAGGAAAAGTATCATTAGCCTTTAAACCACATACTGTACTCATCAAACTATACAACTTTTACTATGGGAGCAAACCTTTCTGAACAAAAAAATCTGCTCGATTCAAACGTATGGGATAGCAGATATTTATTTTGTTCTGACAGGTTTGCTCCCATCGGAAAAGTTGTTCAATTTGATGGGTAGAGTATGTGGTTCAAAGGTTAATGATACTTTTCCTTACACCCTGTATACAGGGTGAAATTGATATCATTAGCATCCTTTTAAACTAAGAGTCTACCGATCACACTGAACCACTTTTATTATGGGAGCAAACCGATTGCAATGTCGACGCGCAAGTTCGCGATTCAACTGTATGTAACAGCAGATTTTTTTTTACTCCGATCGAATTAAAAGTTGTTCAGTTTGATGGGTAGACTCTTAGTTCAAAAGGATGCTCATGATATCAATTTCACCTTGTAGTTAGACCGATGATGATGAGATTTCTTCCAGCAAATCTGCATGATTTTTCAGTCAAGAGTTGGTGTCAATTTGTAGGAGTAATATAATTGAATTGAATAGAGTAATATTTAGCATTTCTAGTCACCTCGAAAGGCTAGTCAGTTAATCGATTAAGTATACCGCCATCTAGCGGCATTGTTTGGAACTAACTGCTTCTGTAGCGTGGTGGCCCTGATGATTGACCAAATTATATGCTAAATTATTAGAGTCGATGAAACTTTAAAGCAGTCACCACTCTCGCGAGAACTTCTCGGCGAGAACTTTCAAGGAAAATTACTACGGGTTATGACGCAATGAGAACAATGAATGGCATCTACTCTCGTTCTCGGCTTTTCTCGGTGAGAATGTAGTGCACACATAAAATACGTGGTTATTTTGTTTTTGGACACAAAGTTCTTTAACGTAATTTTAGAATATTCGAATAGTTTTATTAGTCTTCCTAAAAAGATATTAACGAAGCTGAAAGCAACTAGCAGACTAAGATTTAAGTAGTTGCCATTAATTTGCCAATAGATGGCGCTGTCAACAAAATATTGATTGTTCTTGACCTAGTGGCGCGTTGATGTCTTTTGTATGGAAATCTGATGGAAACCGTGTTAAAAGCCGTATACTTAATAAGAATTGTATAACATATATTATGTATAAATACATAATCATGATGCGACATTAAAATGTTTACATCATAACATGGGTAAATCGATAAATAGTTCGGTTTTTATGATATTTCCGTAGAAAAGACATCAACGCACGCGCAGTTTATTCTTTGCTTTTTATTATTAGGTACATAATTTACGTACCTACTATTACAATGGTCTATTTATAATACATACACAAGTACATACAGTAATATAAAATCACGACCATAATACTATTTAGGGTCTGTAAAAACATCGACACTATTTTTTTTTTAGAATGTCCTACTGAAGTTCAGGCTTTTCGGCCACCTTCGGTCAAAAAGCACGTTCGGCAACATATTCGGCTTAGGCCAAAATCTGAAGAAGTTTAGGCAGCAGCCGAAACGGAAACGTCGTTGCGCGAGTCCGACTCGCACTTGGCTGGTTTTTGAAAATGTATGGCATTTTGAGCAGTTCGAACTAAGGTTTGGAAAACATCTCCGATTCTCGACCTTAGCTACAAATACCGTCAGTTGCAGAAACGCTCTTTAAAGTTAATCCTCCATTAAATCTCTTGCTGTCACTTTTTGTCTTGTTGACGTAGTAAAAGCTAGCATGAGATTTAAGGGCCTATGTCGAAAAATAATTGAAGTGAAATGGGCGTGTGATAGCTTATATTACTGCCTGATGCGAGAGAAAGAGATGCGCGCGCGCGCTTGAAACGACGCAAGCGTAAAACAAACTTTATCTAATTGTGATTGTACTTGTGTATTTAAGTTCAATTCTGCTCTAATCAAATATTGTAAAATATCAATATTTTTTTTAAATCAAGTCTCGTGTTTCTATTATTCAACGTTTAGCAGTTCCGAGCGTTTATCGATAAAGACGGAGGCTACTTTGGCGTGTTTTCCTATCGACAAAATGTGTCTTAATCGTGTTTTGGCTCTAATCAAAACTTCAATTATATGTTCAATTTACACATATCCGCTAATCATACTCCTACTGTTAGTACTTCATGATATATGACGCTTTGAAAAATCCTATTTAAATAAATAAATATCTTGGACATTGTCACACAAATTATCTAGTCACATTTAAAGTACCTGGACTTGTATTATGATGACTAGACAACGATAATATGATGATTTTTTTCACATAGCCTCTTAATGGAGGATTAACTCTAATGAGCGTTTCTGCAACGGAGTGTAAGTCATTCTAGTTACTAAACTACAGCTAATTTATCATTGAGGAAACCAAACTTGACACTCTCAATATCATCTTAAGAATATTCCCGTTATGAAATAACCAGTTTCAAATATCCTTATATATATATCTGACATCATCGTCATCTGTATTCAGCTGTAAGGTTGAAAATCGTTTTGAATTTATCGATGGATTTACGACGTTTTAGAACTAAAAAGTGGTATGAACTAAGCGCCTTCGATTCGGTGATACCAGCGTTGTGAGAAACGGATTGATGGCGGAGCAAAAGTTGGTGGCGTTGGGTGTACTTTTTTAATGGAATCAAATTCCGTGTCTTGTATGGAAGCGCAGTTGTGTTATAACTTTGAAGCATGCATATGCTCACGACTATATTCCCCGAGGGGGTAGTCACAGATAATTCTGAGACCTCAGAACATCCACGTTTCACTATTAGTACCGAAACTCTGTCCAGTGTTACGGGGATTGAGCCCGTCGCCACTTGTAATGGACAGTAGGTACAATACATGCCTCGAAATTGAAGCATGCAGGTTTCCTCACGATGTTTTCTTTCACCGAAACTTTGAAGCATATTGCAATAAATAATTAAAACTACGTTCGACAGAGGAAAGAGGCGCAGTTCTTATTATCTTAAAAATTGAATATAATAATGATTTTCATTCCATAGGGGTAGGAGCCACAAAAAGCAATTCACTATAGGAGAATTTTTAAAGAATTTTAGTCTTACAGTCATCTGTGGTTTTAGACTATTATAAGTTACTAAGTTTATAGGTTTCATTTTTAAGTTTTAGAACTTTATTTAAGTATATTTGTGAACTAATAAGAGTAGTTTAATGCATTCGTATTTTATATGAAATGGCCTTTTGAACAAATGGCTCATTGGTCAAATGTAACGTTGATCACTCGGCTTTCGATAAATTGACTCATCGATGAAATGACATTTCGATCAAAAAATGGCCTATCGGATATGGGCGTCGACAAGATGTCGTTCAGTAACGAGCCCTAATCCAAATTTTGTGAGTTTCATTTGTTATTTGATGCAGTGGAATATTTCCAGGGTTTTTCAACAGGTGTTTGAATTTAAAAACAAAACAATTAACATTGTTCTTTCTTCTTCGTTGCTGTTGCATATGATAGTAGAGAGGTAGGTTATTTCAAGTTGTTTTGCTACTTATTGTGTATCGGTAATTGTTAAATACACGGAAAGTTTTATATATTAAATTCTCTGCAGCATTTTGCCTCTAATAACTTGGTAACACAACAAACTCCTGCGCAACCGACCAGTTTACAGAACGACGGGCGATCGCGCGGCCGCCATGAGAGTTAAAACGATTATTATAATAAACGAAAACGAAACTATTACAATTTTTTTTTCTTAACAACTCAATTCTTCAACGAAACTGTTAGTAAAATAATATATTGTGCCGTATTCTTTATTCGTTCGGAAATTTAAAAAAAAGGTTCGTTTTTTAAACGGCATATGGCTGGTAGAGTCCAAGGATGTGAACTTTTTTAATTTTATTCGTGCGGCAACGGAATGCGGTTTTAGTGTCCATTTTACAAAGCCAGTGGTGTGTTTTTTTTTGTTTTTTCTGAATGTGTTTGGAGGCGAAAAGTCAATAGGATTTTAAAATTACGTTTTAAAAAGGTAAGATTATTTATTTATTTTTTTACAGATCTGAATTGTCAGAAAGTTTATTCATCAGGGGTAAGTGTATTAAGGGTGCGATATACAAACAATAAATGTGTAAATAATGTCTGTCCAAATCTTGCACGTTATAATTTTTATAACATCAGAAATTGATTTCAATAGCATGATTAAATTTGACAAAAAAACAACAATTAGGTACATTAAATTTATAAAATTAACTACTTAATCTTAGTAGTTTAGTAGTTTATTCAATTAAATTAAATTAAAGTTTCACTTTACCTCACCAATCCGTACTAGGCCCACGTGGTGGAGTATGGCTCACTCCCTCTCGCCCTTATTTGTGAGAGGAGGCCTTCCTCCTTCTACTGGCTATAACTAACTTACTCAACCTAAGTCGGTCTTACTTATGAATAAATGTAAATAAAGGTACCATTAGTTAAATATAAAAAAGTTATTGAGCAAAGGCCGAATCGAATCGAATCGATTGTTAAATGATTCTTGATTGACTTAGTTTTTATTGTTAACAATTTTTTATCTTAATTACTGTGAATTACTTGACGCAGAAAAGTTTTTACTCCAAACGCCCTACTCACTCTTGACCAACTGTTGAAAGAAGTTTGTACAAGGTAGGTAGTAAGTTTTAATGACCTTTGCTTTTATGAGGTTTCGAAGGAAAAATAATAAAAAGCTATGACTGAACTTTTCTTGGCCAATAGTGGTCGACTTACGAGGAACATGACATCATTGAAATTATCAGGAAAATCGGTTTGTCTGACTGTCTATGTGATTGGGAAATTCCACTACGACTTGACTAGATTGAACCAGGAGTGCGATTTTTGAAACTCATACTTTGAACTCAGCAATTGAAAATGTCAATATTACTTTGGAGATATATGCATCTTTCTATTATCTATATTGTCTGTGAAAATGTTTGTTTAAATAAACATTAATTGCACAAAAATTTGATCAATTCAAAATATCTGTCACATTCTGTAAAATTCCTAAATATTTTTGAAACGTGAGATTATTTTCATCATCATTCCTTAAAAAACAGTTCAGTGATGAAGTTCATCACAGAATTTTTTTTTAAGGAAATGCCCCATTGCTTTTTCGAATACATCCATGGAAGAATGGATAACTGGTATTTGGGTGAACAAATCTATCTGGGTAAGTCAGATTTTTTTTTACTACATCGAAGCATGTAAATTATACGAGTACCATCAAATATTCAAGACTTCAAGGCACTCCGACATATTCCATTGTTTCTTCGGCTTAAGTCACATAACTTGACAATAATTATAACTTAAACAAGTATAATAAGTCAAGGTTGAACCACCTACAAGACAAGTAACGCCTACAAGTATGACGTCACTGTAATGCAGCCGGAACTCGGTGTAACTTGTCAATTGAAAAGCAAACTTTAAGTTGGGCAAGCTCGGCTTCAAGTTAGATAACTGGAAAATGGGTTTTAGTGAAATAATACTTAGACAAAAGGTGTTATGCTAATTTGAAGATCTCTGGATTTTGAAATTGGAAAAAAAATTTACAATATCAGCGCCACTTGCGTCAACCTGGGTTAGCAATTAAGAGGATAGACCTGGGCTGCAATCGCGGTAAATATTTGGTGATTGAACCGTTATAGGACTACGTACGAACCATAACTTTTGACACATTAGATATTGCGCTAATTGCGGTACAGCCGTTAGAGCCGTTTTGACAGATCGCTCAGACGTTATTATTGGTTATTAAATCTGGTAGGTATTGCAGTTTCAAATATTTTTGGGTTTTTTCGAAGGAATTAACATAATTCTAAAATGTACATACTTGTAAGTGTCAAAATTTTTAGTCTGATAAAGTGGGGTTTACATGTATCTATATTGCTTATATTTTCAATAATTCTTATGCATTTTTTTTGTAATATGAAGAGATCTTTCACGTCCGTACTGTTCCCCCATAATGTTATGCCATAAATGAGCCACGAATGAGCATAGGCGTAATAAGCAGCAATCGTAGTTTTTTTATCGGTGCTTACTTTGAGTGCAAATAGTGCGATTTGTCGATGATCATCATCATTTTCAGCCCGTATCTACCCACTGCAGGGCATAAGTCTCCTCCCTATTTTGCCATCCTTCCCGGTCCTGTGCCAGCCTCTTCCAGGTCTTGCCGATACTTTTCCAGATGTCGTCAACCCACCTGGCTGCCGGACGATCTACTACTCTTTTGCCTAATTTGTCGACATTCCCTGAAAATTACTTCCTTGATCTTTTTAGAATAGAATGGAATAAAATTTCTTAGGAGTGTTCAAAAACATTGCTACTTCAGAGATGTGGATGATGTCTGAAAGAATCTCACATCTTACGACACGCTTCTTCTTTGGTGTTATTGTTGGACAACATACACGGTGGGTTGTATAAAGATTGAATTAATTAATCAACTATCGATTACCAATTTAAAACAAACGCTCAAATCATACGAACATAATTGAGTAACATACCCACTCATCTTGATCATTTCATAATGCATGTTTCTTGCTAAGAGTTGGCTCGAAATACCAATTCGCAGATAGAAACCCATGGCATGGAATAAAACGTAATTTTAAATAAGTTTTCTATATGTTTGTTATAGACTTTTCGGTGGCAATTTTAATATTATCTATAACACCTATTATCTATAACACCTTATCTATCTATACTATTATAAAACTGTAACAGAAGTGTGTCTGTACATTGAAGTCAAAAAAAAGTTCTGGTTTTTAGGCGTGATTCCATATCAGAAATTTTTTTATTTTTTGTCTGTCTGTTTGTTTGTGTGTTTGTTTGTTTGAACGAGCATCACGCAAAAACTACTGAATCGATTTTGATGTGTGGACAAAGTCTCGGTTACTTGGGTAGTAAAGTAACTTTTTTCTGAATGAATTAATCTGTTTCAGTTAACATCTGATAAATAAACGCTTCATTTCATCAAACAATTTATTTTAGTTAACAAATTAACATTAATTTGTGTTATAAATACATAAATAGTAAGTTTATAACGTTTTTAATATTAGGTAGTTTGCAACAAAATGTCGTTGGTTGAATGTCAGCTAAGTCTTTGCCTCTTCGACAGCCTGCGCGCGCATAGGCGCATAGCCATCTCGAAAAAAAACCAACCATAGCCCAGCGCCATTTTCCAAAAATATTTGTCTAAAATAGTTGTGTTTTAGGAAATGTTATTACTTTTTCCTCGCAAGTATGTTGATAAACGTCGTACGAAACGCGTGAGCGTTGGTCATTACTGCCCTCGGCTAGTATGCACCACTCGCCTGGCGGCTCGTGATACAATCCCGCCTCGGCTGTAATGACCAACTTTGCTCACTTGTATCATAATATATTATTAAAAACTATGCAAGCAAAATGAATAACTATTTCAATGTTTTTTGTTGGTTTATATTTCTAACACATACTTACGTTTGTGTATGTTAGTCTAGAACACTTTTATCGATAATTTTGTATTAGACCCGACGTCTATTAGTTTGTAAGTCAATGGGTGGTAATAATTAGTAGCTTCATTTAATTAAAAGTTATGAGTTTTAAAAGTCAGTGGTTTGCTCGTACGAAAAATGTTTCCATTTTGAATATTTGTCCTAAAACCTCATCTCCATCTCGACGGAGGCATAATGGGCTTCAGTCACGTCAAGCTTTGATGCACGAAGCCACTGCGTTTAGCCGATTATTTCATAAACAACGATGTCGGCAGTCGGCACGCTAAACTATGATTTTATTAGATTATTGCCGTAGCATGGGAATTAACTTGCAACACGTCAAAAGGTCTGTTGTTCTTGTAATGTTGCAAATCGTTAGAACATCTGCCGTTCTTCCTTTTGGTTTCTTATGAACAGACATAAAACATACATACAGGGTCCGTAAGGCGGTCTGAAAAAACTCTGACCCCAGGGTTCTGCCACACGATAAGAAAGAAAGAAGGGTCCTTCTGTATATGCTGACGGTTTTTTAGGAATGATCAGACCTTTAAAGTAAACAACTTTCTCGATGGGACAGAAGTAGAAATCACGAAAAAATCTTCTGTCCCGTAATTGGTCCCATAGGTACATTTGAGTCGTTGAGGTACTGCAGATTTCGTTTTGTATGAAATGGCTGATTTTTTTACGCGATTTCGAAGTTGGCTCCATCATGAAAGTTGTTTTAGTTTGTTGGTCTGGTTATCCCCGTAAAAACCGACATTATTATATTAATAAAAACATCTGTATCCTTTCTTGAAGAACTGACAACCGGTGGGGTGTCAAGGTTCTGGACTGGAGACCGCGAACTGGTAGACGTAGTGTGGGACGTCCTGCTGCCCGCTGGACAGACGACCTAAAAAAGGTAGAAGGGAGAGCGACTGGATGAGGAAGGCCGAGGACAGAGTTTTGTGGCGCGCCTTGGGAGAGGCCTATGTCCGGCAGTGGACGATGAAGAACAAGTATCCTTTCATTAAATCTCTAACATAGAAAATAGGTATCGTTATTGAGACAATTTATCTCGAAATGGTTTCCGATTCAGACCTCCAAAGAAAAACTTGGCATACCAAATTCTCAAGACCACACATAGAAAACACCAAAGGGAACCGCCAAAACAAGCAACAAACAAAGATGCTCAACTCTTCACAACCACCCACATTAGCTATGTAATTACTCAATGGACACCAAAAGAGGATTCCAATGTCACACGGAATCGAACCAATGACTCGAGGTCGGCTGTTTGTTGCTGCAACCTCGATGCCCACGCGCATGTAAGAGTGGCTTTGCGGATTAGCTTAGTGCGTACATAAACTGCCGACCGCAAACGCATTCCTTTTAGGGGTAGTTAAAATCGTTGATATAAGTTGCAAATGAGACTCACTCGCGATCACGACTATATTCCCCAAACTACAAAGTAGGGGAGAACTAGTCAGAGAACTAAAGTGGTTGAGTAATTTGCTATCTAAATTGGCAATGGGCTGGTCATATCTGTTGTAGAACTGACAACCAATTGGGTGTCAGAGTTTTAGAGAGAAGACCACGAACTGGCAGGCGTAGTGTGGGATGCCCTCTGGTACGGGACCGACGAGGTGGCGGGGAACGACTGGATGAGGAAGGCCGAGGATAAAATTTTGTATTGCCATGAGTAGTGTGACCTCTTGTGACCTCCTGTAATCTCTGCGAGCTCTTCTCAATTCGCGAGATCGATTCCAAAAGAGGGTTCCAAAGACAAAGTATGAAGCCTAATGCTGTCACAAACCTGCCATCATCCACCGGTGTACAGTTCTACTGTCGAGGCGACGTGTGTACCGCTGTCGTATATGACTGTAGTCATGAAAAAAGCGCTTCTTTTTGCAGCTTAATTCATCTGCAATAGATGGTAAAGTCTTGTTTAGGGAGAGTTGTAACTAGCGTCAAATTGTCATAGATTACTGCGCGCCGTCCAAGCGCCCAACGCGCCGCGCGACGCACCGCGTCTCTCTGAACGAGGCCTAAGGATTATAATGAGGGCTATTGCAAGCAGCAGCTTATAAGACTTATACCATAGGTACCTAACAATCCAAACTACTTACGTGCAAATAAACCTTGATTCTAACCCCTTTTGGAGTCAATGAGAAGGAATGTTGTTCTGTTAAACTTTATGTCATAAAGGCTGCTTTTCCACAAAGTTTCTTACCATCCCGAAAGGGACTACCGTCTTGAGTATACGTCGGTATAAAGATTACATTATTCACAAGGCCATTGAACTAAAAGTTACGTGAGTGACAAATAGATATTCCCACACAGTGAGCAGCGGTCATCCAATATGGAAGGACTACTTTTGCTCAACAACTCTCCTAAATAAGGTGACAGGTCCAAATGGAAGTCATTTTGTGAAACTTTTATGTTTTATTGCTTCGTAATTAATTTTAAGCTATAATAAACTAAATATATCAGCAGTAGATAGAGAAAGGTATGTTGAAGGTTTGCTCATATGGAAAGAATGGATCAGAGCAGATTGACGAGTGCAATCTATAATACAAGTGCACGGCCTAGTCGTTCATATACGGACCAAATTGGCGACGTGCTTAAAAAGGACCTGGTCAGATCTACCTGAAACCGAATGTGGAGGAAGCTAGAGAGGTTTGTCAGGATCGTAGCAGGTGGCGTTCCGTTGTCTCTGTCTACTTCAGTGGGGTGTAAGTGAATATGTAGTAGTAACTTGACACCAAACTCTATTGATAACAATCACCAACTTAATAAAACTCATAATGTTGCCTGCGCCATGGTTTTTGTTAGTGTATATGTCGTATTGTTTGAGTGCCTGATTAGGTTAATAAAAATAACTTTTTTAGCCAATGAGGTCTCACTGATGGGCAAACTGATGAGCCCTTAGTCTTCCACTCGATCCATGGTTGCTGAAAAAATTTTTTTTTTCAAATAGTAATTTATTGCTATCTAATTTGTATGTATATCTAGCTGTTACGTATAAATTCGCATTTTCGCAAAACCCAATCACTTTGTAGGCGTTTGATAGCCTCTACAACCTACACGATAAAATAAAACTTTTAGCACGTCTGGGTGTCTTACTTAATCTATGACTCACGAGATTTATAATATCACTATTAAAATGTAAATAAAAATAATGATTTAGCTAAGAAAGGATTTCTTTGATTAGTCTTTTGCAATTTTGTATAATTAACATTTCGTTTTTGGCTATAAGGTATTATTTAAGAATTTTTTAATGTTTAAAGGCAGATATGGGCAACTTCCTTTCTTCGACACGACACCCAGACTAATGTAAAATACATATTGTTCATTAACTTCATCTAAAATAAATTCAGACCAGAATAGCCCAGACATTTTATGGAGTTTTGTTAGGCGGGGTAGGGAGTAATTATTAATTGGACTTTTAAACTGTAACCGGCCACCATTTAGTGACAAAAAGACTGTCTTAAAACACATTTAAAAAAATCGATACGCAACATAGAAATCAAAACCAATGCACTCATTTGACTTAGATTTCACAATATAAATTATTTTTGAGCAATAAAATAGGCGATGAAATTTAAAAAATGAGGTATTTATTAGAAAATACGAATGTATTTTTCAAAACCTTCTAAGTAGACAAAAATATTAAGACCATGTTTGAAGTATTTATAATGGTAAAGCCTTAATGTTAAATATGTGCAAAAAAAAATTTACCATTAGGTTTTTTAGATAATAGCTAAATTTTAAAATTGGAACTGTAGCTGACGTGATTTTTTTTTTATTTTGGTACATTTCTAGGCTCAAACAGGCTCTTGAATATTACACCGAAAAAAATGTCAATTACTAATTAGTCCCGGCTCAAACCGTAAAATGACTGGGCTATATGGTTTTTGGAAGTTCTTTGACTTTTTCCTCGCGAAGCATATTCGACGACCAGGAAAATAATACCGCTCGTCAATCTTCGTTTGCGCAGAGCAGGCCCGAGTCCCCGACAAAACCCGAAGTCATTTAGTAATTAAAGGGTGCAAAGTCGGGTAGCAGCGAAAAGGGCGCGAAAACAAATAAGCCAATAGCGTAAATGAATTGAAGGTGGCGCATCCTGATTGGTGAATATAATTTCGCGTGGTATTAAAACTTGGTACTACGTACACACGGCGACACATCAAGCTATACAAAACCAACATAAGCTGGCCGCGCGTAGGTCGAGTAACGTATAACTTCACGCGTCCAGGTTATGTTGGTTTTGTATAGCTTGATGTGTCGCCGTGCGTACATACTCATTGTTCATAGTATCATCACATAGAAGTATTTCAATACAATCTGATCGTTCTGTGTGATTTCCTATAAGAAATTAGATACAATCTTAGGATACAATAGCAAACTTCACGACAAAACAATATTACTTCACAAAAACAACTACAAATTAAGTCACAATCTGTGAGAAAAAATCATTAAACCCACAATTCATTCCAAAACAACATCTATCGACATTAACACAACGTATATTTTTGTATGAAAACCAAAGTTTTACTAGACAAAGTTATCAAGGAGTTGTGTTAAAGGAAAATGGGCGTTGTGTCATTGAAGATAAGAATGTTAACGATGATGGGTGTATGTTTGTTATGCGCAGGCGTTCGTCCTCGGTTCGAGGCCGAATATAATCACCTGTGGCTTCTGCTTAAGTATCGATATTAGCTGCAACGCACACTGAACCGTATTGAACTGATTAAAAGATTCATGAAAAGCCATAGCCATGTTTTTTTTTTCTATTGCTGTCTCCCGTTAGCAAGGGAGTGAAGTCCGATATTTATTTTTTCCACTTCTCCTATTATCTTCTTTCATTAAACTCATAGTGGGTTTTAGACTTGGCTGACAGATTCATCCCCCATTTTCTCGGACTACATGATCTAGTGTTATGAGTGGTCGCCGAGTTGATCCTGGTTTACACGAGTTACGCCTTTGCCCGGAAAAAAGATGCAAGAATCTGCTGGTTGGAATATCTCTTCACTTAGATGTCAAATCAAACTTAAAGACAGGTACCGTGGATACTCAGAGGAAGGATCTCTTTATTCTAATGCGTGGACACCATGGATCAGACAAAAGAATATTTAAACCAAGAACGTTGGTGTAGTGTTATAGTGAGTACTGTATTTTTAGCATGTTTTTTCACTCAAAGTCTCTCCACCTTTGGTGGAAATAATTTCCCATTCTATCACATTCAGGAGTGCGATTTTTGAATCTCGTTCGCTGAGCTCAGCAGTTGAAAACGTCACAATAACTATGGAGAAGTGCATCTTTTTACTGCTGATTCGATTTTCGAAAATCATACTGCATAGGTGCGATTTTTTAAAGTGGAATCAGCAGTAG
The DNA here is from genome assembly GCA_927399405.1 of Agonopterix arenella. Lineage (NCBI taxonomy): Eukaryota > Metazoa > Arthropoda > Insecta > Lepidoptera > Depressariidae > Agonopterix > Agonopterix arenella. The sequence goes on along the minus strand of OV656716.1, from coordinate 4,958,123 downwards.
AAAGATGCGTATTTCCATATATTTTCAGCTGCTGAGTTCAACGTGAGATTCAAAAATCGCACTCCAGGAGAGAAAAGATGAGAGAGCGTGCTTAAAGTATATTTGATTGATGGTTTGCGCAAACACATATCCTCCTGACTGCTTTTATAAGCAACGAGCGTTTACCCGCGACTTTGTCCGCACAAATTATATACCAGATTTTAAGTCAGATCATAAGCTATCAAACAAAAAAAGTTTCATCAAAATCGGTTCAGTAGTTTTTGCGTGATACTCGTTCAAACAAACAAACAAACAGACAGACAAAAAATCCAAAAATTAGTGAAATGGAATCAGGGACACCTAAAAACCATATCGTAACTTTTTTTTTGTTAATATCTTCAATGTACAGACAAACTTCCTGTTACAGTTTTATAATAGTATAGATAAGCATGTGCCGAAATCGACGCTGTATGAGATCATGTTTCCTCTATACTTATTTTAAACCGATTTCAAAAAGGAAATCTATGTTGGTCTGTATGTATTTTTAAACTCAGTTAAGTGTACGGTGATCTTAAAAGGCTATGATGTCACCGCATAGCGTCATGTAGATAGATGTAACATATACCTTGGGTTAGCTACTTAACCTGACCACAAGACTGAGTAATCTGATCTCACCAAAAGCGTAATCTTCTTTATTTTATCCTCTACACCACATATTACCTATTCTGTGACCACATCGGAATACATGCAAGACAAAACTAAAGTAACCATTTGGATTTCCAGTTCTCTACCAATTGTTTTTTTGCATAATATAGGGTTCTTCTTAATATATTGACACTTTTTAAATCTTTTGATCAGACCATCAAACTGAACAACTTTCTCTTTAGGACCAACATCGAAATCGCGAAAAAAATCTGCTCGCCCATACAAAACTGCAAACCTACTCGAGCGAGCAAAATGTATGGGAGAGCTGATTTTTTTTTGCGCTAACCGTAAAATTACTGGGCTAAATAATCACTAAGTCAAAATTATTTGACGGCACGTCTATGGCCTCATAATTATTTATTTTTTTAAATGACACGTTCATTCAAAAAGGTTCGCCCCTGTTCTAGCAGATGACCCATAATGTCTTTCTATAGCGATTTTAATAGTGCTAAATGCTTCCTTACCGGAACATTGTTAACATGCCACGTGGGCTTCATTCAAGGGACGAAACAAAAAACTACATAACAAATTACATACCGCTAAACATTACATAACCACAATTGACACTTCAGTAAGGTCGGTCGCAGCTTGTGAATCAAGCGAGGTCAGGCCAATCTTGACTTTAAAAAACCATACTTAATAAACCTGTCGTTACTATGACAATGTTAATACATAGAGCTCTTCTTACAGTGGTTGATTAAACCTTTTGCATATTTTGACTTGAATTTTTATCCAAGCTTAGTTGAGCTTTTGTCACTTAGATAACTTTAATAGAAAGATGTCTGATTATAGTGGTTTTTAAAAATCCTTGATTATTTCTTCCTTGTAGGTGGCATCGTGGTTAATTTGCAAGTTATAATAATAATAATATGTTATTGACTTGCCATTTAGAGGTTTATGATGATTTGCTGTTTTTTCTGTTTCCTTATTTAGGATGACTATGGAAAAGTGAATGATGATTCCAATTATCGTTTAATTCTTCTTCTTCTATCGTGTCAGCATGATTTTATACATGGTGTAAAAAAAATGCGTTACGTTTCAAAGAGGTTGTTCATAACCATTAAACTGAACAAATTTCACTATAAAAAAAAACTTTTTATTTTAAAAGATCCAATGTGTTAGTAGCAACAAGACTTATGAAAAACTATGGTTAGTAAACAATAACAAAAACGTAAATGGACACTGGTTACTATAAGCAATGGCCTTCAGGATGCTATGGAGTCAAAATTTAAATCGCAAAAAAACAATTTGCTGTTTCATAGTGGATTACCGCCCCAAATGTATGAAACAGCTGATTCTTATTTCGCAATTTCGTTCTTGGCTTCATAGTGAAACTTGTTCATTTGAATGGTCTGAAGCACCCCATTTAAGATGTAACGCATATAACTGTACACCCTGTATATCTCAGAATAAATATATCATGCTAGTGTAAAGATTAGCCAGTCACCAATGGTCGTATCGAGGCTGAAGACGAACTCTGATTTCGTCCCTCGGGGTGGCTCTTTCCTATGTACATTATCGTGTAATGACGAACAGGGAAAATTTCTTAAACGATTGGACCGATATTGTTAAAATTAAATATCTTAAGCACCCAGAACCATAGAGATAGTAAGTACTGGTGTATGCCCAGAACTCACATGTGACTCACACGTCAACAATTTGAAAATTTCTGTGAAATTGTGATTTTCAGGTGTCAGACAAAGAACACTATATAGTTTCAGTTAATGGGGAACTATAGAGCGGGCGTTCACAAAAGATCAGCGGTGTTCGAAAGCGTAAGTCTATTAAGGCCCCATTCACTCAATAATAATAATAATAACGGGCCTCTACGTGTTGGCTTCGGCCCCACGCACGCCTCCCAAAAGTCTGGGACACTTATGTCCCGATATAAGGAAAAGAAATACAATAATAATAATAGTTTCAGCTCTTAATGCAGAGGTTTTCAGTGAAGGAACCTCGTTTTCGAACCTCGAGGAACCTCGAATGCTTCGAGCTTTTGACTGAGAATTGCAGATTTTGAGGATTTGTCAAGGAATTTTTTTCCGAGGTTGAGTGGAGGCAGAATTAGAGGAATCGACTGAGATTACGGATATAACTTATTTAGCTAAAGATAGACAATTTTATAAATATACAGAAAATTCAGAAAGTCAAGGTAAACTAAAAGAATCAGGACACATTCCATGGTAAATAATGAACAATCAACATTATTAACTAAATATTTATCATTAACATTTAATTGTACAAGGTCAACACTTAAATAGCATATAAAAATATAAATACCTAAATTGTAAACTTTTAAAAACCATGACAATTAAAATTTGCAAATTTAATTTTAACATTTCAGTCAATTAATAGAACGATTTATTGTAAGAACAATAAGGTGTCTTATTAAGTGTATTCTAATAAGAACAGCTGCGAAATAATTTGGCGTACAAAATAGGGTGTTTCACAAAGCATTTTAACTATTGTTCATTATATATTCAAATGGCTCCTAACTGCCTCTTATGTCAAAGTCATAAGTTTAAAAATAGCTTGACTCGTGTGACTTTGTCTTAGAAACGATCTGTACCATTGTTGTTTGCATGGGAAAATTGTGAAACCAAAACTTATTATGTTTTGTAATGGGACCACTTGTATAAATGCTTTCGATCCTATGATAAGGTATAGTTTTTGAATTACGTTATAATTATGTAATTAAATTGTTTATTTTTTTATTTTTGGAAAGGTGGTTACGACATCATTAATATTGTCTTATTTCAACGTTGAGCAAGTAATACATGCCTCCCTAAATTTTGTCAACGCTCATTTTTACGACTAGGTGGAACAAAGACCTGCCGAGTTTGAAGAACGACTTGATGGGTAAATTAGTGACTGAGAGAATGACCTCTCATTATTATTTGGTTGTAAGGACTTGGTCAATGACCAATAGCTACTGCGACCTAAATAGATGTATTGTAGCTGTCACCTAAAGGCCAGGCCACACAGAGGCGGTTTTGCGGGAAAGCGGGCCGGAGGCGGACCTGCGGGAAGCGAATATCTCCGGACCCCCTCGGTTTTCTGTGTGTTTTGTTGTGTGTGGTATGGTGGTAATGTTCGATTTTGTATGTACCCACCCTACCACAGAAATACGCGCGGGTTCGGAGATATTCGCTTCTTGCAGGTCCGCCTCTGGCCTTAAAGGTCATTTCCTAGGCCCACGGACTTCATGAACCGTGTGAAGCATTTGGAGGGGAGGTTCATAATGTCAGTAGGTGTTATTACGTTTCCACCTAGATGGCGACTCTTGCTGTGAATGAGCACTTCGCATTCGCAGAGGAGGTGCATGGGCGTTTCCTCTGCTTCACAGCAGAATCTGTAAATGGGTGAATCTACGATCCCCATTCTGTGTAGATGTCTGTTTAACTTGCAGTCAGTGTCCTGTTAAAGCTCGCACCAAGAGCCTTAAGTCGCTGCGGTTTGAATTGATGGCATCCGAGGTGTGTCTGTTTGAGAAGCCGGTCATAAGTTCTTTTGCATGCTTCAGTCCTGGTGTATCCGACCAGAGCTTACGGCTTAATGAGCTAATTAGTGAGGGGAATTTGCGTCGTATTTTAAAGTAACGGTTTTTTAAAGGAATGTTCAGACTATGATACTGAACAGCTCTCTCTATGGGATCAACATCGAAATCACGAAAAAAAACAGCAGACTTACACAGACAGCAGATTCTTTTTCAGCAGGTAGGCCATACCATGTAGACAACCAAGTAGTTTGGTAGGTAGGTAGGTAGTCGTTAAGTTTGATGGTCTGTCTGATCGTCCCCTTAAAAAACCGTCAACGAGAAAGATGAACCCTGTATAAGCTAAGTGATTCAACGGAACCTATGACATCACTATTATGTACCTACTCAACTAAGTATTACCTTACGACCTTTACAAAACGCATTGACAATCAGTGGTGTGCATCGACAATGACCTTGCTTACCTCACCTCATCTCGCCTCGTGCAGCATGCAATCGTCCATGCCTTCTATAGTTATGCACGATAGCATTGCATTGACTGAACTTAAATGGTAAAAATAACTGGTAAGCTACCCAGGGCTGATATAACCCCAGGATTAAAAGCTCCAACAAAAAAAAAAGAATAAAAAAACCTACCCCAGCACCAGATACCATACTAAGGTATAAGGACCTCTCCCGGCCTTGAAGATCCGAGTCCCAATCGCTCACCTGCAGAAGTTCCTGATCCCCGAACTATGGCCTACCCGAGTCATGTTCAGATGCTTTAAGGAAGCAAAGAAACAAGGAAAGATATTGAAATAATGAAGTTACAAAAACACTCAGCTCAGCATGTTTGCAAAAGCACTCAGCTACCTACTTAAAAGAGGATTTTTAAGTGCATAAGTGAACGCGCTAAACACACGCACTCTCTAGTCCATAATCTCATGAATCTGATAAAACGGGAGACCGATACGGTCAGAGGTGGTGTCGGATGCAGTGGCTATAACCGACAGCCACACGGTGAGGGTATCAGAGATGTTGACGATAGTTTGAAGGAATAAGTCACCTTTTACGAAACTCATTTGGGCTTCATTTGGTTTGGTGCTATTCGTAGCCGGACATACACCATCTAATCAAAAGCTACGGCATTCTCCATACCATTCTTGTCTAGACCAGCTCAATCCAACAATCATCGATCGGTCATTCCTTCATCTCTTTCGGGATCGACCTCAACAGCGATGAGCATCCTTCGGTATCTAGAGCGATAAAACTTCGACCCATCATTCCAGGTGCATTCGATAGATATAACCGGCCCAATCTCATTTCTATTTGGCGGATTTTTCTCTGAAATCGGCTATTTGTATCTTATGTTGGGGTATTAGAAGAAGATCCCATCTTAGGACAACCTTTTCTGATTTGTAATGAAATGTATACTTTATTCAATTAATGTATTCAATAAATTAAATGTGCTAGGGTTGCCGTCACATATCCTTGCACACCTATTTAAAAAAAAAAGCTTATTAATTTCTTAGAGAGAGCGTCGGTGGCGCGTCGCGGAGAGGTATGGACACTCAATTATGGGTCCGGGTTCGAATCTGCTCGGATGATATGCACCAAGTTAGAAAAACTCATTGGCACATACGTGATAAGTAATACCGACTGCTCTCAAACGGTGAAAGAAAACATCGTGAGAAAACCTGTATTCGCTGAAAAAGAAATTCTGATGCGTATGTGAAGTACGCGTGGTGGACTAACGCCCACACACCCTCCTTGAGGGTAAGCCCGTGCGATCCAGTGTGACCTAGGTATATATGCTGATGATGATGATGAATTTCTTCAAACGTATTCTGGTTGTATCTTCTACTAAAAAAAACAAACATCACAACAGAAAAGTAACAGTAAGAGACACGACAAACTTATTGCGTTATTATTATATCAAAGTAAAGCTCTAAGTACCGTAACTGAAGTTTCGTAACAAAATACTCTAAAGACACGATTGATAACAGAATTATATTTGACTCTTTCTAACTGTAGAGGAGAGGAGAGAGACGACATGACTGTTCTAGTTCATAAATTGATAATGCAGTTTACAATGGCGAAGGTATACGATTGGACTAAGATTTTGGTTTGGTGCAAGTTATGAAAGACAAGAGGGTGTGACATCGGGTGTGTAAGTGGAGAGAGTTACTACAACAATAATTTTTTTTACCAGCCCATTTCATCCCATTGCCGGGCAAAGACCTCCCCTTTCATCCTCCAACCATCTCTGACCTTAGCATACTCTGGCCACGCGTCATCGAAATCATCCAGCGATCTGGATGTTTTTGAACCAGTGTATCACAAATTCTCAATTCGATTCTGGGTTGGATTGGATTTGATTTCAACAACACTGGCTTTTCGGTAAAGAAAAATATAGTCAGAAAACCTGTATGTATCAATGTCATGGCACTGCCTGTCCATTAGTGGCGGCGGACTCACTACCCGTAACCCTGGACAGAGTTTCGGGAGGTAATCCTGAAACTTGGATGTTCTGAGTTTTCAGTATATCGCCAATTACTCCCTCAAGGAATATAGTCGTGAGCATATGACATGCTATATGATTCGGGATTATTTTACTAAATAATCAGATCGCTCAACGCTTCGACCACAAAGCACTAACGGTCAAACTTTTTTAAGGCATAGCCCGTTACGTTTTAGGGACGTTGTATAGTTACGACAAATTTGGACAACTATTTTGTATGAGACTCACGAAACGGCTATAGACGTCTGAAGCTGAAGCTCCGACTAACACACCGTTTTTTTTTACAATCTTAATTCAAAAATTATTATTTATTTCAAATAGTTTAGGGGAGACTTTGCCCAGCAGTTGGACAAAACCAGCTGGAAAAATTTCCAGAGAACATTGGGGTTAGTAACAATAGTTACTTATTAATGTACAATTCAGTTTCTAACTCTTAGACTACGTTAGAATAAAAATTTTATCACTTTAGTCCCCTGTCGCTCAGTTGCAGAAACGCCCATTAGAGTTAATCCTCCATTAAATCTCTTGGTAGGTTTTACTACGTCAACAAGACAGAAAGTGACAACAAGAGATTTAATGGAGGATTAACTTTAATGAGCATTTCTGCAACTGACACTGTGTCAGGAGAGCGGTTTTAAAGATAGTAACTACGAACATAAAACATAATAGCTCGTAATGTTTCGATAAATTGAAAGTCAGCGATGACTAAAATAACTGAGGCATTCTTGTTTTCTTGGAAATGTTGGATAATTGTAGAAAAATTTAAAAATACGATCAAGGACAGCACTGGAGGCTCGGTGCCCCCGTAAAACTTGAAGACATCATTGTCGGAATTGCCACCTTAAGGCTGCTTTTCCACCAGAGATGTGCGAGGTAGCGAGGAAACAATCCGCCAATAGCGCGCTCTCTTGATCACGTCATTGGGAAATTGAAGCACTCTCATTGGTCGATATTTTCGTTGCCAAACGCCTCGCTACCTCGCACATCTCTGGTGGAAAAGCAGCCTAATATGCCAAAATAGAGAGGCCAACATGTTATGACCCGATTGAAGGTAACTATTTCAACCAATATTAATTATGGCACGACAAAATAATCCATTTGTCAAGAGTAATATTGTACTTTGTGAGTTGGGTTCTGAACAAAATACTTCGCATAAAATAAACAACGAGAACCATTTGTGATTCATGTTATTTTCGGATGTTTAAATATTCTTCCTCTATCTATCTATATCTATATATATACAGGGTGAAATTGATATCATTAGCATCCTTTTAAACTTAGAGTCTACCCATCAAACTGAACAATTTTTACTATGGGAGCAAACCGATCGGAGCAAAAAAAAAACATACAAACAACAAACTGTTGCATACATTTGAGTCGAGTAGGCATCGCAGTTTAGTATGGAACAGCAGACTTTTATTTTGCTCCGATCGGTTTGCTCCCATATAAAGTTGTTCAGTTTGATGGGTAGACTCTTAGTTTAAAATGATGCTAATGATATCAATTTCACCCTGTATATACACGGATAGCTTGGCAGTGTCCATTTATGCTCAGTGTGCAAGGTTTCCGGGCAGGAAGGGCAGGATACAATATGGGCCATAGTCTGAGAACCAATACTGCATTCAAACCTGATGTCCGAGGTCCTAACTGTCGATGTAACCCCATTGAAACATATCATCCTTACCTTGACATGAGTTTCGAGTCTATTTAAATACCTTGGAGATGTTTTTAAACAATAATATGTGATGTTAGAAGACTGTCATTTTAAATCTATCTATACTATTATAAAACTGTAACAGGAAGTTTGTCTGTACATTGAAGATATTAACAAAAAAAAAGTTACGATATGGTTTTTAGGTGTCCCTGATTCCATTTCACCAATTTTTGGATTTTTTGTCTGTCTGTTTGTTTGTGTGTTTGTTTGGGTGTTTGTTTGGGTGTTTGTTTGTTTGAACGAGCATCACGCAAAAACTACTGAACCGATTTTGATGAAACTTTTTTGTTTGATAGCTTATGATCTGACTTAAAATCTGGTATATAATTTGTGCGGACGATGTCGCGGGTTAACGCTCGTACTATAATAAAACTGTAACAGGAAGTTTGTCTGTACATTGAAGATATTAACAAACAAAAAGTTACGATATGGTTTATAAGGTGTCCCTGATTCCATTTCACCAATTTTTGGATTTTTTGTCTGTCTGTTTGTTTGTTTGAACGAGTATCACGCAAAAACTACTGAACCGATTTTGATGAAACTTTTTTTGTTTGATAGCTTATAATCTGACTTAAAATCTGGTATATAATTTGTGCGGACGAAGTCGCGGGTTAACGCTCGTTTTAAATAAAACAATATATTTTTTCTCCATACAAAAGACATAAACGACTCATCCAGACGACAAAATTCGGATTCATAATTTTTTGTCATTATAATTCATGGGATCACTATCTACAGGGTCCTTCTTAATATGCTGATACTTTTTAAGGGGATGATCAGACCTTTTTTTTCGCGATTTCGTTGTTGGCCCCGTAGAAAAAGTTGTTCAGTTTGATGGTCTAATCATCCCCTTAAAAAAGTGTCAGCATATTACGAAGGACCCTGTATAGGTACTTATAAATTGAGTTCTGTGACTGACTGATTGACAAACAACGCACAGCCTAAACCACTGAAGATAGAAACATGTGGAATATATATTCTACAAAAGAATATGGTGCACTTACAAAGGATTTTTCGAAAATCGACCCCTAAAGGGATCCGGACACGGACGAAGTCGCGGGTTAAATCGAGTGGTGTATAGACACAGCATGCCATAGAAAATAAGATACCTAAAAGTTAACCATTAAAGGTACACCAAGGAACCCAAAAATATGTATCAACCAATCAAGACACCGAGGTCGATCGCCCAAAACGGTCTCTTGGTGACGTAACCCAACCTTGTGCAACCAACCTGTACCTGTCCACTTAACAAGCCCCATGACATATCTCTTAATGTCTACGTGCTAAGTGTCAAATCAGGTTGTTTTGTGGGACTCCATGTTTGGGAAGATAGTTGGTGGGAAAAGGGTTGACACAAATGGTGAAGGAAAACATTGTGAGGAAACCTGCATACGCTGAAGAAGAAATTCTTATTTCATTTCATTTCATTTATTTAATGCCATAAATTGTAGGGACATTTTGAAGATGGTAACATAATCAGTACTAAATACATTGGGAGCCAACACAATTTTACCCATAATGGGTGTAGCAAATATAAGTGTTTTAAAAATAGGTAGGTAATTAGGTAGATTCACAGACATAATGATTATTTTAAAAAGATGACTAGATTTATACATTCTCAAAAATCAAATCACCATGCAAACATTACATTTAAAATAATATATTCGATGACTTAATTAGGTGATGATAATAATAATTAGAATTACATTTAAAAAACTATAGCTGTTAGCCGATCCCACCGCCGCAGTGTAGCCTGTCGGTCTTATACAGATTGTACTTCGGTGAGTGTGCCACATATCCGCCTTTCTGAATCTTTTATAATGCGCACAGCCAAGGAGTGGAACGCCCTGCCTGCGTCAGTATTTCCGAGCGCTTACAACCCGAATTCCTTTAAAGTACGAGTGAATAGGCTTCTTCTGGGTGAGCTCGCTACATCTTCGACCCCATCTTCGTCCTGAGGACTAGATTGAGATCAAGAGCATATAAAAAAAATACTGATTAAGTACCCTATTCCAGTGAAGATTTACATTAGGAATTCAAGATTATGCATACGTGATGTCTATAACAATCCGCATTGTGGTGGACTAACGTACAATATACTCTCCTTGAGATTAGGACAGAAGATTTGGATGATCGAATTATGCATAATCTCCATAGTAATTTTGACATTTTCTATTGCTGATATGAACGTGTAATTTTCAAAAATTGCACTGCTGGGATTCGATCTAGCTAAATAAATCTCTACTGGAATGTTACTCTCAAACCAATGCACATCACAACTTTTTATTACGGTGTCGCGCTAATCATTTCTCAGCTCATAAAAACCGTTTGGCAGATCGCTCAGACGATTTCAAGCTTTTAATCACATCATATAGGTAAATAAATCAAGTTTAGTGCCATATGAAATTCAACACAGTTGAATATTAGCTGGAATGCAATGTGATTTACAACTGAACATGAATAAGGATTTAACTTTAATGTTTTAAATTAGTGCGATCGGTCCCCTGGAGGGTGATTGCGCTAATTTAAAACATCCAAGTTCAATCTTAATCTAATTTCAGTACTAATCACATTGCAATCCAATTACTATTCAACTGTGCAAAATTCCTTGTTGCGCTAAACTTGACTTATTTACTATGTGACTGACAGCCTTTAACGTTTGAGCAATCTGCCAAAACGGCTGTAAGGGCTGTCAATAGCGCAATACCGAATGTGTCAAAAATTGAGGTTTGCACGCGGTCCAATCATGTTTCAGTTGCAATTCAAATAGCGCGATTGTTCTCCTATGCCCCGCAATGGGACGTATCTAAGCTAATTAATGATCATCTATCTATATCTGTATATACTATTATAAAACTGTAACAGAAAGTTTGTCTGTACATTGAAGATATTAACAAAAAAAAAGTTACGATATGGTTTTTAGGTATCCCTAATTCCATATCAGTAATTTTTGGATTTTTTACCTGTCTGTTTGTTTTTTGTGTATTTGTTTGATCGAGCATCACGCAAAAACTACTGAACCGATTTTGATGAAACTTTTTTTGTTTGATAGCTTATAATCTGGTATATAATTTGTGCGGACGAAGTCGCGGGTTAACTCTAGTATTTTTATAATAGCAATTCTCGTGTAGGTACCTTTAAAGTTGTCCAAGCGACTGTACAACCAATACAAACTGTGCTCTGAACACGCACAACTTCTGTATGTCATTCCACTAAAATTATTATTTACCAACTAATGACATTGGTCGACGTTTACTTTTTTAGTTTATTTTACGTTCAAACGTTTTTTAAAAGAGGTCGTTTACAAAGTTAGTTTTCATTTAAATTTATTTTAAAGAAACCATTGTTTTTTGTCATTAGCAGCTTACTTTATTTACAAAACAAACTGAGAAACAAAATATTACTTAACCTGAATACATAAACTCAAGTAAAGTTAGCAACAAAAAGATATATGAAGTGTACTTACACTTCAAATAGATTACGACGTGGGACAAAACTGTATACATATTTTCGTTGATGACTGTACCTTATCCTTCTAATTAACTAATTTTGTTTTTTTATTTAATTTGATTTATGATATATTCGTTTTAAAAAATTTTTAACAGCTAAAAATTAAAGCATTACATAAACTTTCTTAGATACTGACTGATTACAAACTAGATTGTAGGTAATCCCAAAAACTAATCAAGTATCCAAAAAAATATTGACAAGTATAATAAATACTAACTCATCATAATTAAATCATAGATGAAGGCACAATACAAACAATTCTAGACATTTCATCATTTTATTTTAAAGGCAATGAAAACCACCGTATAAATTACGAGTAAATGGCCGTTCGGGGAAATGTCCGTTCAGGGAAATGGTCGTACAAGGAATTCGGGCGATGGACGTTCGGGGAAAAGGACGTAATCCACCTGATCCGTACTTAATTATGACTTAACTCATTCATCTTCAATTTATTTTGACATTTATTTTTAAAGGCGAACGGATATATGAGTAAGTATTTTTTTTAATAATGATGTAATGATATGACATGAATCATGATGATTCGAAAAATTCATCTTGAAATACCACACATTTTCAATTCAGGGTTGCCACTGTGTTCAGAGGGTGCCGCGCCGGCGCCGGCGCCGATGCCGAGCCTCCAGTGCTGCCCTCGTCATTTCCAAAAACATGAATGTCACATTGTAATCATAGATTTATTGCAATTTATCTAAATCTTCTTCTATAGTCTTCGTGACGGATTACTATGTTTTATGTGTAGGTAGGTATACTAAATAGTAACTACAGTAAAGTAAAATAAATAAATAAATAAAATAATTTTTGAAACCATTATTTTTATGAGAAATCTTTATATAAAACAAATGACTGTAGGTGCTTCGAACAAAGAGTCATCATCATCATCATCATCATATCAGCTATTAAGCGTCCACTGCTGGACATAAGCCTCCCACCAAAATGGGGGGATTTGCCATAATCGCCACGCTTGGCAGGCGGGTTGGCGATCGCAGTTGGATCGAATCAATGTGTGTACTCAGAGGATGCTGCTGCCCATCCTTCAGTAGATCCCTTAGTCGCGTTTTACGACACCAACGGGAGGAAATGGGATGGTGCTATTCTTAGCCGACACCACACGGCCTACAAAGAGTAGTGCACTCAATTTCTTCTCAGTGGTGAGGTACATATCGTCTTTTATTTCGTTTCTTTGGACAATGGTACATTATGGTGCAAGCCGAGCCGTAGGCGAGGGTCTTAAGAGAGCCGAGGACGGTAATCATCAATACACACGTGTATCATACGACATTTTTCAACACACTTGTGAAGAAAATAATAATAAAAAATAAAGGTCTTGATACAATCGTGTCATCTACATATTAGTCATGGATTTCCGCAAAGTAACGCCTGATTCAATTAATTAATAAAAAATCATTTTACTTAGTAAATAAAAAGTTTATTTAGAGAATTTATTTGTACTATTGAATATGATCTTTTTTGTATCGAAACTTTTTTAAGAACAAAGCAACTCAAGAACTCGACCAAGAAGTTTAGATACCTACTATCTAAACCTATAACTCACTTGTGAATAATAGTAACGAAAAAGTCACAGTTTGATTATAGGTGCCATTATGTGCCTAATTGCGGTGAAATAAGGGCCATTTTATGTGCAAGTGTGTTGAAAAATATATTTATACTATAATCTAGTCTATTATATTATCCTGAACCCAAAATTGAGGTTTGTTTCCTTTAAAAACTTAGTCGTTTGTTATAATTGAGTTTCCGACCCTCCAAGAAAGAATTATGGTAGTTCAATCACGCATAATCGGCTGAACGGATTTGGATGAAATTTGGCACACAGATAGAATATGTTCTGAATTAAGATACTTTTTAAAGATCCACGCAGATGGAGTTGCGAGCAACAGCTAGTGCAGAAATATATCTGACAACTTTTACTGCAATTATTTGTTTACTTGTCTTTTTTTTTCCGGACTGTCAACCCTACCAATAATGGGTAGAGTAAGAAAGTGTGCCAATGTGAAACTGGTCACACGTTGCGTAATAAAGGACGAGATATGTATGTGTGTCAGTCTGTCACGTGAAGATTGGGGTCAAGTCGGCCCTTTTTGGTTTGTTGGGATTATTCAATAATACATCATACCTACGCTCTGGCAAATAAGTCCTTATACAGGGTGGAAAAAAAAGGCCGTGGTTGGAGGGAAAGTACCCTTAATATTTATGATGGCAAATTTTACTGAAACGAAAAATTTGAGCAAGAATTTTCTTTAGATAGTAAGTTTAACAATAAAAAAAATCATTTTTCCTTGGTCTTTCTTTAATTTAAGATAATATGTTGTTTAAAAGAAATTGATCCGTATGAATGACTCTTTCCGTTCGTATCATAAAATACAGGATGTTTTTTTTTTCACGTTTCACAAGCAGATGATTTTTCAAAAATCTTTAAATGCAGTTTTAATTATTTTTGAAAATAAAGGAATGTTTCCTTTCAGTAAAATTTGCCATCATAAATATTAAGTGTACTTTCCCTCCAACCACGGCCTTTTTTTTCCACCCTGTATAGGCAAAAGAATCATGTAACTCTGAAAGACGTTATACAGGGTGCAACTTAAATGCGTGGCATAATATTTTAAAGAATGTTTCAAGCCAACATATTGAACGACTTTCGCTATGGAACCAATGTCTAAACCACGAAAATAAAGTAGGTTGTTCCGATTCAAATGGAGGGCGATTGCGCTAATTTAAAACATCCAAGTTCAATCCTAATCTAATTTCAATACTAATCACATTGCAATCCAATTACTATTCAACTGTGCTAAATTCCTTATTGCGCTAAACTTGACTTATGTGACAGCCTTGAACGTCTGAGCGATCTGTCAAAACGGCTCTAACACGGCTGTCAAATTAATAGCGCAATACCGAATGTTTTAAAAGTTGTGGTTCGCACGCGGTCCAATCATTGTCCAATGATGGATTTTTTTTTTGAGATGACTATTACAGCTCTGCTCAGGGAGCAACTACTGCTTTTTACTGCGGGCTATTGGAGGGACCACGAAGGTCACCGAGCCAATTAAATGAACTTAAGCAACCGACCTAGGGGCTCCCAGAGGGCCTCGGCCTAGGACGTTGCTGGGGCTACGCGGCGGATTGTGTAGCTGGGATAGGTGAGAAGCGGCCTGCGATTGGCCTGTAGCGTCTGTAGGCGCCAGAATTGAAAGGAGTGTGCAGAGGTCGCGGCTGACCCCGCCGGCGGGGACGTTGTGTTGTTGTCGTGTCTGTTGGGTCCAATGATGGAGTCTGCTATAGTTACTACAAATTTTTCATACACAATATTAGTGTCCTACATAGGTGACTTAATGTGTTAACGTACCTTCCGAAGCACGGTGGTTTTCGACAGTAAACTGTCACTAACTTCGCAAATCGTTTCCGATACCGATGCTCAACTGAGCCAAGCGCCCTGCGCATGACCTTAAACTTTTAGTTTTAAAATCGAAGCATACGAATTTTTTGTTGTTGTTGTACTGACTTATACTTAACGAAGTTGTTTGCAAGCATGCGCTAACCCGGAAGAAGACAAGGTTCGCCAAGCGTGACATTAGATGCGCTCCTCCTCTTTAGACATACGGTGTTATGGTACTATTTTGAACTTAAATGCAACCAAAGCATAATCACCTGTTTCCATTCCTAAAAGTTTTTAAAATACATAGGTAGCTACAGACGTAAGTTGTTCAGGCTTTATACCTTAAAAGGGTATGGGGTGATTTTTACATCATTTATATACCTATATACAGGGTTCTTCTTAAGGTGGTTTTAGTCCATACAAAAGTTTGACGCACAATACGCGTAGACGGTATTAATAAAAGTAATCTATACTATTATAAAACTGTAACAGGAAGTTTGTCTGTACGTTGAAGATATTAACAAAAAAAAAGTAACGATATGGTTTTTAGGTGTTCCTGATTCCATTTCACCAATTTTTGGATTTTTTGTCTGTCTGTTTGTTTGTGTGTTTGTTTGTGTGTTTGTTTGTTTGAACGAGTATCACGCAAAAACTGCTGAACTGATTTTGATGAAAATTTTTTGTTTGATAGCTTATGATCTGACTTAAAATCTGGTATATAATTTGTGCGGACGAAGTCGCGGGTTAACGCTCGTTTTATATAAGGTGGGTGGTTTAGACCATGAAACTTAACAACTTTTATAAAATAGATATCATTAGCATCCTTTTAAACTAAGAGTCTACCTATCAAACTGAACAACTTTTACTATTTCAGCTAACCGATAGGAGCAAAAAAAAATCTGCTGTTGCATACATTTGAGTCGCGAATTCGCTCGTCAAGATTGCAGTTTAGCATGGAACAGCAGATTTTTATTTGCTCCGATCGGTTTGCTCCCATAGTACAAGTTGTTCCGTTTGATGGATAGACTCTTAGTAGAAATTGGACGTGTGGCATAGGTATGATGTAATTTTAATATTAGTATTTTCATTTTTTTTAAATGTGAAGATTTAATTTGCGTCTAGATTAATATAAGAATACTAAAAAAATTGTAATGCTGTAAATTTTCCGAAAATAAAATAAATATATAAATTAAAATAAAGAGAAAATGTTTCCACTTAAGGTGGTTTCAGTCCATACAAAAGTTTGACGCACAATACGCGTAGACGGAATTAATAAAAGTAATATTTTATATATGGAAAAATTGTTTAGAAAATCTAGTTGCCGCGTCACAAATAACATTGGCAATTTATAATATAACGAGCGTTAACCCGCAACTTCGTCCGCACAAATTATATACCAGATTTTAAGTCAGATCATAAGCTATCAAACAAAAAAAGTTTCATCAAAATCGGTTCAGTAGTTTTTGCGTGATACTCGTTCAAACAAACAAACAAACAAACAAACACACAAACAAACAGACAGACAAAAAATCCAAAAATTGGTGAAATGGAATCAGGGACACCTAAAAACACACCTTTTTTTTGTTAATATCTTTAATGTACAGACAAACTTCCTGTTACAGTTTTATAATAGTATAGATTAGGAAGATATAAAGCTTAATATCTTCGTAATTATTATATAAAGAAAGTTGGCCCCATTTGTTTAATACGGTAGAAACATGAGGCTCTTTCTAGCCACTTTTCCTAAGCTCCACTGTCTAGAAAAAAAACCGTAGTTTAAACTTTATCTCTATAATTATTTAAAGCAATGTTTTGTAAAGTATTCATTTGGGTGGTTCTTAAATTAAATTTAATGGCCGGAACGTTTCTTGATACTATACTTAAACTTTTTATTTGCATTCGTAAATGTGTTGAAAAGACGCAACGACAACGGTATTTCCGTGTCCCAATTAACCTAGTATGGATTTGTAAATTCTAGTAGCTTTCATAATAATTATCATAAAATCAGTCAAGTACTCAATTATTTTGAAGTATTTGAAGTGGACGTTGAAGATACGATCCCTTTGCTGATTAAGGTTCAGCAGTGCGATTTTTGAAACTCATTTCGCTCATCCGCAGAAACAGTGACATAACTGCATAAAATGCAAATTTGATTCAACAATGTCAGAATACTTTTTTAAAATCACAGCATCATAAAAATTAAAAAAAAACTGAAATAAGTTTTAATTTAAATTCATATTCTTGGGTTGAAAGTGAATTAAAACTTTAAACGCGTTGCCTGTGAACGTTATTTTGAACTTTAAACGCGTTTCCTGTAAAATTTTCGATTTTCAGTTAGGTCATTGTTTCTGCGGATGAGCGATTTGTTGAACTCAACAGTTGAAAATGTCAAAATTACTTTGGAGATATGCATCTTTCTTCGGCTGATTTGACTTTCAAAAATAGCACTCATGAATAATGATTTTTGAAATTCAAATCAGCAGTTGAAAGATGCATATCTCCATAGTAATATTGACATTTACAACTGCTGAGATCGAAGTATGAGTTTCAAAAATCGCATTCCTGGACAAATGACAAGAGAGTGCATCTGTGTTTAACGCGTACATTTATGCAATTATTAAATTATCCAAAAAGGAAGGTGCCAGTCAGCTCTACGGTCACCAGTCGCACAGTATGTATAAGACGGTAATCCATCTTCATACAATGGTACCAACGCGGCTTATATGTATGCTCGCCAGTACGTACGACGATATCTAAGGCAGCCAAGGCAGCGCCAGACGGGGCTACGCGGAGATATTTTCAGTGTGTGCGTGCTACGAGGCGTACGCCGCATTTGCTACCATTAATACATGGATTACTGTCTTATACTGTGCCAGTGGTCTCGCTAAGCGCTCTTACAGACGAGCGACACTTTGCGGTCGCAAAGGGTCGCAGAGAGTCGCGCTCATAGAATTTACAGTCGCCGTGAGTCGCGCCACTGTCGCGCGACCCTCTGGTCCGCAAAGTGTCGCTCGTCTGTAAGAGCGCTAAGACGCACCAACCGGGGGCCCACCTGGTTTACACGAGTTACTAATATCATTCAGCTATGAAGATAAATAGACAAGGAATAAAGGAACATCATCATCATCTCGTTGACGATAAGCTAGTAATATGGTACAAGATACGGTCGATAACTTGTAACAATAAGTGACTGGTAACAGAGAAAGTGTTCAATGTCTTACGTAATGAGACCTACGTACCCGCTCACCCAGCCTAGGCAGATCTAGGTGTTGTCACATGCCTAGGTTATAAGGTGACAACAACATCAAGACATGGAAACTAGAAACTGCAAACTTTAGAAGCACCAATAAGTCTTTGCGCTTATTACCAACGATTTTTATTCCTCCCTTTCGTAAAAGAAGAAATACTTAGTTCTAATTAGTTCCAAAAATTCAACTTAACTAAAATAGCCATGTCAGAGTCAGGGGTGTTTTGTAATTTTTCGGAGGAGGAGGATGGAGGAGCATAATATAAGAGAATGTGAAAACTCTGCGGTATTATTATATAAATATTTTTCCTATTACCTAATGGATTTCAAACCAGCGAATCTCCTAGGATTCACCAGACAGTCCTGGCCAGAATTGGTGTACAAAAGGTTTGTGGGGACTTGCTACTGATGTCAGAACCCACAAGTTATAGCAAAGATGCCAACAGATGGCGATACCGTCGAAATATGCTCCATACATATACAAGGTTCACCGTGAATACGTAACTCGTAACCTTCTACAAATAAGGTTCACAATCGAATGCAAGACATACATCGCGCAAGATAAATGAGTTTCGATACATATACAATGTCCAACTAAGAACTGTTGGACCACGGCCGGTCCCCAGGCTTCACACATAGCCTGGTGGAAGATCTTCTCTTTTCAATGGAGGAACATTCCCAAGTAGCACCTCCATAGGTTTTATTTTATGCAACAGTATCGGTGTTAGGGTAAACAGTTGCATTAGTTTAAGGGGTGATTGTACCCATGATACTGAACAACTTTCCAAAAGAAACCAATAGGCGACTAATCGCCTCCTACGACACCCACGGGGAGAATTTGGGGTGGTCCATAATAGTACATTATGGTACAAGTGTGTAATGTTGGTGATTACCGCTGAGGCGCCATTGAGACCCGAGCCGTAGGCAAGTTTTTCAACACACTTGTGAAGAAAATAATAATAAAAAATCATTTTATTTAGTAAATAAAAAGTTTATTTAGAGAATTTATTTGTACTATTGAATATGATCTTTTTTGTATCGAAACTTTTTTAAGAACAAAGCAACTCAAGAACTCAACCAAGAAGTTTAGATACCTACTATAAAAAACCTATAACTCCCTTGTGAATAATAGTAATGAAAAAGTCACAGTTTGATTATAGGTGTCATTATGTGCCTAATTGCGGTGAAATAAGGGCCATTTTATGAGCAAGTGTGTTGAAACATACATAATTATAATAATAAAAAAATATAATAAGGCCTGCATACCAACCAATCAACCAAGTAACCAGCGAACCAACTTACGTTATGATGATGATTTTCTTTTTTCTAAAAAAATTACACATCTGGAAACGGTTGAACTGATTTTGATAAAACGTTTTTCCATTTTCAGTGCAGAAATTTAAAAATATATCTGCATAACAAATCCGTAGCAATGACATAATTGCAGGAACGTTTGTCTACCTCAACAATAGGTCTGTCCGTCTGTTGTATAACACATTATCACACATTATGTTACTAACTACAATTTGCTTAACTACATGCACTAAATTAGCAATAGTACGAGACTTGAACCTAGAATTTGGAAATCTAGGTTTTGAGAAAATAATTTCTCAAATGCAAAACATCCATTCCATCCATTTTGTATTACAAAACTCCCATTCTAGGCATCGCGTCCGTAGTTTTCAGATCAAGATAAGTTGGAGGTGCCTTGTGATTTTTTTATTCACTTTCCAAATTTTCAGCGGTGGTTCAGGAGTGCGATTTTTGAAACTCATTCGCTGAGCTCAGCAGTTGAAACTGTCAAAATTGCTATGGGGATATGCATCTTCCTACTGCTGATTTGACATTCAAAAATCATACTCCTGAAGTATGATTACTCGCGTAACCAGTCCATATCCGCTAGTGCTCGCCCTCAGGCGTCTCACCACGCTGCTGCAACACTCACCACAGTTTGACGTTTTTGCTGACCGCTGGTCTGATTGTTTACGAGAATGCCTGACCTTTTCTGAGAATGTTTAAATCGTAATATTAAGTTAAGTTGGAGAAAATTTTATATTCTTGTTTGATTTGTATACTTACTTGTATGGCGTATTGGAGTTCCTCTGTGAAGCTGTGTAATTGTTAAATAAATAAACTAATAACGTAAGTAATAACGCTCACAGGCACATACATTGTAATGATCCCAAATTATAAGCCTTAGGCGTTTTGTTACGGGAACCACATACAAAAACGGCACACATAGAACATCAATGACCGAACCGGGATTCGAACCCAGGACCCGGGCTTGGCAGTCTGGCGTGGTAACCATTACACCAACCGAGTCGTCGCATAAAAATAGTCAAGGGTCTGGGTTAAGTACCGTATGGTGCAGACATATAACCATTTCATTCTTCAAACGTACGGTTTACCGCCCTCCTCTATTAAAACGTTATGTGATGAACAGTTAACAATAACCAATTAACATAAATTATAACAGTTACGTCTGCTGGGATATCATTTCCCTGATGAGCTCGTAACTTTCAGTTTTCTTTTATAATAGGCACATTACGGTACATATTAATGTGGAAAGTGGAACGTAGTACCGCTTTTGTTATGGATACCTATAGAAATAATTAATATACAGGGTCCTTCGTAATTATAATGAAATTGTTGCGAAATCAAACGAGCTAGATATATTCGGGTACAAAAGACGCGTTATCTCCGCTCTCCGCTTTGCAGTGTATACTTAGTTACAATTAGGTACAACCCATTACTACTAGATATCAGATTAGTTAAGTTCTCTAAATGATTTTTGTTTCTTTTTATTTTTTTTACCTTGTAGTAATTTTTTGTTGTTCAATGCATGAAAAATTATTATTTTGTTTTCTTTTTCTTTTCAGTATGTATAGAGTCACGCACACGATTATACGACTAATTGTTTATCTTTTACTTATTTCATGATGTACACATATGCTTAGGATTATGGCTTATTTTACCTTTTAATCTGTCTATATTTGGTGTTTTTATAACTGTAATCTGTTTTATGTGCCTAATAAATAAATAAATATATAGGGTGTAAAATTAAATGGGACACTTACTTAAATAAGTAAGTGTCCCATTTAATTTTACACCCTGTATTACGTCGTTACAGCACGTTTGATGGTCTGATCATCTCCTTTAAAATCCGTCAATATACAGGGTGTAAAATTAAATGGAATACTTACTTGCTTCAGATCAAACTGACCAACTTTTACTACGGGACCAATACCGAAATAACGAAAAAAAAAAACTGCTGCCCTATACATTTCAGTCGAGTTATGTTTGCAGTTTTGTATGGGACAGCGGAATTTTTCGCGATTTCAGTGTTTGTCCCGTAGTAAAATTTGGTCAGTTTGATGGTCTGAGCACCCCTTTAAGTAAGTGTTCCATTTAATCATACACCCTGTATATTGACGGATTTTAAAGGGGATGATCAGACCATCAAACGTACTGAAACGGCGGCTAAGAGAGATGAGTGGAAGAGGATGACATATTGCGCCGACCCCAAATAATGGGAAATGGCAAGAGAATGATAATGATCAGATCATCAAACTGAACAACTTTCGCTTGGTCAATCTATTATCATCATCATCATCATCTCAGCCGATGGACGTCCACTGCTGGACATAGGCCTCCCCCAAGGATCGCCATAACGACCGGTCATGCGCTGCCCTCATCCAACAGGTTCCCGCCGTCTTCACAAGGTCGTCGGTCCACCGTGTGCGGGGCCTACCCACGCTGCGCTTTCCGGTACGCGGTCGCCATTCGAAAACTTTTCGGCCACATCGGCCATCGGTTCTGCGAGCAATATGCCCCGCCCACTGCCACTTCAATTTAGCAACTCTTTGGGCTATGTCAGTTACTCTGGTTCTTCTGCGGATCTCTTCATTTCTGATTCGATCTCGCAGGGAAACTCCGAGCATAGCCCTCTCCATTGCTCTTTGGGTGACTTTCAGCCTTTTTATGAAGCCTTGAGTGAACGACCACGTCTCTGTTCAATGGTCAATCTATTATATTCAATAATTTTTTTTTCAAATCTCTTCACCACGACTCAATAGCAGAAGAATGATTTTTATTAACACGATCTACATACTAATCTCTATGCCTATGGTTTTCCAGATTTCTTTTAAAATATACAGTTTCAATGCTTATATAGACTAGATTTGTATAGACATCTTTGAGCTACCTATTGTACAAAACTATACATTTTAACGAAAATCTGACAAACCTCAGGCACTTATTAGTTTCTAGATCGTGTTTAAAAAATTTCATTGGATTTAATTAGGATATGTGAAAAAAATTGGATTCTTCAAAGCGTCATATATCATGAAGTACTAACAGTAGGAGTATGATTTGCGGATATGTGTAAATTGAACATATAATTGAAGTTTTGATTAGAGCCAAAACACGTTTAAGACACATTTTCTTGATAGAAAAACAAGCCAAAGTAGCCTCCGTCTTTATCGATAAACGCTTGGAACTGCTAAACGGTGAATAATAGAAACACGAGACTTGATTTAAAAAAAAGAGATTGATATTTTATAAAGTTTGATTAGAGCAGAATTGAACTTACATAAATAGTACAATCACAATTAAATAAAGTTTGTTTTACGCTTGCGTCGTTTCAGGCGCGGGCGCCGCCCCATCTCTTTCTCTCTCATCAGGCAGTAATATAAGCTCTCACATGCCCATTGCGCTTCAATTATTTTTCGACATAGGCCCTTAACATCAAAAATATAATTAAATTGTATGGAGCGCTTTAGAGGGATATCCTCTTAAGTAAGAGCCATTTAAAAAAAATGTATAAGCTGGAACCGCAAGGCAACGGCAAGCTTAATAATTATCATTCAAGGATATTACTCGCTTTTTCAATCAAAACCTAAAATTCTAATTTAAATAACCCATTAAGAGAATGTCACAACAAAATGAACTGTTGACCATATCTGTAATAACTAGACCACATGTGGACTTGTTTGATCGACACACATTGCGACATTAGGCATTGAGTCCATTTGAAATGTTGGTGTAGACAACACAGGTCCTATGGTTCAAGCTATTTTGTTATTTATGCTTTTTGCGATAAGAGTTAAAGAGATTTCGCTTTTGGAATGGATTATTAGTTAGGTCTACACTTGTTTAAACATTATGACATTTTAGATTTTATAAGGATGGAAGTTGGAGGTTTGTTTGCGAAAATTACGTAATTGTGACCTGTTTCGTTTGTTTATAAAGCTTATTTTTATTTATTAACGAGCGTTAACCCGCAACTTTGTCTGCAGAAATTATATACCAGATTTTAAGTCAGATAATAAGCTATCAAACAAAAAAGTTTCATCAAAATCGGTTTTGATGTTTTTGCGTGATGCTCGTTCAAACAAACACACAAACAAACAGACAGACAAAAAATCCAAAAATTGGTGATATGGAATCAGGGATACCTAAAAACCATATCGTAACTTTTTTTTGGTTAATATCTTAAATTTTTTTATTTTTATTTTATTTTTTATTTTTATTTTTTTTTTTTTTTTTTTTTTTTTTTTCAATGAACAGACAAACTTTCTGTTACAGTTTTATAATAGTTTAGATTTATTACTATAGCATCCAGACCATTGCACCATCCCAGACCGGTGAAGCGACGAATCTTTTAGGCACATCTACCACCACAACTTTATCCATTTATACTCATATCAGCCTTATACAGGGTGTAACACCCTAGTAATACTTAAAGGGGTGCTTCAGACCATCAAACTGAACAACTTTCCCTTGCAACAGCTGATTTTTTATTCGCTCCGATCGGTTTGCTCCCATAGTGAAAGTTGTTCAGTTTGATGGGTTAACTTTAAAGGATGATTTTGAATGTACCTACTTACCTTCCTTTATTTGTCTGTAAATTCTTGTTATTAATTTATATATAACAAATTATTTTTTCATTTTACAAATATGGATTGAAATTCTAGGCTTTACCTTTATATCTAGATTAAACCAAGCCCTGTACTATCTAGTCTAGTAGATTGAACTGATAAGAAACTAACCCTTTCACTTACAAGCTGCTAGATATCGCAATCGTTGCAATAATGCACCTAAATACACATAATAACAAAGCTTTATACACTACGTGCGACCTCGTAGTGTTACGTGTACGACAAATATTGGTTTGCTATGTTTGTTTATACCTTATTTAGGTATGTTTCGAAACATAAAATTAAAATGTGAAATATAATTTTAAACTTGGCGTGTCTATTCAGGGTGTAAGTGACAGCCTAGCAAATACTGAAACGGTGAACTCAGAACATCAAATTGAACAACTTTCACTATGGACCCTACCACAGGAAACGCGAAAAAAAATCAGCTGTCCCATACATTTTAGTCGGGTAGGTACAGCAGTTTTGTATGGGACAGCAGATTTTTTTTTCGCGTTTCCTGATGTATGCTCCATAGTGAAAGTTATTCAGTTTGATGGTCTGAGTTCACCGTTTTAGTATTTGCTAGGCTGTCACTTACATTCTGTATGTTGAAAATATATGCAAAAAAAATATTATTGGGAAATAAAAGATACGTAAAAATAAATACACCCTCCCTGAGGGTAGGCCTGTGCCCAGCAGTGGGACATTTATGGGCTGCTGATGATGAAAAATAAATAGTCTCATTAAAAGTACCAGAATCAAGCCCGGACTTTTTTTTTTTTTTATTTATTTTTCTCACAAAACACAGTACAGTATTACAGACACATTTTATGCCAAACTGCATAACAGTTTGTCGGCATACAATGAGCTCTTGATAACATTTACAAACAATTATGATGAATTATGAAAACTTGTATTATGATGACAAGACAACGATCTAAATTATAAACCCTCAAGCCCTTATACAGGAGGTAAGGAAAAGTATCATAACATAACATAACATAACATAAATATTCTTTATTTGCACACCAAAATATACAGTAACAAAAACGAATAAAAAGAACGGGGTGAACCTCAGCTGGCAAAATAAGATAGACGGAACGCGATCGCGCGCGGCGCCGGCGGTGATGCGGCCTGCGGACGCGTTCCGTCTACCTTATTTGCTGGCGCCGGCGGTGATGCGGCCTGCGGACGCGTTCCGACTACCTTATTTGCTGGCGCCGGCGGTGATGCGGCCTGCGGACGCGTTCCGTCTACCTTATTTGCTGGCGCCGGCGGTGATGCGGCCTGCGGACGCGTTCCGTCTACCTTATTTGCTGGCGCCGGCGGTGATGCGGCCTGCGGACGCGTTCCGTCTACCTTATTTGCTGGCGCCGGCGGTGATGCGGCCTGCGGACGCGTTCCGTCTACCTTATTTGCTGGCGCCGGCGGTGATGCGGCCTGCGGACGCGTTCCGTCTACCTTATTTGACATTTTACATGACATTTTTGACATTATGCAAATGATGTTCCTGAGTGACAGAAAAGGATGGAGCGACAGAAAAAGCAGATGCCGTGCTACAAGATGAGGTTCAGCCCTTAACGTTTAAACCACATACTCTACCCATCAAACTGAACAACTTTTATTATGGGAGCAAAAATCAAAAAAATAATCAGCTGTTCCATATGTTTGAGTCGAGGAGGCATTGCAGTTTAGTATGGAACTGCAGATGTTTTTTTGTTCTGACATATTTGCTCCCATATTAAAAGTTGTTCAGTTTGATTGGAATAGTATGTTGTTTAAAGGTTGATGATAGTTTTCCTTACACCCTGTATACCCGACACAATAATATAAACAACGAGCGTTAACCCGCGACTTCGTCCGCACAAATTATATACCAGATTTTAAGTCAGATCATAAGCTATCATACAAAAAAAGTTTCATCAAAATCGGTTCAGTAGTTTTTGCGTGATACTCGTTCAAACAAACAAACAAAAAAACAAACAAACAAACAAACAAACAAACAAACACACAAACAAACAGACAGACAAAAAATCCAAAAATTGGTGAAATGGAATCAGGGACACCTAAAAACCATATCGTAACTTTTTTTTTGTTAATATCTTCAATGTACAGACAAACTTCCTGTTACAGCTTTATAATAGTATAGATATATAGATATAGATAATTGTTAGGACTGGGACTAGACATAATAAATAGATACAATATCCATGAATCGAATCAAATAAAAGATCTACACAAGGTCCAAGTTATACTAGCCTGCAGGAAATTGGAAAAGCTGCTGAAAAAAAGAAAAAATCTTGATTGTGGTACAAACGTGTGGGCAGAGCCCTGGTGTCAAAGTTTTTTCAGACCGCCTTACGGCCTCTGACGTGGTTTTTATGTAACGACTACTACCACCAGAGATAGTAGCCGGGACCAACGGCTTAACGTGCCATCCGAAGCACGGAATCATTTTTCTTTTCAGAAAATCAGGTGATTCAGCCTGCAATGTCCTAACCAACTGGGGAAAAAAGCACAAAGTGACATCACTTGGTGTCCCCCGTGGGAATCGAACCCACGACCTCCGTGTCAAGAACTTTTACTTACTGAGAGATTACTTACTGAACCCGCGGATTACCTTCAAACTAATTTAAACCTTCGAAGAACAAACAAATAATTTCAATATTTATAATTTTCATACAAAAAACATCAACGAGACCGTTTTTTCGATAAAGAATTTTTTTTCCATTTTAGACAACTTTGTCTGATGCTTTTTTATTTTTTTTTTCAGACTGAAAAATGTGGACTTATCTACTAGTAGCGGCAGTACTGTCGACCGCTAAATCAAAACAAATACCTCTTAGCACAGGTAAGTTTCGTTTTTATTTTATTTTTAGCTAATTATCATGCAGGCTTTGTGGTATACGCTTTGATGTATGCTTTGATCTACACCTAAGGCTCTGTTCTCCCCTTTAGGGATAGTGAGCGTGATTATTTATACAACGTGTTAATGAATTAACGCAAAACTAGAAAGTAGTTTGTTTAGAATCGAGAGCAGAATCGAATTATCATGGTTTCAACATAAGTAATTTTTATCAAAACATTAAATAATTTGTTTGTAAATTTTAAAATTTACTGAACCCGATGTCAACCCACCACACGGGCACATTCACCCTACTTACTACCAAAACAAGAGTATTAAAATGTATCCGTGAGTACGTTAGTGCTGTCATTCATTGCTGAAATGATAACAAATCATTTTTGCCCCAAAACTTAAAATGCGAATAACTTTAAATTTTAACCATCAAAATAGTGAAATTATTGTTTCAATCTAATTATTTTGTTGTAAATCAGTTGGGGTGTATGAGGTTTTGCGCTAATTTATTAACACGTTGTATTTAGGAATACAGGATCCAAAACAGTGCATTTGACATATTAAAAGAATGATCATAGTTTGATGGTCTGATCATCTTTTTCCAACATTGAAATCGCGAATAAATATCAGTAAAGTTGTTCTATACATTCGGGTCGAGTCTATTGACATTATCTATCGAACATCTTTTTTTTTTTGCAATTTTATGTCTTACATAATACAGGGCGAAATTGATATCATTAGCATCATTTTAAACTAAGAGTCTACATATCAAACTGAACAACTTTTACTATGGGAGCAAACCGATCGGAGCAAATAAAAAAGTCAGCTGTTCCATGCTAAACTGCAATCTCGACGAGCGAGTTCGCGACTCAAATGTATGCAACAGCAGATTTTTTTTGCTCCTATCGGTTAGCTGAAATAGTAAAAGTTGTTCAGTTTGATAGGTAGACTCTTAGTTTAAAAGGATGCTAATGATATCTATTTCATAAAAGTTGTTAAGTTTCATGGTCTAAACCACCCACCTTATATAAAACGAGCGTTAACCCGCGACTTCGTCCGCACAAATTATATACCAGATTTTAAGTCAGATCATAAGCTATCAAACAAAAAAAGTTTCATAAGCTATCAAACTAAATCGGTTCAGTAGTTTTTGCGTGATACTCGTTCAAAACAAACAAACAAACAAACACACAAACAAACACACAAACAAACAGACAGACAAATAATCAAAAAATTGGTGAAATGGAATCAGGGACACCTAAAAACTATATCGTAACTTTTTTTTGTTAATATCTTCAATGTACAGACAAACTTCCTGCTACAGTTTTATAATAGTTTAGATGCATTTATGTAAAGGTTCATTCTAAAATAATGCACAAAAGTCAGACCATCGAACTAAATTCCTTTCTATATGGAACTTTAGTTTAATGGTCTTATCCATATCCTTAAATTAAAATATTGTACGCAAAAGGACCATAATATACCAACATGCACATTTCTAACAATCGTTTAAATATTTAACAAGGCAGTACAAAGTAAACAAAACAATGTAATTACTAAATGGGTACCTACTTAACAGACCGTCTGTACATTTAATATCCAATAGCTTAGTGTCCGGCGCAGGCGCAGGGCGGTCGGGGTCATTGCCTCCGCGT
Source organism: Agonopterix arenella (assembly GCA_927399405.1). Classification (NCBI taxonomy): domain Eukaryota; kingdom Metazoa; phylum Arthropoda; class Insecta; order Lepidoptera; family Depressariidae; genus Agonopterix; species Agonopterix arenella. Next base: position 4,929,133 of record OV656716.1, on the reverse strand, counting down.
CTCTTGCGCATCCTCTTTAGTAGTCTGTAGAGCCCTTTGGTTTGAACTGCGCTTTAATACTTTTATTATCATACTGATATTAAAAAGTAATATAAATCCATTGAAAGACATGGTGTTAAGTTAAACAGTTGCATTACTCTAAAGGGTTACTGCCTCCGTGGTCTAATGGTTAAGAGTATTGACTCTCGACACGGAGGTCGTGGGTTCGATTCCCAAGGGGCACACCCAGTGAAATGCCACTTTGTGCGTTTTTTCCCCAGTTGGTTAGGACATTGCAGGATGAATCACCTGATTGTCTGAAAAGAAAAATGATTCCGTGCTTCGGATGGCACGTTAAGCCGTTGGGCCCGGCTATTATCTCTGGTGGTAGAAGTTGTTACATAAAAATCACGTCAGAGGTCGTAAGGCGGTCTGAAAAAACTCTGACACCCACACGATAAGAAAGAACTTTAAGGGGTGATTCTACCCATCATATTGAACAACTTTCCCTAAGAAACTTATAGGAAATTCGCGAAAAATAATGCGATTTTTCATACAAACGTTCGATCAGCTAATTGCATTTTTTTTTTATTATTTTCTATATGTTTCTTAGGGAAAGTTGTTCAGTATCGTTAGTAAAATTACTTCTTAAAGTAATGCAATTTTTTACCCTAACACCCTGTATAGTAGACTTAGATCGCATTATTATCTTTTCTACACGCATTATGTTTAGTAATGATTTTAATGTTGACTCAGTAAACATTTTTTAGTTTGTTGGTCTGACCTAAACTGAAGCACCCCCTGAAAATATAACGCAATTAAGATCCTGTACATGCATAGGGTGTACAATGAAATTAGTCACATATTAAACGAGGTACTTCAGACTATCAAACTGAACAACTTTAATTGGGGACCAACATTGGAATAGCGAAAAAATCTGATTATACAGGGTGAAATTGATACCATTAGCATCCTTTTAAACTAAGAGTCTACCCATCAAACTAAACAAGTTTTACTATGGGAGCAAACAAAAGGGAGCAAAAAAAAATTGCTGTTCCATACTAAACTACACTAAACTGCAATGCCTACTCGACTCAAATGTATGCAGTAGCAGATTGTTTTTTTGCTCCGATCGGTTTGCTCCCATTGTAAAAGTTGTTCAGTTTGATGGGTAGACTCTTAGCTTAAAAGGAATGATATCAATTTTACCCTGTAGAAAATAACAACCGACCAATATGTATAAGACAGATATTTTTTCGCGATTTCAACGTTAGTCACTTGGTTCTTCAGTTTGATAGTCTAAAGCATACCCTAAGATATTTAACGTATTTAATTTTACACCCCGTTAATATCAGATAAGACTTATTGTAATTTTTCATAAATATGTTGTTTTAGTGTACAATAAAGAATCTAAGAATATAATAAATGTATATTTTTTTAAATAATTTCAGAACTTATTAAGGTGGTTTCAGTCCATACAAAAGTTTGTCGCACAATACGCGTTGACGGAATTAATAAAAGTAATATTTTATATATGGAAAAATTGTTTAGAAAATCTAGTTGCCGCGTCACAAATAACATTTGCAATTTACAATATAATTACGAAGATATAAAGCTTTTAAAATTTTGTATGAAAAATTTCAAAGCTTTATGTCTTCGTAATTATTAATATATTAATACCGTCTACGCGTATTGTGCGTCAAAGTTTCGTATAAAATTGACCCCTCTGCAACCACCTTAATAAATGAAAAAATAATTACAAAGCATGTGCACTTTTATCATATTTCCGCTCCGCAGCCTTCAGTTCCGTAAGAGTTAATTTAACTGTTTAAACGTACTTTCTAATAACTAGTTAAATATCAGTTACATTGTTGTGCTTTCTGATTTCATAATTAATGGGCACATGTTAAATTGTAGAGTGCTTACATTAATTGTGGTTAAGTGGGACATTAAAAACAATGAATCCAGAAGGGATTTTTAATTGAAACTGATTTTTCATATATTTATGGTCAAAGTATATATATTTTTAATAGCATGCCTCACAGCCTATACAGGGTGTAAATTTAAATGCGTTACATATTGAACAGGGTGCATCAGACCACCAAACTTTTACTATGGAACCAAAATCGAAATCGTGAAAAAAACAGGTGTTCCATAGAAATCGGCAATTGCCAAAAAAAGTTTTTTTTCCGTACAAATGGAATGGATGGTTTGAAGCACCCCCTTTGATATGTAACTCATTTATTTTACTCCATGTATAAATTCCACTGCAGGGCAGACCTAACTGCAACCGACTGCTCGCAAACGGTGAAGGAAAGCATCGTGAGGAAACCTACATACGTTGAAGAAGAAATTCTGATGTGTATGTGAAGTCTACCAATCCGCATTGTGTACGCGTGGTAGACTTACGACCATACCTGAGCCTGAGAGTAGGCATATGCCACAGATCACAAAAACTAAAGGGAGACTTGAAAAGGGGGCGGGGCTAGTGTCGCAGCAATATGCGCAAAAACAGAACACATTGCTCGCGACAGTAATGATTCAATATACTATGAGGCTGAAAGCCAGTCGAAATATTATGTGTAAATAGTTTACAATGCTTGCGTAGTACTAAAGATTATTCGAACGTATAGTTCTGATATCGCAATGGATAATGAGCACATTCAAGTTAACAAAATACTTTCTATCGCGTGGTACTGGTGGTGATGCGACACTAGGTTTCGTACTCAGCGCGTTGGTTGGCATCTCTCTAGATCTCTATGGCATATGCCCTGCAGTGGGACGTGGGCTGATAATTTTCAGTTATTTCAAATGCTCCCCTCTTTACAGAACTAGCAACAACTACTGTAGCGTCAGCAACAGAATCAGACACGACAGCATGGCCAGGCGCGCTGGCGCCGCTTGACACGCTGACGGTAGCGTGCGAGCGGGATAGCATGCATGTCACTATCTCACTCGCGCACAACGATGTCAATGAAAACAGGTTGGTTTTTTTTTTGTGAATGGTTTTCTCGGATAAAGGAATTGACAACGCAAAACCTAAAAAGTGCCTGAGATTATTGTTCCTGTCTAGGAGCTGGAAGCCTCAACTTCCATGTAGGGAGTGGCGTTTCCATCCCACCCTATAACAGGCACAATAAGTTTTTATAAGAGCTTATGTATAGTTTTACCAGATTTATAATCAAGTACCTGCGCAGTTGACTAAATTTTAATAGCGCGTGAAATTATATTGTACCTTGCCGCTATTGGCTAATTTGTTTTCGCGCCCTGTTCGCTGCTATCCGACTTTGCGCACTTTGATTACTAAACGACTTCGGATTTTCGGACTCTGCGCAAACGAAGATTGACGAGAGTATGGAGGTGCTACTTGGGAATGTTCCTCCATTGAAAAGGGAAGATCTTCCACCAGGCTGTGTGAAGCCTGGGGACCGGCCGTGGTCCAGCAATTCTTAGTTGGACCTTGTATATGTATCGAATCTCTGTGATTATTTCTCTTGCGCGATGTATGTCTTGCATTCGATTGTGAACCTTATTTGTAGTAGGTTACGAGTTACGTATTCACGGTGAACGTTGTCTATGTATAGAGCATATTACCGAGAGCGAAGGTATCGCCATCTGTTGGCATCTTTGCTATAACATTTGGGTGCTGACATCTGTAGCAATAGCAAGTCCCCCAAGAGTAATTATTTTCCTGTTATCTAGGGTAATGGAAGTAACGCTTAATTATTAAGTTAAAATGTAATAGTGTATACTTTGTTGGCAGTCCTTAATAAGTAAATAAATAAAAAAATATTAAAACAAATAATTGGTTAATTAATGTATTCGCCTTTTAAATTACTCATAATAAATGTCATGTGACACTGGGGGCATCAAAATGTCACGATGATGCCACTAGAGTGGGTGGGAGGGTCAAAATTTAACCAAAAATGCGTTACGTGATTTATGAACGCCTCTCATGGGTTTTCCGTAAAGGAAAACATCTTGAGGTAATCTACCGGCCTTTGAAAATGTCAAAGAGTTATAGTGGACCAAGAATACTTCTTTCTTCCCTCGGGGAATTAAATATACAACGTGTTAATGAATTAGCGCAAAACCTCATACACCCCAACTGATTTATAACAAAATAATTAGATTGAAACAATAATTTCATTATTTTGATAGTTAAAATTTAAAGTTATTCGCATTTTTAGTTTTGAGGCAAAAATGATTTGTTATCATTTCAGCATTGTATAAAAGCGCTAACGTACTCATGGATACATTTCAATAATCTTGTTATGGTAGTGAGTAGGGTGAGTGTGCCCGTGCGGTGAATTGACATCGGGTTCAGTAAATTTTAAATTTTACAAACAAATTATTTAATATTTTGAAAAAATTACCTATGTTGAAAATATGATAATTCGATTCTGCTCTCGCTTCTAAACAAACTACTTTCTAGTTTTGCGTTAATTCATTAACACGTTGTATAGTAGTAAGCATATTGCGTGCGTATAATATTTGCACAAATAGCCCGGTATCTATACTATTATAAAACTGTAACAGGAAGTTTGTCTGTACATTGAAGATATTAACAAAAAAAAAGTTACGATACGGTTTTTAGGTGTCCCTGATTCCATTTCACCAATTTTTGGATTTTTGTCTGTCTGTTTGTTTGTTTGTTTGTTTGAACGAATATCACGCAAATACTACTGAACCGATTTTGATGAAACTTTTTTTGTTTGATAGCTTATGATCTGACTTAAAATCTGGTATATAATTTGTGCTGACGATGTCGCGGGTTAACGCTCGTCATTTTATATAGCTTAGCATTTATACTCCCCCAAGCGTTTAAAAACAAATCAAATTAATAGCAATCCGTGGTCTCTATAGTAAATAAATAAAACAAGACCAATGGAAAGCCTTGCAATGTTGCCATAGCAACCGGTCCGGTAACATCTCTTTAGTTTTTTATTACATTTGCACTAGGGATGTTCTGGAGCTGTGTGAACGTAACCGAAATTATTGGATATTATAAAGGTTAGGACCTTTGACTATTTATTTTAAGGACTAGCCTTGCGGTCGCATTTCCCCTCTGCCACGGTATAAGATCAATTAATCATGTGCATTTACATTCAATTTTATACCTTATCACTAAACGAGACAGCCTATAATTGCGAAACAATAATTTCGAACTTAGAACGTTTAGGGTTCACGCGAGACTACTTTTCATGATTTTTAACGTTCAAAATTAGAATCTAAAGTTATGATAATAACATCCAAATTGCGGATTTCATGTTACCTCGCCCCCCGCAAAAAGTGGCAGAAATGTTTGTTAGTAGAATTACACGCGTGGCTAGTCCCTATATAAGGTCTAACAAAATTAGGTGAAACTATTTTAAGGGGATGATCAGACCATCAAACTGAACAACTTTCTTCATGACACCAATAATGAAATCGCGAAAAAAAAATCTGCTGTCCCATACATTTAGGTCGAGTAGGTTTTTATGGAACAGCTGATTTTTTTTCGCGAGTTCAATATCGGTCTTATAGAGAAAGTTGTTCAGTTTGATGGTCTGATCATCCCCTTAAAATAGTTTCACCTAATTTTGTTAAACCTTATATAAGTAGTCAAAGGTATAATATAATATTATTATTAATTTATTATTATGAAGCCATATGAAAAAAACAAAGACATATTTTACATTACACTCTCTGCTCTGTTTTATTTTTGGTTATTTTTGTTTTTATTGTTATTATTAAGTATTATTTTTATTTTATTGTAATTTATTTCTATTTTTGTATCTTGTTGTCCTCTATATATGACGTAGAAAAAGAAACTCAGTATAATACCGTAACTGTCCCTGTAAATAATGATTTTGTCCAGTTGTAGCGAATGTTGTGCCCAAGTTAGTCTTTAGTTATGTATCAGAATTACACCTAACTAAAAATGTTAATGTGAGTGTTATAATATGTAATCTGTTGGTGAGCCTAAATAAATAAAATAAAATTACATTACATACATTACAATTACATACTTTTTATTTAGTACTCAGAGACGAAGAATTTTTCACTTACGCTCTTGTAGACGAAATGTCAGTGTGACCGGGTATGAGATAGCGATACACATAAAATTCTATACAATTTATATGAAGTGACATTTTGGAGTCAGGTGGCCGTAGTACAAAAAAGTGGTTACGTCGATAAGGACAGCAACAAGGTAGCGATCTCCTTTTTAACTAGAGCGAATTTTCTGTGTAAATAAAAAAATAAATTATGTGCATCTCTCATTGAGTGAAAATGACAGAACACGTTCTTCCTTCTAGTACCTTCTCTTTAATATAACATAAATATTCTTTATTTGCACAGCAAAATATACAGTAAAAAGAACGTAAGGGTACAAATGGCGGTCTTATCACTAAAAGCGATTTCTTCCAGACAACCATGGGATGGACGAACTCTAAAGTAAAAAAAACTTGCTATGGCGGTGTAATAAGATATAAAATATATAGCTTACAATACATTACAGGTATGTTATAATATATACATACATATAAATATATATATATATATAAAATATCCAACAATAAATAATAAATATATTATATAATAAGTCTAATGGATCAAAGTGTCATATTAATTATTTAATAACAATGAGCCAAAGGGCAAGGTAGTGATCCCTTACTCGTTTTTTAAAAACGGGCAGGGAGGGAGCTTGTCTTATAGTAAGAGGCAGGTCATTCCATAATCGAACAGATTGCACTGTAAACGAATTATCATAGGCGGACGATGTGTGACGTGGAATAGCTAGTAACAAAGTTTGAGCAGAGCGCAGTAAACGGTCATGGGTGGCATGTAGGAATGTGAACCGGTCCTTGAGATATGATGGGGTTAAGGGGAGGAATAGGACAGAGTACAAGAGGGAAAGAATATGGAGATTACGACGAAGACGTATTGGAAGCCACTTGAGCTTGGAACGAAATTCAGAGACGTGGTCATACTTGCGAAGGCCAAATATGAACCTAATACAGAAGTTCTGGAGCCGCTCAAGTTTGTTTAATACTTAAAAAAGGTTGATGACAATTACCTATCTAATTCGACAACGACATTTTCTTCATTAACCATCAAATCTTTCTTCAAAATAAGAAAGTTCATTAGTTAAAAATGATCCGTAAATATTAATTTAATAGTATAAACCAAAGAGTAATATAAGTATATTAGAAAAGAGAACCCACTCGTGGCAACATTATGCATCCACCTTATGTCCAATTGAAGGCTAGCTAGCGCCATCTATGTTTCACCGACAATAATTCAACCTATACTATACATACATACTTATATCTACTCATACCGATGGATATTATTGTTTTGAATGCTAGTTTTCGTTCAATCCCGCACAGATCGAGTGAAATTCCAATATCCTTACTATTCCTGTAATCTAAACATTGGTAAGAGAACAACAAAAACTCCAGAACATCACTAAATCGGCACGAAATTGAACGAAAACTACAAACAACCCGCACATTACGCAAGATAGGTAGCCATTTTGTGAATTTGTCAATTTGACATTGATATAGACAATAAAATCATTTTTTTTTTCATAGTTCTGCGAAATATTTAATAGATGGCAGCACATTCTATGCAAACTGAATCGGAAAAAGCCACCAAAAGGCGAATGTCCTCCGCCTGGTATAAACATTTAAACGTACTTTATTTTATACGATTTGTTTTTACTCATTACCTTGATGGACTCTTGCATGTCTACATCAAAACTAATCGCAGTTAAATAAAATACATTTCAAATGAGAAAATATCCATACGTATTCGTATCCGAACTAGAAAGCTGGTATCCCTAAAACATCCCTACTTTGCACTGTGGTAGGCCGCGGAGCCAGACAGGAATGGAAATGACTTAAAATTAACCTTTACTGCAACATTAAAATACCGCTCGTAACATTGAATGCAATATTATTGCAATTTCTGTTACTAAATGTTTCTGGTATTTTTGCGGAAATATAAAATGTTTGCTAATCTGTAGGCTTTTAACATATTCTTCTTCGTATTTTACTACAAAATTGTAGCACAGAAATAATTAAATGAAAATCGTTTGCATATTGTTTTCTGGCCCTTGCTTTATCGACGAATTGAGACATATAAGGTCTAACAAAATTAGGTGAAACTATTTTAAGGGGATGATCAGACCATCAAACTGAACAACTTTCTCTATGGGACCAATATCGAAATCGCGAAAAAAATCAGCTGTTCCATACAAACCTACTCGACCTAAATGTATGGGACAACAGATTATTTTTCGCCATTTCAATATTAGCCCCATAGAGAAAGTTGTTCAGTTTGATGGTCTGATCATCCCCTTAAAATAGTTTCACCTAATTTTGTTAGACCTTATAAGCAGTTCTTCTTATCGTGTGGGCAGAGCCCTGGTGCCAGAGTTTTTTCAGACCGCCTTACGACCTCTGACGTGGTTTTTGTATGTAACGACTACTAACCATCAGAGATAGTAGCCGGGACCAACGCAACGGCTTAACGTGCCATCTGAGGCACGGAATCATTTTTCTTTTGAGACAATCAGGCGCTTTAGCCTGCAATGTCCTAACCAACTGAAGAAAAACACACAAAGTGACATATCACTAGGTGTCCCCCGTGGGAATCGAACCCACCACCTCCGTGTCGAGAGCCCAATGCTTAGACCACGGAGGCAGTCACGGTATGTAGTAGATATAGTAGGTACAATAAGTTATAATTTTAGGGTCCCTGTTAATTAGCTGACGGCTTTTTAAGGAGATTATCAGACCATCAAACTGAACAACTTTCTCTATGGTACCAAGGACTATAAGATCCACAGACTTATAAACAGATATCGCGTTTATTCTCTCTGCCACTGCGAAGAAAAAAATTTGGTTGCGTGTGCAAAGTATTTGCCTTTCCTCAAGGAAAAACGAACTATTACTCAAAATCTTGACTTTGACATCTCCATTCTTAAAATGCTCTTAAGAGGATATAAACTACTGGGTTAAGGTACAGTACAACCAGGAAAATAATTCCGCTCGTCAATCTTCGTTTGCGCAGAGCAGGACCGAGTCCGCGACAAAACCCGAAGTCATTTAGTAATCAATGGGTGCAAAGTCGGATAGCAGCGAAAAGGGCGCGAAAACAAATAAGCCAATAGCGTAAACGAAGTGAAGGTCCTGATTGGTCAATATAATTTCGCGCGGTATTAAAATTTATCAACTGCGCAGGTACATCGGTAAGACTTATAAACCTGGTACTACTGTACACAGGTACTGAGTTGATACACGTCTTTAAATATAATATTTAATAAGCAACGATTAAAAATAAAATACATTAAAAAAAAAATATCTTGGACATTGAAAAAAACAAAACACAAATTATCTAGTCACATTTAAAGTACCTGGCCTTGTATTATGAGGACTAGATAACGATATAGAATACATATATAAGGTCTAACAAAATTAGGTGAAACTATTTTAAGGGGATGATCAGACCACCAAACTGAACAACTTTCTCTATGGGACCAATATTGAAATCGCGAAAAAAATCAGCTGTTCCATACAAACCTACTTGACCTAAATCTATGGGACAGCAGATTTTTTTTCGCGATTTCAATATTGGTCCCATAGAGAAAGTTGTTCAGTTTGGTGGTCTGATCATCCCCTTAAAATAGTTTCACCTAATTTTGTTAGACGTTATATAGATACAAACATCCATGACTCGAACCCGCGACCAGGCAGCTTCACTACAAACTGTGCAACCGGGCCGTCAACATTAAAACTTATGAACTACTCAGTTGATACGCTCTATAGGTTTTAAGTTGGCTTTAAGTGTGATTTATATTGATACGGGTCTTAGTATTTCAAGCATAGGAACTGTAATAGTAACAAAACTGACTAGTTATTTTCCTCCACAGCATATACGAGAGCTTCAATGGCATCGTCTACCCAGCTGGTTTGGGCAGCAACTCCTCCTGCCTTCGACAGTACGTGTCGGCGAGGGGAGATCTGCAGTATACTATCCCGCTTCGAGGCTGCAACACTATGTCTAATGATAATGTGAGTCTTATTTATATACAATGATAAAACAAGCTCAAATGAGCACCTAAAGGAGGGAAGACCTGCAGTATACTATACCGCTGTGGGGCTGCAATACTGTGTCTAATGATAATGTGAGTCTTATTTATACACAACGATAAAACAAGCTTAAATGAGCACCTAAACGAGGGAGACCTGCAGTATACTATCCCGCTTCGTGGCTGCAACACTATGTCTAATGATAATGTGAGTCTTATTTATACACAACGACAAAACAAGCTTAAATGAGCACCTAAACGAGGGAGACCTGCAGTATACTATCCCGCTTCGGGGCTGGAACACTATGTCTAATGATAATGTGAGTCTTATTTATACGCAACGATAACATAAGCTCAATATGAGCACCTAAACGAGGTGAGACCTTCTGTATATTTTACCGCTTCGAGGCAAAAAATCTGCTGTCCCATACATTTTGGCTGGAGTAGATTTGCAGTTTAGTATGGAAGAGCTGATTTTTGGTGCCATAAAAAAAGTTGTTCAGTTTGACGGTCTGATCATCCCCTTAGAAAAGTGTCAGCATATTAAGAAGGACCCTATATACGCTGCTTTCTATAATAAGCACACAGTTTTTTTCAGTCTAGAAACAACACAATGTATGATGTGAACCCGCTAGGTATGCGCTCAAAACGAACACGATAGATGTGCAAAGTGACAATAATGCATGCTCAATATGAGCACGACGCATGCTCTATGCTAGAGCCCTTCATATCTACTCAAGATGAGCTCGACACATTACTCAAAGTGAGCGTAAATATTTCTATGCGTATCTAATACCCCTGAGAATATGTTATTTCTCAGACAGTTTATTGTCTCACATTCTGAACCTAGACGTTGCATCATAAAAGAATAATAATTAACTTCAACTCAAGATCAGACGGACAGACGGACAGACAGATCTCTCATACGTATATGTTAAAATTCCTCACAGTTAGGCCGTCCATTGTTCTGTCATTTCGACCGGTACACCCACTATTATGCGAGTTAGATTATAAGTACTACGCACACTGAAATCCTAATCTATCTGTTCTATATACTATTATAAAACTGTAACAGAAGTGTGTCTGTACATTGAAGATATTAACAAAAAAATTACGATTAGGTTTTTAGGTGTCCCTGATTCCATATCACCAATTTTTCGATTTTTTGTCCGTCTGTTTGTGTGTTTGTTTGAACGAGCATCACGCAAAAACTACTGAACCGATTTTGATGAAACTTTTTTTGTTTGATAGCTTATGATCTGACTTAAAATCTGGTATATAATTTGTGCGGACGAAGTCACGGGTTAACGCTATAATTTATAAACTTATTTTGATAATTTTTTTGAAGACTAAAATAAATTAAATATAAATTGATGTACTATGTAATTTCGTTTTGTTTTGTTTATTTAATTGAGACTTTGACATTTACTTAAGAACTGATTTTAAATTTAAAAAACATTTCCACGGCTAACATGACATTCCATTTAAAAAAAATCTTGAAATGATTTTAATATTGGTAGGTGTTTATAAATTATACCTAAATAAATATTATTACATTTTTGTCATCTTCCCTAAATGTAAAGGTCACACTAAACTTCACTAAAGGTAAGTGAAAATCAAATATAATTATATTTTTTAATTTTGACCTTATTTTTGTATAAAAAGAAGCCGAAAAGAATACAGTGTATACAGTGTTTATTCATAAATATCAAATAGGTACTTGCTTTTTATATGATGTGGAAATTTGTGATAGGTGTGCACGTGGTAGGTATCTTTTTAAATAATTATCTTTAAAAATGAAGAATTAAAAAAAATCCTATGTTTCGATTGAAATAATGAGTATATGGACAGGTTTTAACCCATTTTGTCCGTGCAGTATGGGAAAAAAATATGGGCAAAATGTTAAGTCCTATAAAAGCTATACCATTTTGCTCACGTTTTCTCCAGAAATAAGACACAAATCTCAAACCAAAACACCTGCCAACTATTTCTAAACCAAACCAGAAGTACACGCTTCAGTGTACGTGTAACCTAACACCAAGTGTGACAAGCATTACGCAAGCCGACGCAACTAGGAAGCGTGATACGAATCAATACAATACGTCTCTCATACATACATCTTCCATACACTTGCGTTCCATACATGAGGAAATGCCTGTCAATGTGGTGTAGGTGAAATGTCAGTGTTTATGGTAGAGGTATGTAGAACTATACAAGGTGTTACAAAAATACAAATAAACATTTGGTTTCATTCAAACCATCAAACTGAACAACTTTCACTTCTTCTTATCGTGTGGGCAGAGCCCTGGTGTCAGAGTTTTTTCAGACCGCCTTACGGCCTCTGACGTGGTTTTTATTTAACGACTACTACCAGAGATACTAGCCGGGACCAACAGCTTAACGTGCCATCCGAAGCACGGAATCATTTTTCTTTTCAGACAATCAGGTGATTCAGCCTGCAATGTCCTAACCAACTGGGGAATAACGAACAAAGTGACATTTCACTAGGTGTCCCCCGTGGGAATCGAACCCACGACGAGAGCCAATGCTCTTAACCATTAGACCACGGAGGCAGTTTCACTATGGGACCGATATCAAAATCCCGATAAAAACTGATTCATACTAAACTACAAATCTACTCGAGCTAAATGTATGGGACAGCTGATTTTATTTCGCGATATCGATGTTGGTCCCATAAGTTTGGCTCGAGTAGGTTTGCAGTTTTGTATGGAACAGCTGATTATTTTTTTGCTCTGACAGGTTTGATCTGATAGTAAATGTTGTTCAGTTTGATGGGTAGAGTATGTGGTTTAAAGGTTAATGATACTTTTACTTACACCCTGTATATTACCTGTACTTGGTATGCTCTTAAGGTGGTTGCAGAGGGGTAAATTTTATACAAAACTTTGACGCACAATACGCGTAGACGGTATTAATATAACTAACTTTGTATATATGGAAAAATAGTTTAGAAAATCTAGATGCCGCGTAACAAATAACATTTCCTATTTATAAAATAATTACGAAGATATAAAGCTTTGAAATTTTTCATACAAAATTTTAAAAGCTTTATATCTTCGTAATTATATTATAAATTGCAAATGTTAGATATTTGTGACGCGGCAACTAGATTTTGCGTCAAAACTTTGTATGGACTGAAACCACCTTAACAACTGAAACAATTTAAAGCCTAAAAGTAGCAATGACAACAAATTGAACAACAAAAGAAATAAACAAGCACGTCCAAGTTATTAATAACCATAGAGAAAGACAAGTGACCTTTAAAAGGCGGCCTTGTGTGACTGGTCTGCAAGTATCAGACAAAATGAGAGGCGGGGGCCACTTATATGGCAAGCAAGTGTTGCGGGCAAAGTGCTTAACAATACTTATATTACTCTTTGGTGCTTAACTACTTTATTTAAGAGGCTATGTGAAAAAAAGGATTCTTCAAAGCGTCATATATCATGAAGTACTAACAGTAGGAGTATGATTAGTGGATATGTGTAAATTAAACATATAATTGAAGTTTTAATTAGGGCCAAAACACGATTAAGACATATTTTCTCGATAAAAAAACAAGCCAAATCAGCCTCCGTCTTTATCGATAAACGCTATTGGAACTGCTAAACGGTGAATAATAGAAACACGAGACTTGATTTAAAAAAAATATATTGATATTTTACAAATTTTGATTAGAGCAGCAGTAGAAAATGTCAAAATTACTATGGACATTATATTATGCATCTTTCTACTGATGTTATGAACGTGTGATGTTCAAAAATCGGACTCTTGGTCTACGTCCATTTCGTATTACTAACTTTGATTGATATTGTTAGTCATCAATTCATCATCATCATTAGTGCGAAAAACCCCACTGCTGGGTATAGGCCTCTTCATTGATTTATTATATGGTTGTGAGGGCTTGGTCAATGACCAAATAGCTATTACGACCTGGACAGATCTATTGTAGCTGTCACCCTAGACCTAAAGGTCATTTCCTAGGCCCACGGACTTCATGAACCGTGTTATGCTTTTGGAGGGGAGGTCCCTAATGTCAGTAGGTGTTACTCTTCATTGATTGGTAATTATTTTTGTTTTGTTTTGTTGTAATGAAGAATATGTTAGAGTTAGAGAAACTCATTGGTACTGTGGTACCTACATGACATGTCGTCCGTTCGGATTTGAACCCGATCCTACATGATTGAGTGTGTATCTCACCCCACTCTGTAGCCCCAGCAACGTCCTATGCCGAGATCCGTACCCCTCTGGGTGCCCCTAGGTCAGTTGCTTAAGTTAATTCATTTGGCTCGGTAGACCCTTCCTGGTCCCTCCAATAGTCCGCAGTAAAAAGCAGTAGTTGCTCCCTGAGCAGAGCTGTAATAGTCATCTCAAAAAATATATATACAGGGTGGAAAAAAAAGGCCGTGGTTGGAGGGAAAGTACCTTAATATTTATGATGGCAAATTTTACTGAAAGGAAACATTCCTTTATTTTCAAATTTAATTAAAACTGCATTTAAAGATTTTTGAAAAATCATCTGCCTCAAAATCATCAATCAATGCTTGAGCCGGGAATCGAACCGGTGAAACGTGAAAAAAAAACATTCTGTATTTTATGATACCAACCGAAAGAGTCATTCATAAGGATCAATTTCTTTTAAACAACATAGTATCTTAAATTAAAGAAAGACCAAAAAAAAAATGATATAAAAGACGACTCGTAGAGAATTCAGTCGTAGAATACATACTTTAAAGTATATTCTTTAGATAGTGAGTAAGTTTAACAATGAAAAAATCATTTTTTCTTGGTCTTTCTTTAATTTAAGATACTATGTTGTTGAAAAGAAATTGATCCTTATGAATGACTCTTTCGGTTGGTATCATAAAATACAGGATGTTTTTTTTCACATTTCACCGGTTCGATTCCCGGCTCAAGCAGATGATTTTTCAAAAATCTTTAAATGCAGTTTTAATTATTTTTGAAAATAAAGGAATGTTTCCTTTCAGTAAAATTTGCCATCATAAATATTAAGGGTACTTTCCCTCCAACCACGGCCTTTTTTTTCCACCCTGTATATTTTATTGTGTCCTAAGTTTCAAGTTGATTTAATATAATACGCCTGCAGAGTTATTTTTCCTTACAACCGTTTACGCACCTATTACATACCCATTTAGATGAGATTCACAAAAAAAACTCTTTGCATACATAGGTACACATCTAGACTTCTAAAAAATATAGGTATGTACAAGCTGTTAGTTTGAAGTTTCCTTGGCCAAACTTTATAGAGTGAATTAAACCCACAAACTGAACAACTTTTACAATGGAACCAACCTCGAAATCGCGATAAAAAAAGTTGTTCCATGGTGGACTACTTTAAGAAGGGAGATCCACGGGCTAAGAACCATTTTTCTGCACTATTGCAACATAAACTTTGTAACATTTCCAAGTAGTTAACTAAAACACATTATACCAAATGATTATGCTAAAACCATGACAAGTTGCAATAATACTTGTAAACCGGTCCATCGACTCACGCGCACGCTCGAAGGTGAATCTCCATATAGAGGAGTGACGTCATTGCGCGGGCACATATTGAGCAAGGTACCTTTAGGCTTTCCCAAGATTTGACGGTTTCATATTGATTTCTGTTCAGAGTTTGTGTATTTTGGTGATTAATTGTTACAACTTGACACAAATTAAAGATTGAAAAATTTGTCTAGGGCGGGACTTGAACCCGCACTTTTCAAAACCGGGGAACTGCGTTATCCAATTTCGCCACCGAGCCCACTACCCAGACAAAAGACAAATTTTTCAATCTTTAATTTGATTCGAAATAGCACAACATGGCTGTAACATGTTCAATAATCAATAATATTTGAAACTAGACACAAAATAATAAAAACCTAAATATTATGATTATGTATGCTCAAATAGGGTAGTTTTTTGTCGAGCATAATATGTCCTAATTACCATCACTGTAATTCTTGTTCATATCTTTTTGTAAGGAATTAATAAAGCTTATTGAACTGCAGTATGGACACTGGCACTCCCATAAACTTTTTCTCTACCCGTCGTGAAAGCAGGAACCGAAAATTTTTGGTAACCTTTATTTAAATGTTACCTTTATCCAGGTAACAACCGATTTTAATACCGGTAACCAAAATATGACCTTCAAGAGAATCCGATTGAGTGCCGGTAAGGGTCAGTATAGACGGAGCGGCAAAAAGAGCGTGGTTTTTAATAACACTGAAAAATGAACTTTAATTTCTACTAATCAAAAGTACAAAATTCATTGAACAACGTCGTTGTTGTAGCGAGTGACGCAAATTTTGGAGCACCCGACGAGGGACGCGCGCACTATTTTCAGTGTTGCTACAGCATTGGACAGGTCGAGATATTACATTTTACTGAACCCAAAAGCATAGAATGTTTTAAGTTTATGTTCACGTTTGAGTTTAAGTTTTTTATTATAATTGATTTAATTTGTATTTCGTAACGACTAACGAGATGTTTACTTAAAAATTGAATACTTACTATATTTATGAAGAAACAATTTTTTATTTAAATATATATCTGTGTACGGGGACCGTTAGTAGAATGATATAAAGGTTACCTCTAAAAATACATGTAAAAAAATTAAAGGTTGTAACCAAAAAGTACCGGTATTACCGATACCGGTTTCGGTCCCTGCGCTGCGTGAAAGACGACAGTAGTCAATAGTGGAGTCATCTCCTGTCGTCTCTCACTCACACTTAGTATAGCACGTGCTTGCTTACCTCGCCTTGTCAATGCGAGCGTATTTGTATGAAGTGACAGAGAAGTGTCCATGGTGTGCCCCAGGAAACAAAATGGATCTTTTTCTAAATTTGCATAAAATGCAAATTGTAATAATAAGTTGTCAGCCTGTCGCATTATATTAGATACCTCCATACATTTCCCGTTCCCTCAGTCGACTTTTAAGTTCGAGAACAAGCTGATTTGTCACACGTTTTTCTTTCCCTTCCACATCAGTGTAGAATCCATTCTCTTTTATTTATTTACACTGTTTACATTATTGTTAAATAACATTTTTATGACACACATTAAAACTTTTTTCAATTCATTATTTTTCTCAAGAGTAAAAAAGTTATTAAAGCCAAAATGAGAGGCAAGTACTTATAA
Organism: Agonopterix arenella; assembly: GCA_927399405.1. Taxonomy (NCBI): domain Eukaryota; kingdom Metazoa; phylum Arthropoda; class Insecta; order Lepidoptera; family Depressariidae; genus Agonopterix; species Agonopterix arenella. Next base: position 4,911,915 of record OV656716.1, on the reverse strand, counting down.
AGCGAGGCCGACCTAGTTATGTTAAGTAGTTTTATATAACGCGGCAATCTTTTGAAAGGTCTTTATGTGGCTGACGGATGATTTGCTCAATACACATCATTACAAATAACTTTTTGTAACATTTATTAGTGTAATATTATCATAACATCATCATCTCATACTTACGCGTGCTTACGCTATTGCCAGAGCGTCTTCTTTCTGCAAATGCATTAACTTCCTGAATCTACTACAAAACTTCTTATATTTTCTTTCACATGTGCACTGTCTTTCCTACCCTCTTCCTTCATTTCTCCTTAAGGGCCTATGTCGAAAAATAATTGAAGCGAAATGGGCGTGTGATAGCTTATATTACTGCCTGATGCTAGAGAAAGAGATGGGGCGGCGCGCGCGCCTGAAACGACGCAAGCGTAAAACAAACTTTATTTAATTGTGATTGTACTATTTACGTAAGTTCAATTCTGCTCTAATCAAAATTTATAAAATATCAATCTCTTTTTTTAAATCAATACTCGTGTTTCTATTATTCACCGTTTAGCAGTTCCAAGCGTTTATCGATAAAGACGGAGGCTACTTTGGCTTGTGTTTCTATTTCTATCGAGAAAATATGTCTTAATCGTGTTTTGGCTCTAATCAAAACATCAATTATACATATATTCAATTTACACATATCCGCTAATCATACTCCTACTGTTAGTATTCCTATTTTTTTCACATAGCCTCTTAAAATATAATAGTCTTCAGTTCACACTATTCATATAACATGATAATTTCTTTATGACTGTGTTTTAACTTGCATCAACATTTTACCCTAAAGGTATTACGGTATTACCTATTGTGATAATTTGATTGTCTCTACCTACGACAATAGTAGACTGGCGTGATTATGGGTGTTATATTATGATAATAGAACCCTCTCTTGACCTAAACTCTGTCACTACGTCCCTCTCTTGCCCTACACTCTGACACTGTGTCCCTCCACTCTGACACTATGACCCTCCCTAGGTCTCCACTCTGACACTACGTTCCTCCCTTGGCCTCCACTCTAGTAATCCCCCTGTCCCTCTTTTTTGGCCCCCACTATGATAGGTACTGCGTTCTGGATCGAATTAAATTTCCAATCAAAATATAATATTTTAAAAACATTTTTACAACTGAGTACTACCTGGAGTGCGATTTTTGAATCTCATTCGCTGAGCTCAGCAGTTGAAAATGTCAAAATTACTATGGAGATATGCTCCTTTCTGCTGCTGATTTGACTTTCAATAATCATACTCCAGGAGTGCGATTTTTGAAAGTCCAATCTGCAGTAGAAAGATGCGAGTCTCCATACATTTTCAACTGCTGAGTTGAGAACGTATGAGATTCAAAAATCGCACTCCAAAGGTGTTTTAACATTGTATGTCCTGATCACGTCACACTTATGTAATTTCCATTCTTTGTCTGTTTCATATACGAGGTTAAATTAATTTACAAGTTGTTACATAGGTACTGCCTAGCTAGATCCTGCTTCCTTGAGGCTTATTAGGTATTTATTATTATTGTGTATATTACATAACATTGGAAGTCGTAGTTTAGCAGCATTTTTGTTGTCGATAGACTACCTTGTCACCTATCGATACAATATATTGTCAAACTCACGAACATAATTGCTTTCAGGGTGGTCAGAAACAATACCACAACTACCAAAAGGCTTATTTCTAGTTTGGACAGTGAAGGTTTCTGGACCACTTATTCTTAGTTCCACCCTTAGATCCTTGTGTGTCCTGTAGTATTTTATCAATCTCTATGTAGGTATTTATTTATTTATTATTTATTTCAATACTTTATTGTACACACGGCAATATAAATGAGAACAGCATAATAGACAATTACAAAGGGCGAGCTTATCGCTAAGAGATATCTTCCATCAAATCCGTGAAAGAGGGACAGAGCATATAAAGGTATTGTATTTGATCAGTTTGTACCTATACCTTGGACTATGAAAGACCTGGAGTGCGATTTTTGAACATCATACGTTGAACTCAGCAGTTGATAATGTATGGAGATACGCATCTTTCTACTGCTGATGTGACTTTCAAAAATCGCACTCCTGGAGTATGATTTTTGAAAGTCAAATCAGCAGTAGAAAGATGCATATCTCCATAGTAATTTTGACATTTTCAACTGCTGACCTCAGCGAATGAGTGTCAAAAATCGCAGTAATCTTAATCTACAAGTTATATTACTACCACCATATTTTTAAAAGACAGATAACAAAAGCCAAGTTTTTATGCAACTTTTTATGACCTTTTTCTTTCTAGGGATTAAAAGGTTGCTATGTTCAAACAACACGCTTTTTTACTCATTCCCTTCATTGTACAACTCAATGTAAACAATGAATTGTGTATAAAAACTCATCCTTTTCAATTTTAGTGGTAAACTTTTGACAAAAACCTTATCAAGTTTGGATGCAATGTTTAAACGTAGACAAGCAAGATTTTTTACGGGGTGAAAATACATTACACATTTTCTACTGTTTCCTAGAATAGGTACGTAAGTGATACAAAATTAGACCCATAACCCCCAGTATGGCCCACTCTCTCACCATTATTCGTTATGCCTTGCAGTGGGATCCTGTAGACTAAAATTTACTTTGATATTTAATTTGTAAGTAGGTACCTAATGGATTTATTTCAAAGAAGTCTGTAGATCCGCTAGAGATTGCGAAATGCGCTTGCAGGAGATTTTCGAGACTAAACGCTTAAGCGTAGTTCCCAATGCGATGGGCCTAAAGCACCATCCTTCTTTTTCAGTGCATACAGGTTAGCCCCGTACAATATATCTGTCCCCTCCTGGTTTACCTTGCCCGATAGCATTAACTCCGCAAGGGACGCTAGGCTAGACGCCAGGGTTCTACCAACGTCACCTGCCAAAAAGCACACAAGGACCTTTAAATGTTGTGGGTAATTATTTTAAGTAACAATTAAAATGACTATTCCACACAGCACAAATTTATAGCAATTTGACAAGAATCCTTCGAACTCAGTCATTGGTGGGCTAAATTCATAAAGATCATAGAATCAGTGAACCGGAAAGAAAATCGAAAAACATCTCAGAAATTAGAAATCTTTTGTCGCTTATTTAATTGTCTATTTTTGAGATAATATTATCTGCGGAAATCAATTTTTAATTCAATTCATTTATTTATCCAAAAGACATTACAAAAAGGTTTCTTTCATTAAATCTGCCAAACTGCATGACAGTTTTTTGGAAGATGTAAGCTCTCATTTTTTACAGTTTTATTCTAACAATATTGGCACTGCATCCAAGTGTGCGTCCGTCAATCAAGATTTAGTTTCCTTTAGTATCAGGGACGTTTTCTTATAGGTACAACGTGCCTGTTTCGTAGGGATAATAATTGCTCGCACGTGTGCAAATAAATTGCCGTATTTCTGTACCAAGAAAGCACCGCATCATAGAAGATGTTCTTAAAATTGGACTGGGAATTCTAGAGCTCGCTTCGCTCGGCTCAATCTTTGTTTTAACTAACTAGTCGCCTCGATTTCGGCTTGAGCTGGAAATCGAGTTACAATGTAGCAAAATCTCGAGCTCGCTTCACCCACTCCTGATTCTGAATGCTGTTGCATAATATTGCAGAAAATTCTCGAGCTCGCTTTTCTCGCTCACGCTTTAAGTTTGGGTTTTCCTATTCCCAGTTTCTGCCCTGCCTCGAATAATCGTAGACATCAAATCGCCGTCCACCCTGGGCCTCCGACGGGGTTAGTCCGCCACTGGCCGCAAGCGCGGGCCGCGGGCAGCACGTTTGACATGCCTCCTGTAATGCAATCTAGTGACCTTCATAGGGACCCTAAGATATTGGTCATTATAAGCTAGGGCTCCGTACGTAACTTATGTAACAGTAATATTGGTACATATACTTAGTTATAGTTATTATTATATAATAATCACATATAACTCACGATAAAACGTGACGATAATCCGTGACGTATCAATTACTTATACAATTTGCTTTGTATGGCTAGGTACTAAAGTTTAATAAGAAAAGGACCATCGAGCGGATTATTGCCTCCCGTATCGTCAGGCACTTACGTATCCAGCGATGGCCCGGACCTGTCAGACATTCAGTTTGGCTTCCATCAGGGTCGCTCGACAGTGGACGCGATTCTTCGCGTCCGAGCGTTGTCCGAGCAGGCTACATCCCAGGTCAGAGTAGTGTTGGCTGTCAGTTTTGACATTGTCAATGCTTTCAACTATCCGCCTTGGAGGGCGCTCAGGGAGGCACTGGTTTCCCACCCTCTGCCTCCCTATCTGCACGACGTTGGTGAACCGTACCTGTCTGACAGGGGCATATGTTACATGGGTCGATACGGAAGTACCGAGCATAGGGATATGGATGATGAGGACGACACTCTCCAACGGCGTCAGTGTCGTTTGAAACTCTACTTTTGGTCCAAGGGGAGTACTTCGAGAGGACCTTAGAGCTCGCCGAGCTCGGAGGTGGCATGCGTCATGGAGAAAATCCATGAGCTGGGGCTTCGAATAGCGCCTCATAAGACCGAGGCGTTATGGTTCCACAAACGCACGTTCCTTTTTGTTGCACACTAAGTAAATGTATTAGTCAAAAAGAAAAAATTTATAGAAAATATTAATTTTTCTTTTTCTTGTTTCTTTTTGTAATTTCTGGCATCACCTCGCCACAAACAATTTTGTATAAAAAAAGGGAAACCTATTATTGGCCTTACCATTTATTTTTAAGAATTTATTGTAACTATGTTTAACACGTTCCGGGACAGTGACCGCCTATAGCCGTGATAACAATAAAAGTTCTATTGTGTCTCGTTCACTGTCCCGGAACGTGTTAATATGCTGTTGGTTTTCTCAATAAACAAAATAAAATAAAATAAAAACAATATATAAGGTCTAACAAAATTAGGTGAAACTATTTTAAGGGGATGATCAGACCATCAAACTGAACAACTTTCTCTATGGGACCAATAGAGAAATCGCGAAAAAAAAATCTGCTGCTGTTAAGATATATGAGATTCACAATCAACGTTCCAAAAATGGAAGAACCAAAAAAGTTCCTAAGAGCTCTTTGTCTATGCTTGAAGTTTAGTATTTAATGTCAATGGTTCGTAGATTGTTATGTTTTGTACGAGACCACAGATCACAAAAACTAAAGGGAGATGTGAAAAGGGGGCGGGGCCAGTGTCGCAGCAATATGCGCAAAAACGGAACACATTGCTCGCAACAGTATGGACTCCATATATTATGAGGCTGAAAGCCAGTCGAGATATTATGTGTTAATAATTTACAATGCTTGCGTAGTACTAAAGATTATTCGAACGTTGAGTTCTGATACCGCAATGGATAATGAGCACATTCAAGGTAACAAAATACCTTCTATCGCGTAGTACTGGTGGTAATGCGACACTAGGTTTCGGACTCAGCGCGTTGGTTGGCATCTCTCTAGATCTCTATGTAAGAGTCATTGTCCCGGTTGCTTGTAATGTAATGGTTGCTTTGCTTTACTTATTTATTTCTGCCGGCTTGAAATCATCAAAATGATGATGATACAGCAAGACAAACGACCGTAACCAACATGCATCATTCATCATAATAACTCAAGCAGACTGTTATTAACGTTGATCTTTATGATGAATATCATTCGCGTTGTCCAGTTACTGACCTTCTTACCTTAATTTCTTTTGCTTTTTGTTAAAATTAGCTTTTTTATGGCCAATTTTGTTAGAAATTGCTTCGCAGAATTTTGGTTTAGATACTTTTAGGTGTACACCTATCTATCCCTGACCGAATGACCTTTCGCAAAATAGGCAGCAGCATCCTCTTAGTACACACATTGATTCGATCCAACTGCGAACCGGCCTGCCAAGCGTGGCGATTATGGCAAATCCCCCCCATTTTGGGGGGAGGCTTATGTCCAGCGATGATGATAATGATTACATAGAGTAACATTGTCAAGACCAGACATTTTGGTCATTCAAATAGTCATCGAGTTTATGGTCGCCTTTTTTACAGAGGACTTGTTTAACATGGGACTTAAACTTTTTGTCCGGCAAGTTTAGAATATCCACTGGCTCGTTGGGCCGAACCTAAAAAAGGTGGCTGAGAGTGACTGGATGAGGAAAGCCGAGGATAGAGTTTTTAAGTTTATGTTCAGCAGTGGACAGAGATAGGCTGATGATGAGCAAGACGGACATACAACACGGCACGGGCGTGCGAGCAGGACAGTGCGCGTGCCGACGCCATGTTATGTCTGTAGCAGCACTAGTCTAGCATCGTGAGACCTTTCTATGGAGCGCAGGGGGTGTCACAGGATGATGATGATGGTTTTCTAGTCGATTCCGACTAAGGCTTTTCTTTATAGAAAAGCAGTCAGGTGCGCAGGATATTTTAGAGTGCATAAGTGTACGCGCTGAACACAGATGCACTCTCTCCTCCTTACCCTCCTATGTCTGATGGAACGGGAGACCGATACGATCAGAGGTGGCGCTAGATGCAGTGGCTATAACATGCAGCCACACGGATTAGGCTGGTCCACTATTCGACGAATTACAATTCTAGCGGCTTTTTTGGCTAACATTTGGCCAAATGTTTTTTTACTAATTCGGATATGCTGAACACGAATTTCGATGTCGGCATGTGGGTGGGGGGGGGGGGGGGGGGTGCTCTAAAGGTGACTTTTTCCGTTTTTCGCGTGAGTATTTCTCGGAATCTATAAGGTCTAACAAAATTAGGTGAAACTGAACAACTTTCTTCATGGGACCGATATCGAAATCGCGAAAAAAAATCAGCTGTTCCATACAAACCTACTTGATCTAAATGTATGGGACGGCAGATTTTTTTTTTTTGCTATTTCGGTATTGGTCCCATACAGAAAGTTGTTCAGTTTGATGGTCTGATCTTCGAAAAGTTTTGCAAAGACAAATAAAATCTGTCAAAATTTTCTACAAAACAAGTTATAGTTCTATGCACTTTTGTCATAGGACTTAAGCTTTGAGGGCCACAAGGCCGAGAAAATAACAGCATATCAAAAACTATGAAATTTGTATGGCGACACTCATGAATGTTGTGCAATAAATATTATGAATATAAAAAAAGTTTATTCGAAAGATCCATAAAATAGTGACATTAAATAAAATTATAAATAAAGAGACTTAAAACTAAACTAACCTAGGATGTGGTGCAGGTTCGATCCTTGTGGGACGGTACCCAGAACGCTGGCCGCATTTCCTCGCTGAATGGCTATGCTGATCCGTTGAGCGAGGAAAGTGCCAGCTCTTGGGTCCCCCTGTCGAGTCTATCAGGCGCTTTGACAGGTCTTTAAAAAGCGCCTGCGCATTAGGTCCCCACGGCCCAAGAGTTTCGACACCAAAACCCATAAAATGGTATTGGGGGCCGATATCCCGGTACCAGTAGGCCTTTCGTTTTTCGGCCGCCACCGCCGCTGCGCCAGCCCTTCGACTCGTGCCCTGTAAGTGCCCGGTAATATAAAAAAAACAAAATGATTTAATATTCTTAATCCAGCAACCCCTAACACCCCCGGATACAACGACCAACATCGAACTTCGTGTTCAGCAGGCCGAATCAGTAAAAAAAACACATTTAGCCCAATGTTACCCAAAATGCCGCTAGAATTGTTAAAATAGCTGAGAAAAGTGAACCAGTCTGGATTGGGCGGTTGGGACACAGTATAAAGAAAGAGTACTTAATACCTACGTTCAGAAGTGCGATTTTTGAATCTCATACGTTGAACTCAGCAGTTGAAAATGTATGGAGATACGCATCTTTCTACTGCTGATTTGACTTTCAAAAATCATACTTCAGGAGTGCGATTTTTGAAAGTCAAATCAGCAGTAGAAAGATGCATATCTCCATAGTAATTTTGACATTTACAACTGCTGAATTCACCGAATGAGATTCAAAAATCGCACTCCAGGACCTAAAAACGAATCGTTATATAAAAACCGGTAGCTTGTCTAAGTCGCGTTACCACAGTCAATTGCGTATGACGGACCTGCGCAGCCGCAGCCGCAGCGCAAACACATGCGAATCTGATAATTGCTATCCCACAGAGATTCACACAATCTTTTAGATTGGCGGATACTGGCTATTACTTGCGGCTTGTTTTCTTTAATGGCGGTGTCTTAAAAAGTAAACTTACATGGGTACGAAAAATATTTAGTTGACAACGCTGCAGTTTAAATGTAGAGTAGCTACGAGTCCACTAAATCGGAATCGGGCGTACATAGGTAGGTACCTCAAAGTGTGTTAAAAGCTTTTTGGCTTGGCTTGAAAATACGTCATCCCATTTGTGGAGGGATTTTGATTGAAAAACCATGAAAAAGGAATCGCTGCAATCACTGTCCCATGCATACAGGGTGTTTGGGTAAACAGTTGCACTTAAAGGGGTGGTTGTACCCATGATCCTGAACAACTTTCCCAAAGAAACCTATAGGAAATTCGCAAAAAGAATCCCAGATTTCGTGCCTTACACAACTATCGAGCACATTGGAAATGAATCTACGGAATTCGAAAAAATATTGTCTCAAAAAGGTTAGGCTACATGGCAAACCCTTAACCCGATCTTCTTTGTTTTAGGCTCAAATTGTAGCTGACTAAATTGTCCAGAATAATTTTGCTAAAATTTTTGATATCATTCTTCGTTTCCGAAATATCGAGCGCCAAAATAAAAAAATCGGAAAAAAATTGTTTTTTTTTTCACTATTTCGGCCATAACTTTTTTCGTTTTTGACTTTCTCGAATAATTCTTTTTGCACCTTACATCACTCGTAAATACGCGTCTTTTGAGCCTTTTTTGAATATCATATCTCCACAACTCTCCGAGATATAAGGGGATCGCACTTTTTCGTGAAATCGGGGCCTATACTAGACCGAACGAAAAGACATTTCCAATGTCAAAATTTCTACTTTGCAGCTTATTGCATTTAGTATGGGAAGTCCAACATTTTTTAAATAATTTATATAGGTTTCTTAGGGAAAGTTGTTCAGTATCATGGTTACAATCATCCCTTAAAGTAATGCACTGTTTACCCTAACACCCTGTATATTCGGATTTCGGGAGGGGGATAAACCCCCCTGGATATGTGCTTTCTCCGAAAGATTTTTATAGTCGTGTGTACTGTACGACCTATTTCTTGAATTATTTAATTGTCATACATTCTGTGTACTAAGTATCGGGAATTTGTCAATAAAACAAAAAATACAAATTATTCATCTAAATTTATTTTATCGCCTTCAAAGTAGGCCCCATCGCTTGCAATACAACATCTCCACCGCTTCACCCAGTCTTCCATACATTTTTCATAGGCTATTTGCGGTATGGCCTTTAGCTCATTCAGCGAATTTTCTTTTATGGCTTCTATCGACTCAAAACGTTTTCCTCGAAGTGGTAATTTTAACTTGGGAAATAAAAAAAAGTCAGACGGAGCCATATCAGGTGAATACGGTGCTTGGTCGAGAACTTTTGTTGAATTTTTCGCTAAAAACTCTTTCACTATAATGGCTGTGTGTGATGGTGCATTATCATGGTGCAGCATCCATGAGTTGTGTTGCCACAAATCTGGACGTTTTCGGCGGATACTCTCACGCAAACGCTTCATGACGCCTAAATAATATTCTTTATTCACTGTTTCTCCCTCTGGAAGGAATTCGGAGTGAACCACACCACGGTAGTCAAAAAATACTGTCAACATCACCTTGATTTTGGAGCGACTTTGCCGCGGTTTTTTGGGTTTCGGCTCGTTTTCGAGACGCCATTCTGAAGACTGTTGGCTTGTTTGCATGTCGTACTCATAAACCCATGTCTCGTCGCCAGTTATTATACGTTTCATAAAGGTCGGATCCGTAGAAGCTCGGGAAACCATGTCTTCAGCGACATGCTTTCGCTGCGCTTTTTGAACAAAATTGAGCTCTTTTGGAACTAGTCGAGCGGCGACGCGTTTCATGCCTAAAATATCAATGAGAATGTTGAGGACGGACTTAAAAGATATGTTCACCTCACTAGCCAACTCTCTCAGACTCATACGTCGATTTTCGAGCACTAGCTTCTTGATTCTGTCGATGTTTTCTTTGGTCGTAGCGGTTGAAGGTCTACCAGAACGAGGCAAGTCTACTACTACTTCTCGGCCTTCTTTAAAAGCCTTATACCATTCATAAGCCCTTGTTTTCAATATACACGATTCGCCGTAGGTATTTCGCAACATTTTTAGTGATTCACCACATGAAATATCATTTGAAACACAAAATTTAAGGCACACTCTTTGTTCAACAATATTTTCCATTGTAAAAATCGCCGAGGACTCAAAACTATGACCAACAAAAAGTGTAGTTTAAAACAAATTAAATGACAGATCCCACTCAAATTTTGCGCGCTAAATCAGTACAGTGCTACCAACATGCCGTAAAAAAATTAGAACGACCTCTTTTACGCGGGTCTTTTTATTGACATATTCCCGATACTTTTTACACAGAGTAGTATATCGTTGCAAATAAAATAAACAGTCTCTTACGAAATTAAGTTTTAACTGCTAAGTACTCTGGGGTATCTCGTTTAGAAATACCATTTATTAATGTATATTACTTATGTTTAAGGGCGAGAATAGCTTGAGCCGTGGGTCTTTAAATATTTAAACATTTATACCTTCACTTTTCGATTGCGTTATTGAAATCACTTCCTTGCAGTATTTGTACAATATGACTTTTGCTCGCGTGTTCAACTCTGTTGCAGAGCAAAGACACATGAATAAATTTCCCTAAAGAAAGCAAGCGTCATACAAGCGGCCGCTGCCGCTGTCGAGTCCGTGCACATCACTAGCGCGCGTTGGAGGATGTAAGAACGAGAGTGCGATTTTTGAAACTCATTCTTTGATCTCAGCAGTTGAAAATGTAAAAAAATTTCTACAGCAGTAGAAAGATGAATATTTCTATAGTAATTTTGATTGGAGTGCGATTTTTGATCAAAAATCGCACTCCTGGAGTATGATTATTGAAAGTCAAATCAGCAGTAGAAATAGTAATTTTGATATTTTCAACTGCCGAGTTCAAAGTATGAGTTCGTTCGTCCTTTAACGCGCGCTATGTTTGAGTGCCCCAACAGTATGTAGTAGTCGCTTGTATGAAGCTTGTTCTCTGTAGGGATATTTATTCATGTGCCACAGGAGAGAAGACCTACAGGGTGAGAAGGTGTAGGCCGTAATCCACCCTGCGAGGTCAGTGTGGATTGTTGGAAGCAAGTTTAGTCTATTGATTGCATTTAGGCTGCTGATAGCTGTCATTTCATACAAATGGGAAAAATTCAAAAGAAGAGTTAAGCATTATGTGCGAAACAGGATTGATTATGAGGAACCACGATTCAACCAGAAGGGGGTGAGGTAAAAAGTCGGTGGGAGGCAGGGAGTGTCCGTACTGTATGTAGAACTAGATTCTTCAGGCACAGATAATATAATACTATACTCTTCAAGGGAGCAAAAAAAAATCTGCAGTTCCACACTAAACTGCTTTGCCGACTCGACTGAAATGTATGCAACAGGGGATTTTGTTTTACTCCAATCGGTTCTTTTTTATTATACTATGATTTAGGGCAGTCTATCGGCTGAGATGATGACAATACTAAAAAACAAAGTTTCTGACCACCGAAAAATGAAAAACGATAGTGAACTTGCATATACAAATGTTATTACCATTTCGTGAGTTCGTGTCCGTTTTTAGTAAAAACAAAAAAAATCAAAACCACATTATCAGGGGTGAACAAGTCACGAAAGCACGATCCGAATCGACCGAAGCTGGCTAAACAATGGGGGGACGTGACGTCATATCCGCCGGAACATCCCTCGGCGCACGCGCTGCTTCCAGAACTAAAGTTGCTTTGAATTTCTTTTTTATAATGATGACGTCATTTGAGTTTTAGAGCGGTTGATTTTATAATTATTGTTGCCCCATTTTGTTATCGTGGGAAAATTGTATAAGTTTGATATACAGGGTCCTTCTTAATATGCTGACACTTTTTTAGGGGAAGATCACACCATCAAACTGAACGATATTCTCTATGGGACCAACTTCGAAATCGCGAATGAAAAATCTGCTTGCCCATACAAAGCTGCAAACTTACTCGAGCAAAATGTATGGGACAGCTGATTCTTTTTCGCGATTTCGTTGTTGATCCCATAGAGAAAGTTGTTCAGTATGATGGTCTGATCATCCTCTTAAAAAAGTGTCAGCATATTAAGCGGGACCCTGTATAGATAGGTAATTAGGTAGTAGGTAGATAGATAAAATAAACAATGGTCATCATCAACCTATATGTACCTACGACCCACTGCAGGGCACAGGCATCCTCTCATTGCACAAAAGGGAGACTTATTTTAATAAAGATTCCTACAGAATACACTTTACTGAATTATTGCGAACATCAAATTTCTTTCATATGATTTGTGAGTAAAAGGAAAGCAACATTATACTTACCAGAACTTGACACGTAATCATCCTTAAATATATGATACTAAAAGTAAGTACGCATGGCGACACATCAAGTTGCCTACCTTCCTGGCACAAATGGCGTGAGCCTTTGACTATTTGTTATAAGGGCTAGCCTTGCGGTAGCATTTCCCCTCTGCCACGGTATAAGATCAATTAATCATGTTCATTTACATTCAATTTTATACCTTATCACTAAACGAGACAGCCTATAATTGCGAAACAATAATTTCGAACTTATCATAGACAAAAAGATAAGTTTACTTTTTGCAACTATCAGCTGCAAGGCTGATTCAGTGTTTATGAGGTGTAGAGCATTTCTGTGATGGGGATGGACCAGGTCTGCCTACATAACTCCAATCGGTTTAGAAGTTACTGATGTTTAAAGGTCAGTTAAAAATTAACGATCAGCTGAAAGGCGTATGATATTATTGTAATGTGCACTGTAGCTATGTAAAAAGTACAAAAACTGACATGAACTGTCAGTCGGTTTAGGAGATACAGCCGTTCAAAGGTCCGACCTTTGAACGGCTGTATCTCCTAAACCGATTGATGAACCATGCCAGTTTTAGTACTGTTCACATAGCTACAGTGCATACTACAATAATATCATACGCCTTTCAGCTGATCGTTAATTTTTAACTGACCTTTAAACATCAGTAACTTCTAAACCGACTGGAGTTATGCAGGCAGACCTGGCCCATCCTCATCACAGAGATGTTCTACACCCCATAAACACTGAATCAGCCTTGCTGCTGATGGTTGCAAAAAGTACACTTATCTCTTAGTCTTTCACGTTTGGGGTTCACACGAGACTACTTTTCATGATTTTTAACGTTCAAAATTAGAATCTAAAGTTATGGGAATAAAATCCAAAGTTGCAGATTTCATGTTACCTCGCCGCCCGCAAAAAGTGGCAGAAATGTTTGTTAGTAGAATTACATGCGTAACTAGTTCCTATATAAGTAGTCAATGGCATGAGCATACATATGAATTCATATGGAGTGAGCCTTGCCTAGAGTTAGTAGATTTAGTCAAGTTTCTGTCCATTCCGAAGGTAATACGATCGTCTCGTTCTTTGTATTAGTCCATCCACCCATCCATCGCAGCCTTTAATCAGTCCACCTTCGAACATAGGCCTCCTTCAGGACGTTCTGTCCCTCGGCATCCAGTTGGTACCCGCGTTTGTCTTTTCTTTTCTTAATTAACATTGCTTTCTTCTTTTCCAGGACGACGGCACAGTAGAGTACTACAATAACATCATAGTGCAGCCTCACCTGAAGCTGGTGACAGGTCAGGGTAGAGGATACCACGTCAGGTGTCGCTACAGGCGTCGTGACATCACACAGTTCCACCTCTACCGGCCGCATCCCCACGCTGATCGACTCTCCAATTCACAAGATCCTTCCACTGAGTGAGTCAAAACATTCAACCAATCAGTCAATTAATTAGACAGGTATCAAACATTAGTCAATAGACATGGCAGTCAGTTAATCAGTCTGTTACTTAGTCATTTAATTAGTTACTCAGACAGTCAGGCTTCTAAGTCAATCCGGGGCAAGGCAGTCAGCCAGTCAGTCAATAAGTTTCCCAGTCAGTAAAAAAACCGGCCCTTACAGTCAATAAAGGGTCGCCATCGGTCAATGTGTCCTGATATTGACCAATCGATCCAGGTACACAGTCAATGAGTTTCTCAGTCAGTAAAAAAGCGGTCCTTTCAGTAAGTTATAGAGACTCACCACTAGCTATAGTGACAGGGTCAGGATAGAGGATACCACGTCAGGTATACTACTGATCGCGACATCACCCAGTTCCACCTGTGTTGGCCGCATCCCCATACTGACCGACTCTCCAACTCACAAGATGCTCCCACTGAGTAACAGAGTCAGCCAATCAGTCTGTCAGTCGATCAGTCAGTTATAGTCATTTAATATGATAGGTATCAGTTAATCACTTTCTGTGAATCAATCGGCTAGTCAAACCATCGATCAAGTAGTCTATCGGTTAGTCAGCAACCTGACCATACCAGAATGAATAGTTGTTTAGTCGGTTAGCTAAAAGCTGATGACAGGTCAAGGTAGAGGCTAGTCCGTCAGGTATCGATACAGGCTTTCAAACAGCCCACAGATCCACCTGCACAGGCTGCACCTGTACGCTGATCGGCCTCCCCAAATGTATCAGATCAGTATTGAGAATTTGAGACTCTGTCCAATGACTAATAAGAAAGACGGCCTCCACATGCCATACCTACCTACTATATATACAGGGTGTTACAAAAGTAAAAATAAATTTTTAAAACTTTTATGGGTATTGTTAAGACCATCAAACAGACCAACTTTCACTATGGGACCAACATCGAAATCGCGAAAAAAAATCAGCTATCCCATACATTTAGTTCGAGTAAATTTGTAGTTTAGTATGGAACAATCAGATTTTTTTTTGCGATTTCGATATTGGTTGTTGTTCAGTTTGCCCCCTTAAATGTTTATTTGCATTTTTGTAACACCTGTGTATCCATAATTTCAGTGATGAATACGACGAGGACTCAGGGTTACTTCCATCCGTCACGATGAAGATATACAAAGGGGATCCAGAAAATAATGAAGTAAGTAAAAGACATTGCAGCAATTCAATACGTTTCCAGTGTGGATAGAACGAGAATGAATAACTTTAGATTAAGATCTAACATCTATTTTTGGATCCTGCGCTCTGGGATGAGGAAGCTGGAAAATGTTACATTAAGTAGAGATTTTATAGCAAAGTTAGGGCCACGAAATTTTGTCTGTGATTGATAATGTAATGAACTGGTAAAGTTTAGAAAAAACAATATTGCAGGTGGCATCCAACGTGCGTATAGGAGACACCCTGACCCTCGTGGTGTCACTGGAGAAGCAGCGGCAGTACGGCATCCTGGTGTCGGAGTGCGCCGTGAGGGACGGACTGGGCTGGGCTGAACAGAGCCTTATTGCTGATGATGGGTGAGTCTAGAATCGCGTGGCTGTATCAGTGCTGGCGACGTTGAGGGAAGAAAGGTACTGGGAAATAGGCGCTGCAACTGTTTATAAGCCTGTATAGGTTAGTTACTTTAAATGAAGGAGCTTCTTGCATATTGCATTGCGTTGGTCTGCTAAGAACTATCACTTGTTCAGTTGATCCTGCCAGTCATGTCACTCGGACATGTGTGGTCCTATTACCAGCAATAGGTAAGCAGTAGCTCTGCTCTAGAATGTCTCCCCGGATTGTTTGACAACATCAAAAGGCTGGAGGCTTCTTGGAGGACCTGGGATGAAAAAAGTAGTTTTCAGTTTCTTAATTTTATTTTCATATTAGCACCTGCGACTTCATATGCCCAGACAAGGTGCAGACCACTTGAGAAACACGTCCTTGGAAACTTTTACATAATATTAATTATTATCATAACTTTTGACTGTGGAAACTAAATTTTACTTCAATCTAAGCCATTGGATTTAATGCATAGGCTTTTGTGAAAACCACCTTCTGATTGAACCTGTATGATTTGCCAATCAGCATTTTAGAGGCTTCCAGGTACGTCGGACGTACCGGGGTGGTTCAATACGTCAAGGATGCTCTCTTCAAGCACCGTTATATTCTTCTGGATTCAGGTAACTGCGACCACCCTACCAGTAGTACTAACCAACCCCATCTGTTCTCCTCAGCTGTCCATTAGACGGTGAGATAATGGGCATGTTCCAGTACTCGAGCGACAAGCAGTCGGCGCGCGTCGCGTTCCCAGCACACAAATTCCCATACACTGCCAGCGTTTACTACACCTGCGAGGTTAAACTGTGCGATCTGAACCATCAGACCGATTGTGTAAGTTGCTTTCTATATAACATTTCAGATTTACAAGGGCGGCGTAGCAAAGGGGTGCCAGTACAGAATAGCTTCTGTCCCACCCAAGAATACTGTCTGCCTCACCATAATATGACAGAATACTTTCTGCCCCACCCCAGAAAATGCTGCCTCACTTCAGAATACCTTCTGCTCCACCCCAGAAAACCATCTGCCCTATCCCAAAATGTCTTCTGCCCCATCCCAGAAAACCTTCTGCTCGACACCAGAATACATTCTGCTCCACCCTAGAATACTTTCTACTCTACCCCAGAATACCTTCTGTCCCATCCCAGATACGTAGCCTGATGGTTATTAGATATCAGGACTGAATAGCCTTTAATGATAACTAATCTCATCATCATCATCTTATTTAAGAGCTACGGCTCTTGTCGGTGGAGTATTCGTCAACCAACTCTCTTTTCCACGTCCAGTTCCTACAGGTCTAGCATGCCGCCTACGATAAAAAGAGAAAAAACGAAATGTGCTTAGTTTGTCTTTGTTACTACACGCATGCCAAATTAAGTGAGTGCACGCATGACGATTTTCTCGTTTTATCGCTTTATCATGCGTGGCTTGCTAGCTAGCCTGATGAGAATGACACATCATTCTTTTCCTTCACCTGTGCTAGATAACTGTCTAGGTCTTCCTCTGCCTCACTCAGTAACTACAAAATCTAAATTTCACACTCCAGGAGCCGTGCGCGCACAAGAACAACAGAGTCCGTCGCCAGTCAAACGACGAGGGGTCCCCGGCAACTGTGGAGCTCTTCTCCGGCCTCTACGTGAACGAGGCTGACTCGCCCGAGAACGATGACGTCACCAGCGAGAAGGTACGGGCATAAGAATAACTGGCTAATCCCATAGAGATCTAGAGAGATGCCAACCAACGCGCTGAGTACGAAACGTAGTGTCGCATTACCACCAGTACCACGCGATAGAAAGTATTTTGTTAGCTTGAATATGCTCATTATCCATTGCGGTATCAGAACTCAACGTTCGAATAATCTTTTGTACTACGCAAGCATTGTAAAATATTTACACATAATATCTCGACTGGCTTTCAGCCTCATAATATATTGAATCCTTACTGTCGTGAGCAATGTGTTTCGTTTTTGCGCATATTGCTGCGACTGGCCCCTTTTTCACATCTCCCTTTAGTTTTTGTGATCTGTGGCTAATTCACACCAAAATGTATCAGCTAGCAGCGGCAGGTGGCGGCCGGCAATTTGACAGTCAATTTATGGTGCCTATTCTAGCCTAGACGGCTCGCGTCACCAGTGGCACACTATTAGAAAGATACAGCACGAATGGACACTGGATCCTGCTCCCCACCAATTTTTACTTTACCCCCTCGTGGAAGACGACATAACGCAATGGTTTAGTCGTCTCTTTGCAGGTGGTCACCTCTTCTTGTCAGTACGAGCTGTGAGCCGGTTTATATGAAGTGTCCAGGATGTGTCGCTGGCGGCCATGATTTTTTCAAACCCCTCATACGATACTATGTATTTTAGCAATGTAGACAAAGTTTAAAATGCTGCGCAACTAAAAGTGCGCTGTCGGTTGCTGCCAGGTTGGTGTACCAAAATTGAGCCTAGTTGCACCGCTAAGTTCCACTTCTAGAGTGTACACTTAGTTATTCTTATCATGTGCCTATTATGCGTCCCACTGGAGAGCACAGGCCTACCCTATTAGAGGATTTATGGGCGTTAGTCCACCACGCGTGCCCAATGCGGATTGGTAGATTTCACAAACACAACAGAATTTCTTCTTCAGCGTATGCAGGTTTCCTCGATGTTTTCCTTCACGTTTGAGAGCAGTCGGTATTACGTGCATAAGTTAGAAAAACTCATTGGTACATGGCATGTCGTCCGTGGGGTCTGAACCCAGACTTGATAGAGTGTTCATACCTCTTCGCAACATTTTAGCTAGGTATCCAAATCAGTATTGGTGTACCTTAGTTTTGTGCTATTGTTGTTATGGTCTATAGGTACCTATCCCGTCATGTGTTACCAACATTTTAAATTCATATCTAATTCAAAAATCTTTCCAACATTTCAGAAAGAAGACGAGATCTGCATTTCTCAGCGTAACTTCGCGATCGGAATCTGCGTAGCTGGCGTAATTTTGATGATTTGCGTAATAGCCGCCATTGCTTTCATTTTGGCGCGAAGACGTAATCCCAAGACGTATTCGAGGACCGGTAGTTCCTTGTATAGCGGTCCTTATACTAACACCGGGTATTCCCATACTAGTTAATTAAAAATGTTATGTAAATCAGGGAACAAAAAGGGTAAAAATTCCTTTTAAAAAGACAAAAATCACATTCCAGTACTGGCTGTTTTTAAAAATAAAATCATTTTTGGAACAAAGAAGTATTTAAAAAGTTCCGTACTACGTTATTGGTAGCAGTCAGTGTAGGTACCTATATTCTACGGAACAGTTATATTTTTACTGGTTTTTAAATGTTTTTTTAACCAGGATGATTATTATTTTATGTATAAAATGGAGTAGGTATTAATGCTCCTATTTAGTACTCGCATTTTTAAATGTTACAATTTGGTTTGAATTTTCTTTTTAAACGTTTTATTTAACCTTTGGTAACCCGGAACGCAGATCCGCGCGACTAAAACCATTGTGTCTGTAATTCCCGGCATATGAGAGGTTAAATCGGATTTCATCATAGAAAAATAATTTTGAATACACAGAGGGTATTTTTAGAAAACTGGAAAAAATATCTTTTTCTTTTTTAAAATGATAGATCGTCATAACGACGGCCATCTTGTATTTTTTTAAGATACTTTTTACGTAAAATACAAGTTTAAAAAAAAACTGCAATGTGTAAGTACAATGAAAAAAAATAATATTTAAAAAATTGTTGTGTAGCCACACCACACAACGAATCAGTCAATTTTAGATAGTTTTTTTGGTTTATACCATATTTTTTAATTATTAAGGCTTACCATGTGAAAATACCTAAAATGTAATATTATTATTTGTATTTTATTTTTGTGATAGTTCGTGCATTAACTTCCGTCCTCATTTGCAATATTTTTAATTTTAAGTAATTTTTAGTCCCCGATACTGGACAAAATTTCGTACAATTCGGTTTTTTGTCGGGGTTTATCTATGAAAGGTTGCCTTGCGTTACGTAAATATTTAACTTAACTGATCAACATAATCTTACCCTTATTTAATAGCAGCTGATTTTGCGAGTTTTTTATCTTTCCTTTTTAATTCAAAAGGTTAAAAAGGTAGCTAGGATGTTTTTTGTCAGGAATGATTCAAAACTTTGAAAATACAACAGTGCAAAGTTTTAAAAACTGTATTTTTTTAAAACCACAGCAAATAAAATTTATTCATGGTTTTGGAGTGGCCATTTCGAACCGAAAGAAGCCAAATTAAACAGTTCCCAAAATGTCTGACATTTTTAAGGCCGTGCTGTTGATGGTTGCAATGTTGCATAAAATCGGACGCTATGGTTATCATTGGCAATTACAAAATAAAACACTCGCTAAATTAATGTTATTAAACTTATTAATAATCAAATTGTTGATCTCCACTCTATACTTGTAATTTAGTTTTTTCTAAGTAACTCTTAATAATGAAATTTTAAAAACTTGTAACTTTATGGACCGGAATAATTTTCTTTATTTTTTGGGTGGTGGGAATATGTTTCTTTTCCACTGTGATTTTCGTATTTCTTAAGAGTTCACAATTTTATTATCAGTCATTTTTTTTACCACATTAAAAAACAATTGATACAAAAAAATTGAGTAAAAATGTTTATAAAGTTAAAAAAAACGTTTTTTATTTGATTAATACAAAGATTTCTGAAATATGAAAAATTACGCAATTTAAAAAAAATTGTGAACTTCTTAATGCTTTTTTTTCTATTGGATTTAACGTGGATGCCATATTTTTTAAGTTTATAATTATTAAGATTTTGGCTTTTTGCCATTAATCCGTCCGTAAGCGGTGCTATTTTCGCCTATTTTGTTTTATATTAATTTGCTGTTTTTCGCTTATATTCCTATGTGTAACAACGAATTATTTTCGATATATGTTTCATAATTACTCCATTGTTTTAATAGGTTTTGTATTAACTATTTTTTTTTGTTTTTTTTTTTTAATACAATGGGGTTCTGGAACTATATCGAAATATTAAGTGACAGTGTACGAATTTTTTTTTAACAAATATACTGACTTGAAAAAAAATGTTTTTTTATTTCTGTATTTTTTGTATAAAATCTAAGAGACATAACTTACTACCTTAATTATTTTTTTGGAGTGATCTGAAACTTTTCAAAATCTACAGGGTGAAATTGATATTATTAACATCCTTTTAAACTAAGAGTCTACCCATCAAACTGAACAACTTTTACTATGGGAGCAAACCAATGGGAGCACAAAAAAAATTTGTTGTTGCATACATTTATTTGAGTAGAGTCGGCCGTCACGACACTGTAGTTTAGCATGGAACATCCGATTTTTTTTGCTACGATCGGTTTGCTCCCGTAGTAAAAGTTGTTCAGTTTGATGGGTAGACTCTTAGTTTAAAAGGATGCTAATGATATAAATTTCACCCTGTATACGGTGGTAACAAATCACCCCAGTAATATTTTAGACCATCAAACTGAACAACTTTCACTAAGGAGATATTGACAAAAAATTTCAAACGGTTCAAACCACCCCTTTCAATTTTTGTTACAACCTGTATAAAACGACTTTTAAAGAAGGGAAAGGGTTTTTGAAAAAAAAAATTGTTCTTTTAAATATCTGTATTGAAACTTCATTACAAAACATTAAATAAAATAATATATAAAAATTAAAAAGTAGCATAATCGCGTAATATATAGTTACAAACCTCACTTATAAAATATTTAAGTTAAATATGACCTAAAATTCTTACATATGAGAAAAATAATGTCATTTTATTTTAATACTTAATAATTAAATTAACTGAACAAGGAATATGAAAAAACACCCTTATTATATTTAGGACGGATTCGACCAAACTTTGATTTATAGAAGAGTAACTATACAAGGAACAACTTTACTCTTAGCGTTTACTCCGAAATAACTTCACTTGTCTTCTACCACACTAAACCCATACTAAAAGAACGAATGTATAATCCACCTAAAGAAAGAGGTCGTTGTATCCGTACTTATTGCATTGTGAGGTTATACAGTTTTAATTTATTAGGTTTCTCTTTTCTTTAATTTTTTTAATTATGTGACATTGACATTTCTTTAGACTTGATATAAGCTTTACACCGTCAAAATTGGCCGTGTAAAATTTACTCTCAACTTATTCATAGATAGAAAAACGCAAAATCAGTTTACTCTAGAGTAACCGGGGACTGAATCTAAGAATAAAATTTACTCGCGTTTGGTCGAATCGGGCCTTAAAAGCGTGGCTTAAACCATCAATAGTCTAGGAAAGATACGGTTTGAGATTGCATTAAATGCACTTTAGTAAATTGTGTTTGAACTAATATTATTGTTAGTTTATAACCCTTTTGTCGAGATTTGGTGATTATATAGGCTGAGGACCCAGAGAAATACCTTAAAATTGATATAATTGTACAAAGGGCAAGCTTATTTCTAAAGATATTTCTTCCAGCATACCAGCAAAAGAGACTGTTAATTAACCCCATACAAATTTATTGTGTTAAAACAAACAGCAAATAATTCAGTTTTAAGGTTATAATTTTTTAATACTTACAAAATATCAAATATCTACTCAAATTTACGATATTAACCGGTGATTATTATTGTTATAAGTAAAACGTATTGAACGAAGCCGTCCTGAACAAAATCACCAGTTTTCCATTTTTTGTTCATACCTAAATTAAATGTTTTGTAAATGTCTTAATTATTCCATAATACACAATAAAAAAATCGGGGATTATTGAGAATTCATGTTTTTCAGGTATGTATCTACTAATATTTCAAACTATCACCAAAAGTGCAATTAATGCAATATACTCCATACAAAAATCCGTAGATTTCCCCGACTACAAACTGAAAAACTTTCACAATGTATATTTGAAATGTCTCCATGCAGTTTTGTACGAAACAGTGGATTTTTTTAATTTATTCCGTGTGTTGGCTCTATAGCATAAACAATACAGGGTGTAAAATTAAATGCGACATTTACTTAAAGGGGTGCTTCAGACCATCAAACTGAACAACTTTTACTATAGGACCAATATCGAAATCGCGAAAAAAAATCTACTGCCCCATACATTTGAGTCGAGCCAGTACTGCAGTATTGTATGAAACAGCAAATTTTTATTACGCGATTTCGGATACATAGTGAAAGTTGTTCAGTTTGATGGTCTGAAGTATTACTAGGGTGTTTTGTTAAATCCTGTAAGATAGATACAAATAAATCGTGACTTTAAAACTATACATTTTTACGGATGTCTGAAAAACCACAGACACTGATATTAATTTCTAGACCGTGTTTAAAAAAAAACATTGAATTTATTTGTTAATCTTCAAAATAGAATCAAACTTCGTTTCTAAGGAGCGCACTCTAGAGGTAATATCCTCTTAAATATAGTAATAGATACTCTTTCATATACTGTGTCTTAACTCTTAACATCATCTCTGGATACAACACCTTTATTTGTGCTACAAAAAGGAATAATTATACTAAATTTAAAATTTTACACAATTCAAGGCTTTTTTTTTTCAAGTAATTTTTACAGCACGTGTCTCGTTCATACTTTTGACTGGATATTGAAGTATAAGTGCGATAGAAAATGATATAAAAATCACATTTATAACTTCAGTCTTATTCTAAAACTTCATGCTATAAAATTATAAATAATGCTGTCCTTGTTACTCTTTTAGATTAAATAAAAAGAGTAAATGAGACAGAAATGGCATTTTCAAATAAGAAAATTAACCATTATGACTAATTAAAATTAATAAACATTTTTCTCATTCAAAATGGGAAACTGTAATGTGACATATACTTTCACGACTGCTTTCCTTTTCTGGGTGTCTGGAATCTTATCTACAGCTATCAACAATTTTTTTTCTAGTAAATCTATTAAGGCTAAATTTCATCTTTCTTTTTCCATCTTATATCTTAAATGACAATAATAATAAACCTTAGACCATATAACTAGGGACCAGCCGCACGTTAGCATTCCTTTCTGCCAAGTCACACGATCAATTGATCATGTGCATTTACATACTTACATATTTAATGTCAGTGAATGGCTGCTGATAACAGCCATTCGATCCCAAGATATGACTCGTAGGGCTAACAACCACATCCAATCCACACATAATCCAGTTCGCCCGCTCACTCTCACGCACCGTCATTCACAAACGCTGACGCACACACTCTCACGCACACACACACACACACAAACACACACACAAACACACACACATACTCATTGCATTACAAAACTCTTAAAAATAAGTCGATACTTTAATTTTTTTTTTTAATTATTGTATTACTAAAAACAGCCTATGTCTTGACTGTTAAGTTTAGCATAACAATAATTTATGTACACTAAAATTGGGGAAGCCACTGCAGCATGTACCACAGCTTGCTCTCACATGCTGCAGGGATTTCATTGATGTATGTAACTGTTATGTGTCAAATAAACGTTTATTTTTTTTTTTTTTTATACTATTTCATACCTCACTAGACGAGACAGCCTATAATTGCGGAACAATAACTTCAAACTATTTTCGTCTAGGGTTTTCACAAGACTATATTTAACAATCAAAATTAGAATCTAAAGTAATGGAATAAAATACAAAGTTGCGGATATTTCGCTACCTCGTCCCCCGCAAAAAGTGACAGAAAAGTTTGTTAGTAGAATTACACGCGTAACTAGTCCATAGTTAAACGGTCTAAAGAATCATCTCATATAAACAATCACAGATTTCTCAGGCATCTCTCTCATATACTTGGACATTTATATCTGCTTATCCTTCTCTTCTCCAAACGCATTACAAAGCATTAAATAAACATTTTAGAAGCACGTGGCGACGGGCTCACTCCCCGTCACACTGGACAGTGTGATGTTCTGCGGTTTCAGAATACCTCTGACCCCCTTGAGTAATATAGTCGTGAGCATATGTTTATGTAAATTTTAAAACTGTCTAAACAAAGTCCTTTTGGACGACGACGTCGGTCGTACATCATCATCTCAGCCGATGGACTTCCACTGCTGGCCATAGGCCTCCCCCGCAGATCGCCACAACGACCGGTCCTGCGCTGCCCTCATACAACGGGTTCCCGGCGCCTTCACTAGGTCGTCAGTCCACCTTGTGGGGGCTCACTGTCTACCCACGCCGCGCTTTCCGGTACGTGGTCGCCACTCGAGAACTCTCCGGCCTCATCAGCCATCGTTTATGCGAGCAATGTGCCCCGCCCATTGCCACTTTAGTTTAGCAATTCTTCGGGCTATGTCAGCCATCCTGGTTCTTCTACCATTATATTTGGGAGTTGGAGGCCTTGACAGACTGCGACCATCGTCTTTTATGAACACCGCCATGGAAACCAGGTTTCAATTTCGCCAGGAACCGCAGTAGTTTACTAACAGGGAGGGTTTGTGTCTCATCTGGTGCTAATACCTGTCTATACTTCGTTTGTACATCAATGAGCCACATTCACAAAAAAGATGCAAAGGAGTTTCCATCTCCTCTTTGCAAAATCTTCTTCTTCTTGTAGTGCCTTCTCCTCTCGGAGGCAGGCTATCATTAAGGCTATACGGGCCCTGGAGACTGCAGCTCTGAACAGTGAGGTGGTGTTCATATCGAACCATTCACACAGGTTCTTAAGCCAGGAAGTCCTTCTACCAGGCATTCGTCTTCCCAAAATTTTCCACTGTATAATAATCTGGAGAAGTTTATATTTTTCACTTCTCATAATGTGACCGAGGTACTGAAGTTTCCGAGTTTTTATGGTTTTCAGGATTTCTACTCTCTTGTTTATTCTCTACAGCACCACCTCGTTGCTAATTCTGTCTGCATGCATTGCAAAATCTGCACGTGCCATTTAATTTCAATGTATGTTTCTACCATTAGGTCGTCCCAAATATGCTCATACCTGTTTACCGTGATGAATACTTAGTTTTTACATCAATGGGTCACATTCCCAAGAAGATGCAAAGGAGTTTCCATCTTCTTTTAGCAAAATCTGCTGGCCAAGTCATTTAGGTTCAGTGTATGTTTCTTTCATTAGCTCGACGCATATATTCCTTGTTTCTACCATTCGTTTGACCTCTCCTGCCATGTCAATCCTCACCAATTCTTTCAAGGTGGCCTACCCATTTCCTACTATGTATAATTGTCTTTTTTTCCATAAATAAGATACCTTCATATACCATCACGCTACTACATAAAGGGTGTTATCAGTAAGGCAGCGCGTCGTCCATAAAAACGGTCATGAGTGAGTCTTCTGGATGTACTTCTAGAAGAGCTTCTGTTCCATCGTTGAAGGGAAATGAGACGCTGCCGTCGACCACTAGACCTGTAAACAAACATTACATAAGCACAACAGTGTAACAAGTCAAATTAAACATTGAAAAATTAAGTTTCGGGCTGGACTTGAACCCGCACTCTTCCAAACCGGGGAATTGCGTTATTCAATTTCGCCACCGATCTCACTACCCAGAGAATGAGCGACGTATGGGAAGGGGGGGACGTAGGGGAAAAATAGTTTAGAAAATCTAGTTGCCGCGTCACAAATAACATTTGCAATTTATAATAAAATTACGAAGATATAAAGCTTTTAAAATGTCGTATGAAAAATTTCAAATCTTTATATCTTCGTAATTATTTTGTAAATAGCAAATTTTATTTGTGACGCGGCATCTAGATATTCTAAACTATTTTCCATATATACAAAGTTACTTATATTAATAACGTCTACGCATATTGTACATCAAAGTTTTGTATAAAATTGACCCCTCTGCAACCACCTTAAGTAACATAATCCTGATTTCTCAAAATCATGGTTACAATCGTTTTGAAAACAATCAGTAAAATGATTGACCAAGTTTGATATTAGAGCGGACCGCATTCCTCTTATGCACCAACGGTTTTTTTTTTACTGCAAGCTTCAATGCGTTTATAGTACGACCAGGAAAATAATTCCGCTCGTCAATCTTCGTTTGCGCAGAGCAGTGCAAAATCGTGTATTCTCTATCTCGCGCAAACTCGAATAGCAGACTATGGATGCTTCGGCAGCGAAAAGGGCGCGAAAGCAATAAGCCAATAGCGGCAAGGTTACATCCTGATTGGTCAATATAATTTCGCGCGCTTTTAAAATTTGTCAACTGCGCAGGTACATCGGGGAAACTTATAAACCTGGTATTACTGTACACATCATAACACGATAAGGTCTATTTTTGAAGTATTGTTTTGAATTTGAATTTAGAACAACTTCAATCTCAACTTTTGCGATATTTTCGTAAGTGTTACGACACACTTCTTAATACTTATACGATATTACGAGCGTTAACCCGCAACTTCGTCCGCACAAATTATATACCAGATTTTAAGTCAGATCATAAGCTATCAAACAAAAAAAGTTTCATCAAAATCGGTTCAGTAGTTTTTGCGTGATACTCGTTCAAACAAACAAACAAACACCCAAACAAACAGATAGACAAAAAATCCAAAAATTGGTGAAATGGAATCAGGGACATCTAAAAACCCTATCGTAACTTTTTTTTTAATATCTTCAATGTACAGACAAACTTCATGTTACAGTTTTATAATAGTATAGATAGATACACAAAAACTTGTCCCAGTTAAATGTAAATGTATTTTGTTTTTTATTAAAATTAAATTTCTAATTTGCATGCCATTCAATCAGAATCTGGCTGAATCAGGTGATACTATTGAACAGGATTATTGTAACAACTACCCATGTACCCTATTTGATGCAAATAAATATTTCTATTTCTATTTCACTTGCGGAACGTTAGGTTAAATACGCGTCTACTAGAAAAAATGACGCGTAAAAATTATGGTGTGTCGCCGGTATAGGGAAAAGCGTTGCGCGCGTGTCGGAACGTTCTGCAAGTGTGCCACTTTGCTAAGAAGTTTTGTCTAAATTGATAGACCATTTTCTTGGCTTACTGTAAAGTGTATACAACTTATTGCTGCTGACTGTACGTATGAGAGTATGTTATGCTTACCAGCATCGATGCAGTGTGATTTAACCCTCACAGCGGCGGCGCGGTCTCTAACCCTCAGGCCGCGCGGCGCCGGCCACTCCTCAAACGTTATGTATTCACGTACCGAATACGCCAGTTGCTCGGAATCTGTAATTTTAAGGATTAATTATCTCCATAGACGATTGATAAATACAAAAATGGAGTCACGTTGCAGGTTCTGACCCGAGCACTTGTCTCGCGTGGTGTTCGTGAGTCGCGTTTTTACCTGCCACGAGGCTCCGCAAACGTCAATCTCTTCTTGTTCTTGACCAAAAACAATCCCTGAGATTGGGATAGATACTCCCACAAACTACTTGACACTGGCGGAAATGCAGTGCTTACGCACAAGCAAGAGTCCATTAATTATAATTAAAAAAAAACATTTTTGGTCCATAGTGAAATTTATTCAGTTTTATGGCACTTCCCTTCTCCAGCCTGGTGTCCAGCTTGACTCCAAACTCATCTCTCAGCACCTTCGTCAGCTCCAGCACTGAGTGTGTTCAGAACAGTTTGTAAACAAGCGTACGAACCTGGCGCGAACATTAGCCTCTGATTGTAGGTCTCTGCCACCTCCCTAGCCTTCTCCAGCCTGGGGTCCAGCTTAACTCCAAACTCATCTCTGAGCACCTTCATCAGCTCCAGCACTGAGTGTGTTCTGAGGCAGTTTATACTGTAAACAAACAAATGGTATTTATAAATTAAAATCCTGACCATTATAGTGTGTGCCTGTGGTGATTAAGTTAATAATTCGATATTACTCCCAAACATAATAGTGCCATATTGGATTTATGAATTCATGCAAGCAAGCATACTATGCTCAAGGGTTAGCACATTTTTATGGACAGTGGACAAGACATCATGCCTAGAAATGGGAGCAAGTAGGTTTCCTCCTTTGGAGCTATTATGTAGTACCGTACTAGATGTGACACTGAAATTCATTACATTGTCCCATTCAATCCGCTAATGGTCATCTAGTCAAACCATCAAAAATGATTCTTATTCTTAATCATCAACTGTTTATATTATGTCAAAACGCGCGCTTTGTATGAAAAAATGAATATTGACGTCATTGTTTTTCGTCGTCGTTTCGACACTATTTATAGTTTATCCTATTATATTATTAAAAAAGAGAAGATAAAACTAAAATATATATTTTAGTTTTTTATGCAGTTCACTCCCCTATTGCGGCGATATCGTCGTACTTCACTCTGTCACTCGCTAGATTCTCTTTTACCCACCCGAAGTCCTCCTACACGCATGTGGCGCATGACCGTTGTCGTCATCTTTCTCGTACGTGAAACTTCACGTTCTAGCATGCCTGCGCATGCCACTGCATGTTCACCTTACACCACTGTGTGTATGCATGGTACACTACTGTGTACCACCGCATACCGCATCGAGCTTGTATGAATAGCTGTTTGTCTGTAGGATATCTATGTAGGATGTCACGCTCACACCTATGAACACCTGCATGGGAGTGAGAGAGAGAGAGAGAGAGAGGTTATCATGATGGATATCTAACCTGAAATGCCATGAAGTGCTGCCGGTGCCCGTGGTGACGCATAGACCTGAACTCTTAGTGTGGGTCCACTTGCCGTTGTCTATCTGCAGCCGGAGCAGTGACACTCTCGACGTCACGCTCTCACCTATGAACACCTGCGTGAGAGGGAGAGAGAGGTTGGATGACGTATTTATTGAATTAAGAAAGTACACATTAGAATAAAATATATCATTAATTGCGACTCCATATCGTCTCTGTTCAAAAGTAGTGTCGTAGTCTGTCTATATCTGAACGAACTGCCTCCGTGGTGTAATGGTTAAGAGCATTGGGCTCTCGACACGGAGGTCGTGGGCTCGATTCCCACGGGGGACACGTAGTGATGTGTCACTTTCTGCATTTTTCCACAGTTGGTTAGGACATTGCAGGCTGAATCACCTGTCATTAAAGAAAACTGATTCAGTACTTCGGATGGCACGTTAAGCCGTTGGTCCCGGCTACTATCTCTGGTGGTAGTAGTCTATCTATACTATTATAAAACTGTAAGAGGAAGTTTGTCTGTACATTGAAGATATTAACAAAAAAAAGTTACGATATGGTTTTTAGGTGTCCCTGATTCCATTTCACCAATTTTTGGATTTTTTGTCTGTCTGTTTGTTTGTGTGTTTGTTTGATTGATTGTTTGTTTGTTTGTTTGTTTGTTTGAACGAGTATCACGCAAAAACTACTGAACCGATTTTGATGAAACTTTTTTTGTTTGATAGCTTATGATCTGACTTAAAATCTGGTATGTAATTTGTGCGGACGAAGTCGCGGGTTAACGCTCGTAATATTATAAAACTGTAACAGGAAGTTTGTCTGTACATTGAAGATATTAACAAAAAAAAGTTACGATACGGTTTTTAGGTGTCCCTGATTCCATTTCACCAATTTTTGGATTTTTTGTCTGTTTGTTTGGGTGTTTGTTTGTTTGTTTGTTTGAACGAGTATCACGCAAAAACTACTGAACCGATTTTGATGAAACTTTTTTTGTTTAATAGCTTATGATCTGACTTAAAATCTGGTATATAATTTGTGCGGACGAAGTCGCGGGTTAACGCTCGTCGTTATATAAAAACAACGTCAGAGGCCGTAAGGCGGTCTGAATAAACTCTGACACCAATAAGAAGATGTAAAGTATCACAAATTGTTCTTTTTACAAAATACACGAAAAAAAAAAAAAATTTTTTTCAATGTTTTTAGAGCATCTAAAACAATATACCTGGAGTAAGTTCTACGTTCCATTGAGACATATTCATCATCATAAACGTCCCAGTTTAGAGTACATGCCTACCCTTAAGTGTATGGTCGTTAGGCCACCCCGTGTGCCCAATGCGGATTGGTAGATTTCACATACGCATCATAATTTCTTCTTCAGTGTATGCAGGTTTCCTCACAATGTTTTCTTTCACCGTTTGAGAGCAGTCGGTATTACGTACATAAGTTAGAATAACTCATTGGAACATGGCACGTTGTCCGTGCGGATTCGAACCCGGAACGTCGTGATTAAGGGCCTATGTCGAAAAAGAATTGAACCGAAATGGGCGTGTGATAGCTTATATTACTGCCTGATACGAGAGAAAGAGATGGGGCGGCGCGCGCGCCTGAAACGACGCAAGCGTAAAACAAACTTTATTTAATTGTGATTGTATATTTATGTAAGTAAAAAAATATTTATCTCTTTTTTTAAATCAAGTCTCGTGTTCCTATTATTCACCGTTTAGCAGTTCCAAGC
This sequence comes from Agonopterix arenella, assembly GCA_927399405.1. NCBI lineage: Eukaryota > Metazoa > Arthropoda > Insecta > Lepidoptera > Depressariidae > Agonopterix > Agonopterix arenella. The sequence goes on along the minus strand of OV656716.1, from coordinate 4,881,072 downwards.
GTTTATAAATAAAAACGGATGCTATCGAGAAAATGTGTCTTAATCGTGTTTTAGCTCTTGTCAAAACTTCAATTATATGTTCAATTTGCACATATCCGCTAATCTTACTCCTACTGTTAGTACTTCATGATATATGAAGCTTTGAAGAATCCTATTTTTTTCACATAGCCTCTTAAATGTTCACAACTCTCCGCAACGTGCCACCGAAGCTCTTCAGACATATTACGTCACAAAAAACGTTGTGATTGCAATCTCCTAGCAGAATTTAGAAGGAAAGGTCTATTTGAAAAAAATTTGCTAGGATTTTATTTGCGACTCTGTTAAACATAATATCTTTGGTTATTGATCAATGTTATACAACTTTTCTAACTATTCCAAAAGACAAAAGTTCGAAACATCGCAGTTGGTTCCTTACCTCATTTAGTGCTAAGAAGGGAAGAACCTTAGTGGCTAGGGGTGGGTTGATATCTTTAACTTCTGTGTTTATCTGTCGCGGGTTCGACTCCGGATTGTCGTGCTGCTGCGGTACTGGTGGATATCTGTGGAGTTATACATATTTGTTACGATCGCTGCTGTCACAGTTATAGATTATTAATGTCACAGATTATTAATAGATATTATAAAAACGAAACGTGAAACGTGGATGTTCAGAGTGTCTGTATCTTTTTCTCTCGAAAAGATATTGGTGCCCTAAACCCCCTTTCAGACGCAGTATGCCACTTATGTGGGGGCTCTTCGACCACTCCTGCCCACTGTCCTTTGCATTGCATACAATGCAAGATGGTTATCTAAATACCTAATTATCCAGAGTTATATTAACCGTAATATAATTTACCTGGAGAAATGCAATGTGTGTAGATCGACCGGTGTGATGGTGTCTAAAAGCTTTGGATCGCACGTGATTGTCGTACGTATCCTAGACCGCCGCATCCATCTGAACCTGCCCTGCAATTAACATTACGGTTATTATTATTTTGGTGCATAGCCTAGCAAGAGCCGCAAGGCAACGTCATTTCACGCCTTTTCCTCTCGCTCTGTTACGTGCCAATAGTGAATGGAAAATATGGCGCGACATGGCCATGTCTCGCAAAAGAGTATCTAGTACTGCATACACATACAGTACACTACTTGTCTCCCATCAATTTTGTACCTCACCCCCTCTGGCAGGATCGAGGCAAACTGTAGCCTAGATTGACACGCTAGAATTTATGTTTTCGAAACAAAGAGGTGGTGTGGCGTGGCGCAAGATTCGGTTTTTTCTCTACTATATAAGGTCTAACAAAACTAGCTGAAACTATTTTAAGGGGATGATCAGACTATTAAACTGAACAACTTTCTCTATGAGACCAATATCGAAATCGCGAAAAAAAAATCTGCTGCCCCATACATTTAGGTCGAGAAGGTTAGTATGGAACAGCTGATTTTTTTTCGCGATTTCGATATTGGTCCCATAGAGAAAGTTATTCAGTTTGATGGTCTGATCATCCCCTTAAAATAGTTTCACCTAATTTTGTTAGACCTTATATATGCGATGAAATCAAAAAGACCATAAAAGTGCAATATTTTACATTATCCCAGTTTTAGTATGGTCATTTATAAAAGACGATACTAAAACTGAACCAATCCCATTTCGGCTACAAAACTGGTAAATTTTGAATTTTATAAGAAACGAGCGTTAACCCGCGACTTCGTCCGCACAAATTATATACCAGATTTTAAGTCAGATCATAAGCTATCAAACAAAAAAAAGTTTCATCAAAATCGGTTCAGTAGTTTTTGCGTGATACTCGTTCAAACAAACAAACACCCAAACAAACACACAATCAAACAGACAGACAAAAAATCCAAAAATTGGTGATTTGGAATCAGGGATACCTAAAAACCATATCGTAACTTTTTTTTTTGTTAATATCTTCAATGTACAGACAAACTTCCTGTTACAGTTTTATAATAGTTTAGATGCCACTGTAGAAAACGATAATTTCCATTTCCTTGGGAAGCACGATATTCCTCCTATCCTGTGTATAATTTCAGCTATCATACGATTTGTATGTGTTCTTTGATCATACACATTCGCCAGCTGCGAAACGACCCGAAACGAATACACTTCATCACGTGGGCAATGACTTTTCCACGTGGCAAAAATTCCCAAATTTTATGTCACCGTGTTTTCTTATTGAGGCACCAGAAGCAAAGTGAGACGAAGGAATGATTCCTGAAAGTTAACGGAAATAATATGCTAATGGTATACAAAATAAGGAACCACGTACCTCTTTCAAGGCGTGCAGCGCACCCTTGACGTCGTTGGAACACCAAGTGGGTAGGCAGAGTCTACCCACAGACTTGTGAGGCGAGCTGTTGAATCCTATCACTGGTTTACTGAAACAAACAAAATATTCATTATTTTTAGACCCTTTGCATTTCACCAGGGTTTCTCGGGTGTTAGCCCAGTCATTTTAAGGGGTTTTGTTAGGAGGGGTGGGGAGTAAATATGAATGGGACTTTTAAACTGTAACCGGCACCGTTTAGTGACAAAAAGACTATCTGAAAACAAATTAAAAAAATTGCTGCTAAAAAATGAAAATTGTATCTCCTAGAAGGATTCTAACTTAATAATATTAATACCAATGCACTCCTTTTGATTAGATTTAACAATATAAGTAATTTTTTAGGAATAAAATAGGCATTAAAATTTAAAAAATCATTAGAAAAATACTAATGTATGTTTCAAAGCCTTCAAAGTAGACAAAAATAATAACACCATGTTTGAAGTATGTATAATGGTAAAGCATTAAAAATGTGCAAAAAAATTTCCGTCAGGTTTTTTAGAACGAGATAAATGCTAAATTTTAAATTTGGTGATGTTGCTGACGTGATTTTTTTTTTATATTGGTACATTTCTAGGCTCAAACTGGCTCTTAAACCGTAACCGTAAAATGACTGGGCTTTGTAAATGTAACAAACGCCTCGTCTAGGATCTTAATATGCTGAAGGTTTACCCCCTAAGAATATTTATTTATATGTTATTGTAGTAAAATTTTATTCGTTAATTAATAGCTGGGAATACACAATTGTAAATAAACTAAATAATTACTAAACTAGATCTAAACTAATTATAATATAGAAGAAGAACTTATAACTAATGAATGAAATATTTATAGGCGACAAAGGTTAAAAAGGAAAATAATAAGAAAGAAAGATGAAAGATGAACCTATGCTATTCCAGGAGCCCGCCACTATTGGTTTCCGGTCTAAAGGAGCCTAAAATACTGGCGGCGTTACCGCGTTGTATTGCCAGTGCTATGCGTTGGACCAGAAACGAGCCGGAGCGGGGGTCGCAGCCCCTGTCCCGGAGCCGTCGGCTCAATTCTTTAACGAAGCCCTTTGCCTCTGCACACCAGGGGCCGGCTGTCTCCACGGCGAACGGGACAAATATGTAGTCCACTTCCAAGCAGGAGTATGTGGAGTGCTCCAGGTGCTTCATATTTTATTTATGTCAAATATGACATCTAGTAATAACTAGATGGTTTTGATAAAACTGAGCAACTTTCACTACGGAGCCGAAATCGAGAAAAATTAAAAAATATGATGTTTTATACTAAACTGCAGTACCGACTCGACTCAAATGTATGGGACAGCCAGAGGAACGCAGATTTTTTTCTCCACGTTGTTTCCGTAGTGAAAGTTGTTCAGTTTAATGGTCTAAACCAGCAGTCGACAACCCGCGGCCCGTGGGCCGGTTTAGACCAGGTAAAGGGGTTGTTTAGACCAGGGCCACCACCCCGTTAGGTATACCTATTACTAGGGTGTTTTGTTACGCTTTGCATAGGATCATAATATGCTAACGGTCTTTTTAAGGTGATAATTAGACCATCAAACTGAACAACTTTTTCTATGTGACCAAAATCGAAATATCGAAAAATCTGCTGTCCCATAAATTCGGGTAGAGTAGGTTTGCAGTTTTGTATGGAACAGCAGATTTTTTTCGCAAATACAAATTTTAATAAGAATTTGTAGTAAATACTCACTTAGCGTCCCTGACCCTGGAAGCGGCGAGAAGGAAAGTGCCGTCACCACCGCAGGGAACGACCACGTCGCACCATTTTATCAGATCTTCGTTATATGTCAACCTGTAACAACCAAGTTAGTTGTGTATTCGCTGTTTGCACATTAGCGCCATATAGCTTCATTCCGGACACGTGAATTATTTCCGGAAGCGCACACATTTCTGCCACAGCGTACGCTGCGACCGATTTGACTATTGCCACCACCCACTTCTCACATAGTCAATCCTCATCATCAGCCTATACAACGAGGAGGCCAGTACCTAGTAGCACAGGGTCCTTTATTGCTGATAGTTGCTGGCAGCTCCCCCTGTTCGAAATCGGTCAGCCAATATAATATAAGATTTGTAAAAAATTGTAAACAGTAGGTACCATTATCTAGTGATATTGTACTAGGCTGTTTTGTGTTAAATAAACATTCATTCATTCAATCATTCATATAGGGTCCTTTTTAATATGCTGACGGTCTTTTAATGGGATGATCAGACCATCAAACTGGAGTTTATCAGCGTATGCAGATTTCCTTCACCGTTTGAGAGCAATCGGTATTACGTACATAAGTTTGAAAAACTCATTGGTACCGTCAGCATCAGAGAAATCTAACCCCCTTGCGCTTATAAAGATTAAGATAGAGGGGTCAGGTTTCTTTAAAGTACTTGGCATGTTGTCCTTGCTGATTCGAACCCGGACCCTGTGAATGATCGACCATGCCTCTCCGCAACGCGCCACCGCAACGCTCCGCTGGCTGATATAGCCAATGGAGTTTGATTATAGGTTTGGAGCATTGCAAAATATCAAGTATTTGTTTTCATTAATTGCAATAAGCTAACTGCACTCAATACACAATAGCAAGGGCAAAACAATCAAAGAAAACTTGTGAACACTTATCTAGAGGTAATAAAAATATATAACATGCGCATGACATTGAAGTAGGTATTATTTTGCAAAGTGATTCAATAACCGATAGCGAAGGAGGCCACGCCAGTGGGGTAATGCGACGTATTCAGTACTCGGTCACTCGCATACATCGGTTACGTCCCACAGAAAAATGAGGTGCGGATAGGGTTGGCAGAAAATTATTCCATAAGGCCGGACATACAGCCTTTGAAAAAGCCGGATATTTGGGTTCCAAGGCTGGAGAATTTTCGAGTCTTTAGTTCAGGAATATTTTAATTCAATATGGAAACTTTAACCATGCATGCTACAGAACAACTTTCGTTACAAGTTTCAAGGTTATGTGGAAGAAATCGCTTTTTAGCGATAAGGCCGCCTTATTTGTGTCATAATTTTTTGTGTATCCTGCTCTGTACTGTATTTATGTGTTTGGTTTAAATAAAGTAAGTATATTTCATTTCATTTCGTTTCATTCATTCAGTCCCATACAAATCTGCTGTGCCTGAGGAATCACATAACCTAAACGAAAGAAATAGCTGATTTTTATATATATATATTATATATTATATTCATATTACTAAGGAAGACCCTGTATAAATGAACAAGATGACACGAAAAATAAACAATGCATAAGAAACATCTTGTAAAGTAGAACATTCTAGAACGTACAGTACGTTAATAAACTAATTTCACCTTCTCACGTGCTGATTAAATTCCTACCTAGCGAGTACCGAGATAAGATTACTATTTGTTTACTAATTAGGTATATTGAAGCATATTTTTATCTACTGCGAATAAATAAAAATGGAGGTCATATTATTTCTGGTGACATATTATTACTGCAGACTATTGGAGCGACCACGATATAGACGAAAATTTTTTCGTTTACGCTGATAGACTGAACCACAACGTAACCACGTATGAGACAGTGATAGCCATAAAATCCTATACAATTTATATTCTTCTTCTTCTTATCGTGTGGGCAAGCCCTGGTGTCAGAGTTTTTTTCAGACCGCCTTACTGCCTCTGACGTGGTTTTTTTATGTAACGACTACTACCACCATAGATAGTAGCCACCAACGGCTTAACGTGCCATCCGAAGCACGGAATCATTTTTCTTTTCAGACAATCAGGTGATTCAGCCTGCAATGCCCTAACCAACTGGGGAAAAACGCACAAAGTGACATATCATTAGGTGTCCCCCGTGGGAATCGAACCCACGACCTCCGTGTCGAGAGCCAATGCTCTTAACCATTAGACACGGAGACAATTTATATGAAGCTAGATGACTGACTCCGGAGTCAGAAAGCCGTCGTAGTACAAAAAAGTGGTTACGTCGATAAGGACAGCAATAATAACTAGAATAAATTTGCTATATGCATCTCTTATTGATGAATATGACAAGACACGTATGACAAGTCCATTCTAGTACCTTCTCTTTCTACGGACCACGAAGAGTCTACCGAGAAAGTACTGATTAAATTTAAGAGGCTCCCACTATGTAAACGCGAGGCGGTGCCATATTTTGCTGGTTTTTAGAAGCTATCTTCTCGTTATTTTAAAGACCTACAATTAATTATTAATTTTTGTACCCGAGTCATGGATGTTTGTATCTATAATATATGTATTCTATATCGTTGTCTAGTCATCATAATACAAGTCCAGGTAGTTTAAATGTGACTAGATAATTTGTGTGACAATGTCCAAGACATCTATTTATTTATTTAATGACAAATATAGCAATGATCTTAAACATCCCGGCTTTATTTGCAATGAACAATTTTTTTTATTTTTCTATTAAATAGAATGAATGAATGAATGAAATATACTTTATTTACACCAAAAGAAAATACAATGCACAATAGGAAACAAACTGAATATGGTACAAATAAGGCGGTCTTATCGCTAAAAAGCGATTTCTTCCAGACAACCCAAGGGTAGAGGAAATATAACAAAGAACGGGTCGGTGTTAAAATAGATATGAAACCTGTGTACAAAGGAAAGCCTAAATAGATGAAAAAGTCTGTATTATGTATTACTTTATAAGTTGAAGTCACATTTACTTGCGATACGCACCTTTGTGTAAACAATATTAAGATCTAAATATGCTATGAAGTTTTTTTAAGACCAATATTTGATGAGTTATCTTATCTTGTTGCGGGGGCTGGCAAGCCGGAAAAACTTCGACCCAGTGGGATCTTTTGTGTTATTCCCAATAGTTTTGCTTTCTTCACCTTTCAAATACATGGTCATTGAAGGAGGCAATACCATTGAGGGGAAGAAATCTAAGATCTCCCGGTTTTGGGTATCCATCTCCGAGGAGGCACATGCGTTTTGCCACCAGGACATCACAGTCACAAAGAACATGCTCCATGGTCTCTTCATCCTCTCCGCATGCTTGGCAGCTGGGATCTAAGGTGAGTTCCAGTTTGTGCATCATTGATGAGTTAATTAGATAATTATCATTTCATTTCTTCTTCTTCTTCGGGTTCCTCTCCATTACTGAAGGTTGGCAGTCAGCTCTGCATATCCCTGTCTATCTCTCGCCAAACGAAACAGCTCTTCGACGCTGGCGATGTCTGTCCACTCTCGCGAGCCATGACATTCGTGGCCTACCGACGCTTACTTTGCCCTTTATTTCATTTATTCATGTTAAATTGTCGACTCTCAACTCTCACTCTGTCATCAGTTTGATGGGTATAATGCATAATAAATGTACCCCGTATGTATGTACTTATAATGATGATGATGATGATAAATGACTTACCTACTAGCCATTTCAACCTTGACCCCCATATGCTTCAGTCTCCGCGCCACACCCTCTTCAAAACTCTTCTGTTCCCGGTGGTTGTTCAACATAGTTTCGTAGTCTGACCCGCGCTTGCGCAATACCTTCTCTAACTCATCATCCGATATGTTGTCGTGGCTGTGTCTGGAAAAAAATAAAGAAAAGTTTTAGTGTCGAAAAGAGGCACTTAATATTTTGGTAACGACTATTTTACCCGACGGGTTATGAGAGATATTCTAAATATAGAATATTTACACCACTAGTTTTTAATTCAGGGTTCGAAGTGATAATTATCATGATAATTATAAAATTATAATTGTTAATTATTGGAGACGCTTACTTGAGTCTATTTTAAGGTGTATATTGTGTCTTGTATTTTTGTTGTCTTACAAATAAATAAATGAAATCTTGATAAATCTTGATAATTATATGTTGATAATTATCTTGATACTTATAAAATTATTGAAAAAGTAAAAACCTTGCGCTAGCAATGTCACGACATGCGTATCTAATCATGATCCGATCACGATTCGCGAAAACAGAAGCTCACAATCACGAAATAATTATTCTCACTGTTTTCTGTTGTTTTTCTCAATTATTTGTTATTCCTTGTCATACGAAACGAAAATGCCGAAGACTGTGAACTGGTTTCTGAATACGCATGTATTAAAACATAAACAGCAATTTTAGAACTTTTAACTAGATATTTTACTCAAAACTAAGAATCAGCTTGGATAATAATCCGATAATTAACATGATAATTATCAAAGAAAATGATTATCTTGATAATTTCGAAACCTGTTTTAATTACTAACATTATCTTAAGGGTGTATTCAGACCATGAATCTAAACAACTTTTCCTAAGAAACATGGGTCGAAAAACGAAAATTGGTTTGGGACGTCCCATAGAAAATCGATCATGCTCTGAATACACGCTTCAAGTTATGCTAGTAGTTAAAAACTAGTGATGCATATTCGTAACACGAACACGGACACTCAATCATGAGGGCCCATGTTCGAATCCCCACGAACGACATGCCATGTACCAATGATTTTATCTAACTTACGAGCGTTAACCCGCGACTTCGTCCGCACAAATTGTATACCAGATTTTAAGTCAGATCATAAGCTATCAAACAAAAAAAGTTTCATCAAAATCGGTTCAGCAGTTTTTGCGTGATACTCGTTCAAACAAACAAACACCCAAACAAACACACAAACAAACAGACAGACAAAAAATCAAAAAATTGGTGAAATGGAATCAGGGACACCTAAAAACCATATCGTAACTTTTTTTATCGTATCTTCAATGTACAGACAAACTTCCTGTTACAGTTTTATAATAGTTTAGATTAGATGTACGTAATACCGACTGCTCTGAAACAGTAAAGGAAAACATAGTGAGGAAACCTGCATACGCTGAAGAATGAAATTCTGATGTGTATGTGAAGAAATTCCAACCTGCATTGGGCACGCGTGGTGGACTAACGTACATACACCCTCTATGAGGGTAGGCCTGTGCCCTGCAGTGGGACGTATATATGCTAATAATGATTAAGTGCAAAAAATAGCAGAAATACCATTTTTATTTAATCCTATACAGATTTAGCAACAATCCATCTTATTATAGGTTTACTTATAAGTACCTATTCACATGCTTCGATCAAAGTAAAAGGACTTCACATGTAGGTACGTAAGGCCCGGTATCCAGAGCGGAGAAGAGCGGAGATGCCGACTAGGTTGTATCTACTAGAGCTGAACGGAGATGGACGGAGTGGGGTTGAGCGAGATCGAGTGGAGGTGGGAACTGGCTTTTTGACAAGCGACAATCGGTCCGCTCTCGGCGTTCGCCTCACACCGCTCACATCGCCGCTCGACTCTGCACCGCCCATTTCCGCTTTGATTGCACCATACAAATATAATAATTCTCATCTCCACTCCGCTTGAACCGTATCCACTGAAGCTGAGCGGAGCGGACATGGGTAAATAAAGAAATCCTTTGTTCAGAACCCATTCCGCTCTTCTCCGCTCCGCCCCGCTATAGTGTATTCCGGGTCTAACTTTGGAAATACAATTTAATTGTACCATACAGATATGATAAATCCCTTCTCCGCTCCGCTTGAACTGTATACATTGAAGCTGAGCGGAGCGGACATGGTTAAATAAAGAAATCCTATCGCTTATTCAGAATACAATCTCCGCTCTTTTCCGCTCCGATCCGGTATAGTGGATTCCGTGTCTAACCTTTGACTATTTATATTAAAAGGACTAGCCTTGCGGTAGCATTTCCCCTCTACCACGGTATAAGATTAATTGATCATGTGCATTTACATTCAATTTTATAAACGAGACAGCCTAAAAATGCGAAACAATAATTTCGAACTTAGAACGTTTGGGGTTCACACTAGACTTCTTTTCATGATTTTAACGTTCAAAATTAGAATCTTAAGTTATGGGGAATAAAATCCAAAGTTGCGGATTTCGCGTTACCTCGCCCCCGCAAAAAGTGGCAGAAATGTTTGTTCGTAGAATTACACGCGTAACTAGTCCCTATATAAGTAGTCAAAGGGTCTAACTAATGAAAGAATGTGCTTTAAAATTTCACAAAAAAACGTGTCTTAAAATATACCAATCGATCGGCGCTTATGATGTTCGTCAAGACTCGATTCATGCATGTTATCTAAAGAATCACGTATGTCACACTATATCAACGAGTGTCCAATTATAACCAGTTATTTAACTTGACCCACTAGTTATTTAACGATATAGTTTATCTGTTCAAATATGTGCTGTAATTACGCATAAATAGGAAAGAGTGAACCATTGATAATTCTATTATTCAACAATTTTATAATTTGCTTCCACGTGCGCATAGCGTGATAAATAAATGAATGAATCAATCAAATCAGACCATATCAATCAACCCAATGCTGGACATATAGGGTCAATCTTAATATATATATAAACCTTCCTCTTGAATTACTCGATCTATTAAAAAAACCGCATCAAAATCCGTTGCGTAGTTTTAATATTATAAGAGATAAGTTTACTTTTTGCAACCATCAGCAGCAAGGCTGATTCAGTGCTTATGAGGTGTAGAGCATCTCTGTGATGGGGATGGACTAGGTCTGCCCGCATAATTTCAGTCGGTTTAGGAGTTACAGACGTTTAAAGGTCAGAAGGCTGATCGTATGATATTAGTGTAGTGTGCACTGTAGCTATGTGAACAGTACAAAAACTGACATGAACTGCCAGTCGGTTTCGGAGATACAGCCATTCAAAGGTCGGACCTTTGAGCGGCTGTAACTCCTAAACCGACTGATGAACCATGTCAGTTTTTGTACTGTTCACATAGCTACAGTGCATACTACATAAATTTTTTACTGACATTTAAACATCAGTAACTTCTAAACCGACTGGAGTTATGCAGGCAGACCTGGTCCACACCCCATAAACACTGAATCAGTCTTGCAGCTGATTGTTGCTAAAAGTACACTTATCTCTTAGTCTATAAAGATCTAAGCATACATAGGAACAGACAGCGGGAAGCGACTTTGTTTTATACTATGTAGTGATATAGATCGCCAACTATTTTAGACTAAACAGAGACCTATTTTCGAGTCCACTGCCCAAAAAAATCTCGACGCGCGAGTTCGCGACTCAAATGTATGCAACAGCAGATTTTTTTCTTATTTTGCTCCGGTCGGTTTGCTTTCATAGTAAAAGTTGTTCAGTTCGATGGGTAGTTAAAAGGATGCTAATGATTTCAATTTCACCCTGTATATAAATATATATATATAGATAGATTAGACCCGTGTCTTTCATTTCTTGGTAGGTAATAAAATAAGCTATTCATGAAATCGCGAAATGCGTTTGCTTAAGTTTAGACACTGACCCATTCTTCCAAATAGATAAGATTTCTTTTGCAAGTGTTTTCTTTGCAATAATGAACAACCAGTTACACTAAACTGATAGAATAGATAAATTGAATAAAAACACAAATCATTGAGTGACGAAAGCAAGATAAGATGTAAGGTAAGTAAGAGGAAGTTTTAAATACTTTTTAATCGCGACAAGAACAGATAATAAAAACGTACTTTACTACTTTCGAGGTCATCAGCCTATAAAAGTCCTACTTCAGGGCACAGGCCCACCTTAAAGTATTGGCACTAGTCCACCAGGCGTGCATAATGTGGATTAGTATTATAGACTTCACATACGCATCAGAATTTCTTCAGTTTCTTTTCTGGTTTTCTTCACCGTTTGAGAGCAGTCGGTATTGAGCACTTTTGGTTTAGTGCTTCTTCTTATCGTGTGGGCGGCAAGCCCTGGTGTCAGAGTTTATTTTTACGGCCTCTGATGTGGTTTTTATGTAAAGACTACTTTTTATGTACAACCACCAGAGATAGTAGCCGGGATCAACAGCTTAACATACCATCCGAAGCACGAAATCAGGTGATTCAGCCTGCAATGTCCTAACCAACTAGGTAAAAACGCACAACGTGACATATCGCTAGGTGTCTCCCATGGGAATGGAACCCACGACCTCCGTGTCGAGAGCCCAGTGCTCTTAACCATTAGACAACGGAGGTAGTTGGGTTAGTACCATTAACTATTCTCACCAGACCGATAAAAATTGGTTGTTTCATTTTCATAGAACATGTCAATGGCTGCTCGTTGCACAAAATATATGGAACAGCTGATTTTTTTCACGATCTCAATGTTGGTCCCATAGTAAAAATTTTACAGTGTGTTTGTCTGAAGAACCCCATTAACGCATTTAAGTTTGTACTCTGTATATTTTCTGCATAAAAATTAAACCCGATGATGATAATGATGATTTCTAATTAACAAAATTAAAAAAAAAGTCGACTAACTTTTCATACTCATATCTGGTGACCTTTGAGACGATGAGGCACTTGTCCATCTTCAGCCGTGGGACCGGGTCGGGCTCCTCCATCGATTTGGTGCTCCCCTTCCTCGCCTTGCCGGGGAGGAGGTCGTACAACTCCTTCGTTTGTTGGAGACCTGGTGGGAGAAAAGTGGAATTAGTCGTAAAGAACATATCTTAAACAATCCGCGAGTTTCTAACTAGTCAAATCAGCATCTCTTTATCAAACGTCAAAACACGAGGTTTGTATGAAAAGTTGTACTAAACCATGAATAGTGACGTCATTGTTTTTCGTCGTCGTTTCGATACTTTTTATAGTTTATCCTTTTATTAAAAACGAGCGTTAACCCGCGACTTCGTCCGCACAAATTATATACCAGATTTTAAGTCAGATCATAAGCTATCAAACAAAAAAAGTTTCATCAAAATCGGTTCAGTAGTTTTTGCGTGATACTCGTTCAAACAAACAAACAAACAAACAGACAGACAAAAAATCCAAAAATTGGTGAAATGGAATCAGGGACACCTAAAAACCATATCGTAACTTTTTTTTTGTTAATATCTTCAATGTACAGACAAACTTCCTGTTACAGTTTTATAATAGTATATAGATAATATTCAAGCTACAGAATTACTGAAAATGTAAGTATAGCATTATTTTAAAACGTATTTTTTACAGAGAAAATAAAACTAAAATATATTTAATGCAGTCAACTCCCCAACTGCCTGTCAATTCATTTTTTTACTAGCTCTCTTCATCCCACTGCTGGGCCAAGGCCTCCCCTTTCATCCTCCAACCATCTCTGTGCTGTAGGCCTAGCATGCTACCCCCGAGAAAACGATAAAAATCGAGATGTGCCTCCATCTTTATTATTTTACGTATGCCAAAAAGAGCGCTCATGACGTTTTTCTCATTTAAACGCTTTGTCGTGGGTGGCATGCTAGCCGTGCTGGGCATGCTCTGGCCACGCGTCATCGAATGATGCAAATGGGAATATAGAGTGAGTGCGAGCGAGACAGGAATATGCCAATGCCTACATTTTTCGCCACGTTTCTTTCTAAGCAGGGGTGAAGATAAAATTGGTGTGGGGCAGGAGAGTGTCCGTACTTTATTTAGTTCTAGATACTCTGTCTTTGTCTTATACCGTGGAAATTAGAAAAAAAAGTGTTGTTGCAAAGAAAACATAGTGGCTACACGATTAAAATGGAAGAGATGGTTTTTTGCGATTTCAATCATAGATTAATATGTATATTGGATATAGATAGGTAACTCGCCTTGAATTTCAGGACTTCCTAATTGCGTTGCCGCTTATTAGCACTAGGGGGCGCCACATTATGAAATAAATTGAAAAAGACGATCGGCTGACACGAGGATCGAACTTTAGCTACCCGGATCGTAAGCCGGTTGTTGAGACCACTAGACCAACAAGACAGTCATTGATTTGGGCGAAATCTCTCACTACTACAGCGCAGCGCGTGAGGTATAGTGCGCTGTTACTCCGATATGAACCCTAGTTCGAAACATAACCGATAGATGGCGGAAGCTGTCTATGGAAAATCAGCGTTCCACTTAGTTTGTACTAAGATAACATAGCATGATTTCAATGTTGGTCCAATAGTGAAAGTTGTTCAGTTTTATGATCTGAACTGAAGTAAGTAGTTAGGAATAACATTATATGAAAGCATTTTTATGTTGCAGTTTAGTTCTTTAAGCCCACTTTTAAGGTGGTTGCAGAGGGGTCAATTTTTTACAAAACTTTGACGCACAATACGCGTAGACGGTATTAATATAAGTAACTTTGTATATATGGAAAAATAGTTTAGAAAATCTAGTTGCCGCGTCACAAATAACATTTGCAATTTATAATATAATTACGAAGATATAAAGCTTTTAAAATTTTGTATGAAAAATGTCAAAGCTTTATATCTACTAGATTTTCTAAACTATTTTTTCATATATAAAATATTACTTTTATTAATTCCGTCTACGCGTATTGTGCGTCAAACTTTTGTATAGACTGAAACCACCTTAACTAATATAATTTTTGGCCAGCAGTGGCTTGATGTGGGCTGATTTGATTGATTGAAAGAATGTGGGTATTTTAGGTATGATTTTATTAACATAATTATGAGACAAAAAATTATGAATCAATGTTACTTAATATAAATAAATGATCGATTTATTGATTGATTTATCAGCTTTCTAAAAGTATCAATTGAATGTCCTTTAGTTTTAGATAAGGACCTTTGTAAAAAATACGATAGCTCGGTACAACAGTACCCAAATAATTAGAATGAATGAATGAAATATACTTTATTTACACCAAACATAAAATACATAGCACAGGAAACAAAAACTGGTTATGGTACAAATAAGGCGGTCTTATTGCTAAAAAGCGATTCCCTCCAGACAACCTTAGGGAAGAGGAAATATAACAAAGAACGGGTCGGTGTTAAGAAAAATTGATATAAATTAACGAGACTTTGTCCGCACAAATTATATACCAGATTTTAAGTCAGATCATAAGCTATCAAACAAAAAAAGTTTCATCAAAATCGGTTCAGTAGTTTTTGCGTGATGCTCGTTCAAACAAACAAACAAACAAACACACAAACAAACAGACAGACAAAAAATCCAAAAATTGGTTTTATGGAATCACGGATACCTAAAAACCATATCGTAACTTTTATTTTGTTAATATCTTCAATGTTACTTCTGTTCCTTCAATGTTACTTCACTTCTGTTACAGTTTTATAATAGTTTAGATAATAAATATAATATAATATCATAGGGGGGAATTAGACTGTGTATCAAAACATATCTCAAAACGAAAACATAACAATAAGCTAGAGCAATGAATAAGTAAATAAACAAAGCGAGAACCCGAACGATCGTAAATCACTAGTAAATATCATACTGGAAAACTTTCCCAAGATCCAGTAACATACTGACATCTTAGACACAATACAACACAACACAATACGCTAATCAAGCAGTAACTGAAATTTCAATTCCGATAGGACATTCGGTCATACGGCTAAGAATAGCACCATCCCATTTCCTCCCGTGGGTGTCGTAAAAGGCGACTAAGGGATCTACTGAAGGATGGGCAGCAGCATCCTCTGAGTACACACATTGATTCGATCCAACTGCGATCGCCAACCCGCCTGCCAAGCGTGGCGATTATGGCAAATCCCCCCATTTTGGGGGAGGCTTATGTCCAGCAGTGGACGTTTAATGGCTGATATGATGATGATGATGATGATTCGGTCATAAGCCCAGTCAGGGTTTTAATATTATGTACCTTCATTCAACGAGCATAGGATCTTATTATTTAAGCTTAAATGATATAGAATACTACGCTTTGCTAAAATGTTTCATCACCATTATATTAGACGTCCACTGCTGGACATAGGCCTCCCCAAGAATCGCTACAACGACCGGTCCTGCGCTGCCCTCATCCAACGTGATCCCGCCGCGTTCACCAGGTCATCGGTTCAGAACATTTCGGCCCCATCGGCCAGCGGTTCTGTGAGCAATGTGCCCCGCCCATTGCCACTTTAGTTTAGCAATTCTTTGGGTTATGTCACCTACTCTAGTTCTTCTGCGAATCTCTTCCTTTCTGATTCGATCTCGCAAGGAAACTCTGAGCATAACTCTCTCCATTGTCCTATGGGTGACTTAAAATGCTTCTAATGTTGAAAATGGACGAAATGTGCGATTACTTGGTGGTTCTGTAATTTGCGCCATTTATTCCCCGCCAAAGTGGTGAAGTTAGAAAAGATAAGTTTCTCAACAAGTGTTTGTGTGTAGGACCTGTGAGGCCTGTGTCGATAATCGTGTGATAATATTCACATCGTGTTATGTGCTTCAATGTACAACATACAAAGCATTAAGGCTGCACCGAGCCTGTTGTGCTGCCCACAATCGTATTTTTTTAATTCTAAACAATTAAACAACATTTCCAAAAAAGAAGAATGTCACATTGTATGCTGATTTTCAATTAATCGGGTCATTGCGGATTTGTTTTTATAATGCTTGTTGTTATTATCTTTAAAACCTCCAAAAGTGGCCATTATTGGCGGTTTTAACGATAATAGCTACAAGCATAAAACATAATAATTCGTAACGTGTCCATAAATTGAAAGCCAATTAGGACTACAATGTGACATTCTTGTTTGTAGGAAAAGTTGTTTAATTGTTTAGAAATTAAAAAAATACGATTGAGGGCAGCACAATAGGCTCGGTAAAAAAATTTCCATAAACCAATATTTATTGCTAGTTTTCGAGACAAAAGTTTTTTTTTTACGTTTATGGCCACTTTATTTTAGTGCCAGTACTGCTTAACTACTGGTATTGTGGTAAAATGATGAATGAAGAGGAGCGGAATATTTTCACACTGATAAGCGAAATTAAGTGATAACTTTATACTAAACTTGGACATAACATGTTTGTTTATAGCTGTAATAATAATATGTACTGTGACAAGACAAAAATAGTATCACGTTTTATATAAGGTCTAACAAAATTAGGTGAAACTATTTTAAGGGGATGATCAGACCATCAAACTGAACAACTTTCTCTATGGGACCAATATTGAAATCGCGAAAAAAAAACTGCTGTCCCATACATTTAGGTCGAGTAGGTTTGTATGGAACAGCTGATTTTTTTTCGTGATTTCGATATTGGTCCCATAGAGAAAGTTGTTCAGTTTGATGGTCTGATCATCCCCTTAAAATAGTTTCACCTTATTTTGTTAGACCTTATATAAAGTGATTATGTATTTAAATTGTTAAGTGTTTACTTAAGGTGGTTTCAGTCCATACAAACGTTTGACGCACAATACGCGTAGACGGAATTAATAAAAATAATATTTTATATATGGAAAAATAGTTTAGAAAATCTAGTTGCCGCGTAACAAATAACATATGCAATTTATAATATAATTACGAAGATATAAAGCTTTTAAAATTTTGTATGAAAAATTTCAAAGCTTTATATCTTCGTAATTATTTAATAAATTGCAAATGTTCTTTATTACTCGGCATCTAGATTTTCTATATTATTTTTCCATATATACAAAGTTACTTATATAAGGTCTAACAGAATTAGCTGAAACTATTTTAAGGGTATGCTCAGACCATCAAACTGAACAACTTTCTCTACGGGACCAGTATCGAAATCTCGAAAAAAAAATCGGCTGCCCCATACATTTGAGTCAAGTTGTGTTTGCATTTTTGTATGGGACATCACATTTTTTTTTTCGCGATTTCGATATTGGTCTCATAGAGAAAGTTGTTCAGTTTGATGGTCTGAGCATACCCTTAAAATAGTTTCAGCTAATTTTGTTAGACCTTATATTAATACCGTCTACGCGTATTGTGCGTCAAAGTTTTGTATAAAATTGACTCCTCTGCAACCGTCTTAACAGTGTGGATCAAGATCATGATCGAACAATGCAAAGTCTCCAAAGTAATTTTGTCGTACTGCTGACTTCAGCATTAGAGTTTCAAATATCGTAGGTACTTCTGCCCTAGGATGGACCATCCCATTTCTTCCCATGGGTGTCGTACGAGGCGACTAAGGGATACGGTTTGTTGTGTTTTTGTACTTGGTATAGCCATAGCATAATGTATAACTGTGCTACAAAACTGCAGACCTACTCAACCCAAATGTAAGCAAATGTTTTTTCGCAATTTCGATGTTAGTCCCATAGAGAAAGTTGTTCCGTTTGATGGTCTGATAGTCCTCTTAAAAACCGTCAGCATATTAAGACGGACTCAATATAGTATTGATTCGTCTTGTAGCTTACTTCCCGTGGATATTGTATGAGACGACTAAGAAATAAAGTTTATATTGTAGTCTTTATATCTTTCGTGTCAACATGAAATACCCATCTTCGACCCCATCTTCGTCCTGAGGACTAGAGCAAACCCATAAGTAATAAAAAAAAATACAGGTTAAATTTTATACACAAATATTAGTGCGGATAACTTTACCATGTATTCTAGTCAACAAATTGAACAACTTTCAGTATGAAACCAAAAACGAAATCGCGAAAAAAAACTGATACACTGCAGTATACAGTATATTCATAAATCTGACTTTTTTCACGAGTTCGAAGTTCTTCCATAGTGAAAGTTGATCAGTTTGCTGAGTAGAATACATAGTGAAGTTATCGGCACTACCCTGTCATCATCTCATGAGAATCTCTCAAGCTGTAGTGTAAAGATTAGCAAGTCTGCACTGGTGGTATCGAGGCTGACTGCCCAGGGTGCGTCAGATGAACTCAGCTTTCGTCACTCGGGGAGACTCTTTCAATAATACAGTATTATTGGTACTCTGCCGAACTCATATTTTTGCTACTATGTACAAATAAAACCTAGGTCAAATTTTGAGATGACCTGTTAACTGAAATGGTGCAATATTTATATTTTTATAGCAATATCTATTTAAAGAATGTTATCTATGTAACTAAAATTCCTGAGTAATTATTATCAATTCTGAATAATGTGTTGATTGTTGAGAAAAAATTATTATTTGCGCCTTACAATTGAGTCGTTGTCTCAATTCATAGGCACACAAGTAAGTAGGGGTATATACAGAATATAGAAGACAATCATTGTCATGGGCACGGTGTGCATGGACCTTTACATAAGAGGAAACCCGTCCCATATGGAGAATGTTAGAAAATGTGATGCAATGTAACGGAATATACTTTAATAATTTATTAAACACAAAAACTCAATAAATACAGTACACCCACAGATCACAAAAACTAAAGGGAGATGTGAAAAGGGGCCGGGGCCAGTGTCGCAGCAATATGCGCAAAAACGGAACACATTGCTCGCGAAAGTAATGATTCAATATATTATGAGGCTGAAAGCCAGTCGAGATATTATGTGTAACTAGTTTACAATGCTTGCGTAGTACTAAAGATTATTCGAACGTTAAGTTCTGATACGGCAATGTATAATGAGCACATCCAAGCTAACAAAATACTTTCTATCGCGTGGTACTGGTGGTAATGCGACACTAGGTTTCGTACTCGGCGCGTTGGTTGGCATCTCTCTAGATCTCTATGAGTACACCATAAGAACAAATCACTAAACAAATTAAGCATCTGCTCACGACTATTTTCAGTTGTCAGAGATATTCTGAAACCTCAGAAAATCCACGTTTCACTGGTAGTGCCGAAACTCTGTCCAGTGTGAGAGTGTGACGGGGAGGGAGCCCGTCGCCACTTATAATGGACAGTGGGTACAATACATGCCTCGAAATTGAAGCATGCAGGTTTCATCACGAAGTTGTCCTTCACAGAGAAGCCAGTGGTGTTACAAATCGTACATAAAATTCGAAAAACTCATTGGTACGAGTCGGCCTGGACAGGGATCGAACCTGCATGGCAGGCAAGGTTACTCGCAACTGGACCTCCACGGCATTTCTACACAAATTATAAATAAATAAAAATATCCTTCAATTCGCCCACCCGAGGTAGAGTACCTAGGAGGTTGGCCGCAATGCCTCTTTGAATGGCCAAGATTACCATTTAGGCAAAATAGCTGCCAACCCACCTGTCACCCGTGGCCTCAACAAGGAGCCTCGAGAGGTATACTTCAGATAAAGTTTAGAGAATGTTATGCAGTATGGAATTGATATCATTAGCATCCGTTTAAACTAAGAGCCTACCCATCAACCGGAACAACTTTTACTATGCAAATAAAAAATCTACTGTGTCATACTAAACTGCAATGTCGACTCGCGAGTCAAATGTATGCAACAGTTGATTTTTTCTTTGCTCCGAACGGTTTGCTGCCATATTAAAAGTTGTTGAGTTTGATGGGTAGACTCTTAGTTTAAAAGGATGCTAATGATATCAATTTCATTGATGTAGAAAGTGTATAAATGTTAGCAAATATGTTATTAAATTATATTCTACTGTAGAATCTACAATGAAGGTGTGGTTTCCATCATAACAACGTAATCAAATATTATCAATAGATTACCTACTATAAAGTGCAATGGCATTAGAAATAAACAATCTTTACATACATAATGTGTGTGTATGTTTTGTTAACATTGACTTCATAACATGACCGTGGAGTGTCATTACCAGTCATTAGTCTTATTTACAAACATGCTATTTTTTATTATGAATTTATGATGTATATGTAAGTACCTACAGTGGAAACTCTATACAAAGTGTTACAAAAATACATTTAAGGGGGTGGTTTAAACCATCAAACTGAACAACTTTCCCTATGGGACTAAAATCGAAATCGAAAAAAAAAATCGGAGGTTTGATACTAAACTAACAAGTCTACTCGACCTAAATGTATGGGATAGCGAATTATTTTTTTCGATGTTGGTCCCATAGTGAAAGTTGTTCAGTTTGATGGTCTAAACAACCCCCTTAAAAGTTTTAAATGTTTATTTTTACTTTTGTAAGACCCTGTATAATGAAACTCTAGTTTTTCTTTCGTAATATGGAGCGAAGAAAAAAACAAACTATTAGTTTTATCCTGTAGTAATGTCTTTTTTATAGATGGTTTTTGTTATATTATAACAAAGTTTGTTTTAAGAAATTATTAATTGATTTTTCTTATTAATTAATTAACGGACTCTTGCTTGTGCGTTAGAACTGCATTTCTGCCAGTGCCAAATTGGTTGGATTGTTTTAGCAATAACACAGTTGGGAACAGATGGCGGAGCCTCATGGCAAGCTCAATCGCGAACCACACGAAAACCACGCGAATGACAGCCGCGAATGGAAAAACTTGCAACCTGATTCACAATTATTTACTTTAATTATGCATGTTTACTTTAATAATCTTCATGGAATGTAATAAATCAAATATGCTTAGGATAAATAAGGAAACACATTGTTAAAATAATATAAATAAGCTAAATTAAGTAAACTATAATAGTAATTAATTATAATTAGAATAAAAACATTTATATCTTAGCATGCTTAAGATGAATCAAAACAGGAAATTAAATAGACATTACACTCAGTTGCAGAAACGCTTATTAGAGTTAATCCTCCGCTAAATCTCTTTCTAGCTTTTACTACGACAACAAGACAAACAGTGACAGCAAGAGATTTAATTGAGGATTAACTTTAATGAGCGTTTCTGCAACTGTTCATACACAGTTAAATACAGTAACAGTAAGCAGACAGTAACTCACAACTATTATTATTTAGGGGAGTTTTGGGCATTGACAGGCCTGTGTCACGTAGACCATCGCTGGTCCTTTGTGAACGCCCGTTTTAAAGTTCCTTACCAATCCCCACTGCGGCCAGAAAACGCAGTAGATTCTTGATAGGGATAGTTTGTATAACTTACAAATATGATGATGAGTCATGTTGCAGGTTCTGACCCGAGTACTCGTCTCGCGTGGTTTTAGCGCGTCGTGTTTTTGCCTGCCACGAGGCTCCGCAATCCTCAATCTCTTCTTGTTCTTGACCAAAAACAATCCCTGAGATTGGGATAGATTCTCCCATAAACTACATGACTCTGGCGGAAATGCAGTGCTAACGCACAAGCAAGAGTTCATTAATTATAATTAAAAAATAAAAACTATGACGATAATGGATTCCTAGTTGATTTCGACTACGCCATGTGTATACGATCACGATTCGCGAAAAAAAAGCTCACATACACGAAATAATTTTTCTCACAGTTTTTATTGTTTTTCTCAATTACATATTTGTTATTCATTGTGAGAGAAACCGAAAGCCAAACGTCGTTTGGTCTGCATATGAGTGCATTAAAACAGAAACAGCAACTTTACAACTTTTAGTTAGAAATTATACTTACTTGGATAATTATATTATGATATTAGGGTTATAGAAAAAATGAGGGGTAAAATGCAAAACGAAAATTGCAGGGTAATAGATTATCGTGGAATGGGCATGTAATGCGGAGAGAAGAGTGTCATGTTACGAGACGAGTGTTAAGTATGAATGTGGATGGCTGTAGTAGGAGAGGGAGGCCGAAGAAAAGATGGATGGATTGTGTGAAGGATGATATGTGTAAAAGAGGAGTGAGTGTTGAAACGACGGCTAAGAGAGATGAATGGAAGAGGATGACATATTGCGCCGACCCCAAATAATGGGAAATGGGCAAGACAATGATGAATAGGGGATCGGAATAGTCAAATTAGCAATTTTTTAGGACAGGCCACACAGAGGCGGTTTTGCGGGAAAGCGGGGTGGAGGCGGACCTGCGGGAAGGGAATATCTCCGGACCCGCGCTTATTTCTATGTGGTAGGGTACATACAAACTCGAACATTACCACCAAACCACACCATACACAACAAAACACACAGAAAACCGAGCGGATCCGGAGATATTCGCTTCCCGCAGGTCCGCCTCCGGCCCGCTTTCCCGCAAAACCGCCTCTGTGTGGCCTGTCCTAAAAAATTGCTAATTTGACTAATTGTCCGATCCCCTATTCATCATTGTCTTGCCCATTTCCCATTATTTGGGCCTCTCTGCCGCCTCTGTGTGGCCTGGCCTTTAATCGAAAGTCAAAACGCGCGCGATGTATGAAAAATTTTACTAAATACCCACAAGTGACGTCATTTCATTACTTTTTATAGTTCATCATGTTATTAAAAATAGTATTCTAGCTAAAAAAAACTAAAAATGTGAGTAAAGCGTTATTTTCAAATGTTTTTTACTAAGAAGATAAAACTAAAATATATTTTTTGCAGTCCGCTCCCCTGTTATCAGTGATCTGAATAGGTAGTGCAATTTAGGGTAAAGTTTCGAATATTTGTGGTTTGAATATTAATATTTGTATTTGATTCATAGGTGTTTATATTTACACGGAGCGTGTACCCTGTTTAATATACAATGCATAAAATTTTAGATCCTGTATAGATACAAACAGCCATGAATCAAATACAAATATTAATATTCATCACACATATATTCGCAACAATACCCCAAATTGTACTACCTACTCCGATCACTGATATGAAAATAATTATCTTTATAATTTTGATCCCTGCTTTTGCTTTTATAGGTTCAAAAAATTCCACATCAATCAAAAACGTTATTTTAAAAAAAACTAAATTTAAAAAATGACCACAATCTAATGATTGTGAGTGTGGTGTAGTGGTAGTCCACTGCACCACTCCACAACCACCACCCCTTTTAAGAAAATCTAAATACTTAAATGGAAAAGTAGTAATTTTCTTCAAGGGGAGTCACATTGCAGGTTCTGACCCGAACATTTGTCTCGCGTGGTTTTCGCGCGCCGCGTTTTTGCCTGCCACGAGGCTCCGCAATCCTCAATCTCTTCTTGTTCTTGGCCAAAAACAATCCCTGAGATTGGGATAGATTCTCCCATAAACACGTGACACTGGCGGAAATGCAGTGCTAACGCACAAGCAAGAGTCCATTAATTATAAATAAAAAAAGAAAAAGACAATCCCATACAATATTCTATCTTCATTATCACCTTTCGAGGTTGAAGTTCAAAAACTCCTTAGCATGCACCTAGATGCCATGAGAAAAATACCTACATTCCAAATTTCAAGTTTAATGCAGTGGTAACGCACAAGCAAGAGTCCAATAATTATAAATAAAAAAAAATAATAATAATTTTCTTCAAACTTGATTATTTACATCTGCGGTCGACGACCTTTAAGCAGGCAAGGGCCACATAGAACCAAAATGAAGCAAAGGTGCGGCACTTGTTTAATAATTTTTTTAATAGGCAGTGCCACGTAGCATGGATTTCTGCTGCATTGGGACAATGATTGAATTTGCTGCCTATCGAATATAGTGTACATAAAAAATTACGAAATATCAAAATTGATTAGTATTTTACATTGATCGAAGTAAAACAAACGGATGGGCCCAAAGCGCATTTAGTTGAAGTAAACGAAGTATGGTGTCTGTCATCTCGGTACGTACCACAGAAGAAAAAAAGAAGCGGAGTTGTCTTAAGGCAATTAGGTCTATCACCATTATATTATGTCATTACATCACAGTTCGACGCGGAACGAACATTCTTTTTGCTGAAGGGTTTTGTCAATAAAATCCAACTAAAACGATGAAGTGCGTTGTTCCTGGATTCGGTTTTAGGGGCCCATCTTGTCCCACGTCCCTGCATTTTGGCTACACTTACTTCGATAGAAATATTGCTATAAGACACCTCCGCTCCTTTCTGTCCTCCATGGTACGTACCCAAGGATTTTAGAATCATAAAGGATGCCACTCCTCCTTACTAGCATAGAAACAAGAAAATTTGACACGGCTGGTTGGTTTTTTTCGTATGTCTCCATCGTTGATATTTCCAACGTTTTTGTGTCCCTTTCTATCCAATGATGTGACGTAATGTATAACAGGAGCTACAATTTTTGTCATTGGATAGGAAAGGGACAAAGTAATGTCGAAAACACTGACAGGAATTTACGAAAGAAGAACGATCATTACCGACCACCAAGAAGCATTATCATGTTTCATCGCTTGTTAGGCAGTCTGTACTCCAAGGTATAGACAATACCAATATGCCAGCTTCCTGTATGTACCTACTGTGAGTCCCTACAAAATTATATGAAGAAAGGCCACCGGTGGCTGTGGTCGGTGGCTCGTTTGCGCAGAGTTTAAATTGTAATGTAGGTAGAGAAATAATTATTTTTTTGCTATTGGAATTGTTTTTGTACATTAAAATAAGCATATGCTCATGACTATATTCCCCGAGGAGATAGTCAAGAGATATTCTGACATTTCCGAACATCCACATTTCACTAGTAGTACCGAAACTCTGTCCAGTGTGACGGTTAGTGAGCCTGTCGCCACTTGTAATGGACAGTAGGTACAATACATGCCTCGAAATTGAAGCATACAGGTTTCCTCACAATGTTTTCCTTCACCGAAAAGCCAGTGGTGTTACAAATCGTACAAAAATTCCAAAAAACTCATTGGTACGAGTCGGCCTGGACGGGGATCGAACCATCGCCTCCTGCACGGCAGGCAAGGTTACTCGCCACTGGACCTCCATGGCTATTACATTAAAATAATGTGTAGAAATATGTGTATCTATAAAATAAATTTATTAGTAGCGAAGTATCCAGATTCCTGAATGTTGCAAAAACAGCTGTTCAAATAACTAAAGTAAAATCATTTATAACGGAAAATTTCATCTGTACTTACGTCGCAAAGTTTTAGCTATGGAAACACTGAAATTATTCAGCAAAGACATCTTGTTAGTTCTTACAAATAGTACTAAGTCCACTTGTTTAATTAAAACTGGCACTTTCAATGTTAGAACACTTGTTAAACGTATTGAATCGAGTTTCAATAAACAGCGAGTGCCGTACTATACTGGTTATCGTTTGAGAGGCGTGGCGCTTAGATTAAGACTGGTTATAGTTTCTCAGCCGTCTTCACTCGACTCGCTCGCTTTATAAATGAATACTGATAAGTTATCAAATTATTTATAGAGAGGAATTTATAACTCCGGGATATTAACTTTCGATTCGCACAAAAAATTCCACAGGTGACAAACGACAGATGACAAAAAATATTTGACGTTTGAAGTTTCGTTCAGAAATACTTAAAAAAGTCCACGGAACAAACTCATTCAACCTCTAGAAACAATCACTAGCTTTTTAGATTTTGCAGAAAATAAGACTATAATTTTGCTCACAGACTTCTGTAAATTTTGCTAGAGAATGAGAAATTTAAGGGTTTACGACTTTACGTTACATGAGATTACAAGTCATTCATACCAGCGGCCGTAGCATGATGCTCGCCTAATTCGTTCATTGCTTCGTTCAGGATTATGGCGGCTCATCCAGACAGGAGCAGGAGCGTTATCATCGATCGATAATGTCGCGAGCGTTTTTGGGACCGGACCCGTGTCCTTCCTCACAGGTGCGTTTTTGTGCGATCCGTGTCCAGCATCCTCTAGTAGTCTAAGAGATAGACATACTTTTGGTAACTATCACTAGAAATACTTTCTTTCCTAAAAAGAAAGAGTTCCATCGCACGTTAGTTTTGCTATTAAACCTGATCGTGCGCACAAAATGGCAAGCCAATGCCATGTTTGTCTCCCCTACGAACTACGACGGAACTCCTCAATGGTTACTAGCACATCTTTGGTTCGCACGCAAATTGAAAGAGCGCTAAGGCACTATATCACGCTGTCATACTACGGCCGCTAGTCTCTGTATTGTAAGGAAAATAACAGTAGGGTCCGTTATTTTCTTAGAACAAGAACCTAGTTAGAATTAACCACAAAGTAATTAACTGTGAAATTAGTATGGGCTGAAATGGTTGGGAACATAGAGATCTAGAGAGATGCCAACCAACGCGTCGAGTACGAAACCTAGTTTCGCATTACCACCAGTACCACGCGATAGAAAGTATTTTGTTAGCTTGAATGTGCTCATTATCCATTGCGGTATCAGAACTCAACGTTCGAATAATCTTTTGTACTACGCAAGCATTGTAAACTATTTACACATAATATCTCGACTGGCTTTCAGCCTCATTATATAAGGTCTAACAAAATTTGCTGAAACTATTTTAAGAGGATGATTAGACCATCAAACTGAACAACTTTCTCTATGGGACCAATATCGAAATCGCGAAAAAAAATCTGCTGTCTCATACATTTGAGTCGAGTTATGTTTGCAGTTTTGTATGGGATAGCTGATTTTTTTTCGCGAATCCTTACTGTCGCGAGCAATGTGTTCCGTTTTTGCGCATATTGCTGCGACACTGGTCCCCCCCCCCCCTTTCACATCTCCCTTTAGTTTTTGTGATCTGTGGTTGGGAAAGTACCTAGTCGACGACTAAAGACTTCACTCTTCGACTTGACGACCCGGTTGATATAATGGTTACCACGCCGGACTGCCAAACAGGGTCCTGGGTTCGAATCCCGTTTCGGCTTGAACGAATTAACCACTTGTCCAAGCGTTTCGGTCATGGGTGTTATATGTTCGTGCCGTTGTTGTATGGTTTCCATAATCAAAAAGCCTATAATGTGATCATTGCAATGTATGTGCCCGTGAGCGTTATTTATTATTATTTATTAAAGGTTACGACATATTGACCGACGCCGACGGCGATCAACGGTTTGTCCATACAAAAAGCACGATTAGTATGGGACGCCGAATGCATCGTTTCGCATCGACGACGTGGTGAAAGGCGACCCATACTAATCGTGCTTTTTGTATGGACAAACCGTCGATCAATGTGTCGTACGTAACCCTTATTCCACTTTTATCCAGTGATGTTAATCGGGGAGAAACTACTATAAAGCAAAAATGAAGCTCGAAATAGATAAAACAGCGTCCGTGACCGTTATCTCTCAAATTACTTCCTTATTCTATCGTAAAGTGTACAGGGTGTCTCGTAAACCGACGTCGACCCGGTGAATGTTGCACAATGTTTTTTTCCCCTCAAAAAGTGACATCCGCCTTTTATTGAATATATCTACTAAAAACATAGTTCCAAATTCAAGAGTAGAACTCCCATGTGTCAATTTTCAATAATAGATTTTTTTTTTAATCTAAGTTTCCTTGACCTTTACACTAAAAATACTGAAAAAAAATCATAAAAACTGAAATAATAAGTAAATAAATAAATTTGTATTGCAGTTTTATGAAGCCTTTTTCGATGCATATTATGCAGTTTTTTTAAATTAAAAATATTGAAAAATGCCATGAACAAAAAATGTTTTATCGAAATCAGTATTTATTTTTTTATAATTTTTCTAGCACGAAGTAGAACCTCTGTCTAGCACAAAAAGATTCCTCACACTAAGGTTTATCACCCACAAAAATATATCATTCAACTTGGACCTTGGTTTTGAGAAAATGATTTTTAAATATGTGTATCAGGGTTGCCACTAATACTTGAGTTACTTAACCACTTAGATATTTTATTTTTTAAAATTTATTATTGAAAATTGACACATGGGAGTTCTACTCTTGCATTTGGAATTATGTTTTTAGTAGATGTATTCAATAAAAGGCGGATGTCACTTTTTTGGGGGGGACAAAAAACATTGTGTGCTGATAGGTTAGTTCATGCCTAACCAGAATATAAAAAAATTAAAAAAAAAACAATCAATCAATCTGTCAACATTTTACTTTAGGAAAAGGTTCATAGTTTTCGAGATTAGGACAGTTTTATAAAATTCGTGAAACTCTTTACCTTAAGTCTCTATTTTGAGTGCCACGGCTACTAATGTTCTATGCAGTATCTGTGTTAAAACTGTCAATATCTCGAAAACTAAGACACTTTTACTGAAGTCAAATTTTGATATTCTGCTTAGTCATGACCTAACCTATCAGCATCCGCCAGGTTGACGTCGGTTTACGGGACATCCTGTATATTTAAGAATGTCTTATCAAGGGTAATAAATAAAACGATAACTGGGTACTTGTATATTAGTTCCATTATAAAATAGCTAATCATAATCAACGATACAAGCAATAAATAACAAATTTTAACAACACTATTCACTTGACTTTTCATTATTTACAAAATATGAGGATTCTTCCGCCTTTAAAAAACCATAGACAATTTTTTACAGTAGTTCGAGAATTAATGAAGCAAAAACTATTAAATTGGGGTCTAAAATAAGAGTATGTCAAATTTAATTTAATTGAGAATACTTTATAGATTTTCCCTTTTATTAGTGAATTATTTTATATGGCAACAATTTGTTATATCAGCGCTAATAATGTTGCCATGTGTCCCAAAGTTTCCCCACTATTTTATATTATAGCCGAAAGAAGAAACGCTACTAATAATGTTGCCATGTGTCCCAAAGTTTCCCCACTATTTTATATTATAGCCGAAAGAAGAAACGCTATTTATTTTTTGAACCTGTTAAAGTTTAATGGTGAATTAAAATTTGACATACTCTGCTATCAAAATGAATAAGTTATTATTTAGAACGATATTTAATATAAAAATGGGGAAGACAATCGTTTAACTTAAAATTATAGTACCTAAAACTGGGTGGAAAAGTAGCTGTAAGAGATACATAAACAAAACATTTTTTACTACCTACTTACCTTTATTTTTGCCAAGTTAAAATGGTCACCAATTTTATTTCCTTTTTTACATAACACGAATTGTGCTACGAATCGGAAGCAGTATTACATCATTATAATTTTTCCATGTAAAACCTATAAAATATACTCACAAAAATCAAAACACGCAAAAAACATTTTTGTTTCAACAAAGTATGCTCCCAGCAACAGAACTTGCATAAAATTATGTCAATAATCTTCCCCATTGTAATTAAAAATAAGATATTCATGTTTTCTACTAAATAAATTACTACATCGTAAATAAAGACATGAACAAAGACAAACTATAAATACCGATACTGGTTGCCAATATTGAATAGCACATTTAAGTAGGATTTTGCCTATTAATCGATTAAAATATAAGTCGATTGGCACAATTGTTTAAAATAATACCAATTGATTAAATTGCCCAGTCATTTTACGGAATTTCGTTAGGAGGGGTGGGGAATAATTATGAATGGTACTTTTAAACTGTAACCGGCACCGTTTAGTGACAAAAAGTCTATCTGAAAAAAAAAATCGATACGCAACATTGAAATATCAATACCAATGCACTCATTTTAAATAGATTTAACAATATAAGTTATTTTTGAGCAATAAAATAGGCATTAAAATTTAAAAATTGAGGTATTCATTAGAAAAATACTAATGTATTTTTCAAAGCCTTTAAAGTAGACAAAAATATTGACACCATGTTTGAAGTATGGTAAAGCCTTAAAAATGTGCAAAAAAAAATTACAATCAGGTTTTTTAAAAGATAAATGCTAAATTTTAAATTTGGGGATGTTGCTGACGTGATTTCTTTTTAAGCCGAATACCGAAAAAAATATTAATTATTAATTAGTCCCGGCTCAAACCGTAAAATGACTGGGCTAAAAGACGAATGCACACAATTAAATTTGGCAGTGTAATTCTTTAAAATAATTTTCGATTTTCACAAAACAAAATGTTAACAAAAATGGGAATGTCTGGGGATTACACTAAATGTCATAAAATACACAATGATTAAATACAAAACATCGAAATTTAAAATAATATTAGTACACATTCCTTTTTGGAACATTTTTGAAAAACATGTTATTTTAGGGTCATTCAAATAAAAGATCATTTATGCCCTGAACAAACGACGGACTATTTTGTTCGCGGACACGTTTTCTGCATAATAGAACTCTACGGATGAATGCGTAGGTAGCATACACGTCTGTGCTAAATTCCATATTGTTGCGGCGGTCATTTTTGAACGCTGTGAACAAAGTATCCGCTGTGTGCGTAGGGCCTAAATTACTTGCTTTTGAAAAAAGGGTTTTTGAAACTAACAGGGTTAGGTATTAATTTGTTAGTTTAAATGCAATCTACGCTCCGAATCCTAACATTCCAAATGACTAGAAAAAAAGCATTTTGAGTATAAAGTATTAATTTTACAAAGGAGTATAAATAAGGGAGTGGCAGTCCAAACATAGATACATTTTGATCCCAAATTCATGGGTCATTTCATCATGAAACAACAACTACTAATAGTGAACAATGCTTCAACTGTATACCTAAAAAGATAATTGTAGCGAGGCTTCTGACTACGCCAAAAAATACTGTAGTGAATATGTATTTAAAGGAGTAAGATACCTATTTTACTTTACAATTTTGTTTGTATTGTAGGACGCACTCCCATATGCAAAATACCATGGAGACAAAATTTTGGCAGGTGAAAAATTTCATTACTCAAATTGAAACTGCTAAATTATTAAGATCATGCCAAGGGTGTTACTAAGGAAAGTGTAGTAATAGTGGGTGCCATATAAATATGCTTGACTAAAGATTTTAACAAAACATTGCAGAATGTAACTTTTGTCACATTGCAGAATGTTACCACGATAATTCGAAAAGATCGTATAGCGACATCATTTCCGATCAAAGGAGAACATGGTACAGAGTGGTCAATGACCTTTTATGCATATTGGTATGGCACTCGCTATATGCGTTTAAGTCTATCAGCGATTTTTTTTTTCAGAATTAGAGAGACCAGTTTGTTAATATTAATTTATATTTGTTCTTAATTTGTTGTTTAATCAAGCCCATAGAATATAAAACATAGAAGGACCTATTTTTACGATTAAATAATAAAGACTGCTCTTAAGGGGCACCGTATTGTGCTGCCCTCAATCGTTTTTTTTAATTTCTAAACTATTTAACAACATTTCCAACAAACAAGAATGTCACATTGTAGTCATTGCTGATTTTCAATTTATCGAGTCACTGCGGATTTGTTTTTATAATGCTTGTAAAACATAATGTAATGTGGTAGTAATGTTTTGATAAAAGAAAGTCAATTATTTTCAATTATTATTGTCAATTTTTGGTTTTTAGAAATGTAAACATGTGTAAAAACAAAAAAAAATACTATTGAGGGCAGCACAATAGGCTCGGTACCCTCTTAAATGGTGAAGGAAGACATCGTAAGGAAATCTACATACGCTGAAGAAGAAATTCGGATGCGTATGTGAAGTGTACCAATCCGCATTGGGCACGCGTGGTGGACTAACGCCCATACACCCTCCTTGAGGGTAGGCCTATGCCCTGCAGTGGGACGTGTACTATAGACTGATGATGATGATGATCTTAGGTCGGCTGATGGTGATGATGATGATCTTAGATTCTGTACTAAAACCCTTGGCGGAAGGACAATTAGTAGGTAACATCTTAAATTAAGTAACAGACCTGAATAAATTGCAGCTAAAATTATAAAATTAACATAACATCCAGCTAATTATAAGTAGATTCGAAATAACTTAAAATTATAAATTAAAAATAAATTATAGTTTTTTTCGCGTAAATGTTAATAATTAGTGACAGCAATTTATTAATTAGCAAGGCACGAAATTGAGCCTCAATTTTTTTAAATATTAACTCATAGATACGGCTTTCGACTTTTCAACTTTTTACGTGGACTTTCTTCTATGAGCCCGAACATGCTTCTTAGCGATAAGACCGCCTTATTTTGTGCCTCTTGTATTTTATTTCTGTATTTTACTGTTTATGTTTTTGGTGTAAAATAAAGTATATTTGATTGATTGATTGATGCAATTTTTTAAATATCAGATACAATAGCGGCGAATACATTATACAGTTAATTATACAGGGTGAAATTGATATCATAAGCATCCTTTTAAACTAAGAGTCTACCCATCAAACTGAACAACTTTCACTATGGGAGCAAACCGATCGGAGCAACAAAAAAATCTGTTGTTCCATACTAAACTGCAATGCCTATGCGACACAAATGTATGCAAAAGCAGTTTTTTTTTGCTCCGATTAGTTTGCTGCCATAGTAAAAGTTGTTCAGTTTGATGGGTAGACTCTTAGTTTGAAAGGATGCTAGTGATTTCAATTTCACCCTGTAGTAACCCAGAAATTTATCAAAAAGAAATCCTCCGTACAAAATCATTTGTATGGTAGAATGACATATTTTCCTCATGAATCCAGCGAGCCAATCGCGCTAAATAAATGTCCACTGAATAGTATGGCTACCGAATCTCAACTTTCAGCACATTCGGTATCGCGCTAATCATATGACAGGAATTTGAGTCGTAACTCGATCGCTACCATCCACTGATTCGTTACCGTTGTTATTCAAAGTAGTAAATAAGTCAAGCTTAGCACGATACTGAATTCTGCAAAGCTGAGTCGACACTGAATTGCAACCAATACTGAATCTTAAACGAAATCTGCACCGAACGTAAATGTTTTAAATTGCCGCGATCAGCCCCTTGATAAACAATGTCAATTAGAATCACGTTAATACATTATTTTTATCGTTTCATAACACCATTTATGCTTTTAAAACACAATGTATTCATTTAAAACACCATGTATGCTTTTAAAACACCATGTACGCTTTTAAAACACCATGTATGCTTTTAAAACACCATGTATGCTTTTAAAACACTAAAAACTCAAAACAGCAAACGATTATGATTGAAAGTTCTTCTCATTTGACAGTTGCGAATGTCAAAAAAGCCATATCGATGTGTTAGTACTAATATCGATTCCAAAAGAAATGTTAAAAATTAAAACGCTATGCACAAACTTAACCAATAAGTGCATCGATCGTTTCGTCGATTCGTTAAAACTGTTCATAATTAATGTCTTTTAGCGCTGATAATCATAGGATTCACAAAACTAAATTTGTGTTTTATCAGTGAACATTTTCAGTTCAAAATTTCCTTGGGTATGTTCTTGTGTCAGGCGTGGTCTCTTAAAATAGGACCACCGGTCACCCATTCGAGTTTTTTCTTTATTCGAAATTATTGATATATTTTTTACAAAATTCCACAAAGTTAATTTTTTAAAGAACGTTTGGAAGATATTTCGGATTTTCCGGTGATTGTAGAGTAACAACAAAACTCGAATGGTTACCAAGCTAAAACTTTAATAAACTGTAACTTACCGATTACACAAAATCCTCTTTCTATGGCGTCTTGTTCTGACTGATAATAATTTACAAATAATGTTATTGATTTCCTATGATTACCAGACTTAAAAAAACACAAATTCCGCATAAGCGAGATCGTATTCATTCCCATATTAATGCCTCATTCAAATAACCAAGTTGTATTTAAAATCACAACTAATTTGAACAATACCCTCCATTGCTCCACAGTCGGGTAATCTAGGAACATAATCAACATTATGTTGAATCAATTTTGTACGTATCGCTTCCGAAAATTATTTATTTTACCACTTAATTATTTGAAAGAGACGCATTGTTAAAATACATTTTCTTTACATAGATTTTAGTCGAGTCAACGAGTGTTTTCTAGATGGATATGTTTAATTAATAACCATCCTTATTAAAAAGTACCTTATGGGTGTCAACTTAAGATGTCTTATTGAACACCCATTATAAATAGCATTAATACAAACAATTCACTCGAGAATTCGAATTCGTTCGAATTTTCGAAAATAATTGGATTTCCATTCGAAATATCAATTGTTTATCATTATTTTAATTTATATATTTTAGATTGTTTTGTGTAGTTTAAGGGTAGCTTGCACCAAAAAGTATTTAGGCTAGAAAAAGTTTAAATATGATGCTGTCACTGTCATCAGTATGAGCAGTGTAAGAGACAGAGCGAGACAAAATACGTGTACCTAAGCCATAGACAAAGAATTTTTCGCTTATGCTGGTAGACGGAATATCAGTGTAACCGCGTATGAGATAGCGATAGTCGTAAAATCCTATACAATTTATATGAAGTGACATTTTTGAGTCAGGTGGCCGTAGTACAAAAAGGTGGTTACGTCGATAAGGACAGCAATAAGGTAGCGATCTCCTTTTTTAACCAGAGTGAATTTGCTATGTGCATCTCTTATTGAGTGAATATAACAAGACACGTGCTTCCTTCTAGTACCTTCTCTTTCTACGACCTAAGCCTAAATATTGGTGCAAGCCAGGTTTGAATATTGAAGAAATTTTTATTTTTTGTTATTTTCGAAGTCAGCTTTGGAATCATATTAGATTACTTCTTCATCATTTTAACATAAGACCATTGACATCTCATTCCCACGCACTATTATCACATAAGCTAGAACGAGACTCGTTGACTCGACATTCCCAACCACAACCTGACTTACCAAAACATATCCTCAAATGTTACATTTACACATAAAAATCCCGTATATAGTACCCAAGTAGCAATTATGCCTGTTTCACACGACACACCATAGCCACTTCGCTGTCACTTCATACAAATGACTTGTACTGGACAATAGGTAAGCACAAACTTCCGATTGATGGCATTGATACAAATTAGAGTGTGTTCGCGGACGATTGTATAGATTGTGCGCTTTCTGGCTTGCCACGAGGTATCGCCATTTTGTATTAAACTGAACTCATAGTGTAATAAAAGCTTCTAGTGGTGAAGCTCAGTGGTCTTTGCTCGCGCAGTATGCAGGGAAAGTCCTTCGGCCCCCGAACACCGTGCTCTATTGACCTGTCGCAACCGCTGAGTATCAACTATGGCTGCCAGATGCCCGGAAAATCCGGGAACTTCCCGGAATTTTGTGTCTGGACCCGTGCCCAGTTTTTACATTTTACAGTCCTGGAATTCCCGAATACTATTTTTTTTCTCAAAGTTACGAAACCATGGCTGCAGCAGGTTTCTCAAGTCTTTATGGCCTTAATTTCCTTTCGCAGCCAATTCTCAGTCCTCAACTAAATCTACACCGAAAGTAATTTTTTTAATTATCGCGATCAGCCTTGCACTATAGATTACATCATTTGTAAATCAGGCATAATAACGTAGGTTTATACGGGAACATCGAGTGTAAACTGTAGGTAGGTAATAATAATGAATGTTATCTAATTCGACGCTGGCTTCAGTCTTGTTTCTTGTCATCGTTGGATTTCAGTGCCGCCTCCACTGGGGAGGGGGACCGATCCGATTCGCCTCCCGAATCTGTTGGAGAGAGGAGTTTGTTATCAATAGAATTTTACATTCTCTTATATCACTTGTAAACAGGGTAAAGAGCAGTGGCTTGCGCTAAGATAGACACAAATACAGTAAAACCCGAATAATTACTAAACTAAAATTAATTTAGTCACTAAATGTTTGTTAACTACCTGTTTTTATGCAAATTAAACTTATTTAGTAAAACAATTTTTTTTTAGTTTAGAATATCTAGATGACACGATTGTATCAAGACCTCCGCTTCCAAGTACCTAGTAGACAAAGTTGTATTACGTTATGCAACACAACCTGCCCACCAAATAATTTCTACCTACCGTCGGTCTCGGACGCTCGGCGTAGTAACAACTCTGTTTCGAACGTTCGTCGGTCTAACTCCTGAGGATGCTCCTTGGTGGAGCGAAACACGTGTAGAGTAGTAATTATTTGGTGGGCAGGTTGTGTTGCATAACGTAATACAACTTTGTCTACTAGGTACTTGGAAGCGGAGGTCTTGATACAATCGTGTCATCTACATATTAGTCATGGATTTCCGCAAAGTAACGCCTGATTCAATTAATTTAGTTTAGAAATTATTTGGGTTTCACTGTCTTTTTCCCTACTCGGAGTGCAAAACTAATTTCTAAATGATTTTGATTAGTGAACAAAATGCTTTTAGTTTAGATATTATTGGGGTTTTACTGTATTTTATTTAAAAGCGTCGGTGGCGCGTTGCGGAGATGTATGGACACCCAATAATGGGGGTCCGGGTTCGAATCCGCACGGACAACATGCCAAGTACCTATGAGTTAGCTTATGTACGTAATACCGACTGCTCTCAAACGGTGAAAGAAAACATCGTGAGGAAACCTGCATACACTGAAGAAAAAATTCTGATGCGTATGTGAAGTCTACCAATCCGCATTGGGCACGCGTGGTGGACTAATGCCCATACACCCTCCCTAGGGGTAGGCCTGTGCCCTGCAGTGGGACATTATAGGCTGATGATGATCATGATGACTGTATTTATGTCTACCCTGAGTGCACGCGCCTGGTAAACAGTAGCTTTACTTTATGGGGTGATTGTACCCAAGATATATATAACTTTTTCTTAGAAAGAAATTAGAAAAAAGGTGAACGTTTGTATGAAAAGATGAATATTTTTTGCGAATTTCCCTTAAGGAACATTCCTTTGGGAAGTGTATGGATGGATGGATGTTCTGATGTTTCAGAATATATCTGAATACCCCCTAGTGGAATATAGTCGTGAGCATATGCTTATGTTTCCTTTGGGAAAGTTGTTTAGTATCATGAGTAGAATCACCCATTAAAGTAATGCAACTATCTACCCCACAAAACATTACAAGAGGGGTTAGAAGTGCAAAGTAGGCGTGGAACGAGTCGCCACAGGTTATGCAATGATTTGCATAAGACCATAACGCGCGTCGTGGTGCGAGCGAGAGGGCATGAGTAATTGTAGCAGCGTGAGCGGGAAGACAAGTGGCGTCAGCCGTCTCCGAAGCAAAAGCGCTACTTTGCATTTCTAACCCCTCTTATAATGTTCTGTGCAAACAACACTCCAAAAAAGACGGTTTTAAAAGTACCCTTAAACAAATATCTAAGGACGCCAGTGACCGGTAAAATGCCTCTTAACGTTAAAACATTTCTTTGATCGAAGTAGATATAATTTTAAAAATTAACATATTTACAGTTAATGAATTAATTTTTATTACTATCAACTTTTTGGCGGACTTCTCAAAACATCCCAATCATGAAGTAAATTTCTTAGGCTACCTATCTAAACTATTATAAAACTGTAGCAGAAAGTTTGTCTGTACATTGAAGATATTAACAAAAAAAAAGTTACGATATGGTTTTTAGGTGTCCCTGATTCCATTTCACCAATTTTTGGATTTTTTGTCTGTCTGTTTGTTTGTGTGTTTGTTTGTGTGTTTGTTTGTTTGAACGAGTATCACGCAAAAACTACTGAACCGATTTTGATGAAACTTTTTTGTTTGATAGCTAATGATCTGATTTAAAATCTGGTATATAATTTGTGCGGACAAAGTCGCGGGTTAACGCTCGTTGACAATAAAAACGATCCTCAGAGGAAGGATCTCTTTATTCTAAAGCATAAAGTCCGCATCAATTTACGATTGTAGTTAGTCTCTTTTGTCTTATGACGTACCTTTAATAGTAAAAGGAGACGGAACTATAGATATTTGTATATGCGGTTGTCCACTTTTTTGTGCTTTTTTTTCCATACTACTTGACACCACACACTCAAACACGAACGTCAAAACAAGTTGACATTCTTGCAATGGTATGGCTCCCTCTACGCCTTAAGGTATAATCTCTTTGAGACGACCTATCAATGTAATGTTCACCAACCTGCCAAAGAGAAGTGGACTATCCTTTTCGTGGGAGGACCATCAAAACCGGCAAGTTTATACACTGTGTGGGAGGTTAAATGGAAGAAGTGAATATCAGATAATTATTTCTATCTACTGTTACTGAATATGCTAAAACGGAATCGTGCTAAAACTGCACTGTTATGGCAGTGAAGGAGGGCGATGGAATATAAAAATGGATACCATGAGTTCTAGGATTCAACAAAAATCATTACCAGTGCCCTGGAATATGGTTATATGATCTATTTCAAGTTTCCTAACTTGTATTTAAGAAACACAAAATATTAAGCGATTAGTTAGTCATCATCATCTCAGCCGATGGACGTCCACTGCTGGATATAGGCCTCCCCCAAGGATCACCACAACGAGCGGTCCTGCGCTGCCCTCATCCAACGGGTTCCCGCCGCCTTCACCAGGTCGTCGCTGCGCTTTCCGGTACGCGGTCGCCACTCGAGAACTTTTCGGTCCCATCGGCCATCGGTTCTGCGAGCAATGTGCCCCGCCCACTGCCACTTTAATTTGACTATTCTTTGGGCTATGTCAGCTACTTTGGTTCTTCTGCGGATCTCTTCATTTCTGATTCGATCTCGTAGGGAAACTCTAAGCATGGGCTATTCTCCATTGCTCTTTGAGTGACTTTCAGCCTTTTTATGAGGCCTTGAGTGAGCGACCACGTCTCTGTTCCAAATGTCATCACTGGCAACACACATTGATAAAGACGCTATGTAGTATCTTCACGTCCCAATACCGCAGTGTATCGGGACGTGAAGATACTACATAGGTTCGGTACCCTCTTAATGTGTGGGGGTTCAGTGAATTAGCAAATATACATTACACAAAGAAACAAACCGCAGATCACTGAGCTACGCATTAAAAGAATTACTTTGCCCTAATGCATGAAAGCTCCTGGATTTTTGATTTGGTAATCAATAAAAGTCTACCTAATAATTATTATTACTGAATAATAAGCACTATTATATGTTAATGTTTAGTTAATTTAATGTTAAAAATATCAATTAATTAATTACCTACATTTCAATTTCTTTCTCTATTGTATAATTTTAATACCTAATCAACCTAATTTTATATTGTATGTCAGACATCTGACTAAATGTGCAGATCTATTTGGAAATTACCACCTATTTACCCAATATGTACACACGGCGACACATCAAGCTATACAAAACCAACATAAGCTGGCCGCGCGACGTTATACGTTACTCGACAGGCAGGTCATTCTACTCCTTGGCTGTGCGCATTATAAAATAATCAGAAAGGCACTTAGTGCGGATATGTGGGATATCAACCAAAAAGGGGTGATATCCCGCGGTGCGTCTGGAAGTCCGATATATATATTCATTTTCATTGTGGCGATTTGCGTCTGATGCTGAGGTCTACTGTCCGGCTTATGGCAGACTTCGAAATTTTTTTCGACAAAAAATACGACCGAGTGACGGAAGCCTTGTTGTACTGCTAATGCACGGCGATCGCGGGTGTCCAAGTATGCGGGGTCTTACAGTTTATTGGTTTGTGATCCGAGGAAAGTAAAAAAAATAAAAATAAAATACTTACTGCCCATTTTAGAAACACAATTCGTTTTTTCGTCTTCACTTTCACTCGCAGAACTTGCTACGGAGGAATCATCGCCTGCACCTACAAAATAATAACAAAAAGGAAAAATAAACTAGAGTTCTAGATCTAACTTGACTTTTTTGAGACACTGCGGTATTTTTTTTATTTTCGAATTGATCAGTACACCATTACTCAGAGAGCATCGACTGCTTATTACTGCGGACTATGGGAGGACGACACCAGTGACGGCGAAGCGCCCTGGTAGGTCTACCGAACCAGTGAATGAACTTAAGCAACCTGCCCAAGGGGCACCCCTAAGGGGTACGGACCTCGGCAATGGGCGTTGCTGGGACCACGCGGACTACGATTAATAAATAATAATAATAATAAATATCTTGGACATTGTCACACAAATTATCTAGTCACATTTAAAGTACATGGACTTGTATTATGATGACTAGACAACGATATAGAATACATATATAGATACAAACATCCATGACTCATTCATCATATTCATCATATAAATATTTGTCCCTTACGGGATTCGAACCCGCGACTCTCGGCACAGCAGGCAGGTTCACTACAGAATGTGCTACCGGGCCGATTGGGTAGTAGGGATCGGTGAGAACCGTCCAGCGAAGTGCCGGTGGCGTCTGTAGGCGCCAGAAGGAAAAGGAGTGGGCAGAGATCGCGACTGACCCCCGGGGACGGAGGGGATTTCAATTTTTACGACGACGCAACAAAGAGATGATTGTGTTACCGTGTGTTATTTTTTTTTTAATTTGTATTTAAGGAGCTTTTTCTTTACAGAAGATACCAATGAGGCCTAGGCCGTACATCAATGAGTTTTTATAATGTTTTTATTGTTTTTTTTTTGCGATTTCGATGTTGGTCCCATAGAAAAAGTTGTTCAGTTTGAATGAATGAATGAATGAATAAAGGAAATATACTTTATTTACACCAAAAGAAAATACAATGCACAATTGAAAACATAAACTGAATATGGTACAAATAAGGCGGTCTTATCGCTAAAAAGCGATTTCTTCCAGACAACCTTAGGGTAGAGGAAATATAACAAAGAACGGGTCGGTGTTATAAAAAACAAAATTATAGGTGAAAAGGAAGTGAATACAACAAATACATAAATACATACATATTACATACAATTAAAGGTACATAGATAAATAACATATAAATAATAATATATATCATACATGCTACAACAAAACATAATCATACCTACACGTACCGGATTAATTTAGATAGAAAAATAGAAGGGGGGAAAGGAAAAATCAGGAACAGAGGTCCAGGAAGTGTGCTTTGACTTTCGATTTAAAAACATCCACAGAAGGAGAATGTCTGATGGACTCTGGCAACAAGTTCCAAAGTCGAGCAGCTTGGACTGTAAAGGAATGGGTGTAGAAGTCGGAAGAGTGGGATGGGATATTGAGAGAGAGATTCTTAGAGGAACGTAAGGGACGGCCAGTAGTAACGGAGCTAAAGATGAAGCGTTCTTTAAGGTAGTGGGGAGTCAATGGATTAAATAGGATAGAGTAGAGGAGGGACAGGACATGGGTGCCTCTTCGACGACGGATTGGGAGCCACTTTAGTTTAGCGCGGAATTCGGACACATGGTCGTATTTCCGTAATCCAAA
Organism: Agonopterix arenella; assembly: GCA_927399405.1. Taxonomy (NCBI): domain Eukaryota; kingdom Metazoa; phylum Arthropoda; class Insecta; order Lepidoptera; family Depressariidae; genus Agonopterix; species Agonopterix arenella. Next base: position 4,839,282 of record OV656716.1, on the reverse strand, counting down.
TACAAACCGGATAGCTACATTTTGTAGGCGTTCCAGTTTGTTAAGGAGCTCCACTGTGAGGTCGAGGTAACAAGAATCAGCATAATCAAGGATGGGTAACAGGAGAGACTGTGCGAGCGCAATTTTAGTACTTGTGGGAAGAAAATTTCGTAGTCGTTTGAGAGAACTGTATGCGGCGAACATCCTTCTACTTACCTCGGAGACTTGAGGTACCCAAGACATCGTTTTGTCGAAATATATACCCAGGTTTTTAACAGTTTCGCTGTAGGGAATGCAGTTTGATAGTCTGATCATCCCCTTAAAAAGTGTCAGCATATTAAGAAGGACCCTATATAGGGTGTAAAGTTTAATTGGACACTTAAAGGGGTGCTTCAGACCATCAAACTGAACAACATTCTCTATGGGATCAATATCGAAATCGCGAAAAAAAAATCTGCTGTCCCGTTTCAGTCATGTTTGTGGTCCCATAGTAAAAGTTGTTCAGTTTGATGGTCTGAAGCACCCCTTTAAGTAAGTGTCCCGTTTAATTTTACACCCTGTATAGTGCAGTATACAGGGTGAAATTGATATCATTAGCATCCTTTTAAACTAAGAGTCTAACCATCAAACTGAACAACTTTTACTATGAAAAAATCAGCAGTTGGATACATTTGAGTCGAGTAGGCATTGCAGTTTATTATGGAACAGTTGATTTTTTTTTTGCTCCGCTCGGTTTGCCCCCATAGTAAAAGTTGTTCAGTTTGATGGGTAGACTCTTGGTTTAAAAGGATGCTAATGATATCAATTTCACCCTGTAGTATAGTATAGTGCGGGGTACAAGTACAACAGACCGGTGATGGCCTGCCTGGCGGGGAGCAGCGCGGGGCGCGGGGAGGTGAGGGGCGGCGCGGAGGGGCGCTGCTTGCGCGCCGGGTTCAGCTTGCCGCAGTACGCGCACGAATATGACACGAACTCAAACTCTTCCACCATCGCCATACCTGCAACACAAATATTATATTTTTAATACAAGAATATAAAATGCACTAGCTTTTGCCCGGAAATACGTCCACAGGAAATGAGAATACCCACAAAACCTTTCCTAGTGCACCCCTATATCCTCCCTAGAATCTATTTTCCAAATTTCATCTTTCTATCTTCAGCGGTTTAGGCTATGCGTTGTATGTCAGTCAGTCAGTCACGCAACTATTTTGTAAGTATTGAAAAAATATCGATAATATCGGATAGAAAGGTGAGAACTCCGCATGCTCATTATCTTTTCATATTTTCCCTTTATTTCTTTCACTGATTCGACATTTACTACCGTTTCGCAAGCAAAATCACCATGGAGAAGAAATGGCAAGAAACTCCATACATACAACCGTAATATAACGTGAGAGAAAAATACCAATTCCAACTATCTGTTTCCACCCATAGCGCAGAGGGCGTAAGGTCAACATTGGTGGGGGTGAGGGTCCGTACTGTACGTAGTTACGCATTCTTTCTTGTTGCTGTCATCGCGGGCGAGGACTTACCTATCCAGCCGACTTACGTAGCACGATCTGGACCCTTTTCTGTTACACCCTCTATAAGAAATCCCTCAACGAGGCAGTATACTGACCGTTGTGAGAGTGACACTCGGTGCAAATGAGCGCCATGCGATGATTGGGGCCGTCTTTCAGCAAGTAGTCCACAACTTTGTCCAGCGCTGAGCGATCTTTGTCTAGAAGCGGTCGCGGGAGTTGGTCTGACTGTGAATGGAAAACACGTATTCATATATACTAAAAACAACAAAGATTTAGGTTTATAGCGATCTGGAACATAATCAGCTAGTACAGCTTGGCCGAACGTAGTACAGAGGAGAACGCCCAATCCCGTTTCGCCTCGAAAACTGGTAAATTTGAATGTGAATTTTATAAGAAATGCCACGATAGAAAACGATAATTTCCAATTTCCATTTCCTTGGCAAGTACGATATTCCTCCTATCCTGTGTATAATTTTTGCTATCATACGATTTGTATGTTTTCCTTGATCATACACATTCGCCAGCTGCAAAACGACCCGAAACGAATACACTTCGTCACGTGGGCAATGTTTTTTCTGCCACAGCGTGCGCTTCCGTCGACTTGACAGTTACCAACACCCACTCCGCACATAGCCAATAGTAGGCTGGAGCAGTGTAAATCTATCTATACTATTATAAAACTGTAACAGGAAGTTTTTCTGTAAGTTGAAGATATTAACAAAAAAAAGTTACGATATGGTTTTTAGGTGTCCCTGATTCCATTTCACCAATTTTTGGATTTTTTGTCTGTCTGTTTGTTTGTTTGAACGAGTATCACGCAAAAACTACTGAACCGATTTTGATGAAACTTTTTTTGTTAGATAGCTTATGATCTGACTTAAAATCTGGTATATAATTTGTGCGGACGAAGTCGCGGGTTAACGCTCGTAATAAAATAAGTCTTGAGCATCATCGCAAGGTAGCCTATCTGTCTGTTTTTATAGGATTCATTTCGGAGAGTGTGCGATGAAATTAAACGAACTAATACCTCCGTCTCCCTTTCATCTGCGAGGGACGAGACGCAGGCTGGGTTTTCACCCTTATGTCGTTGACCTACCAGCAATTCGCACGAAGAAGTTTGCTTCTTCTTTTATAATGCTCACGGCTAAGGAGTGGAGCGCACTGCCTGCGGACCTGTTCCCTGAGCAATACAACCTGGGCCTCTTCAAGGCGAAAGTGAATAGGCATTTTCTAGGTAAGCATGCTACATCTTCGGCCTCATCATCACTCAACATCAGGTGAGATTGGGGTCAAATGTTTACCTATCCGACATTAAAAAAAAACAATATACTCACTCTAAGCCTAGGTCCGTTGTACATAGGTGTGTTAACTGACATCAGCTGCATATTATTCGAGTTGGAGATGGGGGTCGACGTCTGCATGGCCAACTGACGCTGTCTCAGTTGACCAGGAGTCGCTGTAATCAAACGTTGCGGTTGTTATAATACGGTAATGGTTTTATTAGCACGTTACATCCATGTTGTGCTGTTTAAAATCTAATTAAAGATTGAAAAACGCCATTCGTCCTTAGGTCCACGCATAAAGGATCCAGTTGTCGCCATTTTAACCCAGCTCTTTTATTTCTAACGAGCGTTAACCCGCTACTTTGTCCGCACAAATTATATACCAGATTTTAAGTCAGATAATAAGCTATCAAACAAAAAAAGTTTCATCAAAATCGGTTCAGTAGTTTTTTCGTGATGCTCGTTCAAACAACCAAACACACAAACAAACAAACAGACAGACAAAAAATCTAAAAATTGGTGATACGGAATCAGGGATACCTAAAAACCATATCGTAACGTTTTTTTTGTTAATATCTTCAATGTACAGACACACTTTCTGTTACAGTTTTATAATAGTTTAGATTCTAGTGCCCGGTGTTTAATAATTTTTGGATGTATCGATAGAAGTGTCGTTAGTTTGATAGGAAGAAAGCACAGCCCCCGGATTGGCAGGTTCTGGGTTCAAGTCTCATCATTCGTATAATTAAATAGAATGGACATCATCTCAGCCGATAGACGTCCACTGCTGGACATAGGCTTCCCCTGCGAAAGGCCACAACTCACGGTCCTGCGCTGCCCTCATCCAACGGGTTCCCGCCGCCTTTACCAAGTCGTCGGTCCACCTTACCGCTCCGAAAGGGATTAGTCTTAATTTTCCATCACTATTAATATGTGAACGCTAACAATACAAAGTTACACATAATCACGCCACTATCCTGCGGCGGTAGGCAGAGACTACACGCTACGATTCTAAATCCCACCTATCCCCAGTGGTCTCGAACGTCAAAATGTGAAATCGGTAGAGCTGCCCATAAATATCGGTAGATTTGTACAAAAAATCGGTAAATGTTTAAAAAACAATATTCAATCAAATTTGTATCTTTTTAAACATTAACGTGGTTAGATGTACGTCTCCAAATCACCAATTTCGTCTGTCTGTTTGTTTGTTCAAGCATCGCTCAAAAATCTGTTTTTTTTTTCACCAATAAAAAACGAAGAAATATATCTGTAAAACAGATGTTGTTAAAGAAAGTAGGCAGTTGGCAGTACAAACCAACATAAAGATATCGGTTTTTACTTATATAAAGAGTTGTTATCTTAATTCATCCATACATTAAACAACTTTTCTCAACGTGGAGAGAATCTGCGGTAAAACATAAACAAAACGAACAGGGTTTGTAGTTCAGAAACGGAAAATCGGTAAAAAATTCGGGAGAATTTCCTTGTATTCTCAGAAATCGTGGAAAAATGTATACATTTCGGTATTTCGGTAGAAGAGACCCAATATCGGTAGAAATACCGAAAAATCGGTAGGATCGAGACCACTGCCCCCCCCCCCCCTCCCCCTGGATACGTGCCTGTATATTGCACAGACTCCAAATCTTACGGTGAGAATAGGATGACGATAATTTGCACTGGAACACAAACTATGGCACGGGAATTCCCCTATTTAAGACTCCAATCTCCATGGTAGGTGCTTCCCCGTTTTCATCAAAATAAGTTATAAATAGAAATGCGATTTATGTTTATTTAAATGTTTAGTACGTGTTTTGGTTAGAAAACTACGGTTGAATTGGGGTTTTCCCTTTCAGTAAGGATCGTCTAATTTCAGATCTAACCAATTGTTATAAAGTTCTTTTTCGAATGGATTTTCTGACAATCCTAAGCTTACATGATCGTGGATTTATGTATAACTATCAACAGAAAACCTGCCTCGTGAATCAGTCTATCTTATTAGTAAAAACAGTATCAAAATCCCTACAGCAGTCTCTGAAATTAGCCTATACAGACAGACGAACAAAAATAGGCGGCGGGAGCTTTAATTTATAATTTATAAGCATGTATTTAACCTTTGTATAATTTACTTTTCAAACTAATTTAGGCTTTGGGTTGTATTGTGTCAAATTGAATAAAAATTATATATAAATCGTTTATTTTGTAAAAATTACACATAAAATTTGAGACATCATTAACTTACTTTAAACTAGCGATAAATAATACAGAATGCTTAGGCCTAATTATATGCGCAATAGGATAAAACCCCTTATATTTTATAATATATTTAGGCCCACTTGCGCCAATTGCTGAGTTAAATTGCGTAACCCCGTCTTTAGTAGCACCGACCTAAAGATTGAACGAGTGTTATCGGAGATTGTCTTGCGCCAATGAAAACTAGTTCATAGTTAACTAACCTGACAGTTCTCTATCTTTCGCTGGCAACATCCTAAATGACCATAGAGTTTATGTAATCCGACAAAATACTTAGAGTGAATGATGAATGAACATAATATATGCACGTCTCTTTCACACTGCATCTCTTTGTATTTGTCTGTCTCATTTGTTTTGTAGAAATCGCTTCTTAGCGATAAGACCGCCTTATTTTGTGCCTCTTGTATTTTATTTCTGTATTTTACTTTTTATGTTTTTGGTGTAAAATAAAGTATATTTGATTGATTGATTGTTTTATTTTGGCAATGACATTTCGTTTTCATCGTTCATTCATGTTATCAAAGAGCATGTAACACACTACGTTATGAGTCGGGACTTCCATACTGAAAACTGGTCGTGACAGATTATCCAGAATGTATAAAACGTGTGCAACCGTTCAAAGGAATTACATGGCGCGGTGCACGTTTCATATAAATTTTGTTTGTTAGAGAGTTGCGTGAGCCTACAATAAAAGTGTAAAAACAGCTGTTGCCTCAATTTTGACATTTAGCACGTAGTTAAGTGACTTAAACCTAACACAACGGGGGTTTAAATATAACACAAGTTTAGCCCTAAAACAGGATGGTGCAAGACATAATTCTAATTTAATTCCAAATTAGCGTCTAGTTCCGAGTTAATAACGATAACCCTGCTAGGCGCAAGCGGGCCTTAGACAAGTCTAAAATAATGTTAAAATAAAAATAAGAACAATAAATGCGATTAAATACAATCTCTTGAGATTCGTTCGAGTATAAATAGTTAAATGGGCTCTATAGTCGACTCGGCCTCCTCGGGACAGAGTGCGGTGGCCGAGTTGACGAATTATATTTATTTTATTGGCATTCGTGTTATTAGCAAAATATTTATTGCATATAAACCACTTTATTTCGTTCATTTTTGAATCATTTTCATTGTATTAATCAAATTTCAGTGCAGAAAAGTGTTTAACAATATACACCTCGAACAGAGAACCTTTTTTTTCGAAATGTCGTAAGAATTAAATTAAAAATGTTTGAAACTAACTATATTATGACAATACAATATTTAAAATTTCTACACCGGCCCAGTCAATTAATAAACAACATATATGAGTCAAATCGGCCATCGGGCCCAGTCACAAGGAGGCCGAGTCGACTAAAGAGCTCTAAATAATATTATTAGTAAAATTAATTAATCTAAGGAAGATCTACGGGAGCTTAGTAAATTAATTTACGTAAATAAAGCTTTTGTATAAGATACTTTTACAGTTCATACTCCTGTTTTTTTATTCAATAGAGTTTTTTATATCACAGATTCGAATTTTGGCTTTGAGGTCAGATATTGTTATGCTGACCATAACATTTTAATTTTAATTTAATATTCGTGATATTCAGGGCCAGAAATGAGACCATTCCGATAAAAATCTGAATTTCACGCTTTTTCTATTTGTAAAATGGATAAACCCTAGAAAGAGCAATTGGACGACATAGCTATTATGTCATTGTACCATATAGGCTAATGTCACTATTGGATGTCATACTTTTTATTCATAAACATTCCCAAGCAACACGTAAGCTGTATAATAGCTGTACAGCAGCTGCATAAAGGAAATTACCTTTATTCAGCTACTGTACAGCTATTATACAGCTTTGTAAGTGTTGCTTGAGTTAGAATTAAGTTATCTCAAAGCTATACTTTGGATGGTGGTAGCTTACTAGTTTGGGAGCATCCATAAAACACGTGACCTTAATTATTAGGTGGGGTTGTCGTCACTTAGAGTCACCCGGGAGTAGGGAGTCTGAACAAATGTCATGTGACAGTTTTATGTATTATAAACGAATTTGATGTAGAATATTGCGACCGGAAAGAGATTTCTCCTTCCGTTGTACCTATTATGAAGGTGCAAACGTCTCAGTAGTCAATGGATACAAGAATTTGCGTATTTTCCTCCTGATTTTTTGCGTTCTTAGTTCTACAGGGTGTTATGGTAAACAGTTGCATTAATTTAAGGGGTAATTAAACCCATGATACTGAACAATTTTCCCTATGAAATCTATACGAAAAAAAAATTTGGTCATTCCATACTAAACGCAAACGGCTAATTGAACGTTTGTATGAAAAGTTAAAAATGTTCTTTTCTTCCTTTAGGAAAGGTGTCAATTACAATAATCCATTCAAGTAATGCAACAAATATCACCAAGATGTCGCGAAATGGGAGTGGGGTGTCAAAATTAAACCAAATACGCGACACGTGATTTATGGACGCCCCATTTGCAGATTGTTGCAGTTTAAAGGCTGTATAAAGGCGAATTTTTGTCAAGTTTAAGCGACATGGTACTCAGAGGCGGGCCTGCGGAACAAACTCTTGACAACGACATACAAGCTATGTACAAGGGAACTACCTGGGGGCGTGCTAGGTTTACCGGGCACATTCTGCGAGGGCACGAACGTCTTCAAGAATTTAGTGTCTTCCCCGTATTTGTCTAGAATCTCTTTCGCTACCTGCAAGAGAAGGTTCTTATTAGTTTTTTATTCACCATCATCTGCCTAAGCAGGGTGTTACAGAAGTAAGAATAAAAATTGAAAACTTTTAAGGGGGTGGTTTAGACCAACAAACTGAACAACAATTTTCACTATGGGACCAACACCGAAATCACGAAAATAAAAATTGTTGTCCCATAGATTTAGCTCGAGTAGATCTGTAGTTTAGTATGGAACATCGCAAACGCATCGCATCATGGCGATTATGGCAAATCTCCTCATTTTGGGGGAGGCTTATGTCCAGCAGTGGACGTCTATCGGCTGATATGATGATGATGGAACATCCGAATTTTTTCATGAAAGTTGTTCAGTTTGTTGGTCTAAACCACCCCCTTAAATGTTTATTTGTATTTATGTAACACCCTGTATACATCCCACTGCAAGGCTACCTCCGTAGTCTAAGGATGAAGCCAAACTAGCGTAATTTTGTGAGTTGTGAGTCGCGTATTTTGAGTCTGTTTCATATAAAGGCTGACGTCATAGACAATGCATACCCGAATTTTATATGAAACGGACTCAAAATACGGGACTCACAACTCACAAAATTATGCTCGTTTGGCTTCACCCTAATGGTTAAGAGCAAATGGCTCTTGACACGGAGGTCGTGGGTTCGATTCCCACGGGGGACGCCTAGTGAAATGTCACTTTGTGCGTTTTTCTCCAGTTGGTTAGGACATTGCAGGATGAATCACCTGATTGTCTGATAAGAATGATGATTCAAATGCTTCGGATGGCACGTTAAGCCGTTGGCCTGTACCACAAAGTTCTTTGGAATTTATGTACGTTTGTATTTATAATTTATTAGCTCGGCGGTGAAGGAAAACATCGTGAGGAAACCTGCATTCCCGAGAATGAAATGAAAATACCATAAGTTCGGAGGTATGCCTAAAATATGGGTGAGCTTGGAGCGAACACAAAGGACCAGCGCTGATCTCAGTGTTACATTGACCCTTGCTTGCAATAGCCCAACCACAAATAATCATACGTACATAAGTTAGAAAAAATCCTTGGTACATGGCATGTCGTTTGTGCGGATTCGAACCTGGACCCTCATGATTGTGTCCATACTTCTCCGCAACGCGCCACCGACACTCTTAGTTTTATATTAGAGGCAAATAATTGTATGATGAAATATTTATTAACGAATATTTTTACCAATCATGAAATTTTATTATCTACAGAGTGAAATTGAAATCATTGACATCCTTTCAATCTAAGAAGAGTTTCAGTTTATCTTATCTCATTGTATTACAGATAAAGTTCAATATGCAAGGTAAAATGCCGTGCGCTGCCGACCGCTGCTCTTTCAGTGAGAATTGATTCTAACTACAAAATCCTTACCTTATGTTTCATAGTTCATGACCTCTTCTAGAATTTTCTTCTTTTCCCCAAGATGTCAATATGCAAGGTAAAATGCCGTGCGCTGCCGGTCGCTGCTCTTTCAGTGAGAATTGATTCTAACTACAAAATCCTTACCTTATATGTTTCAGTGTTCATGACCTCTTCTAGAATTTTCTTCTTTTCCTCAAGATGTCAATATGCAAGGTAAAATGCCGTACGCTGCCGGCCGCTGCTCTTTCAGTGAGAATTGATTCTAACTAATAAATCCTTACCTTATATGTTTCAGTGTTCATGACCTCTTCTAGAATTTTCTTCTTTTCCTCTTTCATCTTGTTGAGTTTTATTCTGTTCTTACATAGAGTCCTGTTGTAATACCAAGATATGCCGGAGCGGAGGAATATTACGCTGAAAACAACCATTTATATTAGCAAGAACGTGTACGAATTTATAGCAATTCTGGGGAATGCGCTTGTGTGTTTAGGTCTCCAGCGTAGCAACAGCACCAGTAAAGGGTCCTTAGGATAATGACGATTACTTAAGATGATCAGAGCATAAAACTGAACAACTTTCTCTGAGGGACCAACACCGAAATCGGGGAATGAAAAAATCTGCTATCCCAAACATTTAGGTGTGTGTTTCTCTTATCCTAACCAAATATTTTCGCCAAGTTTATAATCTATTACGTCATAACGTCACGCCTCTTTCCCAGTGGGGTAGGCAGAGACCAGGGCGCGCCGCTTACTACGATTCTTACATACTTATTTTTCCGCATCCATACATCTCTTCATATACAGGGTGTCCCAGAAATGGTGAATCAAACTGCTATGGGAGGCAGCTTGACTAATGTCCTATCCATAAAAAATATAAAAAAAATAAAACGCACATGACCATAAAAAAAAAATTAAAAAAAAAAAAGATTTCGGTTCAGAAAAAACAATTAAACTAAGTGGTCTGTGCTCGAAGTGCAGACATTTTTTTTTGTAAAATGTTAACAATCAGTCGAAGCAACCTCTAACAATTAATATTGGCAGTTTGATGATTTTCCCGTTTTTTTGGATATTCTTTTTTTTTATGGTCATGTGCGTTTTATTTTTTTTTTTTATTTTTTATGGATAGGACATTAGTCAAGCTGCCTCCCATAGCAGTTTGATTCACCATTTCTGGGACACCCTGTATACATGCCCGTCGGTTTCGAGTACTCCGCACCTCCCCTTTTTGTAGGACGAAACTGATTTGATCAGCATACGTACTACGAGGGGGCCCTCTGCCGACGCTTCCACTCACATTAGCAACATTTATATCTCTTTCGTACATCTGCTGTCACTCATCCTCTCCACATGACCAAACCAACGAAGCATATCTTTCTCTATTCTTGTCACTACATCTTCTTTTAATGTTTATAAGATAAGGTATTTTTTTAGCGCTGTTACGAGGGACCAGCGGGCTTTATAACAGCGTTATAAAATTTTATACCTTTTCTTAAAAACAAAGCGAAAATATTTGGTGAGGATAATGACGGCGTCCGAACGCCGTAGGAGAAACACCCGTTTTAGGCTCTTGACGTTAACGTCGACATCTCTATTACTTAAATTAATGATTATATTATGTAATGTAATAAAAATTTCAAACACTCTGCAATTATATTGCCATGCCCTAACAGGGCGTCACAATAATTAAATAAGATCTTGTGTTACACGTAAGTATGTACTTCATTATTGTGATACTGCAAATAAAATACTTAATACTGAATACACCCACGTCGAGTAGGATTGCACTTTTGTATGGAACAGAAGTTTTTTTTTTAATTTTTTTTTTAACTTTCGACGTTGGTCCAATAGAGAAAGTTGTTCAGTTTGATGGTCTGATTGTCTTTTTAACACTTTCGCTGCTAAGCTCAAAATCTTGATTCTCGCGCAGTGCTAAAGTTGACCACTCTCGTAGGTCGTGCGCAGTCGTAACGGTGAAACGGTCAAAATGGCTCACCTTGTGGGTCACCGTGGCGTAAGGTTAAGGTGACTCGTGCTGTAGGTCATGAGCACAGGTGAATGCAATAGAACTTGACCCCCCTCGTAGGTCGTACGCATAGTCGTAACGTTGAAACGATAAATGTGGCTCGTATCGTAGGCATATGTTTTTCGGTGACTCGCGCGGTAAGTCATGAGCACAGGCGAAATGAAATTGAACCGACTCGTTACTTCTTCAGCACCGCGGCCCATTTGTCGCTGACCTACGACGTAGGTCGTCAGCAGCGAAAGTGTTAAAACACCGTCAGCATATTAAGAAGGACCCTATAGTTTGCATATTTTTTAATTTATAATTTAGCTTGATACCTGTGATAGCAGGACGGAGCTATGCGTAAGAACCAAGAGCGACAGAGACTTAACATAAAATTTATTAACATAGGTATGTGACAGATGTTATAGGTAAAGCTAAATTTTACAACTATAACGACAGAAATAGATAATAGTATACAGGGTGTAAACTCAAATGCGTTACATACTTAATGGATAGCCCAGTCATTTTACGGTTTGAGCCGGGACTAATTAACAATTGATATTTTTTTACGGTATAATATTGAAGAACCAATTTGAGCCTAGAAATGTACCAAAATTAAAAAAAGAATCAAGTCAGAAAAAGTTCCAATTTTAAAATTTTGCTATTATCTCGTTCTAAAAAACCTGACGGTAATTTTTTTTTGTATAAGGCTTTACCATTATACATACTTCAAACATGGTGTACATATTTTTGTCTACTTAGAAGGTTTTGAAAAATATATTTGTATTTTCTAATAAATATCTAATTTTTTAAATTTCCATGCTTATTTTATTGCTGAAAAATAATTTATATCGCTAAATCTAAGTCAAATGAGTGCATTAGTATTAATATTATTAATTTTAAAGCCTTCTGGGACACACAATTTCGATTTCTATGTTGCGTAGCGATTTTTTTTTTTTATAAATTATAAGATAGTCTTTTCCTCACTAAATGGTACCGGTTACAGTTTAAAAGTCCAATTGGTCCAATTACTCCCTATCCCGCCTAACAAAACTCCGTAAAATGATTGGGCTAGGAGTGAATTACTTTCACTATGGGACAAAAATGAAAATCGCAAAATAGTCAGATACATTTGGATAGAGTCACCATTGATGTTTTCTATGGAACAGCAGATTTTTTGGCGATTTCAATGTTGATGCCAAATTGAAAAGAAACCTAGCTAGACCAATTGCTTAACGGTTTATTCTGGGCTACCACGGAACCGATTTTGATGAAATTGGGTATGATAGAGATAGCTTGAAACCTTGTTCAGGAAGATTTTGTGTCCCACTGCTGGGCAAAGGCCTCCCCTCTTCTCCAATCCAAACTACGCAGCGCGAACTCAGGCCAACCATTCAGGTGTTCAAATCATCGCTCCATCTTCTCTTGGGTCTGCCTCGACGTAGGCAACTATCTTGTGGAACCCATTCTGTGGCCATCTTGGTGAAGGAAGGACATAGGCATACAAAAGGAGCGATGACAGCCCATACGTAAGAGAGCTAGCGCGTCAATTATGAGGCGGCGGTTCGATTCCTGGCCTGTACCAATAAGTTTTACGGAATTTATGTACGGTTGTATTTATCATTTCCTAGCTCAGCGGTGAAGGAAAACATCGTGAGAAAACCTGCAATCCCGAGAATGAACAGAAAATACCATAAGTTCGGTGGTATGTGTAAAATATAGGTGAGCTTGGGGCACAAAGGACTCTTGAGCTGTGAGCTTGGGTCTCAGTGTTACATAACGAACTTTCCTTGCAATAGCCCAACCAACAAATCAATCAATATGCATACAAATTCCACATATAAGGTCTTACAAAATTAGCTGAAACTATTTTAAGGGTATGCTCAGACCATCAAACTGAACAACTTTCTCTATGGGACCAATATCGAAATCACGAAAAAAAATCTGCTGCCCCATACATTTGAGTCATGTTGTGTTTGCAGTTTTGTATGGGACATAAAATTTTTTTTTCGCGATTTCGATATTGGTCCCATGGAGAAAGTTGTTCAGTTTGATGGTCTGAGCATACCCTTAAAATAGTTTCAGCTAATTTAGTTAGACCTTTTATACGAATTCTAAAGAATACTCACAGTATAGGCAATACAAGCAATGGCGAGGCGTACAATAGCGAGTGTACCCAATGCTGACTCCTTCCAGCATACATGTAATAGTACAGCACTGCGAACAGTACATAGAAGCCGACCGAGTACGCCATCATGTAGCCTATGATGCGCTTGTGTGCCTGCTCTTTCGATTGGCCCTCTCTTTCTATACTTTTGATGTTAGTTTCGAGGTGTTCGAGGATCTCTGACGTCGCCTTCTTGCGCTGGAAAAGAGATTATGTTTTAAAGTTTGTAAACTTATTCATACTACAGGCAGAATAGTATAGTTTTTTAAGGAAATGATCGTACTATCTCTCCGTAACGTGCCACCGACGCGCTTATGCACAGATGCTCTCATCATGTTTATTAGATACTACTAGCGTTAACACGCGTCTTCGTGCGCACAAATTATATACCAGATTTTAAGTCAGATCATAAGCTATCAAACAAAAGAAGTTTCATCAAAATCGGTTCATTAGTTTTTGCGTGATGCTCGTTCAAACTAACACACAAACAAACAGATAGACAAAAAATCCAAAAGTTGTTGATATGGAATCTGGGACACTTAAAAACCATATCGTAACTTTTTGTTTGTTAATATCTTCAATGTACAGACACACTTCTGTTACAGTTTTATAATAGTATGTAAGTATAGATAGATTATCATTATCACAGACAATATAATAGGGTTATCTGTGGTACCCACTATGAATGAGGGATTTTCCGAAAGCCATTAAAAAAGAAAAAGTAGTTCCTAAGGGATTGATAGATGGCGTTGACTAGACAGGGGTGAGCGACTTTGCAGATAATAAAATACAAATAAAATAGTAAGAATTTGTGTTTTTAAGTAAGCAGCAAAATATTAACATATATTTCGTCAACTGTGAGCGTCGGTGGCGCGTTGCGGAGAGGTATGGACACCCAATAACTATAACTGTGCCCTGCAGTGGGACGTTTATAGGCTGATGATGATTTCGTCAACGGATGCGTCTGGCTCAGTGACATGCATTTTTGTTTACTTTTTAGCCTAAAATTTTCGCCTTCGGACCCCTCTCTGGTCAACGCCATCTATCGCCGGTACGTTGAACTACGTTTGACGAGCTGTCGGAAAACACCTCATTAGCTTTTTTGGTAAAAACATAAATTTAATTATAGCGAAAAGACCACGACGACGTGACGAAAGTGTCATCAACCAAGCAGTCTAAGAAAAAAACGAACAAAAAGAAGTCATTCATAAAAATATTTTTTGTTCAAATTTGAAAGTCTCTCAAGTATACGGGAATTAGAGCGTGAAATGTTTATTCATTACATTTATGATCTTATAGAGTTGTGTTAAGGTTCAAATTCCATTGAGTAACAGCACTGAAAGAGACAGTAATTTTTTTACGACTTTGACTATTCAATTTACTGCAAAGAAAGTGTTTAAAATAACCTTCAGTGTTAAATTTCAAGACATTCTAGACGCTGTGCATTAAAACTGAATTATTAGAACTGAATTCTGTCTGACTGATTTATCTAATATTGGAACATCTAAATCTTCTATTTTTGCTATCTATATTATTCAGGATGTATGTGTAAAGAAAAGTATCATTTATCTTTAAACCACATACTCCACCCATCAAACTGAACAACTTTTACTATGGGAGCAAACCTGTCAGCGCAAAAAAAAATTGTATGCTCCATACTAAATGCAGATTTTTTTTTCTGACAGTTTTGCTACCATAGTAAATGTTGTTCATGTTGATGGGTAGAGTTTGTGTGGTTTTAAGGGTAAGGCGCGGTTTATATAGAAGTGACGTGACGCGGGCGGGGTGCGGCAATATAAACCTTATAGAACGTAGCATAGCGTCGTTTGGAGAATTACGCCCGCGCCTCCAGGCGACGCGATTTTCCTTTACGACAAAAACGACGCTATGCTACGTACTTTAAGGTTTATATTGATGTTACTTTGACAATCCGCCACCGCCACACTTCTCTTCTGTGTAAACAGCACCTTATGATACTTTTCCTTACACTGTGTATATCAATCAATGAAATATTCTCTATTTTACATCAAAACGTAAACAGTAAAAAACAGCGAAACAAAATCCAAGAGGTACAAAATAAGGCGGACTATGTAGCGATTTCTTCCACACAACCAAGATATATATATATATCTATCTTCTACATAAAACAGTTCCGTGACTGACTGAGTGACTGACGGACAACACGCAGCCTAAACCACTGAAGATATTAAATTTAGAATACATATTCTACAGATGATGTAGAGGTGCAATAAGAAAGGATATTTTGAACATCAACCCTCACAGGGGTATGAGGTTTTAAGGTTTTCTGAAATTAGCGTAAGAAGTCGCGCGCAAAAGCTATAGTTTCATCAAATAATTTTAAAATAAATATAAATAAAAAAAAATGAGCGAGACATAAGGTGCGACAGACATTTATCGCGCGCATCGTTCTAAAGCTCAGGGCTAACACGAAAAAGCGACAAATTGCGAAAGAATAGAAGATTGAGTGGACTATTGAATGAGAAAGGTTACCAGTTTCACACACTTGAAACGATAGGTATTATAAGGAGAAAGACATTTCCTCCAACTTCTGCAGGATACAATCCAAAAAAAAAATTGTACTTGTATTAAAAACGAGCGTTAACCCGCGACTTCGTCCGCACAAATTATATACCAGATTTTAAGTCAGATCATAAGCTATCAAACAAAAAAAGTTTAATCAAAATCGGTTCAGTAGTTTTTGCGTGATACTCGTTCAAACAAACAAACAAACACACAAACAAAGAGACCGACAAAAAATCCAAAAATTGGTGAAATGGAATCAGTCAGGGACACCTAAAAACCATATCGTAACTTTTTTTTTTGTTAATATCTTCAATGTACAGACAAACTTCCTGTTACAGTTTTATAATAGTATAGATAGATATCTTGGATTTTAATGTCACAGCTTAGATTAGATTACATAGTTCCATTTTAATGTACCCAAATCTAGCCCGGACTTGCATTACCGATATAGAATACATATTATATGTATAGATACAAATATCCATGACATCTGCCTAGCTATCATGCCACCCCCGAGAAAACGACAAAAATCGAGATGTGCCTCCATCTTTATTATTGTACGTAGGCCAGAAAGAGCGCGCATGACGTTTTTCTCGTTAAAACGCTTTGTCGTGGGTGGCATGCTAGCTAGGCTGGTAGGTACAAATATTCATATTAGTCATACAAATATTTGCCACTTGCGATATTCCAACCGACGACCCTATGTGTCAGTTATGTATGGTACCTCTAAGACTGGATCCGAAATAATAGGCCTTTTTGCCATAAATCAATCAATCAAATCATTTACTGCTGGGATTACAAGTTTAATGTACAAAGTAAAATTAAATAAGCAATAATTGCTTATTTAATTTTACTTTTGTAATAAGCAATAATTCTTCTTCTATAGAGTTGATGGCATGTCATTTTATATGAGGTCTAACAAAATTAGCTGAAACTATTTTAAGGGGATGATCAGACCATCAAACTGAACAACTTTCTCTATGGGACCAAAATCGAGATCGCAAAAAAAAAATCAGCTGTTCCATAAAAAGCTACTCGACCTAAATGTATGGGATAGCAGATTTTTTTTTTTGCGATTTCGATATTGGTCCCATAGAGAAAGTTGTTCAGTTTGATGGTCTGATCAACCCCTTAAAATAGTTTCTCCTAATTTTGTTAGAGCTTATATAAGCAATAATTGCTTATTTAATTTTATTTTATTGTTCTTTACAATTTTATTTAATACTAGCGTTAACCCGCGACTTTGTTCGCACAAATCCAGATTGCTTGATAGGAAAACCAGATTTTAAGTCAGATAATAAGCTTTAAAACACAAAAGTTTCATTAAAATCGGTTCAGTAGTTTTTGCGTGATGCTCGTTCAAACAAACAAACAAACACACAAACAAACAAACAGACAGACAAAAAATCCAAAAATTGGTGAAATGGAATCAGGGACACCTAAAAACCATATCGTAACTTTTTTTTGTTAATATCTTCAATGTACAGACACACTTCTGTTACAGTTTTATAATAATACGAGCGTTAACCCGCGACTCCGTCCGAACAAATTATATACCAGATTTTAAGTCAGATCATAAGCTATCAAACAAAAAATCGGTTCAGTAGTTTTTGGGTTATACTCGTTCAAACAAACAAACAAACACACAGACAGACAAAAAATCCAAAAATTGGTGATATGGAATCAGGGATACCTAAAAACCATATTGTAACTTATTTTTTGTTAATATCTTCAATGTACAGACACACTTCTGTTACAGCTTTATAATAGTATAGATAGATAGATAGATAAGATGTATAGAATAGGTACAGATTGTTTCATAGTATCATCATAATTACGATCACAAACAAGAGATGACTGTACATACATAACAAACAACTACAAAACACATTCATATCTATGAATGTACGTATACAATAGTAGTCCTTTATTTACTTGGGAACAATGGATATTATTGAACATGAACGTTCAAATGAATTATTTACAATAGAGTCTTCAGCAAATTGTGAAATTCATCCTTGACTTTTGTAGTACTATTTAAATTTAATTTAAGTCAAGGAATATTTCTGTTATTTAATTGGGGTACCAGGAAACACGTATACGCTGAAGAAGAAATTCCGATGCGTATGTGAAGTCTACCAATCCGCATTGTGCACGCGTGGTGGACTTACGTCTGTACTCCCTGAGGGAAGGCCTGTGCCCTGCTTAGGGACACATAATAGGCAGATAATGAATGAATCGGGCTGCTAGCTTAGTAGGGAACCTGACTATGAAAAGGAGTCAGTTTAATGCTAAATTAGAGGTTCTGTCGGGGTTCGAATACTACTACGGGGGTACTATAAGAACAATATTAAATTCACGAAAAAAAATCTGCTGTTCTGTTCCATACATTTGGGTGGAGTAGCATTTGAGATTCTCTATGGCAGATTTTTTAGCACAATTTTAATGGTGGTTCCATAGTCGTTCAGTTTGATGGTCTGAAGCTCCCCCTTTGATATGTAACATATTTAATTTTACACCCTGCATATCCAGAAATCCTAAATATGCTAAAGTAAATGTTGCTTACAAACATTTGCCTCTAACAGGATTCAAACCCTCAACCCTGTGCTTAGCAGGCAGGTGCTTCATAAACTGAGCTATCGGGAGTTACATTGAACTTGAATGCAATAAATGATAATAATGAAATATGTCCAGCGATTATGATTGATTAAAAAAACGTGGTGATTAACAGTACTGATAATATTTCAAAACAAAGATATATTTAAAATGCTAAATCACTGAGTAACAAAAGATAAAATAAAAACTAAGTATTCATGTACTGGGAAGTATGCAGATGTTCAACAGTTTACTTTTGGTACCTTATGTACGGCTGCCAAACTTGGGCTTTGACACAAGACAACACAGACAGACTTGCAATCTGTCAACGAGCGATGGAAAGAAGCATGCTAGGGGTGAAAAGATCTGACAGACTAAGAAATTTCACAATCAGAAACAAGACAAAAGTCCACGACATAAAACGAAGGATTAAACAATTTAAATGGCGATGGGCAGGTCACACATTGAGAGGCAAAGAGAAGTGGAGCAAAATAATCACCCAATGGCACCCAAGAGAAGGGCAAAGAAAGAGAGGTAGACCACCTAGACGATGGGTTGACGACATAAGGCAGGTTGCCGGAAACACATGGCACAGAGTTGCAAGCGACAGACAAGAATGGAGAAGGTTGGAGGAGGCCTTTGCCGACTGGCAAACGGACATACAAAAAACGAACAAAGCACAACTACTAGATTAAAAACATTTCGGATGTCCGATTAAGGGCTTATATTATATTATTATTCATGTACTAATGATAATCTTAAAATTGTCTAATATAAGGTACAGGTTTATAAGTCTTATGGATGTGCCTGCGCAGTTGACAAATTTTATTGATGAAATTATATTGATGAATCAATCCATTGCTGTGATTGGTTGATTGTTTTTGCGCCCTTTCAGCTGTTTTCCAACTTTGCACCCTTTCATTACTAAATGACTTCAGGTTTTGACGGAGACTCAGGTCTGCTCTGCGCAAACGAAGATTAATAAACGGAATCTTCTTCTTATCGTGTGGGCAGAGCCCTGGTTTCAGAGTTTTCTCAGACTACCTTCCGGCCTCTGACATGGTTTTTATGTAACAACTACTACCACCAGAGATAATAGCCGGGACCAACGGCTTAATGTGCCATCCGAAGCACGGAATCTTTTTCCTTTTCAGACAATCAGGTGATTCAGCCTGCAATGTCCTAACCAACTGGGGAAAAACGCACAAAGTGACATATCACTAGGTGTCCCCCGTGGGAATCGAACCCACGACCTCCGTGTCGAGAGTCAATGCTCTTAATCGTTAGACCATGGAGGCAATGAACGGAATTATTTTTTTCTGGTTATACTGTAGTATTGATGGTTTTGTCAATCTCAAGTATATATCAAGCAAATATTGGTAAAATATTTGGTGAACTCAAAGATTGTTTTAAGTATGAAATAAACACTTGAGCCGCCACAAAATGATGGAACCTTGTGGCAAGCCAGAGATATTTGTGATGTGACTTCGCAGTTATGTGTGGGAGACCTATGCAGTGGGTTGAAGTGGGCTGATTTGATTGATTGATCATTAAAATGTTTGGTATTAATCTGACTGCTTAATATGCTGACAGTTTTTTAAGAGGATGATTATACAATCAAAATGAACAAATTTCTCTATGGAACGAAAATCACAATTGCGAAAAAAAACTCTGCTGTCCCATACATTTGGATTAAATAGGATTGCAGTTTTGTATGGAACAGATTAATTTTTTCTTGCGATTTGACTACGGTCCCATTCAGAAAGATGTTCAGTTTCATGGCCTTAAAAAACAGACAGCATATAGGATCCTATAGTATACACTTCTACCAAGTCAATAAACTTGAAATTTGGAATGTAGGTATTTTTCTCATGGCTTCTAGGTGCATGCTAAGGAGTATTTGAACTTCAACCTCGAAAGATGATAATGAAGATAGAATATTGTATGGGAATGTCTTTTTCTTTTTTTATTTATAATTAATGGACTCTTGCTTGTGCGTTAGCACTGCATTTCCGCCAGTGTCTAGTAGTTTATGGGAGAATTTATCCCAATCTCAGGGATTGTTTTTGGTCAAGAACAAGAAGAGATTCAGGTTTTCGAAGCCTCGTGGCAGGCAAAAACGCGACGCGCGCAAACCACGCGAGACAAGTGCTCGGGTCAGAACCTGCAACATGACCAAATCCATGGGAATGTCTTACTAATCACCATAGCAGTGATCAGTCATCTGGTTTACAAATCATTACAGCTTCCAGACATCGTTGTGATGCGGGCACTACATTCTCGCCGAAAACGAGAGTGTGGGCCATCATTGTTCTCGTGGCGTCATAAGCCGTAGTAATTTTCTTTGAAAGTTCTCGCCGAGAAGTTGAAAGTTTGTTTGAAATATTAAGTCTATTTGCCAGTAATTTTGAAGACATTTTTAAAGCTATGACCTGCATCAATAATACATTTAGTTACCTACAAGATAATTATCTATAAGTCAATTACTAGATCACGGCCACACAATTGAATTGCGGCCAAAATATTACACTATTAAAATAGTCTTGGCTTCGGCACAAAACAGCCTATAAGCTAAAATATTAACAAAAATACTCACTCGAAATCTTGAAATTATTAGCCCCATTTTGTATGGAAGTACTCGAACAAAACTTGTTTAGAACACTTGAAACACTTATAACCGCTCCGTTAATTCGATTTCGCGATCTAAAAATAAGTTTGGCATACGATGAAATAGAAATTGATGACGATTTCGACGATTTTATAACCTAAAGCGCCGACTGACGCATACAAATATTTAAGGATCTAAACTATTCAGATGAGAATTAAAGCGTATAATCACATATCAGCGCACGCTATTTCGTATAAATCGCCGATTTTCTACTTCATAAACTTTTGAGAAACAAATAAAACTCGAATTCGACAAAAAAACATTCTCTTTCGACGTTGACAAGACAAATTGACATGACAGAAAATGGTTTTTTTTCTGAAAAATGACAGTTGAGTTGAGGGATGGAATAGTGTTGTCTGTAATAAGTGATAACGACGCAGATTATATTTTAATAGTTTCTACGTATAACGTTTTTATCGAAGTATTATCAAGTGTTAATATTGACTAAAGATAAGACAAAGATAAGATAAATATTCTTACCTCTTCTTTCTTCTTTCTTGAAGAAGTACATCAGAGTCCTTTTCAAAACGTGTAAAAATCACTCAGTGAGTGTATCTATCGCACTCTGGCATAGATATAAAATTATCTTCCTATTTCTTTTTCTTAAACTTCGAGTGTTTTTTACACGTTATGAAACGGACCCTAAGTTAGATATTAGATATGGAAATTAAAAATGCTAAACGTTTCTGTTCTACTTCGTTTTTGTTACAATAGGTATTTAATTAAATATCTAAGGGTACAACATAGCCCGTCACATTTTTATTGGTAATTCTGAAGTTTTTATACAAAGTGCTAACAGATTTTATACAACATGAAAAATGGTTTCCTTGTCCAGAGTCGATAACAAAACATTTCATAATATTCTGGAATTTGATTAGCAGAAAAGTTGTGTACTACTTTGGCATATCCATTTCCATCTATAGAGATAAAAGGAATTACGTTATTTTAATTTTAATGTAAAATTTCCGTTAATTTGTTACTACCTCGTATAAAGATTGGGGCGAGACGTTTAAATATAAATAAACTACAACGTTTTATAAATTGTATTTATTGTACAACGTTATTTTGTTTAATAAGGTTACATCGTTACATCCCTATTTCGGGGGATATCATACCACAAATTCCAAACCAATGTTACCATAATAGAAAAATATTAATCGGGTTTGGATACACAGATTTTGAGCAAAAAATGTCTTAAAAATAATTTAACAATTCCTCCAATCTTCGGAATAACAAGACAAAGTAGTCACATCGGTAGATTCCCTCTCGACTTGTCGTCCATCGTTGTCCACGCAGCGGCAAGTGCCCCGTCGACATTGAATCTTTCTGAAGTTGCCGTTTTTGCAGCAAACTGGACGCTCGCTTGATGAAGCCATAAGAAAAGATGTTTGGGCGCATTCTGGAAAATAAATTTACCAACAAATTAATAACATAATAGTAGATATCTACACCAATGTCTGATAAAACAAAAATTAGCGAAACTCATCTCCTACCTATCTAATCATCATCATCATTATGACCGTCATCGGCCACAGCGGCTACCTAAAGGTACTAATGGGAGTGGAAGTTCAATTTGTCAGTCATAATATTGGTCATAATAATAAGAATATCCACATTTCGCTCCCCAAGCGTAAGCGAAAAAAAATCGTCTATCTATGCTCCCCAACCAACCCCCCCAACGACTGTTACAACGAGTAGCCCCATCTAGCGCCGAATAGCAAAGACATAGGTGAGTTCAGACCAAGCACTCGCTATTCGCTAATAGATGGCGCTGACAGTCAAACAAAGTACACAACATGTGCCGAACAAGATGAAGTCGTGGTTTCGAACATTTCGAATCCCGGTGTTCTGTCATAGCTGTTTGAAATGTATGTGGCGTTGTCTTATTTTCGTAATTAAAAAGCCATGTGAATGTTTTGATGCTACATGTGCCTATGAGTGTTAAATATTAAGGTAGGTAGACATTACTAAAATATGAACTAATCTATACTATTATAAAACTGTGACAGGAAGTTTGTCTGTACATTGAAGATATTAACAAAAAAAAAGTTACGATATGGTTTTTAGGTGTCCCTGATTCCATTTCACCAATTTTTGGATTTTTTTTGTCTGTCTGTTTGTTTGTGTGTTTGTTTGTTTGTTTGAACGAGTATCACGCAAAAACTACTGAACCGATTTTGATGAAACTTTTTTTGTTTGATAGCTTATGATCTGACTTAAAATCTGGTATATAATTTGTGCGGACGAAGTCGCGGGTTAACGCTCGTTAAGTCTAAAATCATTGGCCAATCGGCCCGGTAGCACATTCTGTAGTGAACCTGCCTGCTGTGCCGAGGGTCGCGGGTTCGAATCCCGTAAGGGACAAATATTTATATGATGAATATGAATATTTGTACCCAAGTCATGGATGTTTGTATCTATATATTTATTCTATATCGTTGTCTAGTCATCATTATGCAAGTCCAGGTACTTTAAATGTGACTAGATAATTTGTGTGACAATGTTCAAGATATTTATTTATTATTATTATTAGTTATACTTACTGCAATCCATGGTGTCGTATAGTGGACTGCTCGGTTCGACCTCGTAGTCTTCTATCTGCACTCCACGCTCGTCAACGCAGATTTTACTAGACATAAAGAAACTTTACTGTGACAGGGTGTAAAATTAAATGGGACCCCTTACTTAAAGGGGTGCTTCAGACCATCAAGGTCTGAAGCACCCCTGGAGCCTCAACTCAGCAGTTGAAAATATGGATGGATGGAAATGAATTTTTTAATGTCAAATCAGCAGTAGAAAGATGCATATCTCCATTGTAATATTGACATTGTCAACTGCTGAGTTTCAAAAATCGCACTCCAGAACTACTTTCTCTATGGGACCAATATCGAAATCGCGAAAAAAAAAATCTGTTTTCCCTTACATTTCAGTCAAGTTGTGTTTGCAGTTTTGTATGGAACAGCGGTTTTTTTCGCGATTTCAGTTTTGGTCCCATAGTAAAAGTTGTTCAGTTTGACGGTCTGAAGCACCCCTTTAAGTAAGTGTCGCGTTTAATTTAACATCCTGTATAATATTTGGAAGAACTCACTGCTACCGTTGGGGTGGCCACTGGCCAGAAACTACAAGAATTATTAGGTACTTATAAAATCGGTGCTCAGGAGTGCGATTTTTGAATCTCATACGTTGAAATCAGCAGTTGAAAATGTATGGAGATACGCATATTTCTACCGCTGATTTGGCTTTCAAAAATCATACTTCAAGAGTGCGATTTTTGAAAGTCAAATCAGTAGTAGAAAGATGCATATCTCCTTAGTAATTTTAACATTTTCAACTGCTGAGCTCAGCGAATGAGTTTCAAAAATCGCACTCCAGATATCAAAATGCAATGCATGATTGCTAAAACTCATAATATCAGCACGTCTAGTATGATTTCTCTTCACCCGCGCGACGCGACTTCGGTGCAAAAGGACGTCTTCCCGCGCTTTTCGGAGAGCGATAGCCGCGGTTGCTGCGACATGTAGTATGGAAAAAAAGCCAAGTCGCGCGCAAGTAGAGAAATCATACTATACGTGCAGATGCTGAGTACCTATTCAAAATTGTTAAGCAATATTGTGGTACCTCATATTTTTCTCTTCTCTCTCTCCTCTACCTATGTCTTACGGTAAATTGTGAATCTGTAAACTTTTTGTGGAGAAAATATTGTTTATTTGTAAGTGGTAACTATGATTCATAATTAGGCGGCCAGTAGGTGCCTATTTTATTTATGAATGAATTTATGGCCGATGGGGTCGAAGAGTCCTCAAGTGGTGACCACGTACCAGAAAGCGCAGCGTGGGTATACAGTGAGCCCCGACAAGGTGGGACCTTGGTGAAGGCGACGGGAACACGGTATGCAATAAAATTGATTTTTCACTTTGACTTTATGAGGGAAGCGCAGGACCTGTCGTTGTGGCGATCCTTGGGGGAGGCGGGGAGGCCTATGTTCAGCAGTGGACGTCTATCGGCTATTATGATGTTGATGATGATGAATTCAATCGTTCAAAAGTAACGTCAAAATTGATCGTCGAATTATGAATTTGAGCTTAGGATGGATTAGATGTAATAGAACTCACGACCCATTCCTCGTCGTATCAATCCTCCCATAAGTTCCATCAGGCATACATTCAGGGACTTCACTGAAGAAATCCACGATAAACCCTTCCTTTTCACTCTTCAGTATCAGGTCCTTCTTCTCTTGCATTCTGTCAAGACATGGCGTGGTGTAATTGTAGGGAGGTTCTCCGACACTTAGTTGAGGAAAAAGATCAAGGGTGGCGTCATCTGGAATTTAATGCAGGGTATAAATTTAACAAGAAAAAGTAGCTCAGAGAGCCATGGAGCGTACCATGTTGGGTATATGGCTGGTTTCAGAGTCACGCTGACCGCCAGCGAGCGCACGTGTCGCACTATGGAAATTGTGCGAAACGTGCGCTGACCGACAGCGTTTCACTGTGAAACGATACAAGGCAACACCTATAGCTCGTGGCACGCGCGTTGACCAAACGCGCCGGCGGTCAGCGTGACTCTGAAACCAGCCTATCACTAGTGAACGAGTAGGTACCTAACGTCGAAAGTCGACGAAGGACCAAGGTCGAAGACGTGGTTATGCGGATCACAAAGTGGAAGTGGAGATAGGCAGGACACTTGGCTAGACGTGAAGACGGCCGGTGAACCAAGGCAATATCAGTGTGGTGGCCAAGAGAGGGACGGAGGTCAGTAGGCAGAACACCAGCACGTTGGTCTGATGACATTGTGAGAGTGACGGGTTTGCATAGACTAGCAAAAAAAGGTAGGCTCTTATTGTTAAATTTTCTGCGCGATGCTAGGAACAGAAGACCATCATCATCTCAACCGATAGGCGTCCACTGCTGGACATGGATCGCCACAACGATCGGTCCTGCGCTGCCCTCACCCAACGGGTCTCCGCCACCATAATCAAGTCGTCGGTCTACCTTGTGGGTGGCCTACTTACTAGAGGACGTTGGTATAAACAAATGAAGGCTTATAGGTACCCAGTTAGTGGATTCGGGCTGAGGATGAGTTTGAGTGATGACGAATGATTCTCTCGGCTCACCATTATCGCCAACTTTACCGGACGTGTGTGAATCTCTTCAGGAATTCCTGATCATTTACTTGATCTCGGTTACCATTTGTCAAATACTAATGAAGATGATTACTGCGCAAGGTCGACTTTTGTGTGGAAAGTAAACATATTTTTTTCCGAAATTTGTTTTGGCCTTAGCCATAGTCATATAATTTATTGCAACCATTTTTGGCCTTACAGTATAGGAACATAGAATTGGCCGAAACTAAGATAAACGACATATTTTTGCTCGCGTGAACACTTTTTAACGTGCACACTTTTTAAAGTGTAAAATAACAAAAGAAAACTAATATCATCTTCTACAACTTACAACACGGCAATTCAGTCAAAGGCTTCTCATCCAAATTGACAGTCTTCCCTTCTTGTATGGCCCCTGTGATTCTGTTCACACAAAAACATGTCCTATCAATACATTGCACTCGGTTGAAATTCCCGTCTGAAGTACACCTGGAGCCGACGACTGGAAACCGCACTCCTGGCGATATTATCTTCTTTATTTTCTCGTAAAGACGTGAGCATCCTGGAAGGAAAGTACAGAAATGCTTGAGAAATGATTAGAATTGCTAAGCTAAAGTAGCAATGAGTGGAGCACATGGCTCGCAGAGCAGAACCGATGGCCGAAGAGTTCTCGAGTCGACCTGACGACGACCTGGTGAAGGCGGCGGGAACCCGTTAGATGAGGGCAGCGCAGGACTGGTCACTGTGGCGATCCTTGGGGGAGGCTTATGTCCAATAGTGGATTTCTATCGGTTGAGATGATAATGATTTTAAGCAATGGATATTTGTTGCTACCGAACTCAAAGAGAAATAAAGCTCGCCTAATCTTATAAGTAAAACCTTGAGTATCAAAACCATAGATCCAGAAGTTTGATCCATGAGGAATTACTGTGTAGAAGGTAAAATCTCACCACAATGCATGTTTTGCGCAGTCGCAGCCCCTAGGTTTAACACTTCGCCGAATATCCTCTCGCCTTCTTCCGATTGACAGAAACATCTGAAAAACATTGAAGATGGGGGAATCTAATTCTCAAAACTAATTAAATGCTAATTCTGCCTCAGTTTCTCTAATGTTCTCTCTCTTTTCTTTTAATGATTGCAAGCAAACATATCTCGCAAAATCAATAAATTTACCGATCCACAGCAGCGTCACAAACTATGGTATGATTAGAAATATAATAGTTGCTTCTACAGCAACTTCCTAACCCTTTAGGTGATCATAGGCTGGTTGCTTATCCTTCCCCAGTTTCGATTAATTGAGCCGGTAATTTCCCAAGACTAGAGATCACATCACATCGAGTATGGGCGTTAGTCCATCAATATCTTCTCCACATATTCATCGGAATTTCTTCTGCGTATGTAGGTTTCCTCAAAGGTTGTGGCATCCAAACTGCTTTACTTACGTCTGTGTGGGCACGCAGTCGAAAGCTGCGTATTTTCCCTTGCCATCGCACAGGGGTCGGGACTCCAGCGCACCTATCAGACCATTCGTTTGCCTCTCATCGTAGTCATCTTGCGCGCTGTGACATTTTGAGTTCACTGGAATACATTATACTAAGTATTTAATCTTATCATCATCATCGGACTACATGTAAACGTTCTACTGCAGGACACAGGCCTGCGGGTATGAAAGTCAGTAATGCAGATGGTAGACTTCACAATACGCACCAGAATTTCTTATGCAGCGTATGCAGTTTTCTCATGAGGTTTTCCTACCTTGTTTGAGAGCAGTGGGAACTTATATTGGGTAGAAAAACTCATTGGTACATAATATGGCATATAAGTTAGGAAAACTCATTGGTACATGTCATCCGTGCGGATTAGAACCCAGACTCCCATGACTGAGTGACCATAACTCTCCGCAACGTGCCACCTACAACGCTTCTCTATAATCTAATCATAAAAAAAAGGAAACGTTCTATCATCTGATTGCATTAGTGGGGAATTGTGGTAGAACTGCCTCCGTGGTCTAATGGTTAAGAGCACTGGGCTCTCGACACGGAGATCGTGGGTTCGATTCCCACGGGGGACATCTAGTGAATAGCGATATGTCACTTTGTGCGTTTTTCCCCAGTTGGTGAGGACATTGCAGGCTGAATTACCTGATTGTCTGAAAAGAAAGATGATTCCATGCTTCGGATGGCACGTTAAGCCGTTAGTCCCGGCTTCTATCTCTAGTGGTAGTAGTCGTTACATAAAAACCACGTCAGAGGTCGTAAGGCGGTCTGAAAAAACTCTGACACCAGGGCGTGCCCACACGACAAGAAGAAGAAGAAGAAGTGTGGAAATGTTTTTTTTACGAATTTCCTATAGGTTTCTTTGGGAAAGTTGTTTAAGGTAATGCAACTGATTATCCCGACTAGACTATATTTTTAAGGATCCTTAAGGTATTACAAAAACTTTGAAGCAGGACCGTTTTGTTTGTCAATTGACAGAGTAGACTTATTTGACTTACTTCTCCTACAATAGCTATGGCCATCGGTTTCCGAAGAGCATGTCAGTCCTTCACCGCATCGTCCCACCGTGGTGCCGAGGCCTGGCCCTCCAACACTGCAGTATTGGTCTTTACCTGGAATTGAGGAAAGACTTGTTCATGAATTATGGCAGATTCGTTTCATCTTCTTTTATCCCTAGACCACAATAACGTGTACAGTACGTCCAGGAAAATTCCGCTCGTCAATCTTCTTTTGCGTAGAGTAGACCAGAGTCATCGTCAAAACCCGAAGTCATTTAGTAATCAAAGGGTGCAAAGTCCGATAGCAGCGAAAAGCGCGAAAACGATTAGCCAATATAGTGGCAAGGCATTGAAGCTGGCACATCCTCATTGGTCAATATAATTTCGCGCGCTATTAAAATTTGTCAACTGTGCAAGTACATCGGTAAGACTTATAATGAACCTAGTACTACTTGTAGCTTGTTGCCCCGACAGGCAGTTTTGGAATTGGAACATCTACTCTGGTTAATCTTCAATCCTCATCAACATCTTCTTACCGATGTGTCCGCGACCGTCTATACAGGGTCTAAGTGACAGCCTGCAGTCATCATAGTAGCCAAAATATTCAAGACCTATAAGATCTTAAGAAGATCCTTACCAAAGAAGGGCAGGCAATAATCACAGCAGTTGCAGGTGGTCGGTGAAGGTAACCACATGCCGGTGTGTGTTGCATTGTTGATCCTACAGTACAGTCACATCGTAGTAGCCAAAGTATTCAAAACCTGTAAGATCTTAAGAAGATCCTTACCAAAGTAAGGCAGACAATAGTCACAGCAGTTGCAGGTGGTCGGTGAGGGTAACCACATGCCGGTGTGTGTTGCATTGTTGATCCTACAGTACAGTCACATCGTAGTAGCCAAAGTATTCAAAACCTGTAAGATCTTAAGAAGATCCTTACCAAAGTAAGGCAGACAATAGTCACAGCAGTTGCAGGTGGTCGGTGAGGGTAGCCACATGCTGGTGTGTGTTGCATTGTTGATCCTACAGTCACATCATAGTAGCCAAAGTATTCAAAACCTATAAGATCTTAAGAAGATCCTTACCAAAGAAGGGCAGGCAATAATCACAGCAGTTGCAGGTGGTCGGTGAAGGTAACCACATGCCGGTGTGTGTTGCATTGTTGATCCTACAGTACAGTCACATCGTAGTAGCCAAAGTATTCAAAACCTATAAGATCTTAAGAAGATCCTTACCAAAGAAGGGCAGGCAATAATCACAGCAGTTGCAGGTGGTCGGTGAAGGTAACCACATGCCGGTGTGTGTTGCATTGTTGATCCTGCAGTACAGTCACATCGTAGTAGCCAAAGTATTCAAAACCTATAAGATCTTAAGAAGATCCTTACCAAAGAAGGGCAGGCAATAATCACAGCAGTTGCAGGTGGTCGGTGAAGGTAACCACATGCCGGTGTGTGTTGCATTGTTGATCCTACAGTACAGTCACATCGTAGTAGCCAAAGTATTCAAAACCTGTAAGATCTTAAGAAGATCCTTACCAAAGTAAGGCAGACAATAGTCACAGCAGTTGCAGGTGGTCGGTGAGGGTAGCCACATGCTGGTGTGTGTTGCATTGTTGATCCTACAGTCACATCATAGTAGCCAAAGTATTCAAAACCTATAAGATCTTAAGAAGATCCTTACCAAAGAAGGGCAGGCAATAATCACAGCAGTTGCAGGTGGTCGGTGAAGGTAACCACATGCCGGTGTGTGTTGCATTGTTGATCCTACAGTACAGTCACATCGTAGTAGCCAAAGTATTCAAAACCTATAAGATCTTAAGAAGATCCTTACCAAAGAAGGGCAGGCAATAATCACAGCAGTTGCAGGTGGTCGGTGAAGGTAACCACATGCCGGTGTGTGTTGCATTGTTGATCCTGCAGTTTTGTGATGTGGCCGCGCAGCCTACTTCGAATCCGTAGGTCTGTGGAGAGTGGCAACAATACAATGAAGGCTGGGCCACACAGAGTGCAGCTGCAGAACGGGTGCAGGCCGGCTGCAGACCGGCAGTAGTTGTAAACTATGGAATTATATGCGAGGTGCCCGCTGCTGCTACCGTTCCGCAGCTATTCCGAAGCCGCGCCGGACTGCATCTAGTGTGCCCCTTTACGACACGGTTTTCGCCGGAGTTAAGGACGGATTCTTGTCTATGGTTTTTTACCGAATACGTACCACCACGGACTATCACCCACCATGTAGGTTACGGTAGTTAATATTGAATAATCTGTGATGTAGGCTTTGGGCCGTCGTAGGTATGTTAAGTTACCCTATTATTAAATATACCTAAGTGCATTTATTCGTTAACTTAATGTAATAAAATACTTATACAGAGTGAGAGTGATATCATTGGCATCCTTTTAAACTAAGAATCTATCTATTTATTTATGTTTACACTTTATTGTACACACGGAAATATACATGAAAACAACATAATACACAATTACAAAGGGCGAGCTTATCTCTAAAGAGATTTCTTCCAGCAAACCCGAGACAGAGAGAGAGCATAGAAAGTGAGGCAGTCATAGTGTGCACATTTAACTAATAAAACAGTAGGTATTTAAGACTAATAAATATATGTTATACGAGCGTTAACCCGCGACTTCGTCTGCACAAATTATATACCAGATTTTAAGTCAGATCATAAGCTATCAAACAAAAAAAGTTTCATCAAAATCGGTTCAATAGTTTTTGCGTGATACTCGTTCAAACAAACAAACACAAATAAACACCCAAACAAACACACAAACAAACAGACTGACAAAAAATCCTAAAATTGGTGAAATGGAATCAGGAACGCCTAAAAACCATATCGTGACTTTTTTTGTTAATATCTTCAATGTACAGACAAACTTCCTGTTACAGTTTTATAATAGTATAGATAAAGATACAGGTATATGTATACTTACATACATACATACAAATATATACGGTATGATAAATAAATAAATATACTAGTTTATTGAAGAGAGAAATAGTGATCTTTGACTTGTTTTTTAAATGAAGCAATTGTTTGACAGTCTCTTATATTAAATAGGAGAGAGTTCCACAGCCGGACTGCATGGATCTATTAAACTGAACAACTTTTACTATGGGAGCAAACCAATCGGAGCAAAAAAAAGTCAGCTGTTACATACATTTGAGTCGAGTAGACAGCGGCGGCGGGTGCAGTTTAGTACGGAACAGCTGTTTTTTTTTTGCTCCGATCGGTTTGCTTCCATAGTAAAAGTTGTTCAGTTTGATGGGTAGACTCTTAGCTTAAAAGGATGCTAATGATATCAATTTCACCCTGTATATATGAACTAATTATAACATAATTAGAGCGAGAACCAACTATAAGCAGAACTCGTTTCTGCAGCGCGCCTGCAGCGGCTTCAACGACATTTGTGTGGACTTCGATATCGATTTGTTTTGTACAAGCACCAATAGACTTAAAAATATTCTAGCACGTGAATTCTTTGATGGCCCATAATAATTTTGTTTTACCTTTGATTTTTATTGTTAGCTTTATTTATAAGACTTTTTTCCTTTCTTTTTTTTCTGCATTTTTATATGTGGGAACTTGTTGTCAGCATATCTAGTCAGACTATCAATTTGTCTCTGTCATAAAACTGTTATATAGCTGTAAGTTCTCCAGAAATAAATAAAAATAAAATCCATTTCGGGGTAGTCAGAGGCATTATTATAGTTGTAACCTATCGCACAAGGCTTACTCTTTTAGCATATTGTATTGCTGAAATGAGATGTCACGTAGTAAATACTTACTCTACAAAATCCAGCATCACACAAAATACCGCTATTAACTTTATTCACTAAATAAACTAAATAAATAAACAAACAATTCTTTTTAAAAGCCATTTTGTCAAAGGCTGCGCTTGCACTGATTTGGTGTCTTATCGAAGTTATTGTTTTAATCGTTTATAGATAATCTATTCATTGTTCGGGGAAGTGGTTCATGATGACGAATGTGTGATAATAACTATCAATAATGTGAATTGCATATTTCTTTCTATAACGCAATTTAAGTAGACGGTGGTGACATCTACAGGCAAAAAAGAAAAATGACGCAAAGTTTTGTCCAAGAGATGGATGAGGGAAGGGAAGCAAAGCGTGGGTCAAACGAAATACAAAGAAGATAATGATGACCAATACACAGAGGTCTCAAATAATCTAAACTATTATAAAACTGTAACAGAAAGTGTGTACATTGAAGATATTATCAAGAAAAAAGTTACGATATGGTTTTTAGGTGTCCTTGATTCCATATCACCAATTTTTGGATTTTTTGTCCGTCTGTTTGTTTGTGTGTTTGTATGTTTGTTTAATCGAGCATCACGCAAAAACTACGGAATCGATTATGATGAAACTTTTTTGTTTGATAGCTTATGATCTGGAGTGCGATTTTTGAATCTCATTCGCTGAGCTTAGAAGTTGAAAATGTCAAAATCACTAGGGAAATATGCATCTTTCTAAAGCTGATTTGACTTTCAAAAATCATACTCGAGGAGTGCATTTTTGAGTGTCAAATCAGCGGTAAAAAGATGCGCATCTTCATAGTAATTTTGACATTTTCAACTGATGAGTTCAAAGTATGAGATTCAAAAATCGCACTCCCTGGTTACCCTAAAAGGAAAGCAGTCTTGAAAACATGTAAGTACACAAATTTCCAGAAAAACTCTTTATTACGTTCAAATTAAAAAAATCTCGTAACAAACTTCATAAAGCCAGTCTTAAATGACTTAACTATATCAAAATGGAGTACCAAAGTTGACTTAATAACATTCTTTACGCTATCTCGTTAGATAAGACAAGTGGTGAGATCTAGCGACTACTGATAATGAGATAAGGTATCTAAACATAGATAGTGGGTCACCTGTGTTGGTACTTGTTCGTTTGCTTTGGCGGTTTCGTTTTATAGGATATTTTATGGAATGAGAAGTAGAACATTCGAAAAGGGGCGTCCTAGTCGATGCCCAACAGGGATTTGAACCTGGTACGTCTATAGTTCTATACAGGGTGTAAAATTAAATGGGACACCTCTTGAAGTAAGTGGCCCTTATAATTTTACACCTTGTATAGTCTGCCAGTCCGGCGTGGTAACCCATTACAGGAACCAGAGTGTCGAATCGAGAGGTCGAAGGCGTCCTCACGCGAAGGCTCTAGCTAGGGAATGGTAGGAGTAGGACATAGAGATCTAGAGAGCATTACCACCAGTACCACGCGATAGAAAGTATTTTGTTAGCTTGAATGTGCTCATTATCCATTGCGGTATCAGAACTCAACGTTCGAATAATCTTTAGTACTAAGCAAGCATTGTAAACTATTTACACATAATATTTCGACTAGCTTTCAGCCTCATAATATATTGAATCATTACTGTCGCGAGCAATGTGTTCCGTTTTTGCGCATATTGCTGCGACACTGACATACTCCACCACGCGGGTGCGGATTGGTGGAGGCAAGATAACGGTCAGCTTGCTTGTTATTAAAGTATTTTCAGGCCACCTCAAAATTGCTTGATGATTTGTTGAAGAAAAATGCCTTTCATTTCGATCAGTCTCATACTGGCTTGCAAAATATTAACGAAATATGTTATGACAAGATTGCTTATTGTGCCGTGTGGTGTCGGCTACGAATAGCACCATCCCATTTCCTCCTGTGGGTGTCGTAAAAGGCGACTAAGGGATCTATCGGAGGATGGGCAGCAGCATCCTCTGAGCACTCAATCGAACTGCGATCGCCAACCCGCCTGCCAAGCGTGGCGATTATGGCAAATCCCCCCCATTTTGGGGGAGGCTTATGTCCAGCAGTGGACGTCTGTCGGCTGATATGATGAAGATTGCTTATTACTTTGGAAGTATGTATTAGCTCCTTTTCTTTTGTGGATGGTTTGAAGTACTAGCTAACTTGGAGCTTTTTAACAGAATCAAATTAAAGATTGAAAACTTTTTAACTTTATAAAAAACCAGGAGGTTTCTCAATTCGACTGTATACAGGGTGTAAGTGACAGCCTAGCAAATACTGAAACGGTAAACTCAGACCATCAAACTGAACAACTTTCACTATGGAGACTACCTCAGGAGACGCGAAAAAAAATCAGCTGTCCCATACAAAACTGCAGTACCTACCCGACTCAAATGTATGGGACAGCTGATTTTTTTTTTTCGCTTCTCCTGAGGTAGGCTCCATAGTGAAAGTTGTTCAGTTTGATGGTCTGAGTTCACCGTTTCAGTATTTGCTAGGCTGTCACTTACACCCTGTATATATATATATATATATTTTTTTTTTATGTGTGTTCGCGTGTAACTTCGTCGTTCATGAACCGATTTGGATGATTCTTTTGTTGTTGTACTGTACATTTTTATTACTTTCATTGATTCTAAATTTGTATTTTCGCACACAAGCATGTAAAACGATAAATGATATTTATCTGTGGAAACTTTTAGTTGGCAATGTTGATTTATAAAAATTTTGATACCCTACTATCCTGTAATTAGTCCGTAAGTATTCCTAAAATGAATAAAATAAAATAAATTATTTTGACAAATTTTGCTCTAAATTTTTTTTAATTTGTTTTATTTTATTTATTTATTTTTTATTTATTTATTTGCATCAGGCAACAGTACAATATAAAATTATCACGAGCCCATATTATAAATACCTTAACCTAAAATACATAAAAAAATATAACTTAAATATTTTAAACACTTCACGTTTATCACTCCCTAGGGTTTATTTTCCTCGCTTCCCTGAAGCGTCTAAACACGACTCCGGTAGGCCACACTTCGGGGAGCAGGAACGTCTTCAGGTGAGCGACGGGGACTCGGAGCTTGAAGGCCTTGAAGTCTGTAGACCTGCTCTCCAGTTCCCGTACCCTCACCGGGAGAGGCCCGCCGTCCTTGGTATAGAACCTGGTGCTGAGGTTTGTTCTTGACCTCAATCGTCCTCAGGACAAAGTTGGGGTCGAAGATGTAGCGAGCTCACCCAGAAGAAGCCTATTCACTCGTACTTTAAAGTAATTTTAAATAATTTTAGAGGATAGAAACCACAGATCACAAAAACTAAAGGGAGATGTGAAAAGGGGACGGGATCAGTGTCGCAGCAATATGCGCAAAAACGGAACACATTGCTCGAGACAGTAATGATTCAATATATTATGAGGCTGAAAGCTAGTCGAGATATTATGTGTAAATAGTTTACAATGCTTGCGTAGTACTAAAGATTATTCGAACGTTGAGTTCTGATACCGTAATGGATAATGAGCTCTAGATCTCTATGATAGAAACCATTACTCGGTACGACACGTTTCACGTATTCCACTGCCGCTACGTCTCTGATCCAGCCCACTCGATATTTTATACCTTTATCTTATTATAGCAACATAACAATTTCTGTTTTAATCCAATACAAAGTGCTTATCCACGACAGGCTTCGTCAAAGGTATACAGGGTGTCCCGTAAACCGACGTCAACCCGGTGGATGCTGATAGGTTAGTTAGGTTAGATAGCCAAAATATACTAAAATAAAAAAAAAGTCAATCAATCTATCAATCTGTCACCATTTTACTTTAGGAAAAGGTTCTTAGTTTTTGAGGTAAGGACAGTTTTATGAAATTCACTTTACGTTAGTCACTATTTTGAGTGCCACGGCTACAAATGTTCTATGCAGTATCTGTGTTAAAACTTTCAATATCTCGAAAACTAAGCCACTTTTACTAAAGTAAAATTTTGATATACTGCGTAGTCATGACCTAACCTATCAGCATCCGCCGGTTTGACGTCGGTTTACGGGACACCCTGTATACATTACTCACATCCACAACAGGCTTCGTCAAAGAAAATACATCCCTCAGATCCATTTCTGTTTTATATGTAGTATCAATCAATCAATTATACTTTATTTGACACCAAAAAAACAGAGTATACAGAAAGCAAACAATCAGGAAATATAAAAGGCACAAAAACAGGCGCTCTTATCGCTAAAATGCGATTTCTTCCAGACCACCTTAAGGTAGAGGAAATAGTGAAAGAAGATTGGTAGGCGGTGTAGATCACAATAACACAATATAGATAACATACACAAACTTATACTTTATCAAAGAGAGGAAAACATTGAACCAGACAGGTGAACATTCAGGATAGACAGTCAGTTCTCGAGGAAATGAGCTTTGACCTTCGACTTAAAAACATTCAAGAAGGGTGCACGTCTTAGTATCAGGTAATATACCGATGTACCTGCGCAGTAGACAAATTTTAATAGCGCTCGAAATAAGCGTTTTTCTTTTGGTTTTCTAGGGGATCGATAGATGGCGCTACGGTTTGTGCGAATAAAGGTAAAACATTCAAACAGGGTTTCTTTAAAATAATAAGGAAGGAAAAGATGATCAAACAGATGCCAAAGCGTCTTTTGATGGAATATTTCTTTATTTGCCAATCATTTTGATCGAAAATTTGAAACTGTTTACTTCTGACATGGTTGTATGGGCTCGATCCCTTGGCCTTGAAAAAATGGCAGGCACAGTCTTGGTATGATTTTGACAGAATCTCACGAACGTCTCTATGGAGCAATGGGAGCAATAAACATGCCATCTGTTAAGTTTTTTAGGAACTAAAATTAAAAAAGAAAAGAATAACGCTCATTATATTGACCAATCAGGATTTGTCACCTTGAATACCTTGACGCTATTGGCTAATTGTTTTCGCGCCCTTTTCGCTGCTATCCGAATTTGCACCCTTTGAATAACTAAATTCGGGTTTTGTCGGAGACTCAGTGCTGCTCTGCGCAAACGAAGATTGACGAGCGGAATTATTTTCCTGGTCGTACTGTATTCCGCTGCGGCTACGTCTCTGATACAGCCCACTCGATATTTTATATCTATATATCTTATTATAGCATTCTGTTTTATATGTAGTATTAGGTTTTCGTCTCATTACCGTGCGTGCATACAATATCATAATATGTTGAAATAATCAACACCATCTCAAAAACACAACCATAAAGGATTAGAAATCAGTTCCACTATCACTGTTTAATTAAATTGTACAATTAAACTGATATAGTACTCATATTGAAGTTAAATATTCATATAATTTCATAAACTTAACCAACATCGTAAAGATAAGATAATGTCATAAAATTATCTTCATTAAATAGTTACACTTGAGATAATTATGTCAAAATTGTTCTCTTACATGTGTAAGATATGACCGTTTCAAAATAGTTTCAGTAGGTATCTGGGAATTCTAGAGTATATAAACATCATCATCATTGTAGGTCTTAACATCTATTGCAGAGGATAGACTAGTACCATTTTGTCCATACAAACGAATTTCCCTTTTTCCTCCCTGGATAATATGGCACTAGAGTAAACAATTTTTACCATACAATCTATGTTAGCTCTGCTATGTCCCTATGTTTTGCTTTTTTGCATTAATTAACATACATTTGAACAATAAAATTAAGTACCTATAACAAAAACATTTTTGAAAAAAAAGAAGATATTGTCGTTGCATTTCAAGTACACACAAAAAAAACGAAAAGTGCAATAAAACAGTAATTATTGTAGAAAATATAGTTTTTCGAGTATTTATTGACATACAGGATTTAAATATTAAGTACAGATTAACAAAAAATTAAAACCGCCTTAAAAAAAACTAAAAAGTAAAAAAATAATATTGCAGCCGATGACTTTTTCGTTCGCATCATAAGAACATTACGAAGTCGCTGTCAAGCCAGTACGATTCGTGACAGGACTTACAGTAGTTTTTTGGCTTGGCTTGACACTGACTTCTATATAAAACAAGTTAATGTTCTTATGATGCGAACGAAAAAGTCATCGGCTGCAATATTATTTTTTAACTTTTAAATTTTTTTGAAGGCGGTTTTAATTTTTTGTTAAAGTTTTGTATATTTCACACTTTATAGTGGTGAATTCAATAGGTCAATTTAATAGTAGTACTTTAAATTAACAAACGCACTAGCCGGCACTACGATTTTCAAAGGTTCCCCTCGATTTCTCTGGGATACCATCATCAGATCCTGGTTTCCTTACCATGGTACCACCCTTGGAATATCTTCTTTCCAACAAAAAAAGAATCATCAAAATCGGTTCATAAACGACGAAGTTATCCGCTAACACACATATAAAAAAAAAAAATATAATAGAAACCTCCTCCTTTTTTGAAGTCGGTTAAAAAGTAGATAAACTACTCTCTACAGAAAAATCACATAATTTGTAAAAAACAATGCTTCTTTCAATTCTTCTTTGAATTTTTCAGTCTTCTGTGTAGGTCAATAAGTAAACCAAATGTCGACTGTCTGAAAGAACAATCAGCATTCGGAAATACCAAAAATATTTCGTAGATTCTAGAAAATAAAATTTTCTATCGTATCGTCAAAGTATCAATTAAATGCGTCAAAATAATCTAATCTAAATCTATAGTTCGTATGACAATTGCTCCATTTGACAATTTTGAGATATAACACCAAAGGGACTCACGGCCGTATCAGGATGGTCGACAGAAACTTTTCTACAGCAAACCACCTTATCTAAAGTTTACGTTTTGTTTTTTATATATGGTAGGTGGAGTGGAAGAAATCTTTTAGTGATAATACCACCTCTTATTTGTACCAGTTAATATTTCTGTCCTGTTTTTACTAGGTAGTATATATTTTGTGTTTGGTAAGAATAATTAAAGTAAAATTAAATACTTAATTAATTTTTATATAGATTTTAGAATTACGTTAGCTATGTCTCTGTCCACCCCAAAAGAAAATACGGAATGATTTTATCCGAGTACATGTGCGATACTTTAACGTCACGATATTAATATTTCTTCTTCATATAAACCGTCTTCAAACTATATATTCTTATTCATATTAACAAATATATTCTCCATCTCTTCTTAATGATATCTTCTCCATGACGCAGCCATGATGAACAAGCATCCGTTCATAAAGAGAGCAACTCCATGACAGTGTTTAAACTCAATACTGTCGACGGATAGCTCTCTTCATTAACAGATTATAGTCCGCTACTGATGTTTCCTGTAGATTACAATATTATAATATAATATAAAGAGAGCAACTCCATGACAGAGTTTAAACTCAATACTGTCGACGGATAGCTCTCTTCATTAACAGATTATAGTCTGCTACTGATGTTTCCTGTAGATTACAATATTATTATATCAGGGATCAAAGATAATAAATAAAAGTAAAAGTTAGGGTCCCACTCCAGGAGTGCGATTTTTGAAACTCATTCTTTGAACTCAGCAGTTGAAAATGTTAATATTACTATGGAGATATGCATCTTTCTACTGCTGATTTGACACTCAAAAATCATACTCCAGGAGTGCGATTTTTGAAAGTCAAGTCAGCAGTAGAAAGATGCGTATATCCATACATTTTCAACTGCTGAGTTTAACGTATGAGATTCAAAAATCGCACTCCAGTTATTTCTTGTAGATTACAATATTATAATCAAAGATGTTTTTGGTATATACGACATATATACGACAGTACGACTATTAATATTATTATAAAACAAAATCGGGTCAGTTACACCATTTATAACCCAAGAACGGCTGGACCGATTTTAATGATCTTTGATTTGTTGGATTTGTCTCTGCCCCGAATAGCAGAGTAACTATTAAAATCAGGAAAAAATTCTCAACAATAAAATAAATCGAAAAGATTAACTTGTATGTTTGTCTCATCTAAATGGATTTGGATGTGGAACACATGAAATGCGAGTATTAAAAAAAGATTCCCACTATAATACTGATGTCGTCTCGAGGGTAACAACAGCTATTTGTTATAAAACAAAATCTTGCAATTTCCAACGCTACATTTTTTAGAAGCCTCTCCAAGATAACGCAAGGCAAGTGTCCTTAGTCCAACAATTTGAGCTCTAGTGTAAATTGGTTCAGCACGCCCTCATATTTGTTCTGTCACATATTTGGTTTGCTACCAGCTTCTGTACCCCTTCTATCGTCACACGAAGTACAGTAAGTTTAGCTATTTTGGGACTTAAAACGTTGGTTTAAGAGTTTTCTAAGGGACTTTAGTTAAAATATGGACTGATAGAGTTCATGTTTGACAAATAAGTTTTGATGTTACCGCCTTGGGTGTTTAACGTATTTTACGAGACACGAAAATTAATTAGGTTTTCGGAAACTCAAAATAAGTTTAAATTTAAACTGGATGTTAACTTTTTCCTAATTCGCTGACCGTTTTTTAAGAGGATGATCAGACCATCAAACTAAACAACTTTCCCTATGAGACCATCGAAATCGCAAAATAAAATCACCATGCAAAATTTCAATACTACACGTCCCAAATGTATGGGGATGCAGATTTTATTTTCCCCATACAAAACCGTCAGCATAATTAAGTTGTACCCTGTATATGTCTACGCACTTAAGCTCACTTTTAAATTGTATAACCTACTAGAGTTAACCCGCCACTTTTTCCGCACAAATTATATACCAGATTTTAAGTCAGATCATTAGCTATCAAACAAAAAAATGTTGTCAAAATCGGTTCAGTAGTTTTTGCGTGATACTCGTTCAAACAAACACACAAAGAAACAGCCAAACAAACACACAAACAAACAAACAGACAGACAAAAATTCCAAAAATTGGTGATATGGAATCAGGGACACCTAAAAACCATATCGTAACTTTTTTTTTGTTAATATCTTACAGACAAACTTTCTGCTACAGTTTTATAATAGTTTAGATGTCAGATTGAGATCTTTATAGCTAACATCTTTATTGCCACATTTTTTTAAATATTTTAATAAAATATGACCCCAGAGAAATATAGGAAAGTACCCGACTATACAGGGTGTAAGTGACAGCCTAGCAAATACTGAAACGGCGAACTCAGACCATCAAACTGAACAACTTTCACTATGGAGCCTACCTCAGGAAACGCGAAAGAAAATCACCTGTCCCATACATTTTAGTCGGGTAGGTACAGCAGTTTCGTATGGGACAGCTGATATTTTTCGCGTTTCCCGAGTTTCCCATAGTGAAAGTTGTTCAGTTTGATGGTCTGAGTTCGCCATTTCAGTATTTGCTAGGCTGTCACTTACACCCAGTATAGGAAATATAGCACTGCAAATGTCCAGGAGTGCGATTTTTGAATCTCATTCGCTGAGCTCAGCAGTTAAAAATGACAAAAATACTATGGAGATATGCATCTTTCTACTGCTGATTTGACTCTCAAAAATAGCACTCATGAAGTATGATTTTTGAAAGTCAAATAAGCAGTAGAAACATGCATATGTCCGTAATAATTTTGAAATTTTCAACTGCTGAGCTCAGCGACTGAGTTTCAATAACCGCACTCCTGGAGACTAAAGGACGTCCGAAGACTAGATGGATGAACACAGTTCGTAGTGATATGACCGAGTGCAATGTCTCCGAAGACGACACGTCAGAAATAGGGCAAGGTGGAGAGAACAGACACGGAAGGCTGGCCCCACCACCATGTATGTGATTAACAAAGCCAGGGAGAGAGAGAGAGAGAAATGAAAGAGAAATTAAGTAAAAAGATTACCTATAAGTACCCTTTACTTATAGTTTTTGCGTAAATAAAACCAAAACGAGAAGCAATGTTGAATAAATAGCATATAGTAAGTTTTCACTACCAGAAATTAGAAAATATACGTATCGTAAAACGACGTCAACCCGGTGGATGCTGATATACTAAAATAAAAAAATCTGTCAATCAATCAATCTGTCAACATTTTACTTTAGGAAAAGGTTCTTTAGTTTTCGAGATAAGGACAGTTTTATGAAATTCGTGAAACTCTTCACCCTATTCACCATTTTGAGTGCCACGGCTACAAATGTTCTATGCAGTATCTGTGTTAAAACTTTAAATATCACGAAAACTAAGACACTTTTACTAAAGTCAAATTCTGATATTCTGCTTAGTCATGACCTAACCTATTAGCATCCGACGTCTGTTTACGACGTTCTTTATAGCTAACATCTTTATTGCCACATTTTTTTAAATATTTTAATAAAATATGACCCCAGAGAAATATAGGAAAGTACCCGACTATACAGGGTGTAAGTGACAGCCTAGCAAATACTGAAACGGCGAACTCAGACCATCAAACTGAACAACTTTCACTATGGAGCCTACCTCAGGAAACGCGAAAGAAAATCACCTGTCCCATACATTTTAGTCGGGTAGGTACAGCAGTTTCGTATGGGACAGCTGATATTTTTCGCGTTTCCCGAGTTTCCCATAGTGAAAGTTGTTCAGTTTGATGGTCTGAGTTCGCCATTTCAGTATTTGCTAGGCTGTCACTTACACCCAGTATAGGAAATATAGCACTGCAAATGTCCAGGAGTGCGATTTTTGAATCTCATTCGCTGAGCTCAGCAGTTAAAAATGACAAAAATACTATGGAGATATGCATCTTTCTACTGCTGATTTGACTCTCAAAAATAGCACTCATGAAGTATGATTTTTGAAAGTCAAATAAGCAGTAGAAACATGCATATGTCCGTAATAATTTTGAAATTTTCAACTGCTGAGCTCAGCGACTGAGTTTCAATAACCGCACTCCTGGAGACTAAAGGACGTCCGAAGACTAGATGGATGAACACAGTTCGTAGTGATATGACCGAGTGCAATGTCTCCGAAGACGACACGTCAGAAATAGGGCAAGGTGGAGAGAACAGACACGGAAGGCTGGCCCCACCACCATGTATGTGATTAACAAAGCCAGGGAGAGAGAGAGAGAGAAATGAAAGAGAAATTAAGTAAAAAGATTACCTATAAGTACCCTTTACTTATAGTTTTTGCGTAAATAAAACCAAAACGAGAAGCAATGTTGAATAAATAGCATATAGTAAGTTTTCACTACCAGAAATTAGAAAATATACGTATCGTAAAACGACGTCAACCCGGTGGATGCTGATATACTAAAATAAAAAAATCTGTCAATCAATCAATCTGTCAACATTTTACTTTAGGAAAAGGTTCTTTAGTTTTCGAGATAAGGACAGTTTTATGAAATTCGTGAAACTCTTCACCCTATTCACCATTTTGAGTGCCACGGCTACAAATGTTCTATGCAGTATCTGTGTTAAAACTTTAAATATCACGAAAACTAAGACACTTTTACTAAAGTCAAATTCTGATATTCTGCTTAGTCATGACCTAACCTATTAGCATCCGACGTCTGTTTACGGGACACCTTGTATATTATTTAAAATAGTCAGTACGTATTGTTGAGGTTAGGTTTTAACACCATCCTATTGGAATGAGATAAACGTTAGGTATCTAGTTATTTAATAATTCGGTGACGCAACAAATTTTAGAACAACAATGTATTAGAAACGCAAGAACAATTGTTAATAAATTATTAGCTATGCTGCAGTTTACGACTCAGCTTTGTCTCTTGTTTGGATTATGTCAATTATTGAATGGTGGTTCTCTAAGCTACGAACGCCTCGAAAA
Source organism: Agonopterix arenella (assembly GCA_927399405.1). NCBI lineage: Eukaryota > Metazoa > Arthropoda > Insecta > Lepidoptera > Depressariidae > Agonopterix > Agonopterix arenella. The sequence goes on along the minus strand of OV656716.1, from coordinate 4,795,086 downwards.
AAATATCACCTAAGTCTAGGCTGATTCACGCACATTAACATAAGAAAGTTGGCCCGTTTGTTTTAGTACGTTAGAAGCGTGAAGCTCTATCGTGACATATAATTAATCAAAGGGGGTTCTATAAAGTCAGGTAACCTCCACGTGTCGCTTGAATCTGGTCCCTTTTGACAAGTTCGGAGTCCAGAGCACTCCTGGAGTGCGATTTTTGAATCTCATTCGCTGAGCTCAGCAGTTGAAAATGTCAAAATTACTATGGAGATATGCATCTTTTACTGCTGATTTGACATTCGAAAATCATGCTCCAGGAGTGCGATTTTTGAAAGTCAAATCAGCCGTAGAAAGATGCGTATCTCCATACATTTTCAACTACTGAGTTCAACATATGAGTTTCAATATTCTCACTCCTGGAGTGCGATTTTTGAATCTCATTCGCTGAGCTCAGCAGTTGAAAATGTCAAAATTACTTTGGAGATATGCATCTTTCTACTGCTGATTTGACTTTCTAAAAACGCACTCCTGAAGAATGATTTTTGAAATTCAAATCAGCAGTAGAAAGAAGCATATCTCCATAGTAATATTGACATTTTCAACTGCTGAGCTCAGCGAATGAGATTCAAAAATCGCACTCCTGGCCGTTTTTAATATAAAATTATTTCGAAACGAAGAGTGATCGAAACGTTACACTAACCGTATAGCACCAACATTACATTGTATGTAAGGCATACTGTACTCCACTCCAATTATCATCGAGTATCTAACTATGATAATACCTCGCTCACGAATATAACTCTCAGGGTTACGGAACCGTTAGTTTTGACGTTTTGTACTTCTCCACCATTTTGGAAATAACCATAGGATGGATTCCTAGTAGATTTCAACTAGCAGCTACTGCTAATCTTTGCAAAAAATCAGGTGCGCAGGATATTTTTAAGTGCTTAAGAGGATAGGCGGCCTGAAATGGTAGTTTGGAGAACAGGAGTGCGATTTTTGAATCTCATTCGCTAAGCTCAGCGTTTGAAAATGTCAAAAATACTATGGAAATATGCATCTTTTTACTGCTTATTTGACTCTCAAAAATAGCACTCATGAAGTATGATTTTTGAAAGTCAAATAAGCAGTAGAAAGGTATATATCTCCATACATTTTCAACTGCTGAGTTCAACGTATGATATTCAAAAATAGCACTCCTGGAGTGTGATTTTTGAATCTCATTCGCTGAGCTTATGCTTATAGTTGAAATTGTCAAAATAACTAAGGACATATGCTTCTTTCTACGGCCGATTTGACTTTCAAAAATCATACTCCAGGAGTGCGATTTTTGAAAGTCAAATAAGCAGTAGAAAGGTATATATCTCCATACATTTTCAACTGCTGAGTTCAACGTATGATATTCAAAAATAGCACTCCTGGAGTGTGATTTTTGAATCTCATTCGCTGAGCTTATGCTTATAGTTGAAATTGTCAAAATAACTAAGGACATATGCTTCTTTCTACGGCCGATTTGACTTTCAAAAATCATACTCCAGGAGTGCGATTTTTGAAAGTCAAATCAGCAGTAGAAAGGTATATATCTCCATACATTTTCAACTGCTGAGTTCAACGTATGATATTCAAAAATAGCACTCCTGGAGTGTGATTTTTGAATATCATTCGCTGAGCTTATGCTTATAGTTGAAATTGTCAAAATAACTAAGGACATATGCTTCTTTCTACTGCTGATTTGACTTTCAAAAATCATGGTTCAGAAGTGCGATTTTTGAAAGTCAGATGCATATCTCCATAGTTATTTTGACAATTTCAACTGCTGAGCTCTGCGAATGAGATTCATAAATCGCACTCCAGGGCTGCGTTCAGAACCTACGCCCCAGGTGCACCCCGAGTGCAACTTTTCGCACTAACACCGTTCTGAGCTTTGCAACTCGGTTGTCACAACTCAACCGTTCCGAACCTCTGACGGGTTGCAACTTTTAACCATCAAATTAGATGGTTAAAAAACACTCTGACGTGTTGATTATCTGTGGTTACTTGACTTTTCGCGCGTTTTGAATAAAAGTTTGTTTTTCAAATTATTTTTATTCACTTTTTGATTCGCTAACATGGAATGTTAGTTTTTTTATTGTATTTGGAAATGATGGAAGCCCTGGAAGCCCATATTACTTTAAATGTCAAAATTTGAGGTTATAAAACAACCGTGATCGTTCCGTAACTCATAGCGAGTTAAAAATTGGCGCGGTCGTTCCGTACCTTAGAGCGAGTTTAAAAACAACCGCACCTAAAGGTCGTGAGCGCACCCCAGTGCTTTTTCCCAATAAAGCACTTGTCAACTCAGACGTAAGTCTGGTCCAAATGCAATCAATTAGGAAAACCCTACTCAATACAAATTAAAAAAAATTATGGTTTTAAGTTTAAGTATACCCTATTACTTTTGAAATAACTGACCACGATTCTAATCGGGTATGCTACCGATATCCTTCCAGCAATTACCATAAGAAACACCATAAAATAGGTCACTTCGTTGCATCACTAAACAAAATGGCTACTTTGTCAAACAATTGAAGACAATATGTAACAAAACACATGCAAATGAACCTAGGAGTTAGAACAATTTGTTAGTAATGTTTCAAAGACATTTGCGTTTCAAAGGAAAGAATGCTGAGTTTCTGTTTTCGAAAATTACGACATACTTTGTTTAGTAGACCAATAGGGTGGGATGTGTGCTTGTGATTGGTCGAGAAAATCCATGCTAGTTTCATCGAACGTACAAACAAATATTATAAGTAACGAGCTTTAACCCGCGATTTTGTCCGCACAAATTATATACCAGATTTTAAGTCAGGTCATAAGCTATCAAACAAAAAAGTTTCATCAAAATAGGTTCAGTAGTTTTCGCGTGATGCTCGTTCAAACAAACAAACACACAACAAACAAAAAAATCCAAAAATTGCTGATTAATTAGGGACACCTAAAAACCATATCTTAACATATTTTTTTTGTTAATATCTTCAATGTACAGACAAACTTCCTGTTACAGTTTTATAATAGTTTAGATTTAGCACCTAAAACATAAGCACCAAAGTATAAATAAAAGATGCGAAATAAGGCAGTCTTATCGCTAAAAACCTATTTCTTCTAGACGATCTTGGGTAGAGGAAATGGTGAATGGTGGTGGTGTTCATCATTGTTGAAGTTTCGGAAATATATTTTACATAAAGTATTGATGCCAACGAAAATGAAAACCACCATTTCTGCAATAAATTTTCAGATTCCCATGGGTACGACCGAAATGTATGGAACCGCTGTTATTGTCGCGATTATGATGTTATATGTTTGATGGTCTGAAGTAGGCCTGCACTATCGCAAAAGCTGTTACCTAGGTCTAAATCTTAGAAAAAGTATATTTCTAGAAAGAGCCTCATGCTTCTACCGTATAAAACAAAAGGGGCCAACTTTCTTATGTTGGTGTACGTGAGGCGCGTGTATATGGAAAGGGTTTAGACGCCAATACTGGTTACAATTTTTTTCTACGTTTTTGTAGCTTCGACTGTCAATCTTGACATATAACTTATCCAAGGTACTAATGATACCTTTGGTGAAAAGAGAATTGGCAACACTGAAGGCCAAGTACAAAAATACAATAAGTTCTTTAAAGTAATAATAAATAAAACAAGGACACTGTAAAAACGTGGTTTTACAGTTTTAACGTGTCACGCAAACTGATTAGCGCTGAGTTATTTCAAATAATTCTCACATAAAGTAGGTATTGCAAATGTGGAGACCTCGAAAATGTTTGTTGCTATTCCAATATTATACCCAGTACTTTTTAATATACCAACCAGGCGGAGGACAGTCGCCTTTTGGTGGCTTTTTCCGATTCAGTTTGCATAGAATGTGCTGCAATCTATTAACTATTTCGCAGAATTATGAAAAAAAAACATTTTATTGTCTATGTCAATGTCTAATAGACAGATGACAGATTCACAAAATGGCTACCTATCTTGCGTAATGCGCAAATTGTTTGTAGTTTTCGTTCAATTTCGTGCCGATTTAGTGATGTTCTGGAGTTTCTGTTTTTCTCTTACCAATGTTTAGATTACAGGAATAGTAAAGATACTGGAATTTCACTCGATCGGTGCGGGATTGAACTAAATCTAGCATTCAAAACAATAATATGCATCGGTATGAGTAGATATAAGTAGGTATGTATAGTATAGGTTGAATTATTGTCAGTGAAACATAGATGGCGCTAGCTAGCCTTCAATTTGACATAAGGTGGATGCATAATTTTGCCACAAGTGGGTTCTCTTTTCTAATATACTTATATTACTCTTTGATACCAACCTACGTACTTTGTATGTTGGGAGTATAAAAAGCAAGCAATAGATTATTGGGACAATATGGGGCATCGTGCGGAAACCTGCATACGCTGACGAAGAAATTCTGATATGTGAAGTCCTACTAAACCGAATTGTGCACGCGTGGTGGACTAACGTCGGTGCATACGAGGATTAGGCCTGTGCCCAGCAGTGGGACGTATATAGGCTGATGATGATTGATGCATTTGGATAATGTATGCTACCTGACCTGGTTGTAAGCTTATATCAAAATAAGGTAGTAAAAAAGAAGTAAAGACATTTTTTTTAATGTTAGGAAGGCAAAAAGAAAAGCGACTCTCTGAATAGGTATGGTACCCTATGGCCAAATCCTTATTGGTTCAGAAAAGAATTTTTAATTTCTTGACTATCCATAACAACTAGTTTCCTACTGATTTAGATTCAATATTGAATGTGCAAACGAAATGCTTCTTGAGATTCTTGAGTAAGTATGCAATAGACATATCCTCTATCTTTCTTTTGGAAATAGGTTGAAAAAGAAAAAAAGATTTAAAGACGAGAGAGTATGTACATACTTCTGTAATGATCTGTTTATAAGTTCATGCCAATGACTTGTTCATACCTAACACTTATTATGCATCAAAATATCCTGCGTCCTGACTGCTTTTCTTAGAAATCGGTCGCTGTATTTGAAATCTGCTAGATATGAGAATTCAAATCAAATCAAATTAAATTAAATATACTTTATTTTACACAAAAACATAAACAGTAAAATACAGAAATAAAAATACAAGAGGCACAAAATAAGGCGGTCTTATCGCTAAGAAGCGATTTCTTCCAGACAACCTTAGGGTAGAGGAAACGGTGAAAAGAAGAAAGGTAGGCGGAGAATTCATCATTTATAGTAACCTAACTTGAGAAGCACTGAAGGGATTTTGATGTGGTTTTCAGAGATATGTAGGTAGGTCGCATATAAAATCCTAGAGCTCGTATTCATTATATCTAATGCTATTATAAAAGAAAGCCAAGCCTCGAGTCGAGCTACAACAAAAACGTCCCGAAATGTGACAAACTTAGTAACATATCTTTTAAAAATGCCATTGAATCATATTCAAATCAGCTGTGCGTACACCGAAATGTATGGACAAACAAAAATGACGGTGTCACACTTCATAATAAACCTTATTCAATTGCAATAATGGCTAATTTTAATCGAGGGCCCAAATCACCTGTTTAAATAGTGGAACAGAAATGTATTGTGCTTATGAGACTTGTGAACAACTCAAGAATTTTACTTGATGAAGAATCTAATTTTGAATGAAATGAAACCATGATACCTTCGTGTTTTGAAGGAAGGACAATTAGTGAACAATAAAATAATTATTTCTGTGGGGACAATAACAATGAAAAGTAACTTAAAAGCATCTTCACTATCATAGTTCTTCACGATATCTTGATTACTTATACAGGGTGTCCCGTAAACCGACGTCAACCCGGCGGATGCTGACCCTGTACCCGGACTTTCGATGTTCGATTTATCGCCACTATTTCGGTCCGCACTTCATTGTAATAGAGTTGACATTGGAACGAAAACGTTCACGCAATTGCAAAGTTCGAATGTGCGGGTAGAGGCCCTGATAGGTTAGGTCATGACTAAGCAGAATATCAAAATTTGACTTTAGTAAAAGTGTCTTAGTTTTTGAGATATTGACAATTTTAACACAGATACTGCATAGAACATTTGTAGCCGTGGCACTCAAAATAGTGACAAAATAGTGAGGTAAAGAGTTTCACGAATTTCATAAAACCGTCCTTGTCTCGAAAACTAAGAACTTTTTCCTAAAGTAAAATGTTGACAGATTGATTGATTGATTGACAGATTTTTTTGTAATTTTATTTTATTCTAGTATATTCTGGTTAGGCATGAACTAACCTATCAGCATCCACCGGGTTGACGTCGGTTTACGGGACACCCTGTATAATTTTATTATTGCAGCCTAAAGCAAATAAGACAAAAGAAACCAAGGTAGAAAAGAAAGGACAGATGAACCAGACAATAAGATCTCAATCTGCAGGTGAAAATCGATCATAAAGGCATCAGGCATCGACAACATCAGATCTCAGAGTCCCTACTGCATCCGACCCCTTCTTTGTTTGGAGCAGTTTCCCGTTCCATCCATTTCAACTACGCCTTAAAACTGCATGAAAATAATCAAATCAATATATATATTTTTTAAACCCCCCCTAATAATAATAATAATATAGAAAAAATATGATTTGCATGCTGATTCGTATGAAGTGGAGTGCGATTTTTGAATCTCATTCGCTGAGCTCAGCAGTTGAAAAAGTCAAAATTACTATGGAGATATGCTTCTTTCTGCTGCTGCTTTGACTTTCAAAAATCGCACTCCTGGAGCACGATTTTTGAAAGTCAAATCAGCAGTAAAAAATCAGCATTAAAAAGATGCGTATCTCCATCTCATTCATCTCTTCTCCATCAATTCTTCTATCGAGTCGATTGCATGTCATTTTATATTTTTCCAGCCCAGTATTTTGCCACGCGGATAGCACTACCAGCAGCGTCCATAAGCTCCATTCGCGTGCAAGTTTGCGGGCAGGAAGGGCAAGATGTACCCTATTCTCTACAAATAACATTCGATTCATCATGAATTCATCAGATAGTATTGATAAGAGAGTACATCTGTGATAATGAGAGAAATAAACTATTTAGTAGCATAGATAATTATTATCAACATAATTGTTCATGTTCGGATTTTGTTCGATTTAAGACACATTAGTCAAAGGATCTAGAACGTAGTAACTTTTTTTTTATTTTTAATAGTTTTGCGCTTGGCTTCATCTCATCTGATGGGAAGTGTAGATGAAGCCGAGGATCTAGCGCGCTCACCCAGAAAAAGCCTATTAAGGTGGTTGCAGAGGGGTCAATTTAATATAAAACTTTGACGCACAATACGCGTAGACGGTATTAATATAAGTAACTTTGTATATATGGAATATGGAATAACATTTGCAATTTATAAAATAATTACGCAGATATAAAGCTTTGAAATTTTTCATACAAAATTTTAAAAGCTTTATATCTTCGTAATGATTTTATAAATTGCAGTGTGACGCGGCAACTAGATTTTCTAAACTATTACTTCAATTCTACTTTCCATATATAAAATATTACTTTAATTAATTTCGTCTACGCGTATTGTGCGTCAAACGTTTGTATGGACTGAAACCACCTTAAGTCTTCTTTTAAAAATATACTGATTGTATTTGCTTGGAAACACAGACGCAGGGAGAGAGTTCCAAACCTTACCGGTTCTCATTATAAAAGAGGATGCGAACCTTTTTGTGCGGATTGTTGGAATATCGACTACGTATGGATACAGTCTCGCACTACGTCTTGTCGTACGTTGGTGGAAGGGGGATGGTGGAATCAGGTCATGTAGCTCCTGGGCACACTCGCCGAAATGTATCAGATAAAACACCGACAGACAAGCGACCAATCGCCGGTGTTCCAGACTATGTAACTTAGCCTCGACTTAACTTATTATTAATCTGTGGTTAAAGCTTCATCAAAAACATCTACGTTTACATATACATACATATTATTTACTTATAAAAAACAGTAAGTATGCGAAACCAATTACAGTACATATGCAAACCGCACTATTACAAAATGTTATTGTTACTTACTTGTGTAACACTAACATGTTAGTACCTCAGATTGCGAGGTTATCTCCTAAAATAGGTACATGGTCTTTCTTAATATGCTGACGGTTTTTTAAGAGGATGATCAGACCATCAAATTGAACAACTTCCTCTATACAGGGTGTTACAGAAGTAAGAATAAAAATTGAAAACTTTTAAGGGTGTGGTTTAGACCAACAAACTGAACAACTTTCACTATGGGACCAACATCAAAATCGCGAAAAAAAAATCTTTTGTCAAATACGTTTAGCTCAAGTTGATAGTAGAGTTTAGTATGGAATATCGCAAACGCATCGCATCATGGCGATTATGGCAAATCTCCTCATTTTGGGGGAGGCCTATGTCCAGCAGTGGACATCGGCTGATATGATGATTATGATGATGGAACATCCGATATTTTTTTCTCGATTTCGATATTGGTCCCATAGTGCATGTTGTTTAGATTAATGGTTTTAAGGTGGTTGCAGATTTAACTTTTGTTTGGACTGAAACGACCTTAACCAAAAAATTTAACCTTAACCAACCTTAAATGTTTATTTGTATTTTTGTAACACCCTGTATAGGACTAAGATCGATATCGCGAAAAATTAGTTTCATAGAGAAAGTTTGTGATTTTGATCTTTTTAACCATCCCCTTTGCCGTGTGCTTTGGTGTGCTGCTTCATATAGCACTAATCCAGTCGGATGTTGTATATAGCCACTGCATCTGACCCCACCTCTGATGGCGTCGGTCTTCCGCTCCATCAGACATAGGAGGGTAAGGAGTCGCGTGGCTAGAGGTCTCTCGAGACGTCTTTCGTTCGGCTCGCGATTCAGGTGGCTCCGCGGCTCCGCCATTTTATGGCGGTTTCGGGTGTGTTTTTGTATAAAAACAGGGCTTTGAGATCGCCATATCAATTACCGTACAATGAACGTTAACTTGAATTATAATAATATTTTCAACACTTGATACTGGCGAAATCTTTAAGGAAACGCCATTTAATAAAAATAGAATAGAGGGTAAGGTTAAGAGTGAATCTGCGTTTAGTGTGTACACTTATGTACTTCAAAATATCCTGTTGAATACCTGACTGCTTTATTCTGAGTATAAATTAACAGTTGCCATCGAAAACGATTAGGCATCCATGATCATCATCGTCATCCCCTTTAAAAACCGTCAGCATATTAAGAATGACCCTGAATAAAACCAAACTATGTAGGTAACTTATATCCTGTATGGTTCAGAAATGAATAATTTAATTTTATTTACCTTTGGCGCGCTCATAGAGATCTAGAGAGATGCCAACCAACGCGCTGAGTACGAAACCTAGTGTCGCATCACCACCAGTACCACGCGATAATGGTACATTATGGTACAAGTGTGTAATGTTGGTGATTACCGCTGAGGCGCCATTGAGACCCAAGCCGTAGGCGAGAGTCTTAAGAGAGCCGAGGACGGTAATCATCAATACACACGTTTATCATACGACGTTTTTCAACACACTTGTGAAGAAAATAATAATAAAAAATCATTTTATTTAGTAAATAAAAAGTTTATTTTGAGAATTTATTTGTAATATTGAATATGATCTTTTTTGTATCGAAACTTTTTTAAGAACAAAGCAACTCAAGAACTCAACCAAGAAGTTTAGATACCTACGAGCGTTAACCCGCGACTTCGTCCGCACAAATTATATACCAGATTTTAAGTCAGATCATAAGCTATCAAACAAAAAAAGTTTCATCAAAATCGGTTCAGTAGTTTTTGCGTGATACTCGTTCAAACAAACAGACAGACAAAAAATCCAAAAATTGGTGAAATGGAATCAGGGACACCTAAAAACCATATCGTAACTTTTTTTTTGTTAATATCTTCAATGTACAGACAAACTTCCTGTTACAGTTTTATAATAGTATATAGTATATATAGTATATAGTATAGACTATAAAAAACCTGTAACTCACTTGTGAATAATAGTTATGAAAAAGTCACAGTTTGATTATAGGTGTCATTATGTGCCTAATTGCGGTGAAGTAAGGGCCATTTTATGAGCAAGTGTGTTGAAAAAAGTATTTTGTTAGCTTGAATGAGCTCATTATCCATTGCGGTATCAGAACTCAACGTTCGAATAATCTTTAGTACTACGCAAGCATTGTAAACTATTTACATATAATATCTCGACTGGCTTTCAGCCTCATATTATATTGAATCATTACCGTCGCGAGCAATGTGTTCCGTTTTTGCGCATATTGCTGCGACACTGGTCCCGCCCCCTTATTACATCTCCCTTTAGTTTTTGTGATCTGTGGCCGCGCTCTATACAAACGAAGTTTGGTTATATTTTCAATACTAACCAATTATATTCAGTGAAATATTTCAGAAATAATCTAGAAAATAATGTCTATGTTTGTATTTGGTCAGATTTTCTTTAAAATGTTTAATTGCAAAGTTATAGCGCCGCAAAGATTTCCATACAAATCTTAAATTAATCCTAGCATTGAAACTGTGAAACGAAAATCAGATTGAATACAAGCATAGAGATTAGTTGTTAGATAATTTCTGAAAAATTTCACAGACTTTAATTGGTCAGGTATTAAAATTAATTTAATAATTTATTCTCCGACTGACTCAAAACGCTTGGTAGCGAAGCGATAGCGGTGAGAACAAAATATATCATGGGTAGTAATTGTCATGTAAAACATAACTTTTAATCGTTTCGTAGCTATTTTTGGATCACTAGACAAATTGTCACAGATGAGTCAGGTGACCAATCTTTGATCAACTTTGAGGTTCGCCACATAGATACATAAGGAATTCAGTATCGCAATTCCGTATGTATGTGGCGGGTCTTAGAATGGGAGCAACATTGAAATCGCGATGAGGCTCTGTAGTCTATCATCATCATCATCTTATAATTAAGAGGGTACCGAGCCTATAGTGCTGCAATGACTACAATGTGACATTCTTGTACCTTAATTTATTTTCTAACTGTTTGTCTCTATGAACTGATTTATATTTTAGCCGGAATAAAAATGTGTTTTATTTGGAATTTTTATTGATAAACGATAAAAGGTAAAAGTTAAAAAAAATTGAATAGGTATCTGTGGATTTATAAGGATGGAGCTCTCTACATTAGATCCAATTTAAGAAAGATTGCATCATTAATTGCAGTGAAAAATAATTGGAATTTTTTTTACTGTGTTTTTAATATGGGTATTATGTGACAATAAATTAAAAAAAAAATAAAAAAAGACGTTGCCATGACGGAAAGAGGTACCATTGATCCATTATGCGAGTAGGTAACCCTAATCGACTACTAACTTTTTAAAGTTACTTAAAAAAAGAAAATAAGCGTGACAGCCGTAAACGGGCGCAAGTTTAAATCGTAACTAAACAAACGTAATGTCCCATTTTCTGATAGTTGTTATCGGTGTATTTTACAGTGTAATCAGAGATATAAACCTTTTTTTATTTGCTTACCTGCTACGTGAATGTGACCCCGGTTTTTTATTGACTATTTTATGGAATGGAAACTGATTAGAAACTGTGTAGTTTTTGTGTGGGAAATTATTAATTTCTGAAATATGAAATAGGTATGGGTACCTGCCTGTTAAAAAAACTTATTTGTACCCAATGACATTTTGTTTAATTTTATTGTACTTTAAGGATGAAGATAAAAAAAACAAATTGGTACTATTTGCCAACCTAGTCAAATCAACGACTCTTTATTTTATTGAAATTCAAAACGCGCGCTTTGTATCAAAATTGCACTAAAATTAGTCAATACGGTGTCAAATAACTCAAGCTAAAAAAATGACAAAATGTTTAGCGTTATTATTAAACGTTTTTTTATTTTAAAAAATTTAAAGTTTTTTTCATTTAGTCAAATACTTACCATATTTAATTGTTTTTAGTTGGTACCTAGATACCGGGCTGGATGTATCCATTTGTGTATGCACTATTAATTTAGGGGTATTACCATAATTGTTTTTTAAATTAATTTCAAGCAAGCACGAAGATATACCGAAAACTTAGATAAACTTTACGTAAGAACACCTAACCTACAAAAACTACAGGTGAATCTATCCAAAATAATTCATGATTTATTGTTGCGTTATGTTATTTCTTATGTTTTTTCTTAATTATTTTTGTGGTTAGTATAAAAAGGAAAATTCTCACCGAAGTGCTTCCTCTGCAGTTTCCCCCCTGAAAAATGGGCAGCCATCTTGAATCACATGTTATCTTTTTAAAATACTATAGATAAAGATGCTGTCAATCATGTGACCAATCACAGACCAGGAAAACCCGATATTATCTCGATTTTCACGACGAAAATCTAGTCCAATCAATTTAATTTCAATAATCAATTTATCTTTCTTTCATTCAATAGCGTATGTCCCGCTAAAATTTGACAGTTGAAAACTCACAAATGAAAAGAGACACTTTAAAAACTAAATTACATAAATTAACACAAATTTGTTCCAAATTATAGTTAATTACGTAATAGTTATTTAAAAGCGTAATTCTAGGCTTTTAAAAACTGATTTTCGACACTAATTTGGTGATAATTAAGTTAAAAAGTGTGTAAACTGTTCTGTTACTCGCTGTGAAAGAGTCTCAGGTAAAATGGCGTCTCATGGTACACGTTGTGAGTTATATAGAATCTAACCTGTTACGTCACATCGTTGGACATGCTATTATTCATATTTTCTTATCGTTTCTAGTACAGGCCAGAGGAAAATCAGCCATAAAGAACGGAGTAGAATCAGGAAGTGGGCTTTCAATTTTCAATACTATTGTTTTGTGTTGGTTGACCAAGTGAGAATAAGTGCAAGCTTCTTTGCAAGTTACGTTGTAAAATTACATATTGGTATTGTAATACCTACTAGCTGTAGTTTGTTAAAGAGTAGTTTATGTTTTTTCAGGCCTAAACAAAAATACTGTCAAACTTTCGCTCTGGAGTGCGATTTTTGAATCTCATTCGTTGAACTCAGCAGTTGTAAACATCAAAATTACTATGGAGATATGCATGTTTCTACTTATGATTTGACTTTCAAAAATCATACTCCAGGAGTGCGATTTTTGAAAGTCAAATCAGCAGTAGAAAGATGCGTATTCAATACATTTTCAACTGCTGAGTTCAACGTATGAGATTCAAAAATCGCACTCCAGTTGAAACGCTCATTAAAGTTAATCCTCCATTAAATCTCTTGCTGACAGTTAGTGACAGCTGACTTTTTGTCTTGTTGACGTAGTTAAAGCTAGCAATAGATTTAATGGAGGATTAACTGTAAGGAATGTTTCTGCAACTATATTTTGTTTTTACCTAAGAAATAACGCTAAATGGGGCTATAGTTTCTATCTATTGTAGCTAAGAATTTATATTGTAATATCTAGTTTATAAGAAGTAGGTAATTAATATAGTTAGGAAAGTATTGTGTTGTAGTTCTTGGCCACATCTTCTCTACACCTTTCTACATCTCTACATGCGGTGCCGGTAGCTTCAAAAATAGATCTAACATTTAATACCTTAATTTTGGTTTTGATGCTCACTTTGAATTCAGCTGTTTCTTGCAATATTTTAAAAAGATTTTTACTAGATGCATGCAGCTTTCTAATTAATTCAACTTATTTTCTTTAATAATTAAGAGATTTAATTTTTCAGAGACCACAATAATAATTACTATATTTATTTTGAATTACCTGTCGTCATAGCCTTATTTAATTGCGCTTTATAAGTAGTTATGTATTATTTTTGATTTAGTTAAATACATTTAAAAAAAATGATTTTTGACACCTTTTGATCCTACACACTATTTGAACTGGGGTGCGATTTTTGAAACTCATTTGCTGAGCTCAGCTGCTCAGCAGTTGAAAATGTCAAAATTACTATGGAGATATGCATCTTTCTGCTGCTGATTTGACTTTAAAAAATCATACTTCAGGAGTGCGATTTTTGAAAGTCAAATCAGCAGTAGAAAGATGCATATCACCATATTTTGCGCTTGGCTTCAGCTCACCTGATGGAAAGAGAGAGGGATGAGTTTCAAAAATCGCACCCCTGAACTACATTTTTTGCTACATTGTATAATCCCAGTGTCCCACGTTAATTAAATAATGGCGGAATGTGTAGATCATGCTTTAAAGTTGGTATTTTCAATGTTGTTTTTAGCCTTGTTCAGTGCTAATCGGTTGAGCTGTTTTGGGAATACTCATATCTCAACACAACTTGTTGATTTCGCTCTCTATTGCAGCTAGAAACTTACATATTGAACTATTGCAGAGATTGAAATTTTTCATTTTTCATCATAAATAATTTTTTTTTAATGTAGGTACACACGGTGACACATCAAGCTATACAAAACCGTGACGTTATACATTACTCGTCCTACGCGCGGCCAGCTTATTTTGGTTTTGTATAGCTTGATGTGTCGCCGTGCGTACATTTCTAACTAAAAATTATGTATTCAACAAAATACATCACTCACATACACAACTGGCTTCGTCAAAGAAAATACATCACTCAGATCCACAACTCGTTTCGTCAATAAATACATCCTGAATATCTGCAGCAAGGTTCGTCAACTTCCATATAAAAATGTAAAAAAAGGGGGGGGGGGGGGCTACAAACTATAAACCTCCTCCAAAGCCTCTCCCTGAGGGACAGTTCCAAGAACGGTGGCAGCATTCCCCCTCTGTATCGCCAAGCTTATGCGCTGACGAAGGTAACTGCCAGCCCTCTTATCACCAGTGGTCTATTAAAGGCGCGCTGAAAAAAATATATATTTCATTTTCAAAATTTCAAATGTTTCCAGTTAAATATTTCTTGAATTCTGGATAAAATATTTCTTTCTGGGTCCGATTTTTTTTTTGCAGTGTCTACGACGAGGGAGTGAGTTGTGTCTGAGTATAGGGGCGAAAATATTCATGGATTTTGTCTACATGATTTTGTCTAGTTACATGGTGTATAAAAAACCTCAACACATATGGTGGTGCCATACACTTAATATACTGTAGTAAAAGTTTCTCCCATGGTAATAGTTGTTCAGTTTGATGGATAACCTCTTAATTTAACTTAGGTATTCACAGTTTAGTCATACTTAGGCAAAGTTCCTGCCCACCCCGCAAGCGATTATAGCTTGAATTTTATACAGGGCTTTTTTAAGGGGATGATCAGACCGTTAAACTAAACAACTTTCTTTATGGGAACAATATCGAAATCGCGAAAAAAAATTTTGCTGTCCCATACATTTGGGTCGAGTAGGTTTGCATTATGAAAGAGCAGATTTTTTTCGCGATTTCAATGTTAGTGCCTTAGAGAAAGTTGTTTGACGGTCTGATCATCCCCTTAAAAAGTGTCAGCATATTAAGAACTAGGTAGGTGCTTTATTTGCTTGTCAGTGTTTCAGTCAGCATCTCAACATCAAAAATATCTCGTCCCCATTCCATTATCAGAGAATATCTCTCTAGATACACAAAGTAAACTGACTCTATTCCACATAATATAAGGCTCTAAACATAATACTTATGTCTACGGCATTAGTATCTAAATGGCGTAAATTGCGGGACTTGGTGTGTTTAATGTAAACCTAGCCGTGTTTGTATTCAGATAGTGACAAGTCGAAAATTAAGGTGGATGTTGGAATGAATGAAATAAGGTTAAAGATTGTTTGATTAACATTTTATTGTACCTACCTACTGAATTTAACAAGCCTTGAGAAACCCAGCTGGTATGAAGTTGACTGTGACTGTGAGCCTACTGGGCTGCGTTCAGAACCTACGCCCCAGGTGCACCCCGAGTGCAACTTTTCGCACTAACGCCGTTCCGAGCCTCGGTGAACGGTTCCGTAAAAACAACCGCACCCAAAGGTCGTGAACGCAGCCCTGGGTGTTAGGTTAAACAGTTGCATTTACTTTAAGGGGTGATTGTCCCCATGATACTGAAAAACTTTCCCAAAGAAACCTACAGGAAATTCGCAAAAAAAATCTACTTTCCATACTAAATGCAATCAGCTAATCGAACGTTTGTATGAAAAGGAGAAAATTTTATTTGCGAATTGCCTACAGGTTTCTTAGGGAAAGTTGATCAGTAAGATGAGTACAATCACCCCTTCAAAGTAATGCAACTGTTTACCCTAACAGCCTATAATATAAAGTATAATTATGTATTAATGTGTAGGTACATAACGTTAGCTTAAAAATTTATAATTATAATAGTTATTAATTCGTGTTATGTTGTAGAGTTTCTTACCGCATCTTCTCTACAGCGACGACACGTACCGACGCGGTAGCTTCAAAAAAAAGATTTGACGTTTAATAAGTGGGCTTCAAGCTCCTTTATACCAGACCAGAATGTGGGACATGGCTCCAAGCGTTACCTTATATTATATATATTATATTATAACACTTTATTGTACACACGGACATAATAATACACAAAGCCTACCTATACCTTCATCGCAACTAAGTACACTTTTAGACAACAACTCATTGAGGATTGCCGCAGCCTTGAGACTTGGTTGTAAGATATGCGTTCCGCACCAATGCATCTGTGGATCCTGGGTGCAGGCCAACCCATCATGCCTTAAGCTGTAGGAAGTGTTCGGGACGATGGCCACGATACCATATCGTAATGACATAATCCGTAGAGCGCTGGTGTCGGCAAACGTCCCGAACATTCTTGAACCAACCGGCTTAAGCCGCACAGACGGCAAAAGGCCGGACGGCTTAACCCTCATCCCATGGGAAAGGGACCGCTGCCTCCTATGGGATTGGACCTGCGTTTGTACTTTGCGCGATCGCATCTTCAGGGAACTACGCGGGTGCCAGGATCGGCGGTGGAAAGTGCAGCACGGGTAAAACACACCACGTACTCACTTTTAGAGGCAACGTACCTATTTGTGCCAGTAGCGGTGGAGACCACAGGGCCCTGGGGTACCTAAGCCAAAAACTTCATTAAATCCATTGGCCGTCGTTTGAGGGAGAGGGGCCGAGACCCCCGCTCCGGGTCGTACCTGGTTCAACACATTTCCCTAGCCATACAGCGTGGAAACGCCACGAGCTTGATGGGCACATTTCAACTGGGTTCGACTTGAGGCGGACTCTTTGACTGAACTAGTATTATATATTCTTTGACTGAACACAATTACTTAGTTATGAATCTACTTGGCTTAGCGCAGACTTCGATAAAACAAATTAATGTTCATAAGATGCGATCGAAAAAGTCATCGGCTGCAATATTATTTTTTTAACTTTTTAGTTTTTTTGAAGGCGGTTTTAATTTTTGGGTAAAATTTTGTTTAGTTCACAATTTTCAGTGGTGAATTCTTTAGTTGAATTTAATAGTAGTGCTTTAAATTAACAAACGCACTAGCCGGCACTACGATTTTCAAAGGTTCCCCTCGATTTCGATGCCATCATCAGATCCTGGTTTCCTAATCATGGTACCCACCCTTGGAATATCTTCTGTCCAACAAAGAAAGACTCATAGAAATCGGTTCATAAACGACGAAGTTATCCGCGAACACACATAAAATATACGGTCGAATTGAGTAACCTCCTCCTTTTTTGAAGCCGGTTAAAAACTATTTAATACATCTAAAGTGCCATCTATTGTCGAATAGCATAATTATGTTAACGCTTCACCGCTACCTATTGATGAATAGTATCAACTAAAAAAAAAACATTATCAACGCCATCTCTTGACGGCAGCTAAAACTATAACTTAAAGGTCTTTTCTAGTACACAATGCTATCGAGGTATGTTGAAAGCCCCTTTTATCTGAACGTTGGTAGCAATTCTGTTTTTGGTGCTGCCATTTTAGGAAACCTTCCTTATTTTAAATGTTATTTTTACCCGACTGCTCCAGAAAAGGGATTTTTTTTAAATTATTTATGTATGTAGATAAGGTATGTATGTATGTAAATTTCTTTGACACGCGTCTTCACAGCCTAAACGAATTGATTGATTTTACCATTTGAGGTGTAATTAGATTGGTAAAAATTGTAGTATGGACATTGTAGAGAAAAACAAGCTCTAAAAGCAATTTACTCATGAATTTATAAATATTACCCAACAACTACTATTATTTTAATCAAGGTGTAAGTAAATACGATAAGCCTACCACATACACTTCAAATGATGGAGAATAGCTCTCCTCCCTGGCTTTCAGAAGTCGTGAAATTATTATTATTATTTTTTTTACTTATATTTAGTGGACTCTTGCTTGTGCTAGGTATTCAATAGTTTGTGACAACTGCAGGGCTAGTATGCCAACCCGCGATAGCGTGATATAGCGCTATCACGCTTCCGCTCTCTTTCTATTTGCGCGCGAACGAACGAGATAAAAGACTAAATTTGACAGGTGGATTCGTGTTCAATGTCGTTATCGTGAGTTGTTGTACTAGCCCCGCTAATCGCGGGAACGATATTCATGGCAAATTTAGATCCTTTAAATAGCAACATTGCTAAGCTGTCAATGTCATTTGTCAAAGATTCGTCGAAAATCTCCCGAATCTTCGTAATTTTCTTTCATTCACAGCTATCAGCGGGTGCTTGTACGTAACTTTAAATTAAATGAATTTCTATTTATCATCCGAAAAATATGCAAAACAAGCAACACCAAGCTTCTTAAACAAAATTACCTATCGATTTGTGAAAAAAAATGAAGTGTAACTTAAAAAAATCAATTCAAAATAGGTTATGTAAAAGGTGCAAATTGTTAATGTTAAAAAACGTGGTTTTTCTTAGATTTCTAAGTGAATTTGTGTTTGTATTACGTGTTCTTGAACGTGTTTTATCTATTTCAGCTTATACCCTGGTTCGGACAAGATGAAAACGACACAAATTGCCCAGTACGCTTTACGACTCACATATTCGCAGGTAAGATTTTTTATTACTATAACTGCTTCCATGGTCTAATGGTTAAGAGCATCTTTACACGGAGGTCGTGGGTTCGATTCCCTCCGGTTTTCCACCTAGTGAAATGTTACTATGTGCGTTTTTCCCCAGTTGTTTAGGTCATTGCAGGCTATATTACCTTCACGATTAGCATGATTTCTCTTCTTCTTCTTGAGCGCGCTTGCTTTATTCTGTACTACTTGTCGCGGCAACCGCGGCTTTCGCTCTAAAAGCGCAGGAACAGGTTATTTTCTATGGAGCAAAGGCACGTCGTGTGCGTGTAGAGACATCATACTGTACATGCTGATTATGTGAAAAGAATAATGAATCCGTACTTCGGATGGCACGTTAAGCCGTTGGTCCCGGCTACTATCTCTAGTGGTAGTAGTCGTTACATAAAAACCACGTCAGAGGCCGTAAGGCGGTCTGAAAAACTCTGACACCAGGGCTCTGCCCACACGATAAGAAACAAATAACAGTTTGATTTCTGCAAAGAGAAATTGATGGTCAGTTGCTGACAACAAGTTCCCAACAAGTATTGCTGTAGCAACCTAGAAACTTGTTCAACCTTAAACATACATTTCTACCAGCAAGTTAATAACGTAATTTAACCAATATTACATAATATTAGGTAACATAACTCTGTCAGTCCTTTAACACTGTTACAATGCGTACAATGTTAGTACATGATAATCTCTCTACTGTGACCGTGACCAAACAGTTTTAATACCTGAAACATGATTATACAGGGTGTAAGGAAAATTATCATTAACCTTTAAACCACACACTCCACCCATCAAAATGAACAACTTTTAGTATGGGAGCAAACCTGTCAGAACAAAAAAAAAGTAAGCTGTCTCATACATTTGAGTCGTGTAGGTATTGCAGTTTAGTATGGAACAGCTGATATTTTTTTTACTCTGACTGGTTTGTTCCCATAGTCAATGTAGTTCAGTTTGATGGGTAGAGTATGTGGTTTAAATGATACTTTTCCTTACACCCTGTATATAAGGTCTAACAAAATTAGGTGAAACTATTTTAAGGGGATGATCAGACCATCAAACTGAACAACTTTCTCTATGAGACCAATATCGAAATCGCGAAAAAAACATCTGCTGTCCGATACATTTAGGTCGTGTACGTTTGTATAGAACAGCTGATTTTTTTTTCGCGATTTCGATATTGGTCCCATAGAGAAAGTTGTTCAGTTTGATGGTCTGATCGTCCCCTTGAAATAGTTTCACCGAATTTTGTTAGACCTTATATACACCATGGTATATCACATGTGTACGGACATAGGTCTTATGTCCGTTTTTTAAAAACACTACTGTGTTGGGGTTGGGGTTGTTTTGAAGCCGGAGCAGGGTGCTTCAATTAATCAAACTGAACAACTTTTTCGACTTTGACATTGTAAAAAAAAAATAGCAGTTTCAGACATTTTTGTAGAGAAGCTATTGACATTTTCTGTGAAACAGCAGACTGTTTTCGCAATTTCGGTATTGGATCTATAGTGAAAGTTGTTCAGTTTGATGGTCTGAAGTGCTTCAGACCACAGTAGTTCTGGCTACAAAACGACTATGATTCCACCGTGTATAATTAAACTAAATTTTTTAATGTTAATAAAAATTTTTTTTACAATATGTACACAATATCCTTAAACTAACTACTACTAAAAAAAACAAACAAAGCAATGTTCAAGATAGTCAGATGGTATATCATTCTGATAAATAAATTATATTTGCTAACAAGATTTTTTAATACTTTTTTTTTTTTTTTTTTTTTTTTTTTCTTTTTTTTTTCAAGGCTTTTGTCACGCTTGGTGACAATGTCAGCCTCATAGGTTTAAATAGGTTTACTATTTTAGAATTCAAACTTGGTTATAAAGAAGGAAAAATACTGCTTCCTCATTTCGCACTTGGTAACAGATTGCTAAAATAAAATATTGAAACAGGAAAATGTTTTGAGAATAAAACGTTTATTTTCAAAATAAACTTTTCCTGTTTTCCTCTTTATAACAATTTCCTTAAACGGTAAATCAGTTTGCTAAAATACTGTTTAAGATATAAGTCCAGACGCACCGCGGGATATCACCCGTTTTTGGTTGACATCCCACATATCCGCACCAAGCGCCTTTCTGAATTTTTTGTAATGCGCACAGCCAAGGAGTGGAACGCCCTGCCTGCGTCAGTATCTCAGCGTGCTTACAACCCGAATTCCTTTAAAGTACGAGTGAATAGGCTTCTTCTGGGTGAGCTCGCTACATCTTCGACCCCATCTTCGTCCTGAGGACTAGATTGAGGTCAAGAGCAAACCCATACGTAATAAAAAAAAAAGTGTAATTCATTAATGAGTAGTTAAAAATTACATTGAGCTTTGGTATGCCGAACGCGGATCCGCGCGACGAAAACTACTTCTATTGTGTCTTCTTAGATTTCTATTGTGTCTGTATTTCCCGGCATACGAGAGGTAAAACATGTTTATAGATGATAAAGTTGTTTAATTTGATGGGCTCATCATCTCCTTAAAATGATGTGCATCATTTTGGAAGGACCCTGTACCTACATCTTGATTCGATAACAGTTAAGAGCCTACCGAGCCTATTGTGCTGCCCCCAATCGTATTTTTTCTATTTCTTAAGATTTAGACAACATTTCCAAAAAGCAAGAATTTCACATTGTAATCCATATTGGCTTTCAATTTATCGAAACATTACGGATTATTATGTTTTAACTGCCTCCGTGGTCTAATGGTTAAGAGCATTGGCTCTCGGCACGGAGGTCGTGGGTTCGATTCCCACGGGGGACACCTAGTGATGTCACTTTGTGCGTTTTTCCGCAGTTGGTTAGGACATTGCAGGCTGAATCACCTGATTGTCTGAAAAGAAAAACGATTCCGTGCTTCGGATGGCACGTTAAGCCGTTGGTCCCGGCTACTATCTCTGGTGGTAGTAGTCGTTACATAAAAACCACGTCAGAGGCCGTAAGGCGGTCCGAAAAAACTCTGACACCAGGGCTCTGCCCACACGATAAGAAGAAGAAGAAGATTATGTTTTATGCATGTAACTATTATCGTTAAAAGTGGCTACTTTTAGCGGTTTTAAAGATAATAACTACGAACATTATAAAAACAAATCCGCAGTGACTCGATAAATTGAAAATCAGCAATGACTACAATATGTGACATTCTTGTTTTTTGGAAATATTGTTTATTTGTTGAGAAATAAAAAAAATATGATTGGGGGCAACACAATAGGCTCGGTGCAGGCTTAATAATTTATTGAAATCTGAAACTTTATTCAATTGATCATCTTGATTTTACATATCAATAAGAAAAAATATATTATATATATTTTTTTAAAGAAATATTTTATTTATTAAAAACACAAAATACAAGACAAAAACAAAAAAAAAACCTTAAACTAAAACACAAATTACAAATAAAAGATGTCCTCCAAAGCGCCCACCTGAGGCAGAGTACCTAGGAGGCTGGCCGCATTGCCCTTCTGAATGGCCAAACTTACCCTTTGGGCAAAATAGCTGCCAGCCCTCCTGTCCCCCGTGGCCTCAAACAGGCGCCTCGATAGGCACTTTAAAAAAAGTTTCGCAGCAGGACCCCAACAGCCTAAGGTCTCCACAACGAAAGGCAGAAACTCATAGCCCTAGGATATTAAGAGGAAGGAGTATTAGGCTTAGGTAGGATATTATATTAATGAAATATCTGAAGAACCTTTAACCTCTTAAATCCCTGCTTTAAGATCACAATAGGATAGGTGGGGCTATAAATAGGTCGCCGGGACGTAGAGGTCAATATATAGAGATAACATAAACAGTTTCCATATCAAATGATTCGTCATTATCTAATGACACTTCTAGCTAAAGGGAAGGACAACCAAGTTAAACTACCAATTAATCTATTAAATTACACTAAACTGCATTTAAATGCATTTAAACATGCGTCACACGCAGTCTATTAATAGTGCAGCGTGAGATTGCATTCATGCACTTGTATGGCTGCGGGGAAAGCATGCAACGTGATTGCGCGCCATTCATTTGACCGCACGTGGCTTCTTGCCCTGATGGGGGGATGTGAGGGTCGATAGAAAACTTAGAAAAGTACAGAAGTGCTGTTTTTAAATCGTGAGATTAACAATCATGATCGAATAGTGCATAAACTAATAAATAATAATTAAAAAAAAAAGTAATTTTTCTTTCTTTCTTTCTAATCTCTGTAATTTTGACATTTTTTTCTACTGCTGATTTGAACGAGATACTTTCGAAACTACCAATCGAGGAAGTTTACAGAAAGAGTTTTTGACTAGCGACCCGAGCTTTGCACGGTTACACTAACCATTATCGTAAATCAGTCTATCTATTAGTGAAAACTGTATCAAAATCTCTACAGTAGTTTCTGCGTTTAGCCTACAGACAGCATGACAGATAAATAAATAAAAAATCATTTATTTCAGGAAACCAGGTCCCACACAAAGCATTACATAGGTAGTTTGTCAGAAAATCAAGTTATTCTCCTCTATTAAATTGAAAAAAAAAATTGAATTACATTAAATTAAATTTTTTTTATTTATTATTATAAGTCCAATTTCTCCAGGTACATACACAATGTCAATTCACATATCCACATAATTATCTCGTGTGAGCGAGATCACCCCAACAGAATCACAGTCCTGTGCCCAGGATTGGACACTAG
Source organism: Agonopterix arenella (assembly GCA_927399405.1). NCBI lineage: Eukaryota > Metazoa > Arthropoda > Insecta > Lepidoptera > Depressariidae > Agonopterix > Agonopterix arenella. Next base: position 4,771,449 of record OV656716.1, on the reverse strand, counting down.
CACTTATCACCTTCATCTTTGACTACTTATATAGGGACTAGTTACGCGTGTAATTCTACTAACAAACATTTCTGCCACTTTTTGCGGGGGGGGCGGGGTAACATGGAATCCGCAACTTTGGATTTTATAATTAGACTTACTTACATAGATAACGTTTTAGATTCTAATTTTGAACGCTAAAAATCATGAAAAGTAGTCTCGCGTGAAACCCAAACGAAATTATTGTTTCGCAATTATAGGCTGTCTCTTTTAGTGATAAGGTATAAAATTGAATGTAAATGCACATGATTAATTGATCTTATACCGTGGCAGAGGGGAAATGCTATCGCAAGGCTAATCCTTATAATAAACAGTTCCATAAATGCGGCTGGGGCTTTAATTATAATATGTAGTGATAGTGATGCATAACCAAATATGGGAAATAGACAAGAGAATGATGATAGCGATGCATAAAAAAAGGTCATAGTCATGTAAATTTGTGAATTGTTAAAAAATACAACAACTTTTTAATATAGAAATAAATCAAAATTAGTTCAGAAATAATTTTATACCTGGTCAGACCCCAGAATATTTATCACTAACAATTACTACAAAATCAGATTCTTGATTTTTTAGAAATTTTCAAAATGTTATTGAACAAAATTTCATGAACTAAACCACAGTTAGGTAGGTAGGTAAATGCTCCAATTAATAGTCATTTGTAGACCTGGATATAATTATTAATCTGTAGTCTTTGATTATAATTTAACCTTAATATAGTAAGTATGACCTATAATTTATTATTATATATTATCTATAATTTATAATTATATATTATACGAGCGTTAACCCGCGACTTTGTCCGCACAAATTATATACAGGTCAGATAATAAGCTATCAAACAAAAAAAGTTTCATAAAAATCGGTTCAGTAGTTTTTGCGTGATGCTCGTTCAAACAAACAAACACCCAAACAAACAAACAGACAGACAAAAAATCCAAAAATTGGTGAAATTGAATCAGGGACGCCTAAAAACCATATCGTAACTTTTTTTTGTTAATATCTTCAATGTACAGACAAACTTTCTGCTACAGTTTTATAATAGTCTAGATTTATCACGATAATATTATCAGTCACCCTGTCCGGATTTGTTCATAACCTGCTATTGTTACTCATGTAATCATGTTAATACCAAATATGGCGTTGACATCAATTCCTAGTAATTACCTATCTAATAATTTATTAATTAAATTCCAAACCAGTTTCGGTACAAACTGGCACATGCCTATTCTATTTCTGGCTTATTCTGAAGAGACAATAGCCCTGTAATTCGACAATTGCGCCGAATTTTTTTGAAATAAAATTTAAACTTGAATCGATTAAGAACGTTGAACTTTGATTTGGCAACCGAACAAAATGTCAACTACTTCGTATAGCCCTGTAATTTTACGGAGTTTTGTTAGGAGAGGTGGGAAGTAATTATTAATTGGACTTATAAACTGTAACCGGCACCATTTAGTGACAAAAAGACTATCTGAAAACATATTAAAAAAAATTTACTACGCAACATTAAAATCAAAATTGTGAGTCCCAGAAGGCTTTTAAATTAATAATATTAATACTAATGCACTCATTAGATTTAACAATATAAATTATTTTTGAGAAATAAGCATTTATAAAAACGGTTTTTATTAGAAAATACGAATGTATTTTTCAAAAACTTCTAAGTAGACAAAAATATTTACACCATGTTTGTAGTACTTATGTCTTTAATATGTGCAAAAAAAAAATTACCATTACAGGTTTTATTATAACGAGATAATAGCCAAATTTTAAATTTTAAACGGTTGCTGATGTGATTTTTTTTTAATTTTGGTACATTTCTAAGCTCAAATTGGCTCATAAATACTGTACCAAAAAAAAAAGTATCAATTATTAATTAGTCCCGGCTCAAACCGTAAAATGACTGGGCTAGTAGGTATAATAATTATTTTAATATTACGTGTCATACAAGCTTATACAGTTTTATTAGCACGCGTGCTTTACAAATATTATCGGTGACATTGTGACCTGATAGTAATTATCATTGGGTAATTCTTAGTTTATAAATTGGAAACGTGATAATTTTTTTTTCATTCATTTTGGGATTCTTAGCGTGAGCCCACTTAGCCATTTAATTTTTTACTGTAGAGTTTGCACTATAATCATACAAAGTTTGAAGCTTGTATGTATTACCGTTTTTACGATAGATTACAATAACAAAAAATCATTACTTTTTTTATAATTATTTAATGTTGCCCCTAATTTTTATAATTACCTATTTAGGCTATTTAATTTTATATTCCGCCTTAATTTTTAATGTTTTGTACCAGGAGTGCGATTTTTGAATCTCATTCGCTGAGCTCAGCAGTTGAAAATGGCAAAATTACTATGGAGTGAGGACTGATTTGACTTTCAAAAATCATACTACAGGAGTGCGATTTTTGAAAGTCAAATCAGCAGTAGAAAGATGCATATCTCTATTATTTATTATTAGGGGGGGTTTCGGGCCTTGACAGGCTTGTTGAGCCTGTGCCACGTAGACCATCGCTGGTCCTTTGTGAACGCCCTGTTTTAAAGTTCCTTACCAATCACAACTGCGGCCAGAAAACGCAGTAGATTCTTGATAGGGATAGTTTGTATCTCATCTGGTGACAGAACCTGCCTACCTAGATGAGTACTACGTTTGTACATCAGGGGGACACAGTCACATAGGAGGTGCAGAGGAGTCTCCATTTCCTCCTTGCAGAATCTGCAGCCGGTGGTGTCACTTAGTTTCAATGTGTGCATGTGCTTATTTGATTTGCAGTGGCCTGTGAGTGACCTTGCATATCTCCATAGTAATTTTGACATTTTCAACTGCTGAGCTCAGCGAATGAGATTCAAAAATCGCACTCCTGATTATTGTTTTATGTCGGTATTTTAGAAAATCCGTCATAATTATGCAAAAATTTCAACCAGGTAAAAGGTCCTTTAAAGGTAGGACAGACGGACGGACAGCGGGTCAGTAGGCTTAGTAATACCTTTGCCCTTAGGTACCGTTTGGGTACGAAACCGTTAAGGTGGTTTCAGTCCATACAAACGTTTGACGCACAATACGCGTAGACGGAATTAATAAAAGTAATACTTTATATATGGAAAAATAGTTTAGAAAATCTAGTTGCCGCGTCACAAATAACATTTGCAAGTTATAATATAATTACGAAGATATAAAGCTTTTAAAATTTTGTATGAAAAATGTCAATTTTTCAAGTTTTGTATAAAATTGACCCCTCTGCGACCGCCTTAAAATATCACTCTTACAGTAAGTACCCATTACTCAGTGATGATTATACAGGGCCCTTCTTAAATATGCTGACACTTTTTTAAGGGGATGATCAGACCATCAAACTGAACAACTTTCTACATGGGACCAAAATAGAAATCGCGAAAAAAAATCAGCTGTCCCATACATCTGGCTCGAGTGGGTTTGCAGTTTTGTATGGAAGAGCTGTTTTTTTTGAAGAGCGATTTCGATGTTGGTGCCGTAGAGTAAGCTGTTCAGTTTGACGGTCTGATCATACCCTTAAAAATGTGTCAGCATATTAAGGGCCTATGTCAAAAAGTAATTGAAGCGAAATGGGCGTGTGATACCTTTTATTACTGCCTGATGCGAGAACTAGAGATGGGGCGGCGCGCGCACCTCAAACGACGCAAGCGTAAAACAAACTTTATTTAATTGGGATTGTACTATTTATGAAGGTTTAATTCTGCTCTAATCAAAATTTGTAAAATATCATTTTTTTTCTTTTTTAAATCAAGTCTCGTGTTTTTATTATTCATTTCATTTAGCAGTTCCAAGCGTTTATCGATAAAGACGGAGGCTACTTTGGCTTGTTTTTCTATCTAGAAAATGTGTCCTAATCGTGTTTTGGCTTCAAAACTTCAATTATATGTTCAATTTACACATATCCGCTAATCATACTCCTACTGTTAGTACTTCATGATATATGACGCTTTGAAGAATCCTATTTTTTTTTTCACATAGCCTCCTAAGAAGGACCCTATATGTAAACACAAAAGCGAGCGAGAAAAATCTAGTTCTGTAGTTATATTTACAAAGTGTACTGCATCGATTCATATTTCAAGGTTTACCGCAATGCACTCTTCTGCCTCACACTTACTGTATGCGCCAAATATCTATCTCGTTTCCACTCATGCAGAACTAGGAAGTAGGAAATATCTATTACTACTGCAGGAACTGACCTTTGCATACCTTATAGCATTTTGAATCATATAATTCGTGTCATGACTAGATAAAATAAGTGTTCCATTTTGCCAATGTTGGTATGAAACACTCAACAGTCCCTAAGTAAAAAATTTTAACAGAAAATTAAAACCGGTTCGTTTCAAAACTTGCAGTAATTTTTGGGCTTGGTTTGATACGGACTTCGAGATTCTTATACAGGGCGAAATTGATATCATTAGGATCCTTTTAAACTAAGAGTCTACCCATCAAACTGAACAACTTTTACTCTGGGAGCAAATCGATCAGAGCAAATAAAAAATCAGCTGTTCCATACTAAACTGCAATGTCGACGCGCGAGTTCGCGACTCAAATGTATGCAAAAACTGTTTTTTTTTTGTTGCTCCGATCGGTTTAATGCCATAGTAAAAGTTGTTCAGTTTGATGGGTAGACTCTTAGTTTAAAAGAATGCTAATGATATCAATTTCACCCTTTAGATGCGAACGTAAAAGTCATAAACAGCGATTTTTGAAAATTGGTCCACAATTGTCATTTCGGTGAACAATTGAACATACATAAAAAAACATACCTACAGCCTTAAAGCATCGTGCGGCTCCTCCTACAGCCGAACATAGAAGAAAGGGGGAGGCCATTTTACTTGAAGTCGGTTAATGATAATTATTAGGTACCTATGTCAAATATGAACTTTTCTACAACAAAATTCTTGAAAATATGAATCTGAATATCCCGAAATGGGAATCATACATTTTAGTGATTTTGAGTATGTATACATAATACATATAATATAATTATGTATACATAATTGCTTTCTGCTAAGATGCAATGAAAATATTGCCATTATTTAATATTCACAAGGGCCGGACTAAGGGAGATAAGAGAGGCCTCATTTTGCCTAAGGGGCGTTAAATTCGAAATGGGTACATTGGATTGGATAGTTGATTGCGCAGTCAATTTGCTGGCCTCTTTTCAGCCTTCTTAGTTGTTATTGTTAATATTAAAGCGAACCTTCAAAATTATCTTGTTTTAATATAAGTGCGCAGAGCAAACAGACGACGCGAAACTTTGCTCGCAGTGTTTTTTGCTTGCAACTGTAAACTCTATTCTTCTTCTTATCGTGTGGGCAGAGCCCTGGTGTCAGAGTTTTTTCAGACCGCCTTACGGCCTCTGACGTGGTATTTATGTGACGTCTAATAACCACCAGAGACAGTAGCCGGGACCAACGGCTTAACGTGCCATCCGAAGCACGTAATCATTTCTCTTTTCAGACAATCAGGCGATTCAGTCTGCAATGTCCTAACCAACTGGGAAAAAACGCACAAAGTGACATTTCACTAGGTGTCCCCCGTGGGAATCGAACCCACGACCTCCGTGTCCAGAGCCAATGCTCTTAGCCAATAGACCAAGGAGGCAGTAGAACTCTATTAACTAGGGAACATTCAAATTCCTACCAATGTACCAATCACCGCCACTGCGCATGAATGCATTGAACGCCGACGATAATAATTCCATCCTATCCAGTACCAACCAGCGCGATATTCAAGGAAACCGTCATGCGTGCTCATTTTGGCATACGTAAAGTAACACATCTCAATTTTCTTGTTTTGTCGGGGCTGCTTGGACCCTTGGACCACTACTCTACAAACGTCACTCCAAAAGATTGCGGAAGAGCGGATTGAATAAATCCCGGAGTAGAATTAAACCAAATAAAATCGCCCCTCATTGTAGTTTTAATAACAGGTTTTATCCGGTTATCGTAGTAACGATAATTTTTCATCTGAATTTCAAAGTGCGTAGTGTCTAAAATACGTCGCTCTCGCTGAAGTTCAATGTCTATTCACGCGCTATCAATTTAACTGGCTTGTTTGTTTTGATGTCTGTTAATTGTTTTCTGTTTATAAATAGATCGGCTATGCTTCCGTCGCTTCATGTGCGTGATTGTCGACTTAGGACCTACGTCTAGTGTTTTCTTCGTAATATCAGTCGAAGTTCCAGAATAATAATCTAGACTTGCCGTTGCAACTGGGTTTTTGGATCATAGCTCGAATTTTTAGAGGTGGATCAGTTCAGTTCAGATTCTCAACAAACTGAACAACTTTTAACAGCGGGAGCCACCAACGCGAAAAATTCTGCTGTTACAGGGTGCTAATACAGGGTGTTACAGAAGTAAAAATAAAAATTGAAAACTTTTAAGGGGTGGTTTAGACCAATTAACTGAACAACTTTCACTATGGGACCAACATCGAAATCGCGAAAATAAAAAATCTTTTGTCCCATACATTTAGCTCGAGTAGATCTGTAGTTTAGTATGGAACATCGCAAACGCATCGCATCATGGCGATTATGGCAAATCTCCTCATCTTAACCACCACCTTAAATGTTTATTTTTATAACACCCTGTATACATGTTTTCTAAATAATTAGCAGTCTTCATAATTTACCTATTATCAACTTCAAAGAGTCAACTCAAGAAAAAAGAACACAAACAGAGATTTCACTTCAATTAAAAATATCCGGAAGGAACTGAAATATTTCGAAAATGTAGTAAGAACCCATTAAAATGATTAATTTTAGTTTAGAATTAGAGTTAGGATAGCATAAACTCGGCGTGACTGGAAATGGGTTCAGCGTGCTGCCTGCCGTAGCTAGCATGCCAAGCATGGTCGATGCTTGTTCATTTTGGCATACGTAAAGTAACAAACACAGAGGCTCAATACGATTTTTCTCGTTTTGCTAGCTAGAACTCACAGAGGTGGGAATGACTGGGCCAATGTCCGCTTAGGCCGGTTCCTATTATTCCTTATCAAAGATCACAAGAGCCTGAGGTTAAATGTCAGTTGTCGCGTAAAATCCAATAGGTATATTATTGTTCCACGATAACCAACATTTGATAACTTATCTTCAAGAGACAAGGTCTATTTGCAATAACTTTCTTTTCAATCTTGTCGAATTATGGCATCTTAAAAAAAACACATTACCCTTCCTTTACGTCGCGCAGTCGGGTAATACAGGCTGTAAGGGACAGCCCTCCGCAGAGCGTAGACTGAACGTTGAACTCAGACCATCAAACTGAACAACTTTTACTATGGAGCCTACCTCTTTAACAGGAAACGCGAAAAGTAATCAGTTGTCCCATATACGGGGTGAAATTTATATCATTAGCATCCTTTTAAACTAAGAATCTATCCATCAAACTGAACAACTTTTACTATGGGAGCAAACCGATCGGAGCAAAAAAAAATCTGCTGTTCCATACTAAACTGCAATCTCAACGCGCGAGTTCACGACTCAAATGTATTTTGAGTCCTCAAAGATTTGCCTCCATAGTAAAAGTTGTTCAGCTTGATGGGTAGACTCTTAGTTTAAAAGGATGCTAATGATATCAATTTCACCCTGTATTTGAGTCGCGTAGGTACAGCAGTTTTGTATGAAACACCTTCTTTTTCACGTTTCCTGTGGTAGGCTCCATAGTCTGAGTTGGTCTGAATTCACCGTTTCAGTCTGTGCAGGGCTGTCCCTTGCACCCTGTATGTAACTTGACGATTTTTTGGACCTTCATGCATTGGCCGTTGTCATTGCCGTTGTTTTTTCTTACCCTGCGTCTTATGAAGTTTATAGGGGGAGGGAATACAATTAAAGTCCCTTTAGATTGCTAAATGTTCCAATTTCTCCAAGTAATTTCTTAATGCACGTCTACAAATCATACATTCACCTGCTTGCAGAATTCCACCGTTCGTCGTTCATATCAGATGTTTTCGCAAGTATTATGCGCGGGAGTCAACGGCGCCAGTGTCATGCGCAAGATACGCATGAATGATGATAAATTTAGATTTATGACTTAAGCCGGCTGAAATTATCTTGTAGTAAATCACACTTCTTTGTCTTTGGGATTGATGAGTATGAACCGAAATACACTAAGCACACTACACCTTCCGATTACCTATATATCTATCTTTGTTGTCTGCATTGCTGCTGAAATATACAGGGTGTCCAGTAAACCGACGTCAACCCGGTGAATGCTGATAGATTAGTTCATGCCTAACCAGAATATACAAAAATAAAAAAACTCAATCAATCAATCTGTCAACATTTTACTTTATGAAAAGGTTCTTAATTTTTGTGATAAGGAGAGTTTTATGAAATTCGTGAAACTCTTTACCATAGTCTTATCTTGTTGTGGGGGCGGGCAAGCCAGCAACACTTCGACCCAGTGGGATCTTTTGTGTTAGCCCCAATACTTTTTGTTTTCTTCACCATTCAAATACATGGTCAACGAAGGAGGCAATACCATTGAGGGGAAGAAACCTAAGATCTCCGGGTTTTGGGTATCTATCTCCGAGGAGGCACATGCGTTTTGCCGCCAGGACATCACAGTCACAAAGAACATGCTCCATAGTATCTTCATCCTCTACGCATGCTCGGCAGCTGGGATCCAGGGTGATCCCTATTTACCATAGTCACTATTTTGAGTGCCACGACTACAAATGTTCTATGCAGTATCTGTGTTAAAACTTTAAATATCTCAAAAACTAAGACACTTTTACTAAAGTCAAATTTTGATATTCTCCTTAGTCATGACCTAACCTATCAGCATCCACCGGGTTAACGTCGGTTTAAGGGACACCCTGTATATAAATTTTACTGAAGGAGCAATTCAGAAAAAGGAAATTTATTAGACATGATTTGTAAGCCCGCATGATATCTGTTTTGAACGAATAGAATATTTCGTCTGTTGTAAAAAGAAAACCTAGACTAGCTATCAGGCTGATAGCTCGGTTAATAAACCTGCCTGAAAAGACGATCGTTGCTGGTTTGAATCCCGAAAAGGAAAATAGAAATACGTACCGAGGTGATTCTTGTTGCCAAGTCTTGGATGTTTGTACCTGCATAATTAATTATGCATTGCATAATAATATTATAGTCATCTAATCATCATAAGAAAAGTCTAGACTAAATTCTAGTACTACAATTGGACCTGGATCTATGTGGCAAATTGTACGTTCCATTCTTGTGACCGCCGCGGCTTAAAAGGTCTCAGCAGCTGAATTTATGTACGGTTGTCTTATGTCATTATCACTTGCTCAGCGGTGAAGGAAAAACATCGTGAGGAAACCTGCATACCCAAAAAACTAAAAGAAAGTACCATAAGCACAGATTATTTTTAATAGTTTTGCGTTAAGTTCGGAGATATGTGTAAAAATATGGGCGAGCATGGGGCGAACACAAAAGACCATTACTGGTCGCAGTATTATAAGCCTCTGCTCGCAATAGACCTCCTTCAAACACCTATGTAGTAGCTTAAATAGTCCACGACAGTCGCAGTAGCCTATTATGACTGTCATTCAATTTGGAATCCTTTTGTTTTTATAACTAGCAAACACTTTCAAGGTCAACCGCAATGGCTCTAAGCCAAAATATTCGCATCTGCGACATATTTAGTGCGCAAAATATACGTTAAATATAAAAGTAGTTTAAATTGGTACGTAATGCTCTGAGAGACATGATTTAGTTTACTTTTAAATTGGCAAAACAAAACCGATTTAAATAGAAATACTTTCTTAGCAACTGTCTAAATATACGACAGTTTTCTTTAGTATTTTGGCTAGGTCGATCTTGGCTGTCTTGAATTAATTATAATAGATGTTTTTTAGAAGCGTGCCACCTTCCCCCGTTATCACTTTCATTCGGTTGATGTCAGGTCGAACCGTCAAACCAATACCTATTTTTACTAAAAACATCTATTAATTCTTCTAGTCTTTATCACTACTGATAAGGCAAAAAATAATAGATTCTACATATTCTTAATTGGTCATTAAGTAAACTAACAACATTATGCTCTCAACTGTTTTCCCCGAGGAGGTCTTGTACAAGAAATATTCCAAATATAGGTATCATACTAAACATTTCACTACGCGGTTGCAGAGGGGTCAATTTTATACAAAACTTTGACGCACAATACGCGTAGACGGTATTAATATAAGTAACTTTGTATATATGGAAAAATAGTTTAGAAAATCTAGATGCCGCGTAACAAATAACATTTGCAATTTATAAAACAATTACGAAGATATAAAGCTTTGAAATTTTTCATACAAAATATTAAAAGCTTTATATCTAATTACGAAGATATAATGCTTTGAAATTTTTTAATACAAAATATTAAAAGCTTTATATCTTTGTAATTATATTATAAATTGCAAATGTTATTTGTTACGCGGCAACTAGATTTTCTAAACTATTTTTTCATATATAAAATATTACTTTTATTTATTCCGTCTACGCGTATTGTGCGTCAAAGTTTTGTATGGACTGAAACCACCTTAAACCATAAAATCTTCCCGCACAAACCTTCTAAACTTTTTCACGTTATCTCCAATATTGGCTAAACATTAAACAAATCTGGAAATAGATTGGCGCCCAGGCCAAGTCGAAATCAACAAGTAGTTGATAAAAGATTAGACAATCACTAGTTTGACTGATTACATAAGGTTTATCGAGCGACGAAATTGGGCTGTTTATCGTGATAAGGCTGGTATGTAACAACTACATAATCAGTTTGATCTTGTTGGTACCGGTCTACCGGTTGAGGAGTAAATGAATAAATTACTTTAGGATTTCGCCTGGCGACAAGCAATTTATCGTCATTGTTATACTCAACCGTTAATAATTCTGGGACACACCCTCGTGGTGATGTAGACACGGCCACAACGACGTAGGTCGAGTGACGTATAACTAACGTATTAGCTTATGTTGGTTTTGTATAGCTTGATGTGTCGCCGTGTGTACCTACTTACGTTAGTCCTCCACGCGTGGTCGATCCGCAAGAAAATCTCCCCGATTAACGTGCTAAACCTCTGATACATCTAGTCACCCTGGGCAATCTGCAAGCCTCCGAGCTGATTGGCTTATCTTTTCACAGGAAAAATATGGCAAGTCAATGACATGCCATCATGGACTCGACATACATAAACTCACGCCCGTAATCCCTTTCGAAGTGGTCAAAAACATTGCTACAACTAACAACTTTCTGTTTAAGAATGTAATAGCAATACTTATATTTACGAATATAAGTTTCAGGATGGAAAGTCTAGTTACCTTTCACAACTTGACACGTAATGTCAAGTGGTGAAAGGTGGCTAGCCTTTCGCCCACGTAAACACTGCATATTAAACCTCTAATCCCTTCTCCTCCCACGGGAAGAATTGGGGAGGATCTTCTGCTTATCGTGTGGGCAGAGCCTTGGTGTCAGACGTCCATTCTAAGCCGGAACTACACTGGTTTAAATTCAACGAGTTTTACCAAATTCAAAGAACACGAGAGTTATAGCACCAGCGGTTAAAAACTCGGTCTAAAGATTGGTTTACAGTGTAGCGTTACAAAATACAACCATCGATACCAAAAACGTCAATCAATTCCACCTATTTCCACGTAATGTGACGTCAAAGGCCAAATGTGACGTCATTCGAGATATTTGCTCAATCAAGTTCAATGCACGATCGCAGCTATGCAGACATTCGTGACGTCAAAAATTCATTGATGTTGTTCATTGTTATGGTAGTAGAACAAATGGATCAAAGTACATTTCTATTAACAGGAGAATTCGTACTCTGAACGGTTAAATTATGATTTCAATGAGAAAATAATTGTTTCAATTATAGTTTTTCCAGTAATTTTCCTAGGGATCGGTATACAGAGCTGTGCCAATTTTTATCAAACAAAATGTTGTTCTTTAAAAGAAAAATAAGGAAAAGTTAATCAAAAATATGTACGGTCGAATTGAGAAACCTGCTCCTTTTTTTGAAGTCGGTTAAAAAGGTGCTGTAGTGAAGTAAGTTTAAAAAAAAAAAGATTACAATTATTAAAGTTTTCAAATGGGGGATGGTCTTTTCTCACTATACTGGATACCTCTCTGCCAAATGTCATTGAAATCTGTATAAAGGTTACTGTTTAGATGTGACAAACAAAACCCCTTTCAATTGACAACATTTCATTTTTAAGAAAGGTACCAAAATTAGAAAACCATTTGGAGATTATGTGATTCAAAGCTTATATCAAAATTATCAGATTTTTCTATCCATTATTACTCGAGTTATTTGAAAAATACTGAAAAATTAAATAGAGATTGAATGACCTTTTATCCCTTTTCCTGCTTGGCTTTTCTATTGTAAGTGACAGTTTTTATTTTTAATTTTATTGCGGCCAAGGTATTATAGCCATAGCCATTCATCCAACTTTTTAAAGAATATTCGAAAGTATATTAAAAATAGAAATATCGGTCAAAAATTGAATCGGAAAAATACGTGTATCTTATTTTTTTACCTATTTTTATATTTTTAGTTAAAAACAGGTGGTTAAAAAAAATGTAATGTTGTCAATTTACCAGTGCCCACCCATGCCCCCTACCCTAAGCCCAAGAGAGTAATTATTACTCATTAGACTGTCATTAATATGGGAGTGATTGATAACAAATTGAGTTCTCATACAATAATAGGTATGATAATTGATAAATAATCTGCCACATCGTTACTACTACGCCGGAAATTATCCTACTGATTGTGGGAGCTGGCAAGCCAGCAACAGTTCGACCCAATGGGATTTTGTGTTGATCTTTCTTAACCTTTAAATAAAATTGTTTAACGGGCTTTGTCCACCTCTGTCTCCCCGCCTCACGCCCATGCTGGAAAGGAACAATAACCCGAACAAATGTCACAACACGAAGACAATGGTGGAAACAAGAGAAAACGTTGCGACAAATTCATTCGTGTATTACGATGTTCTTTCGTAAATATCCGTGTCGAAGGATCAATATTTTGCATTGACTCGTATTATTCATGTAGATGCACTTATCAAAAGTGCTAACGATTTTAGTTTATTTAAATTATTAGACTATAAACTATTTCGGGCCTATATTTGCTGCCCTCAAACGTTTTTTTTATTTCTGAACATTTTTATTTACTTACAACATTTCCAAAAACAAGAATGTGTAAGTAATTGTAGTCACTGCTGATTTTTAATTTTTCGGATCATTACAGATTTGCTTTTATAATTATTATAAAAGCAAATCTGTCGCTTTGTCATTATCATATGTGTATCCCCTTAGAGTAGAGGTCAGCGCAAATTAATCTTAATTCATTCGTCATCATCATCATCATCATATGCTCACTACTATATTCCCCGAGGGGGTAGTCAGAGATATTCTGAAGCTTCAGAACATCCACGTTTCACTAGTAGTACCGAAACTCTGTCCAGTGTGACGGGGAGTGAGCCCGTCGCCACTTGTAATGGACAATAGGTACAATACATGCCTCGAAATTGAACCATGCAGGTTTCCTCACGATGTTTTCCTTCACCGAAAAGCTTACAAATCGTACATAAATTCCGAAAAAAACTGATTGGTACGAGTAGGCCTGGACGGGGATCTAACCATCGCCTCCTGCACGGCAGGCAATGTTACTCGCCACTGGACCACCACGGCTATTCATTCATTCGTCCTTTCAGAAATATAAATATTGTATCAAGGCACGATGGGGCTGACGTAACCTCAGAGTTAAAAGCTCCAAAAAAAAAAATAATTAAAAAAGAAAATGAAAGCTAATAACAGAATCATTATTTTTGTTTCCTTTGGCTATACAGACAGATTAAAAATACTCTAGTCTTGAAAATGTAGCGTTCGATGTTATCCAGAAGGTACCTACGTTTTTAAAAAAAGAATCATTTTTAATCATATTCTAAAAATAATAAACTCTTATATGCATATGCTCACGACTATTTTCCCTGAGGGGGAAGCCAGAGATATTCTGAAACCTCAGAACATCCACGATTCACTAGTAGTACCGAAACTCTATCCAGTGCGACGGGGAGTGAGCCCGTCCCATCCCACTTATATTGGACACTTATAATTATAACTCTTATATGTTCAGAATAAAAATAATCTTGTCATTAAAATGTCCTTCACCTACTTGATAACTATAGGTAGGTACGCACAGGTTATTTCTTGTTAATTTCTTTAATAAATTGATAAGAATAAAGCGAAAGTCAATTACATATTAGTGAATTAGGCAGCAGCATCCTCTGAGTACACACATTCAATCCAACTGCGATCGCCAACCCGCCTGCCAAGCGTGACGATTATGGCAAATCCCCCCATTTTAGGGGAGGCTTATGTCCAGCAGTGGACGTCTGTCGGCTGATATGATGATGATGAAAGCGAAAGTAAAGTTTTCATCGGTATTTTCAGTAAAAATTACAAGGGTTGTCCAAAATTTACTGCCACTAGAAAACTCATTATCCCCCTAAAAAAATCTGATTAAATGTGAAACGATTAAAAAAAACTGGTTGTTTGATAATCCCTAGCTACGCCAATGGTCGTCCACTAACCTACCTCCACATGTGTCCCGAATTCCACACCTTACGCTTATTCATTGGAGGGTCGAGGCCTGTGCCTTGTACCCATAGTGGGACGCATCGTTACTTTTACACGAGTTTTGCCAAAAGGAAATTAAATCCTCTTAGCCAAATCAATTTGCGAGTGAGGCCATAAAGATTTCTCGTAGCCAAAGTGCCAAATCAGTCTGGCGAAATAGTTTAGCCACGAGGAAAAACCCATAAATTGGTTCTAATGCTTTTGAAAGCTCGAGGTAATTTTTAGTTGCTGATGGAATTTCTATCAGTAAAAATATTTACTTTATATGATGTTTAATTTAATTAAAAATCATTTAATAATTGACTAGAATTACCGCAACAAATCGAAGCAATAATCAACAATCAATAATAACACGGCATATATCTCAGATCAAAACAAATTGAATACTAGATGAATCACCAACAATTTTGCGCCCCAAAAGTGGCGCCTAACTCCTAAAGCCGGCCGATTCATCATGCCAAATGCCAGAAGAGGGCAATGGGAGAAGATAAATATAAATAGGCAGAGTGTGCCAAGACTAGTTGCGTAATAATCACATTGCTTTACCGGTGTACCTATAGTAATTTAGTTTTGTTACTTTCATGTGACTAATTAGTGTCATAATAGTTATAATTATGTTTGTCTTTTATTTGTTACGTTACGGGTTGATTTTAAGGTCGAAAAATAATTGAAGCGAAATGGGCGTGTGATAGCTTATATTACTGCCTGATGCGAGAGAAAGAGATGGGGCGGCGCGCGCGCCTGAAACGAGGCAAGGGTAAAAAAAAACTTTATTTAATTGTGATTGTACTATTTATGTAAGTTCAATTCTGCTCTTATCAAAATTTGTAAAACATCAATCTCTTTTTTTTAATAAAGTCTCGTGTTTCTATTATTCACCGTTTAGCAGTTCCAAGCGTTTATCGATAAAGACGGAGGCTACTTTGGCTTGTTTTTCTATCGAGAAAATGTGTCTTAATCGTGTTTTGGCTCGAATCAAAACTTCAATCATATGTTCAATTTACATATCCGCTAATCATACTCCTACTGTTAGTACTTCATGATATATGAGGCTTTGAAGAATCCTATTTTTTTCACATAGCCTCTTAACATTAATCTGTTTTAGTAGAAACGCAGCTTTGAAAACACTCACGCCTTTTACCAGTATTGGGGTGAGCAAACACAAATTAGTCAAAATTTGCATTGCGCTAGCAAGTTGTCAACATTTTTAAATTATGATTTTAATTTGATTTGGACTACTGACGTAATGGCGCAGTAGCTTAATTAGACGAAAGGTTTAGAGGGTTGTGGGTTCAAGTCCCGTCCGAAACTAATTTTTCAATCTTTGATTTGATCTGATTTTAATTAGGTATTAATCGTTTAAAAGCCTTCTTCCGTTCTAGATTAACCATGCAAATTTTAAGCATGTAGAATACTTTGAATGTGTGAACAAAAAATGTATTGAAAAAAAAAGAAGTTCGAGTGTTTTATGAAGTACTTACATGTGAGTTAAATATTTTTAGCCCCGATAAACAAATTTACATGAGCAACGAATGCCGTTTCTCTCCCACGCAAATGTGAAGCTATTTCCGTTTCATTCAACCAGAAGACATGGAAACAACTGGAAAATTAAAATACGTTCATTATTTTTGGTATCTTTGTATTCTTTTAGAGTTATTGACAGTTTAATTTTGATTTGACATTATCAAACAATATTGTAAGTTAACAATTAAGTTGCCTTCATCGTGTTTAGATTTTTTACCATTCTAGAATTTGTCAAACTTTCGGCAATGGGCGCTCGCAGAACCGCGTTGGCCGATTTGGCCAAAAAGTTCTGTGTGATGATGGCAGAGGACCGGTCGTTGTAGCGATCCTTGGGGGAGGCCTATATCCAGCAGTCGACGTCTGAGATGATGACCTAACATAGATAGTTGTGTACTTATTAAAAAGTAAATAACCCATGATGTTTGTTGTTGCAGCCCGCGAATCGTGAGAAAATGATGTCCAGGTCTGCGTTTGCTCTCGCCGCGCTCGGACTTGGCTTGTCTACTTTTAGCGTTCGACAAATGATCCTGCACCAAACCAGACGGATCTAGACCTCCAACTATCTAGGTTCCGACGTGTACGGCGACCGCTGCTATTAACTGCTTACCATGTCGACAACATCTACGACTTTTAGATTTAAAAGGCAATTTTTAAATGTCATTCATTGCATTAGAACTGAAAAGAAATCATTTGTGTAATGTTCTTTTTTTAAATGTCTTTTGAAGTGTAAAAAAAATTGATTTCTTATTACTTTTTTTTCGTCCGTCGTCCGCGTTGTTATGTTGGCTGAGGATGTGTAGATAATAAAAAAAATTGAGTAAAAATGTGAATGCTGAGTTTTATGTGGAAAAAAATGTAATTTATTTTTTAAAGATTTTTTCTGAGCGTTGCGTTGTGTGGTTAAATAAAAATTCATCTGTTAGCTAATAAATTTGTTTAGTATTAAGTTGACAGTGAATGCATGGGCTGATGAGAAAGTATGGAAGATTGTATGAGAGAGCATTGCAACTCTTACCGTCTATTTCGTGATGGCAACCAAATAAACGACTGTAAAGATTAATGCATTTTCATTTAAGGGCCTATGTCGAACAATAATTGAAGCGAAATGGGCGTGTGATAGCTTATATTACTGCCTGATGCGAGAGAAAGAGATGGGGCGGCGCGCGCGCCTGAAACGACGCAAGCGTAAAACAAACTTTATTTCATTGTGATTGTACTATTTATGTAAGATCAATTCTGCTCTAATCAAAATTTGTAAAATATCAATCTCTTTTTTTTTAATCAAGTCTCGTGTTTCTATTATTTACCGTTTAGCAGTTCCATGCGTTTATCGATAAAGACGGAGGCTACTTTGGCTTGTTTTTCTATCGAGAAAATGTGTCTTAATCGTGTTTTAGCTCTAATAGAAACTTCAATTATATGTTCAATTTACACATATCCGCTAATCATACTCCTAGTGTTAGTACTTCATGATAGGTATATGACGCTTTGAAGAATCCTATTTTTTTCACATAGCCTCTTAAGTATTTCCACCACCAAAAGCGACACTTCCTATGAATAACATCGTATCGAGGTATGCAATACGTAGTATTCATTGAATATAATTATTATTCAATCAATCATGTATTTGATCAATTTGATTATTTTTTAAATGCGGATATCAATGGATAAATAAAAAAAGAGCAAACCCAACACTCATATAAAAAAAAATTATAGAGCCAAATTAAAAATAATTAAAAAATCGCACTCCTGGACAAAGATGGTTTTGAAGATATAGCGTAAGCTAGCTACATCTTCGACCCCATCTTTGTCCTGAGGTCAAGCAAGAGCAAACCCAACATTTATATAAAAAAAATTATAGAGCCTATCCACTCGTAATTTAAATACTCTTAATTTGACTCAAATGTATGGGACAGCTGATTTTTTTTTCGCGATTCCTGAGGTAGGCTCCATAGTGAAAGTTATTCAGTTCGATGGTCTGAGTTCAGCGTTTCAGTTTGCGAATGGATGTCCCTTAGGTACATCCTGTACAATGTTCTTGGTAGGCAGTACTTTTTAACGTAGTAAATATGATTATGAAGGCGCCACTTTACAGTACAGTAAAAGGACTCCAGCAATATACACTTGAATTGTTACTGTAAATTACAAATTGAAATGTTTATCAAATAGGCTCCACTATTATTTTCATTTCAAACAAACCAATGTAATTCATTTAGAGATTTTAGTGGAAATAAAACTAAGTTTTTATGAAAGAAAGCTTATATTTACCATTTATTTAGTCCAAGTGCATACAGAGTTACGCAAAACACTTTCTATGAAATCCAGTTGTTTTTTTGGACAAAAATACTTCTTAAATAAAATATAAACTATCATACGTAGATAATACATAACTATGTACTTTGTTCCGTATAAGTCACATACACGTTAAACATTACCATCTTCTTCTATACTTATAAAACAGTTTCGTGACTGACTGACAGACAACACAACCTAAATCGCTGAAGATAGAAACATAAAATTTGAAATAATATATTCTACGTAGGATATAGAGGTGCTCTAAGGTCGCTATTAGACTATTATATAAATATGATCATAGATGTACGAGACATTTATAAATGAAGAACATATGATAGTGTAATAACTACATGTGATTCATATTGTCTATGATCATAGTTATGGATCCTATTTGACAGCTAGCGAACAGCGACAGTAGGATCAGTCTAACCTCAAAAAATGGCGTCTTCCAATTCAAAGAATTTCGACTGGAATATCGAAACTACAAAAACATGATCATATAAGTGTATCATTGTAAAAATTAAGAACAGCATAGTTTAACTAAGATCATAGATTTTAACTATGATATGATTCTAAATATGATAATGTAATAGCGACCTAATGAATTTTTCGATATTCTAGTTTTATAAGGCAAACCGCCAGATACAGATTCAAGAAATTGGGGTTCGTGCCATCCCTTTCTGGCGCTCAGAAATATCATTCGCTAGAGTGAGAAAGATCGCCGGTGTCCGCAGTCCGAAGTCTCACTCTAGCTTATGATGTTTCTAAACGACAGAAAGGGACAGAGCTTGGAATTCGATTCTGTGATTGCCTCCCATCTATGACGTAACGCATTTTTAGAGATGAGCCTTATCTAAATAAAAAAGTAACCATACTTTTTTTTTATTTTTGCACTTATCAAAAATTACTGCTGCATTTACAGAAATAACAAAAGTTATAAATAAAAGTGTGATACATAACGCCGTTTAATGCTATCATCAATATTTTAATAGACCACCCCTTAAAATGACTTTACTAACTTATTATCGAATTTCAACTCTATTCTTTAATCAGTAGGCCATGAGTTTGCACTGTAGTTTTACATTTTATTGAATTTCGCACGCGCACCACGCACCTAGTGATTATTGACAGTTGATTGAATAGTTGTAGTTTTACATTCATCCATATTGGATAGGCAAAGGAACAAAGCCATACAGCCTGATCTTTTATAAACAACTCTTTGTTTTTTGTATGATTTTAGGTCGATTCTCATTAAAACGTTGGTGTTCGACGTTTTGATGCTACTTGGGGAGTTTTTAGAGACATTCGAAAGTCGCAGGAAACGCAGAAGTCAACAGGAAAGAGGTGAACCGACCGCTTTGCCGCGCTAAAAATGATGGAACACTTTTCCTGTTTACGACCCATACTCAACCATATTTCACTGAACTGTATACTGTTCACTTGTACGACACTTTGTTACGCAAAACTACACCAATTTTACGAACCAAAACTCACTATAAACGTTTCTCACGTAAAGTTTTATGGTCTGATCATCCCCTTAAAAAAGTTTCACCTAATTTTGTTAGACCTTATATAGGGACTAGTTACGCGTGTAATTCTACTAACAAACATTTCTGCCACTTTTTGCGGGGGGCGAGGTAACATGAAATCCGCAACTTTGGATTTTGTAGTCCAATTTTGAATGTGAAAAATCATGACAAATAGTGTCGTGTGAACCCCAAACAAGACTAGTTGATCCGCAATTATAGGCTGTCTCGTTTCGTGATAAGCTATAAAATTGTATGCACATGTATCATTTGATCTTGTACCTTGGCAGAGGGGAATGCTAACGTAACATAAGGCAGGTCCCTATTTAAATGGTCAAAGGCTACATTGCAAACTCATGGTAGGCCTACAGAACCGCGATATCCAATGTGAATCCAAAACTACCAAAAGACAGAGAACTATCGAGTTTCTATGCAACACTAGTTTAAGTGGGTTGGCAACATGACTTTTCGGAACATTCCGTTCAAGTCATCTCTTTTATATTGTTCCAAAAATCAATTCATTCGCTGTCAATCTACAGCAGTTCTGAAGTATGGAATTTATTGACTTATTCCAATAATTTATTTAACCAAGTAGTTAAAACGTTACACTATGCTATATATTTATAATGTACTCATAAAGCCCTTACGGCATAATTAAACGATTTTTTTTTACTTTGTACGGCCAACATTATGACGTCACAGTTTCTACCCCCACAGTCTGAGCGCTTGTCATCTCATATATTTGTAATCAGGAGGTCATACTGAACCGATAACACTATAAAAGAGATGACTTGTGTTGTTTTTGTCGATTCGCCAATCTACTATTTTTAATTACATACTAACAAAATTGAAGGCTGTATTCAGACAATAAAACTAAACAACTTTCCCTAAAGAATCATCATTCTCTTGCTCATTTCCTATTATTTGGGGTCGGCGCAATAAAGTCGTTTGGTATAAAAAAGTGGACATAAAATCCAGACAATGGATTTTCCGTTGTGTCTGGATTTTATGTCTGTTTTTGATACCGAACGACTCATATGTCATCCTAAAGAATATGGGTCGAAAAACGAGAAAAATTATTGCCAAACAAACCAAACAATTATTCCCAATCCTCCCATACAAAATTGTGGATCAGCCGATCGATTTTACCCTTAGTAGTTTCGCTGTCTGAATGCACTCTTAAAATATTGTTCGTAACGAAAAACAAGTGGTATATAGGCTGATGATGATGAATAATCAAATGTTTCGAATTCTATCTCTTCACGAATAAAGTTGAAATTAAAGATTAGCTTCTAAAGTCAAATTGAAGAATTATTATAATTATAAGTGATGTCCTATCGTCTCTTCTTGTGCCCTTTCGTAGGACCTTTCACGAAGCACCAGTCGACAGAGATCGCTTGCCCCAGGATATCAGCACCATCTAGCGCTTCGCGCGCACTCTGCAAAACAAGTATTTTATGTAAAGAATTATTGAGAAGAACTGATTGTTTTTAATTAACTTCTGTAAAAACTCAACAGATGGCATTTTCATCACTGGCGCGAATACCTGTCGTGCCAATGAAACAAGACTGTGGGCAAAAGGATCGGACCGATAAGACCGTACAGCCTTGTCAGACATATACAGGGTGAAATTGATATCATTAGCATCCTTTTAAGGGCCTATGTCAAAAAATAATTGAAGCTAAATGGGCGTGTGATAGCTTATGCGAGAGAAAGAGATGTGTTTTAATCGTGTTTTGGCTCTTGTCAAAACTTCAATTATAATATGTTCAATTTACACATATCCGCTAATCATACTCCTACTGTTAGTACTTCATGATATATGACGCTTTGAAGAATCCTATTTTTTTCACATAGCCTCCTAAACTAAGAGTCTACCCATCAAACTGAACATCTTTTGCTATGAGAGCAAACCGATGGGAGCAAAAAAAATCTGCTGTTGCATACATTTGAGTCGCGAACTCGCGAGTCGACATTGCAGTTTAGTATGGAACAGCAGATTTTTTATTTGCTCCGATCGGTTTGCTCTCATAGTAAAAGTTGCTCAGCTTTATGGGTAGACTCTTAGTTTAAACGGATGCTAATGATATCAATTTCACCCTGTATAGGCTGGTTGTGAGACACGGCCCGTGGAAATGGGCATTCATTGATGCTCCCATTGATGCACCCAAATGAAATCCTGGGCCACTTGCAATTTACAATGACAATTCAGGGTACATTGCTGAGAATGTTATAATAGTACACATGTTATCTACATCATGTGTAGCAGCATTGCACCCTGAATTGTCATTGTAAGTTACAATTGCCCCTGGGATCCATCCCTGTCAGGTTGATGTTTTTCTTACGTGTATTGTATTTACTATTTCCAATGAGCGTTTTTGTTTTCTAGGGGATCGATAGACGGCGCTACGGTCTGTGCGAATAAAGGTCAAAAGGACATCCGGCACATCTATCTATCTATACTATTATAAAACTGTAACAGGAAGTTTGTCTGTACATTGAAGATATTAACAAAAAAAAAGTTACGATATGGTTTTTAGGTGTCCCTGATTCCATTTCACCAATTTTTTGATTTTTTGTCTGTCTGTTTGTTTGTGTGTTTGTTTGTTTGTTTGAACGAGTATCACGCAAAAACTACTGAACCGATTTTGATGAAACTTTTTTGTTTGATAGCTTATGATCTGACTTAAAATCTGGTATATAATTTGTGCGGACGTATTCGCGGGTTAACGCTCGTACTATTATAAAACTGTAACAGGATGTTTGTCTGTACATTGAAGATATTAACAAAAAAAAAGTTACGATATGGTTTTTAGGTATCCCTGATTCCATATCACCAATTTTTGGATTTTTTGTCTGTCCTTTCAAAATGTGTTTCTTAAAATTAAAAAAGTGGGAAAATTTGATCAAAAAGATGCCAACGCATCTTTTAATGGAATATTTCATTATTTACGAATCATTCTAGTCGAAAATTTGAAACTGCGTCTGACATGTCTGTATGGGTTCGATCCCTTGGCCTTTCAAAAAAAAGACATGATTTCTTGAACGTCTCTATGGTGCGATAAACATGCCACCTATTGAGTATTTTAGGAATTAAATTTAAAAAAGAAAAGAAAATCGCTCCTTGCCGCGATATGCTATTGATTCTGAAAGTGAAACTAATTATAATTATTCGGACGAAGGAAGACACGAGCAGTAAGTAATGTAACTTACGGCAGCCTGTTTGTATGTCTCGTATTCGACCAGAGCGTAACCCTTCAGGAAGCCAGTGCGACGGTCGAGGTTCAGGTGAATGTTCTTTATTTCACCAAACTCGGAGAATTGGTTCTGCAAATATATTTCATTACAATTTATTTATTTATAATTAATGGACTCTTGATTGTGCGTTAGCACTGCATTTCCGGCAGTGTCAAGTAGTTTGTGGGAGTATCTATCCCGATCTCAAGGATTGTTTTTGATTAAGAACAAGAAGAGATTGAGGATTGCGGAGCCTCGTGGCAGGCAAAAACGCGACAAGTGCTCGTGTCAGAACCTGCAACGTGACTCTTTAATTATAATTATTGGCTATGTGCTTGCGGCAATGACAGTCAAATCGATCGCAGCGCAAGCTGTGACAGATTTGGGGAAAATTCTTCGAAAAGCTACGTCTTCGCTTGAGTCTTTCGAGAAATTGAAATCCTCGCCGATACCTCGGTAACTACACTAAATTGAAATTTTTCACGGATATTCTTTTAACTTTCAGTTGACCACGAAGAAAGGTGTTTGTAATATTTGATCAGTCAGTCGACAGTCTTTTTCGCAATGCATACGCGCGTCTGCATCGATACAAACGTGGGTGTGCATCGCTACAATCACGCGTTTGAATCGATACAAACCCCTATTAATTGCTAGCGTAGGTATGCAGTCACGCGATTGACAAACGCGCATTTATATCGCTGCAAAAAGTCGTAGTTTGTAATGGGCCTACTTTGAATAGACAGATGGAGTCGCGCTGCAAGTCTGACGGAGACGGACGCGTGCGTATTGGCATCTGTTAGGCTTGCACGTGGCTCCGCCATTTTGTAAACTCTTTTGTGTTTTAACTATAAAACGTTAACTTGAGATTATAATAATATCTTCAACACTTGATACTGGCGAATTTAAGGAAACGCCATTAAATAAATATAGAATAGAATACCATGTGAAAATCTATATTTTTTTTCCATGCCATGAGAATCTAGTAGACCCATGGAGGTGCTACTTGGAATGTGCCTCCATTGAAAAGGGAAGACCTTCCGCCAGGCTAGGCATAAAGCCTGGGAACCTGCTGCGATCCAAAAGTTCTTAGTTGGACCTTGTATATGTATCGAATCTCTGTGATTATTTCTCTTGCGCGATGTATGTCTCGCATTCGATTGTGAACCCTATTTGTATATAATAATAAATGCATGTATCAACATTGTTACCTGAATATCTTCCTCCTGCGCCTCCTCGTGCACATTACTGACAAACAGGATCCAGCCCTCGACCGAGCGTTGAGGTCCCGGCGTGTTGCCGTCACCTTCCGGCGCCAGGCTGTCATATCTGCAATTATACATAGGATTTTTAGTATTTAAAAACACAACAATCGGAAAACATCGTGAGGAAACCTGCTTGCTTCAATTTCGAGGCATGTATTGTACCCACTGTCCATTACAAGTGGCGACGGGCTCACTCCCCGTCACACTGGACAGAGTTTCGGTACTAGTGAAACGTGGATATTCTGAGGTTTCAGAATATCTCTGACTACCCCCTCGGGGAATATAGTCGTGAGCATATGCTTTTTAGTATTTTTTATATATTACTCTAATCTTCTCTTAACTTATGAGTTCCTGCGAACATCATAATATGATATGTACTATACAAATTGACTGGTAAGTTGGTAACTGAAGCATGGAATAAAATTCCAATTTTATCCGTACCACTAGGTGGGTTCTGTACAAAATGTCGCAGCAAGCGCAGCTTTCCCTCTCGCGCTTGCAGAAAGCACGGGCAAAAGTCCTTTTCTATGCAGCGAAGGCGCGTCACCCGTTAATAGAGAATCCATGCTAGAGAGGCTACCATAGAGTAGAAGCTTGGTAGAAATTATTGACTGGTATAGGAGGCAGAATGTGTTTTGTCCTATTCACTCAAATATGCATCTTTCTACTGCTGATTTGACTTTCGAAAATCATACTCTAGGAGTGCGATTTTGAAAGTCAAATCAGCAGTAAAAAGATGCATATCTCCTTATCGACGTTACCACTTTTTTGTACTACGCCCACTGACTTAGAAAAGTCACTTCATATAAATTGGGTCGTTCATACGCGGTGACTACTGACATTCTGTCTACAAGTGTAAGCGAAAAAAATTGTTATACAAGTGTATTAATATGTATAGTTTACCTGCCCCTGTTCCCCCTCTCAACAGCACCTGCCCCACCTCCTTCATTGCCAAAACCACGTCCTTTACGCTTCCGCGCCTTTTCCTTCAATCTCGCGATCCCCTCTGAAAAACAAACATAAAAGTTATTTGTGTACACCTAACCCTGTATCTACAGGATGAAATTAATATCATTAGCATCCTTTTAAACCAAAAGTCTACCCATCAAGGTGAACAACTCTCACTATGGAAGCTAACCGATCGGAGCAAAAAAATAATCAGCTGTTCCATACTAAACTGCAATGCCTACTCGACTCAAATGTATGCAATAGCTGATTATTTTTTTGCTCCGATCTGTTTGCTCCCATAGTGAAAGTTGTTCAGTTTGATGGGTAGACTCTTAGTTTAAAAGGATGCTAATGATACCAATTTCACCCTATATATGAATACATGTGCGAGCAGCGACTCAGCACTTCATGGTGGCACAGCGACCCTTGAAAATTAGAGATAAACATAGACTAAGAAACTAAAGGCAATTTTGAATATGAACAAAAAAAAGGGTGATTTGTATAGTGATTAAGTACATCCGAAAAGAGATGGATGCTCTTTAATATCATTATTAAAGAGCATCCAAATCTGTTCAGATGACGGAATCTCGCTCTTTTATTTAAGTCATGCAGTTTTTTTAAAAGCCTCCCGCGCGCTCCCAAAACTTGACTGGCGCAGCCGGTAGGATGTCCGGCAAAATCTTATTCGCGGGCTGCAGGTATACGGCTGTCAAAATTTGGTCGGGACGCGGACATCCTCGAACCAAAGAAATGAGTCAACGGTATGGACTCCCCGTGGAAGCTGAACGAGGGAGTGGCTGGTGAGTATAACTTTTCACCATCCTTCCACTACTCATCGTTGTGTTATCTTGGGATTCGAAATTTTTACACGAAAAAAACAATATTTAATTACGAGGGTACCGAACCTATTGTGATGTGAGTTGACAATCATCAATGACTACAATGTGACATTCCTGTTTTTTGGAAATGTTGTTTAATTGTTTAGGAATAAAAAAAACGATGGAGGGCAGCATAATAGGCTCGGTGCCCCTTTAACGTTTCAAAAGAATCAAAGAAAAATAAAATATATAGCTAGCAAAAAAAGTATAATGTACTTATGTACTGTACATCATGTTTTAAGAATATAACACTACAACTACATGTATGTACTTATACCATATATTTTTTTAGTATCTTTACTACCATATACTTACCACTTACGCAATACGTCAGATAAAATTTAAGTACATTAGGTTACAGGAAGGTTTCAGTACTGTACCAACTATTGTCAACTCTACGGAGCTATCTTATAATCTATTAAATATACTTCACCGACATACCACAGCATAACTTTATTGTCCTTACAGTACGGCAACGTATGTATTTACGCAGAGCAACGGAGGGGGCATTGCGGGGAAGCGGGCGGCGGGGGTCTCATCGTAAGATCTGTATTAGGTCCGCCACACACAGACGGAATTACGATCCGGAATCCTGATCCAGGATTCAGTGTTGTCAACTATGGTTACAAAAAATACTAGAGTGCTGTTTAAAAAATGTCTAAAATAACAATGTATGAAACGCCAAATGAATGACAATAATTGCATTTTAGGTATTTTTTAAAACAAAACAAACAATTTCTACACATGATAATTACTACCATGTGATGAGGTCATGACGTTACGAATGTTACTATGATGGTTTGTAAATTGTATATCAAAAGACTATCGATAGTTTTAACATTAGACATAATTTGTATACAAAATGGCATGAACCATTATCACACAAGCGGTTTTTGAGCGTAAGCGATTTCGCAACTATGCTGCAACGACGTCGCAACTGCACCGTCACGATACGGTATCGTTCCATCAACGCCTACGCTCAAAAACCACTTTAAAATATGCCACCTAAGACATAAAAAAATCACTAGATCTAGTGAAAAAGTCTCAGAAAGCGGCAACACTCCATACGGAATCTAATTCCGAATCAGGTTTATTCCGGATGTATGTGGCGGACCTAAAGGTGTCGAGATTGCCTTGCATATCTGCGCATGACAGCGTAATTCTACGGGCGCGGAGGCACGGGGGGTGGCGGCATCGCCCGCCATCAAGAGCGTTGCCATACTGTGAGGCTTATAGTGATATTGTGATCATACTTCAACTTAATATATTCTTAAAATCTATTGCTAATACTGATAATTTAATTACCCTATTGTTGATACGAATTTATTTAGTTTAGAAAGAATTGTGGTAATTAATGTGGTTGCAGAGTTGTCAATTTCATACAAAAGTTTCAAACATACAGTATTAAAAAAATATATATTTTACTAGCTGCTGCCTGGCATGCGTTGCAATGTCCCTTTTTCCCGACACACACTTGTCCATTTTTTTTTCATAGTCTATGTTCATAACGGATAATGTAGCATTCTAAAGGTGAAAGAATTATTCAGATCGGTCCAGTAGTTTCGGAGCCTATTCAATACAAACAAACAAATAATCAAATCTTTCCTCTTTATAATATTAGTATAGAAATATATGGAACTATCGTATACCCACGACTTGGTCCGCACAAATTATACAGAGTGTAAGTGACAGCCTAGCAAATACTGAAGCGGTGAACACAGACCATCAAACTAAACAACTTTCACTATGGATTCTACCTCAGGAAACGCGAAAAAAAATCAGCTGTCCCATAAAAACTGCTGTTCCTACCCGACTTAAATGTATGGGAGAGCTGATTTTTTTTTCGCGTCTCCTGATGTAGGCTCCATAGTGAAAGTTGTTCAGTTTGATGGTCTGAGTTCACCGTTTCAGTATTTGCTAGGCTGTCATTTACACCCTGTATACCAGATATTAAGTCAGATCATTAACTATAAAACAAAAAAAGTTGCATCAAAATCGGTTCAGTAGTTTTTGCGTGATGCCCTTTCAAACAAACAAACACACAAACAAACAGACAGACAAAAAATCCAAAAATTAGTGATATGGAATCAGGGACACCTAAAAACCATATCGTAACTTTTTTTGTTAATATATTCAATGTACAGACACACTTTCTGTTACAGTTTTATAATAGTTTAGATAGATAAAAAATAGTTCCGAAAATGTAGACAACTTAATATAATATACCACCTTATTTGTAACATAATTATTTTTGTGACCTGCTCTGTACTGTATTTATGTGTTTGGTGTAAATGAAGTATATTTCATTCATTCATTCATAATATTTGCAATTTATAATATAAAGATATTCATATAAACAATTTTTTTTTTCATTTATACTTATTTTCGTGTAAATGAGCGACATATAAATATTCAAAACGATTTTTCCATATAAGTATAAAATATTACTTTTATTAATACAGTACGCGTATACTGCGTCAAACTATTGTATGAAATAGACAACTCTGGCACCACCGGCTTATGTAAAAAGGAACCAGATATCCAACGATTTTTTTTGGCCTTCGCATAGAAAAAAAAAAATCATTGCATGTATCGTTCTTAATGGAAATTCCTCTGACAGTAATACATACGATTATAAAGTCTATATTCTCTATCGACGTTCAACCCTCTAGAAACCAGAACGACTATTATTGTACCCAAATATCCATACCCTCTGGTGAAATGTTTAATGACCAGTTAGCAGACCAGAAGCCCTTGCGACGAGATTGTCGCCGATCGGTTCCTGTGCACAGAGAACTACATGACATTCTACTCGCAGTTTAAGTGTATAGACGGTGGCGTAGCGAGGGTTTCCGTGACCGATTTTGCCGTCCCCGTATCTTTAAACCAAGACCTACACAAAAAATAATGGAGTGCGTGGTGCCGCGTAGTAAACTCGAAATTTTTTCGAACATCTATTCGGGTTGTGGTCAGACATCTTTTGGTTTTATTTATTACAGCCTTTATTGTTGAAGGGTTTACAATATACATTACATAGGTATTATTTTACAAACCATTTAAACTTAATTTCTATTATATTACGTACACTACACAACACCTCTTTCCCTAATCTTCTAACTCAACTATCTCTTCAACTTGTCTTCTAGGCCTCTTCCAGAGACTTCCACACCCGTCTATCCCTCGCTTTCCGCATCCATTCTCCTCCTGCTATCCCCCTAATATCATCCTCCCACCTGCAACATGGTCTCCCTTTCTTTCTTTTACCTTCTCTTGGGTACCACTCCAATGTCCTTTGTCCATTTATTTATGTTTTCTCTTAGCATGTGTCCTGTCCTACAACATTTTTGCTGTTTAATTACCTTTAGTATATTCCTCGTTTTTGATTTCCTTTATATTGATGTTAGTCGAACCTTATCTTTTATTTTTATATTCAGGACGCTTCTTGCCATGTTGTTCTGACACACTTCCAATTTGTGGCAGTTCCTTTTTGTGAAGGCCCATGTCTGGCAGCCATACGTGGTGACTGGTAGGATGCAGGTATTGAATACTTTAAACTTATCTTTGGTTGGTATTTCCTTGGCTTTCAATACATCCTTGAGGGACCAGAACTTCTTCCATCTTTTGGTTTACCCATCCAAAAATAGAAACTAAGGTGCTGTTTATACAGAAGAGACGTGTGGCGGTGGCGGATTGTCAAAGTAACACCAATATAGACCTTATAGTCGCTTCAGGGATGCGAGGACGATAAATGTTAATTAAGTTATATTTTTATGTATTTTAGGTTGAGGTATTTATAATATGGGCCCGTGATAATTTTACATTGTACTGTTGCCTGATTCAAATAAATTAATTAAAAAAAAATAGTACGTAGCATAGCGTCGTTTTTGTCGTAAAGGAAAATCGCGCCCGCGCTACCAGGAGACGTCGCCTTAGAGCGAGCGAAGCAAGCTCGTCTTTTCTCCTCCATACAAATCGGTTTTAGCCAGAGCTTTTTACATACAAAACATGTGTAAAGTAACCTAAGTAAAAGCTATGGATCGAGCAAAGTTAGCACCGCGTTAGCTGTGGACAGAACTCTTTAGGATTATGTATAGGTACAGTAAAAAAAAAAAAATTTACGAGCGAAGTGACCTCGACTGTTCTCTCCTTGATCCGGAGCTCAGTCAATCTATATTTTCACCCGGGGCAATTGAGTATTCTTTGAGTTCTAATACCTCGATCTAGGTTGACCTCATACAGACATTATGTTTATTAGTAAGAGGATAGAATGGGCAAATTTTTTTTTTTTTAAATTCATTTTTCTCAATACATTTTTTCAAAATCTATGATTGAAGATGTAAAATACTCCAAAAGATAGGGTTAGTCTCCTAAGAACGTTTTCTTGTAGCTCAAAGGCCTCCAAACCTATGCGACTGCGACGCGGGACGCGAACTTCATTTGTTGATGAATAGTCATTGAAGCAACACTTCTTTATCTATTGTTGTGGTAATGTCATTCTCGTTTTAACATCAGTCTAACTAAATTGAACATCTAGAGTACTTTGGTACTCTTTGATAGTTTTTATTACTTTTTGGTAGTTTCTAGAACCTACCTAGTTCTTTTGTTTTAGTTAGTTTTTGGTAGTTTTCGAGTTTTTGTTGTTATTGCTACCAAAATCTACCAGAAATTACCAAAAACTACCAAAATCTACTAAAAAAACCGAAAACAATAAAATTCTACCAAAATCAAGAAAAACTTTGGTAGTGTTTTCTTGATTTTGGTAGAATTTGAACCCAAATCTATCAAGAAATTTAAAATTTGTATTTTATTTTGTTACGAGAGCCTAACATTATAAATGTCTGACCACTAAATGCGTGTCCCGCTCCGCTGACGCTGCCGTCCCGCATCATGATTGAGTGGTTAGGTGGGATGCCATAAGATGCCTATGTTAGATTAAGATGTTTAGAGCAGTTGTTTATTCATCTGCCTTCATTTCCTCATATCCCACTCAAGACTTAAGGAATACTGCTCTGCTGTATTCTTGGACATATCTCAGGCATTTGATCGTGTTTGGCATCAAGGTTTGTTAGCCAAAATAAAAACTATACTACCTACAAATTACTATCTGTTTTTTAGAGCATACTTAAGTGATAGACTTTTCTTGGTAAAGCAAGGAGAAGAAATTACTAAACTTTATCAGATTCAAGCGGGTGTACCACAGGGTAGCGTCCTTGGCCCCACCCTGTATATCCTATTCACTGCCGACTTACCAGTTAGTGATGAAGTAGTAACCGGAACGTTCGCCGATGACACGGCAATACTCGCCACGGATAAATGTCCAAACAGCGCCTCCGCCAAATTACAATCTAGTTTGGACGCAATTTCAAAGTGGCTTAAAGACTGGAAGATAAAAGCGAATGAAACTAAGTCAATACAAGTTACATTCACTACTCGACGTGACACTTGCCCAACAGTAACCTTAAATGGAACGCAAATCCCCCAAGCTGAGGAAACTAGATACCTTGGGATATACTTAGACCGACGACTCACGTGGAGGAAACATATATTTACAAAGCGAAAAGCTCTCGGACAACAGCTTCGAAATCTGTATTGGCTAATGAACAGAAAGTCACAATTATCTCTAGAAAGTAAATTGCTACTTTATAAATGTATCTTGAAACCTATATGGAGTTATGGGTTGCAACTGTGGGGAACAGCAGCCAATTCTAACCTGGAAATTCTACAGCGTTTCCAATCTAAAACACTGAGAATAATAGTAGATGCTCCGTGGTACGTCACAAATGAACAAATTCACCACAATCTTAACATTACTACAATAAAGGAAGAAATCAAAATCAGAACTGCTAGGTATAGAGACAGACTTAAACAACATCCAAACCAAGAGGCTGTGGAATTAATGAAAGATCAAAAGACATTCACAAGATTAAAAAGAATAGCACCTCAAGATCTTCTCACAGATTAGAACATTGTATAAGGGTGGGACAGTGGTTCCATTCCTTGAATGACATCTTAAAAGAAATTAACACAAATCATTGCCGAATGTCCCATGCAGGACAGATTGCATTAGAAAGAGGATTAAAAAAAAAAAAAAAAAAAAGACTAGGGAGAAGGGAGAGGCTGAAAATAAGCGCTGCGTGGGTTCAAGCCCGTGCCAGCACAGGCTGAGCCTCGACATTTTGTCTCAGTCCTGTAACTCTATATTATTTTGTACTTTAGAACTAAGGCAATGTATGATTTTTTACTTTAAGATTACATGGGCAGCAACCGCCGCGTTTGAGCGATGTTTTATGCTTCTGGTAGCTGCCCTTCGTGCCCCATCTCAACTTTACACCCTGTATTATTATTATTTTTTTTTTTTTTTTGAAAGTGACTATTACAGCTTTGCTCCGGGAGCAACTACTGCTTTTTACTGCGGGCTATTGGGGGGACCACGAAGGGTCACCGAGCCAATTGAATGAACTTAAGCAACCGACCTAGGGGCACCCAGAGGGGTACGGACCTCGGCCAAGGACGTTGCTGGGGCTACGCGGCGGATTGTGTAGCTGGGATAGGTGAGAAGCGGCCTGGGATTGGCCTATAGCGTCTGTAGGCGCCTGAATTGAAGGGAGTGTGCAGTGGTCGCGGCTGTCTCCGCCGGCGGGGACGTCGATTACTGTGTCGGCGTGTTGTTGTCGTGTGTTGTGAATTTGCGATTGTTAGTCGTGTCTGTTGGGCCGCCTGTACGGCAACCGTGATCTCATCGTCTGGATCGACCAGTACATTGCGGGGTCGACGTCTATTCGTCCTAGTAGTATCACAAGGATAGATGGCGTTTGCCCTAATTAGAGGGTTGGAGTGGCGGGGATGTATTATTATTATTATAGCCGTCAATCGGACATGACTATTTTCTTTATTACTCATAAATTGTTCTTTTGTTCCATTTCTGTGTGTCCATTTGCCAGGTGGCAAAGGCCTCCTCCAATCTTCTCCATTCCAGCCTTTCTATGGCCACTCTATCCCATGTTGTTCCCGCGATTTGTCTGATGTCGTCATCCCACCTTCTTTGGGTACCATTGTGTGATTATTTTACTCCATTTATCCTTTCCTCGTTATGTCCTGGACCTTAGTCTTGCTTCTGATGTTGCTATTCCTTACTAAGTCTTTTCTTTTGATCCCTGTCATACTTCTTTCCATGGCATGTTAGCATATGGAGAGTTTGTTGGCTACGTTCTTATTTAATGCCCATGTTTCGCTCCCATACGTTAATACAGGCAGCAAAAAGCAAACTATTCGCATCCTGCCTAACACCCCGTATAACCTTCTTTTATTTTTAGTCACGTCATTTTTAAAAAACCCGCGCGCTCCTTATACTCGACTAGAATGTTTCAAATGTTCATGAATCACTTAATTTTCAACTTTAATATATTGCAATAAAGAATGTATGGTATTGGAAGGAATAACAGTTACGATACGGTTTTTTCACCGCATAGAAAGCTAGCTGGCTAGCTAGCTAGAAAGCGAATGCTAAAAAATATAACCTAAAAATTGGTGTTGTGTTTGTTGATAAATATAGCGGTAAATTAATGTGTAGAAGTAAGAAATAGATGTGATAGGATCAGGGTTAATGTTAATTTAGTATAAATAGCGAACAAAAATGTGCAATAGACGGAATAAATTACAAAAATGACACATACGTTCTCCGTCTTCGTCGACTTCAAATTCCTCTGAATTCTCAATATCTAACACGTCAGCCATGGTTGTTCGGTAACTTCGGTCTTCTAATTATTTTGCAGAATTGGAATTTCAGCAATCAGAAGATAAATAACTAATATTTTACGGATTCAATAAAATTCGATTCCGCTTCGTTATTCGAAACTATTCACGATTTCACGGTTTGACAATATTTTTTTTTATAGTTCATGGCTTGTAGGCTTGCTTCCGGGACTTATTTCTAAACAAAACCTAACAAGTAACAACTTCCTAAAACGGAACGTAATTTACATTCATGCATGGCAGAAGAAATCATAATTTTTGAAAAAGAATTTTATAATGTGACACTGTCAGTTGAAATGTAAAAAATCTAAGTGTTT
Organism: Agonopterix arenella; assembly: GCA_927399405.1. Lineage (NCBI taxonomy): Eukaryota > Metazoa > Arthropoda > Insecta > Lepidoptera > Depressariidae > Agonopterix > Agonopterix arenella. Next base: position 4,737,025 of record OV656716.1, on the reverse strand, counting down.
TTTGAGTATTTTATTAGTTTTAAGTACTTTTACATGTTGATGTTTCTGCTAAAAACCTAGGATGAGTGTTTATAATTTGTGGGATAAAAATATCAAAGGATCTATACTAAAAAGTTCTATCTCGTCATCAGAATGGAATTTGAAATCCCCTCTGGCTACCCCTAGATCTTCGTCACCACCTGCTAGTAGAGTTGGCGAAGCGATATTCAGTAATTATCTCGAACTAATCAAATCAAAATCTGATATAGCTACTGATGCTAAGCAGACCGAACCTCAAGAAAGGCCCTTTGATTTCTTTGATGATGAAGAGTTTGCCTTTGGGATTAATTTGATAAATAATAATGTAGCATGCGTTGGAGACAATATTACGAAGTTGATACAAATGGGCAAGTTGACTTTTTATTTTCTTGTAGTAGTATATTTATTCTGTTTATATTGCGTAGAATTGAAAACTGGATTCCAGAGCTAAAAATTAAAAACAAACTTCACCTCACCTGTCCAGCAGTGTTGCAAAAGCTACCGATTTATCGGTAGATCTACCGATTTCGGGTGTTGTAATTGCGAAACAATAATTTCGAACTTAGAACGTTTGGGGTTCACGCGAGACTACTTTCTATGATTTTTACGTTCAAAATTAGAATCTAAAGTTATGGGAATAAAATCCAAAGTTGCGGATTTCATGTTACCTCGCCCCCCCGCAAAAAGTGGCAAAAATGTTTGTTAGTAGAATTACACGCCTAACTACCCAACTAACAATTCGGTCGTATAGGTGTCGTATAGCCGAACATAACACGCATAAAGCACCAGTATATGACGAAATTACCGTAATATAACTTTTATAAGTCATAATAGTCATATAAATGTGGGCCCTTATACGACCAAATTGTTTCCTGGGTATTCCCTATATAAGTAGTCAAAGTTTACAGTAGGTGTTTAGCCTAATCTTGAAGTATTTTGCCTTTGTGTGTAACAGATACTAAGAAATTAGGGTTAGGTAGTTATGAATTTTATAACACCTTAATAAAAAGTTTGGACTTTCCCTTGAAATTTATGGAAAAGATTTTGTTTTTTAAATCCTAGTGGAAAAATTATTTACTGTCAAGAACTATACAACGTGTTACATAATTAACCAAAAAAAAAATCCTTCATCGAAGCCAATCATTAAAAACTCTAGTGTGACATTTGAAACATAGACCATTTTTTTCAGAATGGTAGTGATTGTAAGTTATTTGTACCTAAATTTGAGCAAGGGACGAAGAAGCTTTCTTTGTCGAAAAAAAAAACGAATTGTAAGATACTTAAATTATCTGACATGATGACAAATATGAATACTTTATTGGAATTATTTTTTATTTTTGTACCAATAATTTTACTTTTTTTTTTCTTCTTCCTGCCCTTATCCCATTATTTGGGGACGCGACGGCGCAATATGTCGTCCTCCTCCATTCATCTCTTTTAGCCGTCATTTCTGCGCACACTCCCTTTTTACACATGTCATCTTTCACACAATCCATCCATCTTTTCTTTGGTCGTCCTCTCTTCATGTAGCCATCCATATTCAAATTCAAGTTTAACTTTTTTGTCAATCTGTTATTTATTGTTTTTTTTTTGCAATAACCAGGTCTTAATATTCAAGTTAGCTGTAGTAATAAAGACAACTTACAGAAAAATCACCTTTTAAATTAAGTGCTTACAAGATAGCCGGTGACATTACGACTTATCTGTTACCTTTAGTCTTTGAACTACCGGCAGTCAGTAAAATAGTGCTGCGCTTCAACGATAACTGTTTTATTATTTTAGTATCGATATAATATTTTTTTTGGTAAATAATAATAATAATAACTACGGTTGTCATACATTGTCAATAACAAGGAACCCTTTAATACCCTGTATTTTTCGATTCAACTAAAATGACTCAATAATCTTTCTCTTTCTTCATGTAATTTATTTTTCAAGTATTGGTCAATACGCATCTGGCACGGGCACTAATAAAGTATCAGCATATCTCATAGTTCAGAATTTGATTGCACCGTTGAAAAAAAATTGACCTAAAACCAGAACTTCTCAAATATTCCTTAAATAACTGATTTTTTTCGGGAATTTTATCTATTTTATTTACGTCACTTTTGCAACACTGCCTGTCAGTGTCAGTATACAAGAAAAAAATAGCGATTGATTTTCGCGAATATTGTTTTGAATTTTCATTGAAATTAATTAATTTTCTTTGTGTAATATCGTTTTTAATAACAAAGAAAACATGCCAGAGTATCCTATTAGGGATTCTATAATTACTTCTTTGAACGGTGAGTTAGTTTTCATAATATGATCACAACTTTAAAATAGAGGTTACATAATTTTGTTTCTCCGAATTTTATTAATGTTTTGTATGACACAATTATTTTAATTATAGATGCAGCGTGCCCTATATTAAAGTAAAACAGCTGCTTATATCACTTTATGCCGTATCTTCTATCTTATTCTACAAAATGAAACCTCAAGAACCTTTCGTATTTGGTATTAATTTTTGAACAAGCGTGATCTTTTTATGTTTTTAGACTGTGAATTATTACATTTTATGCTGTTTACTATAGTGTGTAGTATTTAAATCGCTTGCACGCAAGTTTTTTGTGAATGATATTTAGAATATAACCTAACTTTTTTGTAACTCCTGTATCTTTTGAGATTCCATTTCAAAATCCACTAAGACTGGAGTGGAAATGGTATACGTAACTAAACACAACTTAGCTCCCTTTAATATGACTAAATAATTTGTGTGAGAATGTCCAAAATATTTATTTATTTATTTTATTTTATTTATTCTCTCAATTGTTGCAACGGGTAGCGCAGCTCAATTGCTGGTTGGCTGACCCATTATCAAGCAGATCAGTGAACATTGCCGACGGTATTTTAAAGGGATGATCAGATCATAAACTGAACAACTTTCCCTATGGGAACAAGATCAAAACCGCGAAAAAAAATCTGCTGTTCTATACAAATCCTAATTTTTTTTGCGATGCGTACGTTGGTCCCACAGAACATTATAAGAGGGGTTAGAAATGCAAAGTAGCGCTTTTGCTTTGGAGATGGCTGTCACCACTTCTCTTCCCGCTCACGCTGCTACAATGCACGCCGCGCGCCTTATGGTGTTATGCAAATCATTGCATAACCTGTGACTGTACTTTGCACTTCTAACCCTTCTTATAATGTTCTGTGGTTGGTCCCTTATAAAAGTTGTTTACTTTGTTGGCCTGATGATCATAAAAAAAAACCATCAGCATATTTAGTTGTACCATGTACCATGTGTTTGTTGGAATGTCCCTTGCATTAGACTACAAGAGCTTGGGTTAACAACACTTGAACAGCGGCGTCAATGTGGTGACCTCATAGAGACGTATAAGATATTTGCTAGATGTTATGATGTCCAAGGAATTCAAGATATATACCGGATGAACCAGAACCAAAATCTCAGAGGTCACTCTCTCAAAATTGATGGCACGTTTTGTACAAGCAACGCCCGGAAACATTTTTTGCTCAACCGTATAGTTCCCGAGTGGAACAAATTGCCTGAGACTGTAATAAGTGCGTCTTCAGTGAACTCTTTCAAAAATAGACTGGACAAATATTTAAAAAACTAAACAAGTGCAGTGATATACACGCATCAGCTTTGAGCTGCTAGTGTATCATATATAATAATAATAAGAAAATATTGGTCTAACCTACGTGGCTATGAGACACTGCCATATGCTTGTGAGCTTAGGCTACCTCGCTCGCTATACATCGTTTCGTCTGTTGTGATTTTTTCTAGTTGACTTTATGGAAGCATCAATGTACAGCGGGCATGCCTAAGCTCACGCAAGCATGTACAGGAAGCATAATGTTGACTGAAGTCTTATAGTCTATTCTATAGGGTGTAAAAAAACCCTGTTGGAGCCTTAAAGGGTTGCTTCAAACCGTCAAATTGAACAACTTTCAATATGGAGCCAACATTGAAATCGCGAAAAAAAGTCTACTGTTCGATACAAAACTGAAAACATTACTCGACCGAAATGTTTGAAACAGCAGATTTTTTTTTCGCAATTTCTATATTGGTCCCACAGAGAAAGTTTTTTTATTTTTTTTATTCAATATAGTCCATTAAGACTCTTGCTTGTGCGTTAGCACTGCATTTCCGCCAGTGTCAAGTAGTTTATGGGAGAATCTATCCCAATCTCAGGGATTGTTTTTGGTCAAGAACAAGAAGAGATTGAGGATTGTGGAGCCTCGTGGCAGACATAAACGCGACGCGCAAAAACCACGCGAGACGTGTGCTCGGGTCAGAACCTGCAACGTGACTCACAGTGAAAGTTGTTCAGGTTGATTGTATGAAGTACCCCTTTAAGGCTCCAACAGGGTTTTTTTTCACCCTGCCCTTATATAGAATAGTACAAGTGTGGTCTGAAGCAACTCTTTGGGGCTCTAACAGGTTGTTTTTACACCCTGCCCCTGTATAGAATAGTACACACGGCGACACATCAAGCTATACAAAACCAACATAAGCTGGCCTCGCGACGGTATACGTTACTCGACCTACGCGCGCCCAGCTTATGTTGGTTTTGTATAGCTTGATGTGTCGCCGTGCGTACAAGTGCTTTTTCTAAGATTGGTTATAGCAAAACACTGATGGCAATTTATTAACAAAACATAAATATTTTATATCTACCAAACATAAAAGAGCTGTAAATAAAAATTGCTATAAAGTTGTACTAGCAATAAATAAATATTTCAGCTCAAGAGCCATGGCCGGAGAACGTGAAGCTGTTTCAGCCGTACGAGGTGGAGCAGATACTGCTGCCAGACAACGCCAGCTGTCTGGCCGTGCAAGCGTTTTTGAAGGTTAGTTCTATTCTACATTTTTATGAGGGACAAGCGTTAACTCGCGAATTTGTCCGCACAAATTATATACCAGATTTTAAGTCAGATCATAAGCGGTCAAACAAAAAAGTTTCATCAAAATCGGTTCAGTAGTTTTTGCGTGATGCTCGTTCAAACAAACAAACACACAAACAAACAAACAAACAGACAAGGAGAATTTGCAACTGTCTTTCAAACAGAGACATATGCTATCATAGCATGTGCGCAGGAGAATATATACAGGAAGGTAACCAACAAGACTATATATATCCTCAGTGACAGCCAAGCAGCTCTCAAGGCCTTGAACTCCTACTATGTGAATTCCAGGCTAATTCTGAACGGAGTGAAGACCCTCAACAAGCTTGGTCTTCACAATACCGTAAGATTAGTTTGGGTTCCGGGACATACCGGCGTCCAGGGTAATGAGAATGCTGACGAGCTGGCGAGGGCCGGGTCAGAACGAAAGATGGTTGGCCCAGAACCAAGTGTGGGAATCCCGGCATGCAGTATAAGAATGGCCATTAGGGATTGGGCTGATAAAGCACACAAACTGGAGTGGTCTAGCCTCGTAGGCCTACAACACTCCAAAAACTTTATCAGCAATGTGACAACTCGCGTCTCAAGATTCATACTGAATAATAGCAGGAGCAAGGCTCGTGCCATAGTCGGAGCCCTCACTGGGCACTACGCTACAGGCGCAATGATGCACAAAATGAAACTCACCCTGGATCCTAGCTGCAGAGCGTGCGGAGAGGATGAAGAGACTATGGAGCATGTTCTTTGCGACTGTGATGTCCTGGCGGTAAAACGCATGTGCCTCCTCGGAGATGGATACCCGAAACCGGGAGATCTTAGGTTTCTTTCCCTCAATGGTGTTGCCTCCTTCATTGACCATGTATTTGAAGGGTGAAGACAACAAATAGTATTGGGGCTAACACAAAAGATCCCATTGGGTCGAAGTGTTGCTGGCTTGCCAGCCCCCACAACAAGATAAGATAAGATAAGATAACAAACAGACAGACAAAAAATCCAAGAATTGATGATATGGAATCAGGGATACCTAAAAACCATATCATAACTTTTTTTTTGGTAATATCTTCAATGTACAGACAAACTTCCTGTTACAGTTTTATAATTAAGACACGGTTTCTTCTGCATATGATTTTTATTCCTTTTCAAAATGTCCGTTCTCAGAATGCCGTTCTTTTCTAAGAATGTCCTTTTCTCTAAATGTCTTTTCTCAGAATGTAATTTTCTCAAAATTTCCTTTCTCAGAATGTAATTTTCTCAAAATTTCCTTTCTCAGAATGTAATTTTCTCAAAATGCCCTTTTCTGAAAATGTCCTTTCTCCAAATGCCCTTTTTCAAAAGGATCTTTTTCAGAATGTCCTTTATTCAAAATGTCCTATCTCAGAATGATCTTTTCTCCAAATTTTCTATCTCGGAATGCCTTTTTTCAAAATGTTCATTATCAGAATTTCCTTTTCGCAAAATGTTCTTTATCCGAATGTCCTTTTCTCGAAATGTCTTTTCTTCAAAATGTGATTTCTCAGATTAAATTGGTACTCTACTCAAAACTAAAACCCTCTTTCCAGATGTGCAACCTCCCCTTTGAGGTAGAAATGCGATGGAACGCAGAGTTCATGTCGCCGTCTGGCCGGGTGCCGTTCATAAAGTGTGGTGCGTTTGTGGTGTCCGAGCTGGAGCCCATCGTGCAGTTTGCGGCCAACAAGGGGGTCTCGTTGTGTGCACGGCTGGCCACGGAGGAGAAGGCGGAGATGAGGGCTTATATGAGCCTTATTACTAACGTATTGGTTAACGCTGAGGTAAGACATTGTTTTTAAAGATTGGAAGCTGAACAGTACAAGTATTAGTAGTAGATTACGGAGTTTCCCTGAATCTGCAAAAAAACCTGAGTAGCTGACATAACCCAAAGATTTTCTAAACTAAAGTGGCAATGAGCGGGGCACATTGCTCGGAAAACCGATAGCCGATGAGTGTGAAGAGTTCTCGAGTGGCGACCGCGTACCAGCGCAGCAAGGTGGAGCGACGACCTGGTAAAGGCGGCGGGAATACGTTGGATAAGGGCAGCGCGGGACCGATCGTTGTGGTGCTCCTTAGGAGAGGGGGGGGGGGGGGGGGGAGCATTGGACGTCTATTGGCTGAGATGACAATCGTGGGTTAGATTCACACGGGGGACACCTAGTGAAATGTCACTTTGTGCGTTTTTCCCCAGTTGGTTAGGACATAGCAGGCTGAATCACCTGATTGTCTGAAAATAAAAATGATTCCGTGCTTCGGATGGCACGTTAAGCCGTTGGTCCCGGCTACTATCTCTGGCGGTAGTAGTCGTTACATAAAAACCACGTCAGAGGCCGTACGGCGGACTGAAAAAACTCTGACACCAGGGCTCTGCCCACACGATAAGAAAGAAGATGATGATGACTTAAGATTATCGTCAGTAAACAAAATAAATACACAAGTATACATAATGAGCTGTCGGTTTTTTAAGGGTATCCACACCATCAAACTGTTCAAAATTATGAGTCATTGGCAGAGACCAATGTCGAGATCGCGAAAAAAAATCTTTTGTTCCATACAAAACTGCAAACCTACTGGACCCAAATGTATGTCACATAGAGAAAGTTGTTTAGTTGAAATGTTGTGCAGTATTACAGAACGACCCCATATTTCTTACATAGTCATAGGTACCAGACAGATTATGACAATAACCATTAAACCTTATCGTAATGGAATATGTCCGGAACGGGGCTCAAAGGCGTTAGCTTTTCTATAATAATCATTGTTTGTGGGATGTAGGTGGATGTAATAGTGCTTTGGCCTTTCCTCTGTTGGATCTGGCAAAAACACTATACAAACTGGTAAAAAGGGGTGTTAGTCGTACCATAATTGTATTACTTACAGAGCGGCATAGTCATTTATTGACTAAGCTCTTTAAATAAAGATTTAAAAAAAAAAACCATTAAACCTTGATCTCCCATCTAAATCTCGCCTCTTCGGCCCACAGCTCTACATATCATGGATAGACAACGAAACATTCAACACAGTGACAAAAGTGCGCAACTCTTCAGTATACCCCTGGCCGCTTGGCTGGCTGCAGACCCGCGCTAAACGCAACAACGTCGCCAAGCGGCTGAAAGCGCTTCATTGGCACGACAAGACTTTGGACCAGGTGTTAGCCGATGTAAGTTTTGGGCTTTGTTTATGTCTTATCTTAGGTACAGTAGTATCAGGTAACTCTTCAGTATACTCCTGGCCGCTTTGCTGGCTGCAGACCCGCGCTAAACGCAACAACGTCGCTAAGCGGCTGAAAGCGCTTCATTGGCACGACAAGACCTTGGACCAGGTGTTAGCCGATGTATGTTTTAGGCTTTGAGTAACAGGTTTATAAGTCTTGCCGATGTACCTGAACACTTGACAAATTATTATAGCGCGCGAAATTATACAGGGTGTTAGGGTCAAAAGTTGCATTACTTTAATGGGTGATTGATATGATACTGAACAACTTTCCCTAAGAAAACTACAAGAAATTAGCAAAAAAAAATTTGGCTTTCCATACTAAATGCAATCTGCTGATGTAACGTTTGTATGAAAAGTCGACATTTTTTTAAATTTCTTGTTGGTTTCTTAGGGAAAGTTGTTCAGTATCATGGATACAATCACCTCTTAAACTAGTGCAACTGTTTACCCTAACATATCAGATTTTAAGTCAAATCATAAGCTATCAAACCAAAAAGTTTCATCAAAACCGGTACAGTAGTTTTTGCGTGATGATACAGACACACTTCTGTTACAGTTAGTTTTATAATAGTTTAGATAAGGCGTTTTCCAATATTATTAGACGAAAAATCTTTAGGAAAATACCTTGAATGTAAAAAAAAGCTGCTTGGCTTCTATTCTAATCTAACCTAAAAATTGTGGCTTAGCGCAGTCACCACTGCCTACAAAAAACATAAATTGACAAGATGACGTCAGCACATGCGAAACGGAGTCTAGGGCTACAACAACTTTAGCTGCGTACGGTACGGTACATGACTTTTTCATAAATAAAAAGCTTTGAAACCCGCGTCTATTCAAAACGAGTTATTATCTTTCGTCAGATACCGTTTTCAACATACTTGCACGTAAAGTGGCTCTTATTGCACCGCTTTTAGGTACATAGTGTAGTTTATAAAACACGCGTGCGAAAATGATTACGTTAGTTGTTTTTTCTATAGTTTGTTCGTCTTTGCTTCTTTGTAGACCTGAACGCGCATAGCTATCTCAACTAATGGTACGGAACGCAAAAAAAAAGCCCAGCGCCATTTTCCACAATTTTTTTTCTAAAATTGTTGTATTTTACGAAATTTTATTACTTTTTCCTCGCAAGTATGTTGAAAAACGTCGTATGAAACGCGTGAGCGTTGGTCATTACAGCCCTCGGCTAGTATGCATCACTCGCCTGGCGGCTCGTGGTGCAACCCCGCCTCGGCTGTAATGACCAACTTTGCTCACTTGTATCATAATGTAATATTTATTTACAAATAAAAAGTCATTGTACCGCACGCGCAGCTATAGCTGCTTTATAAAGTTATTGCAGCCCTAGACTCCGTTTCGCGTGTGCTGTGCTGACGTGATCTTGTCAATTTCTGTTTTAACAGAAGAAGAAAACGAAGCTCTTAGGCCAGATGGCGCCTAGCAGGGTTATCGTTATTAACTCGGAACTAGACGCTAATTTGGAATTAAATTATAATTATGTCTTGCACCATCCTGTTTTAGGGGCTAAACTTGTGTTATATTTAAACCGCCGATGTGGTAGGTTTAAGTCACTAAACTACGTGCTAAATGTAAAAATTGAGGCAACAGCTGTTTTTACAGGTTTGTTGTAGGCTCGCGCAACTCTCTAACATAAAAAAATTATATGAAACGTCCACCGCGCCATTTAATTCCTTTGAACGGTTGCACACGTGTCATACATTCTGGATAATCGGACACGACCAGTTTTAGTATGGAAGTCTCGACTCATAACGTAGTGTGTAACATGCTCTTTGATAACATGAATGAACGATGAAAACGAAATGTCATTGCCAAAATAAAACAAATGAGGCAGACAAATACAAAGAGATGTAGTGTGAATGAGACGTGCATATATTATATTCATTCATCATTAACTTTTCATATTTTGTCGGATTACATAAACTCTATGGTCATTTAGGATGTTGCCAGCGAAAAAGAGAGAACTGTCAGGTTAGTTAACTATGAACTAGTTTTCATTGGCGCAAGACTATCTTCGATAACACTCGTTCAATCTCTAGGTCGGTGCTACTAAAGACAGGGTTACGCAATTTAACCATGCATTTTGCGCAAGTGGGCCTAAATATCTTAATTGTTTTATTTTTACAGGTGGAACAATGCTGTAATTCCTTAAGTCAAAGGCTTGGTGATAAAGATTACTTCTTTGGCACGTAAGTACATTACTGATTCCTTAATCCATTTACGCTAAAATAAAAGTGTTAGATGATGAGACTGCCATTCTGCATAAATCTATTTCCTAATGATTTTTCCTGCATACAGGTTCAAGGCTGGGCCACACAGAGTGCAGCAGCAGAACGGGTGCAGCTCGGCTGCAGGCCGGCAGTAGTTGTAAAGTATGGAATTATATGCGAGGTGTCACACTGAATGCAGTCCGGCGCGGCTGCGGAACAGCTGCGGAATGGTAGCCACAGTGTGACACCTCACACATAATTCCATAGTTTACAACAGCCGGCCTGCACCCGTTCTGCAGCTGCACTCTGTGTGACCCAGCCTTTAAAATGTTTTAACAAATAGTTTTAAAAACACAATATAACAAGTTTATTTATCGAAACAACTTCCCAAAGGATGGACAAATTTTATCAGACCATCACAAAAATTTTTCCATCTTCTAAACTGCAATTTATAATTCGACGACCAATTTTAAAGTCTGAATGACTGAAATTGGCTGTCCAATTATTTAACCAAGTTTAGTTACATCACTAGCTCCATTTTACATCATGAGCATTGTGTAACGTCACCGGCTCCTTGTTTCGTCACGAGATTCTATCGCACATTGTCACGAACACGCTTCTTTTTACGTTACGGGCCTTTCGATACGTTACCTTAGTGGTCGTCACGACTCACGAGCTCTTATTACGTCCCTAGCTCATTTTAACGTCCTTAGCTCTGACGACGATCATCTAAAGTACCTAGTAGTATCCTAGGTAAATTAGGACCTCTTTTTAAGATCCCTAGCTTCTTTTTACGTCCCTAGTTTCTTTTAACATATCGACCTCCTAGTCAGGATCCTTCTAACGCCATAACTCCTTATCACGCCACAGTCTATCTGTACCATAGTCCCTCCCCGCTGGATGCGCTCTCATACGGTCACGTGCGCGCGTTGCTGTTCGCCAAGGGACCGAAGGCTGCGTTGATCATCAGACCCATAGCAAGCTCGTTATTAGGTCACATGTGTAGTTACGTCATGTGATCCTTAAATCACCATATAGCTCCTTCTAACGTCGTAGCACCTTCTAACGTCTTAGCTCTTAATGTCGTAGCACCTTCTAACGTCGTAGCTCCTTTTAACGTCGTAGCTCCTTCTAACGTCATAGCTCCTAACGTCATAGCTCCTTCTCACGTCATAGCTCCTTCTCACGTCATAGCTCCTTCTCACGTCATAGCTCCTTCTAAAGTCATAACTCCTTATCACGTCACAGTCTTTCTATCCCATAGTCCCTCCCCACTGGATGCGCTCACATACGGTCACGTGCGCGCGTTGCTATCCGCAGCGGGACCGAAGGCTGCGTTGATCATCAGACCAATCACAAGCTCCTTGTTACGTCACGTGTTAAGGATGACCAATTTGACTGGAATGAATTTGACGGTAAATTTTTAATCAGTAGTTTTTAGGTCCGGATTTTATTGTTTGTAGGTTAGGTACCTCAAGAATTCTGTTTGTCTATGGTTTGCATTATATCTGACAGGTGGTGTTGCCAATGGATAAATTGTTCACTACCGGTAAACACGCCATTGCACCGAAAATGTTTGTTGTACAGAAACGAATGACTACACAAAAAATTGATCAATTCAAAGTATCAAAACGTCTTTCATATTAAAACCATAATAATCTTATGATTCATAATCAACGTCTAAATCCTCTAAGAAATCAAAAAATTGCTCCTTAATATTAGGGAATCGAAAAAACTACACTTTCGATCTGACATCAAAATTTTCACTATTGTTCTTTGAACAAATTGTTTTTTTATGAAACTCCTCATTATTTCGTTAATTTTGGAACATTGTCAAAAGCCAGCTTTCCCTTTTCTCCAATTATATTCCCTTAACCGACCTCCTGTTTCCCAGAACCAAGAAGACTACCTCCTAACCCAAGCATTCCAAGTTTCCTACCAACGCCGCATATCTCCCGAACGAAGCTTGTCGGGGCGCAGCCCTAGAGGCAGACGCTCAAATCTATCCGTCCGACACTCTACCAGGGATACTTCCAGTTACAATAAGGATATATTCGGTAATTCAAACTAAAATTTCTGTCCATAAGGTGTTATAGTATCCTAAAACTAGTGTTAGTAACAGAACAAGATTGCCTTCCTTGGCATCTCCAAAAGTCTATCCCGGGAATAACTGAAAAAGATCAGCTTCAAAGAGGTGAGTTTGCAGGTTATGACATTTTAATCTTCCAATTTGGAGGAAAGGTTCCGCTCTTGCAACTCCACTTCTGGCCGGCCGGTTAAGGCAAGACAGGAGGTGAGGGCCAAATCAATCCGGACCCTCTGAGAGTCTTGAGGTGGTGTCGTCATTCACCAACAGCTCGCCATAGATTTTTTTAATAATTTTGTAGTATTATTTAGGTACTAACAGTATAAGACAGTGCGGTCATTCTGCTTATTGAAATTGAAATTGAAATTGAAAAAAGTTTTATTGTGCAAACAGAATGTAGGTACAGTAATTGTTACAATAATTATACTAATAGAGTCTGCTTGCGACAAAAGGGATCAGCTTAGTGTTGTGCCGGCCGAGTGATCTGATCAGAGATCACAGCGAGCGCAGCCCTGATTTTCAGCTGTACCCTGTTCTCACTTGCAATATTTTTGTATCATTGTTCATTAAGAATACACTGCTAGAGCTTCTATGCCAGAAACAATTTTGGTAAAACTATTGAAGTTAAATGCTATGCTTTGGTCTAAGATGCTTTGCAGGTTTTCTGACGATGTTTACCTTCACCATTTCAGACCAGTCAGTAGATAGAAGTAGGTTACTTACCTATGTAATAAGGTCTTATTTCTCATTTGGTGACGATTTTTTTAAGAGGATGATCACACCATCAAACTGCACAACTTTCTCTATGGCACTAAAGTCGGAATATTATGTTATCTTCGCGATTCCGATGTTGGTGCCTTAGAGAAAGTTGTTAGGTTTATAGTCTGTTAATTCCCTTAAAAGCCGTCAGCGTATTAAGAAAAAGACTCTGTATGAAGCAATAATGCAATCTACTCTCCACAATACAGGTTTCAAACCATTCGCGTCAAAGCAAATAATAATAATGATATCCAAAGAAGGCAATCTCACATGCGAATACAATGGTGCCCACAAAATCGATATTATCTACGAAGAAAATAGCAAATTCGTTATAGAAATAATAGAAGACATACTCGATAAAGTAGAAGAGATAGTAATAGACGAATTCACGAAACACGACATCGGAAAAGACTTTGAAGTCATCGCTTTTCCGAACCAAGATTTAGACTCAAAATACGATAGCGTTGATAAGTATAATGAATTTATGAGTGCGACTGGTGGCCCTGATATGTCAATGTCTATCGGAGATGATATACTGGTTATAGAGCAGGATGTTGGAAGCGATGGGCTGATTGAAAAAGATTTAGAATCAGAAATTGTAATCACTGTGGTCACTGATTCGATAATGCCGCAGGAGGTTTTGAATACAGAAAACATTGAGAACAGGTTTGTTTTTTAACTCACTTTATTTAGTGAGTTTATCTCACTTTTCTTCTCATTTTTCAACATAATACTGTAAAGTTTAATATTTTAATAAATTCAACAGTAATAATTTGCCAGACGAATACCTAGTGGATAGTAGCGGGGACAGAGATTCTCTTACTTCCACGAAGATAACGAAGTCGAACACTTCCATTAGACTTACTTCATCTGGATTTTCATCAGGTTTTTTTTTATTGTTTTTAATTTATTCAGGTACTTAGATCATTTTTGTAATTTTTTAAATGCTGGCAACAAAGCGCATGGCATAATAAGGGTCGCTATCCACCAGAGATATGCGATGTTGCTAAGCTGTGCGAAGATGCGTAGCAAAGGTATGGAACTATAATAACTGTGTTTAGTTTGTTCCAAGTTAGTTAAAATATAATCAATCTAAAAACGGACGATGCACAAGAAACTAGATCTTAAGAGTAGTTTATTCCGAAATCTCCGGAGCCCGCTGCGTACAAACGAAATCCTATTTTGTCTATACAGGGTGTTACAAAAGTAAAAATAAACAAAACTTGTAAGGCGTTGTTTAGATCATCCAACTGAACAACTTTCACTATGGGACCAACATCGGTATCGGTTTTTTTTTCGCAATTTCGATATTGGTGGCGATTTCGCTATGTTGCTGGCCTTAAAAACATAGCCTTACGCTGCCTGTCCATTGACGCGGAGATAGGCGGCGGAGCGGAGAAACCAGGAAGGTGGGCATAGGTATTGTCTATACCTGGAGTGCAGACTGCCTTACAAGCGGTGAAACATGAAAGTACTCCTTGGTGGTCGGTAATGTTCGTCCTTCTTTCGTAAAATTTCGTCGTTGTTTCCAACATTAGGTTTGTCCCTTTCTATTCAAACGAGAAAAAAAGAAGAAAAACGTTTTTATTTGATTTTTGTTCTGATAGAAAGGAACAAACCTAATGTTGGAAACATCGACGACGGAGACGAACGAAAGAAGGTCGAACATTGCCGACCGCCATTGACAATTTTCTTGTTTAAATTACTTAATTATTATTAATAAAGCTTTATTTATTCACATAACTATGAGATCCATACAGGGTTAAACCTAGAAATAAACATTTTAACGGGTTCTTACCGCGTTTTGGTATATTTGAGTTCCCGATATTACAGGGTTGTATAAGACAAACAAAATAAAACAAAACAAAAACAGCCTTACAAACTAAATTTTTTAGAAATAACCTTCAGGATGCCGTTGCTGCTGCCCCGCACTCTACTCAGTAACGATGCAGTTTTTTTTTACGAAGAATGGCGTAAAACCCATCCGTTCGGGCTTGAACAAACATCTGAACAAACAGGATCTTAAATTTTTACACTCCATCCTCAATGGTGCATTGGATTGCCCGGAACTGTTGGCACGGGTGGGGTTGCGTACGAACACCTCTCGTTTGCGGCGGCCTCGCCTTCTGCACCATCCGCATGCACAAAGTAATTATGCCAGGAATTCTGTTTTGAATCGATGTATTGACGCTCACGAGGACCTTATGTACGATTCTGATATCTTCTTCATGTCGCTGGGACAGTATACCAAAAGAGCGAAGGACGCAGTAAAGAATGCAGCCTATTAAACCACATATAAATAACATTTTTTTTTTAACAAATTTCATTTCATTTCAGTATCTTTTTATAGTATTGACACCCATTCACACACATTCACACAAACACAATTGTTTACACACATAAAACATTAACATACTCGACAAACAATTCGGTCATTAAGTAGAAGCACATTAGTCTTTTTATTTGTCAAAATCTTTCATATTTTTTACGTTTTGTCCTTTGTACCTTAAACAGTTTTTAAAACGTGTTATCATGTAATTGGCGCTGTAAAATATAAATGTTGCTGTATTAGAGATTAAGTAATTTGCTGTTTGATAACCAATAAAGATAAATAAATAAATCTCCGATGCACTACAGAAACGTGGCAGACGCAACATCGCCCTGAAGGCATTGTTGTACTGGATCCGCAGAGCATTGTACGACTTTTGAGTGAAACTAACCCACAGGCTGCCAGAGTAAAATGAAGTGCAGTATGCTTTAAACAATGTTACCTTAACTGCATCAGAACATCTGGCAAACCTGCGCGCCAGCATATTAGCTCTTATCGACAATGCTCTGCGTTTCCTTCTCTTCGTTTAATATTTCTTCGCTCCGCCACCTATCTCTGCGTCAATAGACAGGAAACCTTATTCACTTCACTGGTAATTTGGAAACACAACATACACACTAAATTCCGAATAAGGGTTGAACCTCATCTGGCAGCATAGCATCGCATTTTTCCGTGACTATTTTCGTGTCTTTTTTGCTCTAGCAAATGACGTTCCTGAGTGACAGAAAAATGCGATGCGGTACTGTCAGATAAGGTTCAACCCTAAGGATTACGCTTTCGTATGGATTTTGCCCTCCATAATTCCGTTCGGAATTGCTGAGTGTCAAATCTTAGTGTTACGGCACATCTGCTGAACGTTCCGCGTCGAACGTTCCGTCGAACACGCGCGCAACGCTTTTCCCTATACCGGCGACACACCAGGGCTGCAATCGCGGTAAATATTCGGTGAGTGAACTGTTATTGGACTACGTACGAACCATAACTTTTGACACATTTGGTATTGCGCTAATCGCGGTACTGCTCTTGACAGCCGTTAGAGCCGTTTTGATAAATAGCTCAGACGTTACTGGCTGCCAGTTATATAGAGTTTAGCACGATGTGGAATTCGGCACAGTTGAATACTAATTGGATTGCAATGTGATTAGAGCTGAAATTGGATAAGAATAGAACTTCGATGTTTTAACGCAATCGGGCTCCAGTACGCGTCATTTCGCGCCATTTTCCCTAGTAGACGCGTATTCGACGGAACGTTCGTCGCGAAACGTTCCGCAAGTGTAGCGTAACACTTAGCCAAAATCACAATCCTGATTCGGAACGGAATTCCGTATGTGTGTGGCAGGTCGTAATAAAATTATTTTAGAATCTAGACGGTAAATTGCAAACATTTTCAGAATCTAAATCGACGCTACTGAAAATGCCGAGCGACGAAGAGATGAGCGTTGAGAACTTACTAAATTACCTGCGGCAAAAAAACGCAGTCTACCACAACTTCACCGAGATAGTTGACGTTGACTAACTAACTCTTTTATTTTATTTAAACATTAAAAACGGACCACTATTATGAAAATTTATCTTTTGAGCCTCGTAAGTGTTGGGCACCGACCGGTCACTGCTTAGTCATAGGGAAATAATAATATTGGTTGATGTTTTTACCGTTTCTAAATTTTCAGGGGTGGTTCAAACGGAACAACTTTTACTATGAAAGCAAACCTGAATTCGTAAAAAATATAATATTCGTAAATTAATAATGCCTCCATATATAAGGTCTATCAAAATCAGCTGAAACTATTTTAAGGGGATGATCAGACCATCATACTGAACAACTTTCTCTATGGGCCCAATATCGAAATCGCGAAAAAAAAATCGGCTGTTCCATACAAACGTACTCGACCTAAATGTATGGGACAGCAGATTTTTTTTTGCGATTTCGATATTGGTCCCATAGAGAAAGTGGTTCAGTTTGATGGTCTGATCATCCCCTTAAAATAGTTTCACCTAATTTTGTTAGACCTTATATAGGACTGAACTAGATATGACTGAAATCATCATCATCTTATTTAAGAGCTACGCTCTTGTCGGTGGAGTATTCGCCAATCCTGTCCCTTTTCTCTTGTCCTTTCTGACGGAAATCAGCGATCCAAAAATGGCCGACCCAAAAAGTCCCACTTTTGCCTCAGTACCGGGCCAAGTTTTTGACTGTAAGGGTCGATTCACAGCAGAAGAGCATCGAAGAGCATTTTGCTTGTAGCACCACTGTTATCACTAGTGAATGAAGGTCAAATTTATTTGGTGCGATAGGGGCTTTAAATTTAACCTTTATTTATTTTTTAACACTTTATTGTACACATAACATTACAGAAAAAAACAATTAAAGTAGACATGTACAAAGGGCGAGCTTATCTCTAAAGAGATCTCTTCCAGCAAACCCCAAATTCAATTTATTTAAAAAGACATTTATTTACATTCACATTTACATCCATTTTCCCAATTTAATCCTAATTCTTACAAGGTTACACTGGCATGAACCATATTTGGTGGGAAAAAAAGGGTGTTTGAAAATGTGAAACCGTCTATGTATTTGTTTGTATCTATTGTTTATTAAAATTATTATTGATATCAAAGTTAAACTTTTATTTGAGTTATGTGGAATGGCAGTTATATCATGTGAGTGTTTTTCTATAACCGCTAAAGGACCTAGGGCAAACGAGTGAAGAAGTGAAGACCATTGTGGCCATCTTTTGGTTTTTAAGTTTTGTTCAAGTCTTCACTCGTAGTCCTAAAGTAGAGATATACATTAGTTTTTAAACTTAGATTAGGTATAGTTTCGAATATTATTGATTTTTAAACATGTTACTTACAGCCATGTTGTGCTATTTCGAATCAAATTAAAGATTGAAAAATGTGTCTCGGGCGGGACTTGAACCCGCACTCTTCCAAACCGGGGAACTGCGTTATCCAATTTCGCCACCGATCCCACTACCCAGAGAACGAAATTTTCAATCTTTTGCGTCTTAAGGGGACGTGAGTAGTTAGAGGAGTTAGTTAGAGTTGGATAACGCAGTGTCCCGGTTTGGAAGAGTGCGGGTTCAAGTCTCGCCCGTGACAAATTTATCAATCTTTAATTTGATTAGATTATAGTTTCATAAAAAAATAGTTTGATCGTCGATTCGTTTGGATATTATGATGCTGTTAGTGTTACGGCACACCTGCTGAACGTTCCGCGCCGAATGTTCCGTCGAACACGCGCACAACGCTTTTCCCTATACCGGCGAAACACCAGTACGCGTCATTACGCGCCATTTTTCCTAGTAGACGCGTATTCGACGGAACGTTCGGCGCGGAACGTTCCGCAAGTGTGCCGTAACACTTAGTTAAAGCGCCGTATCGTACAGTCTAGGACCTACTATTCTAACGATTGCAAGATACTAATAGCTTCCTCTCACGCAGGAATGAGACGAGCTTGTCATTTCACGTATACATTAGAAAAGTACATTCTGCGCTGCCGTCTGTAATGTTGCCATTTTCATGTCATTATTCAGTATCATCAGTGCGATTTTTGAATCTCATACGTTGAACTCAGCAGTTGATAATGTATGGAGATACGCATCTTTCTACTGATGATTTGACTTTCAAAAATCGCACTCGTGAAGTATGATTTTTTGTAGTCAAATCAGCTTTAGAAAAATGCATATCTCCATAGTAATTTTGACATTTTCAACTGATGACTTCAACGAATGAGTTTCAAAAATCGCACTCCAGAAATAGAACTTCACTACATTTACTCGGGTAGTCCATCTATTGCACCCCGGCGGAGATTTCTCCACCCAGGGTTAATTTATTTCTATCACATCATCCAAAATACCATATTACCGACGTTATAAAGCATGTTTTACTATAGTAAGTGTAATATATGGATGGAAATTACCCCCTGGAAGGACGTTTTGGGAAGATGGACTAATCACATTTAGTCCAGTTAGTTTTTTCTGTTTCAATAACGAAGCAACTAATCATAATATTTTCCTCCGCAGGCCAACCGAACTAGACGCCCTAGTATTCGGTCACGTGTTCACAATAATCACGACCCGGCTGCCGTGCCGTAAGCTAGCGGAAACAGTTCGCCGACATGAGCCGCTCGTTGCGCTCGCCAAACGGATCGACGAGCAATACTTCAAGAGGCCATAGCGCGAGGTGTTCAAGGACATATCTACCGCGTTCGCCAGTCCTTGAACTGTACCTGCCCTGGACTACGTTTCAAAACGTTGGGAAATCACTCGGGATGCCAATATAAGAAAATGAAAATGCATACGAAGACATGTATGTCAGAGTGAAATAGATAGACTCCACGAGTGATTTTTATATGTGTTGAAACGGATCCCTGATTAGTTTTAAAGATAACATTGCATTGTATATTCATAACTGTTAGAAGACAAGGCCTAATTGAGTAGGACAGATTCTACGCCCATTGTGGAAATTAATGACTACTTGGGGAATTTAAGACTACTTGCGTCAATTCAGTTACATGGAAAATTCAGAGCGAACTTGTGGTTTATAGCTTCATGCAGAGCATATCAGCTATTTCAGGCAATGGCAATTTTTAGGTATTTCATGCTAATATTCAGCTTCAATGGGCAATTTATAGCTGCTTGGGGCAATTTTGCTGTACTCCATTTGTATTTTGTTCTTTTGCCCCTTTCTCAAGGCTAAATGGACCTATGGCTACTTGATCCCAGTCACTAGGTCTTCAAGTGGTCGCGCGCAGTTTTCAAGGATATATCCACCGCATCAATTATCCCTTGAACTATATAATATACCGTCCCTGATTAGTTTTAGAGATTACATTTCATTGAATAGTATTATAATAAAATTATTACAAGACAAAGCGTTTTCTAGGA
This sequence comes from Agonopterix arenella, assembly GCA_927399405.1. Lineage (NCBI taxonomy): Eukaryota > Metazoa > Arthropoda > Insecta > Lepidoptera > Depressariidae > Agonopterix > Agonopterix arenella. Next base: position 4,716,583 of record OV656716.1, on the reverse strand, counting down.
CAGATTTTAGGCCCCTACTTAGTTGAACAGTATTTAGGCCCCTGGTTAGTTGGGCAGAATTTAGTCCCCTTGTTAGTGGGACAGAATTTAGGCCTTGTGGTAATTTATAGACACAATCATTATCATCATCATCTCAGCCGATGGACGTCCACTGCTGGACATAGGCCTCCCCCAAGGGTCGCCATAACGACCGGTCCTATGCTGCCCTCATCACATGTGGGTCCCCACAAGTACCGGAAACCGCAGCGTGGGTCCCCACGCTGCGGTTTCCGGTACGCGCTCGCCACTCGAGAACTTTTCGGCCCCATCGGCCATCGGTTCTGCGAGCAATGTGCCCCGCCCACTGCCACTTTAATTTAGCAATTCTTTGGGCTGTGTCAGTTACTCTGGTTCTCTTCATTTCTGATCTCGCGCAGGGAAACTCCGAGCATAGCCCTCTCCATTGCCCTTTGGGTCACTTGCCTTTTTATGAGGCCTTTAGTGAACGACCACGTCTCTGTTCCATATGTCATCACTGGCAACACACACTGATCGAAGACTTTCTTTTTAAGACACTGCGGTATTTGGGACGTGAAGATAATACGTAGCTTCCCGAACGCTGCCCAACCGAGTTGGATTCGACGGTTGATCTCTTTCTCGAAGTTGGACCTACCTAACTGAATAGTTTGTCCCAGGTAAACATAATCGTCAGCAACTTCGAGCGCAGAGTTTCCGATCATTACAATAGTAGGTACAACATGGGCATTTGACATGATCTTCGTCTTGTCCATGTTCATCTTCAGACCAACTCGTTCGGAGGCTCTGCTGAATTGACACAATACACGGGGCAATTATAAAAGATTATGAATTATGAATTTTTTAGCTTCAATGCGCAAATAGGTACACTATTATTTCGATGTTATGTTAATATGTAGGAACCTAACACGAGACCTCAGGGTGTTATTCAAGGATTAATCGGTGCATTGAACCTTATGCTATAGAAGTAAGGTTTAAATCGTATTGTACAGAGTAACATTTTTTCTTATTTGTTACTTTAACTTAATGTAAACTTATCTAGTCCATAAGCTGTTGTATTTGTTCTATTTCTGTAACCCAAAAATGGCCAATTATGTTTGTTGTACTTGTAAATAAGGTTTAAATTGCAATGATTGTAAGCAGTGTGGATATGTACGCACGGCGACACATCAATCTATACAAAACAAACATAAGCTGGCCGCGCGACGTTAGCGTTACTCGACCTACGCGCGGCCAGCTTATGTTGGTTTTGTGTAGCTTGATGTGTCACCGTGTGTACCTAGTGATATTGTGTAACTTGAGGATACATTTTAGAGAAGTCTTGGAAACTTTTTACTTATAATTTAAGAGACCATTTACCGCTCACAAAATTTAATAAGTACCTAACTTATTCGTCATTCCAAATAAGGACGACGATTTTCCGATTCCTATTTAGCTTTCTGGCCAATTCTGATTACCAAATGTAATACTTATATTTATTAGAAAGATATAGTATCCGACGTATCATGGACGTTACATAAAAACCACGTCAGAGGCCGTAAGGCGGTCTGAAAAAACTCTGAAATGAAAAAACTTTATTGTCACGTTTCAATAAAGAGACTAAACAAAAGAGAACTTAAATGTGACAAAAGGGCCAGACTCAGCATAATGCTGACCGACTTGGTCAGCGCCAAGACACCAGCCCAGCCAGACTCTGACACCAGGGCTCTTCCCACACGATAAAAAGATGGACGTTACTAAAGCTGTTCTAAGAAAAAGTGTTCAAATCTCTGTTTCTGTAATGCAAAATAGCCTTAACATTTCGTTGCTATTTGGAATGGAGTATAGGTATATTGCACTTTTTTATTTTAGGTTTTCTTTGACAAATCTTAAATTTTGTGATGAGGGCGCCACTGAGCGGTAAAATGCCTCTTAGGGGGAACTAAAACTGAAGACAAAGCAGTGTGGTCTGAAGATATTTACCTATGGACGAATGTTTTATTATCGACATCGACAATTTACACAATATCACAACTGAATAATAGAAGCATTTCAATATTTTGTAGGTACTTATTTTAAAGTTTATTGAGAATTGACTTCCGAACGACGACGCATTGTAACGAAAATAATTTAATATTATGTAATTTATTAACTTTAATAATGAATGATTTTCTGAAAGCCATTATTCAAAAGAATTAAAATTGACTTCCTAGATTTTCTTACATACTTACTTAGTTACATGCAGGTGAAGCTAATATAAGCAAAAGCATGTTAAAAATAAATACAATTTTGTTTGTTTCTTTATTTTGTAGCATTTTTATTTCTTTATAATAAGTATTTGAAGTGCATTTTGTATCAGTAAATTTTAAGGATATTTTTAATAGGTCAGGTAAAGGTAGATGTTACCTATTTTTGTAGTGGCATAATTAGGTACATAAGTAATTCTAATAAATGATTGGTTAAGTAAACTTCCTGTGCGTTTTATTTCACTCTCTGTAATAAAAAAATGTATACTGGTCTGCAGGGCACCATCACCATTAGAACGATGTGCGAAATGAGATTCGGGATAGGAAAGGGTGGGCTCTGGGCTGTTTGGGGTGTTTCTGTTACATTGAATAGTAATTATGTGTTCTTTGGAATATAAAAAAGGTAGACCCCAGCCTTCGCTGCATAGGAAACGACCTCTTCCCGTGCTGAGCGAACGTCGCACTTGCCGCGAAAAAATAGTACTTAAACAGTGTGAAATTGATATCATTAGCATCCTTTTAAGCTAAGAGTCTACCCATCAAACTGAACAACATTACCTATCGGAGCAAAAAAAAATCCGCTGTTGCATACATTTGAGTCGAGTAAGCATTGCAGTTTAGTATGGAACAGTTAATTTTTTTTTCTCCGATCGGTTTGCTCCCATAGTGAAATTGTTCAGTTTGATGGGTAGACTCTTAGTTTAAAAGGATGCTAATGATATCAATTTCACCCTGTAGAAGTGTTTTATGCGTGCACTACATTCTCGCCGAGGAGTGTGGATGCCCTTCATTGTTCTCGTGGCGTCATAAGCCGTATAGTAGTAATTTTCCTTGAAAGTTCTCGCCGACAAGCACGTATCCAGACTTTTGTTTCGGGAGGGGGAATATTCATAGAAAAGCAATGAAAAAGAAAGTGTTGTAATCACTTTTCCATACAAATTTTCGGATTTTTTGGGGATAGGTGGGATTTATTGTAACACGCGTGTCTACCATATTTTTTTATTATACAAAACGAGGAAAATGACGAGAAAAAAGACGAATGATGATTTATATTGAGTATAGACCTAGCTTGGGAGATTGTGTGACAAAATCAAGGAATATATACTCCAAATTCAAAACCAGTAAGCTACACGCAAATGTGGCATCAGTGAAAAAGAAGATTGAAAATTTTAAATCTTCGTACACGGCGACAGATCAACCTAAGCATATTTGAACTTGGAGTTCAACTCGACGACGTCCCGGTTGGTGTAATGGTTACCACGCCGGACTGCCAAACCAGGGACCTGGGTTCGAATCCCGGTTCGGTCATGGATGTTTATGTTTGTGCCGTTGTTGTATGGTTTCCATAATAAACAGCCTATAGTGCTTGCTTGGGATCATTACAATGTATGTGCCTGTGAGCGTTATTTATTATTATATAACTATGCACATATTAGTACTTACTATCTCTATGCTATGCATAGGTTGATCTGTCACCTTGTGTACACACGGTGACACATCAAGCTATACAACAAAATAAGCAGGCCGCGCGTAGGACGAGTAACGTATAACGTCTCGCGACCAGTTTATATAGCTTGATGTGTCGCAGTGTGTACATACGAGAGGCTGGTTGGCGACCGTGTCGTTAAAACCTTTCTCCATGGTTAAAAGATTCCCGACCGTTTAAATTAAATCTTTATTTGGTTTGCATTCCAGTCGTGAAGCACCTGTTTAGGCCAACCCTAAATTAGGTAACTAGGTATTACTTGGGTGTTTTGTTACACCTTGTGAGGGGCTGAAAAGGTTGCCAAGGTTTCTGACCACCCCAAAAGGGAATGCGGTCGTGAGCTTATGCTTGACCAGAAATACAATAAAAAACTAACTTGTTGCAATACGAAATCAGTTCCAATTATTTTCCGCAACTTGGCGAAGCTATTATTTTTCAGTCAGTCTTTTTGTAAATTAGACTATGCAAACTCAAAAATAAAACGCAATCAGTGACATTAACCATTATATTCAAGCTATAGAACTAGCGTTGGACGCGATACGGGGCCAGAGATCAGCGCACTCCTTCGCTACGGGCCCGGTGATGGCGGAACCCTTCATCTCTCCCTTGTTGTTCACTATGACGCCCGCATTGTCCTCGAAGTATATGAACACCCCGTCCCGCCTCCTAAACGGTTTCCGCTGCCTGATGACTACTGCCGGCATTACCTGGAACGAGTTTAAATTGTGGTTAGTAAATTTTCTTTCTGTTAGAATGACTTTTGGATAAATATATTATCCTCGTACTATCAATATTGCAATGGATATTTGTACAATGTAATAAAAAAAATTTAATTCAATCAGTCTATTCTAGGTTTTAATTAACCATAGCTTTGCCTGCATTGGTCTACAAACAAATTAATGACGTATTTTCGTTCAAATAAGGACGGAATCGAGCAAAGCATAGCAGAGCAGGGATAATAAAAGGGACTTATTCCTAAAGCAGGCACTACAATCCCGTCGAGAAAGATAGTGAGGACTGGACACTAGGGCATGCTCCCGGGAAATCCCGGTACCAAAAATACCGGGAATTCCCGGAATTTCTGAGGCTTTCTAGCACCGGTACTTCGGGAAATAAATCCCGGTTCTTTCGATACTTTCGGTCAAGACAAGAAGAAGAATTCGTTATTACTAATTGAATACGAGAGATAGAGAGAGATAAGCTCGCCCTTTGTAATTGTCTATTATGCTGTTTTCATTTATATTTCCGTGTGTACAATAAAGTGTTAAAATAAATAAATAAATATACTATACTCTACTATTAGCACTCCATGGATCACTAATAATTTTTTCGACATAATGTAGTCTTTTTCTTCAACCAAATCGCGATTTTTATATAAAATTTTCGAGTACCGTTAGTACCAAAATTCCCGGGTAATCCCGGTTCCAAGTCCAGTACCGGAAACCCAGTCCCGGTTCTTAAGATGAAACCGGTACTGCACCCCCTACTAGACACCCTTCATTGAACCTCATCTGCCGCACGGAATCTCATTTTTTCACGCTTTATCCTTTTCTGTCGCTCAGGAACGTCATTTGCTAGAGAGAAAGGTCGCTGCACTGCCGGTGCTGCCGCGTGCGATCGCATTCCCTCTTTCTCGCTCTAGCAAATGACGTCCCTGAGCGACAGAAAAGGATGGAGAAAAATGCGATTCCGTGATGCCAGATGAGGTTCAACCAATGACATTCAATACAAGGAGGACTTCGCATCAGTGCGCTATTAACGGGACAACTAAGTTATACCCAGTTGTTTTACATTACTGCTTTGTAAATGAAAGGACTGGAAATATCAGCGCCGATGTTTGACAGCTGGGCATAACCGATGCATACAAAGTTGACATTAGAGACATGTGCCATGTTTAGATTTTATTACTGTATGTCACTTTGATTACTTATACATATAGGGACTAGCCACGCGTATAATTCTACTAACAGACATTTCTGCCACTTTTTGCGGGGGGCGAGGTAACAGGTCCAAACGATCTACTGTTACCATGTATGAAGACAAGTCTATTGAGTTCAAATTGTTATCCAATGGCTGTAAGAATTTACAACAAACTGCCAAATGAGTTTAAAAATTTCAATAAAACTAAACTTAAGAGAGAACTGTACAAATGGTTAGTGGAAAATTGTTTTTACAGTGTTCAGGAATACTTGAACTTAAGAGGCATGTGACATTGTTATTGTGATTGTACTTTTTATATTTTTTGACATTGTTTTTATCCATCAGATTTCAGTTGTATAACTTTTGTAAAAATTATCTTGACATTAATTTTGAATTATTATGTAAGTAGGTATACATTGTAAACCTTGGCATTTCATGTTGTTGTATGTCAGAAATGACTAAATGTGTGAGTCTCTGCTTATTTATCTGTAATGTAATATCTCAATGTACCACATTTATTACAAATATTTAAAAAACTAAACAAGTGCAGTGATATACACGCATCAGCTTTGAGCTGCTAGTGTATCATATATAATAATAATAATAATAATAAATATAATTTATTCATTCATGAAATCTGCAACTTTGGATTTTATTCCCATAACTTTAGATTCTAATTTTGAACGTTAAAATCATGAAAAGAAGTCTCGTCTGAACCCTAAACGTTCTAAGTTCGAAATTATTGTTTCGCAATTATAGGCTGTCTCGTTTAGAGATAAGGTATAAAATTGAATGTAAAGGCACATGATTAATTGATCTGATACCGTGGCAGAGGGGAAATACTACCGCAAGGCTAGTCCTTATAATAAATAGTCAAAGGTATGACATTATGGCTATGGTTATAAACTCATTGGATTGGGCTCAACACTTATTTTCTTATTTTCACGAAATAGTCATTAATAACACTCTTTCAAATCAAAATAAAATTTTACATTTCGGAGCTGCCTAGGTATAATATTTTAGATATTGATTCCAAAATAGAATTTTTCATTGTTTGTGATTTTGAACGAAATGATATTGGTTTGGTTTGGTATGTAGGGACAATGGAATTCGCTCAGTCAGCCAAGGCGTATCAACATTCTATTGTTAGTTCAGATGTATAAAATAGCGAAACCTTTGACATATCATCATCACGATTCCATTCCATTAGTTTATTAATTACACTCGTAACAACATATTGTTATTACTTATTAAAGAATTAGGTGTATACATTCAGAAACCAGAATGCGTGCATCCTTACTTAACTTCATTTATATTGTTATATGACTTATTTGAGCTTGTTAGATTTATTCTAAATAAGGTCTCAGTAATGATTTTGTTAAAACATTAGTTACTGCTTTTTTATTAAATTAGAATGTCTGTAGGATGTAGATTTCACAGGGTTCGAAATTATTGATAATTTCTAATCTTTGACTACTTATATAAGGTCTAACAAAACAAGCTGAAACTATTTTAAGGGGATGATCAGACCATCAAACTGAACAACTTTCTCTATGGGACCAATACCGAAATCGCGAAAAAATATCAGCTGTTCCATACAAACATACTCTACCTAAATGTATGGGACAGCATATTTTTTTTCGCGCTTTCGATATTGGTCCCATAGAGAAAGTTATTCAGTTTGATGGTCTGATCATCCCCTTAAAATAGTTTCATCTAATTTTGTTAGACCTTATATAGGGACTAGTTTCGCGTGTAATTCTACTAATAAACATTTCTGCCTCTTTTTGCGGGGGGCGAGGTAACATGAAATCCGTAACTTTGGATTTTATTCCCCATAACTTTAGATTTTAATTTTGAATGTTAAAAATCATGAAAAGTAGTCTCGTGTGAACCCCAAACGTCATAAGTTCGTAGTTATAGACTGTCTCGTTTAGTGATAAGGTATAAAATTGAATGTAAATGCACATGATCAATTGTTCTTATACCGTGGCAGAGGGGAAATGCTACCGCAAGGCTTATGATAAATAGTCAAAAGTTTCTAATACCTTGAGATAATTAGTTTCTTGGATAATTATCCAAGCTGATTCTTAGTTTTGAGTGCAATTTCTAACTCAAAATTCGAAAATTTCTATTTTTGCTTTCATGCACTCATATTCAGACCAACCAGCACCTCGTCTTCGGCATTTTCGTTTCGTATCACAATGAATAACAAATTATTGAGAAAAACAACAGAAAACGGTAAAATGTATTATTTCTTGTTTGTAATTTTCTTTTGTCGCAAATCACAATCGGATACACATGGTGTGACATTGCTAGTACAAGCTTTTTCTTTTTCCGATTAATTTTAAAATTATCATGATAATTATCATTGTATAATTATCACTTCGAACCCTGAGAATTCAGTTCACAATTCTTAGATAAAAAATATTTACAGTCAGTTAGGTGTGTTATTTTTCAGGTAACATTCCTCAAATAATTTCACATGCAGTTTTGGAGGTGTTGAAAAATTGTTGCAAGTCTTTGTAAATTTTCATGATTGTTGTTAATTCAAAAAAACTGTTTAGTTAACTAATTTACTATAGGTTTCTTAGAGAAAGTTGTTGTTCAGTATCATGGGTACAATCACCCCTTAAAGTAATGCAACTGTTTACCCTAACACCCTGGAATGATTTTACATCACAACTTCTGAGCTATCGCAATGAAGTCTATGTATATGAATCAAAAACCTCTATTTGTCTAGGAGTTATGGAAGAGGCATTAAAAAAAGCAGTAGGAACTCTTTTTTTTTTCAATTTGTCAATGTTTGTCACCCATAGTGACAATGCCAGCCTCAAGGCTGTTTTGTAACTTGAGTATTTTTCTCGAAAGTAAAAAAACTGTTTTGTGTTTTTGAAATCTCGGCAGCATCATCATGAATACAGTAGGAAGTGAGTTCTTTAGTATAAATCGTTTATCAGTTTTGCTCAAATGGTTCCAACAATTTTTTATACCTGCTATGGCTAAGTTACATTGTAATGCAGACTACAACACACTCAAAAATTACTCAATTGATAATTATATGAGAAATTCAAAATAGCACAAAATGTTCATACCTTTTTCCTTAGTTCAGGTTTGCCTTTTTTGACAGTGGCTACGATCATGTCACCAGATCCAGCGGCGGGCAGCCTGTTGAGACGACCCTTGATACCTTGTACGGCAATGACATACAGGTTCTTTGCTCCTGGAACCATGGCAAAAACAAAAGCATTTTAGTTTTAGGTTGAATACGGTGACGGTGTTGCCATTTTAAAATTTATAAGTACTTTTAGGTTTGGCTGTATGATTTGCAAACCTTTGTCTAACAAACAAATGGGAATGAGGAGTTTTCTGAAAGTTAGTTTAGACATAGTTCCACAAGCCTCAATAGATGGCGTTGATATGAAATGGGTCCGAAGATAGAAATTTAGGTTAAAAATAAAAAAGGAGTCACATTGCAGGTTCTGCCACGAGCACTTGTCTCGCGTGGTGTTCGTTCGGTTCGCGTTTTTGTCTGCTATGAGGCTCCTCAATCTCTTCACTTTTGTTTTATACGTTAGAAGCGTCTATTAGCGATCTATTTTGACATATACTTTATCTAAGCTGAAACTATTTTTTTGTTTAATTTTCTTTCAGAAAATACCCTATTGGTTTTAATCACTAATTTCACAGAATTTACACAAATCTTAAGAAATTACGAAGCGTATCTTAGTGCTGGAATTACTCCCAAGGTGTGGAGATGACCAGAATATTGACGCATCATGTTATCGAAAAATGCACACATTTGCAATAGGAAAGTGTGTACCATTTTGTACTTTAAACTTAAATACGTAGACTAGAACAACTTCAGACACAGCCAAGGAAAAAATCATCATGATTCAATGCACAAATTTGTGTTTCTATTGAAAGATATCATCATTAGTCGTTCAGTCAAGAATTTTGAGGTTATGTTAGCATTTTATATGAAAATACGAGTTTTTCACCTGTGTTATCAGCGCAGTTGATGACGGCTCCCACTGGGAGACCGAGGGAGATGCGGAACTTCGCTCCCGCGGAACCACCACGTCCTTGAAACAGAAAAACCACACTTTACTCATCTTGATCACAACACAAGTCTTCGCTCGAAATCTAATGAATTCCGGAAATAAACTTAGTTTCACAACGGATATAGTATGGGCTTCGATTCGTAGACAATCCCTGGCTAATTCATGCACTGTTCAACGTGATTTTAATGGATATTTTCTAATTTCACGAACCTCTTTTAGACATTTTCTTGTGTCAACTTTTTGAGAGGAAATCAAAAGAACGTGAAGTTAGCAAAAGGTTGCAACTTGAATTTTTCGTTCGGAAACGTTTTGACAGTTAGACGTGAAGTCCGTAAACTCTTCTTGAGAAAATTCGCTGAAAAAAATAGATCTTTATTTTTATCAACTACTACAAATCAAGCTTCTTTTAAAATTTTGCCATATTCTTAGATTCTCCTTTCAAAATTTAAGATGGGCACCTTGCCGCCAAGCGGCGGAAATTTCGAGGACATTTTTTATTTGTAAGTAGTATTAGTTTTTTTTTTTTTTTTTTTTGTTTTTATTTTAGTTTAATGGTTATTGATGTAGAAATTTAAGATTGAAATTGATGTTGCACAGTGTTCCTTGAAGGAATGTGGTAAAAATTTTACAAATTTTCGTTCAGTAATTTTACCGTAAAATTACTGAACGAAAATTGTGCGTTCCGTTTTACATAATACAAAATTTTACATCTGTAAAAATTAATACGCAAAAAAGAAATGGCTGAGATTACAGTGTGTTCAAAGATGGTTCAATGAGGAAAGAAATAAAGTTCTGTTCATTACATCGCTCGTTTCTAAAATCATCATCATCGTCTTATTTAAGAGCTACGCTCTTGTCGGTGGAGTATTCGCCAATCTCGCTTCTTTTCCGCTGTGAAAGAGCGGTGTGGAACAAAACGTTTTCAAAAACTGTTTGTCATTTTCGTTTGCCGCTTGTCATTCTGCGATTTTTCGATTTATTCAGAAATTTTATAAGAAGTTAGTGTTCAAACTAAAACAAATTAGACAATGGCGTTCATGGGTGATATGATGAACCCTGCACCGCTGTGGCACAACGGGCCTGCTCCTGGCGCGTTCTACAACTTCCCTTCGAACTCTGCAGGTCTTGGCCATGGAAACCATGCAGTACAGCAGTTCACAGCTCAGTAAGTATTATTAGTTCTTTATTTGTAAGCTTAGAAACATCTTTATAAGATTGCAATTAGTCCTCACACAGGCCTTGGGAAAGAGCATTAGTAGTGGTGAAATGTCAGAGACCTAACCCTTTAGTTTTGGCATTGTCATCACCTGTATTATATTCCCGATTCCCGTCCAGGCTCAAGTCAATGAATTTTTCGGAATTAATGTACAATTTTTAACACCACTGGGTTTTCGGTGAAAGAAAACATCGTGAGGAAACCTGCATACTTCAATTTCGAGGCATGTATTGTACCCACTGTCCACTACAAGTGGCGACGGGCTCACTCCCCGTCACTGGACAGAGTTTCGGTGCTACTAGTGAAACATGGATGTTCTGAGGTGTCTCTGACTACCCTCTCGGGGATATAGCACTACGATGGGAACTGAGTTTGAACAACAAATTTGATGTAGTTGCTTTTCACAAAGCTTTAGATACCCTACTTCAGATAAAGAAAAAATTCACTATGCTATTCTATTTTTTTTTTAAATGGCTGCTATCTTGGTTGTGATGATTTTGCCAATGTCTAGTTTATTTAGCAAGAGTGCTTGAGGTTGTACAGTAGTTTATGTATTTTGGTGACTTCAAGGATTGATTTTCGAAAAGAACACTATCTTTAGCCAGCTTCGTTGTAGGCCCGGGAGGAACCAACAATAGACGAGAGAGACGTGACAACCCAATAGCAGACCTACAACTCAACTACGGTCTTCACAATAATGCAAAAACATATAACCACAAACTCTCTCCCCAGCTCAGCAACCCCAATTACCACAACCACAACAGTAATTGGGCTCAAGTTTGACAAGGGATGCGTGATCGCAGCGGACACCCTCGGCTCGTACGGCTCCCTCGCAAGGTTCCGCGACTGTCCGCGCGTCACAAAGGTCAATGACAACATCCTGCTCGGCACCGGTGGTGATTATGCTGATTATCAGTATTTGAAAGACATTTTGCAGCAGAAAATGTAAGTGGAATTTATTTTTTAACATACTTTTCATAATTTCATCATAAAACCCCGTCTGGACTCTTCTCCATATGGCAAAAGTAAAAAAAAATACTAGAAAGTATGATTTAACATTTTTGTATAGAAGTCCCTTTAAAAAACCAGAAAAGATTTTTTTAAACCAGCGTGTAAATCACCTTCGCTGCATATGTAATGGCGTTTTCCCACACTTTTTAGAGAGCGAACATTGCGCTTGCCGCGATAAGTTGTATGGACAAAAAGTTGAGTCGCGTGCGAGGTAGAGAAATCATACTAGACAGACTGGAGGAGGTTAAAAGTAGGGTTGCTTGTATGTGTAAAATCTAGAGATATACTCGGTCCTTATTAATATGCTGAAACTTTTTTAAGGGGATGATCAGACTGTCAAACCACTTTCTCTATGACACATCGAAATCACAAAAAAAAATCAGCCATCCGATACTAAACTGCAAACCTTCTTGAGCCAAATGTGTGCGTGTGGATGTTTGTGCCATAGAGAAAGTTGTTCAGCTTGACGGTTAAAATAATTTCCTTAAAAAAGTGTCAGCATAATATAAAGAAGACCCCTATATTTTTTTTCAAAAGGCATCTTCCCCTGTAACATGACAGGGGAAAGAGCGACACAGGTCACTTCTTAATGTCAAATTTAAGTGAAATACTATGGAGAAAACCGTCATCTCACTTAAATTTGAGGTTTAGAAGTAACCTGTGTCACTCTCAACCCAGTCATGTTACAGGAGCTGATTTATATATAGACTATTCCTTTGCAATACTAATATTTACTCAATATAAAAACTGCAGTATTGACGAGCAATGCATCGGAGATGGTCTCCAACTGAAGCCGCGTTCGCTGCACTGCTGGTTGACCCGCGTGCTGTACAACAAGAGGAGCAAGATGGACCCCTTGTGGAGCAACTATGTAGTGGCCGGCATACAGGTTCATACATATTAAATACATAATCTTGATTTTGACCGTAACTTCTCATTCGTCATTCTTTTAATTACTGCTACTGAACAGCAGATTTGTTGATCTTTAATTGTCACATAGGTCCACCAGAATTCGCTATTTGTATCTTTGCAATGATATCTCCTCTCATTTCTCTCTTTCTCTCATTTGGTAGATCGTCCTCCCCACAGATCACAAAAACTAAAGGAAGATGTGAAAAGGGGACTGGACCAGTGTCTCAGCAATATGCGCAAAAACGGAACACATTGCTCGCGACAATAATGATTCAATATATTATAAGGCTGGAAGCCAGTCGAGATATGTGTATATAGTTTACAATGCTTGCGTAGTACTAAAGATTATTCGAACGTTGAGTTCTGATACCGCAATGGATAATGAGCACATTCAAGCTAACAAAATACTTTCTATCGCGTGGTACTGGTGGTGATGCGACACTAGGTTTTGTACTCAGCGTGTTGGTTGGCATCTCTCTATGGTCCGCCCACATTTTTACTTGCCTACCTCGTTTCTTGGGTACCACACTGACTTCTTTTATCTATTTGTTTTTGATTGATAGCATCATTTCATTGACAATATTCATCATGGGCCTTATTTTATCTAAGAAGCAACTAATATTTTCGTCTTCCGACATTACGTTTAGCTAAGGCAACTTGGCTCAGCAAGACTCTCCTGGGCAAACGATTTGTGTTTATTATACCGTGCACATGCCTCAGCCGTCGCAATATTACACATCTTTTAACTATTATAATTATAAAACTGTAACAGTGTCTTTACATTGAGATATTAACAAAAAAAAGTTATGATATGGTTTTTAGGTGTCCCTGATTCCAAATCTCAAATTTTTGGATTTTTTTGTCTGTCGGTTTGTTTGTTTGTGATGAAAACTGCTGAACTTATTTTGATGAAACTTTTTTTGTTTGATCGTTTATGATCTGACTTAAAATTTGGTATATAATTTATGCGGGCAAAGTTGTGGGTTCTTCTTGGTCGTAACCTCGTGGCTGAGGGACGTGACTATCGTGGGACGCTTGTGCCACCATGTAGCTCTTCAGGCCGCTCGATCTTGGGTCTGGTGTATGCTGGCCTGTAGTGTTGTCTCAGTCATTTCTTTCACCGCATCGGTCCATCTCGTAGGCATGCGTTGATGCATCTTCTACCTCTCCTTTCCCTCCCTACGGCCGGTGATCATTAGTTTTTCCAAACTATCTGATCTCCTGACCGTTTGGAGTTGTGAGTTAACTCTAGTAAACTAATAAATTACTTGATTGCTCACTTGATTTATTTCTATTTCCAGGACGGTGAGCCCTTCCTCGGCACCATAGACAAGCTGGGCACAGCGTACGAAGACTCGACCATTGCGACGGGGCTCGGCGCTTACATGGCCACCCCGCTACTACGTGACGCGTCCGACAAGGGGACTCTCAACGAGGAGTCTGCCAAGTTAGTCTTTTGTTTGCTTGTCTAATAATCACAGTGGAATCTCATTATAAAACAACTGGGTACAGCGTACGAATAGTTTACTACAGCGATGGGACTCTTTTTCTGCATCCATTGTATGTAACAATTAATGGCTTTTATCCTTTAAGACTAAGGAAATAAAATAATGCTGGTAAGTGCTATACCAGGACGACAGAAGAAAAGATGGGCGGATGACATAATGAACATAGCTGGAAAAAGTTGGATGCATTTAGCTAAAGACGGGGAAAGGTGGAAAGGAATGGAGGAGGCTTTCACCCATAGGGGGCCACATAATAAAACGGAAAAGAAATAATTGTAATTTGCATGTATATATTTTGAAAGTGTTAAGTGGAAAATAAAGCTGTAATAATAATAATAAAAGTTCTATACCTACTTCCAAACCAGTAAGCGATCTTGTCATAACATATTGTGCTCCATTTCATTTTATTTTCATATTAAGGTGGTTTCAGTCCATACAAAAGTTTGACGCACAATACGCGTAGACGGAATTAATAAAAGTAATATTTTATATATGGAAAAATAGGATAGAAAATCTAGTTGCCGCGTCACAAATAACATTTGCAATTCATAATATAATTACAAAGATATAAAGCTTTAAAAATATTGTATGAAAAATTTCAAAGCTTTATATCTTCGTAATTATTTTGTAAATTGCAAATGTTATTTGAGACGCGGCATCTAGATTTTCTTAACTAATTTTCAATATACACAAAGTTACTTATATTAATACCGTCTACGCGTATTGTGCGTCAAAGTTTTGTATAAAATTGACCCCTCTGCAACCACATTAAGTGTATAAAAGTCCCTTAATCAACAATAAAATCAAAAATAATAAAAAAGTGACCCCCTACCTTTGACCAAGAAATGTCACTAGCAGTAGACAAAATGTCAGTGTAGCCATGTATTAGATAGCGATAGTCATGCAATTTATACGAAGTGATATTGTACAATTTGGTCAGTGGCTTTTTTTTTTTTTTTTTTTTTCTAAAGAGACTTTTATACAAATTGTTATGTACATGTCAGTCCCATCGTACCTTATGTCTAGATTTTCCTACTTTCTAATTTACTTAACGAGACACTGATGAGTTTGCAAAGGCGAACACTTTTCTAGCAGCATCAGAACATGGTGATGCCAGGATGTCATGAAATATGCGAAATATATAAGTACATAAAGGACATCACTTTATACAGGGTGAAATTGAAAAGTCTACCCATCAAACTGAACAACTTTTACTATGGGAGCAAACCGATCAGAGCACAAAAAAAAATCTGCTGTTGCATACATTTGAGTCGAGTAGGCGTTGCAGTTTAGTATGGAACAGCTGATTTTTTTTTGCTCCGATCGGTTTGCTCCCATAGTAAAAGTTGTTCAGTTTGATGGGTAGACTCTTAGTTTAAAAGGATGCTAATGATATTCACCCTGTATAAAAAAAATCGCTACGCAACAGAAATCAAAATTATGTGTCCCAGAAAGATTTTAAATTATTAATATTAATACCAATGCACTCATTTGACTTAGATTTAACAATATAAATTATTTTTGAGCAATAAAATAGGCGATGAAAATTAAAAAACGAGGTATTTATTAGAAAATACGAATGTATTTTTCAAAACCTTCTAAGTAAACAAAAATATTCACACCATGTTTGTAGTATGTATAATGGTAAAGCCTTAAAAAAAATTTACCATCAGGTTTTTTAGAATGAGATAATAGCTAAATTTTAAAATTGGAACTGTTGCTGACATGATTTTTTTTTAATTTTAGTACAAATCGCTAAGGTTCAAATTGGCTCTTCAATATTATACAGAAAAAAAATGTCAATTACTAATTAGTCCCGGCTCAAACCGTATAATGACTGGGCTAGGTAGCGATCTCCTTTTTTAAATAGAGCAAATTGCTATATGCATCTCTTATTCAGAGAATAGGACAAAACACGTTTCAACCTCTATCACTTCTCCCTCCACGCTCGAAATTAAAGACTTATCACGACAAAAAGTTGATATAATAATTATTTTCGCAGGGCATTAGTACGAAAATGTATGGAGGTACTATTCTACCGGGACGCGCGCGCGTTCCAGCGCTACCAGCTCGGCGTGATCACGGCGGACAAGGTGACTGTCTCCGAGCCCTTCGAGATCACCCCCGACTGGTCCGTGGCACATATGATAAATATGGTGTGAAAAAGAATACTAAATAAAAGTTATATCTAACCCTTTTTTATTAAATAAGATTTATAAAAGAAAAATTATGGTTTTATTTTGTTACCTAAGCCTAATATTTTTACAGGGATAACACCTAAATAAAAGTTTGATATAATAAAATAGTGCACATTATGCTGAATCATATATCCATTGAATTATCATTATCAACTACATAATCTATACTATTATAAAACTGTAACAGGAAGTTTGTCTGTACATTGAAGATATAAACAAAAAAAAAGTTACGATATGGTTTTTAGGTGTCCCTGATTCTATTTCACCAATTTTTGGATTTTTTGTCTGTCTGTTTGTTTGGGTGTTTGTTTGTTTGTTTGAACGAGTATCACGCAAAAACTACTGAACGGATTTTGATGAAACTTTTTTTGTTTGATAGCTAATGATCTGACTTAAAATCTGGTATATAATTTTTGCGGACGAAGTCGCGGGTTAACGCTCGTCTATAATAAAACAGTTCCAAGACTGACTGACTGACTGATAGACCACGCTCAGCCTCATCATCATCATCATATCAGGCATTAAACGTCCACTGCTGGACATAAGCCTCCCCCAAAATGGGGGGATTTGCCATAATCGCCACGCTTGGCAGGCGGGTTGGCGATCGCAGTTGGATCGAATCAATGTGTGTACTCAGAGGATGCTGCTGCCCATCCTTCAGTAGATACCTTAGTCGCCTTTTACGACACCCACGGGAGGAAATGGGATGGTGCTATTCATAGCCGACACCACACGGCAAAGTGTATATTAATATAAACATTAAAATTGCAGAAATTATTGTTCATTTTGCTTGCGTAGTTTTTACCCCATCGCGGTACTGCGCGTAGCCGGCCGGTCAAACGAAAACTGTTGCGTAATTGGTTCTCTTTATATGTTTTGGTGCTCTTTTAGTTCGGACACTTTTGAGCGTGGATCCTACGTCCGGTAGTTGGTACGTCAATGATCTCAGCAGGTATTTCGCGGGCCGTAGCCCGGACCTTTCGAAGGCTTGCGTGGGGACACAGGTCCAAAACGTAGAGGCCCTTCGAGACACTTTTAATAGGCTGGATACCACACGGCCTATCTTCAGATAGAAATAGAATGTATATTCCTTACTAAATCAATCATAATCTTTATTTGTGACACACAGGTATTACAGTTGTTGTAAGTACAATATATAAAAGTTTTCTGTGATCTACCATTAGGCATACAAATAATCGGTGATAAAATTATAGGAAGTAACATAGGTTTAGATAGACGTGAATGAAGTTTGTACATGCTCATTGTAAGTATATTAGTTAACGAGCGTTATCCCGCGACTTCGTCCACACAAATTATATACCAGATTTTAAGTCAGATCATAAGCTATCAAACAAAAAAGTTTCATCAAAATCGGTTCAGTAGTTTTTGCGTGATACTCGTTCAAACAAACAAACAAACAGACAGACAAAAAATCCAAAAATTGGTGAAATGGAATCAGGGACACCTAAAAACTATATCGTAACTTTTTTTTGTTAATATCTTCAATGTACAGACAAACTTCCTGTTACAGTTTTATAATAGTATACGAGCGTTAACCCGGGACTTCGTCCGCACAAATTATATACCAGATTTTAAGTCAGATCATAAGCTATCAAACAAAAAAGTTTCATCAAAATCGGTTCAGTAGTTTTTGCGTGATACTCGTTCAAACAAACAAACAAACACACAAACAAACAGACAGAAAAAAAATCCAAAAATTGGTGAAATGGAATCAGGGACACCTAAAAACCATATCGTAACTTTTTTTTTGTTTATATCTTCAATGTACAGACAAATTTCCTGTTACAGTTTTATAATAGTATAGATTATTGTCAATTCGATTTATAAATTAGTTATAGTAAAATGTCAAGTCAAATTTAGGAAATATTCAATGTCAGTAAATTAATTATAATTACCGTCTAGAAATTCATTAAGTGTGTAAAATGTTTTGTCAATAAGAAATTTAAATAGTTTATTTTTGTATAAATTGATATTGTCGGCGACTCGTACTGATTTCGGTATTTTATTGAAAATTTTTGGTGCCACAAAGATGTGATTGGTGGTTGATCACAATGTCTTTTTCGACTAACGTGTGTAAATAGGTGCAGGTTAGTGCGTACAAAAATGCAAACTTCGTAAATGTACATTGATGGCATCGTTAATATTTTAAGTTCTTTAAAATACTGTTACCCATATTAACTGTTAAATTACTGTTTAATACTTTACATTACTCCATGACATATTCTCTTCAGAGGTTGTAGGGGTAAAGGAATTTTCGCGGACGAAGTCGCGGGCAAAAGCTAGTTAGTAATTATAAGGTATAGTAAGGTCATATTTAAAACTTGTTCATGACATGAGCTCTGCTGAAGCCTTAGAGCACTGCAATATTACTAATTGCTAAGTGGACACAAAAGATAATCTTAAAGTTATAATAATAACATTAAATTAAAAAAATAGTAGAAATTAAACCGGTATGGTATATACTATGAAGATGCCGAATTACTATACTTAACGAGCTAAAAAGGTTTTTAATATAAAAACGATAAAAACCAAATAATAACGACACTATACTTAAATGATACTTAATAACCGAATCGGGATTTGAAGCCAGAACCTGTGGATTGGCGGCGGCGGTGCGGCGCCCTGGCGTAATTAAAATAATGTATGTTTGTCTTTACTCTACCATCGAAGGTTCCGGTCACCCCGAATCTAAACAAAAATGTAATGTAATAAAAAATACGAATTAAGATATTAAAAAAAACCAAATTTTCAAAATTATCATTCACAAAGAATTTTCTCTATATTTTTAAGGAGGTCAGTGCCATCTGTTGAAGAACGTGTGCAACTATATTTGAAGTGACTCAGCTGATTACAATGTACAAAGTTTCAAAAGTTCCAAAAAATATCACTAGATGGCGCTGAACTAGAAATTTTTTAATTAAATAAGACATTTTAATTTAATTTCCCATCAAATTAACAATATTTCGCTAATTAATGCATTAATATTGGAATGAAACATCATGCTTTACTATTTAATCAAGTTTAAAACTAAAATAATGCAAAGAATTAGTGTAAAATAAGCAATGTTCTAAATCGCGCTATCAAAGTTTTCACCCTGCGTGAGTATATATACAGAAGTTTGACCTCTTTAATTGTACTTGCTTCGGCAGTACATATACTAAAATTGGAACGATACAGAGAAGATTAGCATGGCCCCTGCGCAAGGATGACACGCAAAATCGTGAAGCGTTCCACATTTTTTTGGACACATTGATTCAACATCATCATCATAATATCAGCCGATGGACGTCCATTGCTGGACATAGGCCACACATTTATTATTGATCAACAATTTGTTTGGTTCTAATTTTATGTGGAGAAATTGTCTTGGACATTTTTATCCCCCGACGCAAAAAAGGGGTCATAAGTTTGACGCCAATATCTGTGAGTCCTTCTTTGGCATCGTAACTCCCAAACGGGTGGACCGATTTCGATGCGGTTTTTTAATAAAAAGCTAATTAGTAGCCACTTAGTTTAAAAGGATGTGATATCAATTTCACCCTGTATAGGTTGTAATTATGAGCGTTTGCTTATCCAAAGCAGAAACAAAATGAGTTTCTCGTAGGATTATAAAACAGTTTTTAAGTAGGTAGGTCTTATCACTTATTTAAAAAAATAAAACCCATACAATAACATTTAAAAAAATATATTTTTTATTTATTATTGTTAATCATAAATTCGTTTTTATACGTAATCAATGAGTACTAATTATGGCTAACTTAAAAATTATTTATTTAAAAATAATAAATGCTTCGTTGTTTTTTATTTATTTACATTATTTTTTTAATTACACAAATAAATTAGTTACTGGACGGATTTTTAAGGACTAACTAACTACTTACAAATATGATTTAGAAATTATAAAAATTAGTTTTTTTTATATTCTACTGAAAGCAGTCGACTATGGTTCGAAAGTTTTAAAACTGATTCACCACTTCCGAAGCTAAGTTTTATTTACTTTCACAAATTAACTAAGAAGTAAAATGAATGAAATTAATAATAAGTAATACAAATTTTTGTTCTTGGACATAGAATCGAAAATATCAAAATTATAATAACTCAAAAGTAAAGAGTTACTAATTTTTTTGAAAAGGTAGTAAAAATAGGAAAATAATAAAAATACCTAATAGAAAAAAAATAATCAAAAAAAGTTTAATCGTTCTTTGAACATAATTAGGTTTTTTTTAGCACCAATGTTTATATTTGTGATATTTTTAAATTATACCTATTTGTACCTAATTTAAATAAGAATTTTAAAGTTTGAGTTTAGGAAAGAATTTGAATTATAGACAAGTTGTTTTCCGCGACCGCGCTCAATACAAATGAAGTTTGATTCTTTTTTTTTCCAATAATAAGCAATTAAATCCATTGATTTATCTATGGTTTGTAAGAAAACCGTCTAAATATACAGTTTCAAAGTTAACACTGTTTCAAAGTTCATTTAATTCATTGCATTTTTCTTGTTACACGAATTATCTAGTCACATTTAAAGTACCTTTGTCCATTACGGGATTCGAACCCGCGACCCTCGGCATAGCCATCAATTTAATTGGTTATTATTCAAAATATTATCATTATGTATGTAGCGTAGGCGCGCTTAGTAGCTTTGGGTCCTAATATAAGGACGGGACTCTAAAACTGTAGTATCTGGTTGATCCAGTCCCTGAACTCTGAGATCCTGGTATAGACGCCGGGCTGGTTCGGCTCCGCGCACCCAATACCCCACGAGATGACCCCGCCGAGAACGAACCGGTTGTCGCGGTCCCGCTGCACTACCATCGGGCCTCCGCTGTCACCTGCAAGGAGATGGGAGTATTTAGTCAAATGCTATCTTTGTAGTTTGGTGTGGTTATGCGGAGTTTACACGGGTCGATTTTCGCCGTGCGGCAAGTCACTAATCGCATCGCCTGTCCAAGCCGAATCGCCACCCCATTTACACGAGTCGATGAAAATCGCGGGTGACTAGTTCATTTTGCATCAATATTTATCGGGCATAGGCCCACCACACATTCCCACCGCCTCCTCGTAACTCCTGTAAACCAAGATCAGTCAATCGGGACTTAGAAGAGCAAAGTAGGCGTGGAACGTGTCACCAGGTGATCGGGACAATCGCATTACGTACTGGCTTTGAGCGGAGACACAGCAGTTTGAGCAAGCGATCGCCTGCGACTGGGCATTTTCACGGTCTGTTTTAAGTCACCAGCCGTATGCGGCCGGTCGTCGCGCGGCAAAAGTCGGATGCTAGTCTACTTTTGGGCTTCCGGCTCCAGTTACCTTCGCTGCGGCGGCGTAGCCAACTTGCCATTTAGACGGTCGATTTTCACCGTGCGGCGGAAATCGTGCGGCTTTAGTCACCCGTGTAAACGACTTAGGTTTGGTGTGATGTTGTTAAGTTTGATATGATTAAGCTGTCTGATGAACATATAGACCTCCCCTAAGGATCGCGACAATTCACGGTCCTGCGTTGCCCTCATCCAATGGGTTCCCGCTACCATCAACAGGCCGTTGGTACGCACGCTGCACTTTCTGGTTCTCTGTCGCCACTCAAAAACTCTTAGGCCCTATCGTCTATCGGTTCTGCGAGCAATATGCCCCGCTTATTGCCACTTTAGTTAAGTAATTCTTTGGGCTATGTCGGCTAGCAGTAGCGCTACTCTGGTTTTCCTGGATTCAATATTAGGCTGAAAACCATGGTCGAGATATTATGTGTAAATAGTTTACAATGTTTGCGTAGTACTAAAGATTATTCGAACGTTGAGTTCTGATACCGCAATGGATAATGAGCACATTGTACTGGTGGTGATGCGACACTAGGGTTCGTACTCAGCGCGATGGTTGGCATCTCTCTAGATCTCTATGGGTTAAATATTGTGTGGTGGTGTAAAGTGTGGTGTGATTAAGAGTAGTGTGGTGAGAAAATAAATCGCCAAATGAAATCTATGGTATCCTCACCCTCGCAACTGTCAGCACCACCCTTCCTCCAGCCGGCGCAGATGAATATGTTGGGGATATGCTCATTGTAGCCGGCCGCCTGGTACATGGCCTCACATGCCGTGTTGTTGATGACTGGCACTTCCACTTCTTGCAGCACGCTGGGTAGGGGTCCCTCTGTGGAATACAACAGATCATCAACATAATTTAGGTCTGTAAGTAATTTCCACGGGTTCTCAAGAAAGAACTGTCATGATCACAGAGAACTGAATGGTTTAATGTAATGAAAACGAAAGATGAGCATGGATGGCATGACTATTTAGTCCAAATTGGAGACATCATTTTAAAATGCTAGATCAAAAGTAGTCGAAAACGACGATAATGTATTTAGTCCAAATTGGAGACATCATTTTAAAATGCTAGATCAAAAGTAGTCGAAAACGACGATAATGTATTTAGGTACAAGAGAAGAAGGAGAAGAGAGATTAAGTATAAATTTAGAGGAGAAGTATGTTAGAACCGCCGATCCTAATCTCTGTCCAACCCTCTGGGAAAAAGGCGTAGGTAAGCTCGAAAAGAACGATAATGTAAGGTCGTTCGTGTGGAGTTCGGAAAACTCCAAAACCCCGTTCTATCCCTTTAGGGGTCAATTTTCGGAAAATCAACGGTTCAACTTCAGGAGTATCATTTTTGAATGTCAAATCAGCAGTAGAAAGATGCATATCTCCATAGTAACATTGACATTTTCAACTGCCGAGTTCAATGAATGAGTTTCAAAAATCGCACTCCAGGAGTATGATTTTTGAATGTCAAATCAGCAGTAGAAAGATGCATATCTCCATAGTAATATTGAAAGATTTTTGAAAGTCAAATCAGCAGTAGAAAGATGCATTATCTCCATAGTAATATTGAGATTTTCAACTGCTGAGTTCAAAGAATGAGTTTCAAAAATCGCACTCCAGACTATGCTTTCCTTTCCGTCAGTCAGTCAGTAGGTAATTCTGTTACGACATAGTTTTATAAGTATAGATTAAAAAGAGGCAGACCATCGTAGAGTCGTCCCCAGCCGGTGACGTGGGCCGTTTTACCCACATAGTCGTCATCATTGTCCGGTACACACACCGGCAGGATGTTCGGCTGGAACGTCACTGGCTCGTAGAACCTGCAAAAGAAACATTGAAACCTTAGAAAAAGTGAATGAGCATCACGCCACAGGTCCGGCACACGTGACAAAAGATGACGTTGTTATATACGTGCCGTCCCGCTTGCACGCTTGCGCCTCCTGTATGTGCTTCTTGCTCGGCTCCCTTAACCCTTCAACTACCGCGGTCGCGATATCGTCCGATATCGATTGTTTAATCTATTGTTATCTTAAAGCCGGGATGCGAGCGGTTAAGTCTCCCCCGAATGTGGGGCTGAGGGCAGGGAGTGTTCGTTCTGTATACTATTACCTATTCTGTGCTCACGATTCTACGTGCGTGAGGCGTCATACAAATTATGTCTGTGTGCGTGTGTATAGATAGGGTTTAGATGCAGTACTGATTACAAATTTTTTTCTACGCGTTCGTAGCTAGGTTCGTAGCTTCGACTGTCTATCTTGACATTATATAACTTAACCAAGATTGAAACATTTTAAATTGAAATCAATAGACGTGACATGAGGGTCCGATCGAATCCGCATGCTACGTACACACGGCGACACATCAAGCTATACAAAACCAACATAAGCTGGCCGCGCGACGGTATACGTTACTCGACCTACGCGCGCCCAGCTTATGTTGGTTTTGTATAGCTTGATGTGTCGCCGTGCGTACATGTGCCTTATTGAGTTTTTCTAACTTATTACTCTACTTTTCTTTGGGACTTATTTCTCTATGGAACCAACTTTGAAAATGGAAAAAAAACTGCTGTTCCATACAGTTGGGTTGATAATTCAATTGATGTTTTCTATGAACTAGTAATTTTCTGTTACCTACATAGACAAAAATTTTTCGCTTACGCTGATAGACTGAACCAAATCGTACACGTATGAGACAGCGAGAGTCATAAAATCCTATACAATCCTATATGAAGCTAGATGACTGACTCCGGAGTAAGACAGCCGTCGTAGTACAAAAACGTGGTTACGTCGATAAGGACACCAATAACGATCTCCTTTTTTAACTAGAACGAATTTTGTATGTGCATCTCTTATTGATGAATATGACAAGACACATGCTTCATTCTAGTACCTTCTCTTTCTACGGTTACCTAGCTATTTTTCGATGATTCCATAGTCAAAGTTTTTCAGTTTGATGGTCTGAATCATATTGTCTGCACCCTGTTTAATTCGTAGGTAACGGTAACTTGAATCGGAATTGGTTCCAGATGGAGTGTTGCCGCTTTCAGGGATTTTTTCACTTGATCTAGTGATTTATTTGTGTCTTAGGTGGGATTTTTTAAAGATTTACAGTCATATCAAACAAGTGATTTTTGAGCGTAGACGTTGATGGAACGATACCATATCATGATGGTGCAGTTGCGAAGTCGTTGCGGTATAGTTGCGAAATCGCCTACGCTCAAAAATAGCTTGTGTGACAATGGTTCATGCCATTTTGTATGCAGACAATGTCTAATGTTCAAACTATCGATAGTCTTTTTATATAGTTGCATAATATTGAAATACAATTTACAAATCATCATCGTAACGTCATGACCTCATCACATGACAGAAATTATCATATATAGACATTTTTTGTTTCGTTTTAATAAATACTTAAAAATGCAATTGTCATTCTTTTGGCATTTCATACATTTTTATTTTAGGCATTTTTTAAACAGAACTCTAGTATTTTTCGTAACAATAGTTGACAACACTGAATCCTGAATCAGGATTCCGGATCGCAATTCCGTCTGTGTGTGGCGGACCTAATTCTGCACCCTGCAGGTATACGTTAAAAATGTCAAAATTAAATGATTTACTCATAATTTTCATTTCGGATTTATTAAAATATACGGCTCAGCTCATGCTGCTGTTAAATTAAATATAAAATAAATCACAAGTGACAAAATATGAAGGCAACATAAACACCCAAACTAGACCAATTTATCTTCTAAATTATCCAAAACAAAAAATATGTGAGAACTTAATTAAAATAAGTATTTTGTTCGTTTTTGCACGTCCGTTTTATAAATGTGAAATGTTTTGCATAATTTGGTAATAAATACGCAGTGGCGCTACACTTTTTTTATTTATTTTTATAAATCCTGCGATGGCGCCAACAATAAATAACTTTTGTAAATGAAAACAAAAAGTTTAGTAGACCTATGGTCAACGTACCCATAGCTTTTGAAAAATAAAAACAAAATGTTTACTAAAGTTTAGAAGCCAAATGAAGGTCAAAAATTCCTAACCAGAAAAATGTATGTTGTCTTGTGATTTTTTAGAAAAATCATCTCATTCACTACAGGAGTGCGATTTTTGAATCTCATACGCTGAACTCAGCAGTTGTAAATGTCAAAATTACCTTGGAGATATGAATCAGCAGTAGAAAGATGCGTATCTCCATACATTTTCAACTGCTGAGTTCAACGTATGAGATTCAAAAATCGCACTCCGGGAGTGAACGGGAGATATGCATCTTTCTACTGCTGATTTGACTTCAAAAAATCGCACTCGAGTGCGAATGAGTTTCTAAAATCGCACTCCAGGAAAATAAAAATCCTCTCCATGATGCGGAAAATCATTGTAACAAATTTTTGTCACTTGCAATATTTAGTAATTAAAGGTTATAGTCGTTACCCCAAAGCAGGTTTTTTTATTTTTCTGGTCAGGGTTTACTTTTTGATGTAATTTTTTGTAATAATCTTTTTTAATCGCTTTGTTAGGTGTAGTGCACATTATTAAGGTTTCATCATCGTCATCTTATTTAAGAGCTACGCTCTTGTCAGTGGAGTATTAATGGTAATGGTAATTTTGACATTTTCAACTGCCGAACTCAGCGAATGAGTTTCAAAAATCGCACTCCAAGAGTGCGAAATCATTCGGTGAGCTCAGGAGTTGAAAATGTCAAAATTACTTGCGCATTGGAAATTCAAAAATCATGCTTAAGGAGTGCGATTTTCGAAAGTCAAATCAGCATTAGAAAGATGCATATATCTCCATAGTAATTTTGACATTTTCAACTGCTGAGTTCAAAGTATGAGTTTCAAAAATCGCACTCCTGGTCAGGAATAGAATCGAATGTGAACTATACGGCAAATGCTAATTTAGATACCTACCTACTTGTGCTACAAATGAGTACGTAAATCAAATAAAATTCCCATTCAAAAGCGAGCGGTGTCTTTGATTTTGAATTACCTTATCATTTATCAATCAATCATCCAAATCCTGGTTACGTTTCAATCATAAAAACAGTTATCTGTCAAGCAGTACATCAACCTATTTTAATATTTAATTTTATTCCATTTTTTTTGTCTCTTCACGCGTCGTCAAGCCCGGGGGCTTATTATGAAGCCAATAGAAATGAAGAGTCAAATCTTGTAGCGAACTCGTTTTAATCAAATAAATGTATATATTTCGAGGTTAGATCTCAAATCATTTCAAAGTCAAAATCAAAGTCAAATACATTTATTGCAAAACTGTAGGTGCGACAGGGTGACTAGTAAGATATTTGTGAATAGTTAGGGTCACTATAGTTCTTAAAACGTCACTGCTATGGACTTAATACTCACTAAACATACCTACCAGGAGTGCGATTTTTGAATCTTATACGTTGAACTCAGCAGTTGAAAATGTATAGAGATACGCTGCTGATCGCTGAATCGCACTCCTGGAGTATGATATTTGAAAGTCAAATCGGCAGTAGAAAGATGCATATCTTCATAGTAATTTTGACATTTTCAACTGCTGAGCTCAGCGAATGAGATTCAAAAATCGCACTCCAGCTCTAATATGTTCTTTTGTGGTTATTTTAGCTCTCGATATTGACCATACCTAACATAAATACCTAAGTAAATGCTGCCAGTGTTCTTGGAATAGTCGTAAAGGGAGAGGCTTTGGAAGTTTAGGTTGTAGGTCCCTTTTTAAATTTTTATTACTTAGTAAGTATCCCCCCCCCCCCTCGAAATCCGAATTTTTGTGGGGAAAACTGATTACAGCGCTTTATTTTTCATAGTTTTTCAGTGAATTCCCCCCCCCCCCCCCCCCCAAATCCCATGGTCTCACCCGAAACAAAAGTCTGGATATTCCGTGCTCGGTTGCAGATAATATACGGACTGTATTGATGAAATGAGATGTATTATGTGAGTTTAGTATATTTTCTTTGACGAAGCCTGTTGTGGATACGCATTTAGTATTTTTATTTAAAAAACAAATATCTCATAATAAAAACTAATTCGGCTAATTAATAAATTACTTTGGTAAAATCTGCTCCATCTCTACATCTCACTGCATTTTTTTATTGTTAGAGCTGAGTCATAATATCTACCGTTTCAATAATAACCCACCTCGGTCACTCACTACTGCACTTGACCTTAAGTAAAGATTGACTCACGGATTATACACAATATTTGACTAATGTTAGAATTAGCGGGTGTTTTGTGTGTAAAACTTGTATGTATGTTGATGACCTGTCGAAAACAGCGTTCGCAATGTTTGTCGTGTTCGTAACGGAGTGAAATGGACATTTATTTAAAAATAACATGGGTAGCATAAATATTCTTTATTTGTATGCCATTAAAAAAAGATAGTACTTATTAAACCTTAAGAGGATAGGCGGGCTGAAATGCTAATTCGGAGAATAGGTCACTTTTCCGACTGCATGCCCCACTCATACAACCCGCCGACTAGAGAGCGAAAGAGACAACTGCAGCTCGAACCGATTTTATAATTATGCAAAAAATCTACGAAATCAGCATTTCGTATTCCCCTGTTTCTTCCTCCAAAACTAAACCGATTTTAATAATTCTTTCAAAAACAATATGAAAAAGACTATGGCTATGTCCACATGTTTTGCTTTTTTTGTTTTTATTCGTCAAATTTCTTGAAAACGGGCGGTAAAATTGGTCATTTTCGAAGGTCCCTAGTTCTTACAGTAATTTAATGAATGCAAAAAAGGAAAACATAGGGACATGACAGAGGTGACATAGATTGTATGGTCTTCTTCTTATCGTGTGGGCAGAGCCCTGGTGTCAGAGTTTTTTCAGACCGCCCGAATCTGACGTGGTTTTTATGTAACGACTACTACCACCAGAGATAGTAGCCGGGACCAATAGCTTAACATGCCATCCGAAGTACGGAATCATTTTTCTAATCAGACAATCAGGTGATTCACCCTGCAATGTCCTAGACATCATCCGCCGGGCCCTTGTCAGCGCCAACGTGCCGGCCATACTTGAGCCAAGGGGCCTTGCACGAGACGATGGCAGGAGACCCGACGGTATGACCGTCATTCCTTGGAGGAATGGCAGACCCCTGGTGTGGGACGCTACGTGTGTCGACACTGTGGCGCCCTCACACCTCCCTGCCACTTCTCTAAGAGCGGGCGCGGCGGCGGCTGCTGCAGAGGGTCTCAAGCGGCGCACATATGCCACCCTGGGTGACGGCTACATTCCTGCGCCATTCGGTGTAGAGACCCTGGGGCCGTGGGGGCCGGACGCCCGACAGCTCTTCAAAGAGTTGTCGTCGCGCTTGATTGAGGTGTCCGGTGACCGAAGGGCTGGCGCGTATCTCGGGCAACGAATATCCATTGCCATCCAACGAGGTAACGCAGCCAGCGTCCTGGGCACCCTCCCGCAGGACGGTGGCCTCGAGCACGTCTTCTGTTTAGTGTAAGTCGAACGGAAGTCGTGCTCGATATAGTGGCTCATTTTTTCTTCGCCTACTTTATTTGTTTTTATTTTTAATTTTAGCCATAAGTTGTACATAATGTTGTAATTGTAAATACCTATACCGTTAATAAAAATCAACCAACTGGGAAAAAACGCACAAAGTGACATTTCACTAGGTGTCCCCCGTGGGAATCGAACCCACAACCTCCGTGTCGAGGGCCAATGCTCTTAACCATTAGACCACGAAGCAGCGGAGATTGTATGGTAAAAAATATTTGCTCTAGTGTTATTATCCAGGGAGAAAACAGGGGAATACGTTTGTATGGAGTAAACCGTAAAACACTTAAAGTAAACTTAAAAACTTATCGAAATATCTGAGTCTGATCATCCCCTTAATAAATAGTCAGCATATTAACAAGACCCTGCATACTGGGTTGATTTTTTAAACACTATCCAAATTTTCAGGGGGTTATTCAGACCATCAACTTTTACTATCGATGCTTTTACTAAAGATGAAATCTTGAAAAACCTGTGGAGCACAGGTGGGTCGCATGTGACCCACTTATGTTATTTTAACTTGAGCCATATTTTTATAATAGGTCACAATTGCTCCTCAGGTTAAAAAATCACCCAGCAAAATACGGTCAGCATTAGAGAAATCGGACCCTCTTTTGGCTTCTATTCTATTCTAAAGAACAAGGGGCAGAATGGGCCCAGCACTGTAGCACTTTTTTATCTACTTTAAATTAAAGGCCTGAATAAGACCAACATTTTATTATTCCGCAGCATAACTGTAACGCGTTAAATAAAAAAGTTACAGCCGTTTAAAAATTTAATTAATTACCCATATTAATGCTTATATTTTTGACCTAATAATGCCCATACAATAGGAGAAAGAGTATGGTACTCTAGGAGCTAGCTAGCTAGTGGGTGTTGCCTGGTGGATGGTGGGCGTTGGGTGGTGAGTGTTGGGTGTTGGGTGATGGGTGGTGGGTGTTGCCTTGTGGATGGTGGGCGTTGGGTGGTGTGTGTTAGGTGGTGGGTGTTGGGTGTTGGGTGGTGGGTGTTGCCTGGTGTGGTGGGTGTTGGGCGATGTTTGGTTGTGGGTCTTGAGCGGTTTATGTTTGGTTTTGGCAAGCTCCCACAGTACCATACTCTTTCTTCTACTGTATGGGCATTATTAGGTAAAAAACTATTAGCATTCATATAGGTAATTGATTGAATTTTTAAACGGCTGTAACTTTTTTATTTAACGCGTTACAGTTATGCTGCAAAATAATAAAATGTTAGTATTATTCAGGTCTTTAATTTAAAGTAGGTAAGAAAGTGCTACAGTACTGGGCCCAGGGTTCATACAAAACTGCCCATTGTTCTTTAAAATTATCTTGGTTTTAGACGATTTAGCCAATGACGAGTTTATGTAGCAAAAGTGCTTAACGTTGTAAGGTTATAAATGAATTTTGGTGACTTCAAGGGTAGTTTTTATAAAAGAACAATATCCTGAGCCACCACTGGAGCGTCGTTGTAGGCCGGAGAGGGGACACGCGAGACTTACCACCCAATAGCAGACCTACAACGCGACTCCCCTTTTTGGCTTATAAGCATGTAGATGGTTTTGGAGGTTTCTCTGATGCTGTTTTTGGAGCGTGCTAGCGATTAAATTTTGTCTTAGCAAAAACTTACCTCAATAAAGCGAGATCATATTCAAAGGTAGCAGGGTCGAAGTGGGGATGGCTGGCGACGATCTGGACCCTTCGTTCTGCGAACCCGTAGGGCTCGTCCTCGTTCGCTAGGTCATGCTCTCCCAGTCGCACCAGTAGCTCTGACGGGGGTACGCTGCAGGTAGACGGAAGAAATTATTATTTCTACTAATTCATACTTAATTATCATCATATTCACATGCAGGGCATAGGAAGTAACCCAGGCCTACACTCATGGAGGATATACGGGAGTTAGTGCGTTAACACTCTACCATACATGCCCAATGTGCATTGGTAGACTTCACATACGCGTCAGAATTTCTTCTTCAGCGTTATGTTTTTCTTCACGTTTGAGAGCATTCGGTATTCGGACATAAAGTTAGAATAACTCTTGGGTACTTAAACGCATTACATACCTACTTAAAGGGGTGCTTTCACAACAAACTAAACAACCCCAAAATAATGCATCAATTATTATTGATTTTAAACATGTTACAGCCATGTTGTGCTATTTCGAATCAAATTAAAGATTGAAAAATTTGTACCGGGCGGGACTTGAACCGGCACTCTTCCAAACCGGGGAACTGCGATATCAAATTTCGCCACCGAGCCCACTACCCAGAGAACGAAATTTTCAATCTGTTGCGTCTTAAGGGGACGTGAGCGGAAGAGTGCGGGTTCAAGTCCCGCTCGAGACATATTTTTCAAATTTGCATCCATTTAAGTTTGTATCGCATTAAAGTTTACACCCTGCTGTACCTATACAGGGTGAAATAGATATCATTGGCATCCTTTTAAACTAAGAGTCTACCCATCAAACTGGACAACTTTTACTATAGGAGCAAAACGATCGGAGCAAAGGATGGGTACAAAGGATTTAAAAGGATGCTAATGATATCAATTTCACCCTGTATGTTCCATCCTAACATGCTGTCAATTTTTAAGGGGATGATCAGACCATCAAACCCTTTACTCCCATAGAGAAAGTAGTTAAGTTTGATCGTATGATCCTTAAAAAACGTCAGCATAAAAAGAAAGACCCTGTATAAAGTTTCGGTTGTTTTAGAGATGTGATATGCAATTATTTATCGACATTTCCAAAAAAGATTTTAGTCCAATTGAATTTGCCGTAAAAAACACTTGTCAAACTACTTTATATAAAAAATAATATACCCAGTGAACAAACCGCAAATCAAACCAAACTAAAACTGGACATTGTGTTTTATTACTTTTTTTTACATTATGTTTGGCATTCGTCAAATTCACGAGAATAAAATTAGGCTATTGTTTAAATTCGTATTCTTAAAGCGTGAAATGTTTTTTATTAAATGACATTGATGACATGCAATAAAAATGATCCCACTTGAAAGATTACAAATATAAAACGGTGAAGTATAAAATTTGTATTATTTTTATCTTAGACTGAATGAGGAAAATCTTTTGAAAATCATATGATTAAGTACCGTGCAAGAACATTGTATATATTTGGTACCGTGTTACTGCGAATTAAACAAGTCAGTTTCATACGTTTGGCTCGAGTAGGTTTTGGTTCTTTTGTATCGGATAGGTGATTTTTTCATGATTTTGGTGTCTGAATATAGGGGTGACAGGAAGAAAAGAGATAAAATTTGAACATATTACAAATCAACAGCTCAAGAATATACGATACCTAAAAGAATTTACACAAGTACCTTTTGATATATTTCTTGATTTTGGTGCCTTTTGCATGCGAAATAATGTGCCATCGTTATGTTAAAACTGAACATATCTACATACAAAACTAATTAAACATACATAATTAAAAAAGGGACTCAGGTAAAAAGTCTGTGAACATAAAAATACACTTCTTGGTGAATCTTCACGCTTTGTGCGAAATATAATAATATTGTAGGTAAATAAGTAACTATAAAGAACCAACGGCAACGTAACATAATAATATGTTTATGTTATGTTTCTATGGTTTTAAATATTATTATGCAGGGTGTAACCTTCTGGTGATTAAATTGAACAACTTTCACTACAGGAGTGCGATTTTTGAATCTCATACGTTGAACTCAGCAGTTGAAAATGTATGGAGATCACTTTCAAAAATCGCACTCATTGAGTATGATTTTTGAAAGTCAAATCAGCAGTAGAAAAATGCATATCTCCATAGGTATTTTGACATTTTCAACTGCTGAGCTCTGCGAATGAGATTCAAAAATCGCACTCCAGAACCAAAATAGAATTGCAAAAAATCTGCTGTTTCATACATTTGGGTCCAGTCACCAAGGACGTTTTCTAAGGAACAGAAGATTTTTTTTCGTGATTTTATTTTTGGTCTTAGTAAAAGTTGTTCAGATTTGTAGGCTGAGGGTAACGCATCAAATAAATAAATAAAAACCACATGAGAAG
Organism: Agonopterix arenella; assembly: GCA_927399405.1. Classification (NCBI taxonomy): domain Eukaryota; kingdom Metazoa; phylum Arthropoda; class Insecta; order Lepidoptera; family Depressariidae; genus Agonopterix; species Agonopterix arenella. The sequence continues at coordinate 4,683,136 of OV656716.1, read as the reverse complement.
GTAATGAGCGATATCAACTGCTCCAGACTATAATAATGGGCAAAGTGGAGGGCAAAAGAAGCGTCGGTAGGCCACGAATGTCATGGCTCGCGAACCTTAAAGAGTGGACAGGCATTGCCAGCGTCGAAGAGCTGTTTCATTTGGCGAGAGATAGACATGGATATGCAGAGCTGACTGCCAACCTCCAGTAATGGAGAGAAACCCGAAGAAGAAGAAGAGAAGGTAAGCATGTGATGGAAGGATGTTGTTGATTTTAGTTGAGATAAATCTAACTCATGTGCATGAACATTTTAAAGGACCTATCAACTATCAAGAATGTCACGTTTTTCGATAATTTCGTTAATTATACTTAGTGAAATCTTATTATTTCCACTGTATCATCATCATCAATTACCTAGCTTATAACGGCTAACAACAATCAACAATAAATCATCAAGATTGTATATCAAGGAATTCAAGGATTCGTACAGATGGCCGGAGGTGTAAACGGTTATTATTACTCATAACATAAAAAAATTGCTTTGTCTCTATGTGGATTTGAACAAACAATGTATCGTATTTTTAGTATTTTAATGTGCAGCACGGCTAGCATGCCACCCACGACAAAGGGTTTAAACAAAAAAAAAACGCAATGCGCGCTCTTTCTGGCATACGTAAAATAATAAAGATGGAGGTACATCTCGATTTTTGCGCGAGGCATTGGGCACGCGTAGTGGACTAAAACCCATAGGGTACAACCTCCATGAGGGTAGGCATATGCTCTGCAGTAGGATATACAGTGTAAACTTAAATGCGTTACATACTTAAGGCAGTGTTCAAGACCATCAAACTGAACAATTTTTATTATGGGTCCAACAATGAAATAGCGAAAAAAAGACTGCTTTTCCATCAGTCCTGGATTTGTCAATAGGCCGTATAGGCCGCGGCCTAGGGGCGGCAGCGTCCTAGGGGCGGCAGATTTCAGAGGACACTCACTCGATTTCAGAGGATTAATGTCAAACAAGTTCACTGATTTTCTCATGGTTTTTTATACTAATACGTTAAATCCCTTTAGAAACTCATTTCTATTGAAAATTATCAATCCTAGATACCTTCTGTTATTGTACCTATTTTATCTATATTACTTCGGAAGTTATAGATGTTCATGGGAAAGGAATTTTTTATGTTTAAAACGCGTGAAAAATTATCTTCGTCGTCTCAAGAAAAAAATGAATTCTTCCGCTCTTCTCTCGAAGCAGAGATAATGAACGCCATAAACTATGATGATTTTGCTATTAAAAAGTCCCTTAAAAAATTCTTGTTTCTTTTTTTACTCTCTTTCTTAAGACTAATTAAATCGTTTATTTAACTTGAGTGCCTTCCTTACCACAAACGAAAAATTAATATTTTAGAAAAGTACATGGGGCGGCGGAAATAAAGTGGCCTACACTCATAAAAAATATAAATCCGGCACTGTTTTCCATACCTACATTTGATTTTCTAAGATACAGTAAATTTTTTTGTCTCGATTTCAATGTTGATTGATTTGAAAGTTGTTCAGTTTGATGATTTGAAACACTCTGTTTAATATGCAACGCATTAAATTTCGCACCCTGTATAGGCTGATGAATATGATGAATTCTAAAAGAGGCGCTCTATCAATCAACGAAGTTAAGCAACGCTCTGTCAGATCAGTCTTTGGATGGGTGACCGCATTAGTATTTCATCTCAAGCGCCTGTGTACAGCGGTAGAAAGATGCGTATCTCCATACATTTTCAACTGCTGAGAATGAGCGAATGAGATTCAAAAATCGCACTCCAGTTCTTATTATAAAATAAATTAAAAAAATCACTTACTGTTCAACGCAATGTGCAGCGGTAATGGCCCAATTCTCGTTCAATAGTGCTGCACCACACTTGTGCAGATATGTCGATGTTCTGTACTGCCTCAGCGATATCTGCCAGGGCCACTGTCCAAAGCCGGACTTCGCCCCACCGACGATACGACCCTGCGGCCAGAGCCGGCGTCCACACACTGCCAGCACCAATAATGTTGAATTTAATATCATTTTCACAAAAAAAAAAGTAAAAAAAATCCACAAAACGTTTTCACAAAATAAATGTCACTCGAAACAGTTTTTAATGTGGTGTGTAATGTAAAAGAGTTAGTTCGGAATCCAGTTTTAAATTGTAACAGTTTAACGATTCTTCACTTGATCAAATAAACCGTGCACTCGCCTTGTATGAATAACTAAATTTTGTTTCAATTATTTCAGTATGCTACTTTTCTTATAACTTTTCATTTACATTCAAGAAATTGTTCATGTTCTTTCAATAAGCTTTCTACATAGATACATTTTTCTTCAATCAATAAAATGGTTCCTTGTATGTTTTTAGCCGCACAATAATCACTGAAAATCTATCGCTGCATCAGTAAACGCATCCTCAAATTCCCATGACATTTTATTGCAATTCCCAAAATGTTCCCATCACTATAGTTATTAATTAAAAAACACAATTTTAACTTTTTAATAAATAAAACACGTTTAGGAACAGGCATGTGCAACACGTCCTTGCGCTCGCCTTGGCATTGGCGTGCGGTCGCATCGCGCGGTTGCTGACAACTCTTCGCTTTGTTCAAATTCCGAACGACTTGTGTTTTTTATTGTTGTGTTTTTTTACCGGGAGCCCGCTGGACACTTGTCTCGGTTCTTTGACCCGACTCTACTAAATAAAGTTCATTTTTCGCGGGAATGTCAAGAACTTTGTTTACTTTAAAATCGATATACTTGGGTTAATGTCTACTTTAAGGGCTAGGTGATTTAAATATTTAAATGTGATTTCGTTTTCTAATGCATAGAATATCATTATTTAATTCATACCATATCAATATCACTTACGGTAGGTAAGTCAAAATAAATTAGGTAGGTACATGAACTTTAAATGCGAGTTCAATACAATTGAAATAATTAATTAACTATCTCAGTTATTCATGTAGGCATTCCCCATTATCGGGGTAGTCTGAAACGACATTAGGTATACTAATTTCAAAATTTATAAGATATACTTACTTACACAGTTATTCTTTTAGGAAAAATTTTGGTTGATTGAATAAATTTTAAGTGCTCTGTACCAACGATGTAACTATTGGGTTTTAAATTTTTTCCGCACGCTTTTTTTTATTTTTAAAAGTGTTGGACTATGCTGTACAAGGAATATACTACGATGTCCCACTCTTTATCATACTTTTTGTAGGCTTCTGCTCTCCGTTCTCTACATATACCTATGTATCTTTCGGATAAGTAGACCTATAAATAAATAAGTCGTTGACGGTACCCTTTCATCAAGTGATATATTTATGCCTTACCTGATTTGACCGACGAAACATTAATTAAATGAGTTCGGTGAGCACTTAAAAAATGTTTTTGTTTATTATTTAGTAAGGGACTTTTCGAATTAGCATACCTCAATAAAGTAGCCAAAAAACAAGAAAGAATATTGCTATGGACATATATTGCAATATAGCTTCAATATAGGTATCTCTCTGGATCGATCGAATGTCTTGATAAAAAGTGTTTTTTATTTTATCGACATTTGCACGTTACTAGTACAGTCAGTTACATTTTCAGGATAATTTTTGCACTTAGGTAGGTACCCAATACGGGTTTCTATTTATTATTAAAATCTCAAAATACCTATTTAAACATTTTATTTATGTTACATGCATGCATCGTGCTAAAGTTCAGTAACAGCTATAACTTACAGGGTGAAATTGATATCATTAGCATCTTATGTGAGCAAACCGATCGGAGCAAAAAAAAAAATCAGCTGTTACATACATTTTGCAGTTTACTATGGAACAGCAGATTTTTTATTTGCTCCGATCGGTTTGCTCAGTTTGATAGGTAGACTCTTAGTTTAAATGTATGCCAATGATATCAATCCTGTATATAGAGACAAAATAATCGAGTTGTTATTAGTGTGGCGAAATACTGGGTTGGATGCTATCGATTCAATAGAAGTAGAATGTATTGAATAATTATTTTCTAAGAAAGAAAATTAAAAAATAAAAATTACGTGAATCAAGTAAATTCGTTTTTTTTTTCAACAAAAAAACATGCATGGAAAGGTACATTCTCTCTTTGTCGCTTTCTGTTGGGGTTACAATTATTTATATTCGTATCCAGTTTGCATTCAGCAAAATAGTTCTATTGAATGCAAATATTACGTGACTGTACAAGGAAGCTCAATGATCAAGGATGGCTTCAAATTGCCTACAGTCATATTTGTGATAATTATATAACAATGACATAGTAATTGTCTGCATGTTGCTTGTTATCAGTCAATCAGCTTATTATCTAGATAAGCAGCTATTAAAAAAAATTGTTGTCCAAACTGTAGCTATGGCCCACCGCTTAAAACCCTTGTAACCCGGAACAACAGCGGCAATCATTGTCAACATTACACAATGTCCAGTTTAGTTATTTTCATTTTCGCTAATATTTACTATTGCTCACCATCATCATCAGCCTATCATCGTCCACTGCTGAACATAGGCCTCTCCCAAGGCGCGCCACAAAACTCTGTCCTCGGCCTTCCTCATCCAGTCGCTCCCCGCTACCTTTATTAGGTACTATTGCTCAGGGAGCAGCTATTGCTTATTACTGCAGACTCTTGGATGGACCACGAGGTCTACCGAGCCAATGAATGGACTTAATCAACCAACTAGGGGCACCCCGACGTTGCAGGGGCTACGCGGCGGATTAGGTGGCGGGGATCGGTGAGAAGCGGCCTGGAATATGCCTGTCGCGGCTGTCCCCGCCGGCGGAGACATTGATTACGGTGACGACGCATTGTCATCGTGTTAACGGTCAACCATTTCAATGAAGAATAAAAACCTTACCGTCTTTATAATCCGACATGTTGTAAGCATCAGTTGATGTTGTTGTCACAGTTGTTGCCTCTGTTGTTGTCGTTGACGTTGTATCGTTTGATGGTGCCGTCGTAGATGGTTGGGCTGGAAACGTATTAAAAAAAACAATTAAACTAAACTAAATTGAGCCAGTTGCGTAGAGGATATTAAATTAATTATTGAAAAAAATACCTACCCGTTTCGCTCGTCCCAGCTTCTGTCACATTACTGGCACTGCCTTCAGTTTGATTTGACACAACACTAGATTCTGTCACATTCTCTGACACAACTGTAAATGTTGTCAAACCAACACTGGACGTCGAAGTTGGCATTGTTGGTGACAGTGTCACATTCACTGTGAACTCCATCAACGCCTCTGTTGTTGGTAGTTCACTCGTTGTTGTTGTTGAAGAAGTTGTTGGTGCCGTAGTCGTCGTTGTTGTTGTAGAAGTGGTTGTTGATGTAGAAGTTGTAGGTTCGTAAGTTGTCGGTAGCTCTGTTAATTTCTCAGTTTCTGTGACAACAGTTGGGACTGTGGTTTCTTGCGATGTTTCGACTGTTGTTGGTGGTTCTGTTGTTGTTGTTGTTGTCGTTGTGGTAGTTGTTGTTTCAGGTTTAGGTGCAATAGATGAGATGAGTACCCATCCTTCTGGTGGTGTGATGGGGGACCAGATTTCTGGAAAATACATTGATGTTTGATGAATTTCATAGTAACCCAACGAGATAATTTGATTTGATTATGCGCTCAGAGATTTTTATTTAGTTTATTTAAAGTTAAGTATCTATGAATCAAATGGAATTAGATTTGTTATTCGATTTCGATTTCGACTGAAACGGGCATACATAACGATAAAATAAAATACAAACTTAAACAATAAATACAATGTAGGTGCAAGGCATACAAACAAAGCTCAATAAAATAGAATGTTTTGCAATACAAAACTCATATGGAGAAATTTTGTTCCAAATACCTACATGTCTTTAATTGCTGAAGCGGTTCATAAAATAATTAAACTTTATTTCTTTTAATCTTATCTTCAACGGATTTTAAACTATAAAACTAAAAAGTAAAAAAATAATATTGCAGCCGATGACTTTTTCGTTCGCATCATAAGAACATTAATGTCAAGCCGATACGATTCGCGACAGGGCTTGCATTAGTTTTTTGGCTTGGCTTGACACCGACTTCTATAAAACAGATTAATGTTCTTATGATGCGAACGTAAAAGTCATCGGCTGCAATATTATTTTTTACTTTTAGTTTTTTGAAGGCGGTTTAAATTTTTTGTTGAAATTTTGTTTATTTCTCAATTTTCATTGGTGAATTCATTAGTTCATTTAATAGTAATGCTATTAACAAAAGCACTAGCCGGCACTACGATTTTTTTTTATTACGTATGGGTTTGCTCTTGTCCTCAATCTAGTCCACAGGACGAAGATGGGGTCGAAGATGTAGCGAACTCACCCAGAAGAAGCCTATTCACTCGTACTTTAAAGGAATTCGGGTTGTAGCGCTCGGAAATACTGACGCAGGCAGGGCGTTCCACTCCTTGGCTGTGCGCATTATAAAAGATTCAGAAAGGCGCTTGGTGCGGATATGTGGTATGTCAACCAAAAAGGGGTGAAATCCCGCGGTGCGTCTGGAAATCCGATAGTAGAAAGGGGAAGGAGGGATGAGCATGATCATGTAGCTCTTGGGCACACTCACCGAAGAACTTTTCAACAGTTCCCCTCGATTTCTCTGGGATGCCATCATCACACCCTTGAAATATCTTCTTTCCCACAAAAAAATAATCATCAAAATAGGTTCATAAACGACAAAGTTATCCGCGAACACACATAAAAATAAATATATATATATATTTACGGTCGAATCGAGAAACCTCCTCCTTTTTTGAAGTCGGTTAAAAAAAAATTAACAAACTAAGCTTTATAACTATTATTTTGCGCTCTTTACATTAAGGTTCTTGTCATATACACGATCTTCAGTCGTGACTACCAAATTCATTTTGTTGTTATTTTTTTTATTTTCGGGTCACTAAAATAAGTTTATGAGGTCAAAGCAAAATCACGTCTTTTACGATTGTTTTCTGCATTCGAACTAACCTTCAAACTTAGTTTAATATTAGAAGACGTGACATTATTCCTTAATAATGTCATGACTTTCGAAATAAGCTGGCGATTTTTACTTAGTACCTATATTTAACTCGTTACTCATAAGGTAGAGGCATTAAGTTATTATTGTACTACGCACTTGAATTGACTCTACAAACAAAAGTCCTGAGGGTCACATACCTACTTAGATCAAAGTATACAGGGTTGGGCTGACAGTTATGTCAGCCCAACCCTGTATACTTTGAAACTCAGAGTTAAAAGCTCCAACAAAGAAAAGAATAAAAAAAACACCCTAGTAATAATTAAGGGGGTGCTTCAGACCATCAAACTGATAAACTTTCACTATGGAGCCAAAGAACTCGCAAAAAAAAATCAGCTGTTCCATACAAACCTACTCGACCTAAATGTATGGAACAGTAGATTTTTTTTTCGTGATTTCAATATTGGTCCCATAGAGAAAGTTGTTCAGTTTGATGGTCTGATCATCCCCTTTAAATAGTTTCAGCTAATTTTGTTAGACCTTATATATATAAATATACTATACATACTATACATATAATAAATTTTATACTATACCTAGTGCCACGGTATGAACTAACATTAGAACCACAGTATTTTATTTTGTTACTGCAATTTACACCTGACCTTCGACAATAATTTCACAAATTACTTATGATGGATTTTAGAACCATAACTTTCTCTTTTGTTCCTTTTTCGTGTTAAAGAGTTTTTGATTGATTAATTACTACTAAACGAATGTTAATAACAATTTTGAAATACTAGTAACACACTAAGCCATGAGAGTTCTCATTCCACCTCGAAGCCTACAAAACGCCTTGCTTATAACTAAGTCTTGCCATCAAACTGAACAACTTTCTCTATTTCACCAAAATTGAAATCGCGAAAAAAAAAATCAGCTCTTCAATACAAAACTGCAAACCTACTTGAGCCAAATCTATGGGATAGCTGATTTTTTCTCGCGATTTCGATGTTGGTCCCACAGAGAAAGTGGTTCAGTTTGATGGTCTGATCGTCCCCTTAAAAAAGTGTCAGCATATTAAAAAGGACCTTGTATACAGGGTGAAATTGATATCATTAGCATTCTTTTAAACTAAGAGTCTACCCATAAAACTGAACAACTTTTACTTTGGGAGCAAACCGATCGAAGCAAATAAAAAATCAGCTGTTCCATACTGTAATTGTGCAATAAAGAATATTTGTATTTGTACTAAACTGCAATGTCGACGCGCAAGTATGCAACAGCTGATTTTTTTTTGCTTCGATCGGTTTGCTCCCATAGTCAAATTTGTTCAGTTTGATGGGTAGAATCTTAGTTTAAAAGGATGCTAATGATATCAATTTCACCCTGTAGATAGTTGACCTTAAAATTTTAACAATATCGATAGTGCTTTCGGTAGTATCGATATGGCCCTTGTCAGCGCCAACGTGCCGGCCATACTTGAGCCAAGGGGCCTTGCACGAGACGATGGCAGGAGACCCGACGGTATGACCGTCATTTCTTGGAGGAATGGCAGACCCCTGGTGTGGGACGCTACGTGTGTCGACACTGTGGCGCCCTCACACCTCCCTGCCACTTCTCTAAGAGCGGGCGCGGCGGCTGCAGCTGCAGAGGGTCTCAAGCGGCGCACATATGCCACCCTGGGTGACGGCTACATTCTTGCGCCATTCGGTGTAGAGACCCTGGGGCCGTGGGGGCCGAACGCCCGACAGCTCTTCAAAGAGTTGTCGTCGCGCTTGATTGAGGTGTCCGGTGACCGAAGGGCTGGCGCGTACCTCGGGCAACGAATATCCATTGCCATCCAAAGAGGTAACGCAGCCAGCGTCCTGGGCACCCTCCCGCAGGACGGTGAAATAGATTTTTTTTATTGAATCTCAATACTATCGTTAGCACTATCGATATTGTTACTATTTTTCGAGGACAAGATAGTATGATAAAATGTATGTATGTGGCGGACCTTAGAGAGACCAAACAATATTTAAACTATCTATCGATAGTTTAACCTATTGTTTGGCAACACTAAAACTCAACATTTCTAAAAATTCTTTCAACTCTAAATTTTTTCGAGTCTATACGACTTCCAACAATATTCCAACCAACGAGTATCCTTCAAACAAATTTTTTTTTTTCGAAATTTTGATTTTTTTACTCTAAGGTCCGCCACATACATACGGAATAAACCTGATTCGGAATTAGTTCCGGATAGAGTGTTGCCGATTTCAGAGACTTTTTCACTAGATCTAGTGATTTTTTGATGTCTTAGGTGGCACTTTTGCAGTCATATTTTTTGAGCGTTAGGCCTTGATGGAACGATACCTTATCGTGACGGAGCAGTTGGGACGTCGTTGCGGTATAGTTGGGAAATCGCCTATGCTCAAAAATCGCTTTGTGTGATAATGATGAATGAGTTTTTGCGTGATACTCGTTCAAACAAACAAACACACAAACAAACAGACGGACAAAAAATACAAAAATTGGTGAAATTGAATCAGGGACACCTAAAAACCATATCGTAACTTTTTTTTTGTTCTTACTGAACTTCCTGTTACAGTCTTATAATAGTATAGATACATCAGAATAACACATAGGCTACAATTTTTAAAAATATTGTGTGAATTGTCCAGACCAAGCGCAGACGAAGTCGCGGGCACCAGCTAGTTCGTAATCGCAATAAATAACACTAAATTTCTTTACAGAATTCGCAACAATGATACCAAAGAAAGTGAGGTGGAATTTCACTGGTTACAATGTCACCAGTCTCGTGAGCGGCCTAGATACGTGCCTGGTTTTACAATAGTCATTGTATAGTGTTCGATTGTGCACGATTATATTCTTTAAAAAGAGAGAAGAATACAAATTGTTCGGGTCTGAACGGGTGAAATTGTATTGATATATTGTTACTTTTTATTTAAAAAAAAGATTATTTGGTTATAAGGGCAAAAGCTACTGCGACCTGAATAGATCTATTGTAGCTGTCACCCTAGACCTAAAGGTCATTTCCTAGGCCCACGGACTTCATGAACCGTGTTATGCTTTTGGAGGGGAGGTCCCTGATGTCAGTAGGTGTTATTATGTATCCACCTAGATGGCGACTTCTGCTGTGAATGAGCACTTCGCATTCGCAGAGGAGGTGTATGGGCGTTTCCTCTGCTTCACAGCAGAATCTGCAAGTGGGTGAATCTACAAGCCCCATTCTGTGTAGGTGTTTGTTTAGCTTGCAGTGTCCTGTTAAGGCTCGTACTAAGAGCCTTATTGTTTCTATATTGTTACTTGTGGTAGTAGCTTACTTTTTTATGTAAGGTTTTTATGTAACGACTACTACCATTACCACCCGAGATAGTGGCCGGGACCAACGGCTTAACGTGCCACCCGAAGCACGGAATCATCATTCGGCTACTATCTCTGGTGGAAGTATAGCCCAGTCATTTTACGGTTTGAGCCGGGACTATTTAATAATTGATTTTTTTCGGTATAATATTGAAGAGCCAATTTAAGCTTTGAAATGTACCAAAATTAAAAAAAATCACGTCAGTTCCAATTCCAATTTTAAAATTTAGCTGGCATCTCGTTCTGAAAAACCTGATGGTAATTTTTTTTTTTGCATTATGTTTAAGGCTTTACCATTATACATACTTACTTCAAACATGGTGTAAATATTTTTGTCTACTTAGAAGGTTTTGAAAAATACATTCGTATTTTCTAATAAATGCCTATTTTATTGCTCAAAAATAATTTATATTGTTAAATCTAAGTCAAATGAGTGCATTGGTATTAATATTATTTAGTTAAAAGTCTTCTAGGACACACAATTTTGATTTCTATTTTGGGTAGCGATTTTTTTAAATATGTTTTAAGATAGTCTTTTTGCCACTAAATGGTGCCGGTTACAGTTTAAAAGTCCAATTAATAATTACTCCCTAGCCCGCCTAACGAAACTCCGTAAAATGACTGGGATTTAGTAGTTGTTACATAAAAACCACGTCAGAGGCCGTAAGGCGGTCTGAAAAAACTCTGACACTAGGGCTCTACCCGCACGATAAGAAGAATATAGAAAAACCTGATCCCTTAGTCGCCTCATACGACACCCAAAGAAAAAAAAACGGGTGGTCCATATTAAGCCAGAACCACACCAAGATAAGGAAAAGTTACAGTACCCTTGGGCCAACGTTCTTCTAACAACAACAAATCAATGTCATTCACATTACGAACCGAACTTGTCAGCGATAACTCAGACATCTACAAAATTCTATAGATAATATCTTTATGTACAATGAGTGTGAGTGTCAGTCAGTCATTGATCCCTATTCGCAGAATTCTAGCGTGGGAGGGTGACAAAAAATAAGCTCTTAAGGCGCTGAGTGCAGAAGATAACAACGATTAAAATTAAAATATGATCAACTTATCAATTACAATACAATAGTACATTATGATACAAGTGAGCAAAGTTGATCATTACAGCCGAGGCGGGTTTGCAGCACGAGCGCAAGCGAGTGCTGCACATACTAGCAGAGGCTGTAATGACCAACGCTCACGCGTTTCATACGACATTTTTCAACATACTTGCGAGGAAAAAGTAATAAAATTGCCTAAAACATAAATATTTTAGACTGGATGGGCTTCTTTTTTTTCGAGATATGCGTGCGCAGGCGGTCGAAGAGGCAATAACTTAACCAACTTTCAACCAACGACATTTTGTTACAAACAACATCATATTTATGTATTTATAACTCAAATAAAAATTAAATATATGTATTTATAACTTCAATAAATCAGTTTGATGAAATGAAATGTTTGTTTATCATTATTTATCCAGAAAAAAATTTTAATAACAGAAAAGATCGAATACGTATATCGCTAGCTATACGTTGTGGGCATTAGAGATGAGGCTAGAAGGGATTCGACTCTTAAGGTGTCATACCAAAAGTCGCTGACTGTCGGGACATTATGGGTGGGTTCGGTGCCTTGCCGGTGACATGCACCCATGTGGATTACTCGGTGTCGTGTCAGCAACAATGTCGGTGAAAATGTTGCGCCCAGTTGCATCCACTAACTACCGAGAAAAAGTTGCACTTCTCGTGTCGCCGACAATGTTACCGACAAAGTGTTTCGACTTGTTCCGATGAAGTCGCCGACATTTGTCGGCCACATCGTCGGCGGGTTAGTGACTTTGGTGGTGACAGTAATAAATAAAAGGGAAGTGGAAACCACTAGGTTAGGTTACGGTTGGTCCTATTCCATGCCGGCAGATTAGAATTATAAATATATATAAATGGTTTCCCATTAAGGTAATTATAGAACTTCGTTTTATCACGATTCCTCTAGCAAATTCTACATGGCCAGCATGGCAGCGTGATATAGTATGGCGCTATATTAACGCCTTAACTTCACTCTTTACACGCAAACGAACGAGATAAAAGGGTGACATAGGTCTGTATTACGTGCAGTCCAGCAACATGCTACGCCTTCTGGAATTTACTAAAATGTTGGACATATTATGTAATTTCAATGCTTTAGTCATGATTTTTGTTCGATAACAAAATGTTCAAAAATTGTGAAACTATATTTCATTGTTGTAGTTTATTGTTTTAATTCCGAAGTGGCGCTATTGTCACTGAAATTTGCACCTTAAGTTTTATGATGATCTACGTGCTAATTATTGTGACTACAAATATTCTGTAAAAATACCTACTGATGCATTTTGCCTGAGTAATCAAATGAGTAATCACAACCATACTAAGTTAATAATACAGGAGTGCAATTCTTTAAGGTAACATCCTTCTTGCATCCGTCAGATCGTCGAAGATTTCATATTAAGTTTGACACAACGCATACCGAATTGACAGCTCACCGATATTTCAAACGAGGAGTCGCGTGGCTAGAGGTCTCTCGAGTAGACGTCTTTGGTTCGGCTCGCGATTTAGGTAGCCACGCGGCTCCGCCATTTTATGGCGGTTTCGGGTGTGTGTTTTTGTATAAAAACAGGGCTTTGAGATCGCCACATCAATTACCGTACAATGAACGTTAACTTGAATTATAATAATATCTTCAACACTTGATACTGGCGAAATCTTTAAGGAAACGCCATTTAATAAAAATAGAATAGAATATTTCAACCGATGTTTGCGCTTAGAGATTTGCACTCCAGGTACAATAGCATTTCTTTTCGGGGTGCTGGCAAAAACACTCAACGAACAACGAGAATGACTTTCAAATTAAAATTATATATTTCACACCATTTTGTCCATTTACTGTGTTTCCTATTAATGCCATACACGCATACAATTGTATTTTAGGTAGTAAGTACTTGAAAATTAAAATAAAAGTAAAGTAATCCTTACCATCAGTAACAGTAGTGATGTTCTCTGGTGCTTTAGTTGCTGTGTCGATATTTGATGACCACGTCACTAAAGGCGGGAATTCTGTTGTTGATGTTGTTGTCGCTGTGACTTCAGCTTCTGTCGTCGGCTTGTCTGTTGTCAGTGTGATCAATTCATCAGATAACGTTGTTTCTTTCACTGGTATTTCTTCTGTTGGTGTCTCTTGTAACGTAGTTGGCGCTTCTGATATCGTGGTAGGTTTTTCTGTTGTTTTTTCAGTTGTTGTTGCTTCAGTTGTTGTTGTCGTTGTGGAAGTTGTTGTTGTGGAAGTTGTTGTTGTTGTAGTAGAAGTTGTTGTTGGTGGTTCTGTTTCAGTTACTTTTTCAACAACCGTCTGAGTTGTTGGGATGGTTGTTGTTGGTTTTACTGTTGTTGTTGATGTGGTTTGTTCTTGAGTTGTTGTTGCGTTTATGTAAGTAATTATAGGAGTAAGAGGTCTCGTGAAAGCTGGTCTGGAACTTGTGGATTGAGGTAGAATTGTTATGTTTAATCTGGGAGGTAATGGGAGAGGTTTCTTTGTTGTTGTTCGTATTGGAGGAGGCCTGTAGGGTTGAGGTTTTCTTGTAGTATTATAGATCGAAATAGGTCTTGTAGGCCTTGGCTTGAAAGTACTTTGAACCTGAGGTCTCGTGAAATTGGTAGGTTTATAACCAGGTCTTGGTTTATAAGTTGGTTTTTTTGTTGGAGCTTTTGTTGTTTTGATTGTGGTTGGTTGCTCTGTTGTCGATGTGACTGTTGCTTCGGGTTTTGGACTTTCTGTTGTTTTAATGCTTTCTGTCACCAAATTGTTTATTTCTCCGGAAACTGTTTGGAATGTTGACAGCTTGATAGGTACTTCGGTTACTTCTGGGATTTTAGTTGTTTGACCCTTTGAAGTAGTTTCTACTACAACTGCTGTTGTTAATTTTGAGTCATCATTCAATTTGTTATCTAAAGTAGTTTGATCATCTGTTTTCATTTCAAGTTTAGTAGTTTCAGTTACAGTAACTTTTTCAGTGGTAGTTGTAGTTTTCCTTTTATGATAAATAGGTTTTGAAGTACTAATTTTTTCTTCGGTTTGAGGATGAACGAAGCTAGCGCCATCTATGCTATTGTCGTCAATGTTGTTAATGACCTGTGGCAGGATGGTTTTGTCGGGGATTTGACAGCAGGAGCCGAAGTAGAATCTATCTATGCATGTGCCTAAGTGTGTGCCGTTTGCTTTTAGGCAGTCTATGGCAAACATGCAGAGGCCTTCCTCGGATGTTCTTCTTGATATGCAGGGCAAGTGTCTTATATTTCTAGCTAAGGGTACTGGACCTGTAACAAAAGAAAATATTGGTTATTTAATATGTTAGGACAAACATTAGATGAGATGTTTCCATCTCCTCGTCGTATCACTTAATTTCAGTGTGCATGTGTTTGTTTAGCTTGCATTGGCCTTTGAGTGACCTCGCTATTGTACAAATTTGATCTGAAATTTGAGACTGTTTGCAAGCTTGCGATTATAGCCTTTGATAAGTGCTTTAGAGTGGCACAAGCTTCTGTCCCATACATAACTGACAATCGTACGTAGCGTTGGGTTTAAAACAATGCTTAGTTCCATCGAAAAGCTGGTTTTAATATTTGAAAGTAGCTAACTGTGAGAAATAGGGCACTGCTATTTACTCTTTATGTCAAAATCGTAACAAGAAAAATTTAAATTTGATTTTTTCAAAACTCCGATACAAAAGACATCAACGGTCTATAGAAAATCATTTCGTAGCAAAAATGGCGTACGACGAATCGACATCTCAAAGACTACATTTTGTAAATCGTAACGCCATCTGTTGCAATACTTGAGAACTTTTGAAAATTGATCTTAGTTCGACATTAGTTCTAATTGTTGGTTAAGAGAATGATGGATTCATAACAGATGTCGTTGAGACATTGATCAACTATAAACATAAAGCTCACGGCTGTATTATTTAGGGTGTCATCTGAAACATTGATACAACCACAGCAGTGGCGGATTTGCCCTAAGGCCCAGTAGGCCCGGGCCTAGGGTGGCCAAATATTAGGGGCGGCCAATCATAACAAAAATTCACTGATGATATCAAGAAATAACTCAAAAGTACCTAAATATTATAAAGGCTCGCGCATACTATTTAAATTTCTGAATCGATTTCGATAAATGTTGGCAAGTTGGCATCATTATGTACACACGGCGACACATCAAGCTATACAAAACCAAATTAAGCTGGCCCCGCATAGGACAAGTAATGTATAACGTCACGCGACCAGTTTATATTGGTTTTGTATAGCTTGAAGTGTCGCCGTGTGTACTTAGTTATAAGAGAATATTATGTAGTCTATAAGATGGGTGCTGAGAAAGGGGCGGCTGGCGCTTACTACATGGCCTGGGGCCTAGGGCAGCCAAGACTGCAAATCCGCCACTGACCACAGAGTACTACCATATACATCTAACAATGTTTACAGGAAAAACCTAGACTAAAAGCGGACGGACATGGGCACTGGACTGACATCGATACCAATTTATTTCTGGAGAAATTGCTACTTTTCTGGGGATATAAATTGGTATAAATAAATTATCTTTGTACGAGAATCAAAATCTTTATATTAATCATGTTGTAAGACTGGTGATTTGTCAGATGGGTCTCGTTACCTAATAAGGACACCAGGAGTGCGAATTTTGAATCTCATACGTTGAACTCAGCAGTTGAAAATTTATGGAGATACGCATCTTTCTACTGCTGATTTGACTTTCAAAAATCATACTCCAGGAGTGCGATCAAAGTCAAATCAGCAGTAGAAAGATGCATATCTCCATAGTTATTTTGACTTTTTCAACTGCTGAGCTCAGCGAATGAGATTCAAAAATCGCACTCCTGTCTCTCACAAAGGTAAAACTTTTACTATAGGAGCAAACCGATCGGAGCACAAAAAATATCTGCTGTTGCATACATTGAGTCGACCCCATCTTTGTCCTGAGGACTGGATTGAGATAAAGAGCAAACCCATTAGTTATATAAAAAAAAGAGTCGAGTGAGCGTTGCAGTTCAGTATGGGACAGCTGATTATTTTTTTGCTCCGATGGGTTTGCTCCCATAGTAAAAGTTGTTCAGTTTGATGAGTAGACTCTTAGTTTAAAAGGATGCTAATGATATCAATTTCACCCTGTATACTATTATAGTTGAAATCGGATATGAGAATTATTTAAGTTCATATTAAAGATCAACCAAATTCGAAACCTGCATACGCTGACGAAGAAATTCTGATGCGTAAGTGAAGTTTACCAATCCGCATTGGGCACGATCGGTGGACGCCCATAGGGTAGGCCTTTGCCCTACAGTGGGACGTATACAGGCGTTAGGGTAAACAGTTGCATTACTTGAAAGGGTGATTTTACCCATGATCCCTAAGAATCCTATATTAGTTGGAAAATTAGCAAAAACATTTTTGGATTAATTATCATACCAAAATCAGCTGATCAAACGTTTGTATGAAAAGTTTTTTGCTGTTGCGAATTTCCCTTTGTTTCTTTGGGAAAATAATTTAGTATCATGAATACAATCACTTACTTAATTATTCCAACTTTTTACCCTAACACCCTGTATATACTCATAATGATTAACCAAATTACAACAGACTTAAGGAGTAAACAAATCGATTTGCAATTTATTTACAACTATTCACAGCTTTGACACAACCATAAATAACTCCTGCACTAGTTTCTCTGCTGACCATACCGGACCAAAGTTTGACCATTCAATTTGTACGGTTACTATAATAATCTATAGGTGTCCGCTCAAAAAACGGGTTCGCTCTAAACTAATAAACAAAGGTTCCCAAACTTTTTGCTTTTAAAATGTTCTATTTTTTAATAGAATTCAAAGATAATTGTAAATGAATGTGTAAACCAGATTAAGAATAGACAAGATAAGGAATTAATATTAGAGGCAGTTTGAAAGACAGTACGTAATTGAAAAACAGCGCAGTAATAGATTATCGTGGTATAATGGGCATGTGATGTTGAGAGATGAGTGTCATGTTACGAGAGTGTTAAATATGAATGTGGATGGCTGTGGGAGGAGAGGAAGCCCGGAGAAAAGATGGATGGATTGTGTGAAAGATGACATTAAGTGAACGCTGAAATAACGGCTAAAAGAGATGAATGGATAGATAAGGGTAGGGATAGATAAAAGGATGAGATAAGGGCAGGAAGATGAACCCAAAATCAGAAAAGTTAAACTTCAGAATCGATAACAGACATAATAGTATAGGTTGACAAAATATATAAGTATAGGTCGGCCGAGGTCGTTCAAAGAGATTGTACCGTGATGTCCATGATCTTCTCATAAAAGAACAAGTGCGTACCACCGCCAAGAGGCGAAAATGCAATGGATGAGGCAAAAGAAGTTGTGTCATAATGTGTGACTGGCCGTAGTCTTGCCTAAACTCTTAGGACAATGGAGTGTATTATGTATTGTATGTAAGTAAGTTTAACTACCATTTTAGGCAAGTTCTTCGGAGTGGCGGAAAATACCTCTGTTTTTATTAACTTGTTCTATGAGGCTATTGATTGGAATTTTATTCTCCATGATTGGAACAGTGTTAATAATTCTTGGCTAATATTTGTATTGTATTGTACCAGCCAAGGAGTGGAACGCCCTACCTGCGTCAGTATTTCCGAGTGCTTACAACCCGAATTCCTTTAAAGTACGAGTGAATAGGCTTCTTCTGGGTGAGCTTGCTACATCTTCGACCCCATCTTCGTCCTGAGGACTAGACTGAAGTCAAGAGCAAACCCATAGGTAATAAAAAAAAAAAAATCTTTTCTTTTGTTCATAATTATAATTATGTTATTCAGTTGTTCATGTAGACACGACTACAAAGTATGCTTATTTGTTAGGATTTCGAAAAACATTCAATTTTAGTCATCTTTTACAAAATTTTCTTTGCTCAGATAGGAGATTTTACTTTTTTCTCGTCGTTATGAATGAACTTCACTGTTTTTAATGAATGATCGTGTTACGCCGGTAAATCGAGAATATTCAGGTAGATACCCTTAGTATACCTATTTTAGACGCCGCAGTCTCTCACAAATTCACAATAGGTACCACAAAATAGATATTACATTACCTGTATATTGCTGTATACTGTATATTTCATCATTCTATTATGTTATCTTTGTTATGTTGTCACAACTTATTGACATTGTAAATTTTAACTAACATTTTGACCATCTTAATACTCTTTAATTATCATAATCAGCTTAGTAAATAAAAATAATTATTGTTTTTATATTCGTATGCTTTACAGTAGTTTTATTGGACCACTATGATGTAGGTCTTGTAGGTCTAAGACCTACATCATAGTGGTCCAGTAAAACTACTATCCAACTATTGTATAATTTACCTATTGTACATTTTACCTGTGACGAGCTGATGAGATGACGAATAAATGAATGTTTCTGATTTCTGTACTTAAAAGTTATTTCATTTTTTTGTCTGTTTTTTAATGTACATTTATTTATATTAAAGCACTACATACATAACCATTAACCTAAAATAAAAAAAAATAAAAAAAAAACAAAACTAATACTAGTTATTTCATTAAATATCCTAGACATTGTAGTAAATAATAATTTATTTTCTGCTTGTGAAAAGAAATAAAGTTGATTGATTGGTTTGTAGTTGATGTTATTGTTTTTTTTTCGTGTTTGGTGTGCAAATAATAGTACATTATGGTACAAGTGTGTAATGTTGGTGATTACCGCTGAGGCGCCATTGAGACCCGAGCCGTAGGCGAGGGTCTTAAGAGAGCCGAGGACGGTAGTCATCAATACACACGTGTATCATACGACGTTTTTCAACACACTTGTGAAGAAAATAATAATAAAAAATCATTTTATTTAGTAAATAAAAAGTTTATTTAGAGAATTTATTTGTACTATTGAATATGATCTTTTTTGTATCGAAACTTTTTTAAGAACAAAGCAACTCAAGAACTCAACCAAGAAGTTTAGATACCTACTATAAAAAACCTATAACTCACTTGTGAATAATAGTAATGAAAAAGTCACAGTTTGATTATAGGTGTCATTATGTGCCTAATTGCGGTGAAATAAGGGCCATTTTATGAGCAAGTGTGTTGAAAAGAATACTTTATTTATGTTTTATGTAAATTATTTTTATTAATTTATTTTACTTATTTCTTTACTAAGGATTTCGTTTAATACTCAAAGTTTGAGGACCATAATATCAAACAGATTTGTGTGCACGTCACAGTGGTACCGTTGGGAACCAGTTGAGAAGGTGAACGTTTTTGATCTCCTGACACACTTCCCGACTTCTGAGGAGACGTTGGTTGATGTGGGGAGACGGTCGCCTGAGTCATTTATTGGAGTTAGTCATTTATAAAGGCTTGAGTCATTTATTGAGTGGAATTATTATTTTTATTTATCGGGAATCCCTTTTACACGGAAATATTCCCTTTTTATTATTAACTAGCGACCCGTCCCGGCTTCGCACCACCACCCGGTGGTGCGATGCTGATGTATATTATACAGGTTGAAATTGATATCATTAGCATCCTTTTAAATTAAGAGTCTACCCATCGAACTGAACAACTTTTACTGTTGCATACATTTGAGTCACGAACTCGTGCATCGACATTGCAGTTTGGTATGGAACAGCAAATTTTTTATTTGCTCCGATTGGTTTATTAATAATAATAATATTAAATATAATTAAAATTATAATATAAAACCCCCCCTAATAATAATATTAGGGGGGGGGTTTTTGGGCCTTGACAGGCTTGCTGAGCCTGTGCCACGTAGACCATCGCTGGTCCTTTGTGAACGCCCTTTTTAAAGTTCCTTACCAATCCCCACTGCGGCCAGAAAACGCAGTAGATTCTTGATAGGGATAGTTTGTATCTCATCTGGTGACAGAACCTGCCTACCTAGATGAGTACTACGTTTGTACATCAGGGGGCTACAGTCACATAGGAGGTGCAGAGGAGTCTCCATTTCCTCCTTGCAGAATCTGCAGCCGGTGGTGTCACTTAGTTTCAGTATGTGCATGTGCTTATTTAATTTGCAGTGGCCTGTGAGTGACCTTGCTACTGTTCAAATTTGATCTTTCCGATTGGTTTGCTCCCATAGTAAAAGTTGTTCAGTTTGATGGGTAGACTATAAGTTTAAAAGGATGCTAATGATATCAATTAGACCCTTTATACATATAAACCTTCCTCTTAAATCTCTATCTATTTAAAAAACCGCATCAAAATCAGTTGCGTAGTTTTAAAGATTTAAGCATACATAGGGACTGACAGCGGGAAGCGACTTTGTTTTATACTATGTAGTGATATGCAAACGAAAATGTGGATGGAAATCTAAAGAGTAGGCGCGTACACAAAGAGCGAGCTTATCTCTGAGAAGATGTCTTCCAGCACCCGCGTCATGACGGCGCGATACATATACCTCTCTTTCTTTTTGCGCGCGAACGAACGAGCCAGCAGGCGCGATAAAACGTTCATCGAGGTGCCATGTCGCGAGCGCTGCAGAGTGCAGACTCAACAACAGACAACTACTAAACAACTTTTTAGGAAAGTGGTGAAAAACATTTGTATGTTTTCATAGAATCTGTGTTATGTTTAACATTATCTAAACTATTATAAAACTGTAGCAGAAAGTTTGTCTGTACATTGAAGATATTAACAAAAAAAAAGTTACGATATGGTTTTTAGGTGTCCCTGATTCCATTTTATCAATTTTTGGATTTTTTGTCTGTCTGTTTGTTTGTGTGTTTGTTTGGGTGTTTGGTTTGTGTGTTTGTTTGTTTGAACGAGTATCACGCAAAAACTACTGAACCGATTTTGATGAAACTTTTTTCATTTGATAGCTAATGATCTGACTTAAAATTTGGTATATAATTTGTGCGGACAAAGTCGCGGGTTAACGCTCGTAAGTTAATAAATAACTGATTACATTTTGTATAATAAGCTTCGAATTTAATCAAATTTCCTTTTGAGGAAAGTTTTTTGGCATCAAGAAGTACAATTGTCGTTTAAATGGTGTCTACACTAGTGTCTACACATTACACCCTGCTAGCTTACATTGTATACAATTGAAATATAATAAAGAATCCAGAATTAGCAAAATGTTTTTTCGAATGTATAATTTGAGATTGAATAAATCTCGAATTATTACAAATGATGATACATAAAACAGTTCCGGGTTTTGAACACAATAGCGTTAGTCTATACAAAGTACAGTCCGAGTCAAATAAAGTATTTATAAATAAGGCTTGGTCTGCTAATTCCTCATGCGTCGTACCTCGTATTGATGCACAAAAGTGGGTGATATTAGGGGAAAAAAATCATTATTTGGTTATTGCTAAACTGCCATGTTTATTACACCATAAAGATCTCTGAACGAACTACATTTGGAACTGGACTGCGATTTTTGAATCTCATTCGCCGAGTTCAGCAGTTGAAAATGTCAATATTATTATGGAGATATGCATCTTTCTACTGCTGATTTGACATTCAAAAATCATACTCCAGGAGTGTGATTTTTGAAAGTCAAATCAGTAGTAGAATGATGCGTATCTCCATACATTTGCAACTGCTGAGTTCAACGTATGATATTTAAAAATCGTACTCCTGGGCGCCATAGTAACATTTGTTCAGCTCAGGTACGCATGGTGGACTAACGCCTCCTTGAGCAGAGTAGGCCTGTGCCCTGCGTATACAGGGTGTAACAAAAAAATCTAGTAATATTAGGTGTAGACGAAAAAAAAATCTGCTGTTCAATACATTTTAGTCGAGTTGGTACTGCAGTTTTGTATGGAACAGCAGATTTATTTCTCGCGATTTCGAAGTTTGCTTCACAGTGAAAGTTGTTCAGTTTGATGATCTGAATCCCTCCCTTAAGTATTACAAGGGTGTTTCGTTACAGGCTGATGATGATGATGATTGATTATTCGAGGAGGCTACCAAAATTTGCATCATCCTTCGTTAAGAAGATAGGTACAGTAAAGATTTACGTGTCTGAGTGTACAAACTTCGTGAAATAATAATTATGGAAGTATAATATCGCACTAACAAGAAAGAAGTATAATATTAAACGCTGAATTAATTACTTTATGTATGCAAAATGTAAATCAGTTTCTGATGATACAATGCAAAGTTTTTTACGTACAACTTTGTAATATAAGAACCTGTCTTAGAAGAATATGTCTAGAAAGAGCCTCATGCTTCAACCGTATAAAACAAAAGGTACCAACTTTCTTAGGTTGGTGTGTGTGAGGCGCCATATAAATTACGTCTGTGTGCGTGTATATGGATAGGGTTCAGTGTTGCCAGAAGGTTACTTTTGTAAACTTTTAGGTGATTTTTAGCTGTGTCAGGTTTCTTTTAGGTTACACGATTCAGAAGGTTGCTTTTAGATGATTTTTCGGAATTTGTAAAATCAATTTTAAAATTATTATTTTTCCATTAAACGGAACGCTTTTACATATTTTTTGCAATGTTTCATAACGCAAAACGTTCGTAACGTAGTAAGTGCAACTCCTAAAAAACACGTTTTTCTCGCTCGCACTAATGTATAACAAATCTGAGACCAAATTACAAATGACTAAAGCGTCTTACTTACTCGCTTGATGAATCAATCGGATGAAAAATGCAACTTGAAAAGGAAAACGCTAATAAATTATTTATATTTCTTTAAGTTTATAAAACTAACATCTGTTTATCAACTTTTAATAGGTACCTTATTACTGGAAAAAAATCTGAAAGGTTACTTTTCACACCAAAAGGTTTTTTTTAATCTATTTCCGGGTACTTTTGACAAGATCCGGCTGGCAACACTGATAGGGTTTAGAGGCCAATACTGGTTGCAATTTTTTGTTACGCTTTTGTACATTCGACTGTTAATCTTGACATATAACTTATCCAAGTTAAGAACAATAATTTTATTATGCAAATACCGTTAACCGTTTGTACAAAAACAAATGAACATAAAATAGCAATCGAAAACCTTCGAAACTTTTCAGGAAGAAAAAAGAGAATATAGCAATTGCGAAGCGCCCAAGTGCGCTGCATACAAACGAAGTTAAATACTATTTTCAATCATCATCAACAGCCTATCATCGTCCACTGCTGAACATAGGCCTCTCCCAAGGCGCGCCACAAAACTTCGTCCAGGTCCTTCCAGTCGCTATATTCAATACCTACTAATAAATTAAAGTCAATGATTTTTTTTTTAAACAAGATCTCTCTGTGCCTAAATCTAAATATACCTACAGTTTGAATGCAGGGTTTAATTTAAAGATTTGTATAGAAATCTTTGCCATTGTATCTTTGAATCTAATAGTAAAGAGATAAGACGTACTTTTTGTTATCAGCAGCTGCAAGATGATTCAGTATTCATAGGGTGAAGAGCATCTCTGTGATGGGGATGGACCAGGAGTGCGATTTTTGAATCTCACACTTTGAACTCAGCAGTTGAAAATGTCAAAATTACTATGGAGATATGCATCTTTCTAGTGCTGATTTGACTTTCAAAAATCGCACTCCTGGAGTATGATTTTTGAAAGTCAAATCAGCAGTAGATAGATGCATATCTCTATAGTAATTTTGACATTTTCAACTGCTGAGCTCAGCGAATGAGATTTAAAAATCGTACTTATGGTCTGCCTGCATAACTCCAGTCGGTTTAGGAGTTACACCCGTTTATAGAATTTCATCATAGATCAAACACTACAGTATGACAAGACATAATAAAAACCGGCCAAGTGTGAGTCGGTCTCGCGCTAAAGGTCCCAGAAGAAACAAAACTTTTTTCTAAGTTAATATTTTGTGTAGTTATGGGGTATGGAACCCTCGGTGCGTAAGTAGCCCGCGACTCGCACTTGACCAGTTTTATTAAGATTGCGCCAAAAAAAAAAGAAACAATCTGTGAGTGATGATGATGATATTATGTTGAAGGAGTGAGCATTAAACATCGAATGAACAAAATAAGGAGGCCTTAAGGGCCTTTGTCGAAAAATAATTGAAGCGAAATGGGCGTGTGATAGCTTGTATTACTGCCTAATGCGAGAGAAAGAGATGGGGTGGCGCGCGCGCCTGAAACGACGCAAGCGTAAAACAATCTTTATTTAATTGTGATTGTACTATTTATGTAAGTTCAATTCTGCTCTAATCAAAATTTGTAAAATATCAATATCTTTTTTTTAAATCAAGTCTCGTGTTTCTATTATTCACCGTTTAGCAGTTCCGAGCGTTTATCGATAAAGACGGAGGCTTGACGGAGGCTACTTTGGCTTGTTTTTCTATCGAGAAAATGTGTCTTAATCGTGTTTTGGCTCTAATCAAAACTTAAATTATATGTTTAATTTACACATATCCGCTAATCATACTGCTACTGTTAGTACTTCATGATATATGACGCTTTGAAGAATCCTATTTTTTTCACAAAGCCTCTTAATCTATTATTTGGATAAGGACAGGAAAGTGATGTTAAAAATGAATACAAAGCAAATCCTAACATTCTGTGTTAAATAATTACTAACAAATTCTAAGAACGATTAGCATACGTAACATATTTATTTAATGAATGAGTCACTACGTGACAGGCCATTGACACACATTATAATACTCTAAATCTAAACTAAAGAGTCCTTCTAGCATGCCACATGATTTTAACTAGGTACCTATGTAGAAAATATGATACTATTATTTATTCTGTGTTATAGAGCTTGTCTACGTAAATTCTACGTACCTATTTTGTTTATAATTCCTTAGTTTCCTATATAAACAATTAAGCTGGTTACTATGGTTGGCTGGTTTGACGGCCCGGTAGCACAGTCTGTAGACTTCACATACACATCGGAATTTCTTCTTCTTTTCCTCACGATGTTTTCTTTTACCGTTTGAGTGCAGTCGATATTACGTACATAAGTTACAAAAACTCATTGGTACATAGCCTGTTGTTCGTGTGGATTCGAACCTGGACCTCAAAGTTGAGTTTCCATGCCTTTCCGCAACGCAAGTTATCTAAACTATTATAAAACTGTAACAGAAAGTATGTCTGTACTTTGAAGATATTAACAAAAAAAAGGGTTACAGTATGGTTTTTAGGTGTCCCTGATTCCATATCACGAATTTTTGGATTTTTTGTTTGTGTGTTTGTTTGTTTGTTTGAACAAGCATCACGCGAAAACTACAGAACCGATTTTGATGAAACTTTTTTGTTTGATAGCTTATTATCTGACTTAAAATCTGGTATATAATTTGTGCGGACAAAGTAGCGGGTTAACCCTAGTGTATTATTTGAATAAAAAATCTATGAAGGACCAACCAACGGCTTACTAACACTATTCACTTGCCTTACGATATGATGACTATTCACTCATCGGTGATGAAAAACATTGTAAAGAAACCTATATAAGTTGAGCTGTACTCCGCCAATTTTGCATGCGTGGTGGACTAATTTCTGAACACCATCATCCTGAGTTTAGGCCTATGTCCCAGTAGCAGAGACGAATTGGCTGAATTTGAAACGGTTTTCAGTTTTCCGGTTTTGTCTACAACTTTATCTTGGGCAGAGCGACGTCAAGAATCGATAAAGTCTTAGCCGAGTGATCATGCTAGTCCTCCAAGTCAGATGACTCACAGTCTCAGCTGGTCGTAAAACCACAACATTCCGAAATATGTCGTTAAAATATTTAGTCATTATTGAGATGACTCGCTAACTGCTTTCTCCACCGAGGTTGTTATTATTTTTCCTCTTTTTGGATAGTTCCAAAATATTATCACCCGTATTATAAGTAGCTTCCTCGAACTCTGACTGGACTCAAAATCAGGTCAAAATATTCCTTGACTCATCCTCGAAATATGTATTCTCATAATCAGCTCAAAACGTTCCTCCACTGAGGAAAAGAATCTAGTGAGTCAAGGAATCTACAAACATTAAAAAAAAACCAGCTCCTGCATACATTTGAGTCGAGTAGGCATTGGAGTTCAGTATGGAACAGCAGATTTTTTTTTTTTCTATTGGTAGACTCTTAGTTTAAAAGGATGCTAATGATATACATTTCATCCTGTATATCGCATTCTTTCTACCCAAGTCTACCTACCTCTTTTAGGGTGGTCATTTAGTTTGCTATAACTTCCAAAACGGTTAAAACGGTACAGTAGCAAGGTTCATATAAAATTAACAATGTAATCGGCCTCGGCTAGTTAAAACTGGGCAATTCAAATCAAATCAAATTCAAATGTTTAATCAAGGCACACATTTATAGTGCAATATATTTTGATAAGGTCACAAAAGTCGAAGGACCTTCGATGTTTGGGCTTCCTGCAGAACGAAATGCCACGTGGTGTTCAGCTTCGATTCGAGTAGTACCAAGTACCAACCTAGAAGGGTGTCGTAAAAGGTGACTAATTTCTTAAGGTCAAAACCACTGGTTCTATTTTTTTTAAGTGACAACTAGGTACGTCATTCCTTAGGCAGCATCGACATCGACTGTTCTTCTCTTCTTCTTATCTTGTGGGCAACAAGCCCTGGTGGTGTGTTTATTACTGCGGACTATCGGGGGACCACACCAGTGACGATGAAGCGACGAAAACTTTGATTTGGCATGGATAATCAAAAAAAGTAAAGTAAATTAAAAAAAAAAAAAGTAAATAAATAAAGTAAAAAAAAGTAAAAAAAAAAAAAAGTAAAAAAAAAAAAATATATAGTTAAAGTATATTTGTTTGATTGATTGATTGATAATCACGCTGAAAAAGTGATAAAATCAAATGTTGAAAAATATTTTTTTAGGGTACATCCCCCTTACACGCGAAATGGGAATGGAATTTTTTTTCTCGTGGGGTATCGTTGATCGTTTAAAAATATTGTGGGTTTGGGAAAACCATTTTTCGATTTAGCGCTCTTACAGACGAGCGACACTTTATGGTCGCCGTGCGTCGCGGACGGGTCGCGTGACTGTAAAGTCTATGAGCGCGACCCTCTGCGACGCACGGCGACAGCAAAATGTCGCTCGTCTGTAAGAGCCCTTAGGGATCGTGAGTTAGGGAAGTGACAATTTTTGTTCCCTCTGCCAGCTAAACGATTGTTTCTGGATATGTGAAAAAATTCATGGCAGTAGTACATATAATGAAATTAAAAGGAAAACTATTACTGCTAAGTAGGCTTTACAAGTTAATAAGTAATAGTCGGCCAACTTATAAAATGTGCTTTTTAGACTTTATTAGCCGTTAAACCGAGGTATAAAACAAAAAGCCTCCAAGTCCATATTATATTGTGACGGGCAACTACGGAACCCTACATTGCGCGTGGTCCGACACGCACTTGGCGCACGCAGTTTATTAATTTCTTAGGAAAATAGCAATAAAATGATCAATAGCATTTTGGAATTCCCATCTGCAGGCTATTTAGCGAATTTAATAGAAATTAATAGGAAAAAAGGTTGCTAAAACTGATCACAACATTGATATCATTTCGGAATTCCCATCTTACAGGTTGTGACAGTTATAGGACGTCAATAAGACGTCGCAGGCGCAGCTAGTGGACAAACTTTCACTTCCTTTTCCGCGAACGTTTCCAAGTGGGTCGAGCAAGTGTGTGTCAACTCAACGTTTACATGCCGGGCGATTAGGATCTTAATGTAGGGCTGCCACAAACTTAAATTTCAATCTAAGGGTTTTGAATCGAAGGCGATACCTACGATATCCTGTATATTGCTTGTGAAAATGCGATCAGAAAAATTTTTCTGTGTTTTTAGGGGGTATGCCTACCCGCGATAGCGACATTTAAGTCAAATTTAGTATTTTATCTCGTTCGTTCGCGCGCAAATAGAAAGAGAGCGGAAGCGTGTTAGGGCTATATCACGCTATCGCGGGATGGCGTACTAGCCTCGCTGGACTGTTTTAAATTCGAAAACCTAGCCTTGTCATTTAAGACCACTTTGAGCTTAGAAATATACTAAAATTAAAAGAAAGTCTCGTCAGCAACAGGTCCAAATTTAAAATTTAGCATTTATCTCGTTCTAAAAAGACCTAATGGTATTTTTTTTCAGACATTTTTAAGGCTTCATCATTAAACATATTTCAAACATGGTGTAAATATTTCTTTCTACTTGGTAGACTTTGAAAAATAAAGTAGTATTTTCTAAGGAATACCTATTTTTTGGAATTTTAATGCCAAATTTTTGCTCAAAAATAATTTATATTGGTAAATATAATTAAAGCGAGTGCATTCGTATTAATATCATTTAGTTAAAAGCCTTCTGGGAGATACAATTTTGATTTCTATGTTGCGTAGAATTTTTTTTTAAATTTCTTTTCAGGTAGGTAGTCTTTTTGTCACTAAATGGTGCCGGTTACAGTTTAAAAGTTCAACTCTTAATTACTTCCCACCCCTCCTAACAAAACTTTGTAAAATGAATGGACAGTGTAGAATTTCCGTTGTTGCCCAGCACAATATGCGGACTTAGAAGAGGGATTTTTGTTTGATACCATGAACATATTACAAGTTGGTCGACTCTTACCTAGTCGTTTACTTGTAAAGCCTACATAGCTGTGATAGTTTGTGTAGTGACCATCAAAATGAACAATTTTCACAAACCGAAAAAAAATCTTTCGTCCCATACATTTGAGTCGTACTTACTCGACTCAAATGTATGGGACTATAGGACAGTATATTATTATTATTTTTTCGACGTTGGCTCCATAGTGAAAGTTATTCAGTTTGTTGGTCTGTAGCTATACACTACTATGCCGTGAATTTAATCACCATATTAAAAAACAACTGTTTAACTGGCGGGGACACTTGACTCTTACAAAAGCTTTAATAAAGAATTAAAGCTTAATATTTCGCAAACGGATACATGAATCGAAAAGATTGGTTTAACCACACCCATCATATTTTTGAAAGATCCCACACCATGGGATGGACGAGAAAAAAAGCATCTCCACTTTACGTGTTAGTGAAGTACTTTAAAAAAAAGGCTTCTTTAAGATTTTTATTTTACCACATAAACCCATGCCAAATTACAGCTTTTTAGTACCTACTAAGTAGCCCAGTCATTTTACGGAGTTTTGTTAGGCGGAGTAGGGAGTAATTATGAATTGGACTTTTAAACTGTAACTGGCAACATTTAGTGACAAAAAGACTATCTTAAAATATATTAAAATAAAAATCGCTCCGCAACATAGAAATCAAAATTGTGTTTCCCAGAATGCTTTTAAATTAATAATATTAATACCAATGCATTCATTTGACTTAGATTTAACAATATAAATTATTTTTTAGCTATAAAATAGGCATTGAAATTTAAAAAATGAGGTATTTATTATAAAATATGAATGGATTTTTCAATATCTTCTAAGTAGCCAAAAATATTTGCACCATGTTTGAAGCATGTAATAATGGTAAAGCCTTAAATATGTGAAAAAAAAAATTACCATTAGGTTTTTAAGAACGAGGTAATCGCTAAATTTTAAAATTGGATCTGTTGCTGACGTGATTTTTTTTTTATTTTGGCACATTTCCAGGCTTAAATTGGCTCTTCAATATTATACCGAAAAAAAAATCAATTAATAATAGTCCTGGCTCAAACCGTAAAATGACTGGGCTATAAGAATCTCTGAGCTAAGCCGCGGAGAGACGGACGAACGGATATGGCGAAACTACAGGGTGAAATTGATATCATTAGCATCCTTTTAAACTAAGAGTCTACCTATCAAACTGAACAACTTTTACTATGGGAGCAAACCAATCGGAGCAAAAAAAATCTGCTGTTGCATACATTTGCGTCGAGTAGGCATTGCAGTTTAGGATGGAACAGCTGATATTTTTTTGCTTTTCCGATTTTTTGCTTTTTTTTGTTTGTTCCCACATTAAAAGTTGTTCAGTTTGATGGGTAGACTCTTAGATTAAAAGGATGCTAATGATATTAATTTCACCCTGTATAAGGGTTCCTTAACTACGGAACCCTAAAAGGTCATACATATCGATCGATATTAGTAGTAGAAAAGTTTTATGCAATTTCTGACATTTCTAGTACGTAGGTACTCTAAACTCGGTTGGTCCAGTAGAGTTTATTAACCTTATTTATAAGAAACGAGCGTTAACCCGCGACTTCGTCCGCACAAATTATATACCAGATTTTAAGTCAGATCATAAGCTATCAAACAAAAAAAAGTTTCATCAAAATCAGTTCAGTAGTTTTTGCGTGATACTCGTTCAAACAAACAAACGAACAAACACCCAAACAAACACACAAACAAACAGACAGACAAAAAATACAAAAATTGGTGAAATGGAATCAGGGACACCTAAAAACCATATCGTAACTTTTTTTTTTGTTAATATCTTCAATGTACAGACAAACTTCCTGTTACAGTTGTATAATAGTACGAGCGTTAACCCGCGACTTCGTCCACACAAATTATATACCAGATTTTAAGTCAGATCATAAGCTATCAAACAAAAAAAGTTTCATCAAAATCGGTTCAATAGTTTTTGCGTGATACTCTTTCAAACAAACGAACAAACAAACACCCAAACAAACACACAAACAAACAGACAGACAAAAAATACAAAAATTGGTGAAATGGAATCAGGGACACCTAAAAACCATATCGTAACTTTTTTTTTGTTAATATCTTCAATGTACAGACAAACTTCCTGTTACAGTTGTATAATAGTACGAGCGTTAACCCGCGACTTCGTCCGCACAAATTATATACCAGATTTTAAGTCAGATCATAAGCTATCAAACAAAAAAAGTTTCATCAAAATCGGTTCAGTAGTTTTTGCGTGATACTCTTTCAAACAAACAAACACCCAAACAAACACACAAACAAACAGACAGACAAAAAATCCAAAAATTGGTGAAATGGAATCAAGGACACCTAAAAACCATATAGTAACTTTTTTTTTGTTAATATCTTCAATATACAGACAAACTTCCTGTTACAGTTTTATAATAGTATAGATAGGATACAATTGGCATCAAAAAAAGCGTTTGTGTACATTTGTTTTCACGTTTCACATTCAACACGCATAGAATTGCAATGCTAGAATGAAAACAGATATTTTACTCTTCATTCGCGACAAAAGTACAAATTAGATTCATAACATAACCACAGAATATATAACATAACGGTTCTTTTATTAAAATGAATTGTTTTCAAATTATTTTCACTTACACTTGTTGTTTTCACTTTTTAAAAAGTGTGATGTTTCATTTTAGATATGTATTTGAAATTGAACTTTATAAGCATAAGAATTTTGCTTTTTATTTACTTTACTATTTTACAAACACTATTATGAGCTTTGTCTGAAATATATTATTTCAGTTGAATTGAATTTTCCTAGGCATTTTGCTACACGGTGTAAGAAGAAGTATCATTAACCTTTAATAAAGTATTCTATTCTATTCTATTTTAAACCAGATACTCTACCCATATAACTAAACAACTTTTACTATGGGGGCAGAGCAGTCAGTGCGAAAAACCACTTTGTCGGCGTGATGGCTATTGAATACATTATGCCAAATTACAGCTTTCTAGTATTAAGCATCCCTGAGCTAAGCCGCGGTGCCGCGGACAGACGGACGGACGTACATGGCGAAACTATAAGGGTTCCTTGTTGTCTTCAGAACCCTAAAAAACGTGATTATACTTATAAAATTCCCAGGAGACCTGGAGTGCGATTTTTGAACCTCATTCGCTGAGCTCAGCAGTTGAAAATGCCAAAATAACTATGGAGATATGCATCTTTCTACTGCTGATTTGACTTTCTCCATAGTAATTTTGACATTTTCAACTGCTGAGCTCAGCGAATGAGGTTCAAAAATCGCAATCCAGGGGGATTACTTAATATAATGTAATACATAATTCGAAATATAATTACCTTGTAAATAATCCAAATTGAGTATGACAGGTCCAGCTGTCACAGAACTAAAATTAAGCACAATTTGTAAAAATATAAATATTAGTGTAAAATTTAAAATTAATATACGAAAATTGTCAAATAATGTAACTAGAAAACACTTTTTAACACTCGATATCACTTTTTCAGTTCTATTCTCACTTTGTTTCTCTATGAAATTGTAGCCATAGGGCCACGAATTTATCGGGGGACCCATTTTGTTTTTTTTTTTTATATATTTTTTTTTGTTTGATTTTTTTTGGTTGCACTATAACTGCAGCATTTCGGAGTTTTTAGAGATGTCAGTGCCTGAAACAAGAAACAAACTGATGTTAATATAAGGTGAGGTTAGCTTTGTGGAACGACGAAGAAAAAAAAATTCTTTCATGAAATATCGGAAAAATTGCAATTTCAAATTGCACCAGCATCGAATTTGCTATTCCTTTTTATTGTGAAAGTTGTTCAGATTGATGGTCTGAAGAATACAGGGAGTTAGGGTAAACAGTTGCATTACTTTAAGTGCTGACTGTACCCATGATACTGAACAACTTTAACTCTGAAACCTATAAGAAATTCGTAAAAAAAACGTCTTTTCATACAAACATTCGACCAGCTGATTGCAATTAGTACGGAAAGTTCAAATTTTTTCTTGCGAATTTCCTATCGGCTTCTCATGGAAAGTGGTTTGGTGCAATCACCTTAAAGTAATGCAACTATTCACCTTAACATCCTGTGTAAGGTTGATTTGCAATCAATCAATCAATCAAATATACTTTATTTTACACCAAAAACATAAACAGTAAAATACAGAAATAAAATACAAGAGGCACAAAATAAGGCGGTCCTATCGCTAAGAAGCGATTTCTTCCAGACAACCTTAGGGTAGAGGAAACGGTGAAAAGAAGAAAGGTAGGCGGTGTTTCCAGAAAAAAAAAATATCAAAAATCAGCAGTTATTAGTAAAAACAAAAAGTAAATATACAAAATAAACCTATTATAAATACATATATAATATACATACTCATATAAATATATAAATATATATATATATATATATATATATATATATATATATATATATATATACACAAATACATCATACATAAATATACTTTATTAAAAAAAAAAAAACTTAAGTCAATTGTTAAATTATGTTCTGCTCTACTTCATTTGTGGTAATTTTTGTTTTTATTGTTATTATTAAGTATTATTTTATTGTAATTTCTTTTAATTTTTGTGTCCTGTGTAACTGTCCCTTTAAATGATAAATAAAAGACAGTCAATTAGATAAAATATCTAATTGATTGTATGGACATTCTTAAATTTTTTTTTAATTAATGATAATAAATTTCTACCATGACATTCACTAATTTTATATTTTTATTTGGCATTCTATTGTTCATTTTTTATTGTAACAATTTGACATTTTAAAATTCTACTATAATTGTACCTAATTATTATTGTACACCTAAACTGGTAAGCTATGGAGACACAATATAACATATAAAATTAAGACCTTTTGTAAACCTGTAGTTATGCAATAAATTATCTTTGACTTTGACTTTGACTTTGATGATTTTGTCTAGTTGTAGCGAATGTTGTGCCCACCTGTAACTGGGTTATCAGAATTATACCTAACTAAAGATGTAAATGTGAGTGTTATAATATGTCGGTGAGCCTAAATAAATAAATAAAATATACGGAAAACCTTTCTCTATGGGACCAACATCTTAATCGCAAAAAAATATCAAAGCTGTCCCATATAAGACTGCAAATCTACTCGATCTAAATGTATGGGACAGCAGATTTTTTCGCGATTTCAATGTTAGTCCCATCGAGAAAGTTGTTCAGTGTGATGGTCTGAATATCACTGTAAAAAAGTGTCAGTATATTAAAAAAGACCCTATATTTAATGAGTGAATTAACTAGATAATTTTAAAATGTGGTGCGAATTCTTTTGATTTTCGAATTTGATTTTTCTTGGATTAGAAGGCACCACATGACAGTGACATAATGAAGGACAAGCCAGTCGAAAATACAGGGAGAAATTGATATGTATAACTTTTATTATGGGAGCAAACCGATCGGAGCAAAAATAAAATCGGCTGTTGCATACATTTGCGTCGAGTAGGAGGCATAATTGCAGATTGCAATTTAGTATGGAACAGCAGATTTTTTTTTGTGCTCCGATACGTTTGCTCCCATAGTAAAAGTTGTTCAGTTTGATGGGTAGACTCTTAGTTTAAAAGGATGCTAATGATATCAATTTCACCCTGTATAAGTATACCTACTAAAATTACTTTAGTTTACTGGCTGTCACTTACACCCTGTATAACTAACTTACTATTATTCACTTATACATGGTGTTTTCGTACGAATTCAAATACAGACACCCCATGACCGTTTAAAATACCACAAGTCACAACACACTACAGACTAACATAACAGTGTGAATAGAGTTGAAAATGTTAAACTATTGCAAAGAGGCAGGAAGCGAACAACAGTTACTCGTTAAGTGAATCCTGCGCAGCCGGCCCAGCCTGTTCTCTCGAGGGACAGGGCCGGTTCCAGTTGGGACCTGATTTTTAATATTTTTTTTACGAAGTTTTTGTTCAGTTCGAAGAAAGTTGTTCAGTTGAATGGTCTGATCATCCTCTTAAAAAAAATTTCAGCATTTTAAGAAGGATCCTGTATACACTTGTGTATACTTATGTGGGGACTTGCTACAGATGTCAGCACTCACAAGTTATAGCAAAGATGCCAACAGATGGCGATACCGTCGTTCTCGGAAATAGACAACGTTCACCGTGAATACGTAACTCGTAACGTACTACAAATAAGGTTCACAATCGAATGCAAGACATACATCGCGCAAGAAAAATAATCACAGAGATTCGATACATATACAAGGTCCATCTAAGAACTGTTAGACCACGGCTGGTCCCCAGGCAAACATAGCCTGGTGGAAGATCTTTCCTGTTCAATGGAGGAACATTCCCAGTAGCACCTCCATACATACACCAGCATAGGCCTGTGCCCTGCAATGGGAAAGACGTAGGCTGATGATGATGATGGTTTAAAGTACCTAAGTTATCCTGTCACTAATAAGAGTGAAGGAGACAGAGCTACCACAATAAGCGCTCAGTGCGGATTGTTAGAGGTGAGACTGTAAGAATAAAGGCCTTCTAACCTAGATTTAGGATCTATCCGGGACAAACTGATTAATGTGCCTACCGAACTACGGACACGCTCGAGATAGAATACCTCCCTGTAACTCTAGCATGACACCCCCGAGAAAACGAAAAAAATCGAGACGCGCCTCTGTCTTTGTTACTTCGCGTATGCGAAAGCAAGCGCGCATGAAGGTTTTCTCGCTTTGTCACTTTGTCTTGCATGGCATGCTAGTTTTGCAGGATGAGGCATCAAGACTGACGGGATGTGACTTGACAATGGTGATGTTTTCCAATACCAGAGCTCAAATACCAAAGCTCTTTTATTAAAAAATGACTATTAGAAAGTTAAGGGCCTATGTCGAAAAATATGAGTGAAAAGTGAAAAGATGAAGTGAAATGGGCGTGTGATAGCTTATATTACTGCCTGATGCGAGAGAAAGAGATGGGGCGGCGCGCGCCTTAAACGACGCAAGCGTAAAATAAACTTTATTTAATTGTGATTGTACTATTTATGTAATTCTGCTCTAATCAAAATTTATAAAATATAACTCTTTTTTTAAAATCATGTCTCGTTTTTCTATTATTCACCGTTTAGCAGTTTATCGATAAAGACGGAGGCTACTTTGGCTTGTTTTTCTATCGAGAAAATGTGTCTTAATCGTGTTTTGGCTCTAATCAAAACTTCAATTATACGTTCAATTTACACATATCCGTTAATCATACTCCTACTGTTAGTACTTCATGATATATATGAAGATTTGAAGAATCCAATTTTTTTCACATAACCTCTTAAGTCCATACCTGTACAAGGGTCGTCGGGTTCGTCTTACAGGTTAACGTGTCCAGTTAATTTTACATTAAACTAACTACTTTCCTAACTAGTTGCGTATAGCGGTTAATTATTATTTTCATTTAACAAACTTTTTCCTATGTTGAGTAAATTGTGTCTCGATCGTTGATGTCTTCTGTACTGAAGACTTGAAAGATAGAGCCGAGAGTTGCAGGTTCTGACCAGAGCACTCGTCTCGCGTGGAATTCGCGCGTCGCGTTTATCCTGCCACGAGGCTCCGCAACGCTCAATCTCTTGTTCTTGACCAAAAACAATCCCTGAGATTGGGATAGATTCTCCCATAAACTACTTGACACTGGCGGAAATGCAGTGCTAACGCACAAGCAAGAGTCCATTAATTACAAATTTAAAAAAAACCGGTTTAGAATTTATTGATAAATGTATACCTACCATGCTTTATAAGGTTCGATACCCAAGGGTGCCCAGGGGTTCTTATTCCTAAGCCTACGTCCGTCCGTCTGTCCGTCTGAGCTGGGGTGGCTGTATCTTTGACTCGTAATAGGTAGAGAAGCGACTTGAAAATTTCACGTGGATTTGCTAAAAAGATAATGGGCGTCAAACTTGTGTCTATACAACTGAACAACTTTTACTATGGGAGCAAACCGATCGGAGCAAAAAACATTGTATTTCTTTCGTAATTTCTCATGTAGAATTGCAAACCACGAACTTTCTATAACCCTTTTCCTGCGCCAATTTATAGCCCAGTCATTTTACGGAGTTTTGTTAGGCGGGGTAGGGAGAAATTATTAATTGGATTTTTAAACTGTAACCAGCACCATTTAGTGACAAAAATACTATCTTAAAACATAATAAAAAAAAATTCGCTACGCAACATTGAAATCACAATTGTGTGTCCCTGAAGGCTTTTAAATTAATAATATTAATACCAATGCACTTATTTGACTTAGATTTAACAATATAAATAATTTTTGAGCAATAAAATAGGCATTGAAATTTAAAAAAAAAGGTATTTATTAGAAAATAAAAATGTATTTTCCAAACCTTCTAAGTAGACAAAAATATTCACACCATGTTTGTAGTATGTATAATGGTAAAGCCTTAAATATGTGCAAAAGAAATAACCATCAGGTTTTTTAAAACAAGATTAATAGCAACATTTTAAAATTGGGACTGTTGCTGAAGTGATTTTTTTTTAATTTTGGTACATTTCTAGGCTCAAATTGGCTCTTCAATATTATACTGAAAAAAAAATGCCAATTAATAATTAGTCCCGGCTCGAACCGTAAAATGACTGGCCTATTAATAATTGGCATTAGGTACATACCTACCATTATTTCCATATAGGAAGTTTCATATGTGTACACTGCTGGTGGCCAATGTTTTTTTTAACCACTTTATGAAACCTGGATGCCCTTATTTCTACCTTATAATTACTATTTACACCGCTTCCATGGCTCTAAATAGCTAAAGGTTACTCGCCAGTCCCTTACTCAAGATCAGTTATCCGGGTCAACCGGGGCTCTGCGCAAGCGCTAACGGTCTGCTCATTTTCCTAGCGGTCCGCTCTAAGCTGCTTATATCTTATTATCTTGGAAATCCGAGAGATTAAACGGCGACACCGGTCGTAAACTTTGAACAAATTGAACGAATCGGTCAGTTGGTCAAAGACTGCTTTTGCATGTGAATTTACTCTGTATTCTTCGAGGGTAGTCAGAGATTCTAAATACACTTAAGAGGATAGGCGGGTACCTTTTTTTTTAAAACTGTAGGGACTTGCTACAGATGTCAGCACCCACAATGCTGCTCTGTGTTGTTGCTGTTCCGCGTATTCAGCTTGCGATGTTCTTTGTCGAGGGTCACTAATATGGAGGTGCTACTGGGAATTTTCCTCCATTGAAAAGGGAAGATCTTCCACCAGGCGATGTGTGAAGCCTGGGGACCGGCCGTGGTCCAACAGTTCTTAGTTGGACCTTGTATATTTTATGTATCGAATCTCTGTGATTATTTCTCTTGCGCGATGTATGTGTTGCATTCGATTGTGAACCTTATTTGTAGTAGGTTACGAGTTACGTATTCACGGTGAACGTTGTCTATGTTTTCAGCATATTTCCTAGTGCGACGGTATCGCCATCTGTTGGCATCTTTGCTTTAACTTGTGGGTGCTGACATCTGTAGCAAGTCCCCACAAATACAAACGTATTCCCCTGTTTCCTTCCCGGATAATAACACTAGGGGAACATTTTTTTACCATTCAATTTATATTACCTCTGCTGTGTCCCTATGTTTAGCTTTTTTGCATTAATTAGTTACTGTAAGATCTATAATAGGGACCTTCGAAAATGACCTAATTTACCGCCCATTTTCAGACATCCAGGAAACAAATTTGACGAATATAAACAAAGAAATATAGCCAATACAGACATAGCCAAAGTCTTTCCTATATTATTCTTCAAAGAATTATTAAAATCGGTTTATGTTTGGAGGAGAAAACGAAATGTTGATTTCGTCTATTTTATGTAAATAAAATCGGCCCGAGCTGCAGTTTCGCATTCTAGTCGGCGGGGTGTGTGGATGGGGCGGATCGGACAAATACTTGTATAGTCGAAAAAGTGACCTATTCTCCAAATTTACATTTCAACCCACTACCATCTTAACATTATTTATAATATCACAACAACAACAACAACTCAGATATTGAAATCGCGAAAAAAAAATCTGCTGTTCCATACAAACCTACTCGACCTAAATGTATGGGACAGCAGATTTTTTTTTCCCATAGAGAAAGTTGTTCAGTTTGATGGTCTGATCATCCCCTTAACATAGTTTCACCTAATTTTGTTAGACCTTATAAACTCGTACAGTCCTGAAAGTATATCCAGTGTGACATGGACACTCCCCTTTTAATGGATAGTTTACCCAATGAAGAGGTGATAATTATGGTTAAAGAAAAGATAAATATTAAAATAAAATAGCCAAGCACGAGTCGGACTCGTGCCTTCAGGGTTCCGTTCATAGTTAATTATGAAGGACAAACTTTACACCTGTCTACATCGGTCGATGCTTCAACAGTTAGTTTGTTATCGAAAGAAATATGTTATATTTGATCATAACAAAAAATAACGATGTTCGGATTTATTCTTTTACCTACCTACTTTATTTCATTTTCTTGGGAAGAGCCACAGCTGTAGACACTATACAAAGGATAGTAAACAGAAAGACAATTATAGGTCTCCGCTGATAGTGAGCTGTACTTGTGCTATAAGACCTTGAACCTTGCCAAAGGAGTCAATTTATTGTAGGCAAACGGTTACGTCTATTGATGGTATTACACTCTAAAATAGTAGATTGTTAACCAAGGGATGAAAGTCACCCATTTCACACGAAATGTTTGGCGCCCCGAACGAATGTGAGGGGCGCCCATGTTTCGAGTGTGTGGGTGTCTTTCACCCGAGTTAAACACTGCTTTTCATTTCGAATACGAGGAAAGTAAACAAAAGCCAGATATATGCAAAATCAATTTCTGAATCACTTGACGAATTAATCAGAATTAATTTTAGACTAGGTAC
The DNA here is from genome assembly GCA_927399405.1 of Agonopterix arenella. NCBI lineage: Eukaryota > Metazoa > Arthropoda > Insecta > Lepidoptera > Depressariidae > Agonopterix > Agonopterix arenella. The sequence continues at coordinate 4,643,254 of OV656716.1, read as the reverse complement.
GTTTCTTTTTCTTTTTCTTTCTACTAAAGAGAAAAAGCATACGAAGATTATATGTATGCTAGAGTGAGACAGATAAACTTCTAGAGTGATTTTTACACGTTTTAAAACGGATCCTTACGAAAAAATTAGCAGCCAAAAGCCCTTTTTTCTTTTTCGCGCAACTATGTTGCTTTTATAGTTTTTATGCCAGCTCTTTTTTTTTGAGGAGGTTTTAATCGGGATCATTCTGTCTGCTTATAATTTAAAAAAAAGTCTTCAAACGACAAAAAATATTGTTATTTATAATAACGTTTATTATAATTCAAATATATTCATCATAATAGTTATAAAAAAATATGAATTAATATAATTTTATCGAAGTTGACCCTCGATGAGCGAGTCCGAACTCGCACTTGGCCGTTTTTTGGATAGGTTTAGCTTTAGCTTCGTCTCGATTACAGGGATCAATCAAAGAGTAGCCAAACACTATCCAGTATAAAAAAAACATGTAGATTCAGAAACAAAGTATGTCAGTCTCACAACAGTACCGTTTTAGAATGGAAAGTGTGGGCTGGCAACCTCGTGGGCGTAGATTGATGGTAATGTGATATTCTGAGTTTGGGTGATGATCGATTTTTTTTTTTTGGGTTGACAATGAGAGTTCACAACTGACCAACTTGACTATTTTTTTAGGGTTCCCTATAGCCCAGTCATTTTACGGAGTTTTGTTGGGCGGGGTAGGGAGTAATTATTAATTGGACGTTTAAACTGTAAAAAATATTATCTTAACGCATATTGACGGCCCGGTAGCACAGTCTGTAGGGAACCTGCCTGCTGTGCCGAGGGTTGCGGGTTCGAATCCCGTAAGGGACAAATATTTAATATGATGAACATGAATATTTGTACCCGAGTCATGGATGTTTGTATCTATATAATATGTATTCTATATCGTTATCTAGTCATCATAATACAAGTCCAGGTACTTTAAATGTGTCTAGATAATTTGTGTGACAATGTCCAAGATATTTATTATTATTATCATTATTTAAAATAAATTCGCTACGCAACATAGAAATCAAGATTGTGTGTCCCAGAAGGCTTTTAAATTAATAATATTAATACCAATGCACTCATTTGACTTAAATTTAACAATATAAATTATTTTTGAGCAATAAAATAGGCATTTAAATTTAAAAAATGAGGTATTTATTAGAAAATACGAATGTATTTTTCAAAACCTGAGTAGACAAAAATATTCGCACCATTTTAGTAGTATGTATAGTGGTAAAGCCTTAAATATGTGCAAAAAATTTACAATCAGGCTTTATAGAACGGGATAATAGCTAAATTTTAAAATTGGAACTGTTGCTGACGTGATTTTTTTTTTAATTTTGTTACATTTCTAGGCTACAATTGGCTCTTCAATATTATACCGAAAAAAAATGTTAATTATTAATTAGTCCCGGCTCAAACCGTAAAATGACTGGGCTACTATCTAAATGCTGTAAACGGGATCCTATATTCATAAGCCTACACTGTATGGTGCAGTATTGATAGCCAACGAACATAGTATTATTGCAGCAGGGATCCGGCGGTTTTGGGGTGCGCAGTTGGCTTTGAATATATAATAAGGTCTAACAAAATTAGGTGAAACCATTTTAAGGGGATGATCAGACCATCAAACTGAACAACTTTCTTTATGAGACCAATATCGAAATCGAAAATCTGCTGTCCCATACATTTGGGTCGGGTAGGTTTGTATGGAACAGAGGATTTTTTTTTTGGAGATTTTGCTGATTCGCTTCTTAGCGATAAGAGCGCCTTATTTTGTGCCTCTAGTATTATAAATTTCTGTATTTTACTGTTTATGTTTTGGTGTAAAATAAAGTATATTTGATTGATTGATGTTGGTCCCATAGAGAAAGTTGTTCGGTTTGATGGTCTGATCATCCCCTTAAAATAGTTTCACCTAATTTTGTTAGACCTTATATAAACCTAAAGATGAATTTAGCAAACGGTGTATTCCGCTCAGTGCTCAGGATCAAAGTTAAAAAGTAACAATGTTAGTGTTGGCAACGTTAAGTTACTGAATGAATGGAAGATGAACATAACAAGTAATACATGTCGACTGAACATAACAATTCAACTAAATTAAATAATTATTAAGTACGAGCGTTAACCCGCGACTTCGTCCGCACAAATTATATACCAGATTTTAAGTCAAATCATAAGCTTTCAAACAAAAAAAGTTTCATCAAAATCGGTTCAGTAGTTTTTGCGTGATACTCGTTCAAACAAACAAACACCCAAACAAACACACAAACAAACAGACAGACAAAAAATCCAAAAATTGGTGAAATGGAATCAGGGACGCCTAAAAACCATATAGTAACTTTTTTTTTGTTAATATCTTCAATGTACAGACAAACTTCGTGTTACAGTTTTATAATAGTACGAGCGTTAACCCGCGACTTCGTCCGCACAAATTATATACCAAATTTTAAGTCAAATCATAAGCTATCAAACAAAAAAAGTTTCATCAAAATCGGTTCAGTAGTTTTTGCGTGATACTCGTTCAAACAAACAAACACCCAAACAAACACACAAACAAACAGACAGACAAAAAATCCAAAAATTGGTGAAATGGAATCAGGGATACCTAAAAACCATATAGTAACTTTTTTTTGTTAATATCTTCAATGTACAGACAAACTTCCTGTTACAGTTTTATAATAGTATAGATATAGACTAATAATTATAATCTGTGTTGGACTCTAGGTGAGCAGAACTGTAACACGAGCTTTTGACCCGCGACTTCGTCGGCGTGGATTGCCCTTTTATGAGTCGAGTTTCGAAAAGACCTTTGTTAGTGCACCTTCTATTTTTAGCGGTTTAGGTAGTATAGTGCGTTGTTTATCAGTCAGTCACGGAACTCTTTCATAAGTATAGATAAATCTTAGTCTTATTTAAAACGAGCGTTAACCCGCGACTCCGTCCGCACAAATTATATACCAGATTTTAAGTCAGATCATAAGCTATCAAACAAAAAAAGTTTCATCAAAATCGGTTCAGTACTTTTTGCGTGATGCTCGTTCAAACAAACAAACAAACAAACAGACAGACAAAAAATCCAAAAATTGGTGATATGGAATCAGGGATACCTAAAAACCATATCGTAACTTATTTTTTTGTTAATATCTTCAATGTACAGACACACTTCTGTTACAGCTTTATAATAGTATAGATACGAAATACGAATACACAATTATGCAAAGATGCAGAGATTTTTGACGCAAAATAAAATTCAATGAATGAGTTGTTTCGAAACCATTTTTTTTTTTTGTGAAATATTTTTAATTGGTACAGTGAATTTAATGTGTGAATCTGTAGGATAATAGAGTGAGAACATTATGTAGGTACAAACTGGTACTGGGACAAACTATTCAGTTAGGTAGGTCCAACTTCGAGAAAGAGATCAACGGTCGAATCCAACTCGGTTGGGCAGCGTTCGGGAAGCTACGTAGTATCTTCACGTCCCAAATACCGCAGTGTCTTAAAACGAAAGTCTTCGATCAGTGTGTGTTGCTAGTGATGACATATGGAACAGAGACGTGGTCGTTCACTCAAGGCCTCATAAAAAGGCTGAAAGTCACCCAAAGAGCAATGGAGAGGGCTATGCTCGGAGTTTCCCTGCGAGATCGAATCAGAAATGAAGAGATCCGCAGAAGAACCAGAGTAACTGACATAGCCCAAAGAATTGCTAAATTAAAGTGCAAAGTTAAAGTGCTAAATTAAAGGGCAGTGGGCGGGGCATATTGCTCGCAGAACCGATGGCCGATGGGGCCGAAAAGTTCTCGAAAGGCGAGTAGGCCCCGCACACGGTGGACCGACGACCTTGTGAAGGCGGCGGGATCCCGTTGGATGAGGGCAGCGCAGGACCGGTCGTTATGGCGATCCTTGGGGGAGGCCTATGTCCAGCAGTGGACGTCCATCGGCTGAGATGATGATGATGTTGATTATGTAGGTATGTACATACTACCTATGTGTGTTTGTTTAATTTACAATTAAAGACAATGCTGGTGAAGGCGGCGGGATCCCATTGTATGAAGGCTGTAATTCCTAAACCGACTGGAGTTATGCAGGCAGACCTGGTCTATTCCCATCACAGAGATGCTCTACATCATAATGAATACTGAATCAGCCTTGCAGCTGATGGCTACCAAAATTCCTCTTATCTCTTATACTAGTAGGACTGGTCGTTTTGGCGATCCTTGGGGGAGGTCTATGTCCAGCAGTGAACGTCTATCGGCTGAGATGATGATGAAAGACAATGTGGCATAGAGACTCGGGCTTGTTGGACTTCATTGTCCGGTATTGTGATTGGTCGCCGCTGTTGATCCTGGTTAACACGAGTTACAGATGGTGGGAACGTCATTATCATCATCAACAGCCTATCAACGTCCACTGCTGAACATAGGCCTCTCCCAAGGCTCGCCATAAAACTCTATCCTCGGTCTTATTGATCCAGTCCCTCCCCGCTACCTTTTTTAGGTCATCAGTCCAGTGCCGTAGCGTTCCACAATACGCCTACCAGTTTGCGGTCTCCAATCTATAACTCTGACACCCCATCTGTTCTTCGGCAGATATGACAGTCAGGGAGTCAGTTGCCTCAAGGTAGACCAGTTGCTGGCAAGCTGGACTAATTTGACAGTCAATCAGATGTGCCCTCTCGTGGGGCAAAACAAGCAAACTAACTAAACTAACTAAATGACTAGCCCTTTGCCACTTCAGCTTGCAAATTTTCTGAGCTATGACAACCACTTTAGCTCTCTGACGTTCGTTGGGACGAAAGTCCTATTGCTTTGTACCGTTTGTGTAGGTATTAAAACTGCTGTAGTTATTTTACGCAGTGTAATTATCACTCTATGGGCTTCACGATAAAGAATCTTTTCCCAAACAAAAACAGTGACGATTCTATTTTAAGAACTACGAAATTGGCATCTTATTTGCACACAATGAAACTTTTTAACCATAAAGTGAATTTCTTTTTGCATATCACTATGCATATCACGAATTATTGAAAAGTCAAGCTATTATACTGTAGTAACTGAATCTTATCCATAGTTGAAGAGAGTACGTGCGAAGAGGTACGGACACTAAATCATGAGGGTTTGGATTCGAATCCGCACGAACGACATGCCATGTACCAATGAGTTTTTCTAACTTATGTACGTAATACGGACAGTTCTCAAACGGTGAAGAAAAACATCGTAAGGAAACCAGCATACACTAAAGAATAAATTCTGATGTGTATTTGAAGTCTACCAATCTGCATTGTGCACGCGTGGTGGAGTAACGCCCTGCAGTGGGACGTCTGCAGGCTGATGATAATGAACCGTAATAATAAATGCCGGGTCCCATGTACTAGAATCTAGAATCCCTGATTATCTAGTATCTAGTAACTAGATACTCAGGGTTGCCAGACGTAGAAAGTCCTCGTACAAAAGCAAGAAAAATCTTGTACTTTGGCTAGCACACCTCGTGTGAAAAACCGAAGAATCAGGCTTTTGAACCTGGCAACCCTAGAGTTGCGGCAGACTGAGAGGTGGTAGCCCTAGTTTTTCCAGTTCTTTAGATCTGTCTCCTTCCGGTGGCATATAAAACGATTTAGTTTTAGGCGCTGCTTAAAGCAAACCCAATTTTAATATTTTTTCGAATAGAAACTAGTACGTACTACTACGAGTTTCGGTACTAGTGAAACGTGGGTGTTCTGAGGTTACAGAATATCTCTGACAACCCCCTCGGGGAATATAGTCGTGAGCATATATGATTATGCTTATGCTTCAAATAGAAAACAATAATTACAACATATTAAGATCAGCTAATACGAGGAACAAATTGAAGCAATAATCAGTTTCTAAGGGCTTTCCGGACAAAATAAAGTCACGCCATAAAGTCAGTCTTTGATTGCTTAAAATATTAATTTGTTCTACAAAACGTGACCTACTCATAGAAAATCATACCATAATTTCCCCGAAAGTCAAAACTTCGTACACACGGCGACACATCAAGCTATACAAAACCAACATAAGCGGGCCGCGCGACGTTATACGTTACGCGACCTAGGCGCGGCCAGCTTATTTTGGTTTTGTATAGCTTGATGTGCGTACATAATATTTATACGAGGCTGACAGGGTGCTCGTATCTCGTACGAAAGACAACAAAATCTCGTATTTGTACGACGAACCTTGTACATCTGGCAACCCTAGAACCCTTTTTACCCGACTGCGCCAGAAGGAGGGTTAAGTTTTTCGAGCGTATGTCTGTATGTATGTTTGTATGTCTATTTCTTTGGCACGGTCTACAGCCTAAACAACTTGATGGATTTTAACGAGTGCGGTGTCGTTAGATTCGCAAAAATCTATATTATTTTAATAAAGCGGCTGCAAATTAAAAAAAAGAGGGTGAATTTCAATATGAGTATCAAATGAAAGCTTGTGAAATATATATAGTATAGTAATTTTATGCTATCATTTCGACACAAGTCTAAAAAGTATGAAACTAAATTATTAAGAAAAACAAAAAACCCGACTGTATAAAAACACTATTATGTGAACTGAAAAGAGAAAAAAAATAAGCTCTTAAAATATTCACTAATCAGCTATAACCTAGCTGATTAGTGAATATTTTAAGAGCTTATTGTTAAGAATTTGGTTCGAGCAAATATAATTTGAATGTTATTAGGTAGGTATTGCAAACGGGGACAAACCAAGGAAGGAAGGTACCTAGGTATGTTTTATAATTCTTCTTTGTCTCCGTTTGCGATACCTACCTATTAACATTCAACTTATATTTGCTCGAACCAAGTTGTTATAGCTGATTAGTGAATATTTTAAAAGCTTCTTTTTCTCTTTTCAGTTAACAAATAAATAATAAATAAATAAATATCTTTGACATTGTCACACAAATTATCTAGTCACATTTAAAGTGCCTGGACTTGTATTATGATGACTAGACAACGATATAGAATACATATATAGATACAAAAATCCATGACTCGGGTACAAATATTCATATTCATCATATAAATATTTGTCCCTTACGGGATTTGAACCCGCGACTCTCGGCACAGCAGGCAAATGGTTTTTATACTGTGTCCTAAGAGCGTGCTATATTATATCCTTCCAGCATCTACATCATCTCTGATGCCCTCATCGTGTGGCTGCTGGTTACAGCCACTGCATCTAACCCCACCTCCGATCGTCTCCTCTTCCATCAGACACATGAGGGTAAAGACATGAGATAGCATACCTATGGGTTAGCGCACACTAATGTTCTGCGTATCTGACTCATTTTGTGACTAAGCAGTTGCTATTATCAATGATTTTAGGGTTCCATAGGGTGAAAGGTCTACCTTGGTCATATTTTGAGGAATGAGCGATACCAACTGCTCCAGACTATAATAATGGGCAAAGTGGAGGGCACAAGAAGCGTCGGTAGGCCACGAATGTCATGGCTCGCGAACCTTAAAGAGTGGACAGGCATCGCCAGTGTCGAAGGGCTGTTTCGTTTGGCGAGAGATAGGCAGGGATATGCAGAGCTGACTGCCAACCTCCAGTAATGGAGAGGAACCCGAAGAAGAAGGGTGAAAGGGACCCTATTACTAAGCCTATGTTATCCGTCCTACCTATTATTTGGTTATAAGGGCTTGGTCAATGACCAAATAGCTACTGCGACCTAGATAGATCTATTGTAGCTGTCACCCTAGACCTAAAGGTCATTTCCTAGGCCCACGGACTTCATGAACCGTGTTATGCTTTTGGAGGGGAGGTCCCTAATGTCAGTAGGTGTTATTAATGTTATTATGTATCCACCTAGATGGCGACTCCTGCTGTGAATGAGCACTTCGCATTCGATCCGTCCTACCTATTTAGGGCTGTAACTTTTGAACCGTAACTGTCTAGCTAACGCTCAGTTGCAGAAACGGTCATTAAAGTTAATCCTCCATTAAATCTCTTACTGTCACTTTTTGTCTTGACGTAGTTAAAGCTAGCAAGAGATTTAATGGAGGATTAACTCTAATGAGCGTTCCTGCAACTGAGTGTATGACAGTTGAAATTTTCACAGAATGCGCGTTATTAATGCGGATTTGTTAATAAATGATAAAAATGACAAAGGGTTAAAAATTAATATATCATGCAAGACACTAGTTTTTATCAACGTTTTTTCATCTAGCTCTATCGTAAAAACAGTAATACATACAAGCGCCAAACTTGGTGTGTATCTAGATCAAGCTATATAGTATAACAACAAATAATAAAAACCGGCTCGATCGCGCGCTAAACGCGTCTCGGAAAAAACAAAACTTTTTCTAAGTTAATATGTTGTGTTGTAGTGTGGTACGGAACCCTCGGCCTCGGTGCGCGAGTAGCCCGACTCGCACTTGACCATTTTTTTTATCTTGCTCCTTCTTAGACAACTTTATCCTCATACCCTGCGGTAAGTTATTTTTCTCTGCATCAGGTGTTAAAACCACATTCTTGGTTTTTGTTTTATGTAAAAGAAATTAATAAGAATATCCAAACTTGTAAACGATTTTAAATTGTCTGAGGCTGATATTAAGGTTGAGATTCAGAGACGAAATTTGAGTTTGAGTTCGAACTTCCTCATGCCAAAAAACTCAGACTCAACTCAAGCCCAAAACGGCTCTCGAATATCGATCTGTGAATCTGTATACAGGGTGAAATTGATATCATTAGCATCCTTTTAAACTAAGAGTCTACCCATCGAACTGAACAACTTTTACTATGGGAGCAAACCGATCAGAGCAACAAAAAAATCTGCTGTTTTAAGCTGCAATGCCTACTCGACTCAAATGTATGCAACAGCAGATTTTTTTTTTGCTCCGATCGGTTTGCTCCCATAGTAAAAGTTGTTCAGTTTGATGGGAAGACTCTTAGTTTAAAAGGATGCCAATGATATCAATTTCACTCTGTATATTGACGAATTTTTGAGCGGAATCCCATATCGAGAAATACAGGGAAGAAGAAGTAAAAGTATCATACCAAAGTCTAACCATCACTTTTCCTTACAAACTGTATTTCTTACAAGATTCGAACCCATGGGGTACGATCAAAAATATAATAAAGTTTTCCTCATTTTCATTGCAATCTGAACTTTATTGCTTTTACGCAATTCTTCGAAATTTTATTTTTAGATAACAATTTCACAATAATTGTATTCTTTTGTATGCGGGTTCCATAATTGAATGTTATGCAATTTTAGTTTTTATTTTCAGCTAAATATAGAGTTGTGCCATTGAGAAACTTTCTTCTTCTCTCGAGTCAGGTAGTCTCATAGTGACATGAAGTTATGACGAGATTTTCCATCCACCGTTTCAGGTTTCAGTCTTGCTGATTGCCCATGCCCAGGAGTGCGATTTTTGAATTTCATAACGTTGAACTCAGCAGTTGAAAATGTATGAAGATACGCATCTTTCTACTGCTGATTTGACTTTCTAAAATCGCACTGGAGTATGATTTTTGAATGTTAAATCAGCAGTAGAAAGATGCATATCTCCATTAGTAATATTCACATTTTCAACTGCTGAGTACAAAGTATGAGTTTCAAAAACCGCACTCCTGGAGTGCAATTTCTTAGGGTTTCGAACCCAAAGGGTGAAAACGGGTAATTCATAAGCCTACGTTGTCCGTCCGTCAGTCCAACCTATTTAGGACTGTAAATTTTGAACGGTAATAGCTAGACAGTTGAAATTTACACAAAATGTGAGTTATTACGGCGGATTTACTAAAAAATAATAAAAATGACAAAAAGTTGAAAATTAAGGGGGGTCAAAAAGTTAAAAAAACAAGAACCTTGTTTTAATTAACGTTTTTTCTTCTCGCTTTATTGTAAAAACGGTAATACATACAAGCGCCAAACTTGGTGTTTGTAGTTCAAACTCTATAGTATTTTATTATTATTATTTGGTTACGAGCGTCAACCCGCGACTTCGTCCGCACAAATTATAAACCAGATTTTAAGTCAGATCATAAGCTATCAAACAAAAAAAGTTTCATCAAAATCGGTTCATTAGTTTTTGCGTGATACTCGTTCAAACAAACAAACAAACACCCAAACAAACAGACAGACAAAAAATCCAAAAATTGGTGAAATGGAATCAGGGACACCTAAAAACCATATCGTAACTTTTTTTTGTTAATGTCTTCAATGTACAGACAAACTTCCTGTTACAGTTTTATAATAGTATAGATAAGGGCTTGGTCAATGTCCAAATAGCTACTGCGACCTGGATAGATCTATTGTAGCTGTCACCCTAGACCTAAAGGTCATTTCCTAGGCCCACGGACTTCATGAACCGTGTTATGTTTTTGGAGGGGAGGTCCCTAATGTCAGTAGGTGTTATTATGTATCCACCTAGATGGCGACTCCTGCTGTGAATGAGCACTTCGCATTCGCAGAGAAGGTGTATGGGCGTTTCCTCTGCTTCACAGCAGAATCTGCAAGTGGTTGAATCTACAAGCCCCATTCTGTGTCCCTACTCTATAGTATAACAATAAATAATAAAAACAGGCCAAGTGCGAGTCGGTCTCGCGCTATAGGTCCCGGAGAAAACAAAACTTTTTTGCATGTTAATATTTTGTGTGGTGGTGTGGTATGGAACCCTCGGTGCGCGAGTAGCCCGACTCGCACTTGACCGGTTTTTATTAAAGTCACATATCCTAAATCGATAATGAAATTGATGCCAAACTCTATAGAATTTATGAAATTTTCGTGTAGGACCGACCTATGAATTAGGATGTGACATTCAAAAATACCACCCAGCCTAATAAAGCTAAATAGTACCTATTCCAGCCGTATCAGAGGTTCTGTAGTTCTATTTTGGAATGTCACATTTTCAAAACCTTGATCCAATAATGCATTAAACTACATATACCGTTACCAAATTCTCTGTAAAAAAGCTAAGTTTTGACCCTTGACTTCGTCCGCGTGGATTACCCCTTTAAGAGGCTATGTGAAAAAAAAAATGATTCTTCAAAGCGTCATATATCATGAAGTACTAAAATTAGGAGTATGATTAGCGGATATGTGTAAATTAAACATATAATTGAAGTTTTGACAAGAGCTAAAACACGATTAAGACACATTTTCTCGATAGAAAAACAAGCCAAAGTAGCCTCCGTTTTTATTTATAAACGCATGGAACTGCTAAACGGTGAATAATAGAGACACGAGACTTGATTTAAAAAAAAAGAGATTGATATTTTACAAATTTTGATTAGAGCAGAATTGAACTTACATAAATAGTACAATCGCAATTAAATAAAGTTTGCTTTACGCTTGCGTCGTTCCAGGCGCGCTCGCCGCCCCATCTCTTTCTCTCGGATCAGGCAGGCAATTATTTTAAGGGCCGATTTTCGAAAAATCTTTTTGTGGTGGATGTAGGAGATATCCTCTGTAGAATACATAATATATATTCCTATATCATGTTTCTATCTTCTTCAGCGGTTTAGACTGTGCGTTGTCTGTCTGTCAGTCAGTCACGGTACTGTTTTATAAATCCTAGAGATGACCAGTTTATGTCTGATCTTGTCAATGTTACGCTACTATGTAATTCAATGTTGTATTTGTGAAATTATACTTTGAATTATATGTTTTGTTTAAAATTTGTGTGTTGTAGAGTCACAGATGTAGAGTCAAAAACTGACGTCAATTAGTTATCTAACATATATAGGGTGAAATTGATATCATTAGCATCCTTTTAAACTAAGAGTCTACTCATCAAACTGAACAACTTTTACTATGGGAGCAAACCGATCGGAGCAAAAAAAATCGGCTGTTTCATACGTTTGTGTCGCGAAGGAATTGCAATTTAGTATGGAACAGCAGATTTTTTTGTTGCTCCGATCGGTTTGCTCCCATAGTAAAAGTTGTTCAGTTTGTGCGGTAGACTCTTCGTTATACAGGGTGAAATTGATATTGTTAGCATCCTTTTAAAATAAAAGTCTACCCATCGAACTGAACAACTTTTACTATGGGAGCAAACCGATCGGAGCAATAAAAAAAATCAGCAGTTGCATACATTTGAGTCGCGAACCCGCACGTCGACATTGCAGTTTAGTATGGAACAGCTGATTTTTTATTTGCTCCGTTGGTTTGCTCCCACAGTAAAAGTTGTTCAGTTTGATGGGTAGACTCTTAGTTTAAAAAGATGCTAATGATATCAATTTCACCCTGTATAAGTAGGTAGTCAAAGCGTCAGATAGTTATCTAATGTGATATGATTTTGAGTTTTTGACATTACATGTGACATTCAAGAATAGTACTCCGGATCCGGACGCCACCGGGAAGGCTCTTTTTATGCACTTTTAATTAAGTATATGGTTGATTTTAGAGTTATATTTTAATAACTTATAATAAATTCATATCTAAAATACCTATCTTATCAATGTTTTTTTAAAGCCTAATACCAAAACACGTAAGTATCTAATCAAAGAAAATAAAGAAAGTTGCCGGCGAGCTGTGGAGGATGTTCACACAATCGCCCAACGAACGTTGTCATGGCCAAAGAAAGCCATTGTCCGAAGTTAATGACCTTTCCAAACACGCTAATCTCTACCTTAAATAAAAAAGACAGTCAATTGCAAAAAATCATTATAAAAACCAATTAAAAATAAAAACGCAATTTTTACTCTTTCGTTGCTATATAATTTACACGCCTTTGCCGATATCCCGTTTAAAAAATGCAAATTGGGTATTTTATAATACCAGTTTGCGCGCAAGGATTTTATTTTAAAGGAAAGTTGTGTTTTGAATAAAAGAATGTCAGACTTTCTTGGTGACAACAAAATCGGTCAGTCGTGGACTCGGGTCGGATTCCATAGGGGACCGTGTTTCGATCATTTCACTGACCTACATTCACTCCTAACTCACAATACAACGGAACGCGGTGAAAACACTACCTAAACGCCGAGCGAACGTACATTAAATTTCAACCAGTTTCTTTTTAAAAGGTTTTTTAACATGCCACCACAATTAATACAAAAAGCATAGTGGAAATATAAAAGCCGGAATGACGAGTGACGAGTGTAACAAGTATTTTTGCTGCACAGAAATTATAATAAGCGTTTTTATAAGTCTACCACGACCTAGGCTACTCTAAGATCTTTCCTTAAATACAAGTAGTCTTTACAGTGAACTCGCCACTAGGAAGAGCAACAACCTATGATTGCAGGGCCGTTATTCCCGATCGTCTCGACTGAACACTGATAAGTATGGAAAAAACGGCAACTCTTTCAACCATTACTTTGAACTTTAACGAGCTCCGTTTCCTTTTATAAAACGGTAGCAATCATAATTATAAGACTTAAAACAAAATTGGGTACCATTAAAGACTAAATAAAAAAAAAGAAATGAAGTGTCAAATTAAAATAAAAGAGGTATTTTATGAGGTCATTAAACACAACGGTGCATTGAAATCAATTTTATATTCACCTGTTTAACGGACACCAAGACGAACTCTCACAATCACAGCGAACTCATTATCCAGCACTGGAGTTAACAGTTATTTGAACTAAAAGAGGATTAACAACATAAAGAAAAAAACCCCCTTAAAAAAAATTTTAAATTAAAAATGGGTGCTAAAAATTCTTTTTTCAATTTGGCGGGAGCGCGTTTTTTTTTCTTAATTCTTTTTTTTTTAACTCGCAGTAGGCACCGGCACAGAGCCTTGACCGCGACACGACTGCGGCCTAACTGAGACTTGGTGCAAGCTGGCAAGTCCCTCTCGATGTAAATTACTTTCCAACAGTTAGTTTTCGCTTCGCTGCACTGATTCCGGTCAGCTTTTTTTCCTGAGAGCTTTGCATTGCAAAGATCGCTTTGTAGATGGCCACGATAAACGTAAACAAGCTTTTAGAGCGGTTTTTTTGTTCCATTTGCAGGTACAGGTTACGGGCTTATCTTTGCATGTTAAAGATTGTGCTTGAAGTTTTAGAAACTAAATTTTTACGAATTGGTACCTAACAAAATAGCGCAAAATCCTCTACGTTCGCGCGAGCTTAGGCTAGACCGCTGTACATTGACTCGTTTGTAAACTGATGGTTAGTAGTTTAATTTATAGAAGCGTCAATGTACAGCGGGCTTGCCAATGCTCGCGCAAGCGTGTGGACGAAGCATAAGAGGGTACCTACATAATGGCGACTCCTGCTGTGAATGAGCACTTCGCATTCGCAGAGGAGGTGTATGGGCGTTTCCTCTGCTTCACAGCAGAATCTGCAAGTGGGTGAATCTACAAGCCCCATTCTGTGGAGATGTTTGTTTAACTTACATTGTCCTGTTAAGGCTCGTACTAAAAGCCTTAAGTCGCTGCGGTTCGAATTGATGGCATCCGAGGTATGTCTGTTTGAGAAGCCGGTCACAAGTTTTTTCGCATGCTTCAGTCCTGGTGTATCCGACCAGAGCTTACGGCTTTCTTTCACGGCCCATTCCTTTAGCACACGCCTAGAGGTGTTGCGAGAGATTCCGCAATAAGGCTCGAGGCCTATGGCGTCCTCCTTCGCTCCTCTTCGTGCCAGCTGATCAGCAGCCTCATTACCATCAGTTCCGCAGTGACCAGGCACCCAGCCTAGGGTGACAGAGTTTGTCGATCCTCGCCGGTTAAGTGCTTGGACACATTCTAGTGTTAGTTTTGACTCTATTTCGTCAGAAATAGTTAATTCTAGCGCTTTCAGAGCAGCCCTGGCTGTCTGATAATATAACTATAATTATGTTTCCCTTTCGGGTATCATGGTAGATTTTCATGGTCGCAATCTAAGATAGCGTACATATTTTCTATACTTAGTATTTTTTACATGCAAGAACATTCATATATCCATAAACTCTCGACTATAATACCTTTCGGAGTGGTCGAAAACATTTACTACAACAACCCAAAAGCCAATAACTAAAAATGGCGCCTCTTTTTCTTTTCGCCTCTTTTTTAGCGCAGCCATCAGTCAAACAAGAATAAATTATTATAGTTCAGAATAAAGTTACAAACACAACGTTGTGAAAATTATATTTTTAAACTCCAGCCCGAAAGGAGAGATAAATGATTGAAGTAAACGTAATGAATAATATATATTTTCAACTTCAAGCCTTTATATCTCCGTCCAGGCTGAGTTTGGGGATACACATGTAATAACAAGTGTTGTTTGTTACTTTATTCTGAACTAAAATATTCAATTTTAGTTAGTGGCCGCTCTAAAAACAACGTCGAAAAAAAAAGCGCCAACCGTCCATACAAAACCCACATTGTCTTTTCCTTTAAGGTCCGACACATACATACGGAATTCCGATCCAGAATTTCGAGTCAGGACTACGATTTCGTATGGATTCCCTCCCAGTGGTGGATTTGCAGTCTTGGCCGCCCTAGGCCCCAGGCCATGTAGTAAGCGCCAGCCGCCCCTTTCTCATCACCCATATATACTACCTATATGATGGATTTTCTTTATCGCCAACTTTTATCGAAATCGATTCTAATAGATCGATAATGATAGATAGATAAACAATTTATTTGCGTAAGTAACACACACATAATATTACAGTTCGCAACAAGTTTACAAAACAAGAATACAAAGAAACATCAATAGAACAACATGTAATTATTTATTGTATGCTACAGCAGCAAATAGGTCCCAGCTCAACATAGACCTTGCCCGAAAGCAGGGTGTTGATTTTCAGATGAAATCTTTTTAGTAGTAGTCAGACGCAGCAACCAATGAAATAAGTGATAATAAATAAGTGTAAGTTCAAATGAAATATAGTCATTGAAGAAAGTGTAAAAAGAATTTGAATAATATTATAAATAAGTATTAATACATAAATAAAATGTTTATTTTATTGTATTGTAAATTTATATTATTACAATTATAGCCTAACATTGTGCATCTATTGTGCGCGAGCCTTTAGAATATTTAGGTACTTTTGAGTTATTTTTTGATATCATCAGTGAATTTTTGTCACGATTCGACGCCCCTAATATCTGGCAACCCTAGGCCCGGGCCTACTGGGCCTTAGGGCAAATCCGCTACTGCCTCCTCCATAATTGCATTCGGATTGGCGGAGGTGTCAAATCCTATAAAAAATCACAAACCCACTTCGGAATTCCGTACGTGTGTGGCACGTCTAAGTGTAAAGTTGTAGAAAGGCTCACTTTTGGTGCAGTGTCTTTCGCACAGAAAAAACTTCATAAGAAACCATTATCCCTTAGTCACCTCGTACGAAACCAACAGGCAGGGCCGCGCAGTTGAAGCTAAGTCAGGGCCTAAGAGCGGAATAGCGAGCGAAGCGAAATTTGCAGTCATCCTGTGATATAATTGCAGTTAGAATTCTACTGCCTCTGTGGTGTAATGGTTAAGAGCATTGGGCTTTCGACACGGAGGTCGTGGGTTCGATTCCCACGCGGGACACCTAATATGTCAATTTGTGCGTTTTTCCTCAGTTGGTTAGGACATTGCAGGCTGAATCACCTGATTGTCTGAAAAGAAAGATGATTCCGTGCTCCGGATGGCACGTTAAGCCGTTGGTCCCGGCTACTATCTCTTGTGGTAGTAGTCGTTACATAAAAACCACGTCAGAGGCCGTAAGGCGGTGTGAAAAAACTCTGACACCAGAGCTTGCCCACACGATAAGAAGAAGAAGTTAAAATTATTATCTGTCAATTTAGTTAGGTCTCTCTACCCATCAGCTCAGGGGTCCTGGGCGTCCACTCTTGCCCATTATGGTACCTACAGAGGGTAGCCTAGTGGTTGGCAACTTTTTATGGTTGGTCATTGCCTCACGGCGATAATTCTGGGGTGGACACCTCGGGCATGGTGAAGGGAGTAACCTTCACGCAAGCAGCGGTATTACCAAGCTGCTTCAATAAGCTTCTGACGTCTAACGGAAATTAACTTATTCTCCAAGGGGTGAAAGGAAAGAAACTCCCCGAGTGACGAAACCTGAGTTCGTATGGCGCACCCTGGGGCAGTCAGCCTCGATACGACCATTGCTGAGTGCCCGAGTGCATGAGTGTCATGCGAATTTGCGATATACAGCTAAGAGAAAGAAAGAAAGAAAACTTTTATTTGCAAACACCACAAAACACACTGACATAATTATACATAAAAACTAAACTAACACACTATTTAAAAATTACATAATTATGAGCAGCGTGTGCCGCAGCAGCAAACAGGGTTACGACTCAGCATTATGCTGAGCTCAACCAGCTCAGCTCAGCGCTGATTTTCAGTCGCACCCCAGAAGTGCCATTTCCGAAACTCACACCCCCAAAGTTGTGATCGAATGATGCATAAATTATGAAATTTTCACTGCTGATTTGAACGTGTGACCCCCAAAAATACCACTCCATTTTTTATTATTTTTTGGTTATAAGGGCTTGGTCAATGACCAAATAGCTACTGCGACCTGGATAGATCTATTGTAGCTGTCACCCTAGACCTAAAGGTCATCTCCTAGGCCCACGGACTTCATGAACCGTGTTATGTTTTGGAGGGGAGGTCCCTAATGTCAGTAGGTGTTATTATGTATCTACCTAGATGGCGACTCCTGCTGTGAATGAGCACTTCGCATTCGCAGAGAGATATCGCTCCATGCAAAAAACGCAACGCAAAATTTAAATAAATACATAATATAATAAATGTTATATATAAATTTTTGTAATAGGTAGAATAAAAACTAGAAACTGTGGTTTTCTTTAACTACTTTGTGTGTATGCTTATGTGTTTGAGGTTTTGAATAGAGGAAAATGACTTTACAACTGACTTTACGACTAAAACTGCTACACGAGCTTGGCTTGCTCCGCTAAAAGATTAATCTTGTAGTGATGCTTGACGACTGATTTGGAAAGAGGTACTCTCAGTGGTGGGGGAGGTTATTCCAACAATTTGTGGCTTGGTATCGAACGCTCAGCTCGCTCCCGGTTTTAGTAAGATTTCGAGCTCGTTTCGCTCGCTCCAGGGTTTAGTTCATATATCGCGTGCCAATCTATTAATTATTAGTAAAATATCGAGGTCGCTTCGATCGCACCTGGTTTTAGATCATGTGGGGACGATCTTAACTTATTTCTATATATATACTTTTTCGTTGTTTTTCTATGATCCCCCCCCCCCCCCCTCCCCCCAACTAAAGTTTGGGTACGTGCTTAGATATTCCTCCGATGGTCTCAATATCAAAATGAGATTTATCATCAACAGCACGTCAACAGGTAGGTATTTCGCGTATTTCGCTTTTCACCAAGGTTTCATTTCGAAGATTTTTTTTTAAATATTCTTGTGCTTGCTGTCTGTGGTGCTCTATGGGGTAAGGATATTTTGCGCTTATATTAATTGATCTGAGATTTTGCCATAGAGATAGTAAGTACCGATTTTGCGCATCATTGGAAGTGTGTTTCTGTAGTAAGCTATGGGCAACAACTGTAAAATAAAACTAACTCATGTTTGTGTCTTCTGATCCAAAAGAATCAAGAATCAATGAAATATTTACCTGCAAAATACCTAAAATATTGCTAAACCAAGCTATAATATGTTTTAAAAATGAAAGTGGAATTAAAATGTGACTTAACATTATTCAATTAAAACGCACTCTTTTGATTTGACAGCTTCTATTGTCAAACACACGTGTTTTGTTTGTTCTAGAGATGGGAAGATTTTTCAACAGATTGACTCATTTGAGTCTGAATCAGAAGATTTATTCAAAGAAAATTAGCTTACTTTCGAAATGTTAAATTATTCAAATTTGAGGTATCTAAGCTTGAAATGCTGTTCCTACTATGACATCTACGTATTTAGTTATATATTTATAGTAAAATGTGCAAACAAATTGTCGTCGCATTGTATACCTGTAATGATAACATGAATAATTGTGCCTGTAAAATATATAAATAACGTTAGTTGAAACCAGGATCCTGATCATGCCATAAGGGAATAACTTTCGTGAGTTTATGGTTAAACAGGGTGTTAGGGTAAACAGTTGCATTACTTTAAGGCGTGATTGTAACGACGATACTGAACAACTTTCTCTAAGAAACCAATAGGAAATTCGCAAAAAACATGTTTTGATTTCCCATACTAAATGCAATTAGCTGATCTAACGTTCGTATGAAAAGTTTTTTTTTTTTTTGGCGTATTCCCTTTTCTTTTCAATTTGTTTCCAAGGGAAAGTTGTTCAATATCAGGGGTACAATCACCCCTTAAAGTAATGCAACTTTTTACCCTAACACTGTGTATAGAATTTCAAAATAATATTTAAATGAAGTTTACGAATATTTTTTTTTAAATGATATAAATAACTGGTTTAGGTATTACTCGACGATTGTTTGAGTCTTAATCAATAGAATCAGCTCTGTATTCCTTGAATCAGGTCATTGCTACACTATTATTTATTGGATTTGATTTGTATTTTATTTCTAAATCTAAAGTTATAAAAATTAAAAATGCGGAGGAAGTAATAAAATTATTAACGAATATTTATTCTGTGCATACATTCTACTACCTATATCAGGTACGGTTTTTGTTATTATACAATTTGAAACAATTATTTTAGAGGTGTCAACTTTGGACGTAGTTATTGCACCCAATTTGCTTTGTAATTTGATCAAAATTGACTCAGTGATAAATAATTTTGTGCTTTTTTAAAACATCAACAGTGATTTCATCTAAATTACAAATTTTTAAGATTGTAACCTTAAAAAACCTAACCTTAAATCTCTTCATGCTTGAAAAATATTACAATTTATTTCTGAATTGTAATTTTGTGGTTTACTGGCGAGTAACCTTGCCTGCCGTGCAGGAGGCGATGGTTCGATCCACGTTCAGGCCGACTCGTACCAATGAGTTTTTCGGAATTTATTTACGATTTGTAACACCACTGGCTTTTCGGTGAAGGAAAACATCGTGAGGAAACCTGCACGCTTCAATTTCAAGGCATATATCAGGTTCTCGCAACTCTAACAAAAAAACTTTTATGAAACGTGCACCGACTCCAATAAATTCCTTTGAACGGTTCCAAAGTTTCATACATTCTGGATAATCTGTCACGACCAGTTTTCAGTACTTATGGAAGTCCTGACTCTTATAACATAGTAAGCTTCTCTTTGGCATGTATTTTTTACCTACTGTCCATGATAATTATCATGATAATTATCCTTTCAAACCCAGGTTTTTTTAAGCAGTGTTGTTTTTTTAAGTGTTAAAGAATTGATCCATACGATAAATAAAAATAGGAGTCACGTTGCCGGTTCTGACCCGAGCACTTGTCTCGGGTGGTTTTCGCGCTTCGCGTTTTTTGCCTGCCACAAGGCTCCGCCATCCCTTCTTGTTCCTGACCAAAAACAATCCCTGAGATTGGGATAGATTCTCCCATAAACTACTTGACACTGGCGGAAATGCAGTGCTAACGCATAAGCAAGAGTCCATTTACCTTTCATATGTTGATATTCCAAACACAATAGAATTGGCATTGTCTTTTGCACGGATCCGTGACAAACACAGACAAAAGGTTAATTATAATTTTAAAAAATACATAGTTCATTAACACGTTCTTTTGTTACAGAATGCAGCAGGCAATAAAAGCTGCTCCTAAAAAAAAGAACAGTAAGAGTAAACAGACTGCCCCACAGCCTGTTGAACTGAAAACCACCTTGTCTGATGGCAGTAAACCAATGGAGGCTCTAGCTATGGAGTAAGTTAATTTCTTCTTAGTTGTAACCTCATGGCTGAGAGACGTGACCATCTTACGCGCGGTTTACATAGAAGAGATGTGGCGAGGGCGTGACGCGGGCGGGGTGCGGCAATATAAACTTTATAGTATGTACCATAGTGTAGTTTGAAGAATTACGCCCGCGCCTCCAGGCGACGTGGCCTTTACGACAAAAACGATGCTATGCTACGTACTATAAGGTTTATGTTGGTGTTAGTCGGAGCCCTCAATGGGCACTACGCCACAGGCACGATGTTGCACAAAATGAAACTCACCCTGGATCCCAGCTGCCGAGCATGCGGAGAGGATGAAGAGACTATGGAGCATGTTCTTTGTGACTGTGATGTCCTGGCGGCAAAACGCATGTGCCTCCCAGATGGATACCCAAAACCAGGAGATCTTAGGTTTCTTCCCCTCAATGGTATTGCCTCCTTCATTGACCATGTATTTGAAGGGTGAAGAAAACAAAAAGTATTGGGGCTAACACAAAAGATCCCACTGGGTCGAAGTGTTGCTGGCTTGCCAGCCCCCACAACAAGATAAGATAAGATATTGGTGTTGTTTTTGTATAAACAGCACCTTAGGTCGCTGGTGTCACCACCAGGGCGTGGAACCAGGATCAAAAGTACTGGTTCGGTCATATGAATGATTATTCCTAACGCTGATTTATCAGAATGTGTACTTCACACTATACAGGGTGAATTTGATATCATTGTCATCCTTTTAAACTAAGAGTCCACCCATCAGACTGAACAACTTTTACAATTATGGGAGAAAACCGATCAGAGCAAAAAATAATCTGCTGTTGCATACATTTGAGTTGAGTAGGTAGCGGCGGCGGGTGCAGTTTAGTATGGAACAGCAGATTTTTTTTTTTGCTCCGATCGGTTTGCTCCCATAGGATAATTTGTCCAGTTTGATGGGTAGACTCTTGGTTTAAAAGGATGCTAATGATATCAATTTCAGCCTGCAGAAACAAAACTCCCGCATTAAATGTCAAAATACGCCTACCAATCTCGTTTTAGGTTAACCATAGTTTCGCTTCTATAGTGTACTATTATTAACTACTAGAGTTAACCCGCGACCTCGTCCACACAAATTATATACCAGATTTTAAGTCAGATCATAAGCTATCAAACAAAAAAAGTTTCACCAAAATCGGATTAGTAGTTTTTGTTTGATGCTCGATAAAACAAACAAACACACAAACAAACAAACAGACAGATTCATATGGTTCTGTACCGATAAGGTTGATAAGTATGATCTGTATCGATGGGTTGGAAGAGGGATGCAAAAAATTTTGATGCATAAACGGCTGAATGGATTTGGATGAAATTTGGTATGCAGATAGAATATGTTCTGTATTAACACAAATAATATATTTTTTAGCCCAATCATTTTAAAGTTTGAGCCGGGACTAATTGATCATTGATATTTTTTTTCAGTATAGTATTTAAGAGCCAATTTGAGCTTCGAAATGTACCAAACTTAAAAAAAATCCCGTCAGCAGCAGTTCAAAATTTAAAAATTTGCTATTATCTAGTTATTAAAAATGACGAATTCTAGGGGAGGCTTTTGCCCAAGGGCAGACTAGCGTAACTGATAACAGATACTGAGCAGAACCATTCTGGATGTCAAGAGACAAATAAATATTAAACTAGAATATAAGGAAGTAGAATGTAAGATCTTTGATATGTAAAAAAAATTGTCAGTAATAAAGGCTTTATTTATTTATTTATAGTTATTAAAAACCTGATGGAAATTTTTTTTTGCACATATTTAAGGCGTTACCATTATACATACTTCAAACATGGTGTAAATATTTTTGTTTACTTCGTAAGTTTTAAAAAACACATTCGTATTTTCTAATAAAAACATCATTTTTTAAATTTCAGTGCACATGTATTGCTCAAAAATTATTTATATTTTTAAATCTAATTCAAATGAGTGCATTGGTATTAATATTATTAATTTAAAAGCCTTCTGGGACTCACAATTTTGATTTCTATATTGCGTAGCGATTTTTTTTAAAATATGTTTCACATAGTCTTTTTGGCCCTAAATGGTGCCGGTTACAGTGTAATAGTCTCCTAACAAAACTCCGTAAAATGACTGGGCTATTTAAGGTCCACGCAGACGATGTCGCGGGCAACAGCTAGTACTTACTAAAACAATCTATCCTTTAGAAATGTTACAAAAATAATCCAGCACAATTTTTCTATTACAGCACAGAACAATCCATACACGCACTAATATCAAGGAAACGTAAACAAGAGAAAAAACTAACAAAACTAATAGCAAAAGAGAACATATTTAAAACGCACATGAGCGAAGTAGAAAACAAACTGAACGAGATACACGAGTCGCGGAGAAAGCGAACAAAGATGTCTAAAGACGAGATGATTCAGGAATCCATGGTTTTAGATGTCAAGTATGAGGATATTACATCTTTGAAGGTTATACCTGAAAATCTGGTGGTGAAGAAGACCGATGATGGATTGGCAAAGAAGAAAAGCACAGCTAAAAATAAGGTACCTACCACAGAATAGAACATAAAGAGGGGTTAGAAGTGCAAAGTAGGCGTGGAACGTGTCGCCACAGGTTATGCAATGATTTGCATAACACCATAGGAGTGCGTGGGGCCGAAGCAAACATGTAGAGGCCCGTCAGACAATTTGATTATTATTGTTATTATAATTTTTTCGTCTTCCTGAACCAGACTATTTCAGTTAGTAAGTTTTATCATTTGATGGGTATTAAACCCTCCCACGGTCTGCAATAAGACGGGATACCTGATAATGTTGGAAAAAAAATGTTATGTTGGAATGTGTCTGGAATGCAGATCTAAGTCAACAATTGGAGATTGGAGAAACCGTTTGGAGATTGTCTGATTCAAAGCTAATATAATTTGCTGTAGTGTCTTCAACACTGCCATAAATGCTTTTTTTTCCTTTTTATTGCTGTCTCCCGTTTGCAATGGAGGGAAGTCGGATATTTCGCTTTCCTACTCCTCCTATCTTCTTTGATTAATTCATTGCGGGTTCCAAGACAGATTAGAGTTATCCCCGGGCTCGCTGGACTTCATTGTCCAGTGTTGTGAATGGTCGCCGCTGTTGATCCTGGCTTACAGGAGTTACAGCGGAGGGAATGTGTGGTGGGCCTATGAAAAAAAAAAAAAAATTCAAAGCTAATATAAAAAAAAACCGACTTTGCTATCCATTATTTTTCGAGTTATTTGCAAAATATTGAAAGATGCAAATTAATGATGTATGAGATGGATTCCTTTGCCTGGCTGCCTTTTCTCTTTGATATTTTTATTTTATTTCTGCAGACAAAGGCCCAGAATCTTAACTTTTTCAGAAAATTCAATAACACATGTCTATAATGCTGTTTTCATTTATACAGGGTGAAATTGATATCATTTGCATCTTTTTAAACTAAGAGTCTACCCATCGAACTGAACAACTTTTACTATGGGAGCAAACCGATCGGAGCAACAAAAATCAGCTGTTCCGTACTAAATTGCAGCCGGCGGCGCCGCTACATACTCGACTCAAATGTATGCAACAGCTGTTTTTTTTGCTCCGATTGGTTTGCTCCCATAGTAAAAGTTGTTCAGTTTGATGGGTAGACTCTTAGTTTAAAAGGATACTAATGATATCAATTTCACCCTGTATTTCCGTGTGTTCAATAAAGTGTTAAAGTAAAATAAATAAATACATTAAACATAAAAATATCGATCAAAAATAAAATCTAAAAAGTACTTCTTATTTTTTTCTTATTAAGGTCTAATAAAATTAGCTGAAACTATTTTAAGGGGATGATCAGACCATCATACTGAGCAACTTTCTCTATGTGACCAATATCGAAATCGCGAAAAAAATATAGGTATAGGACAGCTGATTTTCTTTCGCGATTTCGATATTGGTCCTATAGAGAAAGTTGTTCAGTTTGATGGTCTGAACATCCCCTTTAAATAGTTTCAGCTAATTTTGTTAGACCTTATATATTATTATTTAACCTTTTTTTATTTTGTCAATAAAAACAGGTGATTAAAAAAATGTTATGTTGTCCGGGATGCTCCGGGATCTTTGTATACTTTTTCTCTTTCGTATTTGCATTCCAAGTGATTTTTATGTATAAAGGACACTGGGCAAAAATATATGGCCACTAGAAATGAAAATTATTAACAATAATTTATTTTTAGGTTTCAAATTCGAGCAGCCTTCAAGCGAAACAATCAGCAGTACCAAAAAAGATATCAAAATTAGCGGTATCAAATAAACTTTCAAAACCATTACCAGTATCAGATAAGCCTTCAAAAGAGGAAGCTGAAAAATATCCAATTCTGAGCAACGAAGAATTGATAAACAAGTTTCTTCAAGTCACCATGACTAATAACCAGAAAGGTATGTAAACTAATAATACTACACATCTTTGACTACTTATATAGGGACTAGTTACGCGTGTAATTCTACGAACAAACATTTCGCCCACTTTTTGCGGGGGGCGAGATAACACGAAATCCGCAACTTTGGATTTTATTCCCCATAACTTTTGATTCTAATTTTGAACATTAAAAATCATGAAAGTAGTCTCGTGTGAACCCCAATCGTTTTAAGTTCGAAATAATTTTTTCGTAATTATAGGCTGTCTTTTTTAGTGATAAGGTATAAAATTGAATGTAAATGCACATGATTAATTAATCTTATACCGTGGCAGAGGGGAAATGCTACTGCTAGGCTAGTCCTTATAATAAATAGTCAAAGTTACACATACATACATTTGGAATACTCATTTAAATAACGTAGTAATAACGCCGCAGCACCGCCGCGCACGATCTCGTTCCGTCTATCTCATTCGCTCTAGCAAATTACGTTCCTGAGTGACAGAAAAGGATGGAGCGACGGAAAAAGGCGATGCGGTGCTGCCAGATGAGGTTCAACCTTAATGTCAAAAGCTACCGTTATTAATAAAGTCCTAATGTTTTTGGTGTCTATGGTTAGACGACTAATTAAGGTATCATCAGACGATCCTATTTCGATCACTTATTCATTCATCACCATGATATATCCAAATCAAATGGCAACTACAATAATAATAATCGAGCCGTTGGTGATTGGCGACACCACGGACCCGATTCTCCAGAGGGCACGGATTGATTTGGCCCTCACCTCCTGTCTTGCCGCGGTACCTATGCTCCAAGTCGGAAGTGTAAAATGTCA
The DNA here is from genome assembly GCA_927399405.1 of Agonopterix arenella. Classification (NCBI taxonomy): domain Eukaryota; kingdom Metazoa; phylum Arthropoda; class Insecta; order Lepidoptera; family Depressariidae; genus Agonopterix; species Agonopterix arenella. The sequence continues at coordinate 4,617,290 of OV656716.1, read as the reverse complement.
TAACGCCGGGGGCCTGCTGACTGGTGCGCTTAGCACCGGGAACTGGCGCCCGCAGACTCACCTCTCTACAATCTTAGCCGCTCACTAAATGTTGCCGCCTTGTCGCTACTTTGCGAGCGGCCATTTTGGGGGGCCCATCAAATGAGTTGGCAAGTCACCGTCTTCCATTATTGACACCAGAGACATTTGTTACGTCAGGCGTCCCGAGTCTCTCCGCAATAACCCAGATTTCCCGGCCCACCAAGTTCACCCCCATAACCCGAGTAGTTTTATTTTGTCCTACCTTCAATAGTCTCTGCACCGAACGTGGTATGTCTTCTGGTGCATTTGCATAATGCATTCAGAGATAGACCGCGGTTGGTGCATCCCATCGCATTCAGATAAAAGTGTCTCAAAGGGGCCTCTACGTGTTGGACCTGTGTCTCCACGCAAGCCTTCTAAAGGTCTGGGCTACGGCCCGAGAAATACCAATATTAAAAGTTTTGGCAACTGCAGTTGCCATAACGTTTGGAAGTGGTATAGCAATAGAGGCTGTAGTTGCCACAGACGTTTGAATGGATAACGACCCTTGCTTGCAATGAGCGTTTTTCTTTTCTTTTTTAATTTTAGTTCCTAAAAAACTCGACAGATGGCATGTCTATCGCTTACTCTATGTAATGCAATATTGTATTTTAATTGTACTTTGTATATTTTGTTTTGTTCAAAAGATGTGTGTTGTAGAGTTTCTGGCCGCATCTTCTCTCAACGGAACACCTTCCGACGCGGTGGTAGACTTAAAAAAATGACGTCAAAAAGCTATCTATGTGATATTATTTTGAATAAAAAATTTTTGAATTTTGAATTTTGAATAGAGACGTTCGTGAGATCACGTCAAGACTGTGCCTGCCATTTAAGGCCAAGGGATCGAGCCCATACAACCATTTCAGAAGTAAACAGTCTCAAATTTTCGATCAAAATGATTCGCAAATAATGAAATATTCCATCAAAAGAAGCGTTGGCATCTTTTTGATCATCTTTTCAGTCTTTATTATTTTAAAGAAACCCTTTTTCAAATTTTTTTATTCGCGCAGACCGGAGCGCCATCTATCGATCCCCTAGAAAACCAAAAGAAAAACGCTCGTTGCAATAGCTCAACCAAGAATGGTCAAAGTATCCGCAATGACTAGAAACTCCCGTGTTACAGGTAGAATCCGTCAAGTCTTAAAAGATCTTCTCAAAGGCACCACCTCAGGTCTACTCCCCGACGTCATACACAATAAAATACAATCCATACTAAAAAGTGCAGAAAACTTAAACGACACCGATTTAAGAAAAATCCGAATTCTATATAACATGCTTCGAACTGCTATTAAAGCTGAAAAAACTTCCGTCGTTGAGAAAGTTAGTAATGACAAAAAGAAAAAGAAGAAGAAGAAGAAGAAATCCGGTGACGAATTGAAAGAGAAGGTGCCAAAAGATAAGGAACAAACAGAGCAAGTTAAGAAAGTGAAAGGACCGAAAAGATATGTAGTGTTCGTTGGAAACTTGCCTTTGGATATCAATAAAGAAAAGGTAAGTTTAACTTGCAACTGTTATTATTAAAAACAATAGTACCTAACAAGATTAAAAATAAGCATATTTGATAAAATTAAACTACTAATGATATGTGAGGATTTTGAACTACTGCACACATTAAAAGAAAAAACCAGACCTAAGAATTTACGTCACTTAACATACTTACCAATGTACGACTTACCTGCATATATAAGGTCTAACAAAATTAGCTGAAACTATTTTAAGGGGATGATCAGACCATCAAACTGAACAACTTTCTCTATAGGACCAATATCGAAATAGCGAAAAAAAATCCGCTGTCCCATACAAAACTGCAAACATTAATTATAACATAATTTTGTTAGACCTTATATAAATGTATATGGTCAACGTACTAGAGAATATATGCCTCCCAATATTCTAAACAACTTACCAAAGGAAATAGTACATAAAATATTACAATGTAAAAACAAAAAACAATGTAAAGATATTCTGAAATCTCATCATAGTTTGTAACTCATAAGTAAATAAAATACAACACGCAGGTACGCTGTGATTAAACAGATTAAGGTTTGCAGTAGGAAGGTTTTTAGTTGGTAAAAAAATATTGTAACTTTTTTCTTTTTAAATAAAAAAAAAAGGGTTAAAAAGAATTTTGGTTAGCTTAGGTCTAAGGCACGGTTTATACAGAAGAGACGTGTGGCGGTGGCGGATAGTCAAAGTAACACAATATAAACCTTATCTATCTTCTATACTATTATAAAACTGTAACAAGAAGTTTGTCTGTACATTGAAGATATTAACAAAAAAAAAGTTACGATATGGTTTTTAGGTGTCCCTGATTCCATTTCACCAATTTTTGGATTTTTTGTCTGTCTGTTTGTTTGTGTGTTTGTTTGTTTGAACGAGTATCACGCAAAAACGACTGAACCGATTTTGATGAAACTTTTTTTGTTTGATAGCTTATGATCTGACTTAAAATCTGGTATATAATTTATGCGGACGAAGTCGCGGGTTAACGCTCGTAATACATAAACGTGTTATCTATCTATCTCTAGCATAGCATCATTTGGAGAATTACCTCTTGTATATTGTCGCTTGATTGACTATCCGCCACCGCCACACGTCTCTTTTTTATAAACCGCGGCTTAGGGTTAGGTTAGGTTGTTTTTTATTAGCCTACCTATTTCATCTCACTGCTATCAGCGGATCGAACGTTTGTATGAAAAGTCGAAAAAAATAACAGCGAATTTATTTACATTTCTTAGTGAAAGTTGATCAGTATCATGGGTACAATCACCCCTTACAGTAATGCAACTGTTTACCCTTACATTACACCCTGTATATTTTTGTTAGGTATTTATATCATTGTTTTTCTTTGTAACAAAAGCTATTTTTTCCAGATAACCTTGGGGTAGAGGAAATATTAACTAAGAATACGGGTCGGCCGTATTCTTAGTTAATATTTCCTCTACCCCAAGGTTATCTGGAAAAAATAGCTTTTTAGCGATAAGACCGCCTTATTTGTACCATATTTATTTTTGTATCCTGCTCTGTACTGTATTTATGTGTTTGGTGTAAATATAAGTATATTTCATTCATTCAAAATTGAAAAATAAAGCGCTGTAATCACTTTTCCATACAAAATCGGAATTCGGGGGATACGTAATGGATACGTGACTGGACATTCACAATGCTTGACATGCTGTAATGGAAAGATTAGCCAGTCTCAGGCCCACTTGCGCCAAATGCGGGGTTAAATTGCGTAACCCCGGTTTTAGTAGCACCGACCTAAAGTGTTATCGAAGATAGTCTTGCGCCAATGAAAACTAGGTCATAGTTAACTAAACTGACAGTTCTCTATTTGTTGCTGACAACATCCTAAATGACCATAGCGTTTATGTAATCCGACAAAATATGAAAAGCGAATGATGAATGAACATAATATATGCACGTCTCTTTCACACTACATCTGTTTGTATTTGTTTGTCTCATTTGTTTTATTTTGGCAATGACATTTCGTTTTCATCGTTCATGTTATCAAAGAGAATGTAACACACTACGCTATAAGAGTCGTGACTTCCATACTAAAAACTGGTCGTGACCGATTATCCAGAATGTATGAAACGTGTGCAACAGATCAAAGGAATTAAATGGCGTCGGTGCACGTTTCATTTAACATTTTTTTGTTAGAGAGGTGCAAGAGCCTACGACAAAACTGTAAAAACAGCTGATGCCTCAATTTTGACATTTAGCTCGTGGTTTAGTGCAGGTTTAGTGACTTAAACCTACCACATAGGCAGTTTAAATATAACACAAGTTTAGCCCCTAAAATAGGATGGTGCAAGACATAATTATAATTTAATTCCAAAGTAGCGTCTAGTTCAGAGTTAATAACGATAACCCTGCTTGGCGCAAGCGGGCCTTACAATGTTAATAAGTTAATAACCAATTATATTTGTGAATATTTATTGTTGCAGATATTGAGCCATTTCTCAGAATTCAAGGAGTGTATAAAAGATATCAGGATACCTCAACTCGCTGACGGCAAGAAGAGTGCTATAGCATACGTAGAGCTTGTGAATGAACCTACTTATGAGGTAAGCCCTCAGGAAGGATCCCTTTATTCTAAATCATAGAGTCCACATCAATTTACGATTGTAGTTAGTCTCTTTTGTCTTATGACGTACCGTAAAACGAGGTGACTTTGATTAGTTTTGAAATTCAAATGGATGTTATCTTTCATAATTTTGGTTTTAAAAATTAGAAAAAAATACAGTAGTGATGACTAGCCTTGTGATAATATTCAAAATAATAATTATGTACCAATGTTTAATTTCGGAGAAAAAAAAGAAGAATAAACCAGCTTATCAAAGCTATATTGAAAATACTATACTTTGATATCAGTCGTTTTTTTCATTGCTTTCGAAAGTCACCACTAAAAGGAAACCTTTTTTCTGCTAATATTTTCTACAAACTTTATCAAATTATTTTGACCACTCAGCCTCATGTTACAGTCTTGAAGATTTGGTAAAAAAATGGACGAACTGTCAATAATGCCAAGACAAAAAAGAATATCCGGCTGCGTTCTGTTTTCGCAGAGAAATTTACAATCCAAATGACAACACATTTGGAGTTATCATCAAAGTCGGCCCAATTCTCAAAGTCACCTCGTTTCACCGGTACCTTTTATAGTAGAAGAAGACGGAACTACAGATATTTGTTTATGCGGTTCTCCACTTTTTTTTTGTGCTAGTGTGTGTGAAAAGTGACCGTGAACATAAAGGAACGGTGCTACCCATAGATCACAAAAACTAAAGGGAGATGTGAAAAGGGGGCGGGGCCAGTGTCGCAGCAACATGCGCAAAAACAGAAAACATTGCTCGCGACAGTAAGGATTCAATATATTATGAGGCTGAGAGCCAGTCGAGATATTATGTTTAAATAGTTTACAATGCTTGCGTAGTACTAAAGATTATTCGAACGTTGAGTTCTGATACCGCAATTGATAATGAGCACATCCAAGCTAACAAAATACTTTCTATCGCGTGGTACTGGTGGTGATGCGACACTGGGTTATACTCAGCGCGTTGGTTGGCATCTCTCTAGATCTCTATGGTGGTACCGTAATGTTTATACCTGGAGGGCACACTGCCCTAAAAGCGGTAAAACACGAAAGTACTCCTTGGTGGTTGGCAGTGTTCGGCCTTCTTTGGTAAAGAAGATCCTCAATCTTAGTATGGGAAATAGGCTAACATAAATATGTTAGCGTATAGTTATGGAACTGATTTCGATTTGTTTCTCATAATCTCTAGATTATAGTGGTAATATTAGCTATACCTCATCTATACGGAGTGTCGCGTAGTCGCAGTTGGCGCACATCTTGTCTCGGTAAAATATTTTGGTTTTTATATTTTTATTTTCGTACGAGCGTTAACCCGCGACTTCGTCCGCACAAATTATATACCAGATTTTTAAGTCAGATCATAAGCTATCAAACAAAAAAAGTTTCATCAAAATCGGTTCAGTAGTTTTTGCGTGATACTCGTTCAAACAAACAAACAAACAAACAGACAGAAAAAAAATCCAAAAATTGGTGAAATGGAATCAGGGACACCTAAAAACCATATCGTAACTTTTTTTTTGTTAATATCTTCAATGTACAGACAAACTTCCTGTGACAGTTTTGTAATAGTATAGATGAACATCTAAGATGTTCCTATACACGCATTGCTTTACATGTGCCGTTTTAATAGGAAAAACGAATCTTAGCAAATAAAGTCAAAACGGCGCATTTTTTATATTTATTTCATAATCCCGTTTGCATTTTTACCTAATCTTTCGTCCGATTAATAAAGTAAATTAAATTATGTTTTTAGAGTGTGTAATACCATCAATAAACGTAACCGTTTGTGGGCCTACAATAAATTTACTCCTTTCCGTCGTTGTTTCCAACATTAGGTGTGCCCCTTTTTAAACAAACGACAAAAATTAAAAAAAAAGTGTTTCAAATATTATTGATTTTTAAACATGTTACAGCCATCTTGTGCTATTTCGAATCAAATTAGCAGCAGTTACGCAGTTACGCAGTTCCCCGGTTTGGAAAAGTGCGGGTTCAAGTCCCGCCCGAGACAAATTTTTCAATCTTTAATTTGATTCGAAAAAGTGTTTATTTAATTTTTCTTCTGATAGAAAGGGACAAACCTAATGTTGGACACATCGACGACGGAGACGAACGAAAGAAGGTTTCTGTTTCATACAAAACCTTACCTACGTGACTGAAATGTATGGAACAGCAGATTTTTTCGCGTTACCTGAGGTAGGCTCCATAGTGAAAGTTGTTTAATTTGATGGTCTCAGTTCACCGTTTCAGTCCGTGGAGGGCCGTCCCTATGGGTTTTAGATGGGTTTAAGATAAAATGTGTTACACATCAAAGGGGTGCTTTAGACCATCAAACTGAACAACTTTCACTACAGAGACAGCAGTAAAATCACGAAAAAGAAAAATATTTTTCCATGGAAAACTACAAACCTACTCTACCCAAATGATTTGCAATGAAATTGTATCCCTTAGTCGCCTCATCAGACAACCACGAGAAGAAGAGTGTCTATTCTTATCCGATAACCAAACAAATAACAAAAATCCTATCACAATTTTACAGATAACACCGCGGTCACCCATCCATGTCCTGGCCGTGGTGAACGTGCACAAGTGCCTGCAGATTATTTTGAGTTTATTTTTATTAATTTTCAGCTGGCTCTTTCGAAGCACCACTCCATGTTTGGCAGCAAGAGGATAAATGTTTTATACACAACACAGAAGAATGGCAGGATTACCAAGGCAAGCGCAAAGGTAAACATAATGTTATCTAATAACTAAGTACAACGCTTCAATTTTCATAGACAGCTTCTGACATCTATCGGTGACTTAACGTAACACTACGTTTTGAATTAGGGTTCGTGTCTGAAATGGAAAAATAATGTTTCTCACTGTTTTCTGTGGTTTTTCTCAATTATGATACGAAACTATAATTTCGAAGACTAGGTGCTGTTTGGTCTGGATATGAGTGTGTTATATTGGTGTTAAAGCAAAAACAGCAATTTTAGAAGTTTTAGTCAGAAATTTCTCGCAAAACCTAGAATCGGCCTGGATAATTATCCGTAATTATCAGATAATTTTCCCTGGATAATTATCCGTAATTATCAGATAATTTTCCGATAATTATTAAAGAAAATAATTATCAAGATAATTTCGAACCCTGAATAAATGTGACCTTAAGAATTGTTTTATGCACAAAAACCACCACAAAAAAGAGCAACAGGCCACCACCGCCCAGTAACAGACTTGTACTATACTTGACTTCTATTATAGGTACTGACTTTTGTGAACTATTTACCAAATTTTCACCAATACTTTTCTTTTTCTCCGAATGTAGAGTAAATCAGCTAAACTTCAAGCCATGCTGCGCGCCGGTCAGCTGCTCGGCAGCATGCCCATAAAGAAGAAGCGGAGCCACCGTCGAGCCAAGCTGAAGCAAGCCAGGCTGGCCGCAGAAAACAACCAGTGATGTTAGGTCATTTTGAACCCTATTGCTATTACAATATGTAATTTATTCGTCGAATAAATACTTAAAAAATCGAAGCCCTCTTTTAGTTCTATGTCCTTCGTGGTTCTATGGATGTGCAATTACGATTGATACTCTATTTAAAACGTTCTTTCAGTAACATTTGTGCATTGTCCGATTAGAATATTGCCCGTATTCGTGAATTGTCCGATGCCTATATCCGATCCACAACATCACTTGAGGGTTACCGGACTTAGAACTTGCCAATTACAGCCCCTTGCGATGGCTTAGTTAGTAGGGATGTGTGCTTTCTGAACCAGTGTTAGCAGGCTCTGATCGCGCAAGGAAAAATAACAAAAACACACACAAATTTGAAATCCGAAAACTTACGTACCTAGATATCGGACATTGTGCGAATAGGAGTTTATGCGAAAACCGAAAAGGACTATGCGAAAAGGATTATGCGAATAGGACCTTTTGAGAATGAAACATTCTACATAATTTGACTTTTTGATAATCGGTCGTTTCACGAATATGAAATACGTTATCAAGATGACATTTTGCGAATGAGTTTTTCTGCGACTCAGACATTCTGCGTCAGAACGAAAAACACTCACACGGTTACTTTTAAAGACATCAAAAAGAGTAACACATTCGCGGAAAGTTAAAAATTCAAAAAATTCAAAATTCACAAATTTTTTATTCAAAATAATATCACATAGATAGCTTTTTGACGTCATTTTTTGACTCTGCCACCACGCCGGAAGGTGTTCCGTTGAGAGAAGATGCGGCCAGAAACTCTACAACACACATCTTTTAAATAAAACAAAATATACAAAGTACAATTAAAATACAATATTGCATTACATAGAGTAACATTGTCAAGACCAGACATTTTGGTCATTCAAATAGTCATCGAGTTTATAGTAGCCTTTTTTACAGAGGACTTGTTTAACATGGGACTTAAACTTTTTGTCTGGCAAGTTTAAAATATCCTCTGGTATCTTATTATAATAGCGTATACAGTGCCCCATGAAAGATGTGTTGACCTTACTGAGTCAAAAATGTGGGAATACTAATTTATTTTTATTTCTACAGTGACCGGCTATAGCAGTGATAACAATAGAAATTCTATTTTGTCTCGTTCACTGTCCGCGAACGAGTTAAGTAGCTCTTCTTTTCGTAGCAATAACTCTTGTTTTAGTTTTTATTGCGGAAAGTTTGGTCCGTGTTCTACCCTTTTCCATGTATCTAAGTAAGAAACATGAATAAAACAGGTGATTTGTTTACTAGAATAATTTATTTTAAATCAATTGCACAATAAACAAGTTAATGAAATAATAACAAAACCAAATAACAGGAGATCAAATTCGTAAAGTTATGAAAAGCGAGAAAATGGCAAGGAAAATTTATAACTGATTGTTGCAAATGCGACAAAATTGCAATATTTTCAGTGCTTTTGTCACACATTTGTATTATTTTCACATTCTAAACATTCTTTAGGACTACCGATACTTTTTAAATTCTTAGACACAGAGTACTATAAAATTATAAATACTACAGGGCTGCGTTCAGAACCTACGCCCCAGGTGCACCCCGAGTGTAACTTTTCGCACTAACGCCGTTCCGAGCCTCGGTGAAAAACGCTCTTTGCAACTCGGTTGTCACAACTCAACCGTTCCGAACCTCTGACGGGTTGCAACTTTTAACAATCAAATTCGATGGTTAAAAAACACTCTGACGTTTTAGTTATCTGTGGTTACTTGACTTTTCGCTCGTTTTGAATAAAAGTTTGTTTTTCAAACAATTTTTTTTTTTTTTTGATGTTGCAATGGGTTCCATCACACATTGGACTAAGGGGTAATGAGGAAGCAGACCTTTTGGCTAAGCGAGCTACAGCGGAAGGAAAACATGTAGATTTTGTACCACATTATTCGGAAATACTGCCAAAATTCAAAAATATTTGTTTCCAGTTATGGATTGATCAGTTTAATGAAAAATCAAAAGAAAAGGGCATTTGGTACAAGTCGATTCAAGGTCTGCCTTCCGTTATACCTTGGTCTAATGTTGCCCATTTAGGTAGAAAGTATGTGGTGTTAGCGCATAGGCTTCGATCAGGACACATGCCACTGAACAAGTTCGGGTACCTAATGAAAAAGAAAAACTCACCAAACTGTGAGACATGCGGAGTAGTTGAGGATGTGTACCACTTGTTGGTGGAATGTGTCCGGTACGAGCAAGCTCGGGAGGCACTGATGGGAAAACTAGAGTTGAGCAGGCTCAATGTAGGAACGTTCCACTCAATTTTGGCATCACCGGAGTCGGAGGCTGCAAGGAGCCTGTTCACCTTTGTTAACTCATCAGTGTCTCAATAAATAGTTGTAAGTTGTATATTTCTATGCATATAAGAATAAAAGGGTACGATGGGACTAACATGTACAATAGGTACAAAAGTCCCTAAATAAAATTAGAAAAAAAAAAAAAAAAAAAACTATTTTTATTCACTTTTTGATTTGCTAACATGGAAAATGAGTTTTTTTTATTGTATTTGGAAATGATGGAAGCCCTGGAAGCCCATATTACTTTGTATGTCAAAATTTGAGGTTATAAAACAACCGTGATCGTTCCGTACCTCATAGCGAGTTAAAAATTGGCGCGGTCGTTCCGTACCTTAGAGCGAGTCGAAAAAACAACCGCACCCAAAGGTCGTGAACGCAGCCCTGGGTGTAATCCGCGAGTTTCCAACTAGTCAAATCAGCAACTCTTTATCAAACGTCAAAACACGAGCTTTGTATGAATAGTTGTACAGAATCATGAATAGTGACGTCATTGTTTTTCGTCGTCGTTTCGTTACTTTTTATAGTTTATCGTTTTATTAAAAATAGTATTCAAGCTACAGAATTACTGAAAATGTAAGTTTAGCATTTTTTTCAAACGTATTTTTTACTGAGAACATAAAACTAAAATATATTTGATGCAGTCAACTCCCAATTGAAATGAGTCGACATATTTTTAGGGGTGGTTCAGACCATAAAAATCACAAAAACTATTTGCTTTTCCATACTAAACTACTCGATTCAAATGTTGGTCTAATAGTCAAAGTTTTCAGTTTGATAGTATCAAGCATCCCATAAAGTATGTGTAACGCATGTAAGTTTACACCCTGTATAAGGTTCAACCAAATTAGCTGAAACTGAATGATCCGACCATCAAACTGAACAACTTTTCCTACCGAACCAACATCAAGATCATCGCGATCAAGATCGCGAATAAAAATCTGCTGTCCCAAACAGAAAGTCTCATAGAGAAAGTTGTTCAGTTTGATGGTCTGATCCTCCCCTCTAAAAATCGTCTGCACAATAAGTACCCTGTAGACACAAACGTCCCAAAATTAAGTATTATATTCGACCAGTTTGATAGGGATAAGGAACTTGTGAACACAAACTTCACATAATCAAGTATAGTAGTCACTATAATGGTTGTTCATGACGCGATGCCCACCCAGTAGTCCAGTACTATCATGTCACATAGTAGTCGGTGTAATGGTTGTTGATGACGTGATGTCCACCAAGTAGAACACCGGCCTGAGTCCAGTACTATCATGACAAATAGTAGTCGGTGTAATGGTTGTTGATGACGTGATGTCCACCAAGTAGAACACCGGCCTGAGTCCAGTACTATCATGACAAATAGTAGTCGGTATAATGGTTGTTGATGACGTGATGTCCACCAAGTAGAACACCGGCCTGAGTCCAGTACTATCATGTCACATAGTAGTCGGTGTAATGGTTGTTGATGACGTGATGTCCACCAAGTAGAACACCGGCCTGAGTCCAGTACTATCATGACAAATAGTAGTCGGTGTAATGGTTGTTGATGACGTGATGTCCACCAAGTAGAACACCGGCCTGAGTCCAGTACTATCATGACAAATAGTAGTCGGTATAAGGTTGTTGATGACGTGATGTCCACCAAGTAGAACACCGGCCTGAGTCCAGTACTATCATGTCACATAGTAGTCGGTGTAATGGTTGTTGATGACTGAGTGTATCCACGGGGCGGTCAGCTTCACGTTGTGGTAGATGCCGGGCTGGTGGTCCACCCCGCAGCCGAACCCTGCTGACGTGATGCCTACCAGGTAGAACCGGCCTGACTCCAGTACTATTAGGGGTCCGCCGGAGTCTCCTGCAAGAGATAAATAGATAGATAGATAAACAATTTATTTGCATAAGTAACACACACATAATATTACAGTTCACAACAAGTTTACAAAACATAAGAATACAACGAAACATCAATAGAACAACATGTAATTATTTATTGTATGCTACAGAAGCAAATAGTTCCCAGCTCAACATAGACCTTGCCCGAAAGCAGGGTGTTGATTTTGAAACCTTTCTAGGTAGTAGTCAGACGCAGCAACCAATGAAATGAGTGATCATAAATAAGCAAGTGTAAGTTCAAGTGTATGTAATATGGTTATGGAAGAAAGTGTAAAAAGAATTTGAATAATATTATAAATAAGTATTGATATATAAATACAATGTTTATTCTATTGTAAATTATTATTATAATTATGTACTATAGCCTAAAATTGGGTAAGATCTAGAGATACTTTGTCAAGTATAATTGTACCAACTGCACCTACCCGACTCAAATGTATGGGACAGCTGTATTCCATAGTGAAAATTGTTCAGTTTGATTGTCTGAGTTCACCGTTTCAGTCTGCGTTACACCCTGTATAATTATCATCATATCTTATTATAATCTAAATAGAATAATCATACCTAAACAAGCATCCTGGTGACCATCAGAATGCCCAGCGCAGATCATCTCCGAGTGTATCTCCACAGATATCTGCTTGCTCTGATGCCAGTTGATACATTGTTCAGTACCTGTTGAACACAATACAATACAATAGGTAAAATATAGTTTAATATTGTTTCGATTCATTCGAGATTTTAACTCGGTGTTCACTCAATACCAGTTCAATCGCACTCAGATTTTTGAAAATCACACGTTACCGGTATTTTGTTACACCTTTTATAAAATTTAATGAAACTTTAAAAAAAAACAATTGTAGAATCATATGGGAAAATCGTAGAATATTTAGATAGAATTGGACTTATAATAAACTATGACTAAACCAAAATGATGCAATTTCACCCCCATCAAAGAACACCTCTATCACTACATATCTCGTACAAAGGCAACACGCTGAAGAACACTACATATTCCTCATTGCTGGGCATCACATTGGACCCAGGCATGACGTGGAAACCACACGTAGAGACATTGGTGAGCAAGTTAAGTCAGTTCTCAAATGCACCGACGAGGCTTGCTCGCTTTCTGCATACCACAGCTATGCAGCAGCATGGATTCGATACGGCGTTATATTCTGGGGTAACTCAACTGACGTTCAGGCTGTGTTTGTCTTACAAAAAAGATGCCTCAGAATCATAACGTTGCGTCGACCTAGAGAAACGTGCAGAATTCTGTTTAAGAAATACAAGGTACTAACAGTTATATCCATGTGCATTTAAGAACCATTTTACCACGCTGTTAATATTTCTAATTAAATTTTGTTCGACAGTGTAAAATAATTAATAAAAATTATATGACATTGAATGCCTTGAAGAGGCAGATTGCTGTACCACAAATTAATTATACCATCTTATGTAACGTGTGCAATCAACAATGAATAAATGAATTGTGAATTACGTCACGCTGCTAGGCCTGTCCTTATGGAGGGTGTATGTACGTCAGTCCACCACGCGTCCACAATGCGTATTTATAGACTTCACAAACTAATCAGAATTTCTACTTTAGTGTATGCAGGTTTCTTCACTATATTTTCATTCACCAGAGTAGTCGATATTACGCAAAAGTACCTAAGTAAGGTAAGTTAGAAAAAGTCATCCTGATGATTGAGTGTCCATGATAACTTTCTGTTCACAACGCGCCACTGACGCGACGCTCAGTGGAAAATATACTTAGTTGGGGGATAGCACTTGAAGCAAAATTGCAGGCCATCCAGAAAACGATTCTGGTTGCGAGCTGTCTTTATACTGAAACTAGAGTCAACCCGCGACTTTGTCCGCACAAATTATATACCAGATTTTAATTCAGATCATTAGCTATCAAACAAAAAAAGTTTTAACAAAATCGGTTCAGTATTTTGTGCGTGATACTCGTTCAAACAAACAAACACCCAAACAAACAGACAAACAAACAAACAGACAGACAAACAATCCAAAAATTGGTGATATGGAATCGGGGACACCTAAAAACCATATCGTAAATTTTTTGTTGTTAATATCTTCAATGTACAGACAAACTTTCTGCTACAGTTTTATAATAGTTTAGATTACATGAATACGAACCAAAAACCCAACTTACTCAAAATAGGTACAACCGCCGACCTGAGCCTATTGGTCCCAGTATGTCCATTGCTCGCGTCAGTTTTCCCCCAGCCCGCTATGACTCCAGACTTGCCTCTCAGCTCCAGGTCGTAGTCCGGGAGGCATATGGGCAGTATGTGGCTCATGTAGGTGATCGGACGGGATAGCTTCAGGAGTGCTATGTCGTAACGATCTGGTTGAGTCATGCGGAATTGGAAGAGAGGATGAAGGATTTTTTGAACGACTCTGTAAAGAAAATGTTTTGATAAGATATGGCAGGCCTACCCTCAGGACACAGTATAAGAAAGAGTATCTATTACTACAGGGTGTATGGGCGTTAGTCCACCATGCGTGCCCAATGCGGATTGGTAGATTTCACATAGGCGTACAGGGTTTAGGTAAAATAAAATGCGTTACAGGCTTTATTTGATCAGGAGGAGATTTAGAGACCATCATAAAACTGAATAACTATCACTATGGGACCAAAATTTAAATCGCGGAAAAAAAAAATTATCAGTTTCATAGAAAAAGTCAATGGTGACTCGATCCAAATGTATTGTAAATGTAACAGCAGATTTTTTATTCGCGAATTCTATATTGGTCTATGGTGAAAGTTGTACAGTTTGATGGTCTCGCCTTCATCATTTCCTTAAAATACTTTCCGATTATATGTAAACACGGCGACACATCAAGCTATACAAAACCAAAATAAGCTGGCCGCGCGTAGGACGAGTAATGTATAACGTCACGCGACCAGCTTATATTAAAACACCAGTACCTAATGTATAAAGAGGTAGGGCATGAAACCTTCAATATAGAGACGACGTTGGAAACGAAAACAAAAATGTTCAGTTTACTATGATCTTTACATACCTCTTTTGCCTCATGCACATCCATACATCTCTTCATACATGCCCGTCGGTTTCGAGTACTCCGCACCTCCCCTTTTTGTAGGACGCAACTGATTTGATCAGGGCTGCGTTCAGAACCTACACCCCAGGTGCACCCCGAGTGCAACTTTTCGCACTAACGCCGTTCCGAGGCTCGGTGAAAAACGCTCTTTGCAACTCGGTTGTCACAACTCAACCGTTCCGAACCTCTGACGGGTTGCAACTTTTAACAATCAAATTCGATGGTTAAAAAACACTCTGACGTTTTAATTATCTGGGGTGCGTTCACGACAAGCAGCCTAAGGCTGCGTTCAGAACCTACGCCCCAGGTGCACCCCGAGTGCAACTTTTCGCCGTTCCGAGCCTCGGTGAACGGTTCCGTACCATAGAGCGTGTTGAAAAAACAACCGCACCCAAAGGTCGTGAACGCAGCCCAGCATACGTCCTACGAGGGCGCCCTCTGCCGACAGTTCCACTCACTTTAGCAACATATATCTATTTCGTACATTTGCTGTCACTCATCCTCTCCACATGACCAAACCAACGAAGCATACCTCTCTCTATTCGTGTCACAACATCTTTCAATTTACATCGATCTCTTATTGCACAATTTTTCACAATTTAGGTATTATGCATTATTTGTAGTATATTATTCTCTGGTCTGTTCAGACTCAGATCTGGTCAATAGACGAGCGGTTAAGGTGTTATTGAATGATGTCGTATGTACAAACCCAAGTTTCCTAGCAGTATCAGCGCCGGCCGACGTGTCCAACGCCCCGAGCCACACGGCGATGTCTCTGGGACGCGCGCGCGACACGCAGTGCGCCGCCGTGGCCACGTACCACCGCGACACTGCAAGACACGGTACTTAGTATCAATTATCATCAGCAGTGGCGCACCCCTGCTTCCAAATGAGTGTTTTTCTGGTACCTACGGCGCGGCGGCCTTGTGACGAGGGACTACTTAGGGTAGAACCTCATCTGGCAGCCTTCTACAAAAAGTTGCAGTCGTCATGCAACGGATCATGAGAGCTGGCGGAAAGTGCTAAGGATTTTCGCGCTGGAGTGCAATTTTTGAAATACGTACGTAGATCTGCAGTAGAAAATGTCAATATTACTATGGAGATATGCATCTTCCTACTGATGATTTGACTTTCAAAAATCATAATCCAGAAGTGCGATTTTTGAAAGCCAAATCAGCAGTAGAAAGATGCGTATCTCCATACATTTTCAACAGCTGAGTTTAACGTTTGAAATTCTAAAATCGCACTCCAGGTTGATAGTAAAATAGGATTTGTTTGTGCGACGACTGCCTCCCGCTTCGCTTCGCCAAATAGACTTGAATTTCATTTCTGTGCATTCAAGGTATCACATCACATATCACTCATGTGCGCGATCTGTACACCTACTAAACTTTATCAGTATTACGAATCGGTTGAAGCCAGAGCTTTGACGGTTTTTGCAAGCAGAATTGTTGTGTGAACCAAGGAACTGGCTGCAAATCTAGATTGGTGACTTACCAAGAACGCCACCACATTGGAACTCGGATATCCTGACGTGAGCTTGCCAGGGGAACTCAGCAAACCTCGCCTCCCGACCTCCTATGATTCTCTTCTGGAGGATCCTGCTGGCGGGCAGACCGCAGTCCATCTGAAATACAAATGCAAGTGCAATTATGCGAGGCTACGTTTTGCTCGGTACTTTGTCTGCGTTGTTATAAATGACGGACGTTTACTTTAAATTTGTGTGTCAAATGTCATCAGTGATTGAGACAAACACCAAAACATCGTCGCAAACTATTATTTTATAATAGGTATCAGTACCTTGAAAGGAAAGGAAGAAGGAAGCCGTGGTGGTCCAGTGGCGAGCAACCTTGCCTGCCCCGCAGGGGTCGATTGTTCGATCCCCATCCAGGCCGACTCGTACCAATGAGTTGTTTATAAATTTGTAGCACCACTGGCATTTCAATGACGGAACGGAAAACATCGCGAGGAAACCTGTATGCTTCAAGTTTGAGGCATGAATTGTAACTATTCATTACAAGTGGCGATGGGCTCACTCCCCTTCACACTATAACTAGACTTTACCGCATTGAGCGTGTGTGGTGGAACAGGGCCAGTTTCTTCCTAACTTTATCCTTGAGAGGAGTCATGTGCTCTTTTGTGAGCTTCAAGGTAGTTCTTTAATGCTGGCTCTTTCATGCCAATAATCTTATTACCTGAGTGACATCGTCATCGACACGTCGTCTGAACACGTTGGAAGGCACCACGCTGCGTTGAGGAACCCGGAGCTTGGGCGGCACTTTGTACTTCCAGTCTGATGACGGAATGCTGTTGGCAGATATGATTATTTTCTAATTTATTTAGGCTAGTCCCCATCATCATCCCCTTAGCCTAGTGGTTAAGAAAGGGGGATGGCAAATATTTCATGATTTGCGTTTCATTTATGAATCTTCTACTGTCTCCCCTTGAATTCTTCTCTGTATCCCGATTCCCATTATACAGGGTATAAGGAAAAGTATTATTAACCTTTAAACCACATACTCTACCCATCAATCAATCAGCTGTCCCATACTAAACTGCAATACCTAGCTATACTCGATTCAAACGTATAGGACAGAAGATTTATTTTGTTCGATTTGCTCCCATAGTAAAAGTTGTTCAGTTTGATGGGTAGAGTATGTGGTTTAAAGGTTAATGATACTTTTCATTACACCCGGTACTGTATGAATTGAGATAAAATATTCACAATTCTGAAAAAATAAATACATCTGCACACATTATGTACTCATTCTTGCACTTTTGTTGGATCTTTGATCAATCTTCAAGAATTACAAAGGTCCAATATATAATAGAATAGCTTTTTTCTAGAGACGCGGTCGGGCGAGTGAGCTATTGGTGAATTTTTTCTCGCTCATAGCCTCGCTACCACGAACAACTCTGGTGAAGAGCTAGAATTATAAGACGTTTGTGGCTGGACTACGCAACGATTCGAAATGCAGAGATCGGTACCTCATAAAGTCATGACTCATGAGATACAAATCCGTATTTAAAGATTGTTGAATACAGTTCGTCCATAAGACCTTGTATTTATATAGAATCTCTGTGATTATTGCTCTTGCGCGATTCATGTCTTGTATACGATTGTGAACCTTATGTGTAGCGGCAAACGGGTTACCAACGTGACGTCGCACATTACGAGTGCGACCTTAGCGCCATCTGTTAGCATCGTTGCTATAACTTGTGGGTTTTAATATCAGTTGGCAAGTCCCCACAATAGGAACACGAAATTTTAATGTGAGAGAAAGAAAACATTCATAATAGTCGCCAGAGACGTACCTGTTATCAAACGAGTCGCTCAGCTCCCGTTCGCTGCAGCATGAGAACAGCCAACCCCCTCCGCACCCCTTCACCCTGACACCCCCTCTCAGCCAGCAAGACAGAGAGAGGGTGCAAGGTCTCACTTCTGTACCCAGTTGACAGCTGGAAGGGTAGCCCAGGATGGATGCCAGCATTCGGCTTGTTAGTGCTGGAAAGAGTGACGTTGTGCTGTTAGTAATGTGAGAGTGAATGAAACTGCAATATGATTGGCGATTTTTTTTTACGATTTGTAGCACCTTTGTCCTTTGTGGTTTATCAGATTTTCGTTAAAATAAAAAAGAATAAAAACATTTCTTGGACATTGTACTTAACATAAATTATCTAGTCGCATTTTTTTTTGTGATTTCGATGTTGGTGCCATAGAGAAAGTTATTCAGTTTGACGGTCTGATCATCTCCTTAAAAAAGTGTCAGCATATTATATTAAGAAGGACCCTATATATTTTAAGAATCTTATTTGGTATCGTAGAGCGTCACGTGACTCCTGTCGGGGCGTTGACACGAGTTACGCCACGACCAACTTTTACTATGGGAGCAAACCAATCGGGGAAAAAAAAAATTAGCTTTTGTATACATTTGAGTCGAGTTGGCAGGGGCGGCGGGTGCAGTTTAGTATGGAACAGCCGATTTTTTTTTTGCTCCGATCGGTTTGCTCCCATAGTAAAAGTTGTTGAGTTTGATGGGTAGACTCTTAGTTCAAAAGGATGCTAATGATATCAATTTCGCCTTGTAGAAGGGCGAGGGTGCCAGTACGGTAGGTTGACATCGAGTTCAGTAAATAAATTATAATAACAAGTTTTATATATTTTGAAAAAAAAAAAAAAAAACCTATGTAGAAACCTTGATAATTCGATTTTGCTCTCGATTCTAAACAAACTAATTTCTAGTTTTGCGTTTATTCATAAATATAAACATCCATGATAAAAAATGTAGGCATAGGTACTTTGAAAGCTACAGTGTACGAGTACCAACGAGATTATTGCAGTGGCTCCATATACAGGGTGAAATTTATATCATTAGCATCCTTTTAAACTAAGAGTCTACCCATCAAACTGAACAACTTTTACTATGGGAGCAAACGAATCGGAGAAAAAATAAAATCAGCTGTTCCATACTAAACTGCAATGTCTACTCGACTCAAATGTATGTAACAGCTAATTTTTTGCTGCTGTGGTAGCAAACTTTCTGCCCACTCTGATATGGTTTATGGACGTGAATTTATGTATGCATGTGTATACGAAATATATTTACCTTCTACAGCACTGGCCTGTCCCGCAACATTCAAAATCATCAGCGGAATCAACACTCTTGAACTTAACTGCCATTTTGTTACCCGACATCTTTGTTTCCGCCATCTTGAATTGCGCCAACTTGGATTCCGCCATCTTGACTCCTTCTCTTCTTTACTCTTAACCTTTTTAAACCCATTCCTCCTTTTCTTCAATACTTTATCAGTAAATTCTCTATGTTTCAGTCTGTTTTCTCTATAGTTTAGGATCCATGGTGTTTTTATAACATTGTTCACCGCTGACATGGCGTCGTAAGGGTTAATTGTTCGGACATATCGTGTGAGGGTTGAACTCGTCGGTCAAATTGTGATATCTGCGAAAGCAAATAAACTTATTAACTCAAATGGTGAAGCAATACACATAGAAAATGAATATGAATATAGTGAGGGAACCTGTATACACTAAAGAAGAAATTCTGGATACCAATCGCGCTAAATAAATCTTCACTGAACACTGAACAGTGATTGAACCGTGTGCGAACCACAACTTTGAACACATTAAATATCGGGCTAATCATTTCACAGCCGATAGAGCCGTTCTGACAGATCGCTCAGACGTTGAAGGTTGTCAGTCACATAGTAAATAAGTCAAGTTTAGCGCGATGCGGAATTCAGCACAGTTGAATAGTAATTCTTTCAAGAATAATATGAGAAAGGCTTTGGCTTTGTCTGTATGTTTTGCTTTTTTTGTTTATATTCGCCAAATTGTGATGTCTGAAAACAGGTGGAAATATTTTTTATTTTCGAAGGTCCCTAAAGGCCCTAGTTCATACAGTAATTAATTAATGCAAAAAAGCAAAACATAGGGACAGCAGAGGTAATTTATTTTTGCTCTAGTGTCATTATTCAGGGAGGAAACAAGTCTTCTTTCTTTTCGTGTCAATGGTTCTGCAGTGAGTGATGTTTTTATATATTAGTAGCCAGGTTTTCGGCAAGCCTAACAGCGTAAGGAGTTGCTGTATTTAAATCCTCTCTCGTGCAGATGTTCGGGCACAGCGGACATTCAAGCAGATGACCCATCGACTGAATAGGTTCACCGCAATCACACTTTGTCAGACCAGGATCCCTATACCCCCAGTTACACAGATTTACTCTGCAACGGCCGACCTGAGTGCGAAGCCGATTTAAGGATTTCCACACTTGCCATTGCAGATTGTGTCCGGGTTCTAGTTGTTCCTGTGGGGAAATGAACTCAGCTGGTGGGGGTATCCTTTCTTTCCACAGAGTGCATCAGACGGGTCATTATGTATAGCCGACGTATAGCGTTGGAAGCTCCTGCGGCTCTGATGGCGGGCTTGTGGGCTTTGGTGGCCATATAGGGTATTTGGTGTCGGCTATCGTGCTCTTGCTTATATTTTTCTACGGAGCAAGCCACATCCCGCCTGGAAACAGGTGAATACGTTTGTATGGAATAAACTGTACCCGTCTTTCCTCTTAAAAGACGCTAAAACTGTGCCAACTTCTGTTCTTTACTTTGTAATAAACCTAAACGAACTTTCCCACTGACTTAACGCGAAAATATACATCCAGTGTCAATTTCACTGCAGTTTTCCTGTGTCCAACACAATAAAACTCTTAAACAAAACGCTATAAGTGTCAAAATGGCTTAATTGTATAACAACTCGGACTTATTTGAAACGTAATATACAGGGGTCGTGACACAGAAGACAAACGGTGCGTCACGCGCGCGCTTTCATTTTAATTATTATTTTATAGCTCAGAAATGTGAAGGGATTTGTCTTAAAACAATTAGGTACCTATATTATTATGTATTACCTCGAACTTTTCCGCCTGAACACTTAAATTTATGTACAGAATTATGGAAATCGGTTCAGTTTTGGAGGGAGAAACAGGGGAATACGAAATGCTGATTTCGTCGATTTTACGTAGATTAAATCGGTCCGAGCGTCTCTTTCGCAATCTAGCCGGAGGAGTGTATGGGTGGGGAGGATCGGACAAATACGCACCTATACAGTCGGAAAAGTGACCTTTTCTCCAAATTTCCAATTCAGCCCGCCTATCCTCTTAAAGTCATTGACACTTTTTAAACACGATCTAGACACATTCTCAGGGGAGCGGAACGTAGCTATAATTGTTACCACCACGAACGTCTTCTCTCTACCTAAGTTTTTAAGTAGCTTCATCATGGCATAACTGCCTCCGTGGTCTACTGGTTAAGAGCATTGGCTCTCGACACGGAGGTCGTGGGTTCGATTCCCACGGGGGACACCTAGTGAAATGTCACTTTGTGCGTTTTCTCCCAGTTGGGTAGGACATTGCAGGCTGAATCACCTGATTGTCTGAAAAAGAAAGACGATTCCCTGCTTCGGATGGCACGTTAAGCCGTTGGTCCCGGTTTCTATCTCTGGTGGTAGTAGTCGTTACATAAAAACCGCGTCAGAGGCCGTAAGGCGGTCTGAAAAAACTCTGACACCAGGGCTCTGCCCACACGATAAGAAAGAAAGATGGCATAAGCATATTATATTATTACTCTCTCTCTGTAAACTCAGAACATCCACGTTTCACTAGTAGTACCTACCGATACTCTGTCCAGTTTGACGGGGAGTATACAGGGTGTAAGTGACAGCCTAGCAAATACTGAAACGCGGTGACTTCAGACCGTAGAACTGAACAACTTTCACTATGGAGCTTATCTCAGGAAACGCGAAAAAAAATCTCGTGTCCCATACAAAACTGCTGTACCAACCCGTCTAAAATGTATGGGACAACTGATTTTTTTCGCGTTTCCTGAGGTAGGCTGCGAAGTGAAAGTTGTTCAGTTTGATGGCCTGAGTTCACCGCTTCAGTATTTGCTAGTCTGTCACTTACACCCTGTATTGTATACTTAGGCCGGATTCGACCAAACTTTGATTTATAGAAGAGTAACTATACGAGAAACAATTTTACTCCTAGTGTTTACTCCGAAATAACTTCATTTGTCTTCTACCACACTAACACTGAGTTGCAGAAA
Organism: Agonopterix arenella; assembly: GCA_927399405.1. Taxonomy (NCBI): domain Eukaryota; kingdom Metazoa; phylum Arthropoda; class Insecta; order Lepidoptera; family Depressariidae; genus Agonopterix; species Agonopterix arenella. Next base: position 4,594,764 of record OV656716.1, on the reverse strand, counting down.
CGCTCATTAGAGTTAATCCTCCATTATATCTCTTGCTAGCTTTTACTATGTCAACAAGACAAAAAGTGACAGCAAGATATTTAATCGAGGATTAACTTTAATGAACGTTTCTGCAACTGAGTGTAAACCCACCATACTAAAAGAACGAATGTAGGTATAATCCATCTAAAGAAAGAGGTCGTTGTTTCCGTACTTATTGCAATGTGAGGTTATACAGTTTTAATTTGTTAGGTTTCTATTTATAAATTTTTTTTAATTACGTCTCGGTATAAGCCATTACACCGTCAAAATGCCGTGTAAAATTTACTCTCAACTTATTCGTAGATTAGGTTTGGTAAAACGCAAAATCAGTTTACTCTTGAGTAACCGGCGACTTAATCTAAGAATAAACTTTACTCGCGTTTTGTCAAATCGGGCCTTAGTTATGTAACTTAACTGCCTAATATAAAAGAAAAGTAAAAGTTATTTTGAACAAAACCAAAGTAACTTTTTCCAAAACATTTATCATATTAATGAATGCAGACTAGTCCTGACTGACAGTAAAACAAAAGATCTTTTAACGTTTAAACAAAAGAATTGTTAGTTCGTTTTGTTTTTTAACTTTCTTCACATTATAATCTAGATAGGTGTGAAATGATTTTACGGTTTACGGTCCAAGAGCCCGAGACGTTATTTTATGGGCCCGCCACATACATCCGGAATAAACCTGACTCGGAATTAGATTCCGTATGGAGTGTTGCCGCTTTCAGAGATTTTTTCACTAGATCTAGTGATTTTTTTATGTCTTACGTGGCACTTTTTAATATTTACGATACCGTATCGTGACGGTGCAGTTGCGACCTCGTTGCGGTATAGTTGCGAAATCGTCTACGCTCAAAAATCGCTTGTGTGATAATGGTCTATACCATTTTGTATGCAGATAATGTCTAATGCTAAAACTATAGATAGTATTTTGATATAGTTGCATAATACTGGTACCGGGATATCGGCCCCCAATACCATTTTATGGGTTTTGGTGTCGAAACTCTTGGGCCGTGGGGACCTAATGCGCAGGCGCTTTTTAAAGACCTGTCAAAGCGCCTGATAGTCTCGACAGATAGATCCAAGAGCTGGCTCCTCCTCAACGTATCAGCATAGCCATTCAGCGAGGAAATGCGGCCAGCGTTCTGGGTACCCTCCCACAAGGACCGAACCTGCACCACATCCTAGGTTAGTTTAGTTTTAAGTCTCTTTATTTATAATTTTATTTAATGTTACTATTTTATGGATCTTTCGAATAAACTACAAATTACCATTGGATATTGATATACAATTTACAAATCATCATCGTAACGTCGTGACATCATCATCATCATCACATGATAGTAATTATCATGTATAGAAATTGTTTGTTTCGTTTTGATAAATACCTAAAAATACAATTTGTCTTTAATTTGGCATTTCATTCATTTTGATTTTAGACATTTTTTTAAAAGCATACTAAGTAATTTTTGTAACAATAGTTGACAACACTGAATCCGGATTCAGGATTCCAGATCGCAATTCCGTCTGTGTGTGGCGGACCTTACAGTTTTTGAATAGTACCTATATAGATAGATGTAGGTAAGTAGGTACAGTCAGCAGCAATAAGTTGTATACGTCGTTAGTATGACGCTCGTTTCAGTAGTCTGAAGTGTATATAACTTATTACTGCTGACTGTACCTACCTATGTCTACAGTAGATGCAAAGCCGATTAGAATCGTTTTTAACCAAGGTTTAAAACGGTTTTAATCGGCTTTGCATCTACTTACAGTTCGGACCTTACAGTTTTTGAATAGTACCTATATAGATAGATGTAGGTAAGTAGGTACAGTCAGCAGCAATAAGTTGTATACGTCGTTAGTATGACGCTCGTTTCAGTAGTCTGAAGTGTATATAACTTATTACTGCTGACTGTACCTACCTATGTCTACAGTAGATGCAAAGCCGATTAGAATCGTTTTTAACCAAGGTTTAAAACGGTTTTTTTCGCTTGAAATGGTGTTTACCCATTTGGGCTGGATAGACACGTCATTTTTCCGCAGTTGCACCTGTTAAAATTTTTACGACTGCCTAAACTATATTTTTCTTTGGGTTACTTTGCAAACATAATATTACCTATGTATTTTCACCTGCAAATAAGTGAAGTCAGTAGCAAATTACAAGTTTGATGTAGCTGAGCCATGATGGTAATGGTAACTAATCTACCGGTAGATACCTAATACCTACCTACCATTGATATTGATAGACGTATATCTCGACGACGACGTGACGTTGCCGCTTTATGCGAACGCCAGTGGTCGGGCCGCGCGGCGCTGCCGCGGTGTCGGGCGAGCGAGCGAGAGGTGCTCTGTTTATTCAGTGTTTATTTGTATTTTTATTACGTTCAAAACTTCGTGACACACAGGCGGATTGTTCAGTGCAGTGCAGAGAGATAAGATTATATTTTTACTTTAAGGTGGTTTCAGTCCATACAAAAGTTTGACGCACAATAAGCGTAGACGGAATTAATAAAAGTAATATTTTGTATATGGAAAAATAGTTTATAAAAGCTAGTTGCCGTGTCACAAATAATATTTGCAACTTATAATATAATTACGAAGATATAAAGCTTTTAAAATTTTGCATGAAAAATTTCAAAGCTTTATATCTTCGTAATTATTAAATAAATTGCAAATGTTATTTGTGACGCAGCATCTAGATTTTCTGAACTATTTTTTCCATATTTACAAAGTTACTTCTATTAATACCGTCTACGCGTATTGTGCGTCAAAGTTTTATAAAAAATTGACCCCTCTGCAACCACCTTAATCTGAAGTTAAGTGTGACTTGTGAGAAATAAGTAAATAGACGGAAAATAAGTTTATCTAAAGAAATGAAACGAAAAGCAGCTCTCCTACACGTTCTCTCGATAAAGAAAGGTAGTTTTCTCAGTACTTACGCACTAATTATGGTCTCCACATTTTGATGATCTTCAACAATGAACCCCACCATTGAAAAAAGTATTTTGTGATAAAGCTGTTAATACAATAAGTGAAGTCGACGAAATAATGAGATTGAAAAATTTGTCCCTGTAACATGACATAACAGGGGTGAGAGCGACACAGGTTACCTCTAAACGTCAAATTTAAGTGATATACTATGGAGATAAACGCTATCTCACTTAAATTTGATGTTTAGAAGTGACCTGTGTCGCTCTCACCCCTGTCATGCTACATGTTCTGTAAATTTATTTCTCACGAACTTGTACAGTTGGGTAAGGTAATGAGCGATATGCCAAAATGCAAGAAATTTTAGAGGAAGGTATTTAAGATTTAAAATTTCAGTTTTGGCTTCGCCGCAGTTAGTGTGAAAAAGAAAACCAATTAAATATGTAAGAATTTAATTTTTTAATAGTAAAGCTCTAGCTATGATTGATGAAACAATTTTACTTTTTACAGTATTACAAGTAAAAAGTAAAATTGTTACATCAATCATTGATTTTTAATTACGAACTAATGTCTGATTTCAAAAGTTACAAGTGTAATATTTTGCTTTAAACAAAATGTTACAAGTAAGTAGTGTAGGTATTTGTTAATTATTATTACCAATTTTAAGTAAAAACTTATATTTTAGGAATTTAATATTAAATCAAAACCGTACAGTTATAATGGTATTTGGTAATGTACTGATATACTTGTTTTTTTTACTATGACTATAAATGTAATAATTATGTTGTGTAAGTAAGTGTTTAGATAAAAATTAAAACCTAGATACGTTTTGTGTTGTCTTAGTACAATTCTTTTTTTAACAAAAGCGGATCTATATCCATATCTTCCTCGCACTCGGAAATTTCACTATCGGTGATGATGTATTCCTCAGATATGTCTGAAAATGTGGGATCTTCTTTAGGTAATAGATTTGATCGAATACTCATTAGCATAACAGCCTTTTGGTCATCTAAACGGTTTCTAGTTTTAGTGTAAGTCCTTGTAAAAAGGCTCATATTTCGTTCACATGCGGCTGAAGATGGATGGACACTAAAAATTCTGATGGCTATGGTCGCTACGTCGTGCTGTTTAGCAAAAGTTTTCCACCATAGCCTCGGCTCAAGATCCTGTACTGGAACCCACATTGCTTTTAAAGCATCAAAAAAGTTTTCCTTGTTTTGAAATTCGGACATTTCTTTTAAAACTTTTGCCTGGTCTAGGGCTAGCCTTAAGGCAATTTGCCTTAAGTATTCAGAGGCCTTAGCTACCTCTTCATCGGGCATGCCTTCGCCGCAGTACCTCGGGTCCAATAGGTAAGCTGCATAGTGTACTGGCTGAACGCAAAAATGTTTTTGCTTTTCGATGGTGGACATTATGACCATTTTGTTCTGTTCGTTCAAAAAATCCGCAGTTTGCAATTCTTGCGTAATCTTCGAGTTCAGTGTGTTAAAACAAATAGGTACGTCAGAGAGCAAGGCATCTTTTTTTTCCATTTGGAGAATTGATACAGCAAATCGATGGAGAATTTTCACAATTTCTTCAATTTTAACCCATAAGTCATTGTCCAAAATGTTGTTTTTCACTTCAAGCGATACATCTGCTTCAGGAGATATAGTAATAAGCTCAAGAGCTTCTCTATTTTCTTTATACGATTGGAGTGTGTGGAAAGCATCACTCCATCTTGTCTTGGAAAATAGTTTTAGTGAACGTGCAGCCGTTCCATATTGTTCCTTCTGACATTTTTCAAAGTGTGCGTTCACAACGTGGGTTCTTTTTATGTATTTTATGATTAAAGTCACTTTGTTCAACGTTTCCTTAAAAAGTGTTATTTTAAAAATATCTTTATATATAAGATTCAAAGCGTGGCTAACGCATCCAACGCAAGAAATATGGGGGAATTTTGAAGTTATGATCCTCCAGGCCGCTTTCATATTAACAGCATTGTCTGTAATTACTGCAACGAATTTCGCAGGGCCAATCTCAGTGAGCAAATTGATTATTTTTTCACTTAACATGATAGCTGTTTCTTTTTCGGTCCCTGGGTATATTGCATCGTAAAATATTGGTTTGGGCGTCGTGATTACGAAATTAATTACACCTTTTCCGGTGATATTTGTCCAACCATCACAAGTTAAGCCGAGACCCTCAGCTTTAGACAATTTATTATCAATTTCTGTTTTAATGCGAATGTATTCTGCGTCTAAAAGTGGATTGCTTAAGCAATGTCTCGTTGGAACTGTGTATGAGGGATCAAAAAGTTTAAAAACCGCTTGCCAATATTCAGATTCTAATAGCGATAAGGGAACGCCACTGGCATAAATTGCCCTTGCCAAAGCAGTGTCTACGTTCGAATGAGAATAAGCTTTGGAAGATGACATATTTAATTGTGAATCGTTTATAGAATTTGTCGCGTCGAAAGATATTGAAGCCGAAGAAGTTGACGCTGCTGGCGCCATCTCCGCTTTTATCGTCTCAGATGGTAAGAAAGACTGTCCGAGTTGCTGAGTTGTGCTTGCTGTTGATGAAGGCGAACAGGCGTCCACATGAATATGTTTGCTTTTAAATGAATTATACTGTTTTTTCACATCTTTGGGGCAGTTTTTACATTTCACTATATGTTCTTTGAGTCGAACAGCCTGGGCAAATTTATATTCAATATTGCAATAATTACACGTCACATGTTTCTTGCATCCACTTTCAGAGATTATTAGAAAATGGTCCCATACATTAGATGAAGGTCGCGGCATTATTTATTTTTTAAATTCGAACTCGTGTGTAGTCGATGCGCGATCGTGTTCACAGACGCTGACGTACTATTCGTACGCGTGGCTTGCTTGAACTGGAGCTGAGCGAGTCGGCTGCACGGTGTGGCGCGGGTCGCGGGGCGCGGGGCGGGAGTTAGGCGCTTCGCTTCGGTTAAAAATCCATTTCAAGCGGCTAGTTTTGCGAAAATAACAGCGTGTTTTGTTAAACCGGTTTGAAACCGAGCGTTTACAACTGGTCTTACTTAATGTTTTTAACTGGATTATTATTATTAGCCATTAATAACGCTGTTATGGATATATGGTCTGAAATACATTATTATTTGATTTAATTTTGATTATTATTATTAAGTGACCATCAACCATCAAACTGAACAACACTGTCCATGTGGGATTAGCGTGGAAACCGTGAAAATAAAACTGTGCTGTTCATATTAAGCTGCAAATCAAAATGCATGGGATAGCAGTTATTTTTTTGCGTTTTTGAAGTCCCATAGATAATTTTGATAGTCTGATCATCCCCTTGATAAAACTGTCAGCATACTTTGAGCATACTTGTTAAGAAATACCGTATAATTATGTAATACTAGAGTTAACCCGCGACTTCGTCCGCACAAATTATATACCAGATTTTAAGTCAGATCATAAGCTATCAAACAAAAAAAGTTTCATCAAAATCGGTTCAGTAGTTTTTGCGTGATACTCGTTCAAACAAACAAACAAACGAACACACAAACAAACAGACAGACAAAAAATCCAAAAATTGATGAAATGGAATCAGGGACACCTAAAAACCATATCGTAACTTTTTTTTTGTTAATATCTTCAATGTACAGACAAACTTCCTGTTACAGTTTTATAATAGTATAAATAAATAATAATGAACTGTATACATTTAATTGTTCATAAATTACATAATTATGAACACCTCAAATTTTTGTTGTTGCAAATATACATGGTCGTTCATCATCATATTATGATGACACTTTTAAAGGGGATGATCAGACCATGAAACTGAACAACTTTCTCTATCGGACATCGAAATCGCAAAAAAAAATCAGCTTTCCCATACATTTGGCCCGAGTAGGTTTGCAGTTTTGTATGGAAGAGGAGATTTTTTTAGTTTTAAACTTTTTAGGGAGCCCTGTTCTTGCTATCGTTAATTTTAAGGGCCTATGTCGAAAAATAATTGAAGCGAAATGGGCGTGTGATATACTTATATTACTGCCTGATGCGAGAGAAAGATGGGGCGGCGCGCGCGACTGAAACGACGCAAGCGTAAAACAAACTTTATTTAATTGTGATTGTACTATTTATGTAAGTTAAATTCTGCTCTAATCAAACTTTATAAAATATCAATCTCTTTTTTTTAAATCAAGTCTCGTGTTTCTATTATTCACCGTTTAGCAGTTCCAAGCGTTTATCGATAAAGACGGAGGCTACTTTGGCTTGTTTTTCTATCGAGAAAATGTGTCTTAATAAGTACTTCATGATATATGACGCTTTGAAGAATCCTATTTTTTTACATAGCCTCTTATGAGAATATAACCACCTAGCTCGTTTTATACTCGAAGTTTAATTATATTTTGGATATCAAGCAATTAAAATCTAAGAATATTTTTAGACACGATCTAGACACTAATCCAAAGAGTAAATAAGTATGTTAGAACACTAATATTTGTGCCTCCTGTGGTTAGTCAGATATTCGATAAAATGTACATACAAATCTTAAATTAATCCTTAGCATTGAAACTGTATATTCATTGGCTTTAATTTTGCTTTAATTGGTTAGTATTGAAAAGAAGATCAAACTTTGTTTTTGTAACCGTTGGTGGCGCGTTGCGGAAATGTATGGACACCCAATAATGAGGGTCCGGGTTCGAATCCGCACGGAAAACATGCTATGTACCAATGAGTGTTTCTAACTTATGTACGTAATACCAACTGCTTTCAAACTCTGAAGAAGACATTCTGATGCATATGTGAAGTCTACCAATCCGCATTGGGCACGCGTGGTGGACTAATGCCCATACACCCTCCCTGAGGGTAGGCCTGTGCCCTGCAGTGGGACGTTTATAGGCTGATGATGATAATTGAAAATAAGATCAAACTTTGTTTGTATGCAGCGCGCTCGGGCGTACTGCAAGGACTATACTCTTAACGAATTTTTGGAAATTGTTCAGGAAAATGACGAACATTTTTCTTCTGCGATAAAAAAACGATTCCAAAAATCTATATGTATGTAAGTAGGTACCTATATGAAGCCTAAAAACACAAAGAAATACTTAGACACAAACAAAAATTTACGAACATTAGTGTAACGAGGTACCAATTATCTTAAAATACAGAAATGCTTCAGTAAATATCTGGGTTATTGAACGTGACCATCTTCAAACATTTCTCTCAAACCTAACCCAATTAAGACAAACCAAAACAGGCTTTGAGGACCACGCTATACTATACCATAGTACTCACTTCACAAGATCTGCCTTTCACTTTTAGATCTAGAAACACTTTCACTTAACAAAACTCACATAAATGTATCAATCTACTTTGATCAAACTATAATTTTTATAGAAAACAAAGACACATTCGCGGTTGCGGTAAAAGACCTAATTTCGCGCGGGAATTCCTCGCGCGCGTTCGAAAACTAAAACTGTTTTGTTTTTAATTTGACGTTTTATTTTTTTTTTGTTATAAAACGAAGGAGATTTTATGTCGTCAGTTCGGTTTGAAGCTCAAAGGCGTACTGTAGTTGGATTTCTCAAAACCAGTCGCTGTAAAGGTAGTTTCACACCGCCTCGTCTCGCTGTCGTGATTATAACAGCTTTGGTTAAATGGCGCTAGTCGATATTTCACCTTTTAGTTACGTATGAATAGGAAAGTATGTTGTTGTGGAAAATTTAATTAACAGTTTTGAAGTTGATTGGGGAAATGGGAAAACTGATAAATGATTTTATGGCTTTTCTGATGTTAAAGAAGATTTACTTTACATTACTGAGATTGAAATATGTCTGTACATTACTATAACAGAAGTATGCGAGATTAACACACTATAGAGGGTGTATTATAAAATGGGACAGTCACTCAAAGGGGTGCTTCAGACCATCAAACTGAACTTTACTATGGGACCAACACTGAAATCGCGAAAAAAAAATTCGCTGTCCCATAGAAAACTGCAAACATAACTCAACTGAAATGTATGGGACAGCCGATTTTTTTTCGCGATTTCAATATTGGTCCCATAGAGAAATTGTTCAGTTTGGTGGTCTGAAGCACCCCTTTAAGTAACTGTCCCATTTTATGTTACACCCTGTATAATTATTATAATCACGCCTGTGTTAGTCTTGCCCAGAAGTCGTTGCAATGTATGATTTCCAATAATTCATCTCTATTAGACGCGATTAAAATGTCCTTTATGTATAAATTTGCCATTGCCGTTAGCACAATGTACTTTGCAATGTATAGCCCAGTCATTTTACGGAGTTTTGTTAGGCGGGGTAGGGAGTAATTATTAATTTGGACTTTTAAACTGTAACCGGAACCATTTAGTGACAAAAAGACTATCTTAAAACATATTTAAAAAATTTCGCTACGCTATATAGAAATCGAAAATTTGTGCCCCAGAAGGCTTTTAAATTAATAATATTAATACCAATGCACTCATTTGACTTAGATTTAACAGTATAAATTATCTTTGAGCTATAAAATAGGCATCGAAATTTAAAAAAATAGGTAAGTATTTATTAGAAAATACGAACGTATTTTTCAAAACCTTCTAAGTAGACAAAAATATTTACACCAAGTCTGAAGTATGTATAACGGTAAAGCCTTAAATATATTTAAAAAAAAATTACCGTCAGGTTTTTTAGAACGAGATAATAGCTAAATATTAAAAATGGAACTGTAACTTGTCACTAAATGTTGCCGGTACAGTTTCAAAGTACAATTAATAATTACTCCCTACCCCGTCTAACAAAACTCCGTAAAATGACTGGGCTAAAAAGGTTGATTTGGAGTCAGGGATACTTAATTGAATCAGGCGTTACTTTGCGGAAATCCATGACTAATATGTAGATGACACGATTGTATCAAGACCTCCGCTTCTAAGTACCTACTAGACAAAGTTGTATTACGTTTTGCAACACAACCTGCCCACCAAATAATTTCTACCGAGAACGGGGACTCGGTGTCGGACGCTCGGCGGAGAAACAACTCTGTTTCGAACGTTCGTCGGTCTAACTCCTGAGGATGCTCCTTGGTGGAGCGAAACACGTGTAGAGTAGAAATTATTTGGTGGGCAGGTTGTGTTGCATAACGTAATACAACTTTGTCTACTAGGTACTTAGAAGCGGAGGTCTTGATACAATCGTGTCATCTACATATTAGTCTGGGATACCTAAAAACCATTATATCGTAATTTTTTTCTTCTAAATACATTCAATGTACAGACACACTTCTGTTACAGTTTTATAATGTTTTAGATAGATTAATTAAAATCAAAACGTTGACTATTCTAATGTGGCCACGCCTTAGCAACTCGGGCGCAGCCTCCGTAGCGAAAGGCTGTGATAGCGTCTACATGGTGTTCACTTTTCTTTTTTACTTTTTTATCGTTATTTTAGTAGTATAGTTTTTTTTTTACTGTGTTCTCGGTTTTAAAACTAAAGATTAAATTGGGTGAACTATTAATTTGTTATTTAAAACATAGTATAATTAGAAAATCATTAGTTTTTTTTTTTATTACGTATGGGTTCGCTCTTGACTTTTTGATAGATTTTTATTATCAAAACGCCTAGTTCTTTAAATTATACTACAATTTTTATCCACCAAGAACTTAGTTTCGCCACACACAGACGGAATTGCGATCCGGAATCCTGATTCAGGATTCAGTGTTGTGAACTATGGTTACAAAAAATACTAGAGTGCTGTTTGAAAAATGCCTAAAATAAAAATGTGTGAAATGCCAAATGAATGACAATTACATTTATAGGTATTTATTAAAACGAAATAAGCAATTTCTATACATGATAATTATTATCATGTGATGAGGTCATGACGTTACGATGATGATTTGTATATTGTATTTCAATATTATGCTACCATATCAAAATACTATCTACAGTTTTAACATTAGACATAATCTGCATACAAAATGGCATGAACCATTACCACACAAGCGGTTTTTGAGCGTACGCGTTTTCGCAACTATACCGCAACGACGTCGCAACTGCACCGTCACGATACGGTATCGTTCCATCAATGCCTACGCTCAAAAACCACTTTAAAATATGCCACCTAAGACATAAAAAATCACTAGATTAGTGAAAAATTCTCTGAAAGCGGCAACACTCCATCCGGAATCTAATTCCTAATCAGGTTTATTCCGGATGTATGTGGCGGACCTTACATACACTTTACGACTCTGACACACCTCTTTAGCCTTACTACATCCACCAAGAAAATTATTATAATTCGTTAATTTTAGGGTTCCGTAACGTCCCGTCTGTCTGTATGTCTGTTATTGAAAGACAATATTATTTTCCTGTAATAATTTACTCTACCTTCACACTCAGAAGGGCAATCGCGCTAATTAAAAACATTAAAGTTCAATCCTAATCCAACTTCAGTTCTATTCACATTGCAATCCAATTACTATTCAACTGTGGTGAATAGGGGAACGGACTGCATAAAATATATTTTAGTTTTATCAAAGAAAGAGGAATTTTAATATTTGACGACCCGGTTGGTGTAATGGTTATCTCGCCGGACTGCCAAACCAGGGTCCTGGGTTCGAATCTCGGTTCGGTCATGGATGTTATATGTTTATGCCATTGTTGTATAGTTTCTATAATAAAAACTCTATAGTGCTTGCTTGGAATCATTACAATGTATGTGCCTGTAAGCGTTATTTATTTATTTAATTATTTTTCCAATTCAGCCGGTAAGTAACTATACAATTAAATCTGTAAGACCGAATTTCTGACACCTCTTGAGCGTGAGTTAAGTATGGTCGAAAATGTATGAACTTTGAGATAAGGAAGTAAATCAACTAAATTTGTAAGCTCCTGCTACTCTTTTAGAGTTAAGCTCGCCCACGACTTATTGTTATTTTTTTTATAATTATGTTTTTGTGTACAATAAAGAATCTATCTATCTATGAGCTATTTTGTAATTAATAATTGTTGCACACTTGCTTAAAAAAACGCCCAACGCCATCTATTAAGATGAAAACAATACTACGATTAAATTTTTGAACACTAACTTTAGAAAAGGTTAAAAGATAGAAGATTTTTAATATTTGACGACCCGGTTGGTGTAATGGTTACCACGCCGGACTGCCAAACCAGGGTCTTGGGTTCGAATCCCGGTTCGGCCATGGATATTATATGTTTGTGCCGTTGTTGTATTTTTCCATAATAAAAAGCTTATAGTGCTTGCTTGGGATCATTACAATGTATGTATTAGAATTAGAAAAAGCCAAAGAAAACGTACAGCCCTAATATTGAATCTGATCTGATCTTAGGATATTACGATTTAAGGTCAGCAAACTGCTTCTGTCAAATCCGGTAATAAATAGATATACACTCTGTTGCAGAAACGCTCATAATAGAGTTAATCCTCCATTAAATCTCTTGCTAGCTTTTGCTATGTCAACAAGACAAAAAGTGACGGCAAGAAATTTAATGGAGGATTAAGTTTAATGAGCGTTTTTGCAACTGAGGGTTAGTTGTTGAATGTATTTTAAAAAAAATTAAAAAAAAACATTCTCGACCAAGAATCGAACCTCCGCCTTATGCACGAAAATCTAACCATATACCAAATACACTACACAGCTGTTGTGAGAAGTGTTGAAAAAAGCTAATAATAATTTTACCACTGCAATCTACCCAAATGCATCTGTCAGTGTCAAATTGGCGCTAGTGAGTATAGAATAAAAACGTGGTACATGTTTCGGTACGTGAAAACATTGTAATTTATCCCACAGGAACCCATTACTGGGATAAAAAGTATCCTATATGTTAATCCAGAACACATTCTATCTGCGTGCCAAATTTCATCCAAATCCATTCAGCCGTTTATGCGTGATTGCGCCACAAACATACAACCTTACAAACATCGTCACGAACTTTCATGTTTATAATATTAGTGAGATTATCATCTCTGTCACCTACATCCTTGGAGCCCATACAATCTATGTCAACTACACTTTTGTGTCGCGGCACTGTAGTATCTTCACGTCCCAAATACCGCAGTGTCTTAAAACGAAAGTCTTTGATCAGTGTGTGTTGCCAGTGATGACATATGGAACAGAGATGTGGTCGTTCACTCAAGGCCTCATAAAAAGGCTGAAAGTCACCCAAAGGGTAATGGAGAGGGCTATGCTCGGAGTTTCCATGCGAGATCGAATCAGAAATGAAGAGATCCACAGAAGAACCAGAGTAACTGACATAGCCCAAAGAATTGCTAAACTAAAGTGACAGTGTCAGTGACAGTGAGTGACAAGTGGGCGGGGCACATTGCTCGCAGAACCGATGGCCGATGGGGCCGAAAAGTTTTCGAAATGCGACCGTGTACCGGAAAGCGCAGCGTGGGTAGGCCCCCCAAACGGAGGACCGACGACCTTGTGAAGGCGGCGGGAACCCGTTGGATGAGGGCAACGCAGGACCGGTCGTTGTGGCAATCCTTGGGGGAGGCCTATGTCCAGCAGTGGACGTCCATCGGCTGAGATGATGATGATGATGACTGTGTGAACCTAGGTTAAAGGTTATACAGTTTTAGAATTACTCCTGATGTTTACGTGACAGTCGCAGCCACCGCGCAGCCCGTGTGAATAGTACCTTAGCATAGCATTTAACAGTACCGTAACGGTTATAGCTACCGTGTCAACTAGAGTTTCACAAAAAATTGCGCGTTTTATAACGGACAGCCTTACTTGCAAGTGATTCGCACACTCTTATGAATAGGACAGAAGGTCGACTCCATACTAATTTAATAAAGTATAGGTAAAGTACACACATTCAACCCTGTCAATTTAGATTTCACGTGATTTTGATTCTACGTAACTATAAGACGACACTGTGGAGCCCTCACACCTCCCTGCCTAAATGCTCTAAAATGTTACCTATTGCCTCTGTCTGTCACTGTTTTTCCTGTATTGTTCTGGTGAAATAAATGAGTTATCTATCTATCTATCTGCCACTTCTCTAAGGGCGGGCGCGGCGGCGGCTGCTGCAGAGGGTCTTAAGCGGCGCACATATGCCCCCCTGGGTGACGGCTACATTCTTGCGCCATTCGGTGTAGACACCCGGGGCCGTGGGGGCCGGGCCCCCGTAGAAAGAGTTGTCGTCGCGCTTGATCGAGGTGTCCGGTGACCGAAGGGCTGGCGCGTACCTCGGGCAACGAATATCCATTGCCATCCAACAAGGTAACGCAGCCAGCGTCCTGAGCACCCTCCCGCAGGACGGTGGCCTCGAGCACGTCTTCTGTTTTGTGTGGCTTTTCTTCTTCGCTTATTAGTATTTGTTTTTATTTTTAATTTTAATTACAGCCATATTTAGCCATAAGTTGTACATAATGCTGTAAATACCTATACCTACTCATTGCCCCTAAGAATATTATTTTAAAAATTAATTTAAAGAAAAATCAACACAATCGGTTGACTGGAAGTGGGTGAAAATTAGATAACCAGTTTCAAATGTTAGTCAGGTAGTTAGATAGCACAGAAAATTTTCTGTGCAGATAGACAGCTTCGAAGTTGAATAAAATCGTTTGAAAACAATGTTAATGTGGTTGTCAAAATACACTCTTTCAAGTTGTGAAGTTCCTTCTAGAAGATTTTTGTTAACTAACTAAAATATACTTTGTAGACCTTCTGTTCTTTTTTTATGTTGTCAATGCACTTGTCATTGATTCAAGAATTAGGAACATCATAGTTAAGGAACTGAACAGATATTTTTGGTATTTTACAAAAAGTAGCATTTATAACTTATTGTTTTAATTGTCTTCGTCACCATCATCGTCAGCCTACGACCTACAGGGTATATTAGAACTGAGTAAATGTCACTATGGAGCCAAGATCGAGAAAAAAAAAACCGGTGACTCATATTACAAAACTGCAGTACCTACTCGAGTCAAATTCATGGGACAACAGATTTTTTTTCTAGTTTGATCTGAAAGTGACAGTTTTTCAGTTTGATGGCCTGAAGCACTCTATAAAATATGTTTTTCACCCCTCCGGACGGAAAGCGTCACCTTTCGTCCCGCTGCCCTAAACGAAGTTGCCGCTTTCCGCCTCAGTTGAGGAGAAAAATAGTGTACTAACCTAGGGCAGTAAATTACAAAGCCTCAGATAACATGTTTGTTGACCTCGGCTTCGCCACGGCCAATAATTAGATTAGATCTGAGACTTTTCTTACTTTCCTGCCCTCGGTGTGTAATAATCTACTATTGTAGACCTTTTGTACTTTATTTATTTTGTCACTGCACTTGTTGTTGGTTCAAGAATTAAGAACGATCTTGTTAAGGAACTAAACAGTCAGCAGATTATGTTATTTTTTTTTATATTGGTCCCAAAGTAAAAGTTTTTCAGTTTTGATGACCTGAAGCACTCCATAAGGTCCGCCACACACAGACGGAATCGCAATCCGGAATCCTGATTCAGGATTCAGTGTTGTCAACTATGGTTACAAAGAATACTAGAGACTTGGTTACTAGAGTGCTGTTTAAAAAATGCCTAAAATATAAATGTGTGAAACGCTAAATGAATGACAATAACTGAATTTTTAGGTATTTATTAAAACAAAACAAACAATATCTATGGGTCATGAAGTTACGATGATGATTTGTAAATTGTATTCCAATATCAATGCAACTATATCAAAAGACTATCGATAGTTTTAACATTAGACATAATCTGCATACAAAAGGGCATGAACCATTATCACACAAGCGGTTATTGAGCGTAGGCGATTTCGCAACTATGCCGCAACGACGTCGCAACTGCACCGTCAAGATACGGTATCGTTCCATCAACGCCTACGCTCAAAAATCACTTTAAAATATGCCACCTAAGACATCAAAAAATCACTAGATCTAGTGAAAAAGTCTCTGAAAGCGGCAACACTTCATACGGAATCTAATTCCGAATCAGGTTTATTCCGGATGTATGTGGCGGACCTATAACATGTTTTACATTTAAGTTACTCCCTGTACAAGGTGTTACAAAAATACAAATAAACATTTAAGCGGGTGGTTAAGACCATCAAACTGAACAACTTTTACTATGGGACCAATATCGAGATCACGAAAAAAAAATCGGATGTTCCATCATCATCATCATCATCATATGAGCTGATAGACGTCCACTGCTGGACATAGGCCTCCCCAAAATGGGGTGATTTGCAATAATCGCCATGATGCGTTGCGCATGCGATGTTCCATACTAAACTACAGATCTACTCGAGCTAAATGTATGAGACAATTTTTTTTTCGCGATTTCTATGTTGGTCCCATAGTAAAAGTTGTTCAGTTTTATGGCCTCAACAACCCCCATTAAAGTTTGAAATGTTTATTTTTAATAATAATAATAATAATATATCTTTATTTCAGAACCAGGTTCCATATTACAATACATTACATTTACATTTTTACATTCCACATTTTACATTTTTTACAATTAAGATTTTAAATTCAACATTATTAGGTACACAATAATAAACAATTTATTACATAATAATGTGCAACGCAAGCCAGTACATATCACAACAAGTAGATTGCAAATACCTATTTAAAAAAAAATTACCATTGTAACATCCTGTATAGCTAACTCCAGAGATTGAGAAATCTCATCATCATTACCATAGATTTAACAAACACCCTGTACACACGAACCGTATCAAAACCGTAACCACTCTCGTTCCCATAAGGCCGCGACCTTGACGTCGAAGACATACTGATGGACAGAAGAAAATAAAAACATGCATATTTATTACTATAGAGAGCTGGAGAAAGTGATTCATTTGTCTTTTGATTTTAGAAGATGAATAGTTTAAGATTTTACGCAAGCGCTAGAGTTTAAAGCTGTGTTGAAATATGATCTATCTCATTCTATCTTCATAGAGGAGGAAAGAGACAGTTACACTTTGAATACACCTATGTAGCTTAGTCTAGAGCCCGCATTAGAAAATGAATAGAGTTAGGTCCGCCACATACATCCGGAATAAACCTGATTCGGAATTAGATTCCGTATGGAGTGTTGCCGCTTTCAGAGACTTTTTCACTAGATCTAGTGATTTTTTGATGTCTTAGGTGGCATATTTTAAACTGATTTTTGAGCGTAGGTGTTGATGGAACGATACCGTATCGTGACGGTGCAGTTGCGACGTCGTTACGGTATAGCTGCGAAATCGCCTACTCTCAAAAATCGCTTGTGTGATAATGGTTTATACCATTTTGTATGTAAACTATAGATAGTCTTTTGATATAGTTGCATTAATATTGGAATACAATTTACAAAACATCATCGTAACATTCGTAACGTCATGACCTCATCGCATGATAGTAATTATCATGTATAGAAATTGCTTGTTTCCTTTTAATAAATACCTGAAAATGCAATTGTTGTCATTAATTTGATGTTTTATACATTTTTATTTTAGGCATTTTTTTTTATAGCACTAGTATTTTTGTAACCATAATTGACAACATTGAATCCTGAATCAAGATACCGGATCGCAATTCCGTCTGTGTGAGGCGGACCTAAAGCTGTGTTGAAATATGATCTATCTCATTCTATCTTCATAGAGGAGGAAAGAGACAGTTACACTTTGAATACACCTTTCTAGCTTAGTCTAGAGCCCGCATTAGAAAATGAATAGAGTTTTATATGTTTCAACTTGCATGATTATTATACAAGGTGTTAAGGTAAACAGTTGCATTACTTTCAGGGGTCATTGTACCCATGATACTGAACAACTTTCCAAAAAACCTATAGGAAATTCGCAAAAAAATCAACTTTTCATTCAAAACTTAGATCAGCTGATTGCATTTAGTATGGGAAGTCCCGAATTTCCTATAGGTTTCGTTTCTTAGGGAAAGTTGTTCAGTATCATGGGTACAATCAGCCCTTAAAGCAATGTAAATGTTTACCCCTTTGAATATTTATTATAAGGACTAGCCTAGCGGTAGCATTTCCCCTCTGCCACGGTATAAGATCAATTAATCATGTGCATTTACATTAAATTTTATACCTAAACGAGACAGCCTATAATTGCGAAACAATAATTTCGAACCTCTAAAAATATCCCCTTAAAATAGTTTCACCTAATTTTGTTAGACCTTATATAAGTAGGCAAAGGTTTACCCTAACACCCTGTAGACTAGATTTTGTTGGACGAAATTGTTAAATTTTATTTTAGTCGGGCTCCAGATTAAAAATAAGTTTATTTCTAATCAAATTAAAGCCATGCCGAGCCATGTTGTGCTATTTCGAATCAAATTAAAGATTGAAATTTTTTTTCGAAATAGCACAACATGGCTGTAACATGTTTAAAAATCAAAAATATTTGAAGTTTATTTCTGGCTTTCGTCCGTATACCTAGCCGGTTATTAATTTACAGCCAATATCAATAGTGCCGTGTGGTGTCAGCTAAGAATAGCACCACCCCATTTCCTCCCGTGGGTGTCGTAAAAGGCGACTAAGGGATCTACTGGAGGATGGGCAGCAGCATCCTCTGAGTACACACATTGATTCGATCCAACTGCGATCGCCAACCCGCCTGACAAGCATGGCTATTATGGCAAATCCCCCCATTTTGGGGGAGGCTTATGTCCAGCAGTGGACGTCTATCGGCTGATATGATAATGATGATGATCAATAATAAATTAAAATAGTAATTGTCAAAAAAACCAGCCAAGTGCGAGTCAGATTAGCGCACCGAGGAGAACCCTCATTATATAACCCTCCATTAATAAGTTAATGTCAAAATTAATTAATGTCATATTTTAACTAAAAATGTTATAAATTTCACTTTTGGAGCGGTTTTCTCTTGGCGCCATTTTGTTGACGCGCCGCCATCTTAAATCTGACATGTCGCCGGCGCCGGTGTGTCGGTAAATAAACACGTTATTATTTAACTTACTGATTAAATTTGATTATTTAATTAATGAAAGGGCGTGGTTGAATATATTTAAGTAACATTTTTAATCTAATATCTACAAATGTAAGATGTATTCTTTATTGGCATATACTTACGATACTATAGGTATAACATTAGCATCCTTTTAAACTAAGAGTCAACCCATCAAACTGAACAACTTTTACTATGGGAGCAAACCGATTGGAGCTTATGAAAAATAAGCTGTTCCAAGGCTGTTCCATACTATACTGCAATCTCGATGCGCGAGCTCGCAACTTAAATGTATGCAACAGCAGATTTTTTTTTGCTCCGATCAGTTTGCTCCAATAGAAAAAGTTGTTGAGTTTGATGGGTAGACTCTTAGTTAATGATATCAATTTCAGCCTATATAAGGTCTAACAAAATTAGGTGAAACTATTTTAAAGGGATGATCAGACCATCAAACTGATCAACTTTCTCTATGGGACCAATATTGAAATCGCGAAAAAAAAATCTGCTCTCCCATACATTTAGGTCGAGTAGGTTTGTATGGAACAGCTGATTTTTTTTCGCGATTAAGATATTGGTCCCATAGAGAAAGTTGTTCAGTTTGATGGTCTGATCATCCCCTTAAAATAGTTTCAGCTGATTTTGTTAGACCTTATATAATAATGACCCTGTCGGTCGGTGTGATGATTTCCTGACTGTCAAACCAGAGGTCCTGGGTTCGAATCCTGGTTCAGTCATGAATGTTATTTTATTTTAAATTTTCTTCTTTAGCGTTCGTAGGTCGTTGTACCTATACTATACAATGTTTCCTCACGTTATTTTATGCTACTGTTTGAAAAAATTCCATTTCTCTATACAGGTTGTAACAAAACACCCTAGTAACAACTAAAAGGATCAAACTGAATTACTTTTACAATATCAAGAAAAAAAAACAAAAATTCTACTGTTTCATACAAAATCGAGTAGCTATATGATCGATATTTTCTGTGGAACAAACAATTGTTTTTTCGGCATTTCAATTTTGATCCTATGGTAAAAGTTGTTCAGTTTGATGGGCTGTAGTACCCTCTAAAGTAAGTAACGCTTGTTTACACCCTGTACACTATAAGTAAATGAATCGTCAGTGCTTTCCTCCACCTTTCAGAAACCACCTTCGAGAACATTTCTTTTTTTTTCTCTTGACCTCAATCCAGTCTTCAGATCGAAGATGGGGTCGAAGATGTAGCGAGCTTATCCACTCGTTCGGAAATACTGACGCAGGCAGGGCATTCCACTCCTTGGCTGTGCCTGTGCTGTGTTTCTCTATTATATTCTACGAGCGTCAACCCGCGACTTTGTCCGCACAAATTATATACCAGATTTTAAGTCAGATCATTAGCTATCACTAAAAAAAGTTTCATCAAAATTGCATACGCATATGCTCACGACTATATTCCCGAGGGGGTAGTCAGAGATATTCTGGAACCTCAGATCATCATAACATAACATAAATATTCTTTATTTGCACACCAAAATATACAGTAACAAAAACGAATAAAAAGAACGTAAGGGTACAAATGGCGTTCTTATCACTAAAAGCGATTTCTTCCAGACAACCATGGGATGGACGAACTCTAAAGTAAAAAAACTTGCTATGGCGGTGTAATAAGATATAAAATTTATAGCTTAAAATACATCAAAATCGGTTCAGTAGTTTTTGCGTGATCTTCGTTCAAACAAACAAACAAACAGACAGACAAAAAATCCAAAAATTGGTGATATGGAATCAGGGACACCTAAAAATCATATTATCATAACTTTTTTTTGTTAATATCTTCAAGGTACAGACAATCTTCTGTTACAGTTTTATAATAGTAATTGATATCCAACTACATTTTGCCCACGATTTGACACCCGTGGATTTTGGAAAACTTCAACACCCTGTTGCACCCCTGTAGGGGTCAGTTTTCGTACAAATATTTTTTTGTGCAGCCCTACATCCTTTTAAAAATGAACAGAGTGAAATTGATATCATTAGCATCCTTTTAGTCTACCCATCAAACTGAACAACTTTTACTATGGGAGCAAACCGATCGGACCAAATAAAAAATCGGCTGTTTCATACTAATCTGCAATCTCGACGCGCGAGTTCGCGACTCAAATGTATGCAACAACAGATTTTTTTTGCTCCGATCGGTTTGCTCCCATAGTAAGAGTTGTTCAGTTCGATGGGTAGACTCTTAGTTTAAAAGGATGCTAAAGATATCAATTTCACCCTGTACATTCCAAATGTCATGTTTCTATTTTCAGCGGTTTAGGCTGTGTGTTGTCTGTCTGTCTGTCAGTCAGTCAATCACGGAACTGTATTATAATTGTAAAATACCTACGAATAAGAATAACTAGAAAAATACTTATTTCATATCTATCATGGAATAATAGTTCAAAAAAATGTCGCAAACAAACAAAGAATAACAAAACTAGAAAGCACACAACTTTTTCCTACAAATGAATGACATTTCCTCGTATCGTATTATAATGATATTATAATGTGATGTACATACAAACATAATAGTTACTATAGGCAAACACGTGGCTGGCGCCGTTTTTACTCTCTCTGCATTTTAATTGTCACATAGATTAGATACCGAACAGAGGGCACTTAGAGTAATTTCTTAATAGGACCTACATAGTTTATATACCTACGAGCGTTAACCCGCTACTTTGTCCGCAGAAATTATATACCAGATTTTAAGTCAGATCATAAGCTATCAAACAAAAAAAGTTTCATCAAATTCGGTTCAGCAGTTTTTGCGTGATGCTCGTTCAAATAAACAAACACACAAACAAACTCACAAACAAACAAACAGACAGACAAAAAAAAATCCAAAAATTGATGATATGGAATCAGGGACACCTAAAAACCATATCGTAACTTCTTTTTTGTTAATTTCTTCAATGTACAGACAAACTTGCTGTTACAGTTTTATAATAGTTTAGATTAGTTTCATGAATTCGGCAGAATAATAGCTATAAAGCTTTATATAAGCAATAATAGCCACGTCAGAGGCCGTTATGCAGTCTGAAAAAACTCTGTCACCGGGTCTTGCCCACACGATAAGAAGAAGATATATAGCTATATTATACATAAGAAGATATAAAGCTTTTAAAATTTTGTTAGAACAATTTCAAAGCTTTATATCTTTGTATTTATTTTATAAATTGCAAATGTTATTTGTTACGCGGCATCTAGATTTTCTAAACTATTTTTCCATATATACAAAGTTACTTATATTAATACCGTCTACGCGTATTGTGCGTCAAAGTTTTGTATAAAATTGACCCCTCTGCAACCACCTTAAGTATGCACTTAAGGTGGTAGAAAAAAGTAATAAATCACCGTATGCACGGTGATTTATTACTTTTTTCTACAAGACTCCGTTGATATTAGCTCACAGAGACAACTATCAAGTAGGCAGCAAATAAAACAATAAAATAGTTCCTTAATAATATTACTCTATGACTTCATGTATACGTCACATCGGAATTTTTAGTTATTAATTTAACTTTCGCATAAATCTATCGTAATAATGTCTGTCTGTCAGTCACGTTACGGAACACCATAACAACTTTGTTTTGGTTTCTTATACAAAAATAGTTATATATTTTTTTATCTACGTAAAAAAAAACAAAAAAGAATATTCGAAATTATTTTTAATAAGTACTTAATGATATTTTATGGCAAATAAGTTATATAGAAGAGAAATAGATAAGTGGAGTATTAGAAGTCTGAGAAAATAAATGTTATTATTATGCCTACGAATTCGAACTTGAAGAAAGAAGAATATGGATAGAAGAAAAGAGAATAGAGAAAAGTTGAGTTTTTTATTCTACTCTATCTTTAAAATTGAGTCTAAGAAAATAAATATAATTATTGCTACGAACTCTAACTTGACTACGATAGAACTTTTCGTATAAAAGACATCAACGAAACACACAACACAACACACTCTTAACATCCTATGTTAAAATTATGTTATAATAATAATTTATTTATTTGTAATATTTTATTCATTTCTTTTATTTAAATTTATATAATAAAAAAAAAACATTTTATTTCGCTAGTAAACAAAATATTTTTTCTCTTTTTATAAACAAGAGGATGTAGTGACAAAAATAGAGAAAGGTATGTTGAGATGGTTTGGTCATGTGGAAAGAATGGATGAGAGCAGATTGACGAGGGCAATCTATAAGGCAAGCGTAAGTGGAAGTGTTGGAAGGGGACGGCCTAGACGTACATATACGAATCAAATTGGCGACGTGCTTAAAAAGGGCCAGGTCAGATCTATCCGTAACCGACGGGCATGCATGAAAGGACTTATGAATGTGGAGGAAGCTAGAGAGGTATGTCAAGATCGTAGCAGGTGGCGTTCCGTTGTCTCTGCCTACCCCAGTGGGAGACAGGCGTGAGAATATGTATGTATGTATGTATACATTATGTTTTAGTTTCTTTTAATAAATATGTTCTTACAAGTATTATAAAATTATAATTCTCTTGCCCATTTCCCTATATTTGGGGTTGGCGTAAAATAAACCACAATAATAAATAAAAAATGCTAATTACCTAATTTAATGATTTTTACTGCTTCGAAAAGCAGATATTTTTTTCATAATTTTTAATAATTTATTATTTATTTTTTTAATTACAGTAATATTAAAACCTGACAGAAAAATAAAAAACCTCTTTATGTTGTTGATAATTATTGGAACTAATTATTGTATTTGAAATATTCTCATTATAAAAGTTATAATAATTATAACCAATTATAATCAACGAGCGTTAACCCGCGACTTTGTCCGCACAAATTGTATACCAGATTTTAAGTCAGATCATTAGCTATCAAACAAAAAAAGTTTCATCAAAATCGGTTCAGTAGTTTTTGCGTGATGCTCGTTCAAACAAACAAACACCCAAACAAACACACAACAGACAGACAAAAAATCCAAAAATTGCTGATATGGAATCAGGGACACCTAAAAACCATATCGTAACTTTTTTTTTGTTAATATCTTCAATGTACAGACACACTTCTGTTACAGTTTTATACTTAACCCCAGGGTTGAAAAAATCTTGCCGAAGTAAGAGATTGTTAAGGCTTTTAATAACACAGACCAATAATACGGTTCTTCGTAATAATTATAAAACTTATTGCAAAATACTAAAAAAAGCAGTTAAAGAGTCTAAAAAAATTTGTAACAAACGTAAATTTAACGCCTCTGAAAATAAAATGAAGTGTATGTGGAATATAATAAATAACGTGACTAATAAGAACACCCACGGGCCTAGGAACAATATAAAGTTAAAAACACCAATATATACCATACATGACCCGAAAGAAATTGCAATAAATTTCAATAACTTTTTTGTGTCTATTGGAAACTCAAGCACAACCCCTATACCAAAGATGAATAACTCGAATACAAAAACAGTGATTAACACGTTCTTTCTAAGCCCTGTAGAGCCGAATGAAGTAAATCGTATAATTAAAAATCTAAAAAATAAAAATTCTTTTGGCATAGATGAACTCCCTCCTAAATTAATAAAGAAATGTGCAGATATATTGACTGTTCCCTACACCAAATTAATTAATCAGTCCTTTGAAGATGGGCTGTTCCCTGACGCTTTAAAAGTTTCTCTCATAAAACCAGTACATAAAAAAGGCTCTACCACTGATATCAACAACTATCGGCCAATAGCGCTGCTACCTACTTCAGCTAAGATATTTGAAACTGCAATGGTAAAACGTCTCAACACCTTTCTTGAAAAATATAAAATTTTACACGAACACCAATATGGCTTCAGGAAACACCGCTCTACCACCCTAGCTATTTACAAATACGTACAAAAGATTTTCGAACTTATTGACATGAAGAAATACGCAGTGGGCCTCCTTCTAGACATGAGCAAAGCATACGATAGAGTCTGTCACGAGACTTTACTGGACAGCCTCTATAACTCGGGAATAAGAGGAACAGCCCACGCATGGTTTAAATCATACCTGCAAAAACGCTTTCAATGTGTGGAAATCCAAAACACAAATTTTGATACAGGACAAATAGAGCATTTAAGATCTGATAGAGTCCTCTCAACTGGCTCTATCCCACAAGGTAGCGTTTTGGGATGTGTGCTGTTCCTTCTTTATGTAAACAGCCTTCCTAATATGATCGACGAAGAATGTGTTCTTTTTGCGGATGACGTCTCTATCCTAATGTCATGCTCAAACACAAACGAACTAGAGAATAAATTAAATTCATCCTTAAATAAAATTTCAGATTGGCTAGTCATGCATAACCTGGAACTCAATCTAAAAAAAACTAAGATCATCCAATTCAAACCCTCACAAAAACCGCCACTTCAGATATCTTACAACTACGATAATTCAGCACTTGAGGTGACAAATGACGCTACTTTACTAGGAATCGACTTAGATACAAATATGACTTGGAAAACATACATCCTAAAACTAAGAAATAAATTGTCTTCCTTTATTTATGCTCTCTATCAGCTGAAGAGGGTTACAGATTTAAAGACTACTCTCGCAGCGTACCACGCTAATGTCCATTCAAGGCTCTCGTACGGAATAGTTCTGTGGGGAAATTGTTGTGAAGTAGGAGATGTTTTCGTCCTTCAAAAAAAATGCATCAGAATTATAACAAATATCGACCAAATGGTGTCTTGTAGACCTTACTTTGTGAAGCACCAGATATTGACACTCACGTCCGTTTATATTTTGGAGTCATGTAAATTTGTCAGGAAAAATATGAATTTGTACTCCCCAATGATCAATAACAGAAGAAATAATCGAAATTTAAATAAATTATTTAGACCTTCCACAAAAATGTACCTTGTTTCTTCTAGCCCCCACCACATGGTAATTAAAATATATAACCACATTCCAAATTCTATAAAAAACATTGAAAAACTCAACATATTTAATAATCACCTTAAAAATTTTCTTTTGAATAAATCCTACTATAATATTTTAGAATTCTTTGACGATAAACTAGATACCTAGATGCTTCGATGACTCTACGACTAGCAATTAATTTTGACTTACGATGTTACTTATTAATTTTAATTTTTTCACTATCTTTTTAACATATTGACATTATATAACGTTGACATTGTGATTTGAATTAACTGATACTATGATTTGTTATTGAC
This sequence comes from Agonopterix arenella, assembly GCA_927399405.1. Taxonomy (NCBI): domain Eukaryota; kingdom Metazoa; phylum Arthropoda; class Insecta; order Lepidoptera; family Depressariidae; genus Agonopterix; species Agonopterix arenella. Next base: position 4,568,686 of record OV656716.1, on the reverse strand, counting down.
TAATTTAATTATGTAATTATTATTATGATGACAACTAGTAGCCCTTTACGTTTTGCTGTGCCCTTACAGGGCGTCACCTGTACCTACTTTATATTATATAACATCCAAATAACTTGTGACTTGTAAATAAATATATGAAATATGAGAGTACGAGCGTTAACCCGCGACTTCGTCCGCACAAATTATATACCAGATTTTAAGTCAGATCATAAGCTATCAAACAAAAAAGTTTCATCAAAATCGGTTCAGTAGTTTTTGCGTGATACTCGTTCAAACAAACAAACAAACACACAAACAAACAGACAGACAAAAAATCCAAAAATTGGTGAATTTGAATCAGGGACACCTAAAAACCATATCGTAACTTTTTTTTTGTTAATATCTTCAATGTACAGACAAACTTCCTGTTACAGTTTTATAATAGTATATAGAAGATATAGACATAGATATATAGATAGATAGATTATTGATTGTAGCGCCCCCAAAGCAGATTTGTTGTTTTTCTGATTCACGTAAGCGCCATCTACTGGCAACTAAGGAAAGTAAGTAGATTCATAGAAAGCTTTTATACCTCTACATCGATATTGTGGTTAGAAGAAAGGCTTTCACGGTTCTTACTAAGTTCTGAGGCTTAAACTGCCAATGTTTACCATGCTGATCTAGTATTCTGAAGATGTGGAATAAAGACTATACAGGGTGTAAGGAAAAGTATCATTAAACCTTAAAACCACATAGTCTACCCATCAAACTGAACAACTTTTACTATGGGAGTAAAACTGTCAGCGCAAAATAAAATCAGCTGTTCCATACTAAACTGCTATACAAACTCGACTTTTTTTGGTTCTGACAGGTTTGCCCACATAGTAAAAGTTATTCAGTTGTATGGGTAGAGAATGTGGGTTAAAGGTAATTTTACTTTTCCTTACACCCTGTATAGGCCGTGATGATGATGAGATGACAATACAGAAACACATTTCAATACAATAAACTAGATGCCATCTAGTGACGACATACGAATGCGTATTGATAAACGGAAAGCTTCACGACTACATCGAAGTGAAGTGGAGACTTTGCCATAGAGAAAGGCTTTCTTTGCACTTTTCTACCCTTCTCACTAGATGGCGGTTTATTTTATTCGTTTAAAGTTCTTAGAGCGCCAAAAGTTTTCTTTCTTTTTTAAGTTTAATCCAAAATAATGGTTGACTGTTTGGGTGGTTAAAGTTTAGAAACACGCTATACCTATAGAATATGCAGGGTGTAAAATAGGGGTGCTACAGACAATCAAACTGAATAACTTTTACTATGGGACCAAAACTGAAATCGTGAAAAAAAATTCCGCTGTCCCATACAAAACTGCAAACATAACTCGACTGAAATGTATGGGACAGCAGATTTTTTTTTTCACGTTTTCGATATTGGTCCCATAGAGAAAGTTGTTCAGTTTGATGGTCTGAAGCACCCCTTTAAGTAAGTGTCCCATTTAATTTTACACCCTATATAAGGTCTAACAAAATTAGGTGAAACTATTTTAAGGGGATGATCAGACCATCAAACTGAATAACTTTCTCTATGGGACCAATATTGAAATCGCGAAAATTGTGATTTTTTGAATTTTTTTTCGTGATTTTAATATCGGTCCCATAGAGAAAGTTGTTCAGTTTGATGGTCTGAACATCCCCTTAAAATAGTTTCACTTAATTTTGTTAGACCTTATATACAATGTTCTTGACGATTCCTTAAGATTCCTTACGATTTTAGGAGATCAAGAACTAATTCAGAAGCGGTGAAACAGGCCCTTAATATAATAAAATACAATATTTGGATATTTTTAATATTTAAAATGTCTAACCGACCACTAACTCGCTTTCATCAATATGCATTGTAAAATTTTTCATTTCATTCAGAAATCAGGATTTCCTATTTTACTTAATAATTTTTTACACTGTACAATTAAACATAACTTTAATTTTTTTTTATGTAATACAAAGAAAACAGCTGATTAACTCGACTACGCTTGTAACACTTTTTAACATAAAAAACATTGTATAACCACGGAAACAGAGTCAATAAATAAACAACTCAATTTTTTATCAAAAAACGCCAACTTGGGCCACTTACATCAAAAACAATTACATAACATAATAAAAAAGAGAACATAAATAATGACACCGTACTATCGTCGCCCTAACGGTTGCTAGGCAACGAACAATCACAGCCTAATCACTATTACATAAAGCTACGTCACATGCTATTTTTATATAACGCACGGACCCCTAAAAGTGGGGATCGAGAGTTCAGGCAGTTCGCGGCGGAACCCCGGCCGTACCGCACGTTCCGTTCAAACGAAAATGTCCCCAGTTTATTATTGAAAAAAAAAACATAAATAAAAAAAAAACATAATCCAATTGGTTACAAAAAAAAAAGTTTAAAAAGAAAATATTGTTCTAAAATTAAATTTAAACGGAAAATGAAAGTGAAACCGACAGTGCACTGACCGATTCAACATGTTCAAAAGCGAAAATAGATGGAAAGTAGTGTTGCTCGTTGTTGCGTCCATGGCCGCTGCCGAGCCGAGCCGGGCTCTGAGCCTAGTCTACAACCACCCGTACAAAAACGTCATGTTCATACCAAAAATGTACAGACGAAACAGAAAAGTTCTATTCCTCGACGAAGACGAAAACCGCCAGCCTTTCGGCCGCGGAGAAATAGACCTTACACAAAAAACATACGACTCAAAAATAAAATTTGACGATGCGCAAGACTACGAATTTACATCTCCAGAAGAGGAGAAAGAGATACCATCCGGGAATGAAAGATTTTACGAATCACAGAGGTTCAGGCCTGCATTTCCCGCGTACTACCAGGGGAGATACAGCCGTCCATACGCTCCAAATTACTTCGACTACCACGCACCCCTACCATTCGCCCCATCTGTCAGAAACAGTCTTTACTCGACAGGATGGAAAGCGAGAAGTCCTCGAGTGGTTTTCCCCTATACGTCGGACAGTGTGAACTCAGTGCAAACTAATTCTCACGCGGGACCAGGATTTGATAATGTAGTGTTTCGGGACCAGAATTTTGGTTTGAACGACATTGGAACGGATGAGCAGAGTCTACAGGATATTGGTACTGGAAACGCGGATGCCTTTGCCGAGAGAGGTAAGTTATGTAAGATGAAAGGCGTGAGTGGAATCGAAAGGTGCGTTGTAAATAAGCTTTAGTTCTTGGGGAGTTAACGTTGTTTTTTGTGCAAAATTCATATGTAACTTTGTAAAGTTGGAAGCGTCTGTTGTCGCTATGGGGCTACCCAAATTAAATTAGATTAACATCTTGAGAGTTACGCGGTTATTATTTAATCTAGAAATAAACATTTTAACGGGTTCTTACCGCGTAATAATAATAATAATAAATAATGGGAACGGGAACTCAAATATACCAAAACGCGGTAAAAACCCATTAAAATGTTTATTTCTAGATTAGATTTTAACATCAACAAATAATGACCGCCTTATTTTGTGCCTCTTGTATTTTATTTCTGTATTTTACTTTTTATGTTTTTGGTGTAAAATAAAGTATATTTGATTTGATTTGATTTGATAATGAAAAAAATTTATTGAATTGAAAATAAAGGAAGGTACAATAAGTAGGAACATTTTTATTTTTATAAAATATAAATAGAAAAAAATACAATCCCTTATCGAAAAGCTCTCCCCGGGTCACATCGGATACGAAGATTCAACAGACCTATAAATGGGCCGACATTAAAACTGAAGATGCTCAAACATTCCAACCCCCAGCAATTCGTGGTCCCGAAGGCCAGCGGCGGATAAAAAAGTATGCGACGAGACTCAAAACCTTTAGCATCCTGCCGATCCTGGGATTTCAGTACTTAAGTCCAAATAAGCCACTAAAACTTTCGTCGGACCCACTTTATTATAGCTTTATAGGACTTATGCCATCTTCTGGTGTTTTTCATCATCATCAGCCTATCATCGTCCAATACTAAACACAGGCCTCTCCCAAGCACGCAACATGCTCTATTTTCTTCTTCATCTAGTCGCTCCCTGCCACCAGTCTCAGGTCATCAGTCCAGCGCTGGAGGGTAGCCCACACTATGCCTGTCAGTTCGTGGTCTAAATATATAGAACTCAGACTTCCCATCGGTTGTTAGTTGTTAGGGGTCCACGTTTCTGCACCATATATCATTCATTTTGGTAGGATGCACTGGTTGAACACCTTCGTTTGAAGACTGGTGTGTTCTACCGCAAACGATAGACTAAAAAATACGTCAAAAGCAAAGTTTAGAGGCTCAGGCAAATATATTCTTCTTCTTTCTGGTCGCCTTGACCTATAAAAGACAATCACTCATGCTGTAGTGTAAAGATTAGCCAGTAAGCGCAATGTTTGTATCGAGGCTGACTGCCCAGAGTGCACCAGACGAACTCTGGCTCTTTCTTTGCACCCTCACCTGCTAATACAGTACAAGAGAAACACATTTTACATATATGGTAATTATGATATTCCTCCTATTTATTTGTATGTGTTCTTTGATCATGCTCATTCGTTAGTTGTGAAACGATTTGAAATGAATATATATAGTCACGTGGGCAATGTCTTTTATGGTGATAATTATTAACGCAGGATATTTTGTATAGAGGAAGAGGTGCTTTCGTCCCTACCCTCTTAAATCTGATGGAACGGGAAACTGATACTATCAGAGCTGGTGGGGTCGGGTGCAGTGGCCATGACCGATGAGGTAAGGGCATCAGGGATGTTGACGATAGTCTGACGGAATTATTCGCCTGGAGTTAGTTCCCTCTTACGACATCGACACCAGTATGGGTTGCTGCTATTCGAATACTGATACGACACAAACATAGCGTGTGTTCGAATATTGAGAACACCCTTGACATATCCTCTGATTAAGCCTACTAATCAATAACTTCTACTTATCTGCGAGGGACGAGACGCAGGCTGGGTTTCCACCCTTATGTTGTTGACATACCAGCAATTCGCACTAAGAAGTTTGCTTCTTCTTTTATAATGCGCACGGCTAGAGAGTGGAACGTACTGCCTGCGGACCTGTTCCCTGAGCAATACAACTTGGGCCTCTTCAAGGCGAGAGTGAATAGGCACATTTCTAGGTAAGCATGCTACATCTTCGGCCTCATCGTCACTTAACATCAGGTGAGATCGGGGTCAAATGCTTACCTATAAGACATTAAAAAAAAAAAAAAAACTTTTTGCACAAATTGTAATTTATTCTAGTCACGAATTTATTCACCCGTTACTGTGTAATGTCGTTACTGCATTTTCGTAAAGAAATAGTTACTTAGGTACTAGATAGCATTTCAGTCACGAAAGTTGAACTTTTCAATCACATTAACTTTTGAACTGCCGTCGCCGGAAGAGTAGATCTACGGCTGGAACGATTGATTTTCCATTGTTTCTGGAATTGTGGCAGTCCATAGGTACAGTATAAGTAAGAGTATCTTTTACTATATACAGTACGGACACTCCCTGCCTCCCACCAACTTTTTACCTCACCCCCTCTATCGCCCTCTAGTTACCTCGGCAGTTACCAATGTTAAGCAAATGCGTATTCCTTTCTCATTTGCACTCACTCAGTATCGCACATGTTTACTTCCTCTTTTAAGTTTTTCCATTTGTATTAAATGACAGCTAAGTGTCTAAGGTGTGCCATAGGTCTGGTCAAATGAGCAGGGGAGTGCTATTTTTGAATTTCACACGTCCTTTTTGAAAGTAACAAAAAGTATGGAGTTTATGCATTGTTCAATCATGGTTTTGAGAGTGTCAGATTGATCTTAGTAGTTAGTTAATTAGATTATTGTTAATGTAACTATATAGCATAGCATATGCTCACTACTATATTCCCCGAGGGGGTAGACAGAGATATTCTGAAACGTCAGAACATCCACGTGTCACTAGTAGTACCGAAACTCTGTCCAGTGTGACAGGGAGTGAGCCCGTCGCCACTTGTAATGTACCTACTTATATTGTAAATATAAATGAAGTTACTCTATTTCCAGCTTAAAATAAAATTCGGTTGTACCTACATTGAAATTGGGGGGAGGAGGTATAATAGTGGGGGGTTATCGTCTAACAAGTGGCGTAGCGTGGGTTTCTGCCACCCGGGGCGCAGACCGCCGCCCCCCCCCCCCCCCCCCCCCCTCCCCCCCCCCCCGCCCCTTATCTTTATAAGAAGACCTACACAAAAAATAGCGGAGCGAGCCCGAAATCATCATCATATCAGCCGACAGAAGTCCACTGCTGGACATAAGCCTCCCCCAAAATGGATGAGTTGGAGAGGGGGATGGATGGATGGATGGAGCCCAAAATGTTTTCTCGCTCGACTTTTCTCCTAAACACGAATCAGTTGGAGCCAGAGCTTTTTACTTATAAAACATGTGCAAAGTAACCGTAGTGTAAGCTTTGGATCGAGCAAATCAAACTTGAAATTTTTAGCACCACGTCTTAGCTGTGTTGGGATATGGCAACATTAGAAGATGGCGACAAGGTCAGAATGAAAAATATAGTTTTGCATGTTTTAAAACGTGTTTTATTGAAGAAACTCGTCATCATAACAAGCTGTGGTCAAAACTCTTTATTAATAAAAAAACATAGAGGGAGCGAAGCGAGCTCGACTTTTCTCTGTTCTACAAATTGGTTATAGACAGAGCTCAATCAATCTATATTTTACCAGAATTTGCCGCCCCTAGTAAAATGCCGCTTTTGCCGGATTTTGCCTTTTGAAGATATTAACAAAAAAAAAGTTACGATATGGTTTTTAGGTGTCCCTGATTCCATTTCACCAATTTTTGTATTTTTTGTCTGTCTGTTTGTTTGTGTGTTTTTTTGGGTGTTTGTTTGTTTGTTTGAACGAGTATCACGCAAAAACTACTGAACCGATTTAAATAAAACTTTTTTTGTTTGATAGCTTATGATCTGGCTTAAAATCTGGTATATAATTTGTGCGGACGGAGTCGCGGGTTAACGCTCGTAGTATTATATGAGCAACGTTATAAAATCCATACAAAGCATATTTTGAAACTTTTAATAAGTACGCGGTAAAAAGATCTTTAAAGAGAAAAAAGTAAATAAATACCCATATTACTATTACCACTTAACCGTTAGACAATTCTTAGCATTAGCTCATTCTTCTTACGAAGACCAGCTAGTCAAGCAAATTATCGTATAATATTACGTATGAATAAGAGTTTCCTCGGTGTATATCTTAGTTTGTGGAATAGAATGCAATGCATTAGTCAACCACAATGGAACTTTTACCGATTGTGTGATAATAAAGAGCTCAAAAACGACTCACGCGCAGTTTGTAACCTCGCTTCGATTTCCCACTGACATGTCATGCGTAGTTCTCTTTTGTTTACGTTTTAACTTAGTGATTATTTGTATAACTAACGTTTTAATTAGCCATGAAAAACCAATAATGTTGTCTATAAAATTTACTAAAAAACGTAAAAAAATTAAAAAGGTCATTCATTATTTACTATTCTTATTAAAATAATATCTATCTTCACTTTGATAATCATAGATAAGATTTAACACCAACCCGAATACAAAATTGATATAAATATATTTTTTAAGGCCAGGATATCCCGAACCACCTGTTTTTGATTAAGCTGTAAACATAGTAATATTCGTTTTTATGATTCGCAATAAATATATGTTTTAGTTTAATATACTTTCTTGATTATTCAACGGTTTAAAACACGATACTTGCAACTTGCCTCGATAAAAAAAAATCACAAAGATAGGATGTTTTTGATTGTTTTTCTTGTTTTACTTGAACATTATCAGGTTTTAAGTAACAATAATCACATTAAAAATAGGTAATAACATATCAAAGAATATTTAACGATTACTTTTTTAAATAAATGTTTTAATATTTTTAAATATCAAATTATATAAAAGATCCTGTGATCCTGCTTTCAATTAAAGTGGGATGGCTAATTGCAAACGTATGCTTGTGAGAAAGAGACGCTTGCACTGGGATAACCTGCCCTTAATACTGCTAAGCATTTGATATTAAAACAATTGACAATATTTCATTTTTAAACCACCTGTTTTTATTGAAAAATATAAAAATATGTTAAAAAATATATAGTATATAAAGTATACGTATTTTTGCGATTTAATTTTGACCTTTATAATATTTCTATTTTTAATTCACTTTTGAATTTTCTGAAAAACGTAAGATAGGCTATAATACTTTGGCCGCAATGAAATCTATATACTATTATAAAACTGTAACAGGAAGTTTGTCTGTACATTGAAGATATTAACAAAAAAAAAAGTTACGATATGGTTTTTAGGTGTCCCTGATTCCATTTCACTAATTTTTGGATTTTTTGTCTGTATGTTTGTTTGTTTGTTTGAACGAGCATCACGCAAAAACTACTGAACCGATTTTGATGAAACTTTTTTTGTTTGATAGCTTATGATCTGACTTAAAATCTGGTATATAATTTGTGCGGACGAAGTCGCGGGTTAACGATCGTTAAAAATAAAAACTATCAAATACAATAGAAAAGCCAAGCATAAGCCAAGCAGGCAAAGGAATAAAATCTCATTCAACCATTTTTATTTTTTTGGTATTTTTTAAATAACTCGAGAAATAATGGATAGGAAAATCGGATAATTTTGATATAAACTTTGAATCACATAATCTCTAAATGGTTTTCTAATTTTAGTACCTTTGTTACCTTACGTTAAAATGAAATGTTGTCAATTATAAAACTGTAAACATGTTTAATGAACTATAGCTGTTTGAATTCCTTTTTATTTCATTAATTTTAAAGGTCGGTCAAGTCAGAAAGCAATTGAAAACTTTCCAGCACAATCATATTTTTATCGTATTCAAAAGTATAAATATAGGGTTGAATTCATTGATAAATGCTAATAAACAAACATACGCTACTCTTGAAAGTCCACACTTGAAATAAAATGGTCACTGAGGAATTTTCACGCCAGATGCCATCCATTAAATATAAAATTCTATTCATATCCAGAAAATATACGATCAAAACAATTGACATTTACACTAGTTAACAACACAAACGTAGGATATTAATTTAGTCTGCGTGTCTAACCAACATATTATTTCAAACATTCGAGCAACGCTCATCTGCTTATTGCCTATTAACATTGTTAAAAATTCAAATTGAAATCCATAAAAATTTACATCCTACATACTAGGAAAAAAAACCTTCCAGTCGGTTTGACAGTTATAATTATAAAGAATAATAAAAAGTAGGAAAAAATTCGCGACACTCGAAAAACCCAATCGTGAAATAGGTTATTCTATTTTCAATCTTATAGACATAGTGTTAACGGCTACTTTGCCTTGATAGTTCGAAACTCTCATTTTTCATTATCGCGTGATAGAATGTAGCGTGTATTCAAATACGCGCTTTGTCAATAAAAGGTACGGGTTTCATTTAATATTGAAAACGTTTGAAATATCAAAACCTACAATTAATTATTATTAATAATTTATATCCTGTTTATGGTCCAGTTATTGTAAAAATCAACTGTCATTTTAAACAGGGTGAATTGTATATTATTGCTAATTCTTGAGTCGAGGGCATAAAATATTTCGTTGATAGGCCAGTATCGTTTCGGATGATCTCAAAATTATTTAAGATTTAGCACCGTTTTTTGAATTTACTTCAAATATAGTTTTTGTTGCACTCTCATTGCAACTGTAGTGTCGTATCGTTATCTCATACTGGTAAGCGTATTCCTGTCCTCCGCATGGCCAGGCTTAGCCTTGTGTGTACCGTTAAATTGTCCGTTCAGAGTTAATAATAATAAAATAATAAATATCTTGGACATTGTCACACAAATTATCTACACATTTAAAGTACCTGGACTTGTATTATGATGACTAGACAACGATATAGAATACATATATAGATACAAACATCCATGACTCGGGTACAAATATACATATTCATCATATAAATATTTGTCCCTTGCGGGATTCGAACCCGCGACCCTCGGCACAGCAGGCAGGTTCACTACAGACTGTGCTACCGGGCCGTCAAAAATGCAATGCAATGTTGTCAATGTGCAAGCCTATACCCAGATTGTTGTGAACTAATTTTAAACGTAAAGTAAGTGCTTATTGAAAATAAATATTTTCGTATTTTTTTTGTTGTATTTGTATTTGCCATCGTGTTGAAGAGATCTGTCAACCATTCTTAGATGCTTCAATACCTATGCCAGCTTCCTGATGCTTACTGTCTGTCCAAGATACAATAATAGAATACATAACAATAATACACAATGGTATCTGACAGTATGTCACTTTGTCTCCACCAAGGGTGCCTCCCTAGAGGATAAGGGAGCCAACACACTCCAATACCTATATTTCTACTGAGCTACTCATAAAAGTTGATCTTTGAAAATAATTTCCTTGCGATGATGTTTTCCTTTACCGTTTGAATGCAGTCCAATACGGACTGACATAACTTGGAAAACCTTGTTAAAGTAGAGAACTGTAATGTGTGAAATAGGAAAAATACCTTTAGCTCAGTCATTTTACGGAGTTTTGTTAGGAGGGGTGGAAAGTAATTATGAATTGGACTTTTAAACCGTAACCAGCACCATTTACTGACAAAAAGACTATATGAAAACATATTTAAAAAAAAATCGCAACATAGAAATCAAAATTGTATCTCCCAGAAGGATTTTAAATTAGTAACATTAATACCAATGCACTCATTTTAATTAGATTTAACAATATAAATTATTTGTTAGCAGTAAAATAGGCATTGAAATTTAAAAAATGAGATATGTAGACAAAAATATTAACACCATGTTTGAAGTATGTAAAATGGTAAAGCCTTAAAAGATTGCGAAAAAAAATATCATTCGTTTTTTTAGAACGAGATAAATGGTAAATTTAAAATTTGGGGCTGTTGCTGAAGTGATATTCTTTTAATTTTGGTACATTTCTAAGCTGAAATCGGCCCTTTAATACTAAACCGAAAAAAATATCAATTATTAATTAGTCCCGGCTCAAACCGTAAAATGACTGGGCTACTCGTTATCTTGCCAAAACAAATGAATTTCGAGGTCTTTCACCGACTCAAATGTCATAAATCCATACATGCATGTAGAAAAGAATTAATTGCACCTACGTATGCATGAAGAAATCATCTCTTTTGTCTCTGAATGTCAACGAACCTCTCAGGAACACAATATGTTGTTTTTTTCTGCATTTTTGTGGAACTCAATCTATAGTGATTTTTGTTCATCTCTCCAAATGCATTCTTCTTTCCAATGCATCGTACAGGGTCCTTCTTAATATGCTGACACTTTTTAAGGGGATGATCAGACCGTCGAACTGAACAACTTTCTCTATGGATCCAACATCGAAAACGCCAAAAAAATCAACTGTTTCTACAAAACTGTAAACTTAACTTGAGCCAAAATGCCACTGACAGGACATGGACAGGACAGCAGATTTTTTTTTACGATTTCTTTGTTGGTCCCATAGAGAAAGTTGTTCAGTTTGATGGTCTGAATATCTCCTTAAAAAAGTGTCCGCATATTAAGAAGGACCCTGTATTAGGCAAACGTTCTAATATGGCAAGCAGCAGCATTTTTAAAGTATTTTATTTTGTAATGTTTTTCTCAACAAAATTTTGTCCACAACCCATGATTTTCTAAATTCGAACTTATGTATTTTACATCAAGTATTTTTGACCTTTTCGAACTTTAGCCGGTATTTTTGGAACCAATGACCTTGCGCTTCCTTTTCACGTATCTAGGACGAAAATAGCAAATAAACGAGACTTAGAGAAACCAACGGAAGTATGTCAGGACCGCCCTGGAGTGCGATTTTTGAAACTCATTCTTTGAACTCTGTAGTTGAAAATGTCAATATTACTATGGAGATACGCATCTTCCTACTGCTGATTTGACATTCAAAAATCATACTCCAGGAGTGTGATTTTTTAAATTCAAATCAGCAGTAGGAAGATTCATATATCTCAATACATTTTCAACTGCTGAGTTCAACGTATGAGATTCAAAGATTTATAGTCTCTGCTTATCCTTCAGGGGAAGAGGCGTAAATTTATGCATGTAACAAATTTTATATGCAAACCAATTACGTTCTTTTATCATCATAACACAGTAGGTCAACAAAACATAAGAAGACGCATAATGCCAAATTCTGCAGCGAAACTCAAACATTAGTGTGCACTTTCTAGCCTCGCTTTCGGCATTGCGCAACTACGAGATGGTCTTCCAAACGGTCTCTGATGTAAGATGTTATGTAATGGACCTCATTTAGCGATCGGTGCGATTGATTCGTACAGGGTGACTGGGCGAATGAAATGGTTCTTTGGACAGGAGAATGAACATTTGGGCTTGAATCGTGTTCGGGGAAAGGGGAATGAACATTAACCAAAATCTATTCAGTTATGGTATTTCGTGTGATTTTGAAGAGTTCTTTCAAGGTCATTTGGGCTTTAAGGTTGGTTGAGGAAAGATGAATGCATAATTATTTGCTGGTTAGGGGAGTGGGAATCAACACATGGGCTTGAATTGTGTTCAGGGAAAAGGGGTAAATGTTTGGGCTTGAGAGATGTTTAGGGAAAGAGGTCTGATTATTTGGGCTTGATTAATGTTTGATGAAATGATGGTGTGTATGAACATTTGGGAATAGAGTGTACGCGTTAAACTGGCATCCGTAATTTTGATAGATCTATTACTTACTTTAATTATACAATTTCAATCTAAAGATGTGTCTTTAAGAAATGATAATAATAATAGAGCTTGGGTTAATTTGTACCACAAATAATACGTCCTAGTACCTACTAGGACGTATTATTTGTGGTACAAACAGGTATTACGAACAAAAAATATAAACAGGTACAAATAGGTTTTTGTAAGTTATATTATTTACACAAATTAGGACAAAGTATGATCTTTTAAATGGACGACCCGATTGCAATGCCGGACTGACAAACCAGGGTTCTGGCTTCGGTCATGGATGTTATGTATTTGTGCACATGTTGTTTAATGACTCCCGTAATAAAAGTTGACCGTCACGGGACGCCCGGCAGAAAAGAAACTTCCGCAGCTAAAAGCAAAAATAAAATAAAAAATAAAAATAAAGTTTCATTTCAAAAAAGCCTAGTTGCTTAAAGTACTTATTAGTTTCATGGCTTAAAGGGATTGATTATTACCATTTATATGTTTGTTATGTTATTTATTCAATCAATCAATCAATATTTATTACTTTTTCATGTGGTTCCTATAGAAAAGTGTTCTTAAAAATATTTTACAAATTCCTGACATGAACCCTGTGAGGGCACAGCAAATAAAAATAAGAATATTAGAATAGAATATTTTTAGAAATAACAATTAGAATACAAAACAATACAATACAAGTGGCGACGGGTTCACTCCCCGTCACACTCGACAGAGTTTCGGTACTACTAGTGAAACGTGGATGTTCTAAGGTTTCAGAATATCTCTGACTACTCCTCGGGGAATATAGTCGTGAGCATATGCTATGCTTAATTAGAATATTTTTTATTTTGCATGCTACGTACGTATACTCTCTATTCCCAAATGTTCATTCCCCTTTTCCTGCATAGCTAGCATGCCACCCACGACAAAGCGTTTAAACGAGAAAAACGTCATGCGCGCTCTTTCTGGCCTACGTAAAATAATAAAGATGGAGGCACATCTCGAGTTTTGTCGTTTTCTCGGGGGTGGCATGCTAGCTAGGCTGAACATTGTTCAATCCCAAATATACTAGGCATGGCAACTTTGCATGAAATGGTAAGTAATACTTAGTTTTTGTTGCTTTTTTCGAATTATTTTTGGAACACCGTTTATACTCAATCTTCAGTAGCGTGTTTATTTTTTGTGTCCGATACGGGTATCCGATAAATTCATCACGACCGAGCGATTGTATAATAATTTTACTAGTTTTGAGGAAATCATTCGGAAGTCGTATTGACCTTGTCCCACAAAATCGGACAACGATGCTTTTATATTCTCTTACATTACACAATTTTTTAGGGTGCTGTGTGGGATTCAGCCTATTAAAAGTGTCTCTAAGGGCCTCTACGTTTTGGACCTGTGTCCCCACGCAAGCCTTCGAAAGGTCCGGGCTACGGCCCGTGAAATACCTGCTGAGATCATTGACGTACCAACTACCGGACGTAGGATCCACGCTCAAAAGTGTCCGAACTAAAAGAGCACCAAAACATATATAAAGAGAACCAATTACGCAACAGTTTTCGTTTGACCAGCCGGCTACGCGCAGTACCGCGATGCGGTAAAAACTACGCAAGCAAAATGAACAATAATTTCTGCAATTTTAATGTTTATATTAATATACACTTTGCCGTGTGGTGTCGGCTATGAATAGCACCATCCCATTTTCTCCCGTGGGTGTCGTAAAAGGCGACTAAGGGATCTACTGAAGGATGGGCAGCAGCATCCTCTGAGTACACACATTGATTCGATCCAACTGCGATCGCCAACCCGCCTGCCAAGCGTGGCGATTATGGCATATCCCCTCCATTTTGGGGGAGGCTTATGTCCAGCAGTGGACGTTTAATGGCGGATATGATAATGATGATTATTATACACGTAGTTAAGTTTGTGTAGGTTAGTCTCGGACACTTTTTTCGAGAATTTTGTACTAGACCCGGCGACCATTATATTGTATGTCAATGGCTGAGATACATAATAATAAATCTTTATTTCAGTCAAATTCGATCTATTTGTTAGAATTAGAATACCCCATACGAAGATCATCTAGTGGGTTTCGAACGAAGCGACTAAGGGATAAGGTATCGTCGAAGATGTGTAAGACGCCTGAAGGAATTAGTCTCCACTAATGACACTCGACTGGGTTGCTATTCAAAGTCGGACACCACATGGCACGTAGTTATAAAGGGTGAAAGGAAAAGTATCATTAATCTTTAAAACACATACTCTACCAATCAAACTGAACAACTTTTACTAAGGGAGCAAAACAGACAAAAAAAATCTGGTGTTCCATACTAAACTGCAATGCCTACTCGACGCAAACGTATGGAATAGCTGTTTTTTTTTGGGCTGACAGGTTTGCTCCCATAGTAAAAGTTGTTCAGTTTGATTGGTAGAGTATGTGGTTAAAAGGTTAATGCTACTTTTCTTTACACACTGTATAGTAAGCATTGAAACTCCATACAAAAGACATAAACGAGTCTGATAACCGTTTAAGCTTGAAACTTTTTAAATCATTCACATTATCTGTTGACTTTCCATATTTAATAATAAGTCACAAACGGTTTTCACACGAAACCTTTAAAAAAAACTTTTGAATACAAAAACAAGACAGTATATTTATATAAAAAGTAACAATAGGTAATAATTTCTACGTCTTCTGCCCGTGGGATCAAGAGACGACGGGTGAAAACATAGTTTCACTGATGACAAACAAAAAAACTGATAAACCATGGGAATATAGTATTGTTTGTAGGAAAGTGCTGTGGGGAGTTGTGAAAAATGTAATTAATATTTTATAATGCGTTTATTTTATTCATTAATAAAATAAGATTAGAGGAAAACTTTTACGTAATTATGTAACAGAGGATGTTTCTTTGTTTTGTAGGGTTCCGTACACAAAGGATGAAAATGGGACCCTATTACTAAACCTACGTTGTCCGTCCGTCTGTGCTACCTATTCAGGGCTGTAACTTTTGAACCGTCAAAGCTAGATAGTTGAAATTTTTACAGAATGTGCGTTATTACGGCGGATTTGCTAACAAATAATAAAAATGTCCAAAAGTTGGGTCATTAAGGTCAAATGTCATTAAGGGGAGTCTCATTTGACGGTCCGGTAGCACAGTCTGTAGTGAACCTGCCTGCTGTGCCGAGGGTTGCGGGTTCGAATCTCGTAAGGGACAAATATTTATATGATGAATATTAATATTTGTACCCGAGTCATGGAAGTTTGTATATATATATGTATTCTATATCGTTGTCTAGTCATCATAATACAAGTCCAGGTACTTTAAATGTGACTAGATAATTTGTTTGACAATGTCCAAGATATTTTTTTTTTTCATACGAACTAATTTTTATCGCTCTGTGGTTAAAACGATAATATATTCAAGCGTCAAACTTGGTGTGATTCTACAGCAAACTACAGTATAACATCAAATAATAAAAACCGGTGTTTTTGTGAGTGGTGTTGAGCTGAGAAAACATTAAAAAAAATAGCACCGATATCCTATATTTATATAGTATATGTATAGTAGTGACATGGAACCCTCGGTGCCCAAGTCAGACTCGTACTTGACCAGTGTTAGTAACATTATGCACGATTTGGTTAGTACCTACGTAGGTAAATATGGTAATTCCCAAAATATGTTTCGTCGCGATTTGTACACGAAAAATAAAAAATAATCCTTTATTCATTTGTTCATAATCCATTTAAAGAAAAAGCGCTTAGTCATTTTGACAACGTTCCGGTCATCAAAAGGGCCGACCTTCCATCAACAGTGCGTTGATCTCAGTGCATTGTCACGGTGGTCGTGATTCGTGATCTTGTAACCATGAACCGGGTTCGGATCTTTATCAATGTATTGGTTCAATCTGATACCTTTCAATGCGGCCAAAAACCAATGTCAGACAGAAATTCTTTGTTTATGTATCAATGACTAATTCGGACTTTTGGTTCGGGGGGAGGCCTCCCGGCATTAATATGGTATTTGACAGCATGTAAAATATAGGATCTATTAAAAATAAAAAAAAATAAAATTAATCAATTCATCCGTATTGAACATGAATTTTGTAAACCAACTATTTAATACAGTTTTTTGAGAGTTACGCGGTTATTATTTAATCTAGAATTAAACCAACAAACAATTTAGTCAGGAAAAGGATATTTTAAGAGAAAATCGACAAAGAATATTAGATTACACACCAAGGGCAGGAAATTAAGATAGGTCTCAGATCTCATGTAATTGTTGACCGAAGTGACTAACGTAGAACAGTTTTTAAAAACCTGTCAAATACCCTAATCAATATGAATAAAATTGGTGTATAAATGGATAAATCCCCCAACTATTCACCCTTTGAATACATTATACAATAAAAAAATAGAAGAAACAGAGACGAATATAAGCTAAAATACACCAAAATATTTTCTACATGTTGTAAAAAGATTCCGCCACAATTCAGAATACAGAACATACAGCAAAAAAAATTTGGTGTTAGGGGAAGGTAATGCATCAGTTCATTGATTGGTTGAAAATATTTTCTTTTATTCGATAAAACTTTTGTCTTCTTCTGTGTATTCCTGTTTTTTCTCTTAGTTTTCCTTCGCCGTTTGAGAGCTGTAGTAGGCGGTATTACTTACAAAAGTTAGAATAACGTGCATTAATACACAAAAACCACAAACACACCACACCAAACATACCACAAAGTACTATAATTATAATTACTACCGTAAATAAAAATAAAGTATCTTTATTGAAGTAAAATAATATCAGTATCATTATAAAATAATCGAATCCGCAACGCAGGCTTCGTCAAATATTAATCACATATATCTATATCCGTTACAAGCTTCGTCAATGGCAGCACACAAGATAAAATCAGTATGCAAGCTTCGTCAGACTATCACTATCTTAATCTAAAGGCACTGCCCTGGATGGCCAGAGAAATTTTCTGCACCAGAAAGGCTCCCGAGTGTGGGTCCCCCCCTTTAGTCCGCATTCGCTGCCCTATCACCCTAAGTCCCAACGACCCCCCAAGGGCCTCCAGTCTCAAAAGCGGCTGGCACGAAATCATACCCTTGCTCCAGGTTGGCATATATCGTCCGCTTTAGCCTCGCTGCCCGCTCTGCGGCAGAGCCAGCGACGCGCATTGTCCGTCTCAGGTAGGATGGAGCAAACGTGCTGACACAGGTCGCGTCCCAAATCAGGCAACGCCCCGTTTGCCAGGGGATCAAGGTCAGGCCATCGGGACGCTTACCATCATCATATCATCATCATATCAGCTATTATACGTCCACTGCTGGACATAAGCCTCCCCAAAATGGGGGGGATTTGCCATAATCGCCACGCTTGGCAGGCGGGTTGGCGATCGCAGTTGGATCGAATCAATGTGTGTACTCATAGGATGCTGTTGCCCATTCTTCAGTAGATGCCTTAGTCGCCTTTTACGACACCCACGGGAGGAAATGGCATGGTGCTATTCATAGCCTAAAACCACACGGCAAAACGGGGCTTACCATCGGTGCGGCTTAAACCCGGGGGCTCCAATATACACGGCACGTCAACCGAAACAAGTGCACGGCGAATTATGTCGTTGAGGGCTTGGTGTCGGTGACATCTACCAGCACACCGCTGGCAACTCAACCCATGGTGGCCATTTTCCTCCACCCACCTACCACAAATGCACCGCAGAAATCCTCAACGTATCATTGTACAGCAGTGTCCCCATTTTTGGGAAGGAAGCGCATGCAACCAAGCAGTAAATTCTGGCTCGGAAACTGCCTTCAAACGCGAAACATACCGTAAATAATACTTATTTATTGTGCCATGAACGAAACAAATACTCCGAGCCATGAACTTGATATAATTATATTGACATGCAAATGACATTATTCAATGACAGTTGGCATTCTTTTGTATTTAAGATTAGTTTATTATTTATATCAGGGATTTGAAATTAAATAAGATAAAGAGCAGAGATACCAAAGTGATTTAAATATAGAAATTCCATACAAGAGACATAAACGAAACCGAAATATTTTAATACATTAAACTGCTTGTTTAATGTATATTTCGATATTTTTATTGAAATCAGAATGAAAAATAGTATATAACCTCGAAAAATGACATAAAATCTGAGACTTTACTTACTTTCCCGCCCTCGGCGTATAATCTACTATCAACACCAGAATTTTTTTTTAAACTATTATGTGAAACATGAGACGCAATATATATAATATATAAATAAATCGATGTTTATAAATAGGTACTCTTAAAAAAAGCCCATAAAACATTTTAGTTGTCTTTTCTGTTAACTACTAAAAAACTTAGTAGAGCAACAACAAACGACAAAACGAGCACAAAAATTACACAACCGATAAATTATAATGACATTTATTTACACTTCAAAGTGACATAATAATTGTTATTTAAAGATACTATGTTGTAACCATTACATAAGGTTACATTATGAGATTGTTTTGACCAATAACCGTTGACTTGACCCTATCTAAATGATGGTTAACCTGTTTGAACTTCCTATATTTATGATCGGCGGCGTACATTATCCTACTAATATTATAAATGCGAAAGTTTGTGTGGATGGATGTTTGTTACTCTTTCATGCAAAAACAACAGAACGGATTTCGATGAAATTTGGCATACAGATAGACCATGGCCTGGGTTAACACATAAAGTACGTTTATTTGGGTAACGCAGACGAAGTCCCGGGCAACAGCTAGTAATAAATAAACTACAGTTTATAATATTGCAACTATCGCTTCGGACGAGACTTTTGTGAATAAGAAGTTCCTAATACCTTATCTGACAGTTTGATATATTTTGTATGAAAGATATAACAATATATGAGTCACGTTGCAGGTTCTGACGCGAGCACTCGTCTCGCGTGGATTTCGTGCGTCGCGTTTTTGCCTGCCACGAGGCTCCGCAATCCTCAATCTGTTCTTGTTCTTAACCAAAAACAATCCCTGAGATTGGGATAGATTCTTCCATAAACACTTGACACTGGCGGAAATGCAGTGCTAACACACAAGCAAGAGTCCATTAATGATATATAAAAAATATATATAATATATTATATCTATACTTCATTTCAAATAAAGACAACAAGATTTCTGATTCCTATATAGCTTTCTGGTCAATTCTGATTAGCAAATATAATTAATTTAGCAGAAAGATATCTAGACATATCTTGAACGTTACTGAAGCTGTTCTAAGAATAAGTGAGAGAAAGTGTTTCAAATCTCTGTTAGTGTAATTCAAAATAGCCTTAAATGTTCGTTGCTATTTGAAATGGAGTATAGATATTGCGGAGCCTCGAACGTGAACCCGAGACTCAAACGTGAACCGCGCGAACACCATGCGAAAAACAACTGCTCGCGGCAAAACCTGCAACGTGACTCCGTCAGATAAGCTATTAGCAACTCTGGATAATTTCTTGATTTCTTATCTGACAGATGGTTTTACATGTTTCATATCAAAGATAAAATGTCAAAAAATCTGTTAGATAAGCCGTCACCGCCTACCAATCTTCTTTCACTATTTCCTCTACCCTAAGGTTGTCTGGAAGAAATCGCTTTTTAGCCTTAAGTCCGCCTGTTTTTGTGCCTTTCGTATTTCCTGATTGTTTGCTCTCTGTATACTATGGTTTTTGGTGTCAAATAAAGTATGATTGATTGATTGATTGGGATAAGCTTCAGCCTACTTGATCACAATTTGTCCGATCCGCCCTACCCCGCCGACTGGAGTGCGAAAGAGACAACTGCAGCTCGTACCGATTTTATCTACATAAAATAGACGAAATCAGCACTTCGTATTCCCCTGTTTCCTCCTCCAAAACTAAAAAGATTTTAATAATTCTTTCAAGAATAAAATGAGAAAGAATTTGACTATGTCTCTATGATTTGATTTTTTTGTTTATATTCGTCAAATTTGTTTGCTGGATATCTGAAAACGGGCGGTAAAATTTGACATTTTTGAAGGTCCCTAGTTCTTACAGTAATTAATTATCTAATACAAAAAAGCAAAACTGAAGGTGGTTTCAGTCCATACAAAACTTTGACGCACTATACGCGTAGACGGAATGAATAAAAGTAATATTTTAATACATATGGAAAAATAGTTTAGAAAATCTAGTTGCTGCGTCACAAATTACATTTGCAATTTATTATATAATTGCGAAAATATATAGCTTTTAAAATTTTGTATGGAAATTGCAAAGCTTTATATCTTCGCAATTATATTATAAATTGTAAATGTTATTTGTGACGCGGCATCTACATTTTTCTAAACTATTTTTCCATATATAAAATATTACTTTTATTAATTCCGTCTACGCGTATTGTGCTTCAAAGTTTTGTATAAAATTGTCCCCTCTTCAACCACCATAAAATCACTTTTCTCGTGTACCTAGTTGTGATCTCATATTCGATTTTGACTGTTTTACGAGCTCTCCACGCGACTTCTAACTTTACATCTTTTAACATGAGCTCAAGAAATATCTCATATTAATCTCTCGAATCCATTCTTGATTCTCACGCTTATGATAAGCTTATAACGGTGCACACGGATTTAACTCTTACATAATAGGTGCTGTTATGCAGTATTATTTTATGTTTATGGTAAAAATTTACAGTTAGTTATTGGTCAACTGCATAATTTTACGGATTTCGAGGCCTACGGGCCGGTGCATTGCTATGCAACTTAAGTGGAAGTTTTCGTAAAAAATTGGTTTTAACTTATGTTTAATCTGTAAAAAATTTCACAAAATACATTTAAAAATTCACTTGATGTAGTGAAGTCAGTGAAAACGGCAACACTGGCGCGTTCGTTACGGAATTTACGGAGTTTTTTTTTAATCGAATTTTTATTGTTTATAGTATGTTTTGGTTCGTAAAATTGGTGTTGCTTAATCAGGGTGAAATTTTATTGATATCATTAGCATCCTTTTAAACTAAGAGTCCACCCATCAACTGAACAACTTTTACTATGGGAGCAAACCGATCGGAGCAAAAAAAATCAGCTGTTGCATACATTTGAGTCGCGAACTCGCGCGTCGACATTGCAGTTTAGTATGGAACAGCTGATTTTTTATTTGCTCCGATCGGTTTGCTCCCATAGTAAAAGTTGTTCAGTTTGATGGGTAGACTCTTAGTTTAAAAGTTCAGTGAAATATGATGGTTTATGGGTCGTATACAGGAAAAGTGTTCCATGATTTTAACGCGGCAAAGCGATCGGTTCACCTCTTTCCTGTGGACTTCCGCGTTTCCTGCGACTTTCGATTGTCTCCAAAAACTCCAAAGAAGCGTCAAAACGTCGAACACCAACTTTTTGTTAGGCTTGACGACAATGAAGATTTTGTTTTACTAGAAGATTTGGCATAAAGATCTTGTAACCGGGCAAGTATATAAATTTATATTAAAAAAAAATTACGGAATTTACGAATGTGTGTGGCGACCCATACGAAATGTAAGTTAGGAGACTTGCATTCGGAACAGTTTTTTTTTTCGAGCGGAATTAAATCTGATCAGGAACTCCGTTTTGAACAAAATTTCAAACGGAAAAGTTCTGAATTTGTTTGGTAGGTTGTTGAGTTTGTATGGATTAGCTGCCTCCGGAATCCTGAATTGGAATTCCAACCGTTACGGAATGCCACGTGTCTGGATTAAATGGCCGTATCTTTTGAACCTCAATAGGCAGTGAATTCATAGAAAATGTATTATTATAATTATGAGGGTAGCCCAGTCACTTTACGGAGTTTTGTTAGGAGAGGTGGGAAATAATTATTAATTGGAATTGGACTTTTAAACTGTAAGCGGCACCATTTAGTGACAAAAAAGACTCTGAAAACATATTAAAAAAAAATTCGCTACGCAACGTAGATATCAAAATTGTGAGTCCCAGAAGGCTTTTAAATTCAAAATATTAATACCAATGCACTTATTTGAATTAGATTTACCAATATACATTATTATTAAACAATAAAATAGGCATACAAATAAAAAAAAAATGAGATTTTTGTTAGAAAATACGAATGTATTTTTCAAAACCTAAGTTGAAAAAAATATTTACACCATGTTTTAAGTATGTATAATGGTAATGCCTTAAATATGTGCAAAAAAATTACCATCAGGTTTTTTATAACTAGATAATAACAAAATTTTTAATTTCGAACTGTTGATGACGGGATTTTTTTTAATTTTGGTTTCTTTCGAAGCTCAAATAGGCTCTTGAATACTATACCGAAAAAAAAATATCAATTATTAATTAGTCCCGGCTCAAACTGTAAAATGACTGGGGTTTCATATAAGAAACGAATTTTTATTTCAAATTTTTTTGTTTTTACTCTATAGTAAAAACAATAATACAACTGAATTTAAATAATGCAATACAGGGTGTAAGTGACAGCCTAGTAAATACTGAAACGGTGAACTCGGACCATCAAACTGAACAACTTTCACTATGGAGCCTACCTCAGGAAACGCGAAAAAATCTGCTGTTCCATACGTTTTAGTCGGGTAGGGACAGCAGTTTTGTATGGAACAGCTGATTTATTTTCGCGTTTCCTAAGGTAGGCTCCAAAGTGAAAGTTGTTCAGTTTGAGGTCTGAGTTCACCGTTTCAGTATTTGCTAGGCTGTCACTTACACGCTGTATAGAGCATACTTTAATTTAAAGAAAACCCGGCCAAGTGTGTCTCGCTCGCGGTAAGCATCTCAGAAATTGTTTTGGTACGGAGCCCTCGGTTCGCAAGTCCAACTCGCACTTGGCATTTTTTTTTAATAATCTATAATTACGTAAAATGCAAACATCGCCTTAAGAGATTTCACTGCCACGCGCAGTGGCATGTGACTGCACATACAAACACACGTGCTCTCTTTCACTCTCGTCGCAATGCGTATTTCCTTCCCCCTCGCACCAGTAGTGTCATTGACATCCAGGTTTCTTAGATGTACTTATTAAAGTTTTCCGATTGTATGGCTTACGATAAATGAAGGAAATTATTATTGAAAATGAATGGAGACGTTGTTATTAGCGGTATTACTTATACAACGTGTTAGCAAAATAAGCGCAGAAATTTAAAACCATATTTATTGATGATTGATGATTGAGCAACAATACAGGGTGTAACAAAACACTCTAGTGATCTGCTAGTGATATTAAAAGGGGTGATCATCCTTCATTTTCAGAAACGCGCATTAGATTTAATCCTCCATTATATCTCTTGCTAGCTCTTACTACGTCAACAAGACACAAAGTGACAGCAAGACAGCCAAATCATTTTACGGTTTGAGCCGGGACTAATTAATAATTGTTTTTTTCTTTCGGTATAATATTGAAGAACCAATTTGAGCCTGAAATGTACCAAAACTAAAAAAAAATCACGTTTGTTCAATCAATCAGTTCCAATTTTAAAATTTAGCTCTTATCTCGTTCTAAAAAATCTGACGGTAATTTTTTTTTGCACATATTTAAGGCTTTACCGTTATACATACTTCAAACATGGTGTAAATATTTTTGTCTACTTAGAAGGTTAGCTTGTTTTTCAGGAGCATCGAGGTGAACAGGGCTGGTTCTCTTTAAAAAAAAAATCATTTTTAAAGCTAACCAAACTAAAACAACTTAAGGTGGTTACAGAGGGGTCAATTTTATATAAAACTTTGACGCACAACAAGCGTAAACGGTATTAATATAAGTAACTTTGTATATATGGAAAAATAGTTTAGAAAATCTAGATGCCGCGTCACAAGTAATATTTGCAATTTATAAAATAATTACGAAGATATAAAGCTTTGAAATTTTTCATACAAAATTTTATCGCTCCTTCATCGAGAGCCATTAAAGTGTTAAATTTAGTTTTAATGCAGCTTCCTGAAGCTGATGTTTTTAACAATAGTCCTCATTTGTTTTATAGTTATGCAATATCTGTTATCAATAATTTATAAGTTAACTATTTGGTTCTGATCTCATTTAAATAAGTATTACAATTAGTAGTAGTTATCTTATGTATTTTTAGCATGTAAGTATTTTGGAAATTGCTCTGTAAATTTACATTTGATTTTTAAAATAAATAAATCAGGCATCAGAAGTAATTAGTTAGGTATCTTATCACCCCAAGAACTTAAGTTCATGACAGACATTTTAAACCTTATTTCAATGAAGAAATTCTATCATTCACGCTTGATCAACTATGTACATTTATAATATACTAGCGTTAACCCGCGACTTTGTCCGCACAAATTATATACCAGATTTTAAGTCAGATCATTAGCTATCAAGCAAAAAAAGTTTCATTAAAATCGGTTCAATAGTTTTTGCGTCATGCTCGTTAAAACCAACAATTAAACAAACAAACAGACGGACAAAAAATCCAAAAATTGCTGATATGGAATCAGGGACACTTAAAAACCATATCGTAACTTTTTTTTTTGTTAATATCTTCAATGTACAGACACTTCTGTTACAGTTAACCCGCGATCCGCACAAATTATATACCAGATTTTAAGTCAAATCATAAGCTATCAAACAAAACAAAGTTTCATCAAAATCGGTTCAGTACTTTTTGCGTGATGCTCGTTCAAACAAACAAACAAACACCCAAACAAACACACAAACAAACAGACAGACAAAAAATCCAAAAATTGGTGAAATGGAATCAGGGACACCTAAAAACCATATCGTAACTTTTTTTTTGTTAATATCTTCAATGTACAGACACTTCTGTTACAGTTAACCCGCGATCCGCACAAATTTTATACCAGATTTTAAGTCAGATCATAAGCTATCAAACAAAAAAAGTTTCATCAAAATCGGTTCGGTAGTTTTTGCGTGATACTCGTTCAAACAAACAAACAAACACCCAAACAAACAGACAGACAAAAAATCTAAAAATTGGTGAAATGGAATCAGGGACACCTAAAAAACCTTTCGTAACTTTTTTTTGTTATTATCTTCAATGTACAGACACACTTCTGTTACAGTTTTATAATAGTATAGATAGATAGATAGATAGATATCAGTTTACCTATTATATGCTTTCAATTCAGAATGCATTCGCTTTCTCAAGACCTCTTGACCCACAATAATCTTAGAAGTTCAATATAGTGTTTTAATAAAATCAGAACATTTAGATTGGTTCTACCTTCTCGGAGACTAGGTTGAGATTCTGATGCGTCTTTTGTATGGATTTCGACAAACGGAAGTTCGAACTAACAAATTAAAAACGTTTCTATTCGAGTAGCTTTAATGGACGTACCGTATAGTGGGTTAGCAGGGGAAGAAATTCACAACTGATATAAAACTAGGAAACTCTAGATTGACCCACAGAAATACTGCATTAGAAATCGTATACCTAAGGTCCAGCACACACAGATGGAATTGCGATCCGGAATTCTGAATCAGGATTCAGTGTTGTCAACTATGGTTACAAAAAATACTAGAGTGCTGTTTAAAAAATTCCTAAAATAAAAATGTATAAAACGCCAAAAGTTGCATTTTAAGTATTTATTGAAAAGAGAGTAAAAGGTTAGGCTTTTGCCCAGCAGTGGGACATTGAACAGGCTACGTAAAAAAAATTAAAACGAAACAAACAATTTCTATACATGATAATTTCTATCATGTGATGAGGTCATGACGGTACGATGATGATTTGTAAATTGTATTTATATATTATGCAACTATATCAAAAGACTATCGATAGTTTTAACATTACACATAATCTGCATACAAAATGGCATGAACAATTATCACACAAGCTATTTTTGAGCGTAGGCGATTTCGCAACTGTACCGCAACGACGTCGCAACTGCACCATCACGATACGGTATTGTTCCATCAACGCCTACGCTCAAAAATCACTTGTGTGATATGAATGTAAATCTATAAAAAATGCCACAAGACATAAAAAAATCGCTAGATCTAGTGAAAAAGTCTCTGAAAGCGGCAACACTCCATCCGGAACCAGTTCCGAATCAGGTTTATTCCGTATGTATTTGGCGGAGCTTAGTCGCCTCGTACGACACCCATGGGAAGAAACCGCAAGTTAAAGCTAGTACGAAATACAATGAACCAAAAATACACGAAATACAACTTTTGTCCACACTTTCACAACACTGTCCTTTCATGTAATATTATACAATACTAAACAGTTTATTTGTATGTCTGTATGCTGTAATTTAGACATAGTATAGTATTATAATTTTTAATGAATATTTATTAGTTGCGTGAAACACTGTCACGGTCGGGTTATATAAAACACATTGTAACTAAGTATAATAGTTTCGTGTTATGTACACATTTTTGACATTCATTACACTTAAGTAAGAATGTAGGAAATTTTTCGCATGCATGCATATGCTCACGACTTTTTTTCCCCAATGGGGTAGTCAGAGATATTCTGAAAGCTCAGAACATCCACGTTTCACTAGTAGTAACGAAACTCTGTCCAGTGTGACGGGGAGTGAGCCCGTCGCCACTTGTAATTGACAGTAGGTACAATACATGCCTCTAAATTGAAGCATGCCGGTCACCTCTCCTCCTGAAATTTTTCGCATTTTTACGAATTAGATGTGTTACAATAAAAACACAGCTAAAGTGTATTTTTATTTATTTATATTCCAGGCGATTTTTGAAACTCATACTTTGAACTCAGCAGTTGAAAATGTCATTTTTTAATATCTATATCTTATATCTATAAATAATATCTTTCTAATGCTTATTTGATATTCAAAAATGTGCGATTTTTGAAAGGACAATATGCCATGTACCTATAAGTTTATCTAACTTATGTACGTAATACCGACTGCTCTCAAACGGTGAAGGAAAACATCGTGAGGAAACCTGCATACACTGAAGAATAAATTGCGATGTGTATGTGAAGTCTACCAAATGAGATTCAAAAATCTCACTCCAGGTAGAACCTCATATCTTGTATCGAGCTCTCTCGAGAAAATCAAATAAAAATCAATAATCTTAGTTTCATCTCCTTTTTACAATTTATAATTGAATTATTATTATTATGTGTTAGGTACATATGCTAATAAACTGTTTTTATCTATCTATCTACAGGATGAAATTAATATCATTAGCATTAGCATCCTTTTAAACTAAGAGTCTACCCATCGAACTGAACAACTTTTACTATGGGAGCAAACCGATCGGAGCAAAAAAAAATCTGCTGTTGCATACATTTGAGACGCGAACTCGCGTGTCCAGATTGCAGTTTAATATGGAACAGCTGATTTTTATTTTCTCCGATCGGTTTGCTCCCATAGTAAAAGTTTTTCAGTTTGATGGGTAGACTCTTAGTTTAAAAGGATGCTAATCATATGAATTTCACCCTGTATATGCACCTTTTTCTAACTTTTGTACATATTACCCAAAGTCTTCTTTAAAATACCTATAGAAGTCTTTGGTCATATCGCTTACTACAGCCACAGTATAATATTTTGAATCAATCAGTGAACTTAGTTTAAAAGGATGCTAATGATATCAATTTCACCCTGTATCCAATAAGATTCATCAATCATTTTAAAGTACGATCCACGATTTCGAACACAAACTCTTGGTTTTGTTCTTCTGTGGTAGTTGTAAATGATACAAGACTGCAAAAAAATTATTAACTCGTTATTAGCCCAGTCATTTTACGGAGTTTTGTAAGGCGGGGCAGAGACTAATTATTAATTGGACTTTTAAACTGTAACCGACACCATTTCGTGACAAAGAGACTATCTTAAAATGTATTTCAAAAAAATGCGCTACGCAACATAGAAATCAAAAGTTTGTGTCTCGGAAGGATTTGAAATTAATAATTTTAATACCAATGCACTCATTTGACTTAGATTTAACAGTATAAATTATTTTAGAGTAATAAAATAGGCATTGAAATTTAAAAAATGAGTTATTTATTAGAAATTACGAATGCATTTTTCAAAACCTTCTAAATAGACAAAAATATTTCCACCGTGTTTGAAGTATGTATAATGGAAAAGCCTTAAATAGGTGCAAAAAAAATACCATTTGAATTTTAAAATTGGAACTGTTGCCGACGTGATTTTTTTTAATTTTGGTACATTTCTAGGCTCAAATTGTCTCTTTAATAGTATACCGAAAAAAGAAACTATTATTAATTAGTGCCGGCTCAATCCGTAAAATGACTGGGCTATTATGTTATAAGTTATGACTCACTATTTCTTCAAAGTATGAGTTTCAAAAAAGTAATACATTTTTTTTTCTCATTATCCCTATTAGGTTCAACATCCTTAGACTCAATGATAGCGTTGGGCAACATGTCATAAAATACCTCTATTGTTTTTGACCTACTCTTATACAGTAATAGGTATGACATCGATTATAATACGCACACACCCACATATACACATTCACATGCACACACGTACAGTACACACACCAACACACGTGTATAAACACAACACGTTTTCGCCATTATACTGGATATGTCGCATAAAAACGAAAGTAAACGCTACGGATTTGTGCTCTTAAGTTTGTAGACCAGTTAGAGCGTAGCGATATGCAGCGAGTTGTCTGACTTGATTGCAGGCGGAGGACAGTCGCCTTTTGGTGGCTTTTTCCGATTCAGTTTGCATAGAATGTGCTGCCATCTATTAAATACTTCGCAGAACTATGAAAAAAGGATTTCATTGTCTATGTCAATGTCTAATTGACCAATTCACAAAATGGCTACCTATCTTGCGTAATGTGCGGGTTGTTTGTAGTTTTCGTTCAATTTCGTGCAGATTTAGTGATGTTCTGGAGTTTCTGTTGTTCTCTTACCAATGTTTAGATTACAGGAATAGTAAGGATACTGGAATTTCACTCGATCGGTGCGGGATTGAACGAAAACTAGCATTCAAAACAATAATATCCATCGGTATGAGTAGATATAGTATATAAGTAGGTATGTATAATATAGGTTGAATTATTGTCGGTGAAACATAGATGGCGCTAGCTAGCCTTCAATTTGACATAATGTGGATACACAATGTTGGCACGAGTGGGTTCTCTTTTCTAATATACTTATATTACTCTTTGCTTGATTGTCACTGTCAACCATCACTGTCCGCCACACACAGACGGAATTGCGATCCGGAATCCTGATTCAGGATTTAGTGTTGTCAACTATGGTTACAAACAATACTAGAGTGCTGTTTAAAAAATGCCTAAAATAAAAATGTATGAAACGTCAAAAGAATGACAATAGCATTTTTAAGTATTTATTTAAACGAAACAAACAATTTCTGATGAGGTCATCGTTACGATGATGATTTGTAAATTTTATTTTAATATTATGCAACTATATCAAAAGACTATCGATAGTTTTAACATTAGACATAATCTGCATACAAACTGGCATGAACCATTATCACACAAGCTATTTTTCAGCGTAGGCGATTTCGCAAAACTATACCGCAACGACGTCGCAACTGCACCATCACGCTACGGTATCTTTCCATCAATGCCTATGCTCAAAAATCACTTTAAAATATGCCACCTAAGACATCAAAAAATCTTTAGATCTAGAGAAGAAGTCTCTGAAAGCGACAACACTCCAACCGGAACCAATTCCGAATCAGTTTTATTCAGTATGTATGTGGCGGACCTTAGGGGCGTCCATAAATTTTTATATTTTCACCTCTTTTTCTTATATAGTCACTGATGTTTCCCGTCTCATTTCCTCTTTACATAGATTTTTCATTGAATGACCTTCATTTGACCTCCATGTAAATAGAAAATGAGATGGGAAACATCAGTGACGTCATAAAGGTCATAGATTCTGGCTTCAAAAAAGTGTTTATAGTGCACTCTCCACCTCTGTAGGTATTTTAAACTTCTTACCTATGCCCATGGGCATAGGTATAAGACTTTACCTACGCCTACCTCTATGCCTAGGACTAGGAAGCTGGCATAGGTATTGATGATTCTAATATCCTTGGCCTATGCCCCATAAAAATTTAGCATCGAATAGCGGACACATTCCACTGGAATACCAACCTTATAATGAGGTCATAACGTTCATCTTTCATTCATATTTGGATTCTTTTGATGATTTCATAACCCTTTCTCTGGCTATAAAAAAGATTCTCAAAAAGACATTCAAATTATTATTGTTTGCTCTGTATAAGAAATATTTCGTAAAAATAAGAAACTTTTATTCCTTTTAGACTTTATGGCATTTCACATCATTTTATATCCATTACGCAATATACAGTTCATACAGATTTATCAAGGCTTTCGTGATAAAAGGCTTTTACTTCAACTGTTTATTACTAAATGACTTCTTATAGTATAAGAGATAGACACACTTTTTGTTATCATCACCTGCAAGGCTGATTCAGTATTCATAGGGTGTAGAGCATCTCTGTGATGGGGATGCACCAGGTCTGCCTGCATAACTCCTGTCGGTTTAGGAGTTACGTTCGTTTAAAGGTTAGTAAAAAAATTAAGAGTACAAAACATGACATGATTTGTCAGTTTGTTTAGGACATATATCCGTTCAAAGGTCGGACCATGTCAGTATTTGTACTGTTCGCATAGCTATAGTGCATATTACACGATAATACCAGCATATCCATATTCATTTTTAGCAACCATACCAGATCTTTGAATAGCTGTAACTCCTAAACCGACTGGAGCTATGCAGGCAGACCTGGTCCATACCCATCACAGAGATGCTCTTCACCCTATGAATACTGAATCAGCTTTGCTGCTCATGATTACAAAAAATACGTCTATCTCTTGAAACATTTAGGAAGTTTTTACACTTGATGAGAATAAGCACTATGCACACAAAGTTTTTTATACGAGCATAGCATACGACACACAAAGGTCTATGCCCTAGAGTGGGATATAATTATAAAGTGTTTTAATGGGTCAATATTTAAGTGGCACCCCCAGACCATCAAATTGAACATCTTTCACTATAGAATCAATATCGAAAACACGAAAAAAAACTGCTGTACCACTAAAATATGTAACGAATTTAAGTTTAAATAATTATACCCTGTATAGGTTGATAGCCTGATAGTAAAAATTAGTTGGTTTTATTATACAGGGTGTCCCGTAAGCCGACGTCAACCCGGTGGATGCTGATAGGTTAGTTCATGCCTAACCGAATATACTAAAATAAAAAAAATAGAAAAAAAATCTGTTAATCAATCAATCAATCCGTCAACATTTTACTTTAGGAAAAGGTTCTTAGTTTCCGAGATAAGGACAGTTTTATGAAATTCCTTTGTCACTATTTTGAGTGCCACGGCTACTAATGTTCTATACAGTATCTGTGTTAAAACTGTCAATATCTCGAAAACTAAGACACTTTTACTAAAGTCAAATTTTGATATTCTGCTTAGTCATGACCTAACCTATCAGCATCCGCCGGGTTGACGTCGGTTTACGGGACATCCTGTATGTTGTACTAAATTGGGAAAAGAAAAGTACAAAGTACAATGAGTACAAAGATAATATGTACCTTTAGCTTTGTACTTATACTGAGAGGCATACTCCATTCTGCTTGGCAAGATGCAGGCTAGTTAATGGCTGTAGGAACTAGAAATAGGGCTCAAGACTGTAATTACTAAACTAGAAAATGTATGAGGTTGTATGGAAACTCTTTTTATTAGGTATAATGTGGACAAGTATTAGATTATGGCCATTAGGGATGCAATATTCAATCCAGTCTGATATGAACGTGGTAAAGACACTGCAGTCATCGCGGAAATTATCATAAATAACCCTCCTTCTGGCGCAGTCCGGTAAAAATACTTTTTATTGTTTTCCTACATCTTTGAATTATTATTTAAAGCCCCCTTTATTTATTTATTATTATTTATTTAACACTTTATTGTACACATAACATTATTGTCAACAAAATATTTTATAGGAGGTAAAAAAAACTATTGTTAATTTTTTACCAGCAATACCTATACAGAGTCTGTACACTTGCGTTCACTTTAAGTTAATTAATAAGATTCTTTTTCAAAATTCATGCTTAAGGTGGTCGCAGAGGGGTCAATTTTATACAAAACTTTGACGCACAATACGCGTAGACGGTATTAATATAAATAACTTTGTATATATGGGAAAATAATTTAAAAAATCTAGATACCGCATTACAAATAACATTTGAAATTTATAGAATAATTACGAAGATATAAAGCTTTGAAATTTTTTATACAACATTATAAAAGCTTTATATCTTCGTAATTATATTATAAATTGCAAATGTTATTTGTGACCCGGCAACTAGATTTTCTAAACTATTTTTCCGTATATAAAATATTACTTTTATTAATTCCGTCTACGCGTATTGTGCGTCCAACTTTTGTATGGACTGAAACCACTTTAAAATGAACTGAATGACTAATAAAAAACTTAAAAACAACCATGCTAAAAGTTTAAATTTCAAGTTTCAAAACATTACTTAAATAACCTTTTTTTTTTAATTCGTACAGATGCCAACGACCACCTTCGAGCTCAGTACAACGACAAATTGGACAATAAAAAGAGATTATTACAAAAACCAATGTTCATACAAACAGAAGGTATACGAATACCCAAAAAAAGAATAGATTATTTCAACTATCCGAACGCAACAATCGGCACAACAGTCCTACCTAAATTCCGGCCTATATCCGACGAACAAATGACAAGAATCAGTCAAATACTACAAGACTTACCTAGTACAAAACAAAGTACAAATAGAATAAGAAAAGGTCGTTTATTGGACAATGTTCCAGATGCTTCTAGAATAGAAGTAGTGACAGAACAAGTGACAGAAGATAGACAGGACGAAAAGAAATGTGCACAGGGAGGGACGTGCGAATTTTTCTTCTATTGTTGGATGGTTGGGGGCTTATTGGAAGGCTCATGCGGTGGCTTGCTAAAAGGGTGCTGCCACAGAGTCGCAAAAGCTGGCCTTCTCGGAGTCCACGATTCGAATAGCATAGAATTCTCGCCGAACGAAGGACTGAGTTATGGTCCAGTAATAAATGATGAAAGTAAGTTGGACTGGAGGAGTTTTTGTCACACCGTTGCGCAATTCTCTTAGCATGCGTTGTGGATGATGGAAATGCATGTGATGAAATAAGTAAATCTGCTATCTTGTAGTGAAAAAGCATGTTCTACATTTTTCTTCTAAAGCATTATTGCGTTATATGGTTTTAAATGGTCTTAAAAATGCAGCATACATAAGCCCCTTTTTCTATTCTATTCTGTCAAAACATTGATTTAAATTGTCGATTGTATTTCAGTTTCAAATATAATTTGTGATTGTGACCACTCTAAACATTTGAATTACTAAAAACACATTAGAAACTAATTAATACGGAAAAAATATGTGTAATAACCATTTTTTTATTTTAATAGACATTACAAGAAAAATTTTTGTTGTATGTAGATTTTAGTTAATTCTACCAGAATTCTACTAGATTTAATAACAACAAAGAGATATATGTTGCTAATGTGAGTGAAAGCGTCGGCAGAGGGCGCCCTCGTAGGACGTATGCTGATCAAATCAGTTGCGTCCTACAAAAAGGGGAGGTGCGGAGTACTCGAAACCGACGGGCATGTATGAAGAGATGTATGGATGTGCATGAGGCAAAAGAAGTATGTAAGGATCGTAGTAAGTGGCGCGCCCTGGTCTCTGCCTACCCCACTGGGAAAGAGGCGTGACGTTATAGATAGATATTATAGAGCGATGATAGCCCATACGGAAGAGAGCTAGCGCCTCAATCCTGAGGACGTGGTTCGATTCCTGGCCTGTACCACTAAGTTCTTCGGAATTTATGTACGGTTGTATTTATCATTTACTAGCTCGGCGGTGAAGGAAAACATCGTGAGGAAACCTGCATTCCCGAGGATGAAAAGAAAATACCATAAGTTCGGAGGTAGCATATGCTCACGACTATATTCCCCGAGGGGGTAGTCAGAGATATTCTGAAAGTTCAGAACATCCACGTTTCACTAGTAGTACCGAAACTCTGTCCAGTGTGACGGGGAGTGAGCCCGTCGCCACTTATAATGGACAGTAGATACAATACATGCCTCGATATTGAAGCATGCAGGTTTCCTCACGATGTTTTCCTTCACCGAAAAGCCAGTGGTGTTACAAATCGTACATAAATTCCGAAAAACTCATTGGTACGAGTCGGCCTGGACGGGGATCGAACCATCGCCTCCTGCACGGCAGGCAAGGTTACTCGCCACTGGACCACCACGGCTATACTTTCGGAGTTCGGAGGTATGCGTAAAATATGGGTGAGCTTGGGGCGAACACAAAGGACCAGCGCTGGTCTCCGTGTTACATAACGACCCTTGCTTGCAATAGCCCAACCACAAATAATAAATAGATAGATTAATAACAACAGACTTTCTAGTAAAGTCTGCTAAATTAAAATGGTTGTCACCGATATTTTTTCCGTGCATAACTTTCAGATTTCTTTATTCTACTGACAGAACTACAATACATGTTAATTAATTTTAATACAGCTTAATGTCCTCTATAGTATACATTCTATTTCTCATAATTAAACTTAATGCCTACCATAATGCACATTCCATTTTTCACATGCAGCACAACAGTTCACTAAACAAGAACCTCTAAACAGAATTACGCAACGATGTGACTCAAAACTCTACAACGGGATATATCTACACGTTGTCACTAACAGAGCTCAGATGTGGTCGTTGGCAAGACATAGATAGAATGTTCTAGAAGGAACCAGAATGCACTAGTTCGTGACGACATCAGGTACAAAAATATTAGTGTAAAATATTGTTTTTATGTATCTATACTTCTTTCTAATTTTGCTCTCTTCTAACTATGTCTTGCTTTCTCACATCTGTATTTTTTTATTATCTGTGTATTTTATTTTTTTACTAACCACATAAATTTGTTATTTATTATGTAAATATGTATTTTTCATGTCTTTCTTTAGGATAGCAGGTAAGTGATTATTAATTTATTTTTCTCATTATACCTAACTAAGCATTTGTTTTCCAAAGTGAACTCTTCGTATGCCACAAAGTGTAATTCATTTCAATATTTAAATATTTTTGAAATCATTGTAGTGCGTAATTTTTTTACGAAAACCGCAATTACCAAATTAATATGCTCTTACTTCGTATAAAGATTTGGCACCATTTATATAGAAAAAAACCCAAAAATAAGTGTTTTCATCATAACATGCGGTCAGTGCGTTAAACCATTGCGTTTCGTTCCATTTTCGACATAGTTTACAATTAAAACGTGTGTAATGTGTGTAACAGTTAAAATTACAAGTAAATTGTGTAATTGTTTCTAACAGCTAATAGGTACAATATTCAAATAATATAATTGTTGGTCGTTGTTGGATTGCACGAAAAAAATACGCTCTGTCTCTCATACTATTGATAATTCTCCCGCATTTTTTGTATTTTTAAGGGTTATTCTGATAATGAAAAAGTACTCTGTGATGAAACTAAACATAAGAGGCGCGATAATATATAAGTCTATGGGCGCTATAAAACGTTTATTGCGGCGCCTCTCACTGACCCCCCGCTACTAAATCGTCCAAAAAGGGACGTCCATTAATTACGTGAGGAGATTTTGGTGATTTTTCAACCCCCCATGGTCAGATGTCGTGAGATTTGGCTCGACCCCCTCCCCCCCCTAATCTCAAGTGAGATTTTTCTAAATGCGCATTTTTATTCTAAATTCGTTAATCTGTGCTTGATGGATTGCTAGCTTGATTTATTTAAAAAAAAAATCTTTAATTCATTTTATTTAAGACTACTATAGAACATGTTTTATTTACTTAATATAACCTTGAGTCGCGTGGCTAGAGGGCTTTGAGATCGCCATATCCATTACCGTACAATGTCAAGCACTAATTGCTCCTTAAACTAGATATTGGCAAAATCATCACTACCAAGATGGCAGCCATTTTATAAAAATAGAATAATATAACCTTAAGGTAACTTAGATTTTCCCTCCCCTAAACGCTTTACCAACGTCATATGTCGACACGCAAGGTCATAGTCATTCCGGGTGCCCCTTTTTTGGCTCGGTAGACACTTCGTGGTCCCTCCAAGAGTCTGCAGTAATAGGCAGCAGCTGCTCCCTAAAGGAAAAAAACGAGCGAGCCTTACAGTAGTCGCATATGATGCATAGCATCTGACTTCAGCTCAACTTGGTAGCCCAGCAACATTCATAATTATTATATCCTGAAAAAAAATAATTCATGTATTACTTGAAATGATTTTTCGTAACGAAGAATAATTCTTAGACACCAATTAGACACTGTTGGCTGATAGCCCAGTCATTTTACGGAGTTTTGTTAGGCGGGTAGGGAATAATTATTAATTGGACTTTTAAACTGTAACCGGCACCATTTAGTGACAAAAAGACTATCTTAAAACATATTAAAAAATAATTTGCTTCGCCACATAGAAATAAAAACTATGCGTCCCAGAAGGCTTTTAAATTAATAATATTAATACCAATGCACTCATTTGACTTAGATTTATCAATATAAGTTATTTTTGAGTAATAAAATAAGCATTAAAATTTAAAAAATGAGGTACTTATTAGAAAATACGAATATATTTTTGAAAACCTTCTAAGTAGACAAAAATATTTACACCATGTTTGTAGTACGTATAATGGTAAAGCCTTAAATATGTGCAAAACAAAATTTAACATCAGGTTTTTGGAACGAGATAATAGCAAAATTTTAAAATTCGAACTGTTACTGACTTGATTTTTTTTTAATTTTGGTACATTTATATGCAATTGGCTCTTCAATATTATACCGAAAAAAAGATCAATTATTAATTAGTCCCGGCTCAAACCGTAAAATAACTGGGCTACGAAAGTAAGATCCTCTCGGAAAATAGGTTGGTAGTCTGAAGCCCAATTCACCACTGCCCGCGCTCATTGGCCAAATCCCCGCCTTCGTGTTACACACTTTCGTTCTTTTTCACGAAATCGCTACCACAGATTGCCGGAAAGCGAGGGGACAGATGTAATACATAAAAACAAAATTATCGCGGTGCCGTGCTGCCCGTGCAAATTTTCTATTCTCTCATATTATTCAGTGCTTTCGGCCTATAAACTTTTTCGTAATCAATTCAAATCCGCATCCGACTCAAAAATGAGTCATACATCAGCCCACTAGCTTAAATCATCATAGATTGACTCAACAAAGAGAAGTCTCATTACTTATTAGTTCACAAATTGTACTAAATCATCATTCATTCTCTCCATTTCATTCATTCATTCATCAATCCTAAACTCTTGCCTCATCAATATAAGAACGGATTTGGCTTGATTTGCAGTTATATGGAATATCATCACTAATATTATAAATGCGAAAGTTTGTGACGATGTTTGGATGTTTGTAAGTTTTTATGTTTGTGGCTCAATCACGCATATAAACAGCATAAGTCTGAATTTAGCGTTATTTTTTAACGTTTTTTTTTTTTGCATTGAAAATATTAAATTTTATGTAGTCAAATACTACGGCTGCGCCCCTGACTGTATTCCCTTGTTGGGCTACCCTGAAGTGTTCCCAGAAAGTGTGAGGTGAGGTATCTGAAGTCAGAGAGGGGCGAGGAGAGGCCGTTCTATAAACGGCCGTTCCTTTACTTAAAGGGTTGCATCAGAACATCAAACTGAACAACATTTTCTATGGGACCAATAGCGAAATCAGAGATTTCAGAGTTGGTTCCATACTAAAACGTTC
The DNA here is from genome assembly GCA_927399405.1 of Agonopterix arenella. NCBI lineage: Eukaryota > Metazoa > Arthropoda > Insecta > Lepidoptera > Depressariidae > Agonopterix > Agonopterix arenella. The sequence goes on along the minus strand of OV656716.1, from coordinate 4,530,146 downwards.
AGTTTGATGGTTTGAAGTAAGTGTCCCATTTAATTTTACACCCTGTATATTCTGTAACATAGGAGAGGATACTTTCAGACGGAGTCGCGGGCGACAGTTAGTGGACTATAAAGCTGTAAGTCATCGTATACATTTGGCTTGGCTCTCAGCTGATTATTGCGTAATTTGACTTTCTCTGGCGCCGGCGCGTGGCCATAGAGTATCGCAGAGGGGTCAGATCGTGATAGGCAGAGTTTTTCATTTTGGTTTTTTATTACGGCCTACTTTTTAATTGTGGCTAAAAATACACTACTCAAGAATGTTATGCTCTTTTGGAGTTGCCAAAAGCTTTAAGCTAAAAAACTTTTTACGTGGAGTTATCCCAGCAAACAATTTGGTCGTATCAGGGCCCCATTTATATGACTATTTTGATTTATAAAAGTTATATTACGGTAATTTCGTCATATACTGGTGCTTTATGCGACTAATTTTCGACTATACGACACCTATACGACCAATTTGTTAGTTAGGATGGCACATGAAAAATCGTAGCTATTTTTTTTCGTATATGTGAGAAATAAAGCCAATTTGAAAAATAGGTGACATTTTGTAATGAATATGTTATAATAACCGAAACTATTTACGAATCTAGATCAAAGGAATTTTACACCTACTATAAAAGGAGAAGCTTTTGTAAAAGGATATTTTTTTTGCCTTTTTTATATCGATAAATACAGTTTTTTTTTTGGAGATGTCTTTTACAGCTCTGCTCAGGGAGCAACTACTGCTTTTTACTGCGTACTATTGGAGGGACCACGAAGGGTCTACCGAGCCAAATGAATGAACTTAAGCAACCGACCTAGGGGCACCCAGAGGGGTACGGAGGGGGTTTTCTTTATTTTTAATTAACCAAATTAAAAATAATGACCTTGTAATAGAACTGGATCAGACTTAGTAGACATAGTGATTGCATTGTATGTCAAGAATGCCCAATTTGGATTTCCGTGGTCTCTACCTACCCCTCTAAGAAAAAAACGTAAGCTGTATGTATGTATGTATGTAACAGCAAGATAAGTATATCAGGGTCATTCAGGCCTGGCGTCCAGCGAAAAAAACAGGGCGTAAGTGACAGCCTAGCAAATACTGAAACGATGAACTCAGACCATCAAACTGAACTACCTTCAATCACCATCACCTTTCTATAGAGCCTACCTTAGGAAACGCGAAAAAAATCAACTGTCCCATACAAAACTGCTGTACCCGACTAAAATGTATAGGACAGCCGATTTTTTTTCGTGTTTCCTGAGGTAGCATAGTGAAAGTTGTTCAGTTTGATGGTCTGAGTTTACCGTTTTAGTATTTGCTAGGCTGTCACTACTAATAAGCTATAATGTTAATACAAAATTTTTGTCGGTCTTGCCAGGTTATGCGTGATTTTGACTTTCTTGTAAACATAGTGGCGCCCTCAAATTTTTTTCTTCTTTTTTCTTTCTCTTTTTTTTCCTACGGCTTGGCGATAAAAAGAAGAAACTCACTGAGAAAAAGATTTAAACTTTTGTATGAAATAAAAGTTGATCTGTGACCACGATGACCAATTTAAACCGATAAAAAGTCGTACATGCGGATATCTGAATAAATTTACGCTACAATTACCGCGTAACACCGGGTGGAAATGTTTTACTTAGTTTTGGAGTTCCGTAAACAAATATGAAAAACGGTAATATGCGCGTCGTGTGTATGTGGTTCTAAAGTTGCTTAGGTCTAAATCTAAATGCACGGATTTCAGTTCTTGGCTTTAGAAGTAATGTCATGGCTTTAGCGGTGACAGACTAACGGACAGACGAATGGACTAGACTATTTTGTAAGGATCGATATCGGTCTTCAGAACGTTAAGAAATTATTTTATATTTCGGATTAGACACTTCATCTAGGTACTCGAAAAATATAAAATTATTAGATACAATACAAATTATTACCTATATATTGAATGCAATTCTATACAACACTAATTGAATTTAATAACAATACAATTTTTTCATAATAAATCATAATAATAAATATCGTTCGTTATTATTATTAATTCCAAAAAACGGTGTCTTAAATAACTTCGTTTATTTATAAATTAAATTAATGTACTCGTAATAGTTATTTGTTATGCAAGGCTGCTGTTAGATGCAAGAAAAAAAAAAGCTTGGCGCAATAACATGAAATATAGTTATTGCATTTTCAGTGCACTGGCAGTATAGAAAAATATACAAATACAAATATATTTATTCAATTAAATTTGGTAACAATATGGTAATTAGGTATTAAATATTGAATAGAAAGATTCGAATTTCTCCACTCTCTCTACGCTAGGGGATACTCGAAGTCTTTCCATGCTAGCGGATAAAATGCACTTTTGCACTCAGATCTTGGATGGTAAACAGAATCTTTCTGAGCTTGTGAATTTTTTTTAGTAGAAAAGCAGTTTTCCTTGATAAATAAGACAATCAAAAATTCTCAAACAGATACGGAACCCTTTTGACGCGATTCTGATTCGCACATGGCTGGATTTTATTTTTGCATAATGAATGTATTTTAATAGCCGTTTAAATACATGCATGCAATTATATCAAGATTATTAACTCGAAATTACTTTAAAAGTGCAAATAAGGTGAAATAAAAATACGATTGTAAAAGTTATAATTTAATTTTGAGAGTTAAAAAATAAAGCAATTAATTTTCGAGTCCATTAGAGACTAATTTTGGCGGTAACCGGATGTGGTCAAGTGAAAATTTTTATTTGTGTAGCTTTTCGTGTTTCGCTTTCGCAGAAAATGGAGGGCGTTCATTTAAATGCGTTAAGTTATGAAAGGGGGTTGACAATCAAACTGAACAAGATTCACTATTTAGCCAACATCGAAATTGCGAACAAAATACTACTGCTCCATAGAAAAAGGTCATCCTAAGGCGCAAGCCACATAGAAATTGAAGGGACGTGAGACGAGGAAGACGGGACGCGGCGTCCCTTTCACGTAGTTTCATAAAAAATGTATGTGTTGTGTAAAAGAAGTGTCGGATATTCTTTCATTATTCCTTAATAATCATGTAAATCTCGCGACAAGCAAGTAGTCACTTTGAGAAAGATAATATTTAAGTTACTAACGAAATAAAGAACAACAACTGATTAAACTAAAATATCCTAAAACTAAAATATAACTAGACTAAATTATATAAACAACATCTTATCTCAAAACATAAAAGCCTACAAATAATACACACACTCTAGAGCGTCGCCGCAAGACATGGTGCCCAACAGGCTAGCAGCATTCCCCCTCTTACATATTGATAAGTTTGATTAAATTTAAAGATTAATTTCTTCCTTATTTAAATAAAATCTAAATAAGAGCATTTAAATAAAAGCTTGTTTTTAAAAATGATTTTTACAACTAATTCATTTTTTTATATAAGGTCCTTCTTAATAAATGCTGACACTTTTTTAAGGGGATGATCTGACCGACAAACTGAATAACTTTCTCTATAGAATCAACATCGAAATCGCGAAAAAGAAACCATGCTCCATACAAAACTGCAAACCTATTCGAACCAAGACAGCAGATTTTTTTCGCGATTTTGATGCTGGTCCCATCGAGAAAGTTGTTCTTCTTCTTATCGTGTGGGCAAGCCCTAGTGTCAGAGTTTTTTCAGACCGTCTTACGGCTTCAGCCTTACAGAAGGTTGTTCACTTAATGCTAATGGCTAATGGTCTGATCGTCTCATTAAAAAAGTATCAGCATATTAAGAATGACCCTGCATTGTAAGGTTTGGTTTATTAAAAGATTAATTTTCTTCTTTTATGAGTATTTAAATATAAGCTTGTTTTTTAAAATGATTTTTACTTTTAATTTATTTTTTATATAACAATTTTACAGGTTCGAATCATTTCTTATTTAAGAAAATCTAAATGAATAGTTGTAGAGGTAAAAAAACTTCAGAATCAAATTAAAGATTGAAAAATTTGTCTCGGGCGGGACTTGAACCCGCACTCTTCCAAACCGGGGAACTGCGTTATCCAATTTCGCCACCGAGCCCACTACCCAGAGAATGAAATACGTTCGTCCCAAATTTCGTTCTCTGGGTAGTGGGCTCGGTGGCGTAATTGGATAACGCAGTTCCGGGTTTGGAAGAGTGCGGGTACAAGTCCCGCCTGAGACAAATTTTTCAATCTTTAATTTGATTCGAAATAGCACAACATGGCTGTAACATGTTTAAAAATCAATAATATTTGAAAAACTTCAGAATTCTCAATCAAGAAACCCTCAAGTAAGTATTCAGTTTATCCTGACAAGCGTAGGATAAACCGGTTTGGCCTAAGATAAACTAGATTGGCCTGAAATCGGGTTTGACCGGTAACATTATTATTAATTATGCACAAAACAGACAAAAAGTTACCAACCGTCTTTCACTGTCACGTCTGTCACTGATTATCCTATATTGTTCTGGTGAAATAAATGAGTTATCTATCTATCCATCTAAAAGCACAGGACGCTGGTACGTTTTCGCATTGACGTCTGCCGCGTCCGTGTCCCTTCCTCGTTTCACGTCCCTTCTGTCTAGCCCGCGCCTTAGGCATCTGACCAGTAGCTCCATGGACAGGACAACAGAAATGTTGGTGATATCTGAAGGGATACTCACCTCTTACCTAATTGGATGTTAACACCAAGTAACAACATTTAAATGTCATTATTTCGCTGCAATTTGTTCCACATGCTGAAATCCTTTACCAAAACACTCACCACAATTTTACCAATACAGTGAGTCGCTATCCAAGCAAATTCGCACTTTAAATCTTCACAAATAAACTACATAATCGTTCAATACTGACCACTATTACTTAATGATTATCCGACCGATTTCGCTACGAACGTATTTTCCAAGTATATTGCGCTAAATGTAAACACAACACGGTTTGGTTGCGTAATCAAGAAACGAGCTGTCACATCGATGATTCACGTATGAAATTAACTTATACAAATAATTGGTAAATACCTTGACCTACTTGCAAATGATGGGTTATGTTTTGAGGAAAATGATTGTGTTGTCTGACTGATGGTAAAAAAATCTCCTCCTTTTTTGAAGTCGGTTAAAAAGTATGGACCTTGTAACAAGATGTGTTTTTAATCATCTCGCAAAGGAAGGATGGTTCTTGCATGCATGACTGTATAAGTACATCACGGTAAAATTGGTTTATTTACTATGTGATTGACAGCGGTAACGATTCAGTGGCCATCGAGAATGTAAAAAATGTTGTGATTCGCTAGCAGTTCGGTAACGACTCAAGCCTTGTACACGGACTTTTGATTTTCGATACATCCGTTTCGGTCCGAACTTCACTGTAATAGAGTTGACATTGGAACGAAAACGTAAAGTTTGAATGTCCGGGTAGACCCCCTGTGAACTTTTATTTAGCACGATCGGCTCCCAGTACAGCATCTCAGATAACTAGCTTTTGCTCGCAACTTCGTACAAGTGGATTTTGGAAAAATACCAATACGCTGTTGCACCTCTTTAAGGGATCATTGTTCAAAAATCCATTCTTAGTGCACCACAACATTTTTTTTTAAATCAACATAAGCGAATTCGTAGGCAAAAGCTAGTTTACATGTTAATACAGATTTCGATATTGGTCCCATAGAGAAAGTTGTTCAGTTTGATGGTCTGAAGCACCCCTCTAAGTAAGTGTCCCATTTAATTTTAAACCCTGTATACGTGCCTATGTCCAGCAGTGGACGTCCATCGGCTGAGATGATGATGATAATGATACGTGCCACGGCAGGGCACAGGCCTATACTCAGGGCGTATGGGCGTCCACCACGCGTTGCACAATGCGGCTTGGTAGACTTCACATACACATCAGAATTTCTTCTTCAGCGTATGCTAGTTTCCTCACGATGTTTTCCTTCACCGTTTGAGAGCAGTCGGTATACGGTCGGTATACGACGGCCCGGTAGCTCAGTTGGTAGTGAACCTGCCTGCTGTGCCGAGGGTAGCGGGTTCGAATCCCGTAAGGGACAAATATTTGTCTGATGATTATGAATATTTGTACCAGAGTCATGGATGTTTGTATCTATATATGTATTCTATATCGTTGTCTAGTGATCATAATACAAGTCCAAGCTAGATTCTGGTACTTTAAATGTGACTAGATAATTGGTGTGACAATGTCCAAGATATTTATTTATACGGAGGTGGTAATATAGGAATAATAACATAATATTGTACATACGTTAGTACACCATGTTTTGTTCATTTATTGGGAACTGAACACGTTCCCAATAAATGAACAAAATATAGTCACTGGGAATTTTCCTCATAAATATAAGGTCTAACAAAACTAACTGAAACTATTTTAAGGGGATGATCAGACCATCAAACTGAACAACTTTCTCTATGGGACCAATATTGAAATCGCGAAAAAAAAAATCAGCTGTCCCATACAAAACTGCAAACATAACTCGACTTAAATGTAGGAGACAGCTGATTTTTTTTTCGCGATTTCGTATTGGTCCCATAGAAATAGTTGTTCAGTTTGATGGTCTGATCATCAAAATAGTCTGTCCCTTAAAATAGTTTCAGTTAGTTTTGTTAGACCTTATATAGTTTTGTCGATAAAAGGAAGAAAAAAATACGTGTCCCAGCGTAATACACAGCGTAACGAATGCATAATCATCGATCTAAAGAAGTAATAGTGAAAGGATCGGTGTAAGAACCGAACGTTACCCGTGCCGATGCCGCGCCGTGCCGGAAACTACGCGTCGACGATCGCGATTAAAGATGTTTGGATTGTAGGGGATAGGAGGTAGCGGAGCTGGGCATAATGTGCATTACTATTTTCCCCAATTGCCCTAGGGGTTGTCAGATAATAGACAGGGTGGAACGTTAAGATGGGACACCAAGGGCAGTTACCAGAATTACAGCCACAAGAAAACGTTCTTAAGAGGATATGTGAAAAAAATAGGATTCTTCAAAGCGCCATATATCATGAAGTACTAGCAGTAGGAGTATGAATTGCGGATATGTGTAAATTGAACATATAATTGAAGTTTTGATTAGAGCCAAAACACGATTAAGACACATTTTCTCGATAGAAAAACAAGCCAAGGTAGCCTCCGTTTTTATTTATAAACGCTTGGAACTGTTAAACGGTGAATAATAAAAACAGGTGACTTGATTTAAAAAAAAGAGATTTATATTTTACAAATTTTGATTAGAGCAGAATTGAACTTACATAAATAGTACAATCACAATTAAATAAAGTGTGTTTTACGCTTGCGTCGTTTCAGTCGCGCGCGCCGCCCCATCTCTTTCTCTCGCATCAGCCAGTAATATAAGCTATCACACGCCCATTTTGCTTCAATTATTTTTCGACATAGGCCCTTAAGAGACTAACTAACTTTTAACCCTAACTTTTGTAGCATTTTACTTCAGCATTCACAGATTTTGAATATAATTTTCAGACATCGAGAAAAACTGAAATTTTCACAAAACTTTTTTTAGAACTCCCATTGAAAATCGATTGGCTGATCCGTACTTCTGTTCTTAGACGAAAATCGGTGTCTAAAATAATATCAGCTGAATTCATTGACGTAGAATACTATTCTAATACAAAATTTTCGAAAAAAGTGCCTGAGAGTAAACTACAGAAACCTAAGTACGTGTAATGTAAACCAACTAAAAACATTGAAAATGCTGAAATTATTTTCCATCCTACTCCCCCATCGCGGCTTGGCGAGCGCCGCAAGTGCGCGTATTCGGCCGATCAATCGAAGACTGTCGCGTAATTGATTCTCTTTTAACGTTTTGGTGCTCTTTTGGTTCAGACACTTTTGAGCACGGACCCTACGTCCAGTAGTTGGTAACTCAATGACTGAATCTAAGAATCCTTGCACTAGTCAAAATTATACTTAAACTTTTTTTATTCACATTTTCTTAAAAAAAAAACGTTTACAAAACTAAAAAGACAACATAAAAATAGAATCTATCCCGTACTTGCTAGAAATTATCCAAAGAATCTTAACAGTTCACAACGAAGTTTTTTGTTTCATTCATTACCCAAAAACAGTGATGCTAAGAATTTTTTTAATGATTGAACAGGTTTCCACCATAAAACTCCTGCAAGAGCCAAAAAATTACACAAAAATATAATACGAGTAATCTCATAACTTGCACCAACAGCAAAGATCTAACGCTCACTCGAGCGTTTTCTTCCGGTGCATCATTGCAAAACCAATCAAGGGCAGCATAAGTAACGTAATTCACGTGTTCATTTCCTCGACTTCCTTCCATTAGCCGCTGCCGGCGACGGGTGGTGACAGGTTAACTTGGCCTTTGTATCACCTGTCTGTTGTTAGGGTTATCATCATCAAGTCATCATGGGCCTTATTTTGTGTTTCGAAAAGGCCACGATGTGGGAATGCCTTGGGAAAGGGATGGGTGGAGTAAGGTTGGAGGGTTGAATCTGGCAGTAGCCCAGTCATTTTGAGCCGGGACTAATTATTAATTGATTTTTTTTTTCCGTATAGTATTTAAAAGACAATTTTAGCTTTGAAATATACCAAAATAAAAAAAAAATCCCGTCAGCATCAGATCCAAATTTATAATTTTGCTATTATCTCGTTATAAAAAACCTGATGGTAATTTTTTTTTTGACATATTTAAGGCATTTCCATTATACATACTTCAAACATGGCGTAAATAATTTATATTGTTAAATCTAATTCAAATGAGTGCATTTTGGAATTAATATTATTAATTTAAAAGCCTTAAGGGGATCACAATTTTGATTTCTATGTTGCGTTACGGAGGGAGGCCTTTGCCCAACAATGGGACAGCGACGGCTGATATAATAATAATGTTGCGTTACGAATTTGTTTTTAATATTTTTTCAGATAGTCTTTTTGTCACTAAATGGTGCCGCTTACAGTTAAAATAATCCAAATAATTCTTAACAAAACTCCGTAAAATGAGTGGGCTACAGCACAGAATAGCATTTTTTGACGTTCCTTTTCCGTCGCTCAGAAACGTCATTGACGACCCGGTTGGTATAATGGTTACCACGCCGGACTGCCAAGCCAGAGTCCTGGATTCCAATCCCGGTTCGGTCATGGATGTTATATGTTCGTGCCGTTGTTGTATGGTTCCCATAACAAAAAGCCATAATTTGGGATCATTACCATCATCATTGGATTCATCATCATTTCAATTCTTTTTTTGGGCTTATTTTTGGGAATGTATGTACCTGTGAGCGTTATTTAGTAGATAGTGGTAATGCGACAGCACCGGCAGTGCTGCGACGTTTTTCACTCTAGCAAATGACGTTCTTGAGCGCCAGAAGAGGAAAGAGCGTGAAAAAATGTGATTCCGTGCTGCCAGAGGAGGTTCAACCTTTTGCCGACGGTCGAACAACCCACGATGAAGTTTGTTATGGTAATAATTGTGGTGATAATAATAATTGCGCAAGAGAAAAGTTTCGGCTTACCTAATAATGTAATAATACAAAAATTAAATAAGTGATTGATTTACGCCTAAAATCATTAAAAAAGTGAAAAATAATTCGACCACCTATTATTTTATTAGAAGCCGTGGTAGTCCAGCGGCGCGTAACCTTGCCTGCCGTGCAGGAGGCGACGGTTCGATCCCCGACCCGGCCGATTCGTACCTATGAGTTTTTTGGAATTTATGTACCTACGATTTGTAACACCATTGGCTTTTTGGTGAAGGAAAACATCGTGAGGAAGCCTTCATGCTTTCAATTTCGAGGCATGTATTGTACCTACTGTCCATTATAAGTGGCGACGGGCTAACTCCCCTTCACACTGGACATAGTTTCGGTACTAGTGAAACGTGGATGTTCTGAGGTTTCAGAATGTCTCTGACTACCCCCCTTGGGGAATATAGTCGTGAGCATATGCACCTATTATTCTTGATGTAAACAAAAATGTTTGTTTTCTTTTAACTCTATTAATACGTGGGGGCCGCTATGAAAAATTACCATTGATTTTTTGTATGGTTTCCATAATAAAAGTCTATAGTGCTTGCTTGGGATCATTACAATATATGTGCCTGTGAGCGTTATTATTATTATTTTATCAGAATATCACTGGCGGTCCCCGACACATTAAATTGACCTTAAATATCTTAAATAGCGTTAAAAATAAAACAATCATTTGTTTACATAAAAAATAATAGGTGACCAAATTATTTTTCACTTTTTAAATGTTTGTTTTTGGCGTTGGGGGTTTTTAAATTTGTAATTTTATGTTATTTTCAAAGTTTAAATATTTTAGTTCCGACTTCGAATAGACCACCACACTGCTTTCCATGGGTATCGTAAGAGGCAACTAAGGGATAAGTTTTTTTTATACAGCGTTTTTGTGGCCGAGAGGCTAATACCACTTCACATGTTGGTCCATTCATAATTTGGTAGTTGTAGGGAGGTTCCTGATCACCCCGAAAAGGAGTATGCATGTGAGTTTATGAACGAATGTAGTAGGTAGGTAGTTAGTACTTTTATTGCCACCACGTAATTCCATTCATTGAAAACAATAGCACAACAATAAGAATTGAATGAAAGTAACTTTAATTCTGAACTGAATGAAGTAGATACAAATCTTACTTTAGGATGCGCGTGGGCAGTTTTTGAACTGAGAAACTTTCTCAAAATGGTAATTATTTGACTTATTTTACGTGTTACAAAAAGCAGCGTGTTACAAAAATACAAATAAACATTTAAGGAGGTGGATAAGACCATCAAACTGAACAACATTCACTATGGGACCAATATCGAAATCGCGAAAAAAAAATCGGATGATCCATCATCATCATCATCTATCAGCCGATAGACGTCCACTGCTGGACATAGGCCTCCCCCAAAGTGAGGAGATTTGCCATAATGGCCATGATGCGATGTGTTTGCGATGTTCCATACTAAACTACAGATCTACTCGAGCGATGGGACAAACGATTTTTTTTCACGATTTCGATGTTAATCCCATAGTGAAAGTTGATCAGTTTGTTGGTCTTAACCACCCCCTTAAAAGTTTTCAAAATTGGTTAACCAATGTGTTTTGCCCTCTCTCGTATGGTTCCGAGACATGGACTCTCTCTCTCTTGTCCTAACCCTCCTATGGCTGATGCAACGGCAGACAGGGGTCAGTTACAGTGGCCAAACTAACCCTGATGGAACCATGTCTGATAGAATAGGAGATCGATACTATCAGGAGGTAGGGTCAGATGCAGTGGCTTTAAGAGAAGTTTATTTCAAGACCGCAAATGCGCGCTGCATACAAAACGAAGTATATTTTCAATATAAGATAATTAAAGTCAAAGATAAATCTTTCAGTGTTTCTGAAAGATTTATCTTTGACTTTAATCTAGTCTTGACTTCAATCTCTATGTTTGTATGAAGTCAGATTTTCGTTAAAATATACAGTTTTCAAGCATCCAATGATTTATTTAAGATTTGTATAGAAATCTTTGAGGCACTGTAACATTACAACTATACATTTTAACAAAAACCTCAATGAGACCTCTGGTGACCGCAGAGCTGGCAGCTTCCTGGCACAAAGAATCAGCCTCACCATCCAGAGGGGGAATGCTGCTAGCCTGTTGGGCACCATGTCTTGCGGCGACGCTGTAGAGTGTGTGTATTATTTGTAGGCTTTTATGTTTTGAGATTTGATTTGATGTTGTTTATATAATTTAGTCTAGTTATATTTTAGTTTTAGGATATTTTAGTTTAATCAGTTGTTGTTCTTTATTTCGTTAGTAACTTAAATATTATCTTTCTGACAAAAACCTGACTTCATACAAACAGAGATAAGTTTCCAGATTGTTTCTGAAAAATTTAATTGACTTTAATTGGCAATTATTGCAAATATCATCAGACTTCGTTTGTATGGAGCGCGCTTCGAATAAGCGCTCTTACAGACGAGCGACACTTTGCGGTCCCCGTGTGTCGCGACTGTCGCGCAACCGTAAACTCTATGAGCGCGACTCTTTGCGACCCTTTGCGAGCGCTTACATTCCCTTACCGGCAGCCACATAGTTAGGGCGACAAAGATGATTTTGTGATGTTAAAAACAACTTTACTAAGTAGGTTAATTGAAATGCAGTTTTAGTAGATTGTTAGCACGTTGGCTATTATTTTATCATTTCCGTTTGGCCGAATTTCTTATTTACATAACATTCATAACAATAATTATGATGAATGGACATTTATAGCTGTTTTAATGTAATATGGCTCTGGTTCTTGCTTTTAACGAATTTTTATAGAGATAATAAATAGAGTTAAAAGTTTTGTAAGTACAGTACTTTATAGTTTAATAATGAATCATAAAAAAGGAATAAGGATATAAGTATAATTTACACTTCGAACACTATGTTGCAGAAACGATAATTAGAGTTAATCCTCCATTAAATCTCTTGCTAGCTAGCTTGCGTAGTAAACTACCTCAACAAGACAAAAAGTTACAACAAGAGATTTAATTGAGGATTAACTTTAATGAGAGTTTCTGCAACTGAGTAATCGTCTTTTGTTTTGAGTGGTCGCCGCTGTTGATCTTGGTTTACACGAGTTACAGTGATCTTTTCTTAACTTAATATTGGGGCTGGCAAGCCAGCAATAATTCGATCCAATGGGATCTTTTGTGTTGACCCCTACATACTTACATTCTTCACCCTTCAGAAACATGGTAAAAAAGGGATGTAATGTGTTTTGTATAACCATCTTCCAGGAGTGCTATTTTTGAATCTCATACGTTGAACTCAGCAGTTGAAAATGTATGGAGATATCTGATTTCACTTTTAAAAATCGCACTCCTGAAGTATGATTTTTGAAAGTCAAATCAGCAGTAGAAAGATGCATATATCTCCATAGTAATTTTGACATTTTTAACTGCTCAGCAAATGAGATTCAAAAAACGCACTCTAGGAGGCACATGCGTTAAGCCGCTAAGGCGTCGCAGTCACAACAGGATATGTTCCATGGTTTCTTCTTCCTCTCCGTACGCTCAGCAGCTGGGATCCAAGGTGAGCTTCATCTTGTGCCTTTGGCGTAGTTCCCGGTGAGGGCTCCAACAATGGCACCAGCTTTGATCCTTCTGTTGTTCAGTGTGAACTTTGGTATTTGTGTTGTTATATTGCTGCTTTTCCTGCAGTGTTGCAGATGCAGACCCAAGAGGTCAGACCATTCCAGCCTCTGTCTTTTATCAGCCCATTCTTTAATGGCCATTCTAATGTTACACACCAGGTTTCCCACATTTGGTTCTGGTCCAACTATAGAGATCTAGAGAGATGCCAACCACCGCGCTGAGTACGAAACCTAGTGACGCATCACCACCAGTACCACGCGATAGAAAGTATTCTTTTAGCATGAATGTGCTCATTATCCATTGCGGTATCAGAACTCAACGTTCTAATAATCTTTAGTACTAAGCAAGCATTGTAAACTATTTACACATAATATCTTGACTGGCTTTCAGCCTCATAATATATTGAATCATGATTGTCGCGAGCAATGTGTTCCGTTTTTGCGCATATTGCTGCGACACTGCCCCCGCCCCCTTTTCACATCTCCCTTTAGTTTTTATGATCTGTGCGGGTCCAACCATTGTTTGTCCTGATCCGGCCATCTACAGCTCGTCTTCAATCTCAGCTCAGAGTTACTGTGATGAGAATGAGTGATGCTTCGATGTCTTGATTATCTTTAATCAAACATAGCAGGTACCATACAAACAAGATAATAAAACACATCATAAACAATTAAAGCGAACAATAAAAAATCAGGTCAAGACTCAACTTCCGACAAAAACAGAACTGGTATGTAAATTAAAAAAAAACACACCTAAAATACTTACCTACATAGTTATATCATACTCACATATGTTGGTCGAAGAAGTGGGCTGTACACTTTCTATATGACATAATATGTTACCGGTGACCGGTGGGTTACTTAAATATGTTGTTAAGATATTCTGGCTGTGTACACAAACATGGCTTTGTGTGTCGATGGCTTGCATGGTTTTGTTGTTGAGATTTGTTGTATGTTGGTATGGTAAACTACACTAGAGAGCAATGAAAACGGGTCACCAACATACCTTAATATCTCGGAAACTAAAAACGATAACTTATTCAAATAACAAATGTGTCATAGACTATTCAATACTTTTTAAATTAATTGGTAGCATTTTTAGTTTTCATTTGTTTGACTTAATTAAAAAACCATAAATACAAATGCGTCACTTCTATCGCAGGCCAAAAATTTAAAATAACCATTTTTTGTCACAGATATAACATTTCCCCATACTTAAATGTATGTGAGTGATAAAATTACCACATTAATAATAAATGTTGAATACTAAAATTTAAATTTTCAAAAAATAATGTATTTAGGTTTTAGCCTTTTTTATTAACTTAAGTAGTAGAATTAAATTGTCTATAAAATACTTTTTATTTGAATAAGCTATCATTCTTAGTTTCTGCTGAAACTATTTTAAGGGTATGATCAGACCATGATCAGACCATCAAACTGAACAACTTTCTTTATGGGACCAATATCGAAATTGCGAAAACAAAACAGCTGTGTACAAAACTGAAAACATAACTCGACTCAAATGTATGAGACAGCTGATTTTTTATCGCTATTTCGACTTTGGTCCCATAGAGAAAGTTGTTCAGTTTGATGTTGTGATCATCCCCTTAAAATAGTTTCAGCTAATTTAGTTAGACCTTATATAAGGGTTCTTTGTTTGACTAAGGAACCCTAAAAAGGCTACGATATGGTGACCTACTCTTGAACTATTGTTCAAGAGCCCTTGTCTCTAAATAACAGATTTTTTGTTTGCCTGGATGTTTGTTTGTTCGAGCATTACGCAAAAGGATCAATTTTCATGAAACTGTTTGTGTTTAAAAGCTTATGATTAGACTTTTATAAAAAAACTAGCGTTAACCCGCGACTTTGTCCGCACAAATTATATACCAGATTTTTAATTAGGATAATAAGCTATCAAACAAAAAAGTTTCATCAAAATCGGTTCAGTAGTTTTTGCGTGATGCTCGTTCAAACAAACAAACACACAAACAAACAGACAGACAAAAAATCCAAAAATTGGTGAAATGGAATCAGGGACACCTAAAAACCGTATCGTAACTTTTTTTTTGTTAATATCTTCAATGTACAGACAAACTTCCTGTTACAGTTTTATAATAGTATAGATAAGACTGATACGAATTTTATCCGGCTACGGTGACGGGGGCCGGTGTGGAAGACAAATGTTTAGTATTTCCAGCATGGCTGCCACCCACGACAAAGCGTTCAAACGAGAAAAACGTCGTGCGCGCTCTTTTTGGCGTACGCAAAATAATAAAGATGGAGGCACATCTCGATTTTTGTCGTTTTCTCGGGGGTGGCATGCTAGGCCTACTGAAATAGACTTCCACAATCTATTTTATATCATCATCCATTTTACATTTTTATTCACGAACGAGCTTTTAACCCGCGACTTCATATCCTTTAGGGGTCGATTTCCGAAAAATCCTTTTTTAGTGCACCCCTACATTCTCTGTAGAATATGTATTCCAAATTTTATGTTTCCATCTTCAGCGGTTTAGGCTGGGTGTTGTCTTGTCTGTCAGTCAGTCACGGAACTCTTAAATAAACGTATTTAATTTTATCTGTGCTCTGAAAGTTTGCTGCAACTACCAAGTATATTTAAAAGGAGGTAGTTGACTTTTAGCAAGACTACAGAAAACCTTACCCCTTAGTCGCCTCGTAAAACACCCAATAGCCCAGTCATTTTACGGAGTTTTGTTAGGCGGGGTAGGGAGTAATTATTAATTGGACTTTTAAACTGTAACCGGCACCATGACAAAAAGACAATCTTAAAACATATTTAAAAAAAAATTGCTGCGCAACATAGAAATCAAAATTATGTGTCCCAGAAGGCTTTTGAATTAATAATATTAATACCAATGCACTTATTTGACAACAATATAAATCGTTTTTGAGCAATAAAATAGGCATTGAAATTAAAAAAAGGGGTTAAGTATTTATTATTAGAAAATACGAATGTATTTTTCAAAACCATCTAAGTAGACAAAAATATTCACACCATGTCTGTAGTATGTATGTAAAGCCTTAAATATGTGCAAAAAAATTTACCATCAGGTTTTTAGAACGAGATAATAGCTACATTTTAAAATTGGAAATTGGCTCTTCAATATTTTTTTTAACCTACTTCGTCCCACTGCTGGGCAAAGGTCTCCCCTAAACTCTTCCATATATCTCTATCCAAAGCGGTATCCCTCCATTCGTTGCAATAGGCATCTAACTCATCGCGCCACCTTTTCCGGGGTCTGCATCGACCTCGACTACTATCATTAGGCACCTATTGAGTGGAGATTGATACCCACCGCTCGGTGTACATTCGGCATACATGCCCAGCCTAGTTCCACTTCAAAATTATACCAAAAAAAAAATGACAATTATTCATTAGTCCCGGCTGAAACCGTAAAAAGACTGGGCTATAATGATAATGATAATGATAATTTATTTGCAAAAATATGGTACATAAGGTTTTATAAAAATACAATTTTCCAGCATATTCTACCATGAAGGCATGCAAATGTTAATTACAGGTATGATTCAGTCAAGAAATTATATTATTGTATACAGTGAAGCAAATTAATTATTACGAATAACTACTAATGTCTCCAGTTACACTTCACAAGGCCACCATGCCAAACAATTCAAGGACAATTCATAAAAAGAATAAATAAATAATAATCAGTAACGCAACCCAGTTGCGACTAATTAGAATTCACTAGCCATATTGCACTTAACTTCCTTACTGCACTTATGTAATACTTAGGTAAGAGTGACATACTTAGAAATAACTTGTTTTATGTTTATTTATTGTGGATACATTGCATTAGGAATGTCGTGTACGAATCATGTTTTTTTTTGTCTTGGTTAATTTTCGAAATATACTTATTTACGGGTTTTCACTTTGATATCTTAGCGTTAGGTACAAAAACCAAAATATCTTATACTAACTGTCCACCTGTATGCTACGTTACCGTGTTTCCGCGAATAAATGATTTCTATTTCTATTACTAAGGACCAGGTTTCACTAATTCCTTATAAGTGTTAGATATCTTATCCAACAGATAAATAGTCCAGAACTTTAACTTTTATTTGAAATTAATTATTATTTTATTTTATTTTATTTATTTATTTGATTCACTTACAGTTATTACACTCATACAATCATTGTGATACTTAATTAACTACGTCTTAAGCTAAATGCATAACCACTTAAAAGTGAACACAACATGCGTAATTTACAGTCACAAAAGGAAAAAAAAACAGAACGTTTCACCCAATGAAAGAGAAACATTGACCTCAGATGACAAATAACTTAGGTACTGTTTATTTATTTAAAGGAATAAAATAGTAAAAGCACAAATAAAACTTACCCTAAACTTAAACCATTCTAAACATTCTAAACTACAAATTTAACTAATCCTATTTAGTCGAAAAGCCCGCCCCAGGTCATACCTGGCCCGAAGGTGCCCATAATGCTGGCTGCATTTCCGCGTTGAATCGCTAATGATATGCGTTGGGCTAGGTATGACCCGGCACGAGGACCGTTACCCGCATCCCGTAAACGTTTGCCCAGGTTCCTCATAAAAGTTTTTGCTTCATGACCCCACGGGCCCGCCGTCTCCACAGCGAAGGGCACGAATAAGTAGCTCTGCTCCAAAGTTGTGTAACATTGGTGTTTACGTACTGCTGCCCTTTCCGCTGCCGACCCTGCTACTCGAATGGAACCTCTCAAGTAAGATGCAGCGTACGTACATACGCACGTTGCATCCCATAGAAGACATTTGCCCTTTTGCCACGGTACAAGGGTCAATCCGTCTGGTCTCTTCCCGTCGGTACGGCTCAAACCAGGTGGCTCAGTTGTACAGGGAACATTGGCGGACACCAGCGCTCGACGAATAATATCATTAAGCGCGTGGTGCCGCGGAGACCTTCCTGCGCATTTGACGCAGCTCAGACCATGAAAGCCGTCTGCCTCCACTGCTGCACCGCAAACGCAGGTGTGTGGAACACATACGCTACACCCCAGTCTTAGGGCCGCTGCCACTCTGAGGGAGTCGTTATCCAGATGTGTCCCTAAATGGGGCGAAGGAAGCGCATGTAGCCATGCGCCAGATTCTACTTGTGATGCGGCTCTTAAGCGTGCTAAATTCGAGCCGGACGAGTTGGAAATCAGTTCTTGAAGGATTATGTTACACCTAATCTCATCCCATTCCCGCTGAACTGTAGGTGTGGACGGTGCTTGCATATTGGGGCACAGCCTAGACCAAGCCTCAAAGGCTTCGTCCACGAAAGGAATGACGACGCTGGCACCATCCACTGAGAGTAATCGAGTAACCAGACTCACCACACCATTCGCAGACGCCAAGAACGCTGGGAGGCTCGTATCCTGAACGCGTCGCACACCTAAACCCCCGTGGCGGATAGGGAGGGACGCTTGAGTAAAATTTGCATTATCTAGGCGCACGTTGAGAACCTTCTCTAAACTGACTTTTAGGGATTGATCTAAGCAATCGACTTCAGACGGAAAGCGCCAGGTGGGTGAAGTTCTCAAGGTGTATGTTAACTTCGGCAAGCCAAAACAATTGCGTAGCAAAATTAGTGAAATATGGGACGATAAATGAGCAAAATGGTTCTGCAATAACAAAAGAGAGTCGTTTTTTGCTCGTAATGCCGCGGGGACTGCATCTGAAAATATTGGGGCACCGAGGAGAGTCAAAGCATCCTTGTCTATTCTTCTTAAGCCTGGCAATTCTGCTTCAAAGTTGTTGAGTGATGATAAACCGATCTGGTCGCATGCAAAGAACTCGCATTTATTGGTGTTGATTTCGAGTCCAATGGCTTTTAGCCCCGGGATTAAGAGCTGGACATCTCTAAGCACCACCTGCGGGTCTCCTCCTAGAGTACCGTCGTCCAGGTACCAGGTGTTCAAAGGTGACTCCAATGAGGTGACTAAATCTTGAATTGCCAGACTGAAGATCAAAGGGCCCAATGGGTCACCCTGTTGTGCGCCTACTTGCGACAAAATAGTATTCGTATTATAGTACAGTTTGCTAGGGGCTGAGTAACACTGATGTAAAAAGGGGTAGAGTTTCGGAATGCGTTCTCTGACCTTCGAAAGGATTGTGTCTCTTTCCACGCTGTTGAACGCATTCTTTAAATCCAGTTTTATTATGACTGCGCCGGAGTTTTCCGAAGCATGGGCAAAGGCACGGGTGGCATGTATAGCAGCCTCGCACCCTAATGGCGTCCCGAAACCCAGCTGGCGCGGTTGCAGGTAGGAAGAGGCGTCCTCTTTTACAGCGAAACAACCTAGCTTTGCGACTAAGCGCCGGATGGTATTACCTATCGCAATAGGCCTAATCCCACCATCTTTTTTAGTTAGAGCACAAAGGGAGGCTCCATATAAGTAAGGGCTGACAAGTGGATTTAATGTTCCTCTCAGCAGGAAGTTACACAATCTAGTCAAAACTTCAAGCAAGTGGTGACCGTTGTTTCCAGCAGTTGGAGAAATTAGCTCTTTCAAATGCAGCGGACGGATACCATCCAGGCCTGATGCTGAACCATTATAGAAGGATGTAATTGCGCGCGAGACGTCCGTATCCGTGACAGTAATGAAAGGTGTCGAACTGTTTGGTTCAGGAGGCTGAGCCTGCGGTCGCGATGGCACCGGATGCTTTGCCTGCAAAGAATTTAATGTCGCATCATCCTTTGGAGCGAAAGCGCACTCCGATGTCAGTAAGCGAACGGCCCCTCTCAAGTCTCCGTCATATACTTTTGACTCGACAGCCCTGTAAAAGTTATATGTTCTTGACGAACTATCAGGCTCCGGGAAATAAGTACAGACGCTGTCCACGTTTTCCTTCACCTTTGCTGTAAGAGACCGTTGGTCGCCACGATCCGGCACCCTCAGGGCTACGTAAGCAAATGACAGGAATGAAAACCAGTCATCTGTACCGTTGGAGTGTAAGCATTTCTCAAGGTACTGTTTATTATTATATTTTAGAAATGTAAAAAGTAAAATAAAAGAAATGAGAGTGACAAATAACAATTGCAGTGATAACGTGGTGGAGACAATACAATGAGCAAACTCCCTTCCGTTATCCTTTTCCTATTTTCCCCTTTCTTCCTTCAAACTATGTTCCTTCTGAACCTATTGAGAGAGTCAGAGATTATTTTTTTAATTTCTATTTTTCTTATCAAAAAAAATATTACCTATAACATTTAAGAATATTGGCTAGCATCGTTAAACCTATCAAGTTAATTAATCTAATATGTGTGAGGTGATCGTAAGGGGTATCGCATATACAGGGTGAAATTGATATCATTAGCATCCTTTTAAACTAAGAGTCTACCCATCAAACTGAACAACTTTCACTATCGGAGCAAACCGATCGGAGCAAAACAAAAATCTGCTGTTGCATACATTTGAGTTGCGAAAGAGCGCGACGACATTGCTGTTTAGTATGGAACAGCAGATTTTTTATTTGCTCCGATTGGTTTGCTCGCATAGTACAAAGCTCGCAAAGTACCCCTTCCCCCCCCCCCCCCCCCCTAACTTCCAATCAAATGTTTATTCGTCAGAACAAAAAAACAAAAAAACTGGAGTAAAAAATCTAAAACTATTTGGAAATGTAGATCCCCGTAAGTGCTTTCAATGAAAATTATAACGAATGCTGTATTTTATTGTCCTTTGCAAGCAAATCCGCAATAATAACCCATATTCAACAATACAAGCCCTCGAAAAGTAGGATGGACGGACAGACGGACGGACGTAATAGGGTACCGTTAGCATCATTTGGGTACCGAACCCTAAAACGCCACAAACATTGTGCCCCACACAAAGCATTTCTTTAAAGCTATAGACAGACAGACTGTATTCTGACTGCAAAATTGCAGTTCAGATGCAGTTTGAATGCAGTTGACACGATTGCAATAGAACTGCATCAAACTGCAATCGGACTGCGCGTCTGGTTTGCAGTTCTATTGCAGTCGTGTCAACTGCATTCAAACTGCATTCAAACTGCATCTGAACTGCAATTTTGCAGTCGGAATGCAGTCTGTCTGTCTAGAGCCTAAGACCTTCAAGCTTTTTGTATCGTAGAAAACGCGAATTAAAACGACTAGTAAGTAGCTGATAGCATTGTAACTGATGTCAAACAACCGTGAAATAATAGGTTGTCGTGACCGTGCGTTTGTGTAATATCCTCCAGTTAGACTTGCGTGTAGTAGTAGCCGTGTGGTGTCGGCTAAGAATAGCACCATCCCATTTCCTCCTGTGGGTGTCGTAAAAGGCGACTAAGGGATCTACCGGAAGATGGGCAGCAGCATCCTCTGAGTACACACATTCAATCCAACTGCGATCGCCAACCCGCCTGCCAAGCGTGGCGATTATGGCAAATCCCCCCATTTTGGGGGAGGCTTATGTCCAGCAGTGGACGTCTGTCGGCTGATATGATGATGATGAGACTTGCTTGAACTTGGTTGAAGTAGCTTGTATACTGGGTTAGTCGGGTACAGCAGAATTTTGTATGGGACAGCAGAATTTTTCGCGTTTCCTGAGGTAGGCTCTATAGTGAAAGTTGTTCAGTTTGATGGTCTGAGTTCATCGTTTCGGTATTTGCTAGGCTGTCACTTACACCCTGTATATATGGTCTTCTTAATATGCGGACAGTTTTTTAAGAGGATGATCAGACCATCAAGCTGAACAACTGTCTCTACGGGACCAACATCGAAATCGCAAAAAAAAATCACCTGTCCCATACATTTGGCTCAAGTAGGTTTACAGTTTTGTATGGAGCAGCTGATTTGTTTTCGCGATGTTGGTGCCATAGAGTAAGTTGTTCAGTTATACGTGAATAAGCCCTGCAGAGTGCACGATCGCACAGCATACAAATAAAGTTAGATCCTAGTTTCAATACTAACTAATTAAACCCATGACATGTTTTCTCACCGCCCGCCCCAATCCGCCGCGTAGCCACAGCAACGTCATATGCCGAGGTCCGTACCCCTCTGGGTGCCCCTAGGTCGGTTGCTAAGGTGGTTTCAGTCCATACAAAAGTTTGACGCACAATACGCTTAGACGGAATTAGTAAAAGTAATATTTTATATATGGAAAAATAGTTTAGTAAATCTAGTTGCTGCGTCACAAATAACATTTGCAATTTATATAAAAATCACAGATCTTAAGCGTGGACTTTTTTTTGTATTCCTACAAAGCTTTATCTAATAAAGTCGTTCTATATTAATTAAATAGGCACACAAATTATTTAGTAGGTTTCTTTTGGCACCCAAACCCAGAGGGTTTTTACCTAGGGGCCTCTGCTAAACGGCCCTGCCTAAATGGTATTTACCTACTCAAATTTTACGTTTATTTCTATCAATACGTGGCACAGTAATAGTTTTCAAACAAAGTGCAGATTTCCAATCCATCGAAAAGGAAATAAGTTGTTGTACATTATCGTGAACTTTCACCTTGCGGTTTAGTTCTGCGGTTAGAGGTGTAAGTGTGTCTAGGGCGACAGTTTCCATTTCCTACTTTACTGTTAGCTATCGATTGTCGATACTAAGAACATCGACACCACATTACACTACTAGAGTTTTTATTATTACAATGATCTGCCATTTGCCTCCGTGGTCTAATGGTAAAGAGCATTGGGATCTCGACACGAAGGTCGTGGGTTTGATTCCCACGGGGGACACCTAGTGATATGTCGCTTTGTGCGTTTTTCCCCAGTTGGTTAGGACATTGCAGGCCGAATCACCAGATTGTCTGAAAAGATAAATGATTCCGTGCTTCAGACGGCACGTTAAGCCGTTGGTCCAGGCTACTATTTCTGGTGGTAGTAGTCGTTACATAAAAACCACCTCAAAGGCCGTAAGGCGGTCTGAAAAAACTCTGACACCAGGGCTCTGCCCACATGATAAGAAGAATTACCATGATGCCTGCTCCACTCAAACGCAGTCTCGTCAACATGTGTATCCTGCGTATCCTAAACTAATCTAAGGTGCTCAAACATGGTCTTTAACAGAATCACAGAAGTCCAAACTCAAGGTTTGCCAAAGGGCAATGGAGCGTTGCATATTGGGGATCAAGCGAACAGATCGTGTCAGGAACACCACAATACGCCAAAAATCACAAATAGTCGATGTTGATGAGAAAACCGCCAAGTTAAAATGGGATGGAGCAGGTCAAGTCTGTCGATTGCACCCGGAAAGATGGGCCAAAGTCTTATCAGCTTGGATTCCGGAGAACGGACGTCGCCGTCAGGGTCGACCCCGGAAGAGTTATAGAGACGACCTGGATGCCTTCGACGAAGAGTGGATGAAACTGGCTCAATACAGGGATGCATGGAAGATAAAAAGGCAAGCCTTCAATCCCAGCAGTGGGATGAAATAGGCTAAGAAAAAAAAATTATGCCTGGCATCGAATAACATCAACCCAAGGTGTTGGTGGTAAAAGGCGATTTTAATCTCATCAGGAATCGTCCAACATCTCTCATGTGATCATCGTGTGGCTATCGGCTATGGCCACAGCATTTGACCCTAACTCTAACTGTACCAGTTCCCATACATTCAAGAGGGTAAGAATGAGAGAAGGCTCATCGCCATATCCTACATACTGTACTTGACTACTGTAAGTTCCCAAAAGAAATTGGCTGTGAGAAGTTTTTATCCTGCCTCTGATGGAACGGGAATCCGATCGATGATCATCACCATCAGCCTATACCATCGTCCACTGCTCAACATATTCCTCTCCCAGATTGCGCCATAAAACTATCTCGGCCTTTCTCACCTTAGTCGCTCCCCGCTACCTACCTTTTTTAGTCCGTCCAGTGGGCTGCAGGGCGTACTACACTACGCGCGATTATGACAACAGTTTTGTCATTTGTCTCAAAATGACAAATACAGCATAACTGAAGGAGCATCGACTGCTTATTACTGTGAACTATGGAGGGACTACACCGATGATGACCTGATGACAAAACGTCCTGCCACATCGACCGAACCAATAAAAGAACTCAAGCAAACGGCCTAATACATCGGCATGCCTCGGTATTATGGCATTGTTGGGACTACGCGGTCATTGTAGTCAATGTAATCCTTATCTATGCGTCATTTTTATTTGTCACTTAATTGAATGTAAAATTCACACCTTGTATTGGCAATGTACCGCTCAAAATGCTTTCTGAGCGTTTCTCTTTTTTTGTTTTCTTTTGGTGATTTTTTTTTTATTCCCTCACTAATTCTTAAAGTGTATATTGTAGTGTTACTTTTGTAAACTGTTTTCTGTGCATGAGGTGTTCATCTCTAAGTGGTTGTGCATTAAGTTAAGTACTCAATGTAATTGTAAATTGTATCCATGTATCATTGTAACAGCTGTTGATGAACCTGATAAAATAAAATAAAATAAAAAAAATAATGCTAGGACACATGTTACCTACTGCAAGTTAAGCGTCATTAGTAATCAGCAATGTACTCTAATTGTGATAGTCAATTGTCGCGTTTATTAAACTGGGTCCTAGTCTGGTGCTAATCTGGACACGATACTGCACGTGCACGCTATGATAAAACAGGGATAAACGATCAGAATGAATCATCATCTCAGCCGATGGACGTCCACTGCTGGACATAGGCCTCCCCCAAGGATCGTCATAACGACCGGTCCTGCGCTGCCCTCATCCAACGGGTTCCCGCCGCCTTCACAAGGTCGTCGATCCACCGTGTGCGGGGGTAGGCACGCTGCGCTTTCCGGTACGCGGTCGCCACTCGAGAACTTTTCGGCCCCATCGGCCATCGGTTCTGTGAGCAATATGCCCCGCCCACTACCACTTTAATTTAGCAATTCTTTGTTCTATGTCAGTTACTCTGGTTCTTCTGCGGATCTCTTCATTTCTGATTCGATCTCGCAGGGTAACTCCGAGCATAGCCCTCTCCATTGCCCTTTGGGTGACATTCAGCCTTTTTATGAGGCCTTGAGTGAACGACCACGTCTCTGTTCCATATGTCATCACTGGACACACACTGATCGAAGACTTTCAGAATGAAGGCGACTATTATTTTAGCATTCAACGCAATTTCGCATTTTTCACGTCGGAAAAGTATCATGTTTTTCATTGGTTCCCATAGTTATTTGGGTTCTGTGTCCATGTTGTGATGTCGTGCTGCGTAGAAAATGGAGTGTCGCATTAAAAGCCCTTATTTGTGTTGTTATTGTGAACTTGTAATGTCTTATGTATGATGCTAAACGTCGAGTCGTGATCTTATTATACATCCTTTCTTTCTTTTCTTTCTACACGATCGTGATTGTGTATGATCCAACGGAAAATCATAATTCTGTCGTTCTTTTTCTCCAGAAGACAGAAGTATCGATTTTTGACACGAAGATAATTTGGTATTCAGTTTTTCTGGTTAATCTGGCATTTTGTGAACCGAGTTCTTATAAACTGTACGTGCTAAGTGAAATCTTATTGCAATTTGAACTATACAGAAAGTAATAATAAATGATTAATCCGGTAAAGAGTAAATGAAATAAAGACTAAAAAATATTAGTATCTTACTTTGAAAACAAGATCAAAGAAAAGTAACGGAATTGAATGTAAATATTTGTGATATATTTATGTAGCGTAATCTTCTTCTTTTATGTAAAAATGTTTTTTATCTTTTTATGCTGTTGTTCTTCTACATACACTACCTTATGCCTGTGACTTAGTCTGCATGACATTAGAATATCAAAAATTCCATTCTTAATGCACGCCTACATCCTACTTAGAATACCGACATAATCCAAATTTCATGTTTCTATCTTCAGCGGTTTTGGCTGTGCGTTGTGTGTCAGTCAGTCACAAGACTGTTTAAGACCATTATCCCTCTCGAGGTGGTCAAAACTTTCCGACAACTATTACCTTTTCCTACAACTATACCTACTGTATCTTACATGCAAAATGCAATTGCAATCACTTTTATCATATCGAAGACAACCTGCATTGCAATTTGGTTTGATTCTTTTTATGATTCGAATAATTTCTTAAATTCAGTTCCATTTATTTTTACATATACTTTATAGGAAAATATATGGTAACTTAACTAAAATAACTTGATTATAATTTCAATGAATTTAAACGGTTCTTACCGCGTTTATGTTTATTTTTCACGTAACTCTATGAAACAGGAAAATTTCTGCAGGATCCTGTACTATAACTGTAACCCACAGTAACACGACGCAAGTCACGATTACGACATATCATTATTATTACACTGTGACATTTAACAAGCAATTTAACTAACAATGTCACTTTCTCTTTGAGATGATTTACTTAGCGGAGTCATGTCAAAGTTAAGTTTAAGATTCGGTTTGTTTTTGGTAACAGAAAGTTAATAATTATACAAGATCCAACTTCATAGCCCAGTCATTTTACGAAGTTTTGTTAGGCAGGGTAGGGAGTAATTATTAATTGCACTTTTAAACTGTAACCGGCACCATTTAGTGACAAATAGACTATCTTAAAACATATTTTAAAAAAATGCTGAAAGTTTTTTGAGATAATGATCAGATCATCGAACTGAAAAATTTTCTCTATGGGACTAACATTGAAATAGCGAGAAAAAAACTAACTGTCCCATACATTTGGATAAGGAAGTAGAAATTAAAAAAGTAATTATACTAAATATTAGGCCTACGAACTCGATTACGAAATAAGCGTTTCATACAAAAGAGATCAACGAGAGGTACACAATACGCAAAATAGTATTATTTAATTCTTTTTTACATTCATTTACCTTTTATTGAAATATCATAAGAAATTGATGATAACCCGATAGCTTAGTCTGCAGTAAACCTGCTGTGCCGAGGGTTACGAGTTCAAATCTCGCAAGGGATAAATATTTGATATTTGTATGGTGAATACGAATATTTGTACACAAATCATGGATGTTTGGATCTACAGGGTGAAATTAATATCATTAGCATCCTTTTAAACTAAGAGTCTACCCATCAAACTGAACAACTTTCACTATGGGAGCAAACCGATCGGAGCAACAAAAATAATCAGCTGCTGCTTACATTTGAGTCGAGTAGGTATTGCAATTGCAGTTTAAATGATATCAATTTTACCCTGTATATTTAGTCTTATGACGATTAATTAATTAATTGACGATTTTTAAGGGGATGATCAGACCACTGAACAACTTCGTCTTATCGTGTGGGCAGAGCCTTGGTGTCAGAGTTTTTTCAGACCGCCTTACGGCCGCTGACGTGGTTTTTATGAGATAGTAGCCGGGACCAACGGCTTAACGTGCCATCCGAAGCACGGAATCATTTTTCTTTCCAAACAATCAAGTGATTCAGCCTGCAACTGGGGGAAAACGCACAAAGTGACATATCTCTAGGTGTCCCCCGTGGGATTCGAACCCACGACCTCCGTGTCGAGAACCAATGCTCTTAACCTTTAGACCACGAAGGCACTGAACAACTTTTTCTATGGGAGTAACATTAAAAGGTTTTTATTTAAGTCCCATAAAGAAAGTTGTTAAGTTTGATCTAAGCATCCCATTAAAGTATGAATTATTTAAAAAGAAACCTGCATTTGACTTTACAGGGTGTAACAAAACACCCTAGTAATACTTAAGGAGGTGCTTCAGACCATTAAACTAAACAACTTTCACTATAGAGCCAACACCGAGAAAAAATAAAAACAATCAGCTGTCCCATACATTTGAGTCAAGCCGGTATTACATTTTTGTTTGAAACAGTTCATTTTTATTTCGATATTTGGAAGTTGGCTCCATAGTGAAAGTTGTTCAGTTTGATGGTCTGAAGCACCCTCTCAAGTATTACTGGGGTGATTTGTTACACCCTATAGAGAAGATACAGCCAGCAACTCTACAACAACAAAGTTTATCTACATTGCGCGACATGTCTTGTTACAATTATAATCTGCTAGTGGATAATTGCGTCGCTCGTCGATTGTTGGTAGCCCCCTCCCGGGCCTACAACTCTGTTGGTGGATGTGGTGGTAGCTCCAGTGGTGGCTCAAGATAATGTTGTTTACGAAAAACAATCCTTGAAGTCACCAAAATACAAATACCACCGTAGTTAAGCACTCTTGCTACATAAACTAGACATCGGCAAAATCATCACATAACCAAGATGGCAGCCATTTAAAAAAAAATAGAATTAGATGCAATGAATATGATGTATCATTGTTGCAGGTGATAAGTTAGCTCAGTTATAATGTAATTTAATTAACTGAGGAAAATCTGTAATTGGCCTTATATCTGTCTTAGTTTAAGGAATAGTTTCTTTTGAATCAAATTAAAGATTGAAAAATTTGTCTCGGGCTGGACTTGAACCCGCACTTTTCCAAACCGGGGAACTGCGTTATCCAATTTCGCCACCGAGCCCACTACCCAGAGAACGAAATTTTCAATCTGTTGCGTCTTAAAACTACTAACAACTTGTGTTGTTGCGTTTATAAATACCTACTTCCTAACAATTCTGTTAATCTTTTAACAATGGAACCAAAATCGATCTATATCAACGAATGCTTTTCACGCAACTTATTTCCTTACGGAAGTATAAAAAAAGTATTATATTATGTACACAAGTTACGCTTATATTCTATGTCATAATTAGTTAGTAGTCGGTTTTAAGTAGTGCAAGACGCGTTTAGAAAAAAAAACTATGTTTTTTTTAAGGAAATAAAATCGTTTCGTTTTTATGTGCGCACGTGCGTGTAATGGAGCTAGTGTGTTTCAATAAAGTAACAGACAATGCTTATTAAAAATATTTAATAAAAAAAGAAAAAATATACAACGTGTTAATGAATTAACGCAAGACTAGAAAGTAGTTTGTTTAGAATCAAAAGCAGAATCGAATTATCATGGTTTCAACATAGGTAATTTTTTTCAAAATATTAAATAATATGTTGGTAAAATTTAAAATTTAATGAACCCGATGTCAAACCACCACACGGGTACACTTTCCCTACTTACAACCAAAAACAAGATTATTAAAATGTATCCATGAGTACGTTAGCGCTTTCATACATTGCTGAAATGATAATAAATCATTTTTGCCTCAAAACTTAAAATGCGAATAACTTAAAATTAAACGAAATTATTGTTTTAATCTAATTATTTTGTTATAAATCAGTTGGGGTGTATGAGGTTTTGCGCTAATTCATTAACACGTTGTATATACGGTCGAATTGAGAAACCTCCTCCTTTTTTGAAGTGATTTTTTGCATTCAAACAATATTCAACATTAATGGACGACATTATTTAATCCTAAAAATAATGTTCAACATTGTTATTGTTTTATGAAACCACCATTCACACCATCGGATTAGAATTAAGTGATCTACGTAATAATACGACACAAACAAATAAACGAATTATAAACATAAAATAAAATAAAACAAAAAAAGTTAAATAATAGATAAAGCTACATAAGATGCATTACAAACTTTAAGAGTAACAATTATAGTGTAAAATAGAATTTAAATAAAATGTTTTATTTACCTAAAGTCAATAATAAAAAATAAAAATACCAAAATGAAGTGTTTTTCAGTTTTAAATATCATTCTAATTTTACTCGTATCCACAAGTGAAAT
This sequence comes from Agonopterix arenella, assembly GCA_927399405.1. Lineage (NCBI taxonomy): Eukaryota > Metazoa > Arthropoda > Insecta > Lepidoptera > Depressariidae > Agonopterix > Agonopterix arenella. The sequence goes on along the minus strand of OV656716.1, from coordinate 4,500,410 downwards.
GAGAGTGAAAAAAAAAGGATTTTGTTCAAGAAAATACCTCTTTTGGATAATGCGCAATTTCAGTTTGAAGGTACGATATCAAACACGTTTACGTAGTACTTACTATCTCTATGCAAACACGTTGACATCCCACATATCCGCATTAAGCCCCTTTCTGATTCTTTTATAATGCGCACAGCCAGGGAGTAGAATGCCCTGCCTGCGTCAGTATTTCCGAGCGCTTACAACCCTAATTCCTTTAAAGTACGAGTGATTAGGCATCTTCTGGGTAAGCTCGCTACATCTTTGACCCCATCTTCGCCCTGAGGACTAGATTGAGGTCAAGAGCAAGCCCATCCTTAATAAAAAAATAAAGAAGAGCACCAATCCAGGTGCTCTTCGTGAAATAACTAAGGTCTATCTCATAATCATAGATATTATTTTTATTTAAAATATTACATCTATCTACACTAATGTAAAACTGTAAAGATTTAACTAAAACAAAGGTTACGACATTATGGTGTTTAGGTGTTCTTCTTGAATCCAAATTAGCGCGTATTAATTTTTGTTCTGTTTTTCTGTTTATTTTTTTAAGCATATTCACAAAAACAAAAGAAACCAGACCTATTCTGATCTAACTTTTTGTGTTTCAAAAGCTTATATGATTGAACATTAAAAAATGTATCTATTTTATCTCACTAACATCGATGCCGGGAGTAGTGCGGATGAAGTCGCTGGCAAAGGCTAGTTGCACATAAATTCCTGTTAAAACTCACAAATATACCAGTTGATTCAGACTGGGATCGATCTGTGGTCGAAGCACGGAAAGAGAGTCTACTCGCCACTAGACGAACACTACTCTTCATGTTAAAGGCTAGGCCACACAGAGTGCAGCTGCAGGCCGGCTGCGTAACGGGTGCAGGCCGGCAGTAGTTGTATACTATGGAATTATATACGAGATGTCACACCGCTGCTTCCGTTCCGCAGCTGTTTCGCAGCTGCACCGGACTGCATCTAGAGTGACCTCGCATATAATTCCATAGTTTACCAGCCTGCAGCCGTTCTGCAGCCGGCCTGCAGCTGCACTCTGTGTCGCCCAGCCTTAATTCACCTTCTTACCTCCTTCTTAGCCAAATTCGGTCTTGGCCTCCTCAATAATCTTCTTCCATTTCGCTCAGTCTCTAACCTCCTTTCTCCAAGATGTTTTTCTGCCTATAGTCCTCAAATCTTCTTGGACGCAACCCTTCCACCGCTTCTTGGTTCTTCCTCTGGATCTTTTGCGGGGGTCCACTTGGAAATGGTTTTGACAGCTCTGGTACAGATTAGATAGATAGATAAACAATTTATTTGCATAAGTAAAACACACATAATAAAACAAGAATTCAACGAAACATCAATAACAACAACACGTAATTTATTGTTGCTACAGCAGCAAATAGGTGCCAAATTCTCTAAGCGCGAACATCGGATGAAACTGTCAATTCGGTATGCGTTGTCAAACTCAATATGAAATCTTCGACGATCTGAAGGATTCAAGAAGGGTGTTGACCTCAGAGAATTGCCAACATGTAATTTATTGCAAGCTACAGCATCAAATAGGTGCCAGCTCAACATAGACCTTGCCCGAAAGCAGCATTACTAATTACTTCGTACATCATTCCCTATTATATAAGGTCTAACAAAATTAGGTGAAACTATTTTAAGGGGATGATCAGACCATCAAACTGAACAACTTTCTCTATGGGACCAATATTGAAATCGCGAAAATAAAATCTGCTATCCCATACATTTAGGTCGAGTAGGTTTGTATGGAACAGCTGATTTTTTTTCGCGATTTTAATATCGGTCCCATAGAGAAAGTTGTTCAGTTTGATGGTCTGATCATCCCCTTAAAATAGTTTCACTTAATTTTGTTAGACCTTATATATTCCCAAGTAGCACCTCCCATATTGGTGACCCCGTCGTGGTTATATCTCGGTACCTACGGTCGACTGACGGAGGCCTGATTCTTGTGTTGTCTACTTTTGCTATTTGAATAACAATAAACAATTATCTTTCCAGGTTGTGGAGTAGCGACAGGCAAACAGACGGCCCAAAGAAGAATTGTAGGAGGTGACGACGCCGGCTTCGGAACGTTCCCCTGGCAGGCCTACATCAGGATCGGATCATCCAGGTTGGACCAGGCTGGTGGTGGTTATCGGGGTTTATGGCGCGGATTTACTCTCCCAGTTTTTAGCAGTAGACAGGCTAAAACTCAGATCGACTGATGTTGCCAAAGAGCCATGGATAGCAACAATAGCTACGATGATGTTGATCAAGACAGACACAACTAACCTAACCTAACCCCCTTTTACCCATAACATTTACTCTTTGTTTTTGGTGTTTCACGGTTCACCAGTAAATGAAGTGATACCCACATGCCGTAGTCAGTCGGCGCATGCTCTACGAAACTCTTATCTTTAGGTTTTTTGGTACAATCAAAACCAACATAAGCTGGCCTCGCGACGATATACGTTACTCGGCCTACGCGCGACCAGCTTATTTTGGTTTTGTATAGCTTGATGTGTCGCCGTGTGTACAATGCCTTTCATCCACAGTCCAAGGGCCAGCCCTTGAGATCCTGATCTGCGCCTGATATTATTGGGGATATACCTAAGAGCACGGATCCAATCAGAAAGACAAAAAATGCCATACGATATCATGATGACCGATAAGCCTACCATCTCTTGTAGCTTTAACCAACGACACATGACGTTTCACTTCTTTAATGTATTCGTTATTCTTATGGGTTTAGTCTAAACAAGGCATTCCATTTTGTATTTATTATGTAACAAAGAGCATGCAAAATAATACAGCACAAAATATTATTAAACGTTGTAAAAAACGCACTTACAAATGTGGTTTCAGCACATTTTAATTGAAGGTTTTATAAGCTTTGATTAACGATTAAAACTTTTATAGGAAAAGTCATTAATGCATAACCTCTTCTTACGCATCGTAATTGAGTAATATTGTTTTCAATGGGAAGTTATGCGATTTGCTCTACATTCCGCATTCTATTATACAGCCAGTTATACAGGGTGCGATTTTTGAAACTCATTCTTTGAACTCAGCAGTTGAAAATGTCAATATTACTATTCATCTTTATACTGCTGATTTAACATTCAAAAATCACACTCCGGGAGTGCGATTTTTGAAAGTCAAATAAGCAGTAGAAAGATACATATTTCCATACATTTTCAACTGCTGAGTTCAACGTATGAGATTCAAAAATCGCACTCCAGGTACCTATTACTTAAAAACACAGACTTAGGTATTTAAGCACAGCTCAAAAACAACACTGTCATTAAACGAGCACGGAACCAATAAGAGGCTCTTGTTGCTATAGGTCCTTAATTTTTTAATATGCATTAATTACTTTTTTATTTGTAATCAAAAGAACCCTTTGATGATACCCGTGGAGTGCGATTTTTGAAACTCATTTGCTGAGCTCAGTAGTGGAAAATGTCAAAATAAGGGAGATATGCATCTTTCTACTGCTGATTTGACTTTCAAAAATCATAACTTCAGGAGTGCGATTTTTGAAAGTCGCATGCATGCAAAAATGCATTTGACATTTTCAACTGCTGAGCTGAGCGAAAGAATTTCAAAAATCGCACTCCTGATATTGGACGTGGACACTGTCCAGGATATTTGTAGCTGTCTCTCGTGTGCAATAAAGGGAAACCAGAGACAAGACAAGGCTACGAGTGAAATCCATCTCAAAAAAATTTCACTGTCAATAAATAAAGAAGTGAGAATGCCATGCTTGTTTTGGATGCATACAACACAGAAATTAATGACTTTTCCTATAAAAATGCTATTTCACTATGCAAGTGCCTAGCCTATAAATGCAAAAAGCTCTTAAGAAATAGTTTTTCGACGATTTATTTTTAAAAATGTTTGTAAATACAATTTGTTATTTTCTTTGTAATATACAAAATATTTCCCCCCTATATTTTTTACAATAGAAATTGTTATTTGTAGAAAATATTCTTGTAACATTATGAAAAATACAGGGTGCAAACTTAAATGCTTTTAGAACCCGACTGCAGCTCATAAAAGAGATTAAAGTTTTTAAGAATATTTTCAACAAAAATCACCCCAATATAAAGCACTGAGTGTTATTAATATTATCATTAATATTAACTAACTAATATAATAAAATTAATCAATTAATGTTTTCAGATGCAACATGCTTATGTCGATATTCGAGCTAATCGGTTGGAAGCAGTGTTGGATAGAGAGGTAAATGTGCGAAGAAGACAGCATGATATTGTAGAGTCACGAATTTTATAGTAGACTTTTAGATTTCTATCAAATTGGGTAGTTCTTTTAATTTAGAATTGGACTGCATGATTTTTTTGGGATTTTATGTGAATAAATTTTTTTGTAGTGATTTTAAAAGCCATTTTGAAAATTTGCTAAGCATGCATTTTATTAAAAGTCATATTTTTAGAATATTGACTTCTATTATAAACCTAAGCTTAAGTCTTAAGTTACATTTTACTCTGTTAAAAAAGTAGTTCTTTCTTGTAAAATTTTGGATTTTAATTTTCACGTACTTTTTCGCACATTCACTCTTCTTAATGTGAAAATTATTATTTTTAATTATAATTATTTTATTAACTGAAAACTAACAAATTACTAACAACTAATAAATAATAATAGGGCTTTCGCAAAAGAAAGGTAAGTGATTTTTTTTATGTTTCGACTTGACGTACTTTACGAGCGTAGCAACAAAAGTAGTAGGTCTTAAATAAGATGTTTTTTTGCGCGGTTTATAAGTTATAAGACATACAAAAACTAAAATTTTCGCGTTTTTGATATTTTTATACATCAAAACTTATTTCACGGTCGCCTGTCTAATATCACAGTCGCGCAAATATTTTTAAAGCTCATTATCTCTGCAACTGCTTAGTCAAATTAAGTCCCACTTTGACTAAATAGTTTATAATTGGGTACTCTTTTATAGTTTACAGATACTGCCACAAAATAATAAAGAAAAAAAAACGCCGTTGAAATTAGGCTGAGAACGCCGAACCGTAGAATAGCCGAAATAACATAGGGTACGATGTACGGGTATTGATGATGATAATGCTTCATGGCCGTGTTCGACCACAGCGACTTATTATGGCTGTTGACTTTGAGAGCTTCATTGTCTTACATGACTTAAGGCTGGATGTAGCCCAGGCGGAGGACAGTCGCCTTTTGGTGGCTTTTTCCGATTCAGTTTGCATAGAATGTGCTGCCATCTATTAAATATTTCGCAGAAGTATGAAAAAAAAAGATTTTATTGTCTATGTCAATGTCAAATTGACTCATTCACAAAATGGCCACCTATCTTGCGCAATGCGCGGGTTGTTTGTAGTTTTCGTTCAATTTCGTGACGATTTAGTGATGTTCTGGAGTTTCTGTTGTTCTCTTACCAATGTTTAGATTACAGGAATAGTTAGGATACTGGAATTTCACTCGATCGGTGCGGGATTGAACGAAATCTAGCATTCAAAACAATAATATCCATCGATATGAGTAGATATAAGTAGGTATGTATAGTATAGGTTGAATTATTGTCGATGAAACATAGATGGCGCTAGCTAGCCTTCAATTTGACATAAGGTGGATGCATAATGTTGCCACGAGTGGGTTCTCTTTTCTAATATTAAGTATATTACTCTTTGATGTAGCCTATCTCGGCATATCACTTTTTTAACTAACACAAACCCAAACAAAGACAAACTTAATTTTTAAAATGTCCTAAGCCATTATCCCTCAAGGTAATTTAAAAATATTCAAGTTTTGAAATCTCCAAAAAAAAACTAGATCTATTTTCAGTTGCACATAGTATATTTCGTTCACATAGGTATAGAATACCGCTTCTAATGCAATAAGTGAACAATATAGCTATTGTCATTGTACAGTTCCTTAGTTCTTGCAACCTTTCTATGGGGTGTATGAGACTTATGTAACATATTACGTAAGATTAAATTGGTTGGTTCCATGTTTTTAGGTACGATCGTGGAGTAATCGTAGCTTCTTTTGGCATTGTGCATAGAGATCTAGAGAGATGCCAACCAACGCGCTGAGTACGAAACCTAGTGCCGCATCACCACCAGTACCACGCGATAGAATGTGTTTTGTTAGCTTGAATGTGCTCATTACCCATTGCGGTATCAGAACACAACGTTCGAATAATTTTTAGTACTACGCAAGCATTGTAAACTATTTACACATAATATCTCGACTGGCTTTCAGCCTCATAATATGTTGAATCATTACTGTCCCGAGCAATGTGTTCCGTTTCTGCGCATATTGCTGCGTCACTGGCCCCGCCCCCTTTTCACATCTCCCTTTAGTTTTTGTGATCTGTGGCATTGTGCTTGGGATGGGATGGTGAAAATCCTGTGTCGTGTATTACTACTTTTTTAAGTACAGACTTTTTACACCAAGATACTACAAAAGTATCATAGATTAGACATGCTATAGACATGTTGCTGTTTAATCTTCAACTTAAAAGCAAAGATATAATTTTCATTTTGCAGATTCTTGGTATTAAAACTCTTAATATACTTGATAACGTAGATACCTACCATCTCAATCCACTGTAGACCCTTTTCCACACATCAATACATAAAAAATATCTTTTACTATTAATATACAATTAATATTCTCTTATACAGCCTACATTATGAGGAAACCTGCATGCCGCAATTCGATGCATGTATTGTACCCACTTTCTATTGTAATATAAGTAGCTACGGGCTCACTACCCGTCACACTGATTAGAGTTTTGGTACCACTAGTTAAACGAGGATGTTCTGAATATTCGGGGAATATAGTGGTGAAGATATGTAACACGCATAAAAATATTATCATTGTTTTGCAATTTTTTGTGGTTAAAAACGTTCATGTACTTTACTAGACACCTTACTCACTTTTCCATGTCTATTTTGACCGTTTATACAACCAAAATACAACTAACAACCTCTTATACAGCCTCTCCAAATAAACCTCTTCTAATTTCAGATGCGGCGGCTCCCTCATATCTCGACGGCATGTTGTCACAGCGGGCCACTGCGTTGCCAGAGCCCAGCCGAGGCATGTGCGAGTAACTCTCGGAGATTACGTCATCAATTCTGCGGCTGAACCACTACCGGCTTACACGTTCGGTGTTAGGACTATAAAAGTGCATCCGCTGTTTAAGTTTACGCCTCAAGCTGATAGGTTTGATGTGGCTGTATTGACGCTGGATAGGAACGTCCATTATATGCCACATATAGGTTGGTATTACTTTTTATATATCTTATCTATACTATTATAAAACTGTAACAGGAAGTTTGTCTGTACATTGAAGATATTAACAAAAAAAAAGTTACGATATGGTTTTTAGGTGTCCCTGATTCCATTTCACCAATTTTTGGATTTTTTGTCTGTCTGTTTGTTTGTGTGTTTGTTTGTTTGTTTGTTTGTTTGAACGAGTATCACGCAAAAACTACTGAACCGATTTTGGTGAAACTTTTTTTGTTTGATAGCTTATGATCTGACTTAAAATCTGGTATATAATTTTTGCGGACGAAGTCGCGGGTTAACGCTCGTACATAATAATACTCCACTCTAACCCTTATTCTTGAGAGGACGTCTTCCTCATATCTTTTTGCCACTGTAGTATATTTTTTAATATTTTATTCAACGACTAGTGTGAAAGAACTTTTTCCGGTAGTGAAAGTCTCAAGTCTTCTCTTTGAAAAAGTAGGTATTCATAAGTATATCACCAAAATATTATGATAAAATCCAATATTTAACTAATGATGGGCATACTCCTCCTTTTTATAAGTGCAATTTTATCAACTTAAATATCAAATTTCCCCACAATGGAAATTTAAATAAGACATCAAATGTAACTCTTCTCATACTAAATAAGTAAGTTTTTATGATGCATAATACGTCACCATTTTAAAATATTGTATGCGCTGTATAGCGGTATAATAATATACATCTAGTCCTCTAAACAGCTTATATCAATAGGGCAGTAATAGGGCAATTATTTTATAACAGCTTATAAAATAATTAGATCTCTATTCTCATTCAAAACTTACATGAAAATATCTCGGTCTACTCATAACAACTATTTAATTTTTGACTATGTTTAATTTATGACTATGCTTTAATTGTTGACTATGTTTTAATTTTTGACTATATTTTGTTCTATTATATTTTAAGTTGACATTATTTCCAATTTAATTAAATTCAATTACATTTAATCTAATTATAAAATGCACTGTTGCTATAATTGCTGTGCCCTAACAGGTTCCCTGAGATGCGCTGTAACCTATTTTTAAGATACCTCAAGGATGCAATAAAGTTTATGATATGATTTATGATTTCCAGCACCAATCTGCCTACCAGAACGAGGGTCAGACTTCCTGGGTCAATACGGGTGGGCAGCTGGCTGGGGCGCCCTGAGTCCTGGCTCCAGACTACGTCCCAGGACTCTGCAGGCTGTCGACGTCCCAGTGCTGGACAATAGGGTCTGCGAGCGATGGCATCGAGCCAATGGTAAGATAATTTTAACTCCTGAGCTTGCGGTTGCACGCACCCAGAAAATTGTTTTTTTAGGGTTGACCCTCATCTGGTAGCACGGAATCGCATTTTTTCACGCTCTATCCTTTTCTATTTAATAATTAAAGTAATTGGAGTAACTGAAAACAAGAACGATATAGTTATGCATCAATTCAGATCAATTCTGTGTAAGGTTATTATACTCAACAACACCTCAAGTATAGTTAGTACTTAGTTTGTAGTTAAATTTTAGGGAATTAATCTACCGGTGTTTCGGATTTCGATTGTATTGCATACTTCATTCATTCATTATTCACGTTAAATTGTAGGTATAATAATGTGGATCGTATTACAAAAAAAAATATAAGTTTCATACTAAGCAATAATAGCCCAGTCATTTTACGGTTTGAGCCGGGACTAATTAATAATAGATTTTTTTTTCGGTATAGTATTTAAGAGCCTATTTGAGCTTAGAATTGTACCAAAATTTAAAAAAAATCTTGTCAGCAACGGTTCCAAATTTAAAATTTTGTTATTATCTCGTTATAAAAACCTGATGGTTTTTTTTTGCACAGTTTTAAGGCATTACCATTATACATACTCCAAACATGGTGTAAATATTTTTGTCTACTTATATGTTTTTGAATATTTTTTAATATTTTAATGCCTATTTTATTGTTCAAAAATAATTTATAATGTAAAATCTAATTCAAAGGAGTGCATTGGTATTAATTTAAAAGCCTTCTGGGAGTGGGGCTTACAATTTTGATTTCTATGTTACGTAGCGATTTTTTTAAATATGTTTTCAGATAGTCTTTTTGTCATTAAATGGTACCGGCTACAGTTTAAAAGTCCATTTAATAATTACTTCCCACCTCTCCTAACAAAACTCCGTAAAATTACTGGGCTATACGTTTTTTTTTTTAAATGAGACGAAACACGAGACAAATGATCACGATAATTAGGAAAGCCCAAGTAACCAAATTAAAGATCAAGGACTTACCTTAACACCATGATAATGTTGTCAACTGTATAAAAAAGAAGAAGAAGAAGAAGAAATGTATCTCGATTATTACGTAAATCAGACAACACTGTAAAAAATATCGCGAGTTACATAATAATAAAGATTTCTGGTTAATCGTATCGTCAAATTTATCGTATTAAAACATAACACAGAGAGATTCATCGAGGTGCACGGCAGCGTAAGAAGCCAAGTCCTAACTTCGATCTTCATAAAACAATTTTATTTTTCTCAATTTCCAGGAATCAACGTAGTAATCTACCCAGAGATGCTGTGCGCGGGGTACAGGGGAGGGGGGAAAGACAGCTGTCAAGGTGACAGCGGGGGGCCGCTGATGTTAGAGCGAGCTGGCAGATGGTACCTCATAGGTAAAAAGAACAGTACACACTAGATACCACCATCTAATAGTCGCGACGTCTTAAGAGGATAGTCCTCGCAGCACTGTTACTTTGAAACGAAATCAGCGTTTTTCTTTTGGTTTTATAGGGGATCGATAGATGGCGGTACGCTAAAATGATAAAGAAGGGAAAGATGATCCAAAAGATGCCAACGCATCTTTTTATGGAATATTTCATTATTTACGAATCATTTTAAACGAAAATGTATGGGCTCGATCCATTGGCCTTTAAAAAAAGGCAGGCACAGTCTTGACATGATTTTGACAGAATGTCGCGAACGTCTCTATGGGGCGATAAACATACCATCTGTCGAGTTTTTTAGGATCTAAATTTAAAAAAGAAAAGAAAATCACTCATTCTGTGCAAACCACAGGCACAGAAATTTGTTTCTCCATTGAAATGAGTCAACAATTATTAGGGGTGGTACAAAGCACCAAACTGAATAACTTTAACTACGGAACCTAACCTGAAACTACAAAAAAGTCAGGTGTTCCAAACTAAACTGCAATGCCTGTAATTGTTTGGCAATTTCCGTAGCACAGTTCAGGAGGGTAATCGCGGAAATAAATCGCAACTGAACCATGTTTGGACTGCGTGCGAAGCTTACCTTTTTCCACATTTGGTATTGCGCTAATCGCGGTACAGCTCATGACAGCCGTTAGAGCCCTTTTGACAAATCGCTCAAACGTTAAAAGCTGTCAGTCACATAGTAAATAAGTCATGTTTACCGCGATACGGAAATAACACACTTGAATAGTAATTGGATTGCAATGTGATTAGAACTGAAATTGGATTAGGATTGAACTTTGATGTTTTAAATTAGCGCAATAGCGGCCCAGTTTGATGATCTGAACCATGCCTAAAATTTATCGACTTATTTCAATGTCACCTTGAAGATTGTTTTTAAAAAATGTCATTGATTAATATTGAAAATGTATAAAACCAATCTTCGATTGTATTGAGCAAGCTGTGAGCCAGGCGGAGGACAGTCGCCTTACCAATGTTTAGATTACAGGAATAGTAAGGATACTGGAATTTCACTCGATCGGTGCGGTATTGAACGAAAACTAGCATTGAAAACAATAATATCCATTGGTATGAGTAGATATAAGTAGGTATGTATAGTATAGGTTGAATTATTGTCGGTGAAACATAGATGGCGCTAGCTAGCCTTCAATTTGACATAAGGTGGATGCATAATGTTGCCACGAGTGGGTATACTTATATTACTCTTTGCTGTGAGCACTATTCTCTTAACATTACAGATTTCTAACTATTATAATTAGTTATGCATTTTGGTGAAAGTTTGTGCGTGACTTCAAATAAGTGCATTAAATCTATAATACATAAAAATATAATTCTCTCGCTCGATAGCTCTGTCGGTAGTGAACCTGCACGAAGAGAAATATATAGTTTAAGTGAATTTTTTGTTATATATAATTCGATTTATTATGTTATTATAACTACAAAGAAGAATGACGGATTACCCGTTTTTAGGCTTCCGTCAGAGAGACTGTACATAAATGAAACTAGAGTGAAATAAAACTAACAAATAGTTAATAGTAGAATAGAATAGTTGTATGTGCACAGTCTGCAGCAATAAGTTGTATGCACTTTTGTTCTACGTCGTAGTACTAAAGTGTATAACAACGAGTTAATAAATTAGCGCAAAACCTCATATACCCAACTGATTTATAACAAAATCATTAGAATTGAAACAATAATTTCATTATTTTGACAGTTAAAATTTAAAGTTATTCGCATTTTTAGTTTTGGGGCAAAAATTATTTGTTATCATTTCAGCAATGAATGAAAGCGTTAACGTACTCATGGATACATTTTAATAATCTTGTTTTGATAGTAAGTAGGGTGAGTATGTGGGGTGGGTTGACATCGGGTTCATTAAATTTTAAATTTTACAAACCAATTATTTAATATTTTGAAAAAATTTACTTATGTTGAAACCATGATAATTCGATTCTGCTCTTGATTCTAAACAAACTACTTTTTAGTTTTGCGTTAATTCATTAACACGTTGTATAACTTATTGCTGCTGACTGTACCTGTAGAAGTTCGAGGAAAGGTGTTTCTCCTCATGATATCTACCTTTTGAATCAAGTGTGTGAACATTATGATCTTTCTCATTAGATAGTCCCCTCAATCTTCTATGCATTGATGGTTTTTATTTTAATGAAAATTCACGATAAACGTATACTAAGTCAGTGGCGTAGCAGTGAATTTTGGCCGCCCGGGGCGCAGACTGATTTAGCCGCCCCTTTTATCTACATACCCACAAAATTGCGAAGCGAATAGTTGTGAGCACAACATGTTTTGTACGTAAAAAGCCCTTGCTTCGACAGATTCGCATTGAGGAGAAAAGTCGAAAGCGAGCTAATAAGTTTCTATTTTGCGGTATTCTTTAGCACTAAAGAATACCATTTTTTAGCACAACTATTCTGGTTATGGTCAGACGTCTTTTAGTTTATCCATGCAAAATAGAAACTTATTAGCTCGCTTTCAACTTTTCTCCTCAATGCGAATCGGTCGGAGCCAGAAGCCAGGGCTTTTCACGTACATATGAAACATGTGAAAAGTAGGCTAAGTAAAAGCTATGAATCGAACGAAGCTATGAAGCAAGCTCGAAATTTTTAGCAACACGTCTTAGCTTTGGTCAGAACTCTTTAGGATTGTGTGAAGGTACAGTAATCAAAATCAAAATTTAGAGCGAGCGAAGCGAGCTCGACTTTTCTCTGCTCGGCTCTACGAATTGGTTTTAGGCAGAACTTAATCAATATATATTTTTTCAACATACTTCGTCGTAAAGTGGCTCTTATTGCACTGCGTTAAGGTACTAGAAGATTTTTTTTAAATGCATGAATTTTGTTCTGTTTAAAACAATAATGATCCTTTAACAACAATAAAGCTTTGATGCCTAATGAGCTTTTAACACATTCGCGGACAGTGACCTGCTATAGCAGTGATAACAATAAAAGTTCTATTGTGTCTCGTTCACTGTCCGCGAATGTGTTAAGATATAATACCGCGGTCCAAGGTAATAATTTTTATATATTTTATAAAATTCCAGGTGTCGTGTCAGCCGGTTACTCCTGCGCAAGTCGGGGCCAGCCTGGCATCTACCATAGAGTAGCTCACACGGTGGATTGGATATCCCACGCCACAACACTGTCATAGCGGCTGTGAGAGTGTAGTAAAAGTGAAAGAAAAGACTTTGAAATTTTTAATTGGAATGTGAATTTTTGATGAAGTTCAGTTGTCCGCCATTTTGCGGTAGAGTACGGTTTGCAATAGCACAGGTTAAAAAATAAATTGTTAAGGCTCCTTTTACAGATCAGTGACCTCATCACAATATTTTTTTAATTAGGTAAGAAAACCTAAATTATACAGGGTGAAATTGATATCATTAGCATCCTTTTAAACTAAGAGTCTACCCATCAAACTGAACAGCTTTCACTATGGGAGCAAAACGATCGGAGCAACAAAAAAATCTGCTGTTCCATACTAAACTGTAATGCCTACGCGAAACAAATGTAAGTATGCAACAGCCGATTTTTTTTTTGCTCAGATTGTTTTCCTCCAATAGTAAAAGTTGTTCAGTTTGATGGGTAGACTCTTAGTTTAAAAGGATGCTAATGATATCAATTTCACCCTGTAGAAGTGCTACTCCAACTTACTACAAAAGAATTAGGTAAAGCTATTTTTATACAATACCTACTTTTATTATAGGGTTTTGATAGGTCTCCAATTTTAAAAGTGGAATGTTTAGATCCTATAAAAGTATTAAAAATAAATAGCTTGAAGTTGGAGTAGGTAGCACTTTTTCATTTTAGGTTTGCATTATTGAGAAATCTTTAATATTGTGATGAGGGAGCCACTGAACAGTAAAAGAACTCTTAAGACTAAAAGACCACGGTGGTTTAGACTGGAGTCATATCGCTTTGCAAACAAACTAAAAATATAAATTTTGTTTCCCTGAATGGTACGCGTTTTGGAGCTACGTCCCTTTTCAGCTGTATCAATTAGAAAGGGACGCAGTTTTTAAACAGAGCAGATGTTAACCAATTTCCTAATATTCCCACACCACTAAACTTTATAGAATATAACCATTGATTACATTAAAATTGCAAGTTCGGTGACTAGCTTATAGCGCATGGACCGCATCAATTGAGCCCCGTCGCCCAATTTACTTAGCAGCGGCATTGCGTGATTGAGATACTTTTTTGGTTTTAAGCGGGATAAATGTACCACAATGTCTTCGCGTGCTTAAGGTCCGCCACATACATACGGAATAAACCTGATTCAGAATTAGATTCCGGATGGAGTGTTGCCGCTTTCAGATACTTTTTCAATAGATCTAGTGATTTTTTGTTGTCTTAGGTGGCACTTTTTAATATTTACAGTCATATCAAACAAGCCATTTTTGAGCGTAGGCGTTAATGGAATGATACCGTATGGTGACGATGCACTTGCGATGTCGTTGCGGTATAGTTGCGAAATCGTCTACGCTCAAAAATAGCTTGTGTGATAATGGTTTATACCATTTTGTATGCAGATTATGTCTAATGCTAAAACTATCGATAGTTTTTTGATATAGTTGCATAATATTGAAATAAAATTTACAAAACATCATCGTAACGTCATGACATCATCACATGATAGTAATTGTTTGTTTCGTTTTAATAAATACCTAAAAATACAATTGTCATTAATTTGGCATTACATTCATTTTTATTTTTTAGACATTTTTTAAACAGCACTCTAAGTAATTTTTGTAACCATAGTTGACAACACTGAATCCTGAATCACGATTCCGGATCGCAATTCCGTATGTATTTGGCGCACCTAAAACTCGTTTTACAATCAAAAAGAAAACACAAATCTCATGGCATTACTTTTCACTCGTAAGTAAATGAAAAGCAAGTCCATTTTTCGAATACGTAATGCAAGAACGTCACCCATCTTCCGCTATTTTAATTCAATCAAAGAAAGTGCGACATAAAAGAGTAGACAAAAATTGAGGGCGCCACTTCTTTGTAAGAACGTCAAAATCACGTATAAACTGGCAAGACCAACTTACAATTTGTACTAAAATAGTAAGTTCCTTTTGCCACAGTTTTCTACTCTTTTTTGTTGCAATGTAACTGATTTAAACAAATGAGTGAGGTCTTTTGACAGTTCATTTGACATTCAGTTCTCGAAAGTACATTTTTGAGTATAACCCAATTTTTTTATTCTGTGCACCTGTCAACATCAAAATTTTAATATGTAGCCACAGAAATAAATCAAGATAGGAACGGTTATACTGTACCAGATTTATAAGTTCCCCGATGTACCTGCGCAGTTGACAAATTTTAATAGCGCGCGAAATTACATTGACTTCGGGGCGCAACAGTCCTGTATCTCTCTTTCCTGTGACGCTGTCCCATTATTTGTGGCTATATCACCACACTATCTTATTAAATCGATATAGCTATCTCTTTCTCCCGCTTGCGGTCGTCGTACCCTCACATGGCGCCCGACGTTGCTTTGGAAGTCTAGATTGTGTGCTGATTGGCGAAGGAGCCGCGGCGGGGAGGATGTAAGCGGGCGGATGAATTCAATGTTGCCAACCTAACAATTTTGACAGCTCAAAGTGTACAGATAAAAAAATGTTGTTGATGGTAAAGCTTAGTCTTGTGATAATAAGCATCGAGCCTAATTTAAAAAATATCATTATTGCTTTCCATATGAGTAGGCTTCGATATGGAAGAGAAAAAAAGTATTTCAAAGTACACCGTTCTTTATTCCTTTAGTCTTTTAGTGAAAATGTGATAATGGTCAATTTGTTATTTGTACTTAAATAAAATATTATTACTTTGATGTTTAAAAAAAGCCGGAACCTAAAAAATAAAAATGGCAATAATAAAAATTCATAAGTGCCTATAGCATTTTGTAAATATAATAAAACATAGTTTGTACATATTTTTAACAAAAGAACAATGAAACCATAATTTTTAAGATTTAAATAATTTTTACCATGACTCAAATGTAAATAAAAACTAATTTAATTGATTTAAGAACGCTTTAAATAAATTATTCTGATGCTTTTAATTTATATTCGGATTTGATTGTTCGATTTAAAAAAAATGTTCGGTCCAATATGTTTGGGATTGAAAACAAAATTCGTTTGTAATTGCACTATTTAATGAGATTAAATTAATGAAATATATTTATTGTTACCTAATTATATTAACGTTTTATTTTAATCGATTGTCGTATGTTGTTATTTTGAGGCCACTTTTCCACTGATGAATGAAATTCATTAACGTCAATACTAGATGTTTCTATGTGTAGATGCGTTGCCCGCGCTCCAAAATGACATTAAAAAAGCAAGGTAATTGCCCGGCTTTTACATATTCACGCGCCGTCCAGTATACAGCCTACACCTCACAATATCGCGCCGTTTTAAAGTACAGTGATGTTCTTAAATGTAATTTCGTCAATAAGGTTTTTTTGAGTGGTTACGTATAGGTAATATGAGATGTATTATGTTAGAAAGAGCAAAGTATTTCACAACGCTTATAGGGCAGTGCCCACGACAACTATTTACAACTGTGCAATCCAGGTTCATCTTTTCAACTGGCCACTCTGGGCACTTGCCCAAGGCCCCACGATCGATGGGGCCCTCTAGTTCCTGCCCGATAACCGATATTATCGATAATTACCATCATATTCCGAAAATATCAGTTTTTTGGTATTCTAATGAAGAACAACAACATGAGTTCTAAGGCCTAACAAACAGTGACTGCCTACCTATAACTCCTTTTGCATGTTGTTAATAAACATAGTCTTCTATCACATTCATATCGTAGTCATAGGGGCCCCATTTTATCCTTAAGTGCCCGGCCTCCAATAAGTTAAAGACGGCCCTGGTGTAATCGCCAAAGCCGTCGCTGGCTGTGTACCCATAGCTCAAGCAAACACGATTCTATATAGCTATTCTCCCCTTTCCCCCCGAGACGTCTCCCGTTTACTTCGATATGGTAGCGATGCTGAAGCGCGAATGTATCATGCTGCTGTAGCACGTTGCAAAAGCGACAACCGCAATGCAGATGCAGTATCGCGTTCGTGAAACGCTGGACTGCATAGCTGTAAAAATAGTCGTGGGCGATGTGGCAGCGCTAAAATTTTATTTGAGTAGGGGCTTGAGGGTCGATTAAGTAAGATTATTGTGACTAGAAAAAGGGGTTGTTTTTTTAGGATGCGGAACAGTTAAAAGTTTGGGCAACCTACTCTAATCATTTCACCAACCAACAGGAATGTTATTAACCCTCACTAGTTTGTAAAGGAGTTTGTATAGAGGGCGGTAATATCGTTTGAGTGCAGACGCGTTTATTTCGTCGATGCCGGTTGTTTCTTGAAGGATTTCACGCCAATGTTGAGAGTTTCCACGGGACATCAGGTCTCTGAAAAAGACAATGCGGGTTTTGTATGGAAGGTTGGCGCCTTATTTTTCGTTACATAATTACATAATAAACAGGGTCTGAAGCTTCCTCTTCGATATACAACGTGTTAATGAAGAAGCGCAAAACCTCATACACCTCAACTGATTTATATCAAAATAATTAGATTGACACATTAATTTCATTATTTTGATAGTTAAAATTTAATGTTATTCGCAATTCAAGTTTTGAGGCTAAAATGATTTGTTATCATTTCAGCAATGAATGAAAGCGCTAACGTGGATACATTTTAAGAGTCTTGTTTTGGTAGTAAGTAGGGTGAGTGTGCCCGTGCGGTGGGTTGACATCGGGTTTAGTAAATTTTAAATTTTACAAGCAAATTATTTAATATTTTGGCATAAATTATCTATGTTGAAACCATGATATTTCGATTCTGCTCTCGATTCTTCACAAAAAATGTTCTAGTTTTGCGTTAATTCATTAACACGTTGTATAAAACGCATTTAATTTTACACTCTGTATAAAGTCTACATTGAAAGCAAAATGAATGAGCAAAACTGTTCAACAGCAAGCTAACAAGTAGTTACTATAAGGGGTATCGCATACATAAGGAGTCGAGGCGGCGTCGAGGCACAGGCGCGCGACTTAAGGTGGTTTCAGTCCATACAAAACTTTGACGCACAATACGCGTAGACGGAATTAATAAAAGTAATATTTTATATATGGAAAAATAGTTTAGAAAATCTAGTTGCCGCGTCACAAATAAAATTTGCAATTTCAAATATAATTACGAAAATATAAAGCTTTTAAAATTTTGTATGAAAAATTTCAAAGCTTGATATCTTCGTAATTATTTTATAAATTGCAAATGTTATTTGTTACGCGGCATCTAGATTTTCTAAACTATTTTTCCATATATATAAAGTTACTTATATTAATACCGTCTACGCGTATAGTGCCGCTCGGATTCTTGTTATATAATTATCGACCGTATGTCAAAGTCGCCAAGGCGCGCCCGCGCCTCGACGCCGCCTCGACTCCGTCTGTATGCGATACCCCTAAGAGAAAACTTGCTAGGCCATGCATACTTTGTCAAAACTGGTGTAGTACTTACTTCAATATCTTCCCAGCAGCTTTCGAACCGTAGATATCACATCTATTCATAGTAATTGTTTCGGGAAGGGGCTCCTTTACTCCATGATGCCCAAACACAGAAGCTTTGCAGAGAACCTCGAAGAGTTGGTGCTGAAGGAAACTGCTTAGGAAGTATCTGCATCAAGAATTTGATTTTTTTTTATTTATCAATGTTTTTTTTTAAAATTAACAAGTTTTTTAAAGTAAAACTTCTTTTGAAGTAAAACTTCTTTAGGCGCGACTAGGGAGTAACTCAGATTTTTTTTCTAATGGAAGTAACTATTCAAAAATACAAAACGTCAAACGTCAATGAAGTTTTACTTTAATCGCGCGTAAAGATTACATACACATACTTTTTTTAAATTTAAATTCATAAATTAAAAAAAAATATAAAAAATCAGCCTCTAAACGTCCACTGTAAGGGAGGGTGTATGGGTGTCCACCACGCGTGCCCATGCGGATAGGTGGGACTCCTACACATATGCATCAGAATTTCATCTTGGGCGTATGCAGGTATCCTCACGATGTTTACCTTTTCCGTTTGAGAACAGTCGTCGTAATTGGTAAATGACATTTTGTCAGTACAGAATCGAACCCGGACCCTTATGACCACTTAGGTAATACCTTAGTCTGTGCTAAAAATAATTAACTCATTATTTTAGATCAATTAATGTGTAGGAGACCGCAAGTGATTTTTAAAAAAATCAATGGTCATTTAATAACGGTCCCTTACGCATTAATTGAACTAAAGACCTTGTTACAACCTATAGTTTTGCAATAAAGACACTTTGACTTTGACATTAAAATATCGTAAAGAGAGTTAAGAAGTAAAACATACATTTGCTTTATTTCTTACTTTAAAATGTTTGTTTTTGGCGTTAGGGGTCTATAGGTCTTCATTGAGAAAATCTAAGAAGTGCTAGCCGGGTTTGAATTTTATTCGTTTGTAGGTAATCTTAGTTGTAGATACCTACTACAATTTTATTATTAAATAGGCTTAACCTGCGACTTCGTTCGCACAAATTATATACTAGATTTTAAGTCAGATAATACGCTTTCAAACAAAAAAAGTTTCATCAAAATCGGTTCTGTAGTTTTTGCGTGATGCTCGTTCAAACAAACAAACACACAAACAAACAGACAGACAAAAAATTCAAAAGTTAGTGATATGGTATCAGGGACACCTAAAAACAATATCGTTACTTTTTTTTTGTTAATATCTTCAATGTACAGACACACTTTCTGTTACAGTTTTATAATAGTTTTAAAACTTACCGAATATAGGGCGTATTATCAGGCACAAGGAACTTGGCTGCAATATCGAAAAACTTCTCTCCCATTTTCGCAGGAGGAGCTATTCCCTGCAGTTTAAGTGCCATTTTCCAAAACACCTTATTAACCTTCTTTTCATCTATCCCTCCTTCGAAATACTTAAACCTGTATTCGTCTATTAGAAGCGAAAATGGTATCTGAGGTATTTTATTTAAAGCCAATTTTAGCATGAGGATTTCGTCTGTTGTTATGTTTTTTAGCTCTTCATCGTATTCAACTTTTTCTGTAGGCACAAAATCGTTAATGTCAATGTCGACTTTTTGTTCTGACGATGTTTCATTTGTTTCCGTGACGTCATATTGTGTAGTAAAATACGTATTCTGGCCGTCTTTTGTTTTGTTGACAACGACATCTTTGGCTCCGATAAAATTGAGTACTGTAGATTTAACATCGCCTTTTGTTTTGATTGTGACGTCATCTTTGACTCCGATAAAATTGAGTACTGTAGATTTAACATCGCCTTTTGTTTTGATTGTGACGTCATCTTTGACTCCGGTAAAATTTATATCGCGTTTTGTTTTGATTGTGACGTCATCGGGTTTAAGGGTAGCGTCTGGGCTGGTAGGTACAACTTTAGTTACATCTGAGTATAGGAGTGAATCGTTGATGAGTCTGAGCCGGTTCAAATGTTGAGGCGTCAATACTCCGTACATTATTGTGTCTCCGATGGTCTCGTGAAGAGCTGTGTTAGCTTGCTGTACGATAGGAAAAAAAAGTTATTATTAAAAGCAAAATTAAGTACAGGAATAGGGTAAAATTCGCTGCAAAGTGGATGACATGGCAATTCAAGCACAACACGCAACGCATACACAAACTTAAGGATGAATGCAATCACCCATTCACGTACGCACTCACCCACTCAAGAATATAAGTACGCACTCACGCACACAAAATTTGCATTTTTTTATTTTATTTCGTAATGTTTAACTACGTAATGATTAATTTTAACTTACTCTGAAAATAGCGGGTTGATTTTCATAAGCCATAAAGTACTGAATATGTCCCAGCTCGTGATGTAAGACGTAGAAATCTTCTGAGGACGTCCCTGAACAATACAGGAGCCTGACAACAACATATTCTATTCATAAAAAAAATCAAAATCCAGGAGTGCGATTTTTGAATCTCATTCGTTGAGCTCAGCAGTTGAAAATGTCAAAATTACTATGGAGATATGCATCTTTCAACTGCTGATTTGACTTTCATAAATAATACTTCAGGAGTGCGATTTTGGAAAGTCAAATCAGCAGTAGAAAGCTATAGCATTTAGCCTTAAAATGGAGAAAAGTTGCATAAAAGTCGCAACATTCATATTCATATTCGTTTTATCTTTGATTTATTCGCATTCTTTACCTAAAGTCGCCACGTTTAAACATGTCCGCCGCGGTTCCGTGGCAGCGCATTTTGAGATGGGTTTTCCTCGCAAATACAGATTCGTACCAAAACGAATTTGTCATCGGAGGCAGACCTAAAGATTGGTAGAAATCTTCGGCAGTCTTCACCTGGAATATAGAAAGTGTTTAGCAATTACTCAAATATATTCAGATTTGTGGACATAGGACAAAATAATATACTGTTACGAGCGACGGGTTTCGGGATTGGAGTGAAACGCTCCAAGTCCAATTTTTACAGAGTTTATTGGGTTACACACGGTCCACCTCGCAAAGGTTCCCCCTTACACGGTCCTTGTCGCAGGGGTTTCCCCTCACACCACTTTCACTGTTCACTACGTCACAACGCGCGACACACTATGACGTCACGAAGCACGACACTATGACTTCACGACACGCGACACACTATGACGTCACGACGCACGACACTATGACATCACGACACGCGACACACTATGACGTCACGGCAATACACTGACACTTATCTACTCACTGTTCCACTTTACTTTGCACTTTACTTTTCACTTGTACTTTTTCACTTTTCCTTTTCTTCGCACTTTTCCACTGTTAAACCAATACTGACTCGCGTCCGCAAATTCGTGGCTTATATACCCCATAAAATTTTCTAGATGCCCGAATTTCGTTAGTCTTTTCTTTATTCCTTTGTTCCCTCCGGATATTTCTTAATCCCTTCTTTCTCGAATTTTCCTAAACACGCCCCCTTTTATTGTTTCTTAACAAATATTTCTTCTCTCTCTTTGTTCTAGAACATTCCTATTGTTTTTGGTTCTTTTCAAATATTCCTTCTCTCTCTGTTTTCTAGAACATTCCTAAACACGCCCATTTTTTGTCTCTTTCCAAATATTCTTACTCCCTCTTACTTTTCTAGAACATTTTTAACAACAATAAAATCTAGAATTATTTTAGTCGAGTTTCGAACCATTGACCCCCGGCATGGGAGTCCATGCCTCGACCGCTGGGCTACGAAGCTTGTTGACAAACCGGCCGAATTTTTAAATGCCTTTCTATAGCTGCGTCATTTCACAGCATCCGTGATAATACATTAATACTTACCAAATAAACAACTGATTTGTTCAAATCATTGATACTTTTGTCGAGATCTATCGTTTTTGGTGTTATCAAATCTATAAGAGACTCCCAGTTCTGTGACCACAGGTTACCTGTAAAACAAACAATTTAACGATGTACGATGGTTCCAAGAAAAAATAAGAGTCTTTCCCAGGATCGTTGGACTTCATCGTCCGGTTTTGCGACTGGTCGCCGCTGTAGATCCTGCTTTACAGTGGTGTTATTGGTGTGAATGCGTGTTGGGCACGTAAATAAAATGCATCAAAGAAAAATTTGATCGATTGGTAGCTGATGTCAGGTGAGAGAGGTCTTGCAGCAGTCAGGTGCGTTGATTTTGCTCAGATCTTTGGAAAGACTTAGATGCGACTAGTACAGGAGTGCGATTTTTGAATCTCATTCGCTGAGCTCAGCAGTTGAAAATGTCAAAATTACTATGGAGATAGCATCTTTCTACCGCTGATTTGACTTTCAAAAATCATACTCCAGGAGTGCGATTATTGAAAGTCAAATCAGCAGTAGAAAGATGCGTATCTCCATACATTTTCAATTCAAAGAAAAATGCCTTAACATGGAGAGTGATCAATAATGCCAAGATTTATATGAAATCTGGTCCCACACTCCAATAGCTATGTGTGATACATTATCATAGGTATTTTTGAGCAGAACAAAAGTTACTATAGAGTCAAGTTCCAAATCTTAGTCCGTTCAGAGTATTTTATGAAATCTTGTCCGGACCGGACGAACAACCATAGTCTGAACGGACTAAGATTTGGAACTTGGCAACATAGTAACTTTTGTTCAGCTCAAAAATACCTATCCAACGTTGTATCACACAAAGCTATTGGGGAGATTTCATGAAAACCCTGGCATTATTGATCACTCTCTCACGTTAAGCCATTCTTCTTGGTCCCGTACTAGTCGCATCTAAGTCAATCCAAAGATCTGAGCAAAATCAACGCACCTGGCTGCTGCAAGACCCCCACCTGTCTTGCCTGATATCAGCTACCAGTCGATCAAGTCTTCTATTTACGAGCCCAACACGCATTCCCACCACTAACTCCTGTAAACCAGGATCTACAGCGGCGACCACTCACAAGCAGCACCGGACGATGAAGTCCAACGATCCTGGGAATGACTCTAATTTGTCTTGGAACACAACAAATGTAATCAAAGAAGATAGGAAGACAAGGATATAATATACTTATCCGATTTCCCTTGCAAGCAGAGGACAGAAAATAAGAAAAGCATGGCTAGTAGTAAGCCAACTCCAGATATGATTTATGGCAGGGTTAACACGTTCGCGGACAGTGAACGAGACACAATAGAACTTTTATTGTTGTCACTGCTATAAACAGTTACTGTCCGGGAATGTGTTAAGGACCATACCGAAAAAGATATACATGTCTCTTACCAAGTAAATGTGCAGGTATAGGTCCACGTTCTGGCACGATATCGCCGTAACGTCTCCTCAGATAGAACCTCACGACTGCATGAAGGATCTCGTAAAGAGTTCTTATTTCTGAGTAGAGATGACGACAAAGTTGTCTCAATTCTGGTATTTCGAGCTCGTCACGCCATGTTGCCCCGTAATCTATGTATCCTGGAAAAATAAGTAGACGAATTATGCCAAGAGTGAAACCTGATGCAACTGCACGAGAAAAATTTGTGGACCTCCTATTCTAAAATGCCGATCTGTCAACCGATTTTCAATGGGAGATCCAGAAATTGATCTCTTTTTTTCGACTCATATTCCTTAGGGAAAGTTATTTAGTTTTATTTTCAGAATACACCCTTACCACCCACCACCCGCTCTCACATTGCCCGCATGACAAAGTATTCGTTTCGGGTCGTTGCGCAGGTGGCGAATGTGTATGATCAAATTCAAATTCTCCTTTCTATGGTAGTTATACTATTAAATAAGGGTGTATTGTCTACTTATTTATCTTTTGTACTGGAGTGCGATTTTTGAATCTCATTCGCTGAGCTCAGCAATTGAAAATGTCAAAATTACTATGGAGATAAGCATCTTTCTACTGCTGATTTGACTTTCAAAAATCATACTCCAGGAGTGTGATTTTTGAAAGTCAAATCAGTAGTAGAAAGATTCGAATCTCCATATATTTTCAACTGCTGATTTTAACGTATGAGATTCAAAAATCGCACTCCTGTAGGCCACGCATGCCACCCCCGAGAAAACGATAAAAATCGAGATGCGCCTCCATCCTTATTATATTACGTATGCCAAAGAGAGCGCGCATGACGATTTTCTCGTTTAAACGCTTTGTCGTGGGTGGCATGCTAGCCGTGCTGGTCCGTTAGACTCTCACTAGAGTGTACTTTGCCGTCTGCGCAGTTCTTTTTTTCTCCCTAAGCAAAACCCCGGTAAGAAAGAGGTCTTAAAGAAATTCTGAAGGTGATTATTACCATTTCGCATAGCAGCATTATTTTCAATCTGAACCAAATCTCCATACAGCTCTCTCATTGGAGCTGACACCTCTTGTCTCCATACGAGCCAAAGCCACTTTAACACTTCTTCATTTTTAGAATACTTCATCATCTTGTCAAAATCATCTTCTCCCTCTAAGCAAAAAGTGTATTTATCTTTAATCATATCAAAATTTGCTTTCGAGGGTGCTGCTGGAACTTTCTGGTCGAAGTTTGAAAAATATTTGACAGTTGACAGATAATCCAAGATGGCGGCCTCTGCTTCTTGCAATTTACTCACACTTACGTGTTTGCTACTTGGAATACATATTTCTGCTTCAGTATATAATGATTGAAGCTCGTCATAAATGTAACTCGTTTCTCTGTAAAATTAAAAGTAACGTGTGAAAGACAAAATTTTTGACAGGCTAACCAACCCCTGATCGCTACGGATGGCAGGATTTATATTAGCGATGTCACCAGCCTATCTAATTGTTGAACATCTCATTCCTCTCTTGTCTGATCAATGTTAATCATAGCACAGTTAGTACCACGTTTATAAGTCTCACCGATGTACCTGCGCAGTTGACTTTTCTTCGTTTGCGCGAAATTATATTGACCAATCAGGGGGTCTACTTCGCGGGCCTGAAATCCCGTGCCGCGATTGTCTAATTGTTTTTGCGCCCTTTTAGGTGCTATCCGAATTTACACCCCATTGAGGTAGGCCACCTACCTTATGGGTCTACCGTAGGCGTAACTCGTGCGTTGACACGAGTTACGCTTACCCTACCTCTATGTTGCACCCTTTAATTACAAAATGAATAACTTCGGGGTTTGACGGGGACTCGGGTGTGCTCTGCACAAACAAAGATTGACAAGGGGAGTTATTTTCCTGGTCGTACTGTAACTATGTACCATGTACAATTCGTTGTTGCAGGAAGATAGAAAACAAATAAATATTTTACGGAAAGCGTCAACTTTCGTCCCACTGCGCTAAACGAAGTCACCTCTTTCCACCTCCGTCGAGGAGAAAAATATTATACTAACCTCGGATAGTGTAAATAAGAAAGCCTAAGATCACATATTTGTTGACCTCGCCTTCGCCTCGGCCATCAATTACATCAATCAATCAATCAATTAATTATACTTACATCAGATCTGAGACCTCCTAACCTAACCCGGGTTTCGCCACAGTCTGTGAAGCCTGACCGGCCTTTGACCACGACCTTTTTAGCACGTTCTTATCGTACGTGATCCACTTTTCATCACCAGTTATCAGCTTCTTCAAAAATGGTTCGGTTTCATTACGTCGTAATAAAGAATCACAAATGAGTACACGGTTTATTAGGTTTCTTTCAGTGAGCTCGTGAGGTACCCAAATATCGAGCATTTTTGTGTACCCAGTTTTTTTCCAATGCGCCAAAACTGTTTTGTGGTCAATTCCCAGTTCTTCAGCTACGTCGTAACTACTGATATGCCGATCTTGCTCCACTTTTTCAAAAATGGCATCCATTTTTCATACATACTATAATGCGAAGAGACTTTTTCCCCAACCTATTACGTGGCTACATGCAGGTGACGTCACTTGCTTGTGTCACTCATACTCTACAAGCAACTGTCTACATGCAGTTGACGTCATCAACCATTCGGCCAATCACAGTAGTTTACGATCACGTGACTAAAGTAGACAAGAAAATATTTTCTTTGTCGATTTTCTCTAAAAATATCCAGTTTTTTTCTTAACTGAACCAAATAGTTGGTTTCCAAAATTCATATTCAATACGGATGCCATCAATAGACTTTATTTTTGCATGCTGTCAAATACCAACGCCGACGGGTTGCCTAGCAAAATTTAGCCGCAATCGCAAGTACCTTTAACATGATTCTATTCTATTCTAAGGCGTCTATCTTGAGTTTAGATGATTTAGCCAATGTCGAGTTTATGTAGCTAAAGTGCTTGACTTTGTACGGTTATAGAAGTATTTTGGTGACTTCAAGAGTCGTTTTTAGAAAAGAACACTGTCCTGAGCTACCACTGGAGCTTCGTTGTAGGCTGGGAACCTAACCGACAAACGACACGCGAGGTGACCACCCAATAGCATACCTACAACATGACTCTTTTACCATGATGACTTTTGTTACAATTTTTTTCCAACAATTGCATCTAAGTATCTGTTTGGAAAGTAACATGAGGTACACACGGAAGGAACACATCGAAAGAACTGGAAAAGCTAAGGTTGCCACCTATCAATCAGCCGCAACTCTAGGGTTAAAAATGACTTCTTTGAACCTGGCAACCCTAGAGTTGCGGCAGACAGAGAAGTGGCAATCCTAGTTTTTCTTTCATATATATAGCATAAATGCTCACGACTATATCCCCCGAGGGGGTAGTCAAGGATATTCTGAAACTTCAGAACATACACGTTTCACTAGCAGTACCGAAACTCTGTCCAGTGTGATGGGGAGTGAGCCCGTCGCCACTTACAATGGACTGTGGTAGTTGGTTAGGACATTGCAGGCTGAATCATCTGATTGTATGAAAAGAAAGATGATTCCGTGCTGCGCATGGCACGTTAAGCCGTTGGTCCCGGCTACTATCTCTGGTGGTAGTAGTCGTTACATAAAAATCAAGACAGAGGCCGTAAGGCGTAGACAGTCTGAAAAAAACTCTGACACCAGGGCTCTGCCCACACGATAAGAAGAAGAAGAAGAACGGCTTTTCTTTCATCATTGCCGAAACAAAATACTGTACAAAAATTGCAGTGGAATCTTAGTCATTATGGTAGATACCAAGTGGGGGTTTTGGGCTGTGGATGAAGATGATACACATTATACATGTCTTTTCTATTGTCTGTATCAATGTGTCTGTGTGTACAATAAAGTGTTATAATAATAATAACGAGCGTTAACACGCGACTTCGTCCGCACAAATTATATACCAGATTTTAAGTCAGATCATAAGCAATCAAACAAAAAAAGTTTCATCAAAATCAGTTCAGTACTTTTTGCGTGATGCTCGTTCAAACAAACAAACAAACACACAAACAAACAGACAGACAAAAACTCCAAAAATTGGTAATATGGAATCAGGGATACCTAAAAACCATATCGTAACTTATTTTTTGTTAATATCTTCAATGTACAGACACACTTCTGTTACAGCTTTATAATAGTATAGATAATGAGCCCGCAGGCGAGCTGTTGGTGATTGGCGACACAACGGATCCGATTCTCCAGAGGGCCCAGATTGATTTGGCCCTCACCTGTGGAGTCGCAAGAGCGGAACCTATGCTCCAGGTTGGAAGTGTAAAATGTCATAACGCCGGTACCTGCTGACTGGTGCGCCTAGCACCGGGAACCGGCGCCCGCAGACTCACCTCTCTACAACCTTAGCCGCTCACTAGATGTTGCCTTGCGAGCGGCCTTTTTGGGGGGCCCATCAAATGATTTGGCAGGCGGCAGGCGTCCCGAGTCTCTCCGCAATAACCCAGATTGGCCCGTGAGTAAGCCTTTTACAGAGATACATAATATTGATAAAGCTTATTTGAACAAACAACTTTTTAATTACCTGGCTTCCTCGAAAGTGTACCTTGGGCCTCTACATAACAGATATGCTTGTCTTAGTTGAGTTCCATTCAACAACTGGTGGTTGTTTAGATCTACCAACATTTCGCATGTTTCGTGCCGCCATTTTATTCTTTTCTTCTGATAGTTGGCAGCCCTATTGAGTAGATCTGGGTTATCAGGGTTGACGGACGAGTCCCAAGCTATTCTGGCAGCTATAGCATTAAATTTTAGTGTTTTCTTGTTGATTACATCCAATTTGTGGTTCACGTTTATGAGTTGGCAAAAGAATGAGCTGAAGAGTGGAAAGAGAATTAGGGATGTCAACAATTTCATTTTGGGTGCTGTGTTGCAGTCAGCATATTTTCTGGGTGATCTGGAAATAAGTAAATAATGTTTACAGGCTAACTGAAGCTACATGAATGTTAAATTATTATTATGGAAACCAGAAAAAGAAGAAAAATTAATTAAATTTTTAAATATAGTCCCGAATATCAGGTGTAATGGACGCTCAAACCTGGGCGTCTCCGACGCGCAACATGCTACGGACTCTGTAGGGGATACCTCCCATTTTGTATGGGAGAGCGGATTTTTTTTTCGCAATTTCAGTGTTGGTCCCATAGTATAAGTTGTTCAGTTTATGGTCTGAAGCATCCCTTTAAGTAAGTGTCCCATTTAATTTTACACCCTGTATAATTATGTGTGCCTTTCATCTAAATCCGTTCAGCCGTCCTGCGTGATTGAGTCACAAACATACGAACTTTCACATTTAGCTATTACTAGAGTTAACCCGCGACTTCACTCCACACAAATTATATACCAGATTTTAAGTCAGATCATTAGCTATCAAACTAAAAAAGTTTCATCAAAATCGGTTCGGTATTTGCATGATGCTCGTTCAAACAAACAAACAAACAGACAGACAAAAAATAAAAAAATTGGTGATATGGAATCACGAACCCCTAAAAATCATTTCGTAATTTTTTTTGTTAATATCTTCAATGTACAGACACACTTCTATTACAGTTTTATAATAGTTTAGATAAGGTATTAAGTAAGAAGTAAGATAAAAGTAGGACCGTTAGCCCAGTCATTTTACGGTTTGACCCTGGACTAATTAGTAATTAACATTTTTTTTTCGGTATAATATTGAAGAGACAATTTTAGCCTAGAAATGTACCAAAATTAAAAAAAAATCACATCAGCAACAGTTCCAATTTAAAAATTTAGCTATTATCTCGTTCTAAAAAACCTGACGGTAATTTTTTTTTGCACATATTTATGCTTTACCATTATACATACTACAAAAATGGTAATGGTAATATTGGTAATGATTTTTATTCGTAGGACATTTTTTATTTGTAAGTTTTTTTTTTGTTTTTTCTTTCGGTAATGGTTATGTATGTAGTGCTTTAATATAAATAAAACTTAGAAGGTTTTGAAAAATACATTCGTATTTTGTAATAAATATCTCATTTTTTTAATTTTCAATGCCTATTTTATTACTCAAAAATAACTTATATTATTAAATCTAAGTCAAATGAATGCGTTGGTATTAATATTATTAATTTAAAAGTCACACAATTTTGATTTCTATGTTGCGTAACAATTTTTTTTTTTCAATATGCTTTAAGATAGTCTTTTTGTCACTAAATGGTGCCGGTTACAGTTTAAAAGTACCTAATTAATAATCACTACCTACCCCGCCTAACAAAACTCCGTAAAATGACTGGGCTACGTGGTAGGTATGGCAGCGCTATCGCGCCCGAACGAACGAGATATAAGCCTTATCACGCGCATCATTCTACGGGCTCTGGATAGTAATTATATCGCATTGTATATAGGTCCCGGGGCACGCGGTTAACTCTATGAAAAGCCAGCTTTTAAATCACATCCTGAAGCATTTTATTATCTTTTATCAATACTCAAGAGCCCTCGTGGTTTCATCAGATACCGTTCATTAAAAATGTCCGCCCGTCAGTCGGTTTATCCGAACGTGACATAACACTCAAATTTGCTGATTAGCAAAATGATTACGATATTGATTTTGAATGGGAGAGAAAAACAATTAAGAATGTATCAAATATTTTTGCAACGCGTGATTTTTGGATTCAACATTTACGAAGTCAAGTCACCTTTTGTCCCAGTAGCCCAGTCATTTTACGGAGTTTTGTTTGGAGGGGTGGGGAGTAATTATGAATTGGACTTTTAAACTGTAACAGGTACCATTTAGTGACAAAAAGATTATCTGAAAACGTATTAATAAAAAATCCACTACGCAACATAGAAATCAAAATTGTATCTCCCAGAAGGCTTTTAAATTAATAATATTAATACCAATGCACTCATTTTAATTAGATTTAACAATATGAATTATTTTTGAGCAATAAAATAGGCATTGAAATTTAAAAAATGAGATATTTAATAGAAAATACTAATGTATTTTTCAAAGCCTTCTAAGCAGAAAAAAATATTAACACCATGTTTGAAGTAGATATGTATAATGGTAAAGACTAAAAAACATGCAAAAAAAAATTTACATTAGGTTTTATAAGAACGAGATAAATGCTAAATTTAAATTTTGGGGCTGTTGCTGACGTGATGTTTTTTTTAATTTTGGTAAATTTCTAAACTCAAATTGGCTCTTAAATACTATACCGATTAAAAATATCAACACAAACCGTAAAATGACTGGGCTAAGTATATGGACAAACTAATTCTCAACATCGAAAGAAAATAAAAAAAAAATCTGCTGTTACATGCATCGAGTAACGAAACGGCAGATTTTTTTATGGAACATAGGGTCAATAAGTTTTCTATGTTGGACAATCACCTATTCCTCTCCTCGCCCCCTTCACCGTTCAACAACATGAAAAAAAAATAGTGAAACAATCGAATTTCACTATTCGAAAGGTGGACAAACATACAGACCGCGACACTTCGATCTAGAGTTGCCTACCATCAAGCAACTACTCAAATCTATGGTGACGGACTATTTCACCGCCCTCCCACGACATTCTAACCCTCTTATTAGGAAAAATGCCACCTACCGGTGCTGTAGGCACAATAAGCCTCGAAAGCATCGGCCTCGGAACGTCTTAGACGAACCGGACGACCCGATCACGGTCGCTATGATAGCGGCCCTCCA
Source organism: Agonopterix arenella (assembly GCA_927399405.1). NCBI lineage: Eukaryota > Metazoa > Arthropoda > Insecta > Lepidoptera > Depressariidae > Agonopterix > Agonopterix arenella. The sequence goes on along the minus strand of OV656716.1, from coordinate 4,468,875 downwards.
ATCACGACTCACCGACACAAATTCACACAACACGATCACCGCCGGCGGTAACACAATCATTTCTTTGTTGCGTCGTCGTCGTAAAAATCGAAATCCCCACCGTTCCCGGGGGGGTTCGTCGCGATCTCTGCCCACTCCTTTTCCTTCTGGCGCCTACAGACGCCACCGGCACATCGCTGGCCGATTCTCACCGATCCCCACTACCCAATCGTAGCCTGCGTAGTCCCAGCAACGCCCATTGCCTAGGTCCGTACCCCTTAGGGGTGCCCCTTGGGCAGGTTGCTTAAGCTCATGCATTGGTTCGGTAGACCTACCAGGGCGCTTCGCCGTCACTGGTGTGGTCCCCCCATAGTCCGCAGTAATAAGCAGTCGATGCTCCCTGAGCAATGCTGTATATGTCAATTCGAAAAAAAAAATACCCAACTAGGATCTGATTCTATTTAGGGACGAAGGTAGCAAATCAGAATAGAATTCACAGGTAGAGAATTTAGAAGAAATTCTGATGCATATGTGTAGTCTACCAATCCGCATTGGGCACGCGTGGTGGAATAATGCCCATACACCCTCCCTGAGGGTAGGCCTGTGCCCTGCAGTGGGACGTTTATAGGCTGATGATGAATGAATGATGATGTAGCGAATCAAACAAACGACTATACCGAATGAATGATTGATAGATGTATCTAGGTTAAAGTTTAGGAGTGCTATTTTTGAATCTGATTTGACTTTCAAAAATCATACTTTACGAGTGCGATTTTTGAAAGTCAAATCAGCAGTAGAAAGATGCATATCTCCATAGCAATTTTGACATTTTCAACTGCTGAGTTCAAAGTATGAGTTTCAAAAATCGCACCCCAGATACTAGACCGATTTTGATGAAACTTATTGTTTTTAAAAGCTTATGATAAGAATTAAAAACTGATATAGATCTTATCTCACTACCATGATGGAAGCCGGTGCGGACCAAGTCGCGGGTTAAAGCCAGATATTTTAAGAAGCCACAAATAAATTTAAATAAAAAAAGTTATTAAAAAAAATTACCTGACAAAATATCACTTTTGTGTTCTTAAATTTTTAAGTATAATTTAAAATATTTGTTGGTCAACTGATTTCGAAGAGATGTATCGCGCCAAAGCGATCAAATAGTACTGAAATCAGAATTCCGAGTGCGGCGGAGTAAAATGTTTATTTACTGCTGAGGCTTGCACTACACCGCTGTGAGCGAAGCTAGACTTTCATCTCCTCCGGGTTTCGTGTATACTTAATGAGCGTTCTTCTTTTCTTTTTTAATTTTAGTTCCTAAAAAACTCAACAGATGGCATGTTTATTGCTCCATAGAGACGTTCGTGAGTTTCTGTCAAAATCATGTCAAGACTGTGCCTGCCATTTTTTTAAGGCCAAGAGATCGAGCCTATACAACCATGTCAGAAGTAAACAATTTCAAATTTTCGATCAAAATGATTCGCAAATAATGAAATATTCCATCAAAAGATGCGTTGGCATCTTTTTGATCATCTTTTCCCTCTTTATTATTTTAAAGAAACCCTTTTTGAAATTTTGATCATTATTCGCACAGACCGTAGAGCCACCTATCGATTCCCTAGAACACCAAAAGAAAAACAGTCATTATGCAGGACAAACTTAACTTTGCAATGGAATTATTTTGTCGATCGTATTACTTACGGTAGTAAGTAATTAACTTTAGTAGGTACCTCCTCTGTCGTATTTCTACAAGAATTAAATTGTTGTTCTAAAAAACGAATGAGGGAAATTTAGAGAGCGTGGGACGGAAAATGAAATGCGGAAACAGAAAAGCCCGTTTCGCTCTGCCATAATCTTACAGTGGTTACTCGGTTTATTTTCACCCGATTGTGTAGGTACATCACGGGATAAAATATCTAGAGCTCTGACGCATCCAATGAGCGGTATTTTTTGTCCTGTGGTCATCCCAAGAATCACTGGAGCGACGTGATCTACCTACTTGATCTACGTGAGTTTTAAGCTACTAAAATATGACGAGATATTGCGGGAGGTTTTAGTAATATTTCCGAAAGCAACTTTGGATCACTGAGCGAGAGTTAGGTACTTAGTTGTCATCATCATTATCATCAGCCTACTTACGTCCCACTGCAGGGCAAAGGCCTACCCTTAGGAATGATCTTTGGGCGTCAGTCTATCACGCGTGCCCACTTTACTATGTTTTTCTTATCGTGTGGGCAACAAACACTGGTGTCAGAGTTTTTTCAGACAGCCTTAGGTACGGCCTCTGACGTGGTTTTTACGTAACGACTACTACCACCAAAGACAGTAACCGAGACCAGCGGTTTAACGTGCTATCCGAAGCGTGGAACCGTCTTTCTTTTCAGACAATCAGAAGATTCAGCCTGCAATGTCCTAACCAACTGGGGAAAAAAGTATAAAGTGACATATCACTAGGTGTCCCTCGTGGTAATCGAACCCACGACCTCCGTGTCCAGAGCCCAATGCTCTTAACCATAAAACCACGGAGGTATAGTTACGTAACATATAAGGTCTAACAAAACTAGCTGAAACTATTTTAAGGGGATGATCAGACCATCAAACTGAACAACTTTCTCTATGGGACCACTATTGAAATCGCGAAAAAAATATCTGCTGTCCCATACATATAGGTCGAGTAGGTTTGTATGGAACAGCTGATTTTTTCGCTATTTCAATTGTGGTCCCATAGAGAAAGTTGTTCAGTTTGATGGTCTGATCATCGCCTTAAAATATTTTGAGCTAATTTTGTTAGACCTTATATAATATAAGTATTTCTAGCTTTTCCGATATGAGCGCTTCAACAGCGCTTTGGAAAGCTCAGTATAGCATCGTATGTTACTGGATAACATTTCTTATCAGCAGGATAAGCTCGGCTAAGCGTGCCCTACGGGCCACCTACAATAGCAGTCCATCTTAATTCTGAGAACAAATAAATAAAACATTTTGTTTGTTTACCGTTTTCATTCGCTATTTCTTTATTCTCTACGTGGGCACTTGCGTCATTTTGATACCTATACCATTGTTAAGATAAATTGCTTTTTGTATTGTTTTCTTGGTGGAATCTCAATTAGGATAATCTAATTTTCCCAATCAGTTTCCCTGCGAGAATGAATCAGAAATGAAAAGATTACCAGAAGAACCAGAGTAGCTGACATAGCCGAAAGAATTGCTAAACTAAAGCGGCAGAGGGCGGGGCACATTGCTTGTTTAACCGGTGGCCGATGGGGCCGAAAAGTACATTACATTACATTTTACACCCTGTATTACGTTTATCCACTATCAACTTTGACTATTTATTATAAGGACTAGCCTTGCGGTAGCATTTTCCCTCTGCCACGGTATAAGATCAATTAATCATGTGCATTTCATTCAATACTATCAAAGATCTAGACACGCGGCAGCGTTTCAAGCCAAGTTCAAGCCAACAGAACTGGCAAGCAAGAGTGCGATTTTTGAATCTCATTCGCTTAACTCAGCAGTTGAAAATGTGAAAATTACTATGGAGATACGCATCTTTCTACTGCTTATTTGACTTTCAAAAATCGCACTCTTGAAGTATGATTTTTGAAAGTCAAATCAGCAGTAGAAAGATGCATATCTCCATAGTACTAGTAATTTTGACATTTTCAACTGCTGAGCTCAGCGAATGAGATTCAAAAATCGCACTCCTGTACCTATTACGTTTACCTATCCACTATCAAAGAAATTATTCAAATGTACAATAAGTACCTAACTAGTTACTTAGCTTTAAATAATAACTCTATGCTTTGTTATGGTTATAAATACGACGATGAGATTAACTATTGAATACCTACAGACTGGCAAGTTATTCAATATTATTAATAAACCATTATGAGAAAATGTAACAGCAAGTATCTATATTCTATTGTATTAGAAATGTCTGAATATGTAAACAGATATTAATATTATAGTAAAGAATTTATTACAATCAATCTGGAGGGCGATTGCGGTGTAAATAAATCTCATCACGGAACCGTGATGGGACTACGTTCGAAGCTTAGCTTTTTACACATTTGGTATTGCGCTACCGACAGCCGTTAGAGCCGTTTTGACCGATCGCTCAGGAGTGCGATTTTTGAAACTTATTCTTTGAACTCAGCAGTTGAAAATGTCAATATTGCTATGGATATATATGCATCGTTCTATTGCTGATTTGATATTCAAAAATCATACTCCAGGAGTGCGATTTTTGAAAGTTAAATCAGCAGTAGAATGGTGCGTATCTATATAGTATACATTTTCAACTGCTGAGTTCAACGTAAGAAATTTAAAAATCACACTCCAGACGTTAAAGGCACATATTAGGTAAATAAGTAGCTGAGTAAAGTTTAGCGTTGAATAGTAATTGGATTGCAATGTGAATAGAACTGAAATTGGATCAGGATTGAATTTGGATGCTTTAAATTAGCGCAATCGCCCTCCAGCATAAATTCTTCTGGGGCACGGTACGGGCACACTCTGGACACTTCGTAGAAACGTGCTCGCACTGACAAGAAGAGGACAGCGATATTGAGTGAGTAGGAGGGGACTATTCCGACTAGACCGCACTGCCTATTGTCGTCATACTCCTGTACCACAGAGAGAGGGTGAGATCAAAATGGGAGTGTCCGTTCTGATGGTACGTAGCACAGTTAGTGAATATTATATTATAATCTAGTGTAATCTGTGTTCCCTGGAGAAGGGAAAGAAGTGAACACTCTACTCTCTTCGTCTGTACCGGCTAGAGTGTTCACTTCTTTAAGATTTCATAAAACTTTAAAACTTCTGAGAATTACATTAAAATCAAACAAGACTCACTTTACGCTAGTATTTTTTATAACCCTTTTCCTATTAACATTTGGATAAAATAATGTTAGTCATGTCCGAACAGAAACTTCTGAACGACCGCCGATGATATGACAGATGCGTCATTCGACTGAGAGGTGATTGGTGAGGGCGGGAAAAATTGAATTTAATTTAATATTTTTCAAATATTTTTTGCATTTTTCGTTGCTTTCATAGTTATTTGTCGTCCTCAATTGCAATAAACTACGATACAATGGGGGAAGCCAGTGGCGGCGGTGCGAAGAGGAAAATTACTAATGAAAATACATTGGAAAATACCGATGATTGCAGCAGGTCAAAAATGACTCAAAAATTCGCGAGGTCGAAAAGAGGCCTGTTTAAAGACTATAACCACGTATATTCAGACGAGATGAGAAAAGATTACCCTATTTTGGTCAGTACGGAAAACATGGACATAATGAAGTTGGGTAAACTTCTAAAAGAAATTCATGGAATTGAACACCTCCGGCAAGTAGGCCCAGCTTTATATAAAATACAATTCATAAACAAATCAGATGCAAATTCATTTTTATTAAATTCACAATTTTTGGAGCGTCACAATCTGAAAGCTAAAATACCGTTTGACAAGATTGAAGCACAGGGCATTATCCAGGTCCCGGTACATATCTCCGAGGAGGAGTTAATTACAGAACTGAAAGCATCTTGCGACATCATTGGTGTAAAGAGATTCCAGAAGAAGACAGCTGATGGTTTCTACACTCCCTTGCCGACTGTACTTGTAACCTTCTTATCATCTTCACGTCCGGACCATGTTACATATGACTATATCTGGTTCACGGTTAAGGAATACATAAAGCCCCTCCTGCAATGTTTTAAATGTTACAAATTTGGGCATGGAAGTGGATCATGCAAATCCCAACAAGTCTGCTCCGTCTGTTCCGGGAATCATTTTTTCAAAAACTGTGACAATCAAGAAAATATCAGGTGCGTTAACTGCAGTGGGGAGCATATAGCCATATCGTTTTCTTGCCCTGTCAAGTCCAGGAAAATCACTGAGATTAAAAACAGAATCAAAGGTAAAACCACATATGCTTCTGTAACCGCTTCTCCAAATCAAGCTCCTCCCTATTCTGGAAAAATATCATCTTCATCCTCCATCAAGACTCCTTCTGGTCGTGCATTGTTGACTGACATTATTAATTCAGAACTAGTTATAAATGGCTTAGTTAAAACTGTAATGAGCATAATTAAAATATCTCAGAGTGATAAACAGTCACATGGCATAACTGGTCCTCTTTCTTCAAACAAAATTAAGGAATTGCTCATTTCCAATCTTTCTGGTTGATGGACTGTGAGATTGGAATTGGAACATTCAATATCTTCCATTGGAATTGTCGTAGTATTCTTAGTAATTTGGACCAACTTAAAAACTATATTCATGAATCTGATGTGGATCTAATTTTGTTAAATGAAACTTGGTTAACTTCTAACAAACTTCTAAAAATTCCAGGTTATATTATTGTAAGAAGAGATTCTGACCATCTTCATTCAGGTATAGCTGTAGCCATTAAAAAGAAACATATTTTCAAAATCATTGAGACCAATTCTTGTTATCATTTTCAAAACATTCTGATTTCTATTCAAGTTGGTTCTAACACTTTAGATATCTTGTGTGTTTACAGCCCTCCTCCACCAAATGGTTTGTTTAGAATTGATTATTTATCTACTGCATTTTCTAAGATTTCTTCGAAATATTTTATGTTGATAGGAGACTTCAACGCACATAACTTGTCTTGGGGTTGTAGATTTAATGATAGTAGAGGTAATTTGATTCAAACTTTTACAGATAGCCGCAATTTGGTTTGTTTAAATGACCATAATGTCACCACATTTCCTGCTTTCGGACAAGAAGGTAATGTTTTGGATTTAGTTTTCGCATCACCGATCGTAAGTTCTAGTTGTAATTTCGCTGTTCTCGATGATCTACTTGGCAGTAATCATTATCCTTTGCTGATTAACTTTTTCTTTAGTGATACTTGCAATAATAATTCTCATAAAAATTGTAGCTCAACTCCTGGTACTCCCTCTCTGTCGCAGGTCAATTTTAAAAAGGTTGATTGGATAGAATTTTGTAGAATATGTGAATGTAAATATTCTTCATTTACTTTAAGTGGAGATCCTCTTCATGATTACAATAATTTCTTACATATTTTATCTGACGTTCTAATGACATTTCCTAAGAAATCTCAGTGTTGCAATTTTAGGCGTAAATCCTCGGTTTGGTGGAATGATAATTGCGCTAAAGCTGTTCAACAAGCTAAACTAGCTTTGGACTCTTTTAAAGCTTACCCCTCCTCTGAAAACTATGTTTTGTATAAATATTTCAATGCTAAGAAAAAGAGAATAATATCTGAAGAAAAACGCTTAAGTTGGGCAAATCTTTGTTCTAGTTTCAATCGTATGTCAAGCTCTAAACTTATTTGGGATCATATTCGTAGATTTAAAATGGCAAAATTACAGGATTCAAATAATAAATCTAGCTTTTTTGAAGATTCTGCGAATGCTCATTGTTTCTTAGATAAAGTTGTACCATCTAATTATAATAATACACACACTTCACTAGATCATTATTTTTCTTCTAGAGGTTCAAGGGCAGCCTTCTGGCTGACTGACTTATTCTGTTTTGATGAATTTAGTGCATCTTTAGACAATAAAAGGGATACGGCACCTGGCCCTGATTTTATTCCGTATAAAGCAATTAAAAATTTACCTTCAAATGCAAAGACCATTTTATTTAATATTTTCAATCAGCTTTGGTTACATAGGAAAATACCAACTAGTTGGAAAATTCAACATACTGTTCCTATATTAAAACCTCTAAAAGATCCAAATAACATAGATTCATACAGACCTATTTCGCTAACATCTTGCTTTTCTAAACTCTTCGAAACCATGTTAAAAAATAGATTAGAATGGTACGTAGAAAATAGTAAATTAATACCTAATAATCAATATGGCTTCAGGAAAGGTAAAAGTACTATGGATAATCTGGCATGTCTAGTTGGTGATATCCGTAACAATTTTCATAATAATAAATACACAATTGCAGTTTTTTTAGATATAAAAGGAGCGTTTGATAATATTGATCATTTTTATTTAATAAAAAGTTTACATGATTTGGGTATTCCTGGCTTTGTTTTGCATTGGTTATTTAATTTTCTAAACAATCGAGAAGTATGGATTAAGACAAAACATAATTTAATTGGACCTAAATATTCGTTTAAAGGCACCCCTCAAGGTTCAGTTATTTCTCCTCTCATTTTTATTATAAGTTTAATTAATTTAATGAAACTTGTCCCTAATACGGTCAAATGTTTATTCTATGCTGACGATTTAGTTTTATATTCTGAGTGTGATAATGTTACGCAAAGCGAAGTAATAATGAATGCATGCCTCAGTAGTTTATATAATATTTTGTGTAATGATTTAAAACTCGAGGTTAATGTTTCTAAAAGTTCAGTTGTTCTTTTTTCTTTAAATAATCTAAGTAATATTGAGCCTCAGATTATGTATAATGGCATTAGAATACCAGTTCAAACTTGTGTTAGATATCTAGGAATTATTCTCGATTATGATTTATCATGGAAATCTCACATTGAATATATTTGTAAAAAAACTGAATTGCACTTAAATATTATGCGTTCTTTAGTTGGGGTCGATTGGGGTTCGGATCCAAAAATTCTTAAAACTCTATACATATCTACGGTGAGAAGTCATTTTGATTACGGCTGTATGTTTTTTAATGATGCTGCTAATAATCTTCTTAGAAAATTAGATGTTATCCAAAACAAAGCTTTACGTATTATTACAGGTGCCATGATGTCTTCTCCTATAAATTCCCTCGAGGTGGAGGCTGGGATAGTCCCTCTTTATATTCGTAGAAGTTATTTGATTGATCGTTACTGCCTTAGGTTGATTAGCCGAGATAACTCGGTTATTTGTGTATATCTTGAAAACTTTAATATTCCTAATTATAACAATTTGCCTTTGTCTATATCTACTTCTATGTCAGAATCTATTACTTATTTAAATTTCCAATTTCAAGATGAAATATCTTGGTCAAAAGCTCTTCCTTGCTTTACTAATAATTTCCACAGCTTAATCATGAATGTTTCGGTTAATCTGTCTAGATTCGAGAATAAGTATGATTTTCTTGAATATTTGGATGGTAAACAAGATTATATTCAAATATATACCGATGGTTCGAAAACGAATGATGTGACTAGTTTTGCTTTTTATGATTCTTTTTGTAAATATGGTAGGGTCTTTAAATGTAACAATTATTTTTAAATTTTTTCTGCTGAGACTTTAGCTATAATTCATGCTCTAGAATATATTGTACAAAAGGTACAAACTACTAGTACCTTAATTAAGAAAATACTTATCCTGTCTGATTCAATGAGTGCGTTAAAGGCTATTTCTAATAAATTAGTAAGTGCGAAAGTAAATTACCTTACTTATGTAATTAGAAAAGTAGTGTATCTTTTAAAGGAATTTGGTTTTGAAGTTGAATTTTGTTGGGTACCTGGTCATTCAGGAATTTTAGGGAATGAGTTAGTGGATGCCCTTGCTAAGTCAACTGAACAAGCTGCGATTTGTTCATACCGGGTGCCCTATTCAGATTATGTTATTTTTATTAAAAATAATATGTTTACTCGTTGGTCCATTTCTTTAAACAGTACCAGAATGATAAAAGGAAAATGGTTAGCTGAAATAGTTCCAGATCCTAGCTCTAAAGCATGGTTTGAGAAGGGCACTAGGTATCTTGAGAGACATTTTATAACTCTTTTCAGTAGACTTCGTATTGGACATTGCAAATTTCCAGCTCACCTCCATCGTTTGAAATTATCTGAAAATTCATCTTGTCCCCACTGTAGTGAACAATTCTGTGATCTTCAGCATCTGATTTTGGAATGTCCTAAGTTTTCTTTGCAACGTATATTGTTTATATGTTATTGTCAAGATATACTAAAATCTAGAAATATTCCTTCAACTCTTCAAGGATTATTAAAACATACAAAATTGTATACTGTCTTGTATGAATTCGTTAAGGATACTGTGGGCAAATTGTAAGATTGGGTTTTGCATCTTCTTGGTAGAGGGGATGTAGTTCTCAATCTCTTATTATCTCTTAAAATGTAATTTCTTGTACTAGATAGGTATAATAGGTAGGTAGGTAGTTTGTAAGTTTTTTCTTTTTTATTAATTTGCATTTATGTTATTAAATTGTAAAATACTTAGGCTGATGGCAATACTGCCAATGCCTCCAATAAATTAAAAAAAAAAAAAAAAAAATATGACAGATGCAAGGGTCACTGACATTTTGGCGGCTGGCTCAATGTCATTGTCAAATTGTGCAATTTTATTGTGGTTAAGGTTAGGCAGGTCGCATTTATCTGAATTAAATTGCTAAAAATGTCCCAGTACTCTCCAATTTAGTGAAACACTGAAGAAAAAATTGTAATTTTGCTTCGTAGCGTAGAGTTTCATTCAAAATGAGTAACATTTACATACAAGAGCCGCCTGCGCTCGGAAAGGTAAGTCTTACGTTTTTGTTTAATTTAAAAACAATTTACAGCTGATTTTGCTAGTTTAAATCCCATAATATTCTAAAATGAAGTTAGTTTTTACTCGAACTGTGTCCAAAAATTAAGATATTCGACGGAATTCTGAGTTAGAAGTTAGTCATAATTGATTCTATTGTCATATTTATCTGGACCATAGGAAAGTTTATTGCTATTATCAATTTGGTAAGATAACGTATTCCACTCAGTTTTGAAGTGCTTTGAGATTTCAAACCTACTAAAAAAAAAAAAAAGTTTTCTGTGCCATAAAACAGAAAACTCCTTTCTGTTTTCCTATATAGGGTGTAAGAAAAATTATCAGTAACCTTTATTACTTTAACTGTTGACGACCTACGTCGTAGGTCAGCTAAAAAAAGGCCGCAGTGCGCACGACCCGCCCGGCGAGTTCGAATTGTATAGCATTCCACAGCGTTAGGACTGCGCGAAGATCATTGTTTTGAGCTTAGCTGCGAAAGTGTTAAACCACATACTATACCCATAAAACTGAACAACTTTTACTATGGAAGCGAACCAATAGGAGAAAAAAAATCTACTTTTGAATACATTTTACATTTGAGTTGAATAGGTATTGGAGATTAGTTTGGGATAGCTGATAATTTTTTTTGCTCCGTTCAGTTTACTCATATAAAAGTTGTTCAGTTTGATGGGTAGAGTATGTGGTTTAAAGGTTAATGATACTTTTCCTTACATCCTGTATAACACGACAAAATTTTATACCAAATTAAGCCCTAAAAGACAAGTGCGTAGCACCCTCAATCGACGGAAGTGCATGAAAAGATGTATGAATGTCAATGACGCTAAAGAGGTGTGTCAGAGTCGTAGCGTGTGGCGGTCCGTGGTCTCTGCCTACCCCCATGGGACAATGGCGTATGCTTATGTATGTATGTATGTATGTAAATTAATCCCTGTTTTTCTTAAAACTTAGACTGAGAGGGACATTAAAAAAATTATCTTAACCACTGCTGGACCTACCACCCTCAGCCCTCAGCTAACATATATCTATACAAGGTGTTATAAAAGTAAAAATAAACATTTAAAACTTTTAAGTGGGTTTTTGAGACCATCAAACCGAACAACTTTCACTATGGGACCAACATCGAAATCGCGAGAAAAAAATCTTTTTTCCATTAGTAAATACATTTAGCTTGAATAGATCTGTAGTTTAGAATGGAACATCGCAAACGCGCATCACATCATGGCGTTTATGGCAAATCTCCCCATTTTGGGGGAGGCCTATGTCCAGCAGTGGGCGACTATTGGCTGATATGATTGATATGACAGCTATTGGTCCCATAGAGAAAGTTGTTCAGTTTGATGGTCTTAACCATCCCCTTAAATGTTTATTTGTATTTTTGTAACACCTTGTATAAATAAAAATGAAATAGGTGCTATTAGTTGGTAAGCGCATCACTTGAAAACGGCTGGACAGATTTGGTGATTCTTTTTGTTCAAATGTTTCTAATAGTGGCATTGGTCATGTCTGTCGAATGCACCATGATCAAAAATGTTAAGTGATGGGCAAAAATTGTCAAGCCCTGGATCCCAGAAATTAGTCATCGTTATCCAGGTCATCCAAGGAAGATCTGGATGCTTTCATTGACACATAGTCAGATCATGCCCAGGACAGAGATGGTTGGAGGATTAAAGGAGAGGCCTATGCCCAGCAGTGGGATGAAATGGGCTAGTAAAACAATTTTGTAATAGAATCCACCCGGAAAATTGGAAAATTTGATAATTTTGCTACTATGTGCGCAAAGTGGCCCAGACTAGATGAGGAAAGCCAGGGTAAGGAAATACTGGAAGAAGTGGGGGGAGGCCTACGCTAAAGAAGCGACTACTATGGAAGGGAGCTAAACAAAAACGTGCCAAGATTATTAAATGAATTAATGAATGAATGAAATATACGATAATTATGTGAATATAATAATATAAGTAATGTTTATTAAATTGATAAATGTAATGTTATTATTATTTCTATTGTTTTGTTAATAAAATGGTATGTATTTCGTGCATGTAATTGTAAATTTATGAACTTTTTAAGAATGTTTAAGTAGTAGAATAAAGGCTTTTTTATTTTATTTATTTATGTGCGCAAAGGTCGTTTGACACGTGATTGGACAGGACATTGTCTGTCGGCTCACCTAGTTATTTTAATTTCTGATAGAGAAATTGAATTTGATTACAGGTGCTATTAAAAACAACAGCGGGCGAGATAGACATAGAATTATGGACGAAGGAAGCGCCAAAAGCATCACGCAACTTCATACAACTCTGTATGGAAGGGTATTACAATGGTATGAATAACTATTTTTATTTAGATAAAAAAAAGTTATTATTTACCATAGTTTTTATAAAATTTGTTTGCATCGTATTCTATTTTAAAAAAAATGGCTGCCATCTTGGTTATGTGATGATTTTGCCGATGTCTAGTTTATGTAGCAAGAGTGCTTAACTACGGTGGTTTTTGTATTTTGGTGACTTCAAGGATTGTTTTTCGTAAACAACATTATCTTGAGCCACCACTTGAGCTACCACCACAGCCACCAACAGAGTTGTAGGCCCGGGAGGGGGCTACCAACAATCGACGAGCGACGCAATTACCCACTAGCAGACCTACAACGCGACTCGTTTGCATCTTAAATTTTTTTATTAACACACTGGTAACACCACCGGTATGCAATACAGCGTGAATTGGATATCATTAGCATCCTTTTAAACTAAGAGTCTAACCATCAAACTGAACAACTTTTACTATGGCAGCAAACCGATCGGAGCAAAAATAATATCAGCTGTTGCATACATTTGAGTCGCGAACTCGCGCGTCGACATTGCAGTTTAAGAACTATGGAACAACAGATTTTTTATTTGCTCCGATCGGTTTGCTTCTACACTAAAAGTCGTTCAGTTTGATGGCTAGACTCTTAGTTAAAAAGAATGCTAATGATATCAATTTCACCCTGTATAAACTATCCCGCTTACCAAAATCTAAAAGAATATAAAGAAATAGATTTTCCAATGTCGGGTGCCAAGTTTCCAAAGCTCAAACAGTTTAATACTTCATCTATCTATCTAAACTATTATAAAACTGTAACAGAAAGATTGTCTGTACATTGAAGATATTAACAAAAAAAAAGTTACGATATGGTTTTTAGGTATCCCTGATTCCATATCATCAATTTTTGGATTTTTTGTCAGTCTGTTTGTTTGTGTGTTTGTTTGTTTAAACGAGCATCACGCAAAAACTACAGAACCGATTTTGATGAAACTTCTTTGTTTGATAGCTTATGATCTGACTTAAAATCTGGTATATAATTTGTGCGGACAAAGTCGCGGGTTAACGATCGTACTATTATAAAACTGTAACAGAAGTGTGTCTGTACATTGAAGATATTAACAAAAAAAAAAGTTACGATATAGTTTTTAGGTGTCCCTGATTCCATTTGGATTTTTTGTCTGTCTGTTTGTTTGTGTGTTTGTTTCTTTGTTTGAACGAGCATCACGCAAAAACTACTGAACCGATTTTGATGAAACTTTTTTGTTTGATAGCTTATGATCTGAATTAAAATCTGGTATATAATTTGTACGGACAAAGTCGCGGGTTAACTCTAGTTCCATTATAAAAGTAGTGCAATAGTAATTTGGACATCTTTGAGTAGTGCAATAGTAATTGGGACTCTTTTGACACTGATAAGGGAGCTTAGTGTTAATAGACTTGATGTGGCACTTCTGGGGTGCAACTGAAAATCAGCGCTGAGCTCGTTGAGCCCAGCATAATGCTGAGTCGTATCCTTGTTTGCTGCTGCGGCACACGCTGCTCATAATTATGTAATTGTTTAAATTGTGTGTTAAATTAGTTTTTATGTATAATTATGTCAGTGTGTTTTGTGGTGTTTGCCAATAAAAGTTTTTTCTTTCTTTATGTGGGCATATTTCACAAGAGCCATCACCAGGCTCTGATGCTAGAAAAGTATTCACCTTTGTGAAAGTCGCGTTGTAGGTCTGCTATTGGGCAGTCGCGTCGCGTGTGCGTGTCGGTTGCCCCCTTCGCGGCCTACAACAAACCTTCAGTGGTGGCCCAGGATATTGTTATTTTCTAAATACAACCCTTGAAGTCACCAAAGTACATCTATAACTGTACAACGACTAGTTTAACTGGACATTGGCTAAATCATCTGAAACCTTTCTGAAACCAAGACGGACGCCATAATTATGTAGTAATCATAGGAGTGCGTAATTTATCTATGGTAGTAATAGACACTCTTTCTTTTACTGTGCCATAATTTTAAACTTAGAATAAAATAGAATTCACCTTTGCAAACTATGGGACTGACATGTTACATGACACTTTTGTTTAAAAGTGAAAGTCCCATTACAAAAAAAAATAATAAAAAGATATTGGTCCGTTTTCTATTCTATTATAAAACTGTAACAGGAAGTTTGTCTGTACATTGAAGATATTAACAAAAAAAAAGTTACGATATGGTTTTTAGGTGTCCCTGATTCCATTTCACCAATTTTTGGATTTTTTGTCTGTCTGTTTGTTTGTGTGTTTGTTTGGGTGTTTGTTTGTTTGAACGAGTATCACGCAAAAACTACTGAACCGATTTTGATGAAACTTTTTTTGTTTGATAGCTTATGATCTGACTTAAAATCTGGTATATAATTTGTGCGGACGAAGTCGCGGGTTAACGCTCGTCTTTTAATAAAATGCACATCCCAGCCAATACCTTGCTGACCTTTTAACATTTATTTCCAGGCACAATATTCCACCGTGTAGTACCAGAGTTCATTGTACAAGGTGGAGATCCAAATGGTGATGGAACCGGAGGAGAATCTATCTACGGGTCAACATTTAAAGTTAGTTTCATCCTATAGTGCATCCAAGGCGGTATTCGAGATGTTATTTTACTTTTTGAAAATGTTTGAGACGTCAAAACTTTATAATGCACTGTAAGTAAACAAGATTACATACATAATTATACTCACGCCTGTGTCCCATTGGGAGTAGGCAGAGACAATGGATCGCCATCGGCTACGATCTTGACACACCTCTTTTGCCACTTCCACTGTCATAAGTCGTTTCATACACGCTCATCGGTTTCGGGTACATTTGATCTGACCCTTCTTAAGTTAACATTGATTATAAAATTAAAGTTTTTATGGCTCACACATTTTCAGAAAATATGACATTTTCAGGAACTATGAAATTATAATAAGAAATAACATTTAGTTTGAAATGCGAACAGTCACGATGGATATTGTAATTTTTACCTCATCATCATCATCATCTTTCTGCCTTTATCCGAATACTTGGGGCCGTTCATCTCAAATTTTTACCTGTATATCTTAAATAGTTTTTTTTAAACAAATACTTCGAATAATAATTATTTTGTTTGTTTTAAAGATGTATGTTGTAGAGATTCTGGCCGCATCTTCTCTAAGACGGAACACCTTCTGACGCGACGGTAGAGTCAAAAAATTATGTCCTGTTTAATATGCTGATGCTGACGGTTTTAAGGAGGTGATCAGAGGATCAGAACATCAAACTGAATAAGTTTTTCTATGGGACCAAAGTCGAAATCGTAATAAATAGCATCTGTTCCATAGAAAACTGCACTCCCAAATCTTCTAATCGACCCAAATGTAGTGGACAGCTTTTTTTTTGCGATTTCAATGCTGGCCCCATGGAGAATATGGTCATGAACTCATGAATGACTAATCGTTTGCTCCTTGTGAAAAAGATCTCTGTTCATATCTCCAAGACCCAAGAGCCAAAATGAATGAATCAAATCATTAATTTGTGTTTGGAATTATTTTGTGTGCTTTACACCACACAAAATTTTGTATTTACTAAAAGTAAAACAGTTAACACGTTAGTGGACAGTGACCGGCTATAGCAGTGATAACAATAAAAGTTCTATTGTGTCACGTTCACTTCCCACGAACGTGTTAAAATATAGTAGACGAATAATAATGATAGAAATATGGATGTCTTATTGCTAAAAAGCAATTTTATATTGACACTTGCACTGTATCTATTAAGGATGAGTTCCACTCACGTCTCCGCTTCAACCGCCGCGGCCTGGTCGCCATGGCGAACGCTGGTAAAGACGACAACGGGTCACAGTTCTTCTTCACGCTCGCCGCGACGCCGGAGTTGCAGAACAAACATACTATATTCGGCAAGGTCACCGGTAAGTAACTTTGTTACAAGTCAATATAAAACGGCCTGATAACTCAGTTGTGAGACTGCCTGCTGTTTCGAGGGTCGCGGGTTCGAATAATAATAATAAATATCTTGGACATTGGCATACAAATTATCTAGTCACATTTAAAGTACCAGAATCTAGCCTGGACTTGTATTATGATGACTAGACAACGATATAGAATACATAGTATACAAGGTCCATCTTAATATGCTGACACTTTTTTAAGATGATCAGACCGTCAAACTGAACAACTTTTTGACTACTAATCAACTTTTCTACAGGTGAAACAATATACAACGTGTTAAAGCTAACCGACGGCCTGATAGGTGAAGACGACCGTCCCGAACACCCTCACAAAATAACCGGCGCTACAGTGTTAATTAACCCCTTCACTGATATAGAACCGAGGGTCAGAGTGGCCGAGGTCAAAGAGGAGCCCAAGAAGAAGAAGGAAGGGAAAGCTGTCAAGTTAGTATTACAACTTATCACCAGTAGTGACCAAATGAAGGCAGCCTGACAGTGGAAAGGCATGCCTGCAACCACCGATACATATAAAAAAACTGCTCATGGTCCTCTGACCGATAGAATGTTATAAAAGTAAAAAAAAAAAAAAAAAAAAAAAATTGTATTGGTGTTTTTTGGCAGTTCTTAGCGATTCTGCTTCTTAATATTCAGTATTCATTCATTTTACTCAATGGATATGATGACCGCAGAAATAAAATCACCTTAGGTAGACCATCGGGGCTAGGTCGGGGCCGTCGCGGGGGTCAGAAAAAATAAAATAAAATCACCTTAGGTAGGCCATCGGGGCTAGGTCGGGGCCGTCGCGGGGGTCAGAAAAAATAAAATAAAATCACCTTAGGTAGGCCATCGGGGCTAGGTCGGGGCCGTCGCGGGGGTGAGAAAAAATAAAATAAAATCACCTTAGGTAGGCCATCGGGGCTAGGTCGGGGCCGTCGCGGGGGTGAGAAAAAATAAAATAAAATCACCTTAGGTAGGCCATCGGGGCTAGGTCGAGGCCGTCGCGGGGGTGAGAAAAAATAAAATAAAATCACCTTAGGTAGGCCATCGGGGCTAGGTCGGGGCCGTCGCGGGGGTGAGAAAAAATAAAATAAAATCACCTTAGGTAGCCCATCGGAGCTAGGTCGGGGCCGTCGCGGGGGTGAGAAAAAATAAAATAAAATCACCTTAGGTAGGCCATCGGGGCTAGGTCGGGGCCGTCGCGGGGGTGAGAAAAAATAAAATAAAATCACCTTAGGTAGGCCATCGGGGCTAGGTCGGGGCCGTCGCGGGGGTGAGAAAAAATAAAATAAAATCACCTTAGGTAGCCCATCGGGGCTAGGTCGGGGCCGTCGCGGGGGTGAGAAAAAATAAAATAAAATCACCTTAGGTAGGCCATCGGGGCTAGGTCGGGGCCGTCGCGGGGGTGAGAAAAAATAAAATAAAATCACCTTAGGTAGGCCATCGGGGCTAGGTCGGGGCCGTCGCGGGGGTCAGAAAAAAATAAATAAAATCACCTTAGGTAGGCCATCGGGGCTAGGTCGGGGCCGTCGCGGGGGTCAGAAAAAAATAAATAAAATCACCTTAGGTAGGCCATCGGGGCTAGGTCGGGGCCGTCGCGGGGGTCAGAAAAAAATAAATAAAATCACCTTAGGTAGGCCATCGGGGCTAGGTCGGGGCCGTCGCGGGGGTCAGAAAAAATAAAATAAAATCACCTTAGGTAGGCCATCGGGGCTAGGTCGGGGCCGTCGCGGGGGTGTGAAAAAATAAAATAAAATCACCTTAGGTAGGCCATCGGGGCTAGGTCGAGGCCGTCGCGGGGGTGAGAAAAAATAAAATAAAATCACCTTAGGTAGGCCATCGGGGCTAGGTCGGGGCCGTCGCGGGGGTGAGAAAAAATAAAATAAAATCACCTTAGGTAGCCCATCGGGGCTAGGTCGGGGCCGTCGCGGGGGTGAGAAAAAATAAAATAAAATCACCTTAGGTAGGCCATCGGGGCTAGGTCGGGGCCGTCGCGGGGGTGAGAAAAAATAAAATAAAATCACCTTAGGTAGGCCATCGGGGCTAGGTCGGGGCCGTCGCGGGGGTGAGAAAAAATAAAATAAAATCTCCTTAGGTCGGCCATCGGGGCTAGGTCGGGGCCGTCGCGGGGGTCAGAAAAAATAAAATAAAATCACCTTAGGTAGGCCATCGGGGCTAGGTCGGGGCCGTCGCGGGGGTCAGAAAAAATAAAATAAAATCACCTTAGGTAGGCCATCGGGGCTAGGTCGGGGCCGTCGCGGGGGTGAGAAAAAATAAAATAAAATCACCTTAGGTAGGCCATCGGGGCTAGGTCGGGGCCGTCGCGGGGGTCAGAAAAAATAAAATAAAATCACCTTAGGTAGGCCATCGGGGCTAGGTCGGGGCCGTCGCGGGGGTCAGAAAAAATAAAATAAAATCACCTTAGGTAGGCCATCGGGGCTAGGTCGGGGCCGTCGCGGGGGTCAGAAAAAATAAAATAAAATCACCTTAGGTAGGCCATCGGGGCTAGGTCGGGGCCGTCGCGGGGGTCAGAAAAAATAAAATAAAATCACCTTAGGTAGGCCATCGGGGCTAGGTCGGGGCCGTCGCGGGGGTCAGAAAAAATAAAATAAAATCACCTTAGGTAGGCCATCGGGGCTAGGTCGGGGCCGTCGCGGGGGTGAGAAAAAATAAAATAAAATCACCTTAGGTAGGCCATCGGGGCTAGGTCGAGGCCGTCGCGGGGGTGAGAAAAAATAAAATAAAATCACCTTAGGTAGGCCATCGGGGCTAGGTCGGGGCCGTCGCGGGGGTGAGAAAAAATAAAATAAAATCACCTTAGGTAGGCCATCGGGGCTAGGTCGGGGCCGTCGCGGGGGTGAGAAAAAATAAAATAAAATCACCTTAGGTAAGCCATCGGGGCTAGGTCGGGGCCGTCGCGGGGGTGAGAAAAAATAAAATAAAATCACCTTAGGTAGGCCATCGGGGCTAGGTCGGGGCCGTCGCGGGGGTGAGAAAAAATAAAATAAAATCTCCTTAGGTAGGCCATCGGGGCTAGGTCGGGGCCGTCGCGGGGGTGAGAAAAAATAAAATAAAATCTCCTTAGGTAGGCCATCGGGGCTAGGTCGGGGCCGTCGCGGGGGTGAGAAAAAATAAAATAAAATCTCCTTAGGTAGGCCATCGGGGCTAGGTCGGGGCCGTCGCGGGGGTGAGAAAAAATAAAATAAAATCACCTTCAGTATAATACACCACAGTATAATAGACTCATCCACTCTTTAGAGTAAGGTTACTTTTAGGATACCTCGTACGTTCTCGCGTTCTGGTGCTTTATTTAATATTGGTTTTTGTCACACTAACTATGCCAAAAACACTTTCCTCAGACGCAGCTTCACCTCGTATAATAAGTCCCTACTAGGTATTGATATGTTCAACTGTACTTTAAATAGTTTCAGAAAGAATTCCTGCAAAATTTTTTATGCTATAAACGAATAAATTAACTCTTGCAATTCAATGTTTTGTTCGGCGAATTTGCCGTACCTAGTTGTCTGTATATCTAATCGCCTAAACTTTTAATTTCAATCTAAAATGTTCTTGAAATTTACTTATAAATCCTTATGTATTTCTCTATAATCCAATGTTCAAGATGGCAAAATTTTCACTGTAACTGTAAACTCCTTAATCCAAATTCATATAAAGCCAGAAAAACGTATTTATCTTTCTCTATTAGTAATGCAATATTTAACTGCCAAGTTATTTACTTGACTATAAGCTTAAATTGTTTACGTCTAACTATAACTGTAATATCTTAAGTCTAATCTAAATTTATATAAAGTCATAAAACTGGTGTTATTTTTTATCTATTGTGCTACAATTTGGTTGGCAACACTTTCACTTTCCAAAATTGTTTAACTATATCTAACTGTAAATCCTTAACACGTTCCGGGACAGTGACCGCCTATAGCCGTGATAACAATAAAAGTTCTATTGTGTCTCGTTCACTGTCCCGGAACGTGTTAAACTAAAATCAAACTTATGTTAAGCCAAACACCTACGTATTTTTATAAAAACTGTAAAAATAATTTTTGGGACCTCCAAGTCTGGTATCTGTTCACTAGTTTTAGATTTATTGTTATTATTAAGACTGTTTGTGTCCAAAATTGAAAAATAAAAATAAAATAAAATAAGTATTTGTATGTAATATTTTTATCTCAGAAACTTCGGTCTGCTATCATTCGGCGAGGAGGCCGAGGAAGATGAGGGTGAAGCCCTGGAGTACAGAGGGAAGCCCAAGTCTACTCATGACCTGCTGGAGGACCCCAAGCTTAGCAAGCTGACGGCAGCCGGTAAGTGTTACTGGAATTACAAATATAAAATAAATATTCTTTATTTGCACACCAAGAATAGAATACAAACTGTTCAGACTAGAGTTGGGGTTCAATAACCATCATCATTAGCATATGAAAATGGTAATGGAGAGAGCTATGCTGGGAGTTTCCCTGCGAGATCGAATCAGATTTGAAGAGATTCGCGGAAGAACCAGAGTAGCCGACATAGCCCATAGTATTGCTAAGCTAATGTGGCAAAGGGTGGGGAACATTGCAGAATAGATATGGCCGCTGGGACCGAAGAGTTCTCGAGTGGCAAACGTATACCGCCGCGGCGCAGCGTGGGTAGACAGTGAGTCCCCACAAGGTGGACCGACGACTTGGTGAAGGCGGCGGGAAGTTAGGACAGCGCAGGACCGGGATCAGCCTATATACGTTGCAGGTCACAGGCCTCCAGCCGGAGAATAAGGTATCAGAATGATTTCTACATGCTAGCATGTATATATTGGATGAGGGCAGCGCAGGGCCGATCGTTATGGCGATCCTTAGGGGAGGCCCATGTCCAGCAGTGGACGTCCATCGGCTGAGATGATGATGATGATGATGTATATAAGGTCTAACAAAATTAGGTGAAACTATTTTAAGGGGGTGATCAGACCATCAAACTGAACAACTTTCTCTATGGGACCGATATTGAAATCGCGAAAAAAAATCTGCTGTTGCATACAAACCTACTCAACCTAAATGTATGGGATCATCCCCTTAAACCTAATTTTGTTAGACCTTATATATTCACGACTTTATCCCCCAAAGGGATAGTCAGAGATATTCTTAATATTAGTTTAAAAATGTTTATTTACAGAACTTGAATTAGAAGAGCAAGCTCAAAAAACAGAACAATCAAGCGCAGAAATAGAGAAGAAAAAAGAAGAAACAGCAACTGCAGTTAACAGTATAAGAGATAAACTTAGTTCTAAAAAGAAAGACAAAGTAGAAGAAGAAGATTTAGAAGATAAGAAAGAGAGTTCGAGTTCGGAAGAAGAGTATTATATAGGGAAGGAAAGAGATATGGAGAGGCTGAAAGAGAGGTAAGTTCTTTATTTTAAGCAATATTTTAAGTATAAAATACTCCTTGTACCAACAAGTTGGCACCAACTTTAATGTATGGAAGTGAGAGTTGGGTATGGCAGAAGAAGCATGAATCTAGAATAAATGCGGTTGAAATGCGCTCCCTGCGTAGTATGTGTGGTGTGACTTTGATGGACCGGTTACGGAATAGTGTGATTAGAGAAAGATGTGGTCTGAAAGAAGATGTAGTGACCAGGATTGACAAAGGCATGTTGAGGTGGTTTGGCCACGTGGAAAGAATGAGCGAAAGTAGGTTGACGTATGAAATTTACAAGGCAAGTGTGAATGGAATGGTTGAAAGGGGTCGCCCTAGGCGCACGTATGCCGACCAAATCGGATGCGTACTGAAGAAGGGCCAAATAAAATGTAACCGGAACCGACGAGCGTGTATGAAGAAACTTATGGATGTTGAGGAGGCGAAAGATGTGTGTCAGAATCGTAGCATGTGGCGATCTGTTGTCTCTGCCTACTCCAGTAGTGGGACATAGGCTTGAGCATATGTATGTATGTATGTAAAATACTCCTATATAGTGTAAGCAAAGAACTCCTCTCACAAATAATAGTCAATGTATCCGGCATACGGATTTGTCTTCTTAACACATAGAAACACCGACATCTAACAATAAATTATACATACATAAGCATACGCCATTGTCCCATGGGGGTAGGCAGAGACCACGGACCGCCACACGCTACGACTCTGACACCTCTTTAGCCTCACTCACATTCATACATCTTTTCATGCACTTCCGTCGATTGAGGGTGCTACGCACTTGTCCTTTTCGGAAAAGATCATTGATTCGATCATGGTATGTTTTCCTCGGACGGCCTCTCCCAACACTTCCCGCTCACCTTTGCTTGATAAATTTGATTCGTAAGTCTTCTTTCATTCATTCTGACGTGACCGAACCTGTAAAATAAAACACGACCGTCACCTCAGACGTTTATTTCGGACAAGTTGTCAATGTCATAAACAATTATAATATAAACTACGAACTCTACGAAGACCGAAACACTACAGTTCTCCCTCCTAAACCGCAACAATACAACCAAACTAAATAAACCTAAAAAACTTAAAATCTATAATTTGGAGGGTTTAAAATGCGGCACTGCCGTATCGGTCGAGCGGGCCGGGGCGGTGACGGGGCTGGCGAAAGCCTTGATGGTGATGGTGGGAAATTCGGAACTCCTCCTTCCGATCCTGCTACAGGAGCCCCCAAGCCGGTGGGATCCTCTCCTGCCTCGGGACGCAAGGTTTCTCCCTCCCCAACCTCCTGAGGAACCGGGCAGATCAAGGAACTTCTATGTCGCCGTCTCAACTGGTCAATGTGCCTATGCGATTCTCTGCCCACGGAATCCCTAACCTCATAATCAGTCTCACCTACCCGTCGTGTAACCTGCCCAGGCACCCACTTATCCGTACCCTGATATTGGCGCAACCATACCTCCTCTCCGGGCCTCAAGACGCGGGAACCTGTAGGGCCGCTATCTTTCTGCCTATCTTGTACCTCCTTGACTTTATTCTCCCGGTCGGGTTTCAAGAGATCTAATTTAGTACGTAATCTTCTACCAAGCATGAGGGCCGCGGGACTCTCGCCTGTGGTGCCGTGCTCCGTGTTACGATAATGCAACAAAAAGGTATTTAAGAATAAATTTATATCCTGGCCTTCCCGAACACCCTTTTTAATCGCCTTCTTAATCGTGCGCACCGCATTCTCCGCTGCCCCGTTCGATGCGGGGTGGTATGGAGCCGAAAATGTATGATTGATCCCCAACCCTGACACGAACCCCGAAAACTCTTTACTAGTGAACGGCGGTCCATTATCAGAGACCAACTGCTTGGGAATACCCCATCTGGCAAAAAGTTCACTCAATCGATTAATACAATAGCTGGCGGCCGTACTAGGTACTTGAAAAACCTCTAACCACTTTGTTCTGGCGTCCACGACCACCAGAAATAGTGTATTGAATATGGGGCCCAGGAAATCGACATGGATCCGTGTCCAGGGCCGGCCTGGCCATGGCCACGCGTTGACCGCGTGCCGGTGCGGCGCGTCCGCCTCCACCGCGCACGCTGCACACTCGCGACACATTGCCTCCACCGCCTCGTCTACGCCGGGCCACCACACGTAGCTCCGAGCTATTGCTTTGGTCTTCACTATGCCCATATGCGGCTCGTGGAGCACCCTCAAAACCCTGCTCCTACATGCCTCAGGAATAACCACCCGATGACCCCACATTACGCACCCCAACTCCTCATACAATTCATTACGACGGTTAAAAAAACGGTTGCAGAGATTTAATTTCGCTATCCACCGGCCAACCATCCCTTATGTATAGTAAAACTCGCCCCAAAATGGGATCTGTCATAGTTCGTTTTTTGACTTCCTGATAATCTATTAGTAAATCATCTTGTGCAAAATGTAAGTACGTTTGCTCGGGTAACTTAGTCTGCGACGTAGGAGCGCCCGGTACCGGAAGACGTGATAAGGCATCTGCGCCATTCAGTTTCGTGTTTATGTACTCAATGTCGTATGAATAAGCCGACAGTATTACAGCCCAGCGCTGCAAGCGGCTTGCTGCCATAGCTGGTATGCCGAGTTTTGGACCGAAAATGCTCACCAGAGGTTTGTGATCCGTACGCAGTGTAAATCGTCTGCCGTACGGATACTGATGCAGTTTCCGTAAACAGAAAACAATAGCCAGTGCCTCACGATCTATCTGAGAATAATGCCTCTCCGCCTCAGTAAGAGCGCGCGATACATACACTACAGGCCGCTCCCGGCCTCCCGCGCAAGTTTGTGTGAGCACCCCGCCAATGCCACGCGCGCTCGCGTCACATGTCAGTATCAGAGGCTTGTTGTGATCGTAGTGCGTTAACACTTCCGTACTCGTTAGAACTGATTTTACCTTTCTAAAAGCCACCTCACAACTTGGGTCCCACCTCCAAATTACACTTTTCTTTAGTAAATCATAAAGCGGAGCTAGAATAGTACTCAGACCCCTCACAAATTTCGCGTAAAAATTTATCAGACCTAAAAAAGAACGCAGCTCCGATACGTCTTTGGGCCGTGGGATTTTTGAAATGGCTTCGATTTTATCTGGATCGGCCTTGACCCCTCCCTTGGAAATGATAAAACCTAAATACTTTACTTCCTCCATCATAAAGGAACATTTGCATTTCTTTAGTTTCATTCCATGAGCCCGCAAGCGATTGAGAACTTTTTCTAAGGTAGACAAATGCTCCTTCCTATCCGAAGATCCAATAATTATGTCGTCTAAAAAGACTTCCACATTCGGAATGTCATTAAATAAATTGGACATGATCCGCTGAAAAATTCCCGGGCTCGATGCCAGACCGAAAACTAGCCTGTTGTATTTAAACAACCCTCTATGGGTATTAATGACCGTCATACAATTTGAATCATCAAGTTCAATTTGATTATAAGCCTGCGTTAAATCAATTTTTGAAAATATCTTCGCACCATTCAGGTTTACTAATATATCGTCAATCCGCGGCAGAGGAAACCTATCGACCAGTAAGACGGGATTCAATGTAACCTTATAATCTGCACAGAGCCTCAGCCCTCCGTCCGCCTTGCGCACCGGTACCAGCGGAGTAGCCCAGTCCGAGGACTCCACCGGCTCGATGACTCCCTCTCGCAGCATGCTGTCGAGCTCCTGGTCCACGCGCTCGCGCAGTGCGTACGGCAGCGGCCGTGCGCGACAGAATACGGGCACCGCACCCTCCCGCACTCGCAGCGTCGCCTTGCCCCCCGTGAACCGACCGAGCCCGCTCGAGAACAATTCTTTATATCTGTCCAACAAAACGTTCAATTCATTATCAACTGCCTTTTTATGAGTGCAATTCACGTCTAAACTATTTACAAAAGTTGGAATCTTTATCTCTAATTCAGATAGCCACTGCCTTCCGAGCAGTGATGTCTTCCCCCGTCGATGACATATAGTTCCAGCCTTTTAACATTATCGCCGTATCTCACTACCGGTCTCATAACGCCGACCGGCTTAACCCGGCTACCATCATAGAATTTCAGAACTAAATCGGTATCCTCAAGCCGTCTCTTCTTACCACACTTATCATACGTTGCCTTGCTAATGCAGGATACCGCTGACCCCGTATCGACCTCCATCTTAATTTTATTACCATCGATATCTAATGATAAGCTTACCGGCTTATAGTCATTCAAACCGAGGTGGTTTAACTCCTCCCATTCCAGTACGCTTTCGTCGGAGTCCGAATCGTCCGAGCCCTCCGCCTCCGGCGCCTCCGTATGATGCACGGGCCGGCCGTGGCCACTGTGCCCGGCTCTGCCACCGCTACCTCCTTGCTTAGGGCACACACGGCGTAGATGCCCCCTTTGACCACACTTGCTACAAGTGAATCTCTTGTAACGGCACACATCGCGTACGTGACCACGGGCTCCACACGCGCTGCAGCGCTGCGCCCCCTCACGGTGCTGGTCATAGTCGCCACGCTGCTGGCCGCGCTCGCCGCGCCGGGCCGTCTCCACGTGTGCTGAAACCGCATGTACCGTGCCAGACTCTCCGCCCGCGCTGGCGCTGTCCGGCTGCTCTACCGCGGCCGCGTCGCGTTCCGCCGCCTCTAGCGCAACTGCGATTTTAATCGCACTCGCGTACTTAAGCTCCTCCTCGGCGAATAACCGCTGCCGGATGAAGTCACTCCGTAAACCGCAGACCATCTGATCCCGTAAGTTGTCTTCCAACACGGAACCAAACTGACAATGCTGAGTGAGCTTCTTGAGTTCCGTCAAATACTGTGAAATTGTCTCGCCGATTAGTTGACGCCTCTGCCGAAACCGATACCTCTCCGCCAAGAACGAAGGCTTAGGCTGAAGATGTTCCCGCAGTAACTTCACAACCTCCTCATACGTCTTCTCCGAGGGTTTGGTGGGGCTGGTGAGATTACTCAAAAGTTCGTAAGCGTTATCACCCATACCTGCAATTAACGTCGGCAAACGCATCTGATCCGTAACGGCATTTACTTTAAAAAGCATCTCTAACCGCTCAACGTACAGCGTCCAGTCTCCCGACTTCAAATCGAACTCGCCGATCTTCCCGACTGCCATTGTCGTGAATTTAATTTTATACCTTAGCCTCGCACGCCCGGATAGCCCTCCTATCCGTTATATTTCAAATATTTATATATTTTTTCATCCTCGTTCGCTATTTGTAAAATAAAACACGACCGTCACCTCAGACGTTTATTTCGGACAAGTTGTCAATGTCATAAACAATTATAATATAAACTACGAACTCTACGAAGACCGAAACACTACAGAACCATCTAAGCATACTCCTCTCAATCCTTGTTACTAGTTACAATAAATTATTATTCAACAAAATGAACCTCTAACTGACCAATCATTAAATTTTCAGAGACCGAATAAGAAACGAAATAAAACAACTAAGAAAAGAAATGAAAGCACCAAAAGAAGTCAACAAAGAGATCGTAGAAGATAAGAAAGATGAGAAAATAGAAGAGAACAACGAGATGTATAAAAAGTATGTGGAAGAGCAGGACAAATATAAGAAAATGAAGGAAAAGATTCCTAAGAAAGGATCTGCAAGGTATGTTAATTTTATTATTTTAGGTAATTATAAAAAAACATTTATTCCTTTTAAATAATAAAAAGAGCTTGGATAACGGGTCTCCAATTTTAGAACGGACTAACTGTTAATAAACAAACCCCGCGTCACCACACCAATCCCTACAGGTCCCCGCGACCTATCACAGAGCCAAACGTCCGCTGACCAATTTTCGCTTTCTTTTTAGATCCCCGCCTCTTTTCAAAGATCCTGCGTCCTTTCACAGAACCCCGCGTCCTTTTACAGATCCCCGCGTCCTTTCACAGATCCCCGCGTCCTTTCACAGATCCCGCGTTCTTTCACAGATTCCCATGTCCTTTCACAGATTCCCGTGTCCTTTCACAGATCCCCGCGTCCTTTCACAGTTCCCCGCGTCCTTTCACAGATCCCCATGTCTTTTCACAGATCCCCATGTCTTTTCACAGATCCCCGCGTCTTTTCACAGATCCCCGCGTCTTTTCACAGATCCCCGCGTCCTTTCACCGATCTCAGCGTGCTTTCACTGATCCCCGCGTCCTTTCACAGATCCCCGCGTCCTTTCACCTATCCCCACGTCCTTTCACCGATCTCCGTGTCTTTTCACTTTTCATTAGTTCTTTCATTAGTTCAGTTGACTTAGACATCGACCACAATTATTTTCCTTCGACGTCACTATTGTGGTCCATGGACCGCTGTAATAATAATTGTTCCCTGACCAACGCTGTATTGTTCCTTTCGAAAATATGGACCAGTTTGTATAAGAGAATAAAAATTGCCATCGGAATTTTAAACAAATCTAAAGTGTAAAATCTAAAGTCTAAACAAATATAAAGTGAAAGTGATTAAAGAAAGAAGATTAACTCAAGAATGGTACGTCTTTTCAGAAGCAGACGTACGAAGAATAAAAAGCCGGTCATAAGAAAACCTTGGGTCAAGAATCTATACGAGAATCGAGATTACCCTGACAATTACACTGACTCCAAATTCCTTGAAGAACTACGCAAAAACGTTAACATACAAAAAGTGACTTTATCACAAGCTGTCGTCGGTTCATTTCGTGTTGTACTAAGACTGTGTTTATGTGTGCTATATGCTATATTATTCGTATATATGTATAACGAATGGATAAATACATATACAGTGATATATACCTCAGTTTTAACATCAAGTGTTTGTTATGTTTTTTACGTGTTCTGTGAAGAAAGTGCTGTGTTGAGACATTTTAAAACTGTCCTTGTTTATTTAGTTATAGGGTATTTATTGTCACCTATATTACATACTTTGACGGATACGGTAAGTACGGATACAATATTCGCATGGGCGGTTATAATGATGATAGTACATTTGATATTTTTTGATTATGATATCCCAGCTGCTATAGTATCAAAATCATTATCGATTAACGCAGCTATATTCGCGTCAGTATGTCTCGTATCAAGATTGTCTACGCCATTCGATGCTTTTATTCTATTAACTGTATCAGTAATTATTTTTGTTTTAAGCCCGCAATTGTTCAAAGCTTGTCTGAGAACTAATTTATTTTTAATTTTATTTTTTTTATCGTTGTTGTTGACGTTGGTTAGTTTATATTCGGTATCTGTAGTGTTATTTGGTTATTTTTTATTGTTATTTTGTATTTTAAGTATATATTGTCCTGCGATGTTTGTTAAATGGCAGAAGTATAAGGAAAATATACACGGTCCTTGGGATGAGGCTATTATTATTGATTCAGATGATTTAGACGAATGTTTGTCCAGTGATATTAGATAATGTACCCTGATGTATTTGTAATAGGGTAAATTTTTGTATTACTCATGCATTGGATTGCCTGAAATCAAGAATATTTATGTTGATGTGTGCTATTACAAATAAGAGATGTTTGCTTTTAATACATTTTAGGGGCTATTTCTACAAAGAATGGGTTTTATACATAGATATATTATATCTATGGCTTTAAACCGTTAGTTAATCAATAGCAAAATTAGCTATTAATAAGGTTATGGTCAAATTTAGTACTCATTGATTGAACTGACCATAGCATAGCATATGCTCACGACTATATTCCCCGAGGTGGTAGTCAGAGATATTCTGAAACCTCAGAACATCCACGTTTCACTAGTAGTACCGAAACTCTGTCCTGCCTAGCTAGCACCCCCGAGAAAACGACAAAAATCGAGATGTGCCTCCATCTTTATTATTTTACGTAGGCCAGAAAGAGCGCGCATGACGTTTTTCTCGTTTAAACGCTTTGTCGTGGGTGGCATGCTAGCTAGGCAGTAGATTAGA
The DNA here is from genome assembly GCA_927399405.1 of Agonopterix arenella. Lineage (NCBI taxonomy): Eukaryota > Metazoa > Arthropoda > Insecta > Lepidoptera > Depressariidae > Agonopterix > Agonopterix arenella. The sequence goes on along the minus strand of OV656716.1, from coordinate 4,438,851 downwards.
TTCGTTTATTTCATATTACAACATTTCACATTCTTACATAAATATGTCTAATATAAAAAATATAGATGGCGTTAGTAATAATAGGCACGAATTAATCTGTACAATTTTACGATCATCAGCTGTTTAAAAATATATTTTATGAAAGAATTAGGTATAACATATTTGAAATCTTATTACGATTGTATACTTTGTCGATCAACAAAATGTGTCACTAAAATTGAAAAATGTGGAATAATTAGTTTTACACGTAGGTAGTAATTTGTCCATTATAAGTGGCGACGGGCTCACTCCCCGTCACACTAGACAGAGTTTCGGTACTAGTGAATCGTAGATGTTCTGAGGTTTCGGAATGACTCTGACCACCCCCTCGAGGAATATAGTCGTGAGCTTATGCTTATGCTATGCTATTAATTTGTTTCTTTATGTAAAACCACTGCAAAACAATGGTAGTAGTTTTAATTTAACCAAAGAGGGTATAATTGGTAAATACAAAGATTAAAAAGTACAAACATTTTTGTATGTTATAAAGTAATAATATAATAAAGAATTGCTAAACTGAATTAGCAGTGGGCGGGGCACATTGCTCGCAGATGGCGGATGGGGCTGAAAAGTTCTCGAGTGACGACCGCGTACCGGAAAGCGCAGCGTGGGTAGGCCCCGCACACGGTGGACCGACGACCTGGTGAAGGCGGCGGGAACCCGTTGGATGAGGGCAGCGCAGGACTGGTCGTTATGGCGATCCTTGGGGGAGGCCTATGTCCAGCAGCGGACGTCCATCGGCTGAGATGATGAAGATGAAAGAAATAATGTTTAATTTTAAAATAAATCATAAGTTATTATAATTACACGTGAAAATAAGGTAAACGTTCGACAAATGTATAAAAAAAATTTATAAAGACAAGGGTGGCTTGCACGACAAAGTATTTGGCCTTTAACAAGTGTGAGCTGTGTGAGAGACAGCGATCAATAAATACGTTTAAAAAGAGACACGTTGCAGGTTCTGACGCGAGCACTTGTCTCGCGTAGTTTGCGCGCGTTGCGTTTTTGCGTGCCACGAGGCTCCGCAACCCTCAATCTCTTCTTGTTCTTCAAAAACAATCCCTTCGATTGGGATAGATACTCCCACAAACTACTTGACACTGGCGAAAATGCAGTGCTAACGCACACGCAAGAGTCCATTAATTATATATTATATATAAAAAAATACGTTGAAGCCTAAATACTTGTAGGTGCAAATGCTAACCAGGCAAGTTGGTGTATTAAGAGGGTACCGAGCCTTCAATGCTTCCCTCAATCATTTTTTTTATTTCGAAACAATTATACAACATTTCCAAAAAATAAGTATGTCACAATTAAGTCATTGTTGGTTTTCAATTTATTGAAACATTACAGATTACAAAAGTATCCACTTTTGGCGGTTTTTAATGTAGTAGCTAACAACTACCAACATTATAAAAACAAAAAACAAGTTCGTAATGACTTGATAAAAGACATTACCCAATCCCGTTTCGCCTTCAAATTTGAATTTTATAAGAAATCCCACGATAGAAAAGGATAATTTCCATTTTTTTTTGGAAATCTTATGATCCTCCTATTTTGTATATAATTTTAGCACTCATACTCTTTGTATTTGTTCTTTGATTATACTTATTCGTTAGTTGTGAAACGATTTGAAACGAATACAGTTCTTCACGTGGCGTGGGTAATGAATGTCTTTTAAAATCAGGTATTCCTACCTTAGCCCTGTCATTTTACGGAGTTTTGTTAGGCGGGGTAGGGAGTAATTACTAATTGGACTTTTAAATTGTAACCGGCACCATTAAGTGACAAAAGGACTATCTTAAAACATATTTAAAAAAAATCGCTACGCAACATAGAAATCAAAATTTTGTGTCCCAGAAGGATTTTAAATTATTAATATTAATACCAATACACTCATTTGACTTAGATTTTACAATATACATTATTTTTGAGTAATAAAATAGGCAATGAAATTTAAAAAATGAGATATTTTGGTAAAACCTTAAATATATGTAAAAAAAATTTACCATCAGGTTTTTTAGAACGAGATAATAGCAAAATTTTTAAATTGGTACTGTTGCTGACGTATTTTTTTTTTTAATTTTAGTACAGGCTCAAATTGGCTCTTCAATATTATTAAAAAAAAAATTATTATTAATTAGTCCCGGCTCAAACCGTAAAATGACTGGGTTACCTATGCAATATGAAATGTTTTATAATTATTAAGAAATTAAATAAATACGATTGGGGCAGCACTGGAGGCTGAAACATGTTTAAATATGATGCTGTCAGGGTGGCTATATACATAAGCAGGTCGGCATTAATCGGCACAGTCGGGCGGTAAAATCGAATATTTGTAGATGTTGAATGTTCGGGAAAAAAGCCACTCGTCTTTGCCGCACGAATACAGTGGCCGGGCAAAGCCGGATGGAACAATCGGCAAAGCCGAGCAGATGAATGTTCGGGAATCTCAAACCGCTCGGAGCTACACGCAATCACTCGGTTCGGCAACTGCCGACTTATGCCGGTCGCCTTTTGGCAACAATTTTAGTTCATATGTATATTGGTTGTAGATCGCCCGAATGAAAACCGGTTGTGCAGATTGGACCCGAATGAACTACGTATATACCCGATCGGCAGAAGCCGAATGAAGCCGAACAAGTGCAGTCATTGCTTCGGGTCGGCTTTGTCGTTCCACAAATACTGCCGAATCTACTTGAACGAACTACCCGATCGGCACAAGCCGGATGAAGCCGAACAAGTGCAGTGATTGCTTCGGATCGGCTTTGTCGTTCCACAAATACTGCCGAATCTCCTTGAACGAACTACCCAATCGGCACAAGCCGGATGAAGCCGAACAAGTGCAGTGATTGCTTCGGGTCGGCTTTGTCGTTCCACAAATACTGCCGAATCTACTTGAACGAACTACCCGATCGGCACAAGCCGGATGAAGCCGAACAAGTGCAGTGATTGCTTCGGGTTGGCTTTGTTGATCGACAAATACTGCCGAACCGACAGTGCCGACACGCTTATGTGTAAAGCAACCCTCACTGTCACTAGCATGACTATTGACTAGTGTGAGACACAGCGCTTACTAAAAACTATACTTAACATTATGATGAAATCTTAATGCTCATTACTGTTAGATCAGTGATCGATCACAAATTAACAATTATTGTATTTACTTTGAACAAATTGAATAAAAATGATTTTTATTTACGTACGTACGTAATATTATGTTTTATTTACGTACCTACCTACCAAGATTCCAAAAACTGTGACTCAGTCCATTGAGTTTTGTCCACTATACAGATCTCACTTTGCTTAGCGTGACAAAGGGATGAACAGACACCAAAATGATTTCATTCCGTTTCGCCATTTCTAGTGCAGAACACTAATAGGTAATGCAATGTCAAACGACGCTTAGCATCGTGATGTTTGCCTCAAAATACATTATACGAGTTTTGACCCCATTATCTCTACTGACTACTTATATAGGGACTAGTTACGCGTGTAATTCTACTAACAAACATTTCTGCCACTTTTTGCGGGGGGCGAGGTAACATGATTTTATTCCCATAACTTTAGATTCTAATTTTGAACGTTAAAAATCATGAAAATAGTCTCGTGTGAACCAACCGCTATAAGTTCGAAATTATTGTTTCGCAATTATAGGCTGTGTCGTTTAGTGATAAGGTATAAAATTTAATGTAAATGCACATGATTAATTGATCTTATACCGTGGCAAAGGGGAAATGCTACCTCAAGGTCCTTGTAATAAATAGTCAAAGACAGGAGTAACGGAACACCCTAGTCTTATTTTAAAAGGTGGTTAAGACCATCAAACTGAACAACTTTCACTTAGTTTGGAGCCAACAACGAGAAAGTGAACAAAATCTACTCGACTCAAATTAAAACTCAAATGCTCAAAATACTCAAATTTATGAAACAGACATTTTTTTTTGTTTTTGTCCCCATAATGAAACTTGTTCAGTTTCATGGTCATAACAACCCCTTTAAATTTTACTATGTTGTTTTGTTACACCTTGTATAGGTAAGTATTTTTTATAATTTTTCCAGAGAAAACTTCACGCTGCAACTGCTAGCTAAATTCAAAGACAAACTTCACGCTATAAAGGAGAAGAAAGAAGAAGGGGGAGAAGAGAAGAAAGAAGAAGCTAATGAAGAAGATGACAATCTAAATACAGATGATTGGTGAGTTAATAATATTATTCACGATCTTAGATTAAAAACTTTTCGCTTACGCTGAAAGATGGAGCCAAGAAAGAGAGAGCGAGATAGCCAGTTATGAAACCTTATGTAAACAAAAAAGACAAAATATTATTTGTTGTTTCTGTCACCGTGGCCGGTTTTTATATATGGCAAAATGTCAAGCTTAGGGAACTTTGACAAACAAATTGTCTTTTAGTATGCAAAAGCCATAATATTCAATATTGTTCCATGTGCGGCCACGTAATGGTTTCATCTAGTGTTAAATCATCTAAGGTCACGATCGTAGCACCTGGTCTCGTCTCTGCTTACCCCCTAGTGACATAGGCGTGCGTGTTTATATTTATGTACTAGAGTTAACCCGCGACTTCGTCCGCACAAATTATATACCAGATTTTTAGTCAGATAATAAGCTATCAAACAAATAAAGTTTCATCAAAATCGGTTCAGTAGTTTTTGCCTGATGCTCGATCAAACACACAAACAAACAGACAGACAAAAAATTCAAAAATAGGTGATATGGAATTAGGGACACCTAAAAACCATAGGGTCACTTTTTTTTGTTAATATTTTTAATGTTTTACGTGAACTACGTACGCGCAGACCACTGGAATTAAATGGTCATAAAGTGGACCGATTGCGATAAAACAAAGCCTAAATATTAATTCCAACTACGCAGAAGCATAGGCTTCTGTGAAAACCTCATCCAAGTCGGTTCAGTTGTTTTTAAGTGATGCGTGCACAGACAGACAAACAGACGAAAATTCTAAAAATATTCTTAATATGTACGAAATTTATGTACGATTTGTAACACAACTGGCTTTTCGGTGAAGGAAAACATCGTGAGGAAACCTGCATGCTTCAATTTCGAGGCATGTATTCATAGAGATCTAGAGAGATGCCAACCAACGCGCTGAGTACGAAACCTAGTGTCGCATCACCACCAGTACCACGCGATAGAATGTGTTTTGTTAGCTTGAATGAGCTCATTATCCATTGCGGTATCAGAACTCAACGTTCGAATAATCTTAAGTACTACGCAAGCACATAATATCTTGACAGGCTTTCAGCCTCATAATATATAGATTCCTTACTGACGCGAGCAATGTGTTCCGTTTTTGCGCATATTGCTGAGACACTGGCCCCGCCCCCTTTTCACATCTCCCTTCAGTTTTTGTGATCTGTGCATGTATTGTACCCACTTTCCATTATCTCTCACTCACTCTGGCTCACTCCCCGTCACACTGGACAGAGTTTCGGTACTAGTGAAACGTGGATGTTATATGAGGTTTCAGAATATTTCTGACTACCCCCTAGGGGAATATAGTCGTGCATATGCTTATTTGTAAGCTGTCTCCAAGGTGTAATTGAGTCATACTTCCAAACACCGTCGTAAACCAATGAGTTTTTATAACCATAGAGTCACCATGTCATACAATAACAAAGCCTAAACATGGCACATGTCTCTAATGTCACCTTTGTATGCATCAGTTATGCCCAGCTGTAATACATTGCCGCTGACATTTCAGTTCTTTTAAATCTTTCAAATGTATTCGATTACAAAGCAGTAATGTAAAACAACTGGGCATAACTTAGCGGTCCCATTAATAGCGCACTGAATGAATGAATGAATGTTTATTTTAACACAAAAACAGCCTAGTACAATATCACTAAATAATGCTACTGTTTACAATTTTTTACAAATCTTATATTGGCTGACCGATTTCGACCAGGGGGCATAGCTGCCAGCAACTATCAGCAGGGAAGAACCCTGTGCTACTAGGTACTGGCCTCTTCGTTCAAGCCACAATAATAGATGAATTAACATTAAACGTTCGAGGATACATAATTTATAAGGATAATTAATTATACATAATGAAAGCAATTAACAAAAACAAGACAAAAGGAACATAATAAAATTTAAATTGAATTTGAGATAATCACATCAAAAGACAAACTCTCATCAGATGTTTGTGTGTGTCGTTATAATTTTTGTCTATGAGCCATTCAGTCGTGTTTTTCTTGCAATTATAATTATTTACTGCAGTAACATTTATAACACGATTAATACTATTGTAAAGAAAATAACCCATAAAACAGAAGAATCTTTGACAGAAGGAGGTTTTGCATCGATATGGTGGGATAACGTTGTACAATCTTCGTGAGCCACTACGCGACCTATCTACAAATGATTTTGCTGAAAGTGAATTTTGTTTCAATACTGTGTTAACAATAAAGAGTTGCCGAACTGTCAATACCTTACAAATACTGTAAAGCTCAGAGGTTGGGAACAGAAACGGTTTAAACGTGCAGACCTTTAAAATTGCTCTTTGTGCTCGTTCCAATTTTATCATTTTGGTTTTTGGGGCACCGCACTGATACGAAGTCTTATAGAATGTCATTGTCATAAACTATCCGATTTATAATATTAGTGTTTTTGAATTTTGATATCTTATTTATTTCAGGCTCGGCCACACGCTACGTTTCGAAGAGAAAGGTGCAGTGCTAGCAAAAGATGCATCGACTAAAGGCGACGATTGGTTCGACATCTACGATCCACGGAACCCTATTAATAAGAGAAAGAGAGAGGCTGATGCGCAGAGTAGTAAAAAACTGAAGAAATAAATTATTAAACCATTTTATTTTTAGCTAAGTATTTTTTATTTTAGTTCTTTGTTCCCTGGAGTAACTTTTTTAAGGTGGTTGCAGAGGGTTCAATTTTATACAAAACTTTAACGCACAATACGCGTAGACGGTATTAATATAAGTAACTTTGTATATATGGAAAAATAGTTTAGAAAATCTAGATGCCGCGTAACAAATAACATTGATTGATTTGATTCGAACATTTGCAATTTATAAAATAATTTCGAAGATATAAAGCATTGAAATTTTTCATACAAAATTTTAAAAGCTTTATATCTTCGTAATTATATTATAAATCAACGCGGCAACTAGATTTTCTAAACTATTTTTCCATAATAAAATATTACTTTTATTAATTCCGTCTACGCGTATTGTGCGTCAAACTTTTGTGTGACCTCAAACGGAAAAAATTTAACCTGTATTAGCCGGAATGATAGACGGACCGTCAGTTGTCCGTCCGACTGGGCGTCTGTCTGTCCGTCGGTCTAGATAAGACCATTTTTCTCTGTATCTACCCGAGGTATCGAATTAGATAGATAGATGAACAATTTATTTGCATAAGTAACACACACATAATATTACAGTTCACAACAAGTTTACAAAACTTTAGAGAGAAGAGATTAGAAATGAAAAGATCCGCAGAAGAACGAGAGTATCTGAAATGGCCCAAAGAATTGCTAAACTAAAGTGGCAATGGGTGGGGCACATCGCTCGTAGAACAGATGGCCTGGTGAAGGCGGCGGGAACCTGTTAGGTGAGGGCAGCGCAGGACCGGTCGTTGTGGCGATCCTTGGGGGAGGCCTATGGCACGGAGACAGTGAACGTCCATCGGCTGAGTTGATGATGAAGATGAATACAGAATTGCTATGGGCTTACATTTGGGTCGAGGAGCCATTGGCGTCTATGGAACTTTCTTTTCTTGATTTCAATGTAGGCTCCATAGTGAAAGATGTTAAGTTTTGTGGTCTGCACCCTCTAACATAACTCACTGTAGAGTTGGCAGTTGAAGCATGGTTTCTTGTGAGTTTATCATCACCGTCTCAGCCGATCGACGTCCACTGCTGAACATAGGCTTACCCCAAGGCTCGCTACGACTGGTCCTGCGCTGCCCTCATCCAACGGGTTCCCGCCGCCTTCAACAGATCGTTCCGGTACGTTGTCGCCACTCGAGAACTCTTCGGCCCCATTGGCCATCTGTTCTGTAAGCAATATGCCCCGCTCAATGCCACTTTGATTTAGCAATTCTTTGGGCTATGTCGGCTACTCTGGTTCTTCTGCGAATCTCTTCATTGCTGATTCGATCTCGCTATGTATGTATGTATTTTAATTATTGCGCTATTAGAGTAAAAAAAAACCAATCTAATGTTGCTATATAAAACAATGAAACAACCAAATGACCGGTCAACGACTTTGATATCTTTTAACTAATCTTGTGTTGAAGAAAAAACATTGTAAGTCTTGTCCGCCAATGCATGACTTAATAATGTTAATAAATAGTAGACTAGCTTTTAATTACCTTGTACAATTTTACATTACATTATACCTATATAATACCTATTCAAAATACTGGGTGTAAAATTAAATGGAACACTTACTTAAAGTGGTGCTTCAGACCATCAAACTGAACAACTTTCTCTATGGGACCAACACTGAAATCGCGAAAAAAAAATTCCGGTGTCCCATACAAAACTGCAAATATAACTAGACTGAAATGTATGGGACAGCTGATTTTTTTCGCGATTTCGATTGGTCCCATAGAGAGAGTTGTTCAGCTTGATGGTCTGAAGTGTCTCATTTAATAAGCGTTTTTCTTTTCTTTTTTAAATTTAGTTCATAAAAAACTCGACAGATGGCAGGTTTATCGCTCCATAGAGACGTTCGCGACATCCTGTCAAAATCATATCAAGACTGTGCCTGCCTCGCAAGGGATCGTGCCCATACAACCATGTCAGATGTAAAAAGTTTCATATTTTCGATTGATATGATTTGCAAATAATGAAATATTCAATCAATATGCGTTGGCATCTTGGCATTTATTAAAAAAAAACACTTTGAAATGTTGACCTTTATTCGCACAGACCGTAACGCCATCTATCGATCCCCTAGAAAACCAAAAGAAAAACGCTCATTTTTACACCCTGTAGACTTAATTATCGTTAGTATTGAGCGCGCGGGTCACCCTAAGCCCCTAAACCTACAAGAAAGACTCAAAAACTACTGTAGGGATTTTGATACGGTTTTTACTAATAGGTAAACTGATTAATGAAAAGTAAAACGAATATGGATGTCATTAAGTCTGAGGTATCCGTTGACGAAGTATTTTCATGTTTTCCCATCCTCTTATTAAAAAATCGAATTTAAAAATGCAAAATGCAAGCATTGTTGATCTCTCATCACCGCCATCTACCGAGTCATTTGGAACTATTTTCTGTTTTTAATTTCTTTTCAGAAAATCCCCCATTGAGAACCTCCTCCTTTTTTTGAAGTCGATTAAAAAATTCCATTGACAAAAAATGTATTCTTTACACATAGGGAGCGGACTGCATAAAATATATTTTAGTTTTATCTTCTTAGTAAATAGAACATTGAAACTAACACTATACTCACATTTTTATTTTTTTAGCTAGAATACTATTTTTAATAACATGATGAACTATAAAAAGTAATGAAATGTTGATGACGTCACTTTTGGGTATTTAGTACAATTTTTCATACATCGCGCACGTTTTGACGTTCGATTGAAAGTTGCTAATTTGACTAATTGTCCGATCCCCTAGGTATTGTGACAAACACTTGAGTTATTTAATTGCCGTACAAAAGTAGCGGTTTCAGACTTTGTTTTCCGCACAAGTGTAGGAGTTTCTTTTTAAACAAAGCTTGTTTTGTTTTCCTCCTTCATTAATAGTGATGTCCAGTTATCTGAAGCGAGATCGCAGCGGTCAACGTTTACGGGTCAGTACGAGGTTGGAAACTTTATAGTGTTGGGATTAGTTCATATCGATAAAATGAATTCTCTTCGCCGACTTTGACTACAGCGTACGTTAGCGCTGTAGTCAAAATCAGAGACGAAGAAGCAGTCAAATACGAAGGATAAGTATTTTTTAAGTGCATAAATGTGTTCACTACACACATAAAATAATGCACTCTCGCCACAGTATAAGACTCAGCATCTTGTATACTATATCGGTACCGTAGGTACGGACACTCCCTGCCTCCCACCAATTTTTTACCTCTCTCCCATGGGCAGACGGACAGTATATTTTTCTTTGGCATTATAGCCCTCTCATTCGCACTCAGTATCGCACATGCCTCTTCTTGACAGTTCTTCCAATTTGTATGAAATGACAGCTAAGTGTTAACGGTGTGTTCTCGTCGTTAGTCCTTACCCTCCCTAAATCTTATAGAATGGTAAACCGATACGATTACTGATTGGGTCGGATGCAGTGGCTAAAACCGGCAGCTACACGGTGAGGGCATCTGAGACGGTGATAGGCATCGTCAATAATGCCTAAAATAATTAGTCGCCTCTTAAGAGGTCTAATTAGTTCTTACTGTTTTTTTTGTTGGCCAAGCCTCTGTTATTTTGCAACTGGAATCGGAATAGGATCAAGGAATTCGATGTTTATCAAAAAATCTAAATTTTTCTATCGATAACTGTCCCATCCCTAAGTTTACAACAGCATCACGTTTATTAAATTAATAATAAATTTCGCGAAGCTCGTCTGCAGATTAAACGATAAAACAACCGCTAATTATCTCATTCATTGTCTTTGTTTCTGTACGAAATAATTTTATGGACCTTCCATCCCGTAGTCCTTTATGTTTACAGAGCAGTAGTTTGGCAGAGATTGTTTTGTAAAAATATGGTATTCTTTATAAAAATAAAATATCAAAAGTAAAATACCTACTTATATTGAACTCATTATCGTACAATTGAAGAAAATTTTAGACATTGATATTTTACTGGCCGGCGCCGCGACTTTGTCCGCATCACAACGTCTCCCAAGAGATAAAATGTACACCCTGTTTTTAAGTCTAATGATAAATAAATCTGTCAAATATGGATAAATAATCTAAAATAAATAATTTGAATCGAATTGAACAAGCTTTTTAACACAAAATTTAAATCAAATCGGTCCAGAAGTTTATGCTTCATGCTAAAACAAACAGACATAAAAATACTGAAAATCTGTGATTTGTAGTCAGAGAAACGTAAACACCATTTATCATAATAACTTTTTATTACTACTTATACATAATAATATCGTCAATGTACAGACACACTTTCTATTAGGTTTATAATTTTTTTATTTCTCTTATCAAAAAAAAAAAAAATTATAACATTTTGGAATACTGGCTAGCATCGTTAAACCTATCAGATTTGTCTCGATACTAGGTACTTCACGTCATCTGTCTTACACATTGATATACTTACCTAGTTACTTATATAATAAACAAATACATAAATCATAAAAACACAAAAACAGGGCTCAGACGCGCGAACGAGTTTAATCTACAGATCAAACAAGACAGTATACACAAATACATAGCATCTTATTTACGCAGTGCAGGTATGCAGCTAAGTAAAAACTGATCAGCCAAATAACTAGTTATTTGTGTCAGTGTACTATCACCTATTCTGTGAAAAGCTAAGCTAGAGGCGGTGTTATGTGCTGGTGTGGTACCTAATATTATATAATACGAGCGTTAACCCGCGACTTCGTCCGCACAAATTATATACCAGATTTTAAGTCAGATCATAAGCTATCAAACAAAAAAAGTTTCATCAAAATCGGTTAAGTAGTTTTTGCGTGATACTCGTTCAAACAAACAAACAAACAAACACACAAACAAACAGACAGACAAAAAATCCAAAAATTTGTGAAATGGAATCAGGGACACCTAATCGTAACTTTTTTTTGTTAATATCTTCAATGTACAGACAAACTTCCTGTTACAGTCTTATAATAGTATAGATTAATGATGCAGTGCGTAGTAAAAATAGTATAGGTACTCGTACAAAAGGCATATTTCAAAGAGAAAACTAAGTATAAAAGAGTATCCATACATTCCTTTCATTCGAAACCTTTGTCATTCGTCCATTAACCTGTTAGGATTTAAATGTTTCTTTCTAACAGCGTGAGAAAGTAAGAATTTTGGTAATGTTATTCCGAAATTAAGTCTAGATTATCAGTTTGTTTGGATCGCCTTACGAAAACAACTGTTCCCATGATGGCATACTGGCAATTATTTTGTCTGTGCGATGGCATTACGGTTCGCTGAGTCCTTTTCTTTCTAATTTATTGTTTAACATTCGAAAGGAAGAGAAAAGACAGGTTTAAACTTGGAACTATAAAATAAATAAATAAATACTTACTTTGGACATTGAGACAAAAATTATCTAGTCACATTTAAAAGTAGGTAGGTACCATAATCCAAATGAAGACAGTCTACTATAGGTACCCTAAGCACAGTTTAAGAAAGAGTATCTATTTTTTTTTTTTTTGTTTATATATAATGGACTCTTGCTTGTGCGTTAGAACTGCATTTCCGCCAGTGTCAAGTAGTTTATGGAAGAATCTATCCCAATCTCAGGGATTGTTTTTGGTCAAGAACAAAAAGAGATTGAGGATTGCGGAGCCTCGTGGCAGGCAAAAACGCGACGAGCGAAATCCACGCGAGACGAGTGCTCGGATGAGGAGTGCGATTTTTGAATCTCATTCGCTGAGCTCAGCAGTTGAAAATGTCGAAATTACTATGGAGATATGCATCTTTCTACTTTTGATTTGACTTTCAAAAATCATACTCCAGGAGTGCGATTTTTTAAAGTCAAATCAGCAGTAGAAAGATGCGTATCTCCATACATTTTCAACTGCTGAGTTCAACGTATGAGATTCAAAAATCGCACCCAGAACCTGCAACGTGACTCCAAGAGTATCTATTACTACATACCCTAAGCATGAATGAATAAAATGAAATATCTACCTGTACCTACCTGTACTGTGTACTGTTTTAAATAAATAAAATTTTATCTTATCTTATAATTTATTTACATTAAAAGGTACATTACCTAAGTAAAATTTACAGATAGATCGGCAAGATTCAAATTTCTTTCTTTCTTATCGTGTGGGCAGAGCTAGGACGTTAAATCGTTCTAGGGGCAGAACCCTGGTGTCAGAGTTTTTTCAGACCGCCTTACGGCCTCTGACGTGGTTTTTATGTAACGACTACTACCACCAGAGATATTAGCCGGGACCAACGGCTTAACGTGCCATCCAAAGCACGGAATCATTTTTCTTTTCAGACAATCAGGTGATTCAGCCTGCAATGTCCTAACCAACTGGGGAATAACGAACAAAGTGACATTTCACTAGGTGTCCCCCGTGGGAATCGAACCCACGACCTCCGTGTCGAGAGCCAATGCTCTTAACCATTAGACCACGAAGGCAATTAAGATTCCAAAATAAAAAATCTAAAAATAAAAATAAAGTCAAGGACTTCACATTTTTACTATAATGGTTACGGGTTTTAATTGGTCCTTTGAGCCGGATTCTAATTTGATACCGAAGCAATAGATAAAGTAAAATACCGAAATCATTGATCATTATTTGCTAGTACCTAGATACTTATACTATTGTTAAAAATACAGAATAATATTAAATTTTCAGGAAAAAGCACATTATAAAAAGGGGCGTAGGCGTAACTTCACTAGCTATATATATTCCACTCCATTTTCTTAAACCTAATTAAAATTCTTAAACCTGACCACAAATATAAAAAACCTGGTTCGGGGGATAGGATTCTTCAAAGCGTCATATATCATGAAGTACTAACAGTAGGACTATGATTCGCGGATATGTGTAAATTGAACATATAATTGAAGTTTTGATTAGAGCCAAAACACGATTAAGACAGATTTTCTCGATAGAAAAACAAGCCAAAGTAGCCTCCGTCGATAACGCTTAAACGCTTGGAACTGCTAAACGGTGAATAATAGAAACACGAGACTTGATTTAAAAAAAAGAGATTGATATTTTACAAATTTAGATTAGAGCAGAATTGAAGTTACATAAATAGTACAATCACAATTAAATAAAGTTTGTTTTACGCTTGCGACGTTTCAGGCGCGCGCGCCGCCCCATCTCTTTCTCTCGCATCAGGCAGTAATATAAGCTATCACACGCCCATTTAGCTTCAATTATTTTTCCACATAGGCCTTTAATGTCAGTGTTCCAAGTACAATAATTAGTTTCAATGATTTTCCGCAACATGGCAAGGTATTTTATTTTTCGGGTCGGGCTATAATTCACCTACAATTAAACAATAACACTTAAAAGTTCAAAACAATGATCTAACTTTTAAAAAAAAGTTCCATTTTATGATACCACGCAATCATCTGATAACGATCTCATGAGTTTCCAATAAAAAAGTTAAAACATGTAGGTACCTACACTTAACAACCGAGAAGTACGGAAAGGTCTATAAACTTTGGACGAGACGTGATAATCTGAAATTATAATGCTAACGAATACAAATGTTAGACTACGAAAAGAAGTAACTTCGACAATTTGTAAGTATTTTTGACCGGCTACTTTTCTTGCCGGCTACCTATAAACAAGGAGGAGGTCTCAATACTTCTGTAAAGCCCGCACTTCACTCTCGTGAGAACTTCTCGGCGAAAACTTTCACGTAAAATTACTATGGCTTATGACGCCACGAGAACAATGAAGGGCATCCACACTGTCGTTCTCGACTGTTCTCGGCGAGAATGTAGAGCCCGCATATGTGAGTGCATTGCTTACCTTAGATCTGGAGTGCGATTTTTGAATCTCATTCGGTGAATTCAGCAGTTGTAAATGTCAAAATTACTATGGAGATACGCATCTTTCTACTGCTGATTTGACTTTCAAAAATCGCACTCCTGAAGTATGATTTTTGAAAGTCAAATCAGCAGTAGAAAGATGCGTATCTCCATACATTTTCAACTGCTGAGTTCAACGTATGAGATTCAAAAATCGCACTCCAGATATCAAAATCAATCCAGTAATTTACCGGTACGCCCATCACAAGTTCTAACTTACCGTAGTCACAAAATCATACAAATTTCCTTTTGTTGTAGCTCGTAACTTATAATTTTTGTGGAAACAATTGTTCCGGACTTGATGAGTGAGTTCAAATGGGCTCTTTTATTTCATTGCGGATCCCTATTTCTATTTATATTGTACCTAAACAAAATATTAGGCTGATTTTTGTTATATTTTGATACTTTAAATATTATGCCGCCAAAATCGGCTGAAAGACCGCCTTATTTTGTGCTTCTACTTCTTCTATTGTATTTTAATGGATTTTGTTCCTAATACCTACTTACTTTTCCACATGACTGTTACCTAATTAAGTTTATCAATACCTACATTCAAAGATTTTTTTGGTCTATACGACTAGATTCCGCCTTTCCTAAGTACAAGGGCTCCTAAAATGCGGCAACTAAAATTCAAGCTCCAAAAAATAATGTTGCCAACTTCTAAACTGTTACCCGAATAATATGAAAATTTATTATAATTATACCAAAAAAATCTTTGCCTACATTAATTTTGATTCTTAAGTATTCCTTCTGTAGTGCGCCCCTACATTCTCTGTAGAATATGTTACTTAATGCAAACATCTTTCTATCTTCAGTGGTTTAATTGACAGCTGTCAATCTGTCAGTCACGGAACTGTTTTATAAGTAACTAATATCTATCGTATTAAACTTGGTAAACATAATATGCGTTGAGGCACTCTCAGAACTGTAGATTTCCAACCATAGAAGGAAACATATTTAAGGCAGCAAGCATATCTGCGATAGCCAAATGTGTGATACCAGGAACATGAGAACCTCATTATTACTGCTTCTTCTTTTCATGACAGCATGAATTACATGACAATGCTGTATTTTAAAGATTAGCCAATCAGCAGTGGTAGTGTCGAGGCTGGTAGTGTTGATGCTCAGGCTGCGCCTGACGAACACAGGTTTCGTCACTCGGGGACGCTCATTCCTGGCACCCCTTTCAAATAATTACAGTTATGAATGTGGATTGTCATTGGAGTGGAGGGGCATTGATTATGCTAATTTATTTGCAAAAATATGGTACATAAGGTTTTATAAAAATACAATTTTCCAGCATATTCTACCATGAAGGCATGCAAAGTTTAATGACAAGTATGATTTATTTTAGAAATTGTTCTCAAATAATGAATTATGAACTGAAAACTAAAATCCTGAAAGAATTGAAATGATAGAATTCATAATGGTTTGAAGACTACTTGACCTATTTAACACCCAGACGACAGGCGGTCAACTATGACGCTGAATAGTTTTATAGGTAGAAGATAGAATAGAAGAAAATATTAAACAAACGTAAATACATTATTCTACAGGACCCTCGGTCTACCTGTCGCTTCGATTAGCCAACTTTAAGGTTCACATGAGACGAAGGAAGTGAGCTCTGCCCATCGGACCGCGACGTCGTTAGTCAGACACACCCAAAGATTTGCGCCACAATTTTCGCAAAACCAAATGTGGTTGGTCGTCTGCGAAAACCAGTTGCCTTTTAAAATTAAAAAGTTGATATAAAACTTTTTGGTAGAAGCGCGTATCCGAACGCGAAAATGTAGCGCGCGTTAAATATTTGAATTTAGAAACGGTTGCGTTTGTCTTTTGTTTGAAAAAAGTTTGGACTTTTTTTTAATTGGCGCGTATTTCTTGATAATAATTTTTAAAGAATGTCTGAAAATAGTTGAGTGTAAAAGTATGTTAGTCAGATTGTTAGTAAAAATGTTGTGTATACTAGTTTTGTGCCCGGTTCTGCTTGCGGCTGGAGTGCAAACTCTATCAATTGACTCTCAACTGGGAACTTCAATCGAAGGTAAGGATTTTTTTCACTCAGTTATACACGATCAATCAAATCAGTCAACATCATCCCACTGCTGGGCATAGGCCTGTGCTAATCTGATCCAATACAAAACCTATCGCTCCCACAATGTCATCGGACCAACGCGTGTTGGTGGTCTGCCTATGGACCTCCGTCCCTCTCTTGGTCACCTTAAGTAGGTACTTACACAACCAGACTCGCGAAACTCTGTATAAAAAAAAATGTTATATGAAACGTGCACTGATGCCATTAAATTCCTTTGAACGGTAGCACATGTTTCAAACATTCTGGATATCGGTCACTACCAGTTTTTAGTATGGAAGTCCCGACTCTTAAAACGTAGTGAGTTACATTCTCTTTGCACACAACTTTCTAAAAATATGTCAGCCATACAAAAGAGAAACTTACCTAGGTTTACCTATCAATTACCTAATTGAGTACCTACTAGATGGGTAAGTATTAGTCTTTTCGAAGCTACACGATACCTAGGTTAGGTACCTACATTTTGATTTAAATTCACTTACGTCGTTTGATTCCCGACCCGACACGATTGAATGGTTACCACGCCGCGCCGGACTGCCAAACCAGGGTCCTGGGTTCGAACATGTGGTTCGAATCCCGGTTCGGTCTTGGATGTTGTGATGTCCCATTTCCTCCCGTGGGTTTCGTAAAAGGAAACTAAGGGATCTACTGAAGGATGGGCAGCAGCATCCTCTGAGTACACGCGTTGATTCGATCCAACTGCGATCGCCAACCCGCCTGCCAAGCGTGGCGATTATGGCAAATCCCCCCATTTTGGGGGAGGCTTATGTCCAGCAGTGGACGTTTAATGACTGATATGATGATGATGATGAGTGCTTGCTTGGGATCATTGCAATGCATGTGCCTGTGAGCGTTATTTATTCCCATTTTAGACGCACCCATTCCATCATAGGGTATCTTGACTTGAGGCAACTAAGAGATAGTAGTAAGCTTGGATACGTTATATGTCAAGATAGACAGTCGAAGCTACGAACGCGTAGAAAAAAATTGCAACCAGTACTGGCCTCTAAACCCTATCTACATACACGCACACATACATAATTTGTATGACATCTCACGCACACCGACCTAAGAAAGATGGCCCCTTTTGTTTTATACGGTATTAGAAGCATGAGGCTTATTCAAGACATATACTTTTTCTGAGGCAGTATGATTTACATGCAACATAAGCTAGCATAGTATGAAGTTAAGGTATCCAAATACTTAACAAAGGTTTCCCTACACTTTTATTCAAACTGCTGCCCTGCTTCGCATTTCTAAAATATGTCAACGAAGTATTATAAAATATATAATAAATCCCCTTCCTTCCAGTCCCTTCAATCGGACGGACGAATCACTGTTGCCCCTTCTCTATAATGTTGTATCTATAGTAGGTAGATACCCTATCAGTTCGGAAGTTCGATTTTGATGATTGATTGAGTGATTATCTTTCCAGACTATACAGGGTGAAATTGATATCATTACCATCCTTTTAAACTAAGAGTCTACCCATCAAACAGAACAACTTTTACTATAGGAGCAAACCGATCGGAGCACAAAAAACATCTGCTGTTCCATAGTAAACTGCAATCTGCAATGCCTCCTACTCGTCTCAAATGTATGCAACAGCTGATTTTTTTTTCTCCGATCAGTTTAATCCCATAGTAAAAGTTGGTCAGTTGATGGGCAGATTCTTAGTTTAAGAGGATGCTAATGATATCTATTTCACCCTGTAGAATTAGATTATCATAGAATGCTTATAAGCCTAATAATTGTAATAAATTGCAAATAGCAATAGGTATTGGCCAACTCTTCAGGAAGGCATCCAACTTCTAAATCAGTATGACCAGGGAAAAGGTATAATTATTCAAGTTATTTTAAAATTGTTATGCAGATGTACCTATTGTAGCACATCCACAGTGAAGACGTTTCAAGACATCTTCAAAATGGTTTACATCTATAATTCAAAATTATTTTTAATGAAGAACAAAAAATGTTCCGACATTTTTCTCATTGCGTGTTAGGTCGGTATTTTTATCATGTATTGTTTTGCTTACGTAAAAAAATTATTAAGATGCCTAACCGTAACGTGTTTGCAATATTAATTAAAAGGTCAATTTACTTATGGATCTCAAAAAGCCGCTATTTTAAGAAGATGGCATCTAACTGACTTAATATTAATAACTGTACCGTATAAGATAGAAGCTAGTATCTGCTTGAAATACTACAGTTGGAAGTAGGTGAGGTAGTAGCAATGTTTCTGACCAACAGAAAGAGATTGTGGTCGTGAATTTACGTTGTTTTATACAGTACCAGGAGTGCGATTTTTGAATCTCATTCGCTGAGCTCAGCAGTTGAAAATGTCAAAATTACTATGGAGATATGCATCTTTTTACTGCTGATTTGACTTTCAAAAATCATACTTCAGGAGTGCGATTTTTGAAAGTCAAATCAGCAGTAGAAAGATGCGTATCTCCATACATTTTCAACGTATTGAAACTCATTCGCTGAGCTCAGCAGTTGAAAATGTCAAAATTACTATGGAGAATGGAGATATGCATCTTTCTACTGCTGATTTGACTTTCAAAAATCATACTTCAGGAGTGCGATTTTTGAAAGTCAAATCAGCAGTTAGAAAGATGCATATCTCGAGCATATCTCCATAGTAATATTGACATTTTCAACTGCTGAGCTCAGCGAATGAGTTTCAAAAATCGCACTCCTGGTTTATAAGTATTACCGATATGTATACCTAATTACCTACCTGCGCAGTTGACAAATTTTAATCTTCGGGTTTTGATGGGGAGTCTGGTCTGCTCGGCGCAAATGAAAATTGTCGAGCGGAATTATTTTCCTGGTCGTTCTGTACATGACCTTCATTACTTACTTTGCCACTACTCTGATACTGCCTCGGTCAACCATCCGTCTTCCTGTCTAACCAAGTGGGTATCCCGCCCATCTCCACTTAAACTTTGTGATCCGGATACCCAAGGAATCTACAACTGGTTTATTCACTTATGCACCATACGGAATTGGACCCTTGCGGGATTCTAACCCGCGATCCTTGACTTAGCAGGCAGGTTTACAACCGCGACTAAGCTATCTAGCCGTTATAATAATTATTATAACTCGTTTCTGAAACTGTTAGTTGAAACTTATTTTCTTTCATTTCAGACTGTTTCGAACGCGTATCGATAGGTGAACAGCTACCAAGCGGCGCCATCTACCGGAATGTATCTGAACTAACAACGCGCGAATGCGAGCAGATTTGCAAGCACGACAAACAGTGTCAGACATTCGATTATGGGTGAGTAAATAAGGGACCTTGCTAACAGATGGCGTTAGCAGTATCGTTCGCGTTGTTTGATTGCGATGAATCATTGATTTTTGTAGAACAAAGATGAAAGTTTTATTGCTGGCTTTAATTTAAATAATGTTTATGTCTGTTGGACATTCAATCGGTATTCTATTTACTTTTGACTTAAATACGTAGTAAAATAATTATTTAATAATAATGTTCTGTCCTAAACACACTTTGTCATGTCATCCCTCACTCATCCATCACTCATCAGGCTTTAAGAATGATTTATAAACTTACAGGACATTATTATTACTTGACTTTTAATAGGCGTATAGCAAGTTGACCACTAGGTATGTTGTAGAATATGGCCCATTGTGGTGATCTCGACATAAATTCACTATAAACGTGAAATAATTTTAGGTCACTTTAGGAAATTGAAACAGTTTACTTACTTAAACTTTTTTTATTTTAATATTATTGTCCTAATTAAAATGTCCTTTTTTCAGTGTCGGTGCAAAAGGCAACGCAACATGCGACTTAAGCAACATTGACGAGAAGGAGCTAAAAGAGAAGGGTGGGCTAACACGTCACCCCGACTACGATGTCTACGTCAGACGTTTCCAATGCGAACAATCACCCCCAACACCCCTCCAGCCTCAAAACGATGACGCCGGAGATGGGCCTACTCACCGCCCGGTCTTTCGCCCAGATGTCGACGAGCCTAAACGCCCTTCAGATTATCCACTCGATTTGAGACCTTACGAAACTAGTGATAGACCATATTCTCCTTACAGACCAATTAGACCCACTAACAACTATTTGGATGATCGACCTGATGATTATTTGAGTCAAAAACCGAGTTACGATAGTCCTCCAAGCTATGGAGCTCATAAACCTCACAATATTCCATATAAACCAGAAAGACCTGTCAAAAAGCCGGATCCTTACGATGTACTGCAGTTCCAAGATCAATATGGGAGACCACCTCAACGCCCAGCATCTTGGAGACCAGATCCAAATTATCCTCCTCAACTGTCTGATAATATCCCAGATATTTATGGCACTAAGCCAACTAGCCCCAATGATCTCCCCCCTTATGTACCAGAAGAAAAACCTCAGTTTACCTATATTACCAGACCCAACAGAAAACCAGCAAGACCTTTAGAAGATTCAGGATACGGGAACAAACCTTCTAAACCAGTACAAGACTATCCAACCAAACCTGACCCATATGGTCAAAACGATGGGCCAATAGGACCACCAGATCGCCCCTACAAACCGAATAGACCAAATGATTACCCATACCGACCCCACGATAGACCAAACTACGATTATCACGGTCAATACGCCAGCAATTACGGTCAAAATCAGTATCAAGACAATTCTATTTACCTTGAAATTTACGATCCCCCAAGACCATACAAGCCAAGTAGACCAGTGAATGATAGACCAGAATACGGACAAAACCAAGGCAGCTATGGTCAACAATATGGATATGGTTCAGGAACCTATGGATACGGCACATATTCAAGTCAAAATGCTTATATGCAATCACAGAATAGCCATTCTCATTATTACGGCTCTGGGAATGTGACTCCACAAAATGATGACCATGGTTACAACAGACCAGGTCATAGACCTCAAAAACCTTATGACGACCCAGTTTCTGGTTACGGTAGTCAATCAAATCAACAATTTGATCAGTCATTTGGTGGATATGGGTCTCAAAAACCTCAGGATACTTATCAAAAACCTGCTTATGGAAATCATGGGTCTTATGCAAGTAATCAGAGTGTGTATGGATCTACGCAAGGATACGGAAGTTCTCAAAGCATATACGGCAGTCAAAACGATTATAGTAGCACCCAATCTTCATATGGTAGTAGCAATCGACCTCAAACCAGCCAAAGCTATGGTTTCCAGGACAGTCATCAATCAGCTTACGGTGGAAGTCAATCTCACGGTAGTTCTCAAGGAGGTTACGGTAATAGACCTTTAGACGATCGTCCTTTATACGGAAATGATAGGCCTTCTTATGGGGTTAACCGCCCATTAAATGACAATAGACCTACTTATGGGGATAATCGGCCTTTGAGTGACAACAGACCCGCCTATGGGGATAACCGACCTTTAAGTGACAATAGACCCGCCTATGGGGATAACCGACCTTTGAGTGACAATAGACCCACTTATGGGGGTAACCGACCTTTGAACGATAATCGTCCATATAAGCCTACGAATGATCGTCCTGCTTATGGTGACAACAGGCCTTTAAATGACCGCCCTTACGAGAACCGACCAAGCAATAATAGACCCTTATACGGTGATAATAGGCCTGCTTATGATGATAGGCCTTATGAAAATAGACCATCGTATAACGATAAACCATATGATGATAATAGACCTGATGGTGATTTCGGTTACGGAAACCAAGAATCGCAAGGCTACGGTCAAACAGATTATAAGAACAACGGTTATGGCCATAAACCTGGTAGCAGTGGATATCAGAAACCTGGAAACACTGGTTATGAAAAACCTGGGAATAGTGGATATCAAAAACCTGACGGTGGTTACCAAAAACCAATTAACACTGGATATAATAAACCAGGTGATTCTAGCTATCAGAAACCCGCTGATTCTGGATATAACAAACCTGGTGATTCTGGCTATAACAGACCTGGTGATTCTGGCTATAACAAACCTGGTGATTCTGGATACAATAAACCTGGTGATTCTGTATATAACAAACCTGCTGATTCTGGATATAACAAACCAGATAATCCTAACGAAACCGATGGCTACAGGCCAGATGTAAAACCAGTGTATGAATACGAGTTGGACAAACCTATTAACGCGCCAAGTTACATAGTAAGACCTAACGGAGACGTTGTGACGTCAAGACCTATGACTATTGGTGACTACGGTAGTGAAAGACCTGGGGAAAGGCCAGGTTATGGTGGTGGAAGTGGGGAAAGGCCTGGGTATGGAAGAGAACCGGGATTGCTGTCTTATGAAGGTGAGTGATTTACAATTTCTTTTCAATAGATAGATGCATATCTATGTTTACAATACTCACGCCTATGTCACACTGGGGTAAGCAGAGACAATAGATCGCCACATGTTACAATAGGGATGATGAAAAAAAATGTATTACTTTTTAAAAACTGTTTGGTATCTTAATACTAAAGTGAAATTAATTGAATATTTTTAAAAATTACTGAAATACGGAGTATAATATAAAATGGGACAGTCACTTAAAGGGGTGCTTCAGACCATCAAACTGAACAACTTTTACTATGGGACCAACAATGAAATCCCGAAAAAAAAATCCGCTGTCCTATACAAAACTGGCAAACATAACTCGAATGAAATGTATGGGACAGCCGATTTTTTTCACGATTTCAATATGATAAATTGGTCCCATAGAGAAAGGTGTCACAGCTACGTATTATCATACAAATCATGACGAAGTGTCATACAAACACCTGTTTTGCATGAAAGAGATAGAAGATGATAAATAACGTTTTTCAATAGCTTATAACTTTCTAGTTTCATATTCGATTGGAATTTTGTTTGAACATTTTGTTTTTTTAGCCTTATTTTTAAACGAGCGTTAACCCGCGACTTCGTCCGCATAAATTATATACCAGATTTTAAGTCAGATCATAAGCTATCAAACAAAAAAAGATTCATCAAAATCGGTTCAGTACTTTTTACATGATGATCGTTCAATCAAACAAACACCCAAACAAACACACAAACAAACACACAAACAAACAAACAGACAGACAAAAAATCCAAAAATTGGTGATATGGAATCAGGGATACCTAAAAACCATATCGTAACTTATTTTTTGTTAATACATTGAAGAATGTACAGACACACTTCTGTTACAGCTTTATAATAGTATAGATTCGTTATAAGATATCAATTTCCAGGCTCGGTCATCATCCCCATTCTGATACACCTTTTGCCTCTTCAACATCCATAAGTATCTTCATACATACTCGTAGGTTCCGAGTACATTGCATTTGGCCCTTCTTCAGTACGCATTCAATTTGGTCAGCGTACTTGGATCTATGGCGACCCCTTTCAACCATTGAATTCATCAGGGTCCGGCTACAATACAATTTTGATAACGATATTTTACTTAGCCTTTGCGCAATTAGTGAAACATAGTCCAGGAGACAATGTACAATTAATTTATCTTTTAATTAATTAAAATGCGGAAACTTTTTGTTTAACGGACAATTAGTCAACTTTAACTGCACTTTGTTTCGAGTGCTTGTTTTAGGAAACTGTATTTTTCATGTATTTTTAAACATATTTCATGTTCTTCGACAAAAAAAGACTATGCATTTTATATTCAAATTTATCTTTATTGCACCCGGACCACACCTTAGACACTTAGGCTGAGATTCAGAGACGTCTTTTGAGCGTAAGTTTAGTGTAAGTAGGGTTAAAAATGTATGGATTTTGACATACAAGAGTTCGAACTAAGACTTAAAAAACGTCTCTGAATCTCGACTTAGCTCCACTTGCGTTAACCTATAACAGCAGCAGCAGCGGTTAGCAGTTAACTCCAGGCATATCTTGGACGTCTTGGCCACTTGGGTGTCACTTCATACAAAAGTTTTCAAAAAGAATAAACATTTTCAAAGAAAATGTTTAATTAGTAAATGTAATAGTAAAAAAAAATTTAATCAAAAATCGTTTCACGCAGCGCTTTGTCGCTCTCGAGTGCGATTTTTGAATCTCATTCGCTGAGCTCAGCAGTTCAAAGTGTCAAAATTGCTATGGAGATATGCATCTTTCTACTGCTGATTTGACATTCAAAAATCATACTTCAGGAGTGTGATTTTTCAAAGTCAAATCAACAGTAGAAAGATGCGTATCTCCATAAATTTTCAACTGCTGAGTTCAACGTATGAGATTCAAAAATCGCACTCCTGGATTGCGATTTAAGAATCTCATTCGCTGAGCTCAGCAGTTAAAAATGTCAAAATTACCTACTATGGAGATATATGCATCTTTCTACTGCTAATTTGACTTTCAAAAATCATACTTCAGGAGTGCGATTTATGAAGTCAAATCAGCAGTAGAAAGATGCGTATCTTCATATATTTTCAACTGCTGAGTTCAACGTATAAGGTTCAAAAATCGCACTCCTGATGGGTATAATCCTCTTAAATTCTTAAAAAGATATCAAACAGCGGTAGTGAAAATAAAATTCGACAATTTGTTAAGGTCACGCCCCCGGCTGACAGACGGACTGACATATTGTTTTAATGTTAACAACACCTTTTGTTTTATTTAACAATCATAACGCGGTGCGTAGCTTCGGACAATGATGCGAGGTTGACGTTTTTTTTGCAAATTTCCCTGTTATTTTGGCGTGTGATAAAACATTTTGGTTGTGATTTTTGTTTTAATATAAAGTTACTGTTATACAAGGTAGATGGATATAAAATCTGAAGACCGTTTTTCTAGAATCGGTAACTGAGTATACCTATAAGTACCATCGATACAAACGTTACAATTTTATATTTAACAGGGTGCCAAGCCTACAACGGCTGTCCACGGAGTCGTACACAGGTTGAAATTGATATCATTAGCATCCCTTTAAACTAAGAGTCTACCCATCAAACTGAACAACTTTTCCTATGGGAGTAAACCGATCGGAGCAAAAAAAAATGTCTGTTCCATACTAAACTGCACCCGTCGCCGCTGCCTACTCTACTCAAATGTATGCAACAGCTGAATTTTTTTTTTGCTCCGATCGGTTTGCTCCCATAGTCAAAGTTGTTTAGTTTGATGGGTAGACTCTTAGTTCAAAAGGATGCTAATGATATCAATTTCACTCTGCATATGGGACTTCGGACAAAGTTTTTATGTATTTTGGTTTGAGTTTGAGCAAGCGACCGAGCAAGGTACACACGGCGACACTATACAAAGTAGTAGGTAGAGTAACGTGTATAGCTTGATATGTCGCCGTGTGTACTTAACCTATGTCTTAAAACGTTTTTCGAGTGAAGCTTTCACTGTACATTACATTGGTAGCAATCCAATAATCTATACTATTATAAAACTGTAACAGGATGTTTGTCTGTACATTGAAGATATTAACAAAAAAAAAGTTACGATATGGTTTTTAGGTGTCCCTAATTCCATTTCACCAATTTTTGGATTTTTTGTCTGTCTGTTTGTTTGTGTGTTTGTTTGTTTGTTTGTTTGAATGAGTATCACGTAAAAACTACTGAACCGATTTTGATGAAACTTTCTTTGTTTGATAGCTTATGATCTGACTTAAAATCTTGTATATAATTTGTGCGGACGAAGTCGCGGGTTAACGCTCGTTCCTTATAGAATCGTAAACCACAATTTTATTTGTTTCATTTCGTTCCGATGGGCGACTCTTAGTTTAAAAGGATGCCAATGATATCAATTTCACCCCGTATAGGGCCCTTCTTGATATGCTGACGGTTTCTAAGAGATAATCAGATCGCCAAAAATCTGATCTTGCAAGTATTGGACGAAAACATTGCAAGATAAATAAAAGCTTGTAACATCTCAATAAGTTGAGGATAACTGTTTTGAAATGCAATAGCAAGATTTCAGCCGATCATACATACATACAGACATTGCAAGTTAAATAAAAGCTTTTAAAATCAGCAGGGACTACAATGTAACATTCTTGTTTTTTGGAATGTTGCATAATTGTTAAGAAATTATAGCAGCACTGGAGGCTTGGTGCCCTCTTAATTCAGATTTAAGGGGTAGTTTAAAACTGACCATAAATCTTTGTTAACAAAATTAAAATAATTAAATATCAATCCTATACAACGTGTTAATGAATTAACGCAAAACTAGAAAGTAGTTTGTTTAGAATCGAGAGCAGAATCGAATTATCATAGTTTCAACATGGGTAATTTTTTTCAAAATATTATAGATTTTTTTTGCAAAGTTTAATATTTACTGAACCCGATGTCAACCCACGGCACGGGCACACTCACCTTACTTACTACCAAAACAAAATTATTAAAATGTAACCATGAATACGTTAGCGCTTTCATTCATTGCTGAAATGATAACAAATCATTTTTGCCTCAAAACTTAAAATCCAAATAACTTAAAATTTTAAGCATCAAAATAATGAAATTATTGTTTTAATCTAATTATTTTGTTATAAATCAGTTGGGATGTACGAGGTTTTGTGTTAATTCATTAACACATTGTATGCTGGCCAAGAGCAGATTTTTCTCGGTTTTTACAAAACGTGTAATTTTTATGATATTTTAACGACATTCAATCTCCCCCAGTTTCGGTTTTCCTCGAAATAAACAAACTGCACAAAAACATAAGGAACCAATTTGTTTAGCAACTAAATTATGTCATAGTCGCACAGGCTCGCAGCCACGCGTGATGGTCACAACGAAGGCTGTTCACTAAATCTGTAGCGATAATGAATGTCGCAGCTTTTTGTTAACCGATTGTGGTGGATGGATGGGTACTTGTTATGTAATCTCATAATAGTTTTACTTCGGGAGTTATGTTTTTGTATAGCTTGACCGATTAGGATTTCGGCACCGGCGATTGCTTCAACACCGCATGTATAATAATAAGGGAACGTACCCATACTACGTAAACCATTTTTTACCCCCCTCCCCCCGCCTCGGTGACCACCCGTAGTATATGCCAAGACCCTCTCCCCCCTCCTCTAGTTTTCACGTAGTAATTCTTAAATATGGTTTCAGATTTAAACCAAAAAGTTAAAAAAGGAATAATGGCTCACATTTCAGGTGATAGTATAGTTCGTTCAACGGCGCGAAGCTGCCTCCAAACGGGTCACGTAGTATGGGTACGTTCCCTGAGATCAGAAAAGAATTTAAAATTTGAATAAACAAAAAAATGATAGCATAGCATAGCATATGCTCACGACTATATTCCCCGAGGGGGTAGTCAGAGATATTCTGAAACCTCAGAACATCCACGTTTCACTAGTAGTACCGAAACTCTGTCCAGTGTGACGGGGAGTGAGCCCGTCGCCACTTGTAATGGACAGTGGGTACAATACATGCCTCGAAATTGAAGCAAAAAATGATAACTTCTTAGAAAACCCATCTATTATCTACCGGACCGGACCGGACCGGACCGCCTACGAACCCGAAGTCTAAAGGTTTTACTAAATTATAAGCACATAATGGAAGGTCTAAACAATTTAGCCCGAACCTACCGTTTGCAATTTACTACTTATGAGATAAACGCGTGGTACAAGTTAAAAGATAAAAGTCTGGAATCATTAACATCATCAGAAAGTCAGAATAATAGGTCCCACTGCAAGGCCTATTGCCTGCCCTCAAGGTTTATATTATAATCGTGAATCCACCACGCGTGCCCAATGCGGATTGGTAGACATCACATACGCGGAATTCGTACTTTAGCATATGCAGGTTTCTTAGCGATAATCAATCCATCTCAACATTTCATGAACGATTGCCACAGGGTCCTTCTTCATGAAGGTACCGGTTGACGGTTTTTAAGGGAAAATCGGTGGTCTGTGGTCTGTGGTGGTATGTGGTATATGTATATGTTATGTACACAGGGTACTTTTTAATATGCTTACACTTTTTTAAGAGGATGATCAGACCATCAAACTGAAAAACTTTCTGTAACCAACATCGAAATCGCGAAAAAAAATCAGCTATCCCATACATTTGGCTCGAGTAGGTTTGCAGTTTTGTATGGACAAGCAGATTTTTTGTTCGCATATTAAGAAGGACACTGTATAGGTCAAGCAGATTTGCAGTTTTGTGTAGAACAGCAAATTTTTTTTGCACCCACTAATAAAAGTGGATTAGTTTGATGGTCTTATCATCCCCTTAAAAACTATTAGCATAAATTATTAAGAAGGATCCCGTATGATTTATGGAGAATGGTCCACACCCCGTTTTTACCCTCCAGTGGGATCCTACACCTGTTACTTTTGTATAGAACGATTGCACACATCTTCTAAAGACACATCCATTTCAAATTATGACTTAAGTCCTTCCCATAGACCACAAACTCCTCAAGATAGTGATCTGATATCAGAAATCTTGAATCATTGTATACGAAACTTATTGTTGACTATATAATGTATGATATAATACCCATGTACATTTGTATGACCTTCTGTATTGTCCATTATGTTTCTTATTAGAGGTTTTATAAAGTTGTTGGGTAAAAAATTTGAAATCCAATCTGTGGTTCGAATTCGGAAATGAGTTAGATATTGCACAAAAAGCTAATGACTATGGTGTAAACATGAAAATTGATACCATTGGTATGCGACCCATCTTTTTTTGCCTTCGATTATTAAATAAAAATTGTATGCAGGCGGGAACCAGCCTAGCTAGCATGCCACCCATGACAAAGCGTTTAAACGACAAAAACGTCATGCGCGCTCTTTCTGGCCTACGTAAAATAATAATGATGGAGGCACATCTCGATTTTTGTCGTTTTCTCGGAAGTGGCATGCTAGCTAGGCTGTTGGATGAGGGCAGCGCAAGACTGGTCGTTGTGAGGATCCTTTGGGGAAGCCTATGTCAAGCAGTGGATGTCACTAGCCTTAGAGTTTTATTGATTTTATTCTATACGCTGTTCAAAAACAGTGATACTTTATTAACCTGGAATTCTCGAATCGAAAAATTGACTTTCGAACTGAGAAAACCGCATGAAAATTGGTTCAGATCTCTTCACGATACACTCAAAAAAATAGACAGCAACATTTAGGCCCTGTTTCACCACTTCTGAGTAAGTTCTTGTTAGCTTATCCTACAGATAGTTTGACATATTTTGTATGAAAGATATGTCAAATATCTGTCGGATAAGCTAGCAAGAACTTGCTAAGAAGTTGTAAAACAGGCCCTAAGTCTCTAAAATAAACTTAGGTTCCGATAGGACGGCCCGGTAGCACAGTCTGTAGTGAACCTACCTGCTGTGCCGAGGGTCGCGGGTTCGAATCCCGTAAGGGACAAATATTTATATGATGAATATGAATATTTGTACCCAAGTCATGGATGTTTGTATCTATATATGTATTCTATATCGTTGTCTAGTCATCATAATACAAGTCCAGGTACTTTAAATGTGACTAGATAATTTGTGTGACAATGTCCAAGATATTTATTTAATAGGAACCTTATAAATTTTGTCGTGTCGATAACTTAAAAGTTATCGTTCGACAAGGCAATTCATCATGACACTGAGATGACTGTAAGCCTTGAGTCTTTGACAACACAAGTTACTGTTACCGCGCTAGGAGTTGCCAGCCATCGGCAAAGAGGATGGTCAACTATCCTCCATAGGCCCGGGAATGTTGGGATTCTAGAGCATTCTTGAGCATCCTACCAAAAACCAAAGATCAGAGTGATTACAGTGGATCGGCCGCCCGCCAGCCAGGTGAAACATGAAAAACCAGAGAAAAATGTAGATAGAAATAGTTCGGACAAAGAAAAGACGCTGTCCGAGATCGAAGTGGTCATTCAAGACTCACTGGATACACGCCTGGTCGCGTCTTACAATATTTTGGACAAAACACTTAATCTAACATCAGGAAGTAGCTCTTAACTAAATGTAGATCTGACATCAAGGGGTCACTTCCTAAGACCTAAAACCATTGTTTTGCCAAAACTCAAGGTCTCTCCAAACAATGGGTCCTAAAGATTTATAATTTACCCATTTTTTCCCTTAACTAATGGATTTATATGAGATCATCTATCCTATCGCGTGAGTCAGTTGTTTAATTACAGTTTTTAGCGAAGTTATTCATAATTATTTTACAGTCTTGACCTAGGTTCATTTATCAAATTGCTTGTTAGAAATAGGTTGTACGACAGCAATTTTTTTAATTCACATTTGTTCTTAGTAAGTAGACTAACCTAGAGAAAAATAGACATGGATATTTTATTAAAGATCGTCAAGTCGAGCTACCGTGTTTCGCAGAACAGTTCGGTTTAATATTGGACTGATCGCACACTGGCAGTTCGGCAGAATTTTTTTCGGAGAAACGTCAGTCGTTGCTCCGTGATTCGCTGCATATTTATTCGATGATACTGATGTTCGGGTAACGGGTGGTAAGAAAAAAAATTCTTTCGCACTAAGGTCAAATGGACATAATTGTTAATCGGACTTGGCTTCTGGACCCGACAAATCAAATCCTTAAACAAAAACTTACGCTAGTTTTAAATATAAAACAATTATAATAGGGTTTAAAATAAATAATTACGAAATTGTTACTAAACAATTTAAACAATCATAAAAAATTGTCCCTACAAGGAAATAGTTACATAAGATGATGGCACTATGATTTGCGGATGCACCAAGGTTACCTAGAGACAAAACAAAAAATGACGTTTTTTTTATAAAGAAAAAATAACAAAATTTACTTTTAATCGCATCACGCCTTTTAACCTACCGGACAATAGTCATTTGTAAAACCTATGCGGAAGAATCGTGTGTGTTTAGTTTTTTTAGTTTAATGTAATTTTTTACCAATTTGAAATGTAGGCCACAATAAGGGTGTAATGATACACCCTACTAATATTTAATGGGGTGGTTTAGACCATTAAACATAAAAACGTTCTCTGTAGAACCAACATCGAGAAATTTTTTAAGAATCCATTGTTTCATACGCATCTACTCGGCTTAAGTGTATTGGACAACTGATTTTTCTTTTTCCATAATGAAGGTTATTCAATTTGATGGTCTTTACCTTTTTCTTCTTCTTATCGTATGGGCAGAGCCCTGGTGTCAGAGTTTTTCAGACCGCCTTACGGCCTCTGACCTGGAATCTGGCCTTACTTTTAAATCCCTTTATAGGGGAGTATTAAAGGGAAGTGTATGAAAATATACAAACAAACATATTCTCTCGCTTCCTGGACATTCATCAGTCTTTTCATGCTCATCCAGTTTCGGGTACATACATCTGAACGGAAACTAAACGTACTTGATCAGTAAATGTACGTCTAAGTCATCGTTTTCCAGCACCTTCTGCCTCGCCTTGTCCCGCAACACGGGATTGGCTTTCCCAATCATGCTACGCCAGTAAACATCTTGTTCGCGGAGTCCTAACGCTTTCATGTCTCTCTGGACATTTTTATTTTTATTAATTATGTTGTTAAATATAGTTTAATGGTCATTTTAATTTAACTGTCAACATTTATGTGAACTGTTACCTATTATAAATTCTACTGTTACCTAGCTATAGTAATAATTCTATTAATATTGTTCTAATTGTAGTAATAATTTCTGTTTGTTTGCTTTCTTTTCTATATTGTTATGCCCTTACAGGGTGCTTCATTGTATAATTATTAAGATCTATGTACGATTCCTTGACTATGTACTACAATGTGGCAATGCAATAAATATTTGAATTTGAATTTGACATTCGTCAACCAGGTTGTTTGAGGTCTCCTTCTCCCCCTTTTTTTCTTTGTAGCAATGGAAATACACTTCCATACCATCTCAGCCTTTTTTTCCATTCTTTTTTTTAAGTTGCAGCTTTTAATCCTGAGGCCATGTCAACCCATCGCAGCCTTGCTTTGGTTATTATGTCAGTTATGGGTCGTCCCGTCATCCCTGTCCAGTAAAATTTTTTGCGCTTTAATAATCGCACTTGTAAATTTGCTTTCATCTATTCTTTCCATTATGATGCACTACCTACCTTTTCTCAAAGCACTTCGTCGTTTTTTTGATCATAACTCGGGTTTGGATTATACCAGATAAACCAATGAACACGGTACGGACATGAGTTGTTATAGTATTTGACCCAGATCGAGACCTTTTCCAAGCTTTCCTCTGTACCTACAACTTCATCATCATTATCATCTAATTCGATAAACGTCCACTGCTGGACATACGTCCTTCCCCTCCAAGGATCGCCACAACAATCGGTCTTATGCTGCCCTCATCCTACGTGTTCCCGCTGTCTTCACCAGGTCGTCGGTCCACCTTGTCGGGGCCTACCCGCCAACGCTGGACTTTCCTGTGCGCGATCGCCACTCGAGAACTGTTCGGCCCCATCGGCCATCTGTTCTGTGAGCAATATTCTCAGTTCATTGCCACTCTAGCTTAGCACCTCTTCAGGCTGTGTCGTCTACCCAGATTCTCCAACCGATCTCATCATCTCTGATTTGATCCCGCAGGGAAACTCCGAAAATAGCCCTTTGGTTGACTTTCAGCCTTTTTACTAAACTATTAGTGAGCGACATACCTACAACTTAATTAGACGTATTTCTAAGTATTTGTTACAATAAACAGCAAGTGTACCATTCTCATACGTTTCCACAATGGTCGGATATATTAGGTTTTTGCTGTTAAATCCTTTTTTTGAGAGACAATGGCCCGAGTGCCGAAGTTATCGGGTGTAATCAGTTGCGAGTTGGAATTGTGTGGACATTCCTATTATATTATATGAATGACTAACGACGATTGTATTTTAGACGCAAAAGATGTTAATAATATTTATATTGTATTATGCATTCAGATATATGATTGGTGCATCCCAAGTATTTAGAAAAATATGTCTCAATGGGGATTGTACATGTTGGACCTGTGTCCAAACGCGGGTACAATAATAATAATAAATTATTTATTCAAAAAGACATCTTCCTTTGTTTATTCTCGTCTATCCTCCAGAGATACAGTAATAATAATAAGTAAATAATTTATTCAATAAGACATCGCTACTATGGTACACAACAGTAATTGTTAATGCGTCATATCAATATTTTAGTTGAGTTTAAAAATTCATATAACATGAAAAATATTTTTTATATCAGATTATTCATCCATATTGTAAATCCATATAGGTAAATTCTGTTTTATTGTGAACCAACCATTCTGTATTGAATTTAAAATATCAAACATTTGTACTTTATCATGTTTATGCTTCACTCGATGTAAATCTAACATATCGGTTACTCTAGGGCTGGTATTTTTTAACTCTTTATTTATTAGTCCAAAAAATCTTAATTTTTGGACCTTTTGAGAAAATTGCTTATTAATTTCAGTTTATTTGTTTGTTTATTTTAATTATCTGACAGCATAGAGGTAGACGTAACTCGTGTCAACGCCCCATTGATACGAGTTACGCCTACCTCTATGTCTGAGAGCAATTTGACCACTAACTTGTCTCTACAAATACGCACTGGACCCGCATGGTATGACCCATTCTCACCCGCCTTAATTAATGAAAGGAGGCATTTGCCCTGCAATATTATGATCTTTTATATTTTCTACTATACTATCACTATCAAATCTCTCTCTAGTTTACCAACGTTTATAAAAATCTGGCATAATAAATCAATTTGGAATTGACGATTTTATTTTTTATTACATATAGATTTATTTCCATTTTATTTTTCAAGTTACTTTTCGAAAAAAAAAAAACCATTTCTGTCCCATACCATAAATAAACACCATAGCTGTTAAACGCCACCATGAAGTAACCTTCATTCACTCGTCGCATCCACACTATTCTTACAACAGTTTTCCATTCACATATAAGCTTATGTCAGACAATGCTACTGTTCAGTCGTATTACGTTACCTGCTATGGTTGCTGTGACCTATATACATAGTTACCATTATAGTTATAGTATTAACATAAAATAATATAACATAAAAAAAATATACCAAATAAAATGAAAACAATTAAACGGACTAATATTAAAAGTAGGTACGAATATTAAATTATACTAATATTAAAAGTGATTATTGATTAACTTATATTACCCATAACTTTGACAAAAGAGTAAACACTAAAATGCATTTTTAAAAAGAGAAATATTTAAGATTTTAATTTTGTTTTAAAATAACTTTGCTAGTTAATAAATAAAAACAAAAGTGAATAAAATAAATTTAAAAACTTGACTAAGAATAAATAAAAAAATAAAAGTGATGATTTTAGTGAATGATGTCAGAGAAGTGAAAAGTGAAAATGAGAGTGCATTCAATATTGTGGATGTGTTTGTGTATGCACACAGTTATCGGATCTAGAGTTATACTTGTTGAAAATGCACCGAGTACGTATTCATTTTATGTTTTTTAAACATACATTTAGAACTCGCAATTGTATTACAATCAGGGGTTGGCAGTAACTTTGCACCATGCTAACTTTTTAGAAAATGCACCAAGAGGATATATTATTCAGGGTGAAATTGATATTATTAGCATCCTTTAAGAGTCTACTCATCAAACTGAACAACTTTTGCTATGGGAGCAAAACCGGTCAGAGCTAAAAAAAATTTGCTGTTCCATACTAAACTGCAACGCCTACTCGACTCAAATGTATGTAACAGCAGATTTTTTTTCGTGCTCCGATCGTTTTGCTCCCATAGTAAAACTTGTTTAGTTTGGTGGGTGTCTTCTTAGGATAAACGGATGCTTATGATATCAATTTCACCCTGTAATCTTGACTATCTCTCATTCTAATTATAATAGGGTTAACCCACGACTTCGTCCGCACAAATTAATACAAGATTTTAAGTCAGATAAAGCTATCAAACAAAAAAGTTTCATCAAAATCGGTTCAGTAGTTTTTGCGTGATGCTCGATCAAACAAACACACAAACAAATAGACAGACAAAAAATCCAAAAATTGGTGATATGGAATCAGGGACACCTAAGAGCCATATCGTAACTTTTTATTTGTCAATATCTTCATTGTACAGACACACTTTCTGTTACAGTTTTTATAATAGTTTCGATATAATATTGAGAATAATCATATTCTCACTTGTATTTTTGTCTAAACAGAAGCGTGACAAGTAGTGAGCACTTTGCCACTTTTAATTGGACAATGCTCATAATACAAGGTCTGAGAAGACCTCTCCTGAAATCTCAAAGGGGCGAAAAGTAGCCATCATATATGAACAACATTTACTATGGGACAACTATGAGAACTCAAAAAAAAAACTACTGTTTCATACTAAAATTAAATACCTAACGCGCAAAATGTATGAAACAGCAATTTTTTTTAAATACCTAGGAAAGAAAATTATTAAATTATCAATAAAGTTATTGTTCAGATTGTTTGTTTTAGTCTTTTAATTGTGTACAGTCGCCATCAGATATATCGTAGCATAAAAGGTGTTCAAATATTTCTGAGCAGTGCTAATTTTCAATAAATTCTTTACAGTAAATGTTACCAATTATATCTATACATGTATTCTGTCATAAATATCTGAACAGCAGTCATTTTCAAGTATTTCTTTACAATGTTATTTGATAATTAAATATGTATGACAACGGATTAAGGTTTTTTTCCTAAACTGCTCAGATGTTTATGATCATCCTGACTGCGTTGATATTATTTGATACGAGCGTTAACCCGCGATTTTGTCCGCACAAATTATATACCAAATTTTAAGTTAGATCATAAGCTATCAAACAAAAAAGTTTCATCAAAATCGGTTCAGTAGTTTTTGCGTGATACTCGTTCAAACAAACAAACACCCAAACAAACACACAAACAAACAAACAGACAGACAAAAAATCCAAAAATTGGTGAAATGGAATCAGGGACACCTAAAAACCATATCGTAACTTTTTTTTGTTAATATCTTCAATGTACAGACAAACTTTCTGCTACAGTTTTATAATAGTTTAGATTCTAGGCGATCTGATATTTTTCATTGATTATGTGTAAAGAAAATTAGAACTGCCTAGGAATCGTTGACCACCTTGTTTGCTGTGATATATCTGATGGCGACTGTACACCTTGCCTGCCTCATTTTGTAAACTTTCTCCTTATCATGGGTCTGCTGGAAGAAATCTCTTCAGAGTGTGCTGTATTAATATATGTTTCCGTATGTACAATAAAGTGTTAAATAAATTGTTCATTAAGAGAGTTCTAAAAACGTAAATAATAACTTGCAGCTTTAAAAAAAAGTGGGATGGACGTTGAATGTTTTTACTTAAAAATGTTACCATCTGAAACACCGAATATAAATTTTGCTACGCTCAAAATTAGTATGATTTTCGGCCAAATAATTTATTATTTGGTCTAAGGTTATGAGTAGGTTAGGTACCTACTTATAAGGGTCTTTTTATGAGAAATCAGGTACGGTCGGCTGGATATTGAGTGAGAATCGTATTTTATCCCACTTCTTCTAGAGCACTAAATTTGAATGAATTAAGTTATGATTTGAATTATATAATTTTATGTTGTTTTCGTTTATTTAAATCTAATGTTGTTATTATTCAATTGTTATTATTAAATATATCATTGTAAATTATTCAATTCAATTCAATTTATTTATATTGCTATTGTTTGCTGTTTCTATTTTTATTATTCTTAGTGTCTCAATGACTGTCTCCAATTTTGCCACCGAGCCCACTACCCAGAGAACGAAATTTTCAATCTGTTGCGTCTTAAGGGGACGTGAGCGCCATCTACTGGTAGCTATTACAAACTAACCAACCCGCAAGTCCCGCATTACAACTGGAATTCATACGATATAGATGACACACCCTGTTCCAATTTCAAATATTATTGATAACGCAGTTCCCCGGTTTGGAAAGTGCGGGTTCAAGTCCCGCCCGAGACAAATTTTTCAATCTTTAATTTGATTTGTATAATAATTATGTTGGTAGTTTTAGCTTCTGCCCAACTCTAAAAGTAATACGGTTGTAATGTGAAACCTCTGCAGTTATTTACATCCGTAACGGGTCTTAATCCTGTTAACTACTTAGCTACGTTATTATGATGATTGATAAAGCAAAAAAGTTAATAAAAACTGCGAGGTTATGTTTACGTTTTTTGTTCATCTATCTAGGTAACTCGTATGTCATGATCATGAATCATGATGTGATAATGATGATTGTGACGATTGTAATAATAGTATAGAGGCTTCAAATCCTGATGGGTTTATTACAATCTGACAGTATTATACTTAGTTTTCTTTTAAGGGCCCGCTCTCCTTATAATCTCTTGCAGAATTATTCTGAAAATAAAGATTGTTTTTCAGTTATTAAAACAACAATAAATGAAATACATTTTACATTGATTTAAATAGGAACTTAATAATTTATTCGTGAACACAGGTAATACAAATGTATTAAATTTTATTCAAGAGATAAGGTACAATAAAACATAAAATTTATAAAATACTTAACCTTAACTAAATAATCATTGATTTAGATTGTGGTATATAAAGTTTCCAAAACAATTATTTTAATCAACTTTGATGCTACTTTTTAACCGGCTTCAAAAAAGGAGGAGATTTCTCAATTCGACCGTATATGTAGGTATATATATTTTTTTTATGTGCGTACGCGTATAACTTCGTCGTTTATGAACCGATTTTGACGATTCATTTTTTGTTGGAAAGGAGATATCCCAAGGGTAGTACCATGATAAGGAAACTAAAATATTGTTTTTTAACTTTTTAGTTTTTTTTTGAAGGCGGTTTAAATTTTTTGATAAAATTTTTAATATAATAATTTGACTTTGAACAAACCTATATTACGTTCCTCGCGTTGAGGGCATTGTCATGCACACACCATGCTGATAATTATTAGGTTAGGTTAGGTTAGACAAAAACACAAAATATTTTCAGATAACATTTATCATCTAACCTTCTACAATAAACTTATCTGGTTACTTTTTTGAGAAATACTTTAGTTTTCTTATTTAAAGTGGTTTAAATAGTTAACATTTTAAGAATTCGACCGCTGCTATAGATAGATAATAACTGCTTTTTTTATTAAAAATTATCGTTTAGCGAAGTCACACTTAAACCACTTACAAAAGAACTATTAATTAGTCTAATACAAAAAATATTATATTTAAAAACAATAATTTTAACGAATTCATCAAATCGAAATTTATCGAGAGGTTACGGCTGAACTGAGGGAAATTTCACCGAGTTTTCTGTTGTAAATCCTCGATAAATTTGAACTGCCCTCTTTGATTACATATCAAAGAGGGTAGTTCAAATTTATATAGTTACATACAATTTTACACCCTAAATTGTTTGTAATATTAGTATGGATTCAATCAATTAATTTTAAATCAGGTTACCTGAACCTACTGCTGGGCGTCCGTTTTGTTACAGCATTCCTCGCCCTCATATGTATCGTTTGACCAAAATTTTTGTAGTCACTACAGTCTTCTGCCTACTGACCTCTTTCCCTTCCTTGAGCACCATTCCAATAATTCTTTGGTTCACTGACCGTCTTTCCTTTTATCCAGCTTCTAACGAATTATTCCGCCTCTATAAGGTCTAACAAAATTAGCTGAAACTATTTTAAGGGGATAATCAGACCCAATCAGACATTCTCTATGGGACCGATATCGAAATCGGGAAAAAAAATCAGCTGTACCCATACATTTGAGTCGAGTCATGTTTGCAGTTTTGTATGGGACAGCCGATTTTTTTTTCGTGATTTCGGTATTGGTCCCATAGAGAAAGTTGTCCAGTTTGATGGTCTGATCATCGTCTTAAAATAGTTTCAGCTAATTTTGTTAGACCTTATATATCACCTATGTCACCTTAGTTTTTCGACTAATATCTACATATGCGGTTCACAAGCGATTATGTTCAGCATGGTACAGTAGTTCCAGATTTATAAGTTCCCCCGATGTTCCTGCGTAGTTGACTAATTTTAATAGCGCGCTAAATTACGTTGACCAATCAGGATGTGCCACCTTTAATACCTTGCCGCTATTGGCTACTTGTTTTCGCGTCCTTTTCGCTGCTATCCGACTTTGTACCTTTCGATTACTAAACGACTTCAGGTTTTGTCGGGGGATTCTACGCAAACGAAGATTGACGAGGGTAATTATTTTCCTGGTCGTACTGTACGCTCCATAGTTCATAGATTCTTTATTTATTTTTATTCTTTACAAAAACATAATTATGAAACAAATAGTTTTCGTGCGATTTTTATTTAGTGCGTGTGGATTTCTCTGTATTTATCTAAAACGTCAAAGGCAAAGTGAAAATAATTTATTTAACATATGAACACATAGGTGAATCACACACGATGACGCATGTCGCACCGGCAAACGTCAGTCCGTCATTTGCGTATCAAGGAGTTGTATGAAACCGCACGTAGAAGCACACACGGTGACGGATGGACGCAACGTGTGTGCTTTTACGGGACTGACGTCTGCCGGAAACACCATTTATATTACCTGTGTTCACGAATAAATAATTTTGTATTTGTATTTTTATATTTGACTTAATGTCAAATCTTTTTTGGAAGCTACCACCGAGTGTGTCGCTTGCTGTGGAGAACCTGTATAACTTTACGCCTCTTTCCCAGTGGGGTAGACAGGTAGGCGTGTGGGTTTATGTGATTCATTGTAGAGTCTTAAGGTAGGCTCAGGGTTAAAAGCTCCAACATAATTTTTTTTTTATAGGTAACAAGACTGTATCGAGACCTCCGCTTCTAAATTCCTAGCAGAAAAAGTTGCATAGTTGCAAGTTCATTTCCGCATAATAACGCCTGATTCAATTGATCCAATGTAGTTTAACTAGTTTACGTTTTGCAGCGTGCTTCCGTCGAGTACTGGCGGGTCGTAGGGCGCTCAGGAGCCACGTCAGGAAGGTGGTTCCCTGCGAGAGGCTGGAGGACTGCCGCAGGGAGTGCGGCACAGAGAGGAGGTTCCACTGCGAGAGCTTCAACTACAGGTCAGTTTAGCTTCCGTCGAGTGCTGGCTCGTCGTAGGGCGCTCAGGAGCCACTTTAGGAAGGTGGTGCCCTGCTGGCTATGAGTGATTGTATCCATTTTTTATCACATAATATAACACATTGTTATAATTAAGAAACAAACGTGTCAACTCTAAAACACACAATCTTAACAAATGTAATTTTATTATGATCTGATGAGAAATGACCAGGGGACAATTCAGGACAATTCTTTTGGGGCCCTGCGTTTTGGACGGGGCCACGCTTTCATTTATGGACCCCTAATTTGTCAACCGTTTTGCCAGAGCTGAGAAATAATACCCATACTTAAATAAAATGTTTATTGACTTTATCACCTGATTATCCTGCATAGAATATCACCAACCTATTTAGGTAGTCGAGTGTAGTAATAGCCCAGTCATTTTACGGTTTGAGCCGAGACTAATTAGTAATTGATATTTTTTTTGGTATAATATTGAAGAGCCAATTTGAGCCTAGAAATGTACCAAAATTAAAAAAAACACGTCAGCAACAGTTCCAATTTTAAAATTGAGCTATTATCTCGTCTAAAAAACCTGACGGTAAATTGTTTTTTTGCCCATATTTAAGGCTTTATCATTATACATACTTGAAATATGGTGTAAATATTTTTGTCTACTTAGAAGGTTTTGGAATATACATTAAAATGTTCTGATAAATACTTCATTTTATAAATGTCAATGCCTATTTTATTGCTCAAAAATAATTTCTATTGTTAAATCTAGGTTAAATGAGTGCATCGGTATTAATATTATTAATTTAAAAGCCTTCTGGGACACACAATTTTGATTTCTATGTTGCGTAGCGATTTTTTTTATTTGTTTTAAGATAGCCTTTTTGTCACTAAATGGTGCCGGTTACAGTTTAAAAGTCCAAATAATAATTACTCCCTACCCCGCCTTACAAAACTCCGTAAAATGACTGGGCTATAAGAGGTGATTAAACACTTCAGGAATCACTAACCTATATGGCTGCCAGTTAGCCACTGTAACTGACTTCTCTGAATGTTGCGTTAGTGTTAGCGTTCCATCAAACCCAATATAGTGTAAAGAGGAGTGATTGCATCTGTATTTAATCCACATACTTACGCACTTATTTGTATCCTTTGCACTTACCTGCTTTAAGAGGCAGTCTGTTGTAATCGGAATCAACATCAAACCACACAAAGAAATATGTAGGGACTGTCTTAATGTATGGCTTGTCCGTATGGTGTCGGCTAAGAATAGAACAATCCCATTTCCTCCCGTGGGTGTCGTAAAAGGTGACTAAGGGATCTACTGAAGGATGGGCAGCAGCATCCTCTGAGTACACACAATGATGCAATCCAACTGCGATCGCCAACCCGCCTGCCAAGCGTGGCGATTTTGGCAAATCCCCCTATTTTAGGGGAGGCTTATGTCCAGCAATGGACGTTTAATGGTTGATATGATGACGATGATGTCTTAATATGGAGACCGTTTTTTCAAGCGATAATCAGACCGTCAAACTGAACAAATTTCTCTATGGGACCGACATTGAAATCAAGAAAAATAAATCTGCACGGCTAGCATGCCACCCACGACAGAGCGTTTAAACGAGAAAAACGTCATGCGCGCTCTCTCTGGCATACGTAAAATAACAAAGATGATTATCATCGTTTTCTCGGGGGTGGCATGCGAGGCCTACTGCTGGCCCATACGTTTCTAGTTCTGAATGGCGCCACAAATGTTTTTTTCCCCCGATTTCTATTTTAGCCCTATAGAGAAAGTGATTGATGGTCGGATCATCCCCTGAAAAACTGTCAGCATGTTAAGAAAGACCCTGAATACTTTACTAAATTGGCTGCCCTTTCCGGTGCCCCTATACCGTCCCTGTAAATTCCAACCTCTAGTATCACCTTCCATTAACATGAATAATCAACTCTATTACTCACAAAAGTCCCCCGAATTTAGCCATTTTCGTCCTTACATATTGAGCATACGAACTTTGACTGAGGAATTATTATGTAGAATAAACATTACGCATTATATTTTATGAAGAAACGATCTCACGATGCATTCGCACTATTGTTTTGTTTCCCGATCTCTTAGAGGCTGTGTTTTGACCTTAATTTGTTTAAATAAACTTATAATTGACCATATAAGGTGTAATTATGAGGTTGTGGAGAAACTTTTATAATGCCTGGAGGGCTGTTTTGAATGGAGAGTAGTGTAACTTTGAGGTTGCAGTGTTATTTTTATAATTGTGTTGATGAAACATATCTACTAGAGGATAATAGGCCTAGGCCATGTTGGCTAGATTCCATTAAGGGCCCATGTCGAAAAATAATTGAAGCGAAATGGGCATTTGATAGCTTATATTACTGCCTGATGCGAGAGAAAGAGATGGGGCGGCACGCGCGCATGAAACGACGCAAGCGTAAAACAAACTTTATAAAATATCAATCTCTTTTTTTTTAAATCAAATCTCGTGTTTCTATTATTCACCGTTTAGCAGTTCAAAGCGTTTATCGATAAAGACGGATGGTACTTTGGCTTGTTTTTCTATCGAGAAAATTAATAAGTGTCTTAATCGTGTTTTGGCTCTAATCAGAACTTCAATAATATGATCAATTTACGCATATCCGCTAATCATACTCCTACTGTTAGTACTTCATGATATATGACGCTTTGAAGAATCCTATTTTTTTCACATAGCTTCTTAAATCACTTAGATACCTACGCATGACAAGTTTTTCTTTACTTTTTCACCATCGTTTCAAAGCAAAATAAATCATGTATTCATGCCTATACATATTTTCGTATACATAGCTTCAGTGTTGCCACCTTACTTTTAGTAATGAGGGCAGTTGAAGAAGCTAAAAAGGGCTAGATCGGGCTAGATGGAGCACAAATTACCAAGAAAGACTTGATGTAAAAAAAAAACTAAAAAATACCTTTACTAATGATTTCAATATTGTATTTATTTTTTAGTTTGAATCACAATAACATTTTTCAAAATTAAATTGAATTTGAAGAAAAATTTAACTAATTTATTAGGTTCAAAAATTAAAAATATTATTTAGTTATTTAACCAACTAGAATTAAACAAACTGGTTCAAAATCTTCAAACAATCATTTAGCTATTAACCAGAGTAGTAGAGATAGTTAGAGAGAGAGAACGTACCGCACGTTGCCACAATCAAACAAATGGTATCTACCACAAAAACATAAATAAATCAATATCTATGACACAAATCGCGAAAGTTCGATTTTGGTGCAATAGGTATTTTTAAGAAAATGAAAAGGGCTAGATAGCCTTTTCCGGGCTA
Source organism: Agonopterix arenella (assembly GCA_927399405.1). Taxonomy (NCBI): domain Eukaryota; kingdom Metazoa; phylum Arthropoda; class Insecta; order Lepidoptera; family Depressariidae; genus Agonopterix; species Agonopterix arenella. The sequence continues at coordinate 4,394,715 of OV656716.1, read as the reverse complement.
ATTCATTAAACAACGAGTTCACCTACAGTAAAAAGGGCTAAGGTGGCAACACTGCCTAGCTTTCATGTAGATGGTATTAATATAAGTAACTTTGTATATATAACCATGTGATTGCAATAAATATATGAATATGAATATGGAAAAATAATAATTACGAATATATAAAGCTTTGAAATTTTTCATACGACATTTTAAAAGCTTTATATTTTCGTAATTATATTATAAATTGCAAATGTTATTTGCGACGCGGCAACTAGATTTTTTAAACTATTTTTCCATATATTATAAAATATGACTTTTATTAATTCCGTTTTCGCGTATTGTGCGTTAAACTTTTGTATGTACTGAAACCACCTTAATGTAAATTTTTATGGCCCTGCCGAATAAATAAAATAATATAAAATAAAGTGCAGTCCCGCGTGGTAGCCATAATACCGCTGTCATAATATTTACTGTTTATGATGATTAGGTATTGAAAACTGCACATCCAATTTGCTCTCGGCTTTCCCTACAAAGTCATAACAACTGCTCGATTGTACAATTTCTTCATACAGATGAAACAGATTTTCTAAATGTAATTGAAAATAACAAGGAATGTTAACAATCACAGAGTGCATACCCCTTCTCCATACACGGTTGTTCGAGCAACTAGGTTACGCTACTGTATTATAGGTTAACAAGAGGTTAAGACTGCATAGTTTAGTATTTATCTTAGACGTGTTAGTTAGTTTAACTACTACCCATCAGCTGAGGTAGATAGGTGGTTTTATGGAGAGATTATGGTTCTGTGTTCATTTCATCATCACCATCATGATCATCAGCCTATATACGTTTCACTGCAGGGCAAAGGCCTACCCTCAGGGAGGGTATGGGCGTCAGTACACAACGCGTACAGAATGTGGATTGATAGAGTTCACATTATGCATCAAAATTTCTTCTTCAGCGTATGCAGACGAAGACCTCACGAAGTTTCCCTTCACCGTTTAAGAGAAGTTGGTATTACGTACCTACATAAGTTAGAAAATCTCATTGGTAAACACTTTCCATATTTTCTGGGGTGGTCATCAAACTGAACAACTTTTAGTATGGGAGCAAACTTGAAATAGTAAAATAAATTCTGCGGTTTCAAACATTTGAGTCGAGTAGGCAAGGCATTGCAGTTTGGTATGAAATGAACAGCTGTTTTTTTTGTTGCGATTTCTGATTTTGTTTGGTTAGTTTGATGATCTGAACAACCCCTGAAAATTTGGGAGTATTTGCAAAATCACTTAGCATAATCAAGAAGGACCCTACCTTCTTGATTATGCTGACGCGACGGTTTATCAGAGGATGATCAGTTGTCTGATTTTGATTCTGACCGTTTGACGATTCAAATTGAACAACTTTCTCTATGGGACTAATGTAGAAATCGCGAGAAAAAAACGCTGTTTTAAAAAATCATAGGTCCACACGGCGACATATCAAGCTATACAAAACCAATATAAGCTGGTCGCGAGACATTATACGTTACTCGTCCTACGCGCGGCCAGCTTATATTGGTTTTGTATAGTTTGATGTGTCGTCGTTTGTACTCGACCCAAACGTATGGGATAGATTTTTTTTTTGCGATTTCGACTTTGGTCTCATAGAGAAAGTTGTTTAGTTTGATGGTCTGAACATTCTTTTAAAAAACATCAGCATAATTATTAAGTTGTACCCCGTATAATGTTAAATTCTTATCTTCAACAATCGCAAGGCAAACCAGCATTAATTCTATAATTAATCGTAAATTTACGAGACCTGCAACAAATTAACAAGTACCGACTAACTAAAAAACTAAAATCTCGCAGCCTCGGGTCAAACGATATCACAGTTAGAATCAGCATTGTATAATGTACTTGTACTGGACGATCACCTTGCGCTTACCGGCTGATAGCACAGAGAGGGATTCAGTCACTGACACTGACAGACACACACATTTTTTATTTATATATTGACTGGATTCGAAGGTGTTCGATCAGTCCTGCCAGTAATGACCTATGTTGCGGAAACATGGACCCTGACGATAGAACTTGTTCATCAATTCAAGGTCGCGCAGTCAGAAATGAAGCGATACGTCATAGAGCGCAAGTGGTTGACATAGCTCAGAAAATTAGCAAGCTGTAGTGGCAATGGGCTGGTCATATCTGCCGATGAACTGATAACCGGTGGGGTGCTAGGATTCTGGAGTGGAGATCGCGAACTGGTAGACGTAGTGTGGGACGTCCTGCTGCCCGCTGGACAGACGACCTAAAAAAGGTACCGGGGAGCGACTGGATGAGGAAGGCCGAGGACAGAGTTTTGTGGCGCGCCTTGGGACAGGCCGATGTCCAGCAGTGGGCGATGATAGGCTGATGATGATGATAATTATGATTGACTGGATCCAGTGTCGTTTGAAATATGCGGTCTTAATTCGTTTTCAACTAAATGAAAATGATTATCCTCCTTAGAAGGAGGATAATCTAGACTGCGCTAGAGCGCAGTCGGGTAAAATGACGAACATCAACTGCCTAAGAATATATTTACTCACATTGATATACGAGAAGTGGGCAGGAGAAAGAAGATTGTAATGACTTGTATTAATTTATTAAGATCGTATTTCAAACATAGTTTATTCGAAAGATCCATAAAACAGTAACATTAGATAAGATTATAAATAAAGAGACTTAAAACTAAACTAGCCCAGGATGTGGTACAGGTTCGGTCCTTGTGGGAGGGTACCCAGAACGCTGGCCGCATTTCCTCGCTGAATGGCTATGCTGATCCGTTGAGCGAGGAAAGAGCCAGCCCTTGGGTCCCCTGTCGAGTCTATCAGGCGCTTTGACAGGTCTTTAAAAAGCGCCTGCGCATTAGGTCGCCAGTATTCGTAATTAATTATGAGAAAAATTTAAGTCGAAATTTGACAGTAGTTTTCTACGGCACGAGATCCAACCACTGCATTAATCAAATAGGTCATTATACTAAGAAACAATAAATGAAAGATAAAATAGATATGGTAAAAAAAGTGTTCTGTTTTGCCAATTTCGGTATGGATTATGGAACACTTATAAAAATGAAGTTAAATGTATATGTTTTGGGTGAAAATAAAGTATAAATTTGTATTATTTTGTAGCAATAAGTAGCAACATTTCGTGAAAAATATGTTATTTATTGTAACATGAAAGCAGTGTTTTTGTCAAATTTTAAAATAGTTTGAATATTTTAACATAGAAAGTTACGTGACATCGGAACAACCAGAAGTAAAAAAAATGACAAATCACACATATGAAATGTGACAAGTTGATATTACCATAAAACCAGCAGTGCATATCAAAACTCTAACAATTTGTTTTATTGACTGATTGATACTCTCTTGTCCGTAGGTACTAACAAATTTCACGGCTAACCCCTTTTTTACAATACCATAGAAACAGACTCATTATTTTCCATATTTTTTAAAGATTCAGTTCCATGTTGAAGTAGGAATAATATCATAAAACTTTCCTAGAACCTATATAGAAATGAAAATAATTTACAATAATTGATGAATAGTGTCAAAAATACTAAAATTATAATTTCATAGTGACCCAATTAATTAACTAGTCTCCCTTACTACCTCCCTGTGTAGTATCAAACAATAATTTACATAAAAGATGATTCTCATCACGTCTATTTACACAGTATAATAGTGGCCTAAATATGTATGAATGGTACTAAAATCAGGTCACCACAGCTCAAGGTTACGTCAGCTGATGACGGTTGAAAGATGACTTCCTATTGTAATTACATACTCGTTTATATCGTCGGCTTATCGCAAGAGGTCATTATCTACTATTTTGTAGAATTCGAGAAAAAAAATAATTAATTTTGGCATAACGTTTTTGTCTTCAGTGTTATGGACTTTATACATAGATAGGTCATAAAGGCGAAATTTGAAGTACTATCCAGATAATGATCTTTGCTTATAATTATATTAGTACTCGTCGTGGAGAACTCTGTAGTATGGTCAGCTGTATTTAGTGACTTTTTGACGTTAATGACTTCTTGCGATATAAGCCGATAAAGGTGAAATTTGAATAACTATACAAACAATGATCTATGCTTAGAATAATACTCGTCGCGGTGAACTCAGTGGTATGGTCAGCTGTACTAAGTGACTTTTTGACGTTAATGACTTCTTGCGATAAGCCGACGATATTAGGTATGACTATTTTAGGTCCGCCACATACATACGGAATTAGTTCCGGATGGAGTGTTGCCGCTTTCAGAGACTTTTTCACTAGATCTAGTGATTTTTTGTTATCTTAGGTGGCATTTTTTAAAGATTTACAGTCATATCAAACAAGTGATTTTTGAGTGTAGGCGTCGATGCAACGATACCGTATCGTGACGGTGCAGTTGCGAAGTCGTTGCGGTATAGTTGCGAAATAGCCTACGCTCAAAAATCGCTTGTGTGATAATGGTTCATGCCATTTTGTATGCAGATTATGTCTAATGTTAAAACTATAGATAGTCTTTTGATATAGTTGCATAGTATTGAAATACAATTTACAAATCACCATCGTAAAGTCATGACTCATGACATCATCAAACATGGTACTAATTATCATGTATAGATAGAAGTGTTAAGGATTTATTTAGGTAAATAGATCTGTTTCGTTTTATTAAATACCTAAAATACAATTGTCATTAATTTGGCATTTCATACATTTTTATTTTAGGCATTTTTAACCAACTTCAAAAATGTAATTCCGTATGTATGTGGCGGACCTTATAGGGCCCTACTGCCGGTTTTCTTACGAGGATGATCAGACATCACCCTAATGGAACTTTCTCTACCAAAATCGAAATCTCTAAAAAAATGTTGTTCCATAAAAAACTGCAATACATCAAAAGTCTTTACTGATTTTATTTTTGTGATTCTGACGTTGGTTCCATTGCGACAGTTGTTCAGTTTGATGATCTCAAGCACTCCTAAATATGATCACACGCTTTCTTTAACACTTTGTATAGGTAATAATGTACATCATATCAGCCATCAAACGTCCACTGCTGGACATTAGCCTCCCCCAAAATGGGGGGATTTGCCATAATCGCCACGCTTGGCAGGCGGGTTGGCGATCGCAGTTGGATCGAATCAATGTGTGTACTCAGAAGATGCTACTGCCCATCCTTCAGTGGATCCCTTAGTCGCCTTTTACGACACCCACGGGAGGAAATGGGATGGTGCTATTCTTAGCCGACACCACACGGACAAATAATGTACATATGCCTTAAATTACGTTATTAATTATTTCTAAAAAATATATACGACATACTTGTCAACTCGTATCGCATGAGTTTCGAATCAAATGCGAGTAAAGAATGGTCCTGATAAAAAATTCCTACACTATTGAATTACATTTGTATCGGTTTACACCATACATTTGATTCATTGCCTTACAAAAGAATCTAGGTAGATTCAAGAATTTATCTATAGCCCACAACTATGCCTATTGAAATCGGTTTAGTGGTTAAATCATAATAAACTTTACTATAAATTATGTCTTCAGTTGGCTTACCAAAGCCATGCTTTTGCTATTGCTGTCTCCTCTTTGAAATGGTGGGATAAGTTGAATATTTATTTTTCCTACCCTGTTCATTGCGGGTTTTAAGCCAGAGATTAGAGTCATCACCCGGGCTCTTCGAGCGAGCAATACTTCTACCCAATGGGATCATTTGTGTTGACCTCTAGATAAATTTTTTTCTTCACCCTTCAAAAACAAGGAGAATGAAGGAGGCAATACCGTTTAGGGGAAGAAATCTGTGATCTCTCGGTTTTGGATATCCGTCTCCCGGGACACATCGCTCGCTCGGGCTCGCTAGACTTCATTGTCTGGTCACCGTCGCTGTTTATCTTGAATTACAGGAGTTACAGTGGAGGGCCTATGCTCACATAAAAAGTCGTACCTAACCAGACAGAACACGAATTTTTGTACATAAGCATAAGTGTCGATATGTCTTGATTTTTCAGATTGGACCCATCATTCCGTGGCAAAGGTCTGTGCGAGCTCATGACAAAACCGATCGAAGCTTTCGACCTCCAACGCGACTTCGTCGACGACAAAGATTACGATTTCTACGAATTAGACCGAAATAGTTTGGAACCCAACTGCCCAGAAACTTTAAGAGGTCCGGGGTTCTTGCATTCTGGTTTTTTAAGCTCAAAAACGAACAGGATACCGGAACAAAGCGAAAGACCTGGTTGGTCTGACCGTAGCGATTGGAGTCAGAGGTTTGATGATAGAAGAGGTGACAGGAGAGGACAGACGTTTGGGAGGAGGAGATACGAGGACAGCTTTTTTGTGCCTTATCAGATTGGTAAGTTAATTGGTCATTATATTAAGTAAACCAACAATATAGTCTAAAGTAAGTCAAAAGTTGTTTTAAGGGGATGATCTGAACTAAAGAACTTTCTCTATGGGACTGGGCATTTCCCCTATGAGTCTTAGGTGTTAGGCGATAGCACTCATCTTTCTCGCTCTAACAAATGACGTTCCTGAGCGACAATAGGATAGAGCATGATAAAATTCGATTCCACGCTGACAGATATAGGTCAACCCTTAAATTGACCCCTGTATAATATCTTCATTTCTATTTCTCTTTCCAGGAATAGCCCGAAGTAACGAAGATCAAGACTCATGGGGACAATACGGCGGCTCCTACGGTAACAACTACTATAAAGACAGAAATGACCATCACAAATCCATCAACCACTGGGGCCTAAGCAGCATTGAACCACCAGAATACGGAGTCAAACCTGGACTAAACACCAACTTTAATTACCATGACTTGGGGAAGAAGGATGGCAGATATGCTTATGGAGCGTGGAAGAGGGGAAGATGGAATACTGGTTCGAATGGTCTGGATTATGGGGAGTCTAATTACTATAAGCCGGCGAAACCAACGATTTATATTGAGGATAGGAGTGATGAGGTTGTTGTGAAAGGTAAGAAGACTTGATAATAAGTTCTTGCACTGTAGAAAGTCAGTCAATCTAAGTCAATATTCGGGTTGGAAGTGGTCCACTAGCTAGCTTCCAGTATATACTGGTCTGCACGGCTAGCATGCCACCCACGACAAAGCGTTTAAACGAGAAAAACATCATGCTCGCTCTTTCTGGCATACGTAAAATAATAAGGTTGGAGGCACATCTCGATTATTATCGTTTTCTCGGGGGTGGCATGCGAGGCCTACAGGACCCGTGTTCGTAGCCTTCGATCAAAGTTAGAAGATTGTGGCCTCAACCCTCATTTATATTTTAGAGGTTTGTGGCTACCTAATATAATTCGTATATTATAATGCATACGTTGAAGATAATGACTGAGATACTTAGATAAGTAAATTTAGATAAATTTACACGTTCTTGTAGTTGGTAGATGCTTTTTACTTCTATAATCAAAATGTTCCTGGACCAATATTGAACATCTTTATAAACTACGAGATTTTATTTATAAGTAATTTTCGAAACATCACATCTTTAATTCCAGACTGCTCATCCCGTCGAAGACCCGGTATGTCCTTAGGATCTGGTGCAATAAGGAGATCTTTGCTGGCCCGCAACGTGGTTGAGTGTGAAGCTGCGTGCTTCAACGAGATCGAGTTCAAATGTGTCTCTTATAGCTATAGGTAAGTCCTTTTCGTCTACTACAATAATAAACCATGTTAGTCTTCTAGGCATAGGCGTCTTCCGTTCTTCCTTCAAAACATTTCCAGCCACTTTCCGCAGATTGTCAGATCTTGTAGCAGAGCCAAGAAGAGTGGGATGCATTCCTAGCTTCTCTGACAAAACACGTTTCTAAAAAGGTTCTAAAAGCTACAGTATCCACTTCCATTCTAGATCTTGCAAAATTGCTTTAAAATCCTAACATGATTCTATTGTTTGGTGCTTTTTAAGTATTAGCAAATTAGACTCTTCAAATACGTTTTAAAGTCTATCAGCTTTGACGATACATGGTATCGCTTATCCGTAAGAAAAAAATATAAAAGGTATTCTTAATTCATAATAATGATGATAATGATGATGATATATTCATAGTCGATGTCAACAACGGCAACAGCAAATATTTTTCAAAAAGCAGCCAGGTACACAGGATATTTTGAAGTGCTTGTGTGTACGCACTAAACACAGATGCATTCTCGTCCTAAATGCATAATAGTTAGATCACCATTATTGTCAGAGCTATGACCAATGAAACTCAACAGTACTTCACAAATGATTCCAGATACTCAAACTCCCACGGTACAGACAACTGCTTCCTCAGCGAGAGACCTTACAGAGGACTGGATCTGTCAGCAGACAGTGGATCAGATGTCTACGCCATGCCACAGGACCAGGGATGCTCTGTTATCAACCACAAACCTTGGGTTGAGAGCGGTAAGTGCTATTTTACAATAGGTCTTCAGGACCCTCAGGTGATCACATGATGTTGACCACCAATCGACGACAAACGTGAAAACACAAGCTTTTAAATTAATTTTTTTCGACTAAATAGAAATTTTGCAACCTACTCTGCACCCGATATATTTTTAAAACATAATAAAAAATAAAAAATTTTTAGGTCCTACTTTTTGCACTCAAACTAGCAAAATTATATGTCGTTTGCGCTCTCCATAAAAAAATACGCATTTCGACTGCGGATAAATTAAATTAAAAAGCCTAATTTCAGTTTTGGTTCTAAGTTTTAGGGACATACAGAACGGGTACAAAATTTTACTTTTTTGGCAGAATGTTTCTGGCACGTCCGTTCCGGTGCAGCAGTCAGTGGAAGTGCAGTGCGAGCTGCATTGACAGTCGCTGGGCTAGGAGCCTGCGAGGCTGAGTGCATCAGAGCACATGCGTTCTTCTGCAGGGGATTCAGTTTCAGGTTAGTGCATAGGAAATTATAGAACATTTTATGTATACGTTGACACTGTTGTGGGTTTCATGTTAATGAAAATCTTCTTGATGCTTCAGTCTTTTTAAAGGTTATTATATTAGTTCCACACAAATGTGCTTTCATCAGTTCTTTCATTGGTATGGTTGACTTATTAGGACACTAAGACTTCATAGTTCATTTATGGTCTCTGTTGTGCACGCAGCGGAAAGAAGGATTAGCTGTTCAGTTCGATAAAAATCGTGTGATTCCGTTTGGAATCGAAACAATGTGTACCTAATTATGAGCGTTAATTATTTCTACATAATTGCTGATCTTGGAAGATCAAATATTGATGTAAAATAATCAATTATTCTAGGCCTCCCACAAGTTAAACCGACGACCTGGTTAAAGAGGCGTTGGATTAGGGTAGCGCAGAACCGGTCTTTTAGGCGATCCTTGGGGAGGCCTATGTCCAGCAGTGGATGTCCATCGGCTGATATGACAATGATGATGATTAATATTTGATCTTCAGGTACGACTCACCAACAATCGGCGATGAACTAGAGAACTGTATCCTCACATCGTCTCCCCCTACATCGCTGGAGAGCGGCAGAGGACTTAGGTCTTCTATTGGCCACGAACTATACTCTAGAGGAAACTACGGGAGAGGGTGCGAACCAGCGCTATATGACGATGTACATCAGAAGGATGCGCGTAAGTTGGGTTTTTTATTCATTTCTTACGTCATTTCTTTTACATCACTGGGGAACATTACTCAGGTCTACAAATAGGCATGAACTGTACTCTAGAGGCAACTACGGGAGAGGCGGTGAAGGATGCGCGATTAGATTGTTTAAGAGGATAGGCGGGCTGAAATGCTAATTTTGAGAATAGGGCACTTTTCCGAATGTATACGTCTGTATCAGATCTGCCCCACCCATACAGCCCACCGACTAGAGTGCGAAAGAGACAACTGCAGCTCGGACCGATTTTATATACAAAAAATCTACGAAATCAGCATTTCGTATTCCCCTGTTTTCTCCTCCAAAATTAAACCGATTTTAATAATTCTTTCAAAAATAATATGAGAAAGACTTTGGCTATGTCTGTGTGTTTTGTTTTTTGTTTATATTCGTCAAATTTTCTCACTGGATGTCTGAAAACGGCCGGTAAAATTGGTCATTTTCGAAGGTCCCTAGTTCTTACCAGTAATTATTTTATGCAAAAAAGCAAAACATAGGGACATGGCAGAGATTACATAGATTGTATGGTAGAAAAATATTTGCTCTAGTGTTATTATCCAGGGAAAAAACAGGGGAATACGTTTGTATGGAGTAAACCGTATTGGTCTATCCTCTTAAAAACGTCGTACCTAAGTCCGCCTGCCATTTTGCACAAATACTTTGTCTAATCATAAGTGTGTAATTTTATTAAGTTTTTCCTCGGAAAGGTGTAGAAAACTGTCGAATGAAACACGTGAGAGTTGGTCATTACAGTCTCGGCTGTTTACCGCTCTCGTCTTCAGCTCGAGCTTGCAATTTAGCCTCGACTGTGATGACCAACTTTGCTCACTGTATTATCAAAATATTATACTTATGAATTTTCTCATTTGCAATTTTTCAACTAGCCTCAAATCACTTTCTTCAGCTTTTCTTTGAAAAACCGCTCAAAGGTAAACCAGTTACCAAATAACTATTCGTTTTGGTTCCAACAGAAAACCCTCGAACAGAATGCTACCTGCAATACGACAACGCGGCCAAACTGATTGGTTCAGCGATCCGCGGTCAAGCGCGTGTTAGAGACGAGCAGGCTTGCGGCACGGCCTGCACCGAAGCCCCTTTCAGATGCCTCAGCTTCTCCTACAAGTAAGTCATAAGCTTTCCACCTAATCAATTTTAGGATTGAAAAATTTTGTTTCCGGAAAGTCATGAACCTGCAACTCTTTCAATTCGAGACTGTTATCATCGTAAAAAGCCAGCTTTTCTCCGATAGCCCCATGTTTTCATCTACCTTCATTTGACCAGCGTAGCGTAGGAGAATTATGTTCTTAAAATCCTTTTGGTAAAAAGAGGTTTTTGCCGTGCAGTGGGTTCGTACATGCTATTAAATTTCTTCTACTTCCCTTTCCTCCCCATAAGTGGAGTTGGCTTCACCTATCTCTTGCCAGATAATTTACGAACCACGACGTTCTTGGTTTTCCGACATTTCTTTTTCCCTCACTTTCTTTTATTTAGTTATGAAGGAATGTCCTTTAACTAAGATTCTTTTATGGCGATTATGAGTAGCTAGGTACCTGAATAAATCGCAACAAATTAGTTTTTAGGAATTTATTTAAATATACTGCACTGGCTTTTTTCGGTAAATGAAAATAAGCACAAGGTTCGTAGGTGGCATTAATTGAAACATTAATGTGAAAGAAATCGCTGTAATCACTGTTACAAATCATGAACTTCGGATTTTCCTCTGGATATATGCTTGACATCGTAAATCAAACCTGCATAAGCTGAAGGAGACATTTTAAAGTACGAATGTGTTCCTTTACCGAAGGAACTTTCTTCTTCTGTCCATAACATCACACGTCTTCCACAGCAACAACGCCCCAGACACGGACAACTGTCTGCTCTCAGAGATCCGACTCTTCGACCTTCAACGAGGGGTAGACTACGAGCATTCCGCTGACGACTGGCTGTTCGCCTTCGATCTCTTCAACGGGCAGTGTTGGAGGAAGGTCCATGGGAAGGAGGATTACGAGTAAGTTGCGACAGATCATATTTTAGATGGCCTTAGCCTGCTTGGTTATCAAATCGGCATTAAGCATCTACATTTTTATATGCATAAAATTATTTTAGCTACACGGATAGTGGTGGTATTTTTGTGTACGACTTTGACTTTCGAAAATATTGCGACCGTTATTCACATTCTATCATTCCTCCATAAAATTTTCCATTCCTTCATTCTGTTTTCGTCATATCATCCCAAAACTTTAATTGCTAAATGTGAGCATGGCTACAACTACATTCTTAAACAGAAAGTTGGTAATTGTGACCAATGTCTCTGACCACCCCGAAGGTGTTTACGGTCATGAGTTTATGTATGTACGAGTATGTGTATGTATTCACAGATTTTGAAAAACTGATACTGTCAGCTAAGGGGTTTGATGATGTTAATCGATCCTATTTCTCAAGAGTATCAAAATAATCTATGGGACTTACTGTGATCGGAATACTAGAAAAGTTAAAATCCTTTAGACACGGAGTTTGGGAGGCAGAAATATTCAGTACAGACTCCTTATCCTCCTCCACTCTATTAATGCATGCGATTTTGCAAATAAATCTTTGGAAATAAACATACCTGTTCGTTGTTGTCAATAACCCAATAATCAATTTGTTCTAGTGAACCAGTGCCCGAATTACCTCGTCCACTCTCGCATTCAGGAGAAGAATACTCAAGTTCTGGTCCTTCCGGACCACCAGGATATCTGCCTGCGCCTCCGGGTATTTATCATTCCACTTTTCTTATACACTCCATGGAAGATTTTCAGGAAACTTTTCCAAATAAATATCACATACTCTTTTTCTTTCCAGAACGGCCTTATATCCCGGTTTCAGGTCCACCAAGCGGTCCAGGATACAGCCCAGGACCAAAACCTTTTAAACCCACCTACCCACCAGCCGGCCCTGGGTACCTACCTGAAGGTCCAGTACCCTACCCTGGCTCCAAACCTGGCTACCTACCACAACCTGGCTATCCTGAATCAGGCCCTGGATATAGACCTGATCCTTATCCAGAAAGACCTGGGTATCTTCCAGAATCAAGACCAGGGTATCCAGATAGTGGTCCAGGATTTAGGCCGGGATATCCAGCTTCTGGGGGGAGTGGTCCGGGTTTTAGGCCAGGGTATCCTGCATCTGAGGGAAGTGGTCCGGGATTTAGGCCAGGGTATCCCGCTTCTGGGGGAAGTGGTCCGGGATTTAGGCCAGGTTATCCAGCTTCTGGGGGTAGTGGTTCAGGATATCCAGCGGAACCTAGTGGGCCAGCATTCAAACCAGTCCCTGGACAAAGTAAGCCAGGTGAAGGAATCGCAGTGGATAAACCATATCCGGGTGAAAAGGAAGAGCCAAGTGAGTGAAATTTTATAATTGTAAAGCTATGCGGTAAATATTTAAATTGACATTTAAGTAATTATTATTATTGTAACCGAGATTGGAACTGAATACTATACAGGGTGTAAAATTAAATGGGCCTCTTACTTAAATGGATGCTTCAGACTATCAAACTGAACAACTTTTACTCTGGGACCAACACTAAAATCGCGAAAAAAGAAATCCGCTGTGTCATACAAAACTGCAAACATAACTCAACTGAAATGTGTGGGACAGCAAATCCCGTATTAAAAGTTGTTCAGTTTGACGGTCTGAAGCACCCTGTTTGATATGAAACGTATTTAATTTTAAACCTTGTTTTTTATTTCACATCGCATGTTATCACTACGCAGCAAATAACTTGACCAATGGGGAGGGGGTCAGGCATGAGCGCAGTAGCGTTTTTAACCCCCGACGCAAAGAGAGGGGTGTTATAAGTTTTCGCCTACAAATGCTCTGCGCAGTCAAGGTTTTTGCCAAGTTGTTTACCGGCTATTGTCTTGATTTCATAAAATAAAATGCTGTCATTATAATTAATTATTTCTTTCTTACAGAGCAAAGTTTTTGTACTACACTAGTAGATAGTTTTGTATTCATAGTAGATTCTAAGTTGTATAGATTTCAAATAATTAATCATTATTGCACTTCTAACCTACACCTCCATGTAGATAGAAATAATCATCAATTTTAAAGTATGATCAAAATGTTACCACTAAACTTTTGTCCTTTTGAGAAAGATATTTTAATTCTTTCAGCTTAAGATAATAGTTTCTGCATAAACTGCTTTCTAGTTTTGCGTTCTCTGTCTCTATCTTTATTCTAAGAGGTAACCCCCTATGATTACAGTTGCAGTGTCCTGGCAGCATTACACTGTGTCCGGGTTCCCATGCCGTCAGGGCACAACGTGTGCCCAGAATCAGGTAGCGGGACATTGGGCATGCGAGCCGGAGGGCGGCGAAATCGGTAAGGATTTTGAGGAATTTACATTAGAATTTTGTAATTATTTGAAATTACATACATACATACATATGCTCACGCCTATATCCCACTACTGGGGTAGGCAGAGACAACAGATCGCCACATGCTACGATTCTGACACACATCTTTAGCTTCCTCAACATCCATAAGTTTCTTCATGCAAGCTCGTCGGTTCCGGGTACATTTTATTTGGCCCTTCTTCAGTACGCATCCGATTTGGTCAGCATACGTGCGCCTAGGGCGACCCCTTTCAACCCTTCCATTCACACTTGCCTTGTAAATTTCATACGTCAACCTACTTTCGCTCATTCTTTCCACATGGCCAAACCACCTCAAAATGCGTTTTTCAATCCTAGTCACTATATCTTCTTTCATACCACATCTTTCTCTAATCACACTATTCCGTAACCGGTCATTCAAAGTCACACCACACATACTACGGAGGGAGCGCATTTCAACCGCATTTATTCTAGATTCATGCTTCTTCTGCCATACCCAACTCTCACTTCCATACATTAAAGTTGGTGCCAACACACCGTCGTGAACCGCCAAACGAGCCTTTTTAGACATATTTTGACTCTTCATGACGGTGTGCAAGGCTCCATTAAGCATATTTATTTGAAATTATATCAATCATAATTATAATGAATGATGAGATGATGACATTCCATTCTTAAATTGCTAAATATGAACATTCCTAAACCGTAAGTTGGCATTGGTAGTGTTAGCAATTTTTTTCTAACCACCCCGAAAGGGATTACGGTCATATGTTTATGTATGTTGTAATAAATGATGTATTCTCAAACATCATAAATGATCCATTTGGTTTGGTTAAACTTACAAACTGTGTTATTTATTGACCACAAGGACTGGATCGCTCATTGGGTGCAATAGAACTCTTAAATACGAGTATTTTACTTCATGTGCAAAATAAACCAATTTGGCATCTGTCGCATCTCGCCGCACAGCTACCTACGGAACGGTACAGCTCTTGTGGACTGACTATACAGGAAACATTTTTTGTCTATTCTGTAACTTTAACCATGGATTGTACGAAGCAAACAAAAAAACTTAAAATAAATGCCTTTTTCATACATTGAGTCGAGTAGGTCCATGGCTCCAAGAAAGTTGTTCAGCTTAACGACTTGAATGCATAATTAAAGTTTCCGCACTGATTAAAAATTTATCCTGTAGTAGGTAGTAGGTACACACGGCGACACATCAAGCTATACAAAACCAAAATAAGTTGGCCGCGCGTAGGACGAGTAACGTATAATATCTCGGGACCACTTTATATTGGTTTTGTATAGCTTAATGTCTCGCCGTGTGTACCTAAACTAACAACAGTGTAAAAAAATTCTGAAAATGTATTTAAATGAACTTGATTTCTATTCTTCAGGGTCATGGGACTACTGTTGTGCTCCCACTCACAGATGTGGTTATAGTGAAGGTTTCCACAAGCCATGGTAAGCAATTTTCTTTAAAATCCTGATTTCGTTGTATGAAGTTCCAGGGATGTACCGCAATTGAGACGTTTCATACGTTATTCCAGGTGCTACGTTGGCCCAACAGATGATCAATGGCGACCATGCAGTGAGAAATATTATCCGTACCACCAACATAACGTTCCGCATCCATCTCAAGGAAATAGAGGTAAATATTTTCAGATTTTAAGTTAGATTGGACTCAGATGTATCGCCAAATAAAACTCACTGACTAGAGATTAGTAAAAGCAATTGCGGGTCTAACGAAATTTTGTAAATTGTACAAAGGGAATAGTAGTTATAGTTTTAACGAGCGTTAACCCGCGACTTCGTCCGCACAAATTATATACCAGATTTTAAGTCATAAGAAGTAAGATCATAAGCTATCAAACAAAAAAAGTTTCATCAAAATCGGTTCAGTAGTTTTTGCGTAATACTCGTTCAAACAAACAAACAAACAAACACTCAAACAAACACACAAACAAACAGACAGACAAAAAATCCAAAAATTGGTGAAATGGAATCAGGGACACCTAAAAACCATATCGTAACTTTTTTTTTGTTAATATCTTCAATGTACAGACAAACTTCCTGTTAAAGTTTTATAATAGTATAGATGATTCAGAAATTTTTTGCGTACCTACCTAATCTAGTTTCATTAAATACCAAATAAAAAAGAATGGCGATTAAAAAAAAATTATAAGAATAAGAATAAGAATCATTTATTGTTAAAGCTGGTGGTAAAATTTATGTGGATGATGTTGTTGTTTTAGTTTTATCACGTAATATTATTATTTTCAAAGCTTTCGAATTGTACGAGTTATTTGTCAATTACCTCAAAATTAGTAGCTTTTCGACTTCTAAAGAATCTATTAAAATATCACATGTAATTGTCAAAATCTGAACTGAAACGTGGACCCTGATGCTAAGATTAATCCATCAATTGAAAGTTGTTCAACTAGCTGTGGAAAGCACTCACATCAATGAGGTGACACGTCAGAGAAGTAATGTAGTTGACTTAGCCCTGAAAATGAGCAAGCTAAAGTGGCAGCTGATCATAATTGTCGGTCGAAGAACTGACTACAGATAATGAGTCAGAGTTTTAGAAAGTAGACCACGAAGCGTAGTAACTTTTTGCAAATTTCCATTAAGTTCCTTTGGAAAAGTTGTTCAGTATTAAGAGTAAAATCCCCATTTAAAGTAATGCAGCACGGCTAGCATGCCACTTACGACAAAGAACGAAAAAAAGGTCATGCGCGCTCTTTCTGGCATACGTTAAATAATAAGGATTGAGGCACAACTTGATTTTTATCGTTTTCTCGGGGCTGGCATGCGAGGCCTACAGCTCTGCTGCCGATACTTGAACCTTCAATGAAAGTAAAATGAGTGACGAACATTGAGCAATAAGTCAAAACAATTGCTAATCAATATTGCCTTCACTTTGACGAATCATCAGGTATATACTTCAAATACGTACCGAGATGATAGACCAAGTGTACTACACGGTAGTAATATTATAGTACTCTATGTTTGTATAGACCAAGTTTGCTACATGCGTGCTTTAACTAAATACGCTTTGGACCTATCCATTCATTTTACTTTCATCTAAAACTTGAACCTTGTAACCTATTGCATGTTTATAACAGGTGACAGCCATCGCAACCCAAGCAGACCCTGGAACAGACCAGCGAATTACGGCGACAGAGACAGACCCGACAGGCCTTACATAGCTGAGGGTGACCGGAAGTACTGGGACGATCTGTACAATAATGGACCTCAAGCTTATTATGATAAGCATGGTAATCCATTGCCGGGTAATAATAAATCAATATCTTGGACATTGTCACACAAATTATCTAGTCACATTTAAAGTACCTGGACTTGTATTATGATGACTTGACAACGATATAGAATACATATATAGATACAAACATCCATGACTTGGGTACTAATATTCATATTCATCATATAAAGGACACGAAAAAAGTATCGATACTTTGTGGTATGGAGTACGTTTCCGTTCGATACCGATACTTTTGTACTCGATACTTTTTATTTGATACTTTTACTCAATGAGTACTTTTCGACAGGTATCGTATTGAATAAATCTTAAAAATTACCGACTTAAAACTTGGCCTTACGGTTACGGCTCATGTTTATGGCAACGCCATGTAGTTCAATCGTGCTGAAACTTCAAAAACATTACCTACCTATTCTACATGAAGTTCGAATCGAAATCGTTCGTTCCGAACGAGTGAGTGATTGGTCCACTATTGGTACGGACTAGTATTTATTCTGTGGTACGGAGGAGGACTGGGAACTTTAATGTGTGCCTAAAGTAATAAAATAAATAATCAAATAATTTAATATTTTTTGAAACTTTTTAATTTGTGAATTTATTTTCTTATTATTGTATTAAATGTATGTACCATTTGTTTTTTTAAGTTGCTAATCTGACGTTACTTACCTTCTGACTGGCATTGACGTACTGCCTGCCGACCCTACCCTACCGTATGCGCATTAGGCCCTAAGCCCTAAGAAAAGTACTCGATACTTGAAGTATCGATACTTTTGTCTCGATACTTTTGTGAGTACGATTTTTTTTTTCGATACTACTCATGAGTACAGTATCGATACTTTCAATTCGATACCGTGTCCCTTACGGGATTCGAACCCGCGACCCTCGGCACAGCAGGCAGGTTCACTACAGACTGTGCTAACACCTACTTTACTAACTATATGGATGAGTGATAGCAGATGTATGAAAGAGATATATGTTGCTGATGTGTGTGAAAGCGTCGGCACAGGGCTCCCTCGTAGTACGTATGCTGATCAAATAAGTTGCGTCCTACAAAAAGGGGAGGTGCGGAGTACTCGAAACCGACGGGCATGTATGAAGAGAAGTATGGATGTGCATGAGGCAAATGAAGTATGTAAGGATCGTAGTAAGTGGCGCGCCCTGGTCTCTGCCTACCCCACTGGGAAAAAGGCGTGACGTTATAGATACTAACTATATATAGGGTCCTTCTTAAGGAGGCACCGAGCCTATTGTGCTGCCCTTAATCATATTTACCAATTGAACGACATTTCCAAAAAACAAGAATGTCTCATTGCTGATTTTCAATTTATCGGGTCACCATAGGATTTGTTTTTACAATGATTGGCAGCTGTTATCCTCTGTATTTGCGTTCACTGGTTTTGAACGCAAATACTTGCGTACTTTTTGCGGTTTTAACGATAATAACTACAAGCATAAAACATAATAATTAATGTTTCCATAAATTGAAAGACAATCATGACTACAATGTGACTACAAATTTAAATGTATGGGACAGTGGATTTAATTTTTTTTGTCAACCTTGTTTCTAGGTAAAGTCCGGTTAGTTGTTCAGTTTGATAGTATAAACTCTGAACTACCCCTTCAAATATTACTGGGGGTGTTACACCTTGTTACACCTTGTATAATAATAATAACGATCATATTTAATTGCAGGGTACACCCGAGTACCAACAGCGGAGCGTCCATACATAAAGTACAGCCACAACTACCCGCGCCCCGGCGCAGGGCACTGGATGCCAGTCACTGCCCTCCAGGGTCAGGAGTTGGATCCTCCCATACCTGGAGGACTTGGAGTACCGAGGTACGAGAACGTAATCATCAGCTGGTACCCTCTGGAGGGGTGTATGGGGATTAATCCACCACGCGTACCCAATGCGGATTGGTAGACTTCACAAACGTATCAGATTTTTTTCGCATGTTTCTTCACGATGTTTTTTTCACCGTTTGAGATATTGAGGTACCTACTACCTACAAGAGGCGACACCCAGACAACATTTTTTCTAACACTCGTTTGAGCTGATGGGCTCTAACTTACTTAGCACGTGCCGGGCGCGTGCTGCACCGCGACGCCCCCAGTGCGCGCCCCGCACTGCTGATCGTGGTGCACAGATTTTGTTCGCGTTGTCTGTTCTATACATAATTACGTTACACAACAAGAACACAGACGTACACAGACATCGACAGTGTGCATTCTAACCCGGACCCTCATGTTTAAGAATACATACCTCTCCGTAACGCGCTACGCTCTCTTACGAGAGCATAAAAAATATTTTTATTTTCTGGAGCATTTATTGTTTCTTCAGTCTGATGATACGAGACAGGTAGTGGGGATGAGGAAACACGAGGATAGAGATGTGTGGCGCACCAGACATCGACAGTGTGCATTCTAACCCGGACCCTCATGTTTAAGAATACATACCTCTCCGTAACGCGCTACGCTCTCTTACGAGAGCATAAAAAATATTTTTATTTTCTGGAGCATTTATTGTTTCTTCAGTCTGATGATACGAGACAGGTAGTGGGGATGAGGAAACACGAGGATAGAGATGTGTGGCGCACCTTAGCAGAGGCTTATATTCAGCAGTGGATAACAGGCTGATGATGATTCAGATTTCTAACACAAACATAGTCTAATTATAACATTTATTCTTACAGATATTGGCCAGTAGCCTATCTCCACAAAGGCCCCCCACCGAACATGACCTATTTCAAATACAACGAAACAGAAAGAACAACCACAACCGAAAAATACGAACCGAGACCACCCATACAAAACCTCCCGAAAGAACGACCACCAGCATCTTTCAACAAAGTCAATCCAGATCGACCCAGTGGAAATAACATAGACAAAAACCATAGAGACGAAAAAACTAGGAACATCACCAATGCAGACGAAGACGTTTTTAGTCTAGATTTAGACAAACTAAAAACTACAACACCTAAATTAGAAATCAAAGAAGTAACAGACAAAATAAAACCTAAAGAAAATAAAAATGAAACTGTAACAGAATTTGTTAAAGTAGACACTGACACTATTGATAAAGAGAGCGAAAAAATAAAAGGTATTGACGGGAAAATAGATGATCTCTCTAAATCTATAGAAGTCCTAGATATAGAAGATGCTAAAAAAGGAGATAAGATACCTGATTTGAAAACTCTTGAAGCGGAAGAGAGACAGATAGAAGCTATAGGAAGACTGTTGGCTTCAAGACGTGGAGGAAAGTTAGTATTAGAAAAACGCTCTCAAAAAGATCTAGATGCAAAAAGTATAGCAATTGACAAAGATCTTGTAGACTTCAATTTCGGAAACCGATTTCCAACTACAGAAAGAAGAGGTATAATACAAAAAGTAACAAAAGATGAGATAGAAAAGGAAAGAAATATAGATAAAAGCTTAGAAGTGAGCGAGACAACATTCATTCGACCTCCAAGAGTTTTGAGTACGACAGAGAATATTAGGAAAGCTATTATTAATGGAAAAATATTTTACGATGCAACTATAAGAGAACAAAGAGATCTTTTAAACAATTCTACGAGAAAAGCTAAAAGTCTTAGACCTTTAGAAGAAAGAGCTCCTTCTATAATATCAAATGCTAATTATGGGAAGAAGAAAGTTGTAAGAGCGAGACAGGTAAACCCTGTTAGAAAAGTAAGAAGAGTTTACAGAAGAAAATACAACCCGGAGGAAGTGAGAAGGAGATTGTTAGAAAGAGAAAGGAGTATGAAAGAAATCAATGTAGATAGTAAGAAACATTGATGCGGACAAGTTAAATTAAATAATGTATGAAGTTAAAGATAACAAAATGTACCGTTAACAAGAATAAGCAAGTATCCAGGAGATCCCGAAATGGATATTTGTAACTATAATGCAGTGATTACACCGTACATAGTTTTTTCAATGAAAGTCCAACCAAAAATCTGGATATTTTTATGTACTCGTTCGTTTTTACTTTCATACGTGATCTGATGAACCTAAAATCAATTTGTTGACAGTTATGTAGGCAGTAAAGCATGTAGGTACTTGCTACTATAGGCCGATAATTTATGGAAAGTGATATGTTTGCTGCTACTCAATGCCTTGGTAATAACCAGGGCCGGGTTCGAACCCTGTTCACCTACAGAAGTTTTTTTAATTTGAATTAAATTGTGTGAATAAACTTTTTTTCAAATTAACATAACCAAACTACATAATATATAAAATGTGCTTTGAAACAGGTTTTCAACATTAATTTTAGGAAATCTGCATAATTTTATTTAATTAATGTGTTAGATTGTAGAAGTTATTATTCTAAAACGGATTGGTGCATTATAAATTGTCAATTTGACCACAAACTTAAATATTTTGGGTTGAAATGACGATGCTTTGTGAAATTTGATATTTTAAGTTTACTATTCTAACTTTAAGAATTAATCAAGTATTCTATTTATTTTATAAATATTTAAGATACATCATAGTAAGGTTCAAAGTATTTCTCCCATAAAAACGCTTCAAAAATACCTTTTTCCCTTAGTCATCTTAAACGATAAGGGAACCAAGGACACGTTTAAAAAATGAGTTTCATGAATGAAATAGTAGTAACTTATCAAATATAATTGTTTGGTTTTTTCTAACACTTATTTCTGTATATTTGGTATAAAATATTGATAAAATGGTTTGTGATATGAATATTAAAGTTACCGAATTACTAAAATAAACGATAATCGATTTTAAATAAATAAGTATTTTAAGAATATTACCTACTAAGTAAATATATAATTGAAGAATAACTTTATAGTTTTATTTACCTACCTTACTTACAGCAAATACCTTTAAACTAAAACCCTAAAAACCACAGTATAGAAACCACAGATCACAAAAACTGAAGGGAGATGTGAAAAGGGGACAGGGCAAGTGTCGCAGCAACACAGTAATGATTAAATCTATCTATCTATATCTATCTATCTATATCTTCTATACTATTATAAAACTGTAACAGGAAGTTTGTCTGTACATTGAAAATATTAACAAAAAAAAAGTTACGATATGGTTTTTAGGTGTTCCTGATTCCATTTCACCAATTTTTGGATTTTTTGTCTGTCTGTTTTTTTGTGTGTTTGTTTGAACGAGTATCACGCAAAAACTACTGAACCGATTTTGATGAAACTTTTTTTGTTTGATAGCTTATGATCTGACTTAAAATATGGTATATAATTTGTGCGGACGAAGTCGCGGGTTAACGCTCGTATATTATAAGGCTGAAAGCCAGTCGAGATATTATGTGTAAATAGTTTACAATGTTTGCGTAGTACTAAATATTATTCGAACGTCGAGTTCTGATACCGCAATGGATAATGAACACATTCACGACGGTGGATGTAGGGGTGCACTAAAAAAATATCTTGTAAAAAAAATAGTAGATAACATTGTATAAAAGGTTCCCCGATGTAGACTCACGAAATACCTAGAAAAGGTAGAAAGTAGTGACACAACACGACACCATGCGAAGTCCCAAGTGACTCTTACTTGCATATTATTTAGTGCAGTTACATTTCACTCGCGAAAGTGCATTCTGAATGAGTACAGTAAAAGTTGGATCCCATGGGTGACCTTGATCACTTTCTTTTTTCTTTTACATGGCAGTTTCGATATTTTATAATAAACCTGGTAGCTCTGAAGGCTGATTGATGATTTCCCATAGCCTCGTAACGCTCAGTTGCTTTTTAAAAGATCTTCAGCTTTGTAGGGATACTTGCCCAAGATGAAATCCAATTTCATGTAGGAGACGCCCAACCACCTTACAAGGCACTGGATTTTTGAAAGTCTCATAACCATAAGATATTAAAAATAGTGTTCTATATGCATTGACCTATATTATGATATGCGCATTAAGACACATTAACCTTTAAACCACATTTTCTACCAATCAAACTGAACAACTTTTACAATGGGAACAAACCGATCGGAGCAAAAAAAAAATCTGCTGTTCCATACTAAACTGCAGCGCCTACTCGACTCAAATGCTAACAGCAGATTTTTTTTTGCACTTATGATTGGTTTGCTCCTATACTAAAAGTTGTTCAGTTTAATGGGTAGAGTATGTGGTTTATAGGTTAATGATACTTTTCCTTACACCCTGTATAAAGACATACGGACAGTAAGCTAATGTTTGGTCGAAAAAGACTAGGCGTTGCTAGTACAGCTTTACCAGAGACTAGCCAGGCTCGCGCAACTCTCTAAAAACAAATGTTATATGAAACGAGCACCGCCGCCATTAAATTCCTTTGAACGCTCGCACACGTTTCATACAATTCGGGATATCTGTCACGATCAGTTTTTAGTATGGAAGTCCCGACTCTTATAACGTAGTGAGTTACATTCTCTTTGAGACTAGCTGTGCCTGGGATGCGTTGCAATGCCCCTTTTCCCTCCCCTGACACATACTTAGCCATTCATAGCTTATGTTTATCACGGATAAAGTAGCATTTTTAATGGTTGCTGTGGCTGTGGCTGTGGCCAGTCGCTCGCCTGCACCTAGCCTCAAGGCTAGTTTTGCAAGAAGATATTCAATAGGACGTGGGCGAAATATACGGCCCTTTTCCCAGAGTTTAAGCCCCTACTTAGCATGAGAGATGAATGCCTAGATAAAGATGGCAGAGGTCTATAGGTCAAATCAGTTTCACTATTGCATAGTTCTCGCGTACGCTACTTTCTACCACGCTAAGGCTAACAAAACTGATGTTTTCAATATGAAACCAAATTCCCTGTCTTTGTGTGGAAGTGCAGGCGATGGAAACACGTTCCACTTCGAGCGCTATACTACACTTCTATTTACTATTGACATCTCGCTTATTCTAATGGACGGTTATCATAAGTGCGAATGCATGTCAAGTAGTGTTTTTATGTTTTGATTTATATTATTCATCTACCCTACACTATCTAAGGTGGGTAGTTTATTTGTTACCGACCCATGTAAACCACGACTCACATCAGCTGTGGCCGATTTTTTTTTACTTGTAACAGGTGTCAAGCAGGCGATGAAAACACGTTCCACTTCGAGCGCTATAGCTTCGAAACATAATGCGAAAAATAATTGAAACTTAGTAGAGTTCGACAGAGGAAGGAGACGCTGTTTTCACGATAGTATTGCTTTTGATTCCATGTTTGGTAAGCACCACATATGGCGATCTACCATGGGAATCTTCAGGGTTCCGTAGTCAAACAAGGGACCCTACTTTCGTCCATTCTGTCTGTCTGTATGCTCCGCCTAAATTTCTTTCTCACAGTCTTTGGCACCTATTTATATGAAACGAGCTTTAGACCCGCGACTTCGAAATTCAATCTCGAAAAATCCGTTCTTAATGCACCCCTACATCCTTTGTAGAATATAGTGCGTTGTCTGCCATTCGGTCAGTCAGTCAGTCACGGAACTCTTTTATAAGTATAGAAGATTTGGCATGACGACAGATAATAACCCAAAAACAGAAACATTAATGCGGACTGGTATGGTCTATACCAGTGACGACGAAGAGCCCAGGTGGATCAACCAGCAACCGGCCGCAGCCTAGGGTCACCCAGTAGAGGTACGGACTTCGGTATTAGAGCGTTGCTGAAACTCCGCGATGGTTTGAGTAGCGGGGATTGATGTTCATTTCAGTCGAGTTACGTTTGCAGTTTTGTATGAGACTGCGGTTTTTTTTCGCGGTTTCGATGTTGTTCCTATAGTAAAAGTTGTTCAGTTTGATGGTCTGAAGCACTTCGTTAAGTAAGCGTCCCATTTAATTTTACACCCTGTATACGTCCCACTACTGGGTACAGGCCAAGAAGGGAGGCATGCCCAATGCGGATTGATAGACTTCACATACGCCTCCGAATTTCTTCTTCAGCGTTTGTGCAGGTTTACTCACGATTTTTTCCTTCACCATTTGAGAGCAATCGGTATTACTTACATAAGTTAGAACAACTGGCTTGTATAATGCAGTAAGTGAAAGAAATAAAAATGAATTCGAATACCAATGCTGCAAGTGTAAGTGCCTTAAATTATGTGACGCAACGAAAATTGTATACTCCTTATATAAAATTGGTTGGTTTACTGCGTGTTTGTGGATTACACTTGTCACTTTGTCGCGACCGCAACCGGTAATGCTAAGACGCACAAAATTGTGTAGGTACAGTTTGAAACGATAATATTGGTACTTATTTTCTTTCGCAAAGAATCAGTAATCAGTAATCATTTATTTGCTTTTGAACAGGGTAAACAATATTGTAGGTATTAGTAACAATTATACTAATTGGCTGAATCATAATTATTTTAATAATTATGATTCAGCCATTTACAAAAGCATGCATATATTAACATAGCAAAGAGAATAATTAATTGAATTTAAGATACTCATTATATATTTATAATGTCAATAATGTATAATGTCAAAATATCAAAATGTCAAAAATGTGTTTAACATTGCACTTTCTTTCTAATAAATTGTAGTAATAATAGTTATGCACTTAGTTCGGACTCTTTAGACCATCATTGTACCTATTCTAGACGCAAACTTAGGCCAGTTGATCATAGTTCAAGAATTCTTGCACGGAGTAGAAAGAATACTGAGCTAGCCAATTGTATAACATTGTTTTAAATCTATTAAAGGATAGTTCTTTGGATGATTCCGGTATTTTGTTATATATTGATATACGTAGGTATACACATCGAGTAACAATTTTTTTGAAACCGTGTACTTTTGGGGACAGTATCCTGTGCAAGCCTTTCACGATTTCTAGTGCTTCTAGGGTAAACATCTTTAGTTTTTTTGAACAGGTATGTATGCTGCTTGACAAATTTTGCCACCTCAAATATATATAAAGAGGGTAAGGGTAAGATTTTTAATGATTTATAAAGAGGCTTACAAGATATGTCTGGAGCTATATTAGCAAATTGCACGTATGCACTTCTTTTGCGCAATAGAACTATGTTGGTACCTAAACTCAACAGATGTCATATACGGGTGCCAGATTTAGCCGCAAAGAGTGGAAAATTAATAGTATAAGAAAGAATATCTAGTACTTCATACAGTACGGACATTTCCTGCCCCCACCAATTTCAGGGGGTGAGCCCCGCTTGGTAGGAAGCTTAGCGGAAAATGTAGGTAATGACATATTCTAGCCCAGTCATTTTACTGTTTGCGCCAGGACTAATTAGTAATTGATATTTTTTCGGTATAATTTTTAAAAGCCAATTTAAGCCTAGAAATGTAACAAAATTAAAAAAAAATCACACCAGCAACAGTTCCAAATTTAAAATTTAGCTATTATCTGGTTCTAAAAAACCTGATGGTAAATTTTTTTTCACATGCTTAAGGCTTTACCATTATTACTCACTTCAAACATGGTGTAAATATTTTAGGCTACTTAGAAGGTTTTAAAAAATCCATTCGTATTTTTTAATAAATACCTCATTTTTTAAATTTCAATGCCTATTTTATTGCAAAAAAATAATTTATATTGTCAATTCTAAGTCAAATGAGTGCATTGGTATTAATATTATTAACTAAAAAGCATTCTGGGAAACACAATTTTGATTTCTATGTTGTGGAGCGAGTTTTATTTTAATATGTTTTAAGATAGTCTTTTTGTCACTAAATGGTGCCGGTTGCAGTTTAAAAGTCCAATTAATCATTACTCCCTACCCCGCCTAACAAAACTCCTGTTTTGCTCGCACTCACTCAGTATAAATATCACATGCTTGTAAATTTTTCCTATTTGTATGAAATGACAGCTATGTGTCCAAGTTATAGCAAAGGTAAGTTCAAAACTTTAAAGCGTAGGTAAAACATAAAGAGTTTTTTTTTTAGATGACTTACAGCTCTGCTCAGGGAGCAATTACTGCTTTTTACTGCAGACCATTGGAGCGACCACGAAGGGTCTACCGTGTCAAATGAATGAACTTAAGCAACCGACCTAGGGGCACCCAGAGGGGTACGGACCTCGGCATAAGACGTTGCTTGGGCTACGCGGCGGTTTGGGGCTACAATTTGTAACTATTAAGTCCGATTTATTTCGAAGTGAATACTTGTTAAGCCCAGTTTTATCTGGAAATTTGTCTATATTTTATCTCAAGTATTAACTAGTACTAAGTATTAACAGTTTTTTTCGTATTCTTTTAGTGAAAACGACTTTGGAGTCTGTGGACATCATTTCAGTTCACAGTTTAAACTGGTTTTCCAGTTGAAGTTTAATTTTTTCCCACATTGCAGTCATCGTCGTCTCTGACTGTACAAAGGTCAACGGCATCCAAAGAAAGTGTTCAATTTCTTAAAGTTTGTAATAACATCCATAAGACAAGTTCAAATAACACTTTTACTCGAATCGCGGAGAAAGTACAGCTTTCGTTCACAAGTTAATTTGATATGGGCAGGTTGTAGTTAAGGCTTTTTATTTTAATTTCAGCAATAGTTATGATTGCTGGAGATTTAGTGTTATATTACTCGATTAGAGTGTTGGTTTACAATAAGCGCATAATTACGGTCGGACGACTCCGAAAAACTCCGCCCAAATAGGCTCCTACTTAAAAATAAAAATAAAAAATAAATATCTTGGACATTGTCACACAAAATTATATAGTCACATTTTAAAGTACCTGGACTTGTATTATGATGACTAGACAACGATATAGAATACATATATAGATACAAACATCCATGACTCTGGTACAAATATTCATATTCATCATATAAATATTTGTCCCTTACGGGATTCGAACCCGCGACCCTCGGCACAGCAGGCAGGTTTACTACAGACTGTGCTACCGGGCCGTCATTCCTTACTTAATATGCAGACTTTTCAAAAAAAATCCCGTCAGCAACAGTTCCAAATTTAAAATTTAGCTATCATCTCGTTATAAAAAAACCTGATGGTAATTTTTTTGCACATATATAAGGCATTACCATTTCAATCATGGTGTAAATATTTTTGTCTACTAAGAAGGTTTTGAAAAATACATTCGTATTTTCTAACAAAAGTCTAATTTTTAAAATTTAAATGCCTATTTTACTACTCAAAAATAATTTGTATTGTTGAATTTAATTCAAATGGTATTGTTAATTTAAAAGCCTTCTGGAACTCACAATTTTGATTTCTATGTTGCTTAGCGAATTTATTTTTAATATGTTATTAAATAGTCTTTTTGTCACTAAATGGTGCCGTTTACACTTTAAAAGTCGAATTAATAATTACTTCCCACCTCTCCTAACAAAACTCCGTAAAATGACTGGGCTAGTATTTTTAACCTTATACCTACTAAGTCAGATTATCATGAGTCTACGATGTAAAGAAGTACATTAGCAAACATCGCTATGCACTGCGACAATCCGATTTATCATTTAATGCAAATTTTAAGCCTCTTACTGACCTAGCCATACAACACAATACAAAAATTAAACAGTACTTACCGGCACTATATTTCTTTTATTTGCGTGTTTGGAGCCTTGACAGGCTTGCCCCTGTGCTACTTAGAATATCGCTGGTCCTTTGTGAACGCCCTTCTTTACAGTTTCCTGCTAATTCCCACTGCGGCCAGAAATCATCTAGGTAAGTAGGTTTTAGATTTGGACGGTTCGTATCTCATCTGGTGTCAATACTTGTCTACCTAGATGAGTACTGCGTTTGTACATCAGGTTGAAACTTTCACATAGAAGGGGCAGAGGAGTTTCCATCTCCTCCGCTACTACCTATTATTTCTTTTGATGTACTCTGTTGTTTCGTGTGTGTGTGCCTTTAATGGTGAATAAAGATTTTTCTTTCTTTCCTTCTTTCCTTGCAAAATCTGAAGCCGACAATAATTTAAGCTATCCTAACTGTTATCCTGACGATGACGTTTATCTAATAAACCAAAACTAATCCTTACTACAATTGGTCAACTACAAACTCTGTCACCCTAGGCTGGGTGCCTGGACACTGCGGTATTGATGGAAATGAGGCTGCTGACGAGCTGGCACGAAGAGGGGCGGAAGAGGACGCCATAGGCCCCGAGCCTTACTGCGGCATCTCTCGCAATACCTCTAGACGTGTGCTAAAGGAATGGGCCGTGAACCGAACCCGTAAGCTCTGGTCGGATACACCAGGACTGAGGCATGCGAAAGAACTTGTGACCGGCTTTTCAAACAGACATACCTCGGATGCCATCAATTCAAACCGCAACGACTTAAGGCTCTTAGTACGAGCCTTAACAGGACACTACAAGTTAAACAAACACCTACACAGAATGGAGCTTGTAGATTCACCCACTTGCAGATTCTGCTGTGAAGCAGAGGAAACGCCCATACACCTCCTCTGCGAATGCGAAGTGCTCATTCACAGCAGGAGTCGCCATCTAGGTGGATACATAATAACACCTACTGACATTAGGGACCTCCCCTCCAAAAGCATAACACGGTTCATGAAGTCCGTGGGCCTAGGAAATGACCTTTAGGTCTAGGGTGACAGCTACAATAGATCTGTCCAGGTCGCAGTAGCTATTTGGTCATTGACCAAGCCCTTATAACCAAATAATAATAATACTACAATTGGCTGTTCCATAGAAAATTGTAATAAAAAATATCTACTCGACACACGTGTAGGAACCAGCTGAAATTTTTTTGCCATTTTTATGTTGGTCCCGTACACTGAAAGTAGTTCAATTTGATGGTCTGAAGAAGCCCCTAAAATTAAACGCATTTAATATAACACCCTGTATATTATCGCTACTGCTTGATTAGTGTATTGGGCTTATATCTACGATGAATTCGCAAAACTTTTTTTAAGGTCAGACGAGGTTGCAATTTTCACTTTAACAAAGTCTCGTTAAGATTCTAATGCACAATATATACATACATACACACGTACATAATAAATATGTACTTTATCACCTTATCGCAGCCGACAGAAACTATAGAGTGTAAGTTCATTGATTAAATTAAAATAGCAAGATCGGTGACTAAACCTATGGCGCATGGACCGCATAAATTGAACCCCGTCGGCCTAATTTACTTATAGACTAAGAGATAAGTGTACTTTTTGCAACCATCAGCTGCAAGGCTGATTCAGTGTTTATGGGGTGTAGAGCATCTCTGTGATGGGTATGGACCAGGTCTGCCTGCATAACTCCAGTCGGTTTAGAAGTTACTGATGTTTAAAGGTCAGTAAAAAATTAACGATCAGCTGCAAGGCTGATCGTATGATATTATTGAAGTATGCACTGTAGCTATGTGAACAGTACAAAATCTGACATGTTTCATCGGTCGGTTTAGGAGTTACAGCCGTTCAAAGGTCCGACCTTTGAACCGCTGTATCTCCTAAACCGACTGGCAGTTCATGTCAGATTTTGTAACGTTTACATAGCTACAGTGCACACTACAATATTGTCATACGATCAGCCTTGCAGCTGCTAGTTAATTTTCCACTGACCTTTAAAAGTCTGTAACTCCTAAACCGACTGAAGTTAAGCACAGAGATGCTTTACACCCTATAAACACTGAATCAGCCTTGCTGCTGATGGTTGCAAAATGTACACTTATCTCTTATAATATTAGTAGCGGCATTGCGTGCTATATAGATAATTTATTGATTTCAGGCGGGATAAAGGTACCACAATGTCTTCGCGTGCTCAAAACTCGTTGGACAAACCACACGGCATTACTTTTCACTCGTCATTTTTGAGTACTTACCTAATGCAAGAACGTCACGCATCCTCCGCTTTTTTAATTTAATCAAAGTGTAATTGTACTATTACAAAATACAATTGTACAATGAAAAACTTTTCCCCAAAGAACTAAATAAATTAGCGCGATCGAGTCCCAGTACCTCCCTAGTGAAAACAAAATCGTTGACCTTTAAAATCTAAACAAATGTGCATACAACTTAATGCATTAACATAATGTGACACCTGCCCTTACAATTTGAGACGGCCACGACCTCGAATCTGTGATACCTCATACCTGTTGCCTGCTATGAAGTTACGTCGAAGTACGGCCAGCAGAAGACTAAACATGTAGGAATTTGCAAAAAATTTTGCACAATTTTGTGTTAGCTACAAAAATCTCTGAATATTTTTGATGACTTTTTTCGTATTTTTTTTTTAATTTATTGTACAAAACATTAAGAAAACTAGCCAAGTGCGCATAGTTCCAATCGAACAGAAACCTCTATGGTTTATTGTATATGTTTGGATTTATATGCAGGGTGAAATTGATATCATTAGCATCCTTTTAAACTAAGAGTCTACCCATCAAACTGAACACTATGGGAGCAAACCCTTTGAGCACAAAAAAAATCGGCTGTAGCATAAATTTGTATGCAGTTTAGTATGAAATAGCAGATTCTTTTATTCGGTTTTTTTTTTTTTTTTAGTTTATTTATCTAAAACAAAAACATTACATTTTATCATACAAAAACCACGTATGGTTTATATGAGGTGTGGCGAGCTCACTTTAACTCGATACATTGACATTTGTTAGGTAGTATTTCTTAACTATTGACTTAATTACAGGTACATCATTACATCTTGTCTGAAATAAATTATTTGAATTTTAATTATTAATCTTATTAATTTATAGAAAGCAACAAGAACCAGAAGTAAATTGTTAACAGACTTATCTAAATCTTATCTAAATAACCCGGCCATCTCTTCATACTAAGGACTTCATAGGACTCTTCATACAAAGGACTCTCACTGACAAGAGGCTAGCACGTATATATGCTGAGAGAATGCGAGTGAGAGAGGAATATGCCACAGCTTCTTCTTGTCCACTTCCCGTACCACCGAGAGGGGGTAATGCCAACTTCGGTGGGATTGTCTTTTCTTATACTGTGTTGAAAGTGAGTCTCACTAAAATGAGCGTCTTTTTTGTTTTTTAGAGGATCTATAGATGGTGCTACGGTCTGCCGCGCGAATAAAGGTCAACATTTCAAAATGTGCTTCTTTAAAAAATAAAGAGTCGATATGTCAACTCCTTTTAATAGAATATTTAATTATTTAAGAATCATTTTAATCAAATATTTTAAACTTACGTCTGACCTGGCTGTATGCTTGCCCATCCCTTGGCCTTTAAAAAGAGTCAGGCACACTCATGACATGATTTTGACATGATCTCGCAAACTTCTCTATGTAGCGATAACATGTCATCCGTTGAGTTTTTGGGAACTAAATTTAAAAAGGAAAAGAAAACCGCTGATCGGATTATGGTTGAGGATTTAAATATGCGTAAAGTGATGAGAGGGGCGACCTGGATCCTTCTGATGTCCGGTGGCCGTAGTTTTGCAAAAAACAGGGAAGAGTGGAAGGATAAAAAGCCGGCAGTGGGCTGAACAGGATAAAGGAAGAAATTTTCGCTTATGAATGTCTCGAGGAACTGGTGCACTAGGCGAGACTACGTGAACCACCATGATTTTTTAACAAAAATAAACAATTATTCACAGAAACTTTAAGAAATTCAACAAAAGCTGCAGACATATTTTTTTCCATTCAAGTCAAACGAAATATTTGTTCAAGTGAAAAAAAAAACAAATATTTATTCTGCAGTCCGTACCTAAGGAAAGAGTCAACAAATAAAACTTTCTATTGTGTCGAGCCGTGTCGAATACTTTATCGATAATGGTTTGAGATACGCTAGTGATGAGACAGTGGTCGATAATTTATGTCGATGGAAATGTCGAAAGTTATTTACGATGGTTTTGTTTTGAGGTGAAACTCTGTGAATTTGTGAAGTAGGTTATTGATGTCGTGTTAGTGTTGAGTTTGTCGATAGGCTACAGTGACTTATTGTTATTACAATTTATGGTGAATGGAAGAGTTTTCTATAAGGAACTAAACGGTTAAAACATTACTGACTCCTGAATGATATTATTACTCTAGAAATAAACATTTTAACGGGTTCTTACCGCATTTTGGTATATTTGAGTTCCCGATATTATTATTATTTCACTAATATCATTGACTCCTATGTGTTACATTGTCTACGCACAACGATATAATCGATTATAAACTGAATTTTTCTGTTCTTAGGTACTGTTCCGTTGTTATTCAATCATTTTTATTATTTGTAACATTGGGGGGAAAATATTGGTAGAAAAACAAAAATGGGTTCAACAAAGTAGTTTCTAAAATTCAATGTTTTTATTTCTGCTAAAATTACACACAAATTAGTTGCCAAATAAAAAAAAAACTGTAACTGACGTCTAATGACGTAATCTAGTAAGATGTAAGAAAGTAAACTAAAGAACTATTGTACGTGAAGGTATCCAACTTGGTTGCAAAATAAATTTATTATAAGCAATTTATTCTTAACAATAAGTAATTCAAATCAAATCATAACACCAAATTATAAGCAGTTAGCAAGTAGCTATGTATTTTACAAAGCTTAGCATAAGCTTTCTAGCTTATGTTAAAACTGTTACGTGGCGGGCTAATAGCTTTTTTACCGATATGACCGCCGTATTTTATACCTTATCTTTAGTAGGTACATTATTTTTTAATATTGCAATAGATTATTATTTATTTTCTTATTTTAATTTTATATACTAATTGATTTAGTATGTAGATAAGGTGGTGGTGGTGGTTGATGTGGTAGTGATTGGTTTAGTAAGTTTTTTATGATATATAGAAACTTACAACGTTAGTAAGAATACTAACGTTGTAAGTTTCTAGATCTCATAAAAAATATAAATGGTGCTTGATTAATATAAACCGACAAAAAATCGATATCGCCATAAAACGTTCGCATCACTAAGTTGGTCCGTGACGTGACCCCCAAGCGAAAGTCCAGCTCTTCCTAACTTCTAGGGGATATCATAAATTATTTTGTCAGAGTATTATTAAATGTCAGGCGCAACAATAGGTTTCAGATAAAGAAACTATGTATACTATACTGCGCGCCACGAAAGCTGCCAAAAAATGTTTAAAAGAAATATTTTACTTTTTACTAATTATTTCGAATAAATAATAGGTAGGTAACGACCGATGTAAAAGAGTTAATTAAAATACATATACTAATTAACGAGAAAAATAAATAACTAAATCAATTAGTATCATCATCATTGTCTTGCCCATTTCCCATTATTTGGGGTCGGCGCAATATGTCATCCTCTTCCATTCATCTCTCTTAGCCGTCGTTTCAACACTCACTCCTTTTTTACACAAATTTTACAACTAAATCAATTAGTATATAAAATTAAAATAAGAAAATAAATAATAATCTATTGCAATATTAAAAAATAATGTACCTACTTGTAATTAATGGTAAGTAATTTAAAATACTGTAAAAAGACTATAAAAAAAAAGATTTCAAAAAACCTACCAATAAAGAATTGGAAAAGAAATTAGTTGCCATTTTCAATTTAAATTGTTAGAAGAAAATTAAAGATACTTACATAAATTTTATTTGATACTTATGTGTCAAAATAAATATACCCCCTACCAGACTGCCTTAAAAAAATGTATGAATCTACATTATAAGTTATTTTAATTATCACTTTTAACTTCCAATTAAAAAAAGAAAAATTTGTAACCCGGGGCAGTCCATAAAATAAATAAAACACAAAATAAAATATACAAAACGCAAAAGCAAACAAGCAAAGGAAACAAAATCAATTCACCATGTTAGTTAATTAATGTACCGTTCCCATAGTATTAACTCAATTATCGACTGTTCGATATTCCTTACAACCTGCGCAAGAGTCGATTCAACCTACATACACTACGCAACTAAAAAACTATACCCATCTCTGTCTCACTCGAAGAAATGTCATAAAAAATAAGGTGGCGATATGAAGAATGTGAGAACTACATTTTTGTAAAATTATGTCATTCTTGAGGTTATTAGAGAAAAAAAAGTGAGGTTTCATCCGTTAGCAAGCATTACATTTGTTTTGCGGACACGTACAGTTTGGATATGAGAAAAAAATTAAAAAAAATGTTTAAAATTTGTTCTACTGAAGAAGAAAATAAATAAAGAAGTTCCAAGGTCAAATCAAACTTTTGCGATGAGTTTTTATACGAAATTGCATAACGTTTCTTTTATCGTAGGTAATTTTTGTGTATCAACAATTTAAAAAGATATGAATTGATGGTCTATTATACTTATATCAAAACGTAACTTTTAAAATGGATGGATAATACCAATTATTAAGTTAGATATAAAGTTATTAATATTGGTAGTTATTAATAAATATCAACAACGACAATTAATTTATTGAAATTGTGTCTAGATTTTTTATTTAAAAAACAATTTTATTTACAATTCTTAACATTTTCAATTCTTAACCTAAAATACTATTTGTGAAACCAGGTAGGTACATAATATTATGTAGGTACCTACCTGGTTTCACAAATATAATTTCAGATTTTGTATTTTCAATTTCAAGCTATCATTCGATGAAACTATATTTTTACATTAAATTTAATACTACATACTTACAAAAAAAACTCTGTGTGCGGGTTGTATACAAAATTAAGGCCTATTATTTGTACCTATCCTAAGTTTTAAAACCAAATGCGATTGAGATATTCGATTTTGACTTAGTCAATAGTCCATTTAAAACATGTTCAAACTTATCGTGGTCATACTGTAAAAAGAAATGTCTTGCCATCCCTCTCCAACACACTGTCTGTCTCATACAATTTCTCATTTCACCGCTCACTCGTTTAGCAACTCCTCACTAACTATGACCGAGTTCCTTCATCAAACACGACAACTTTCTTTTCTACCTTAACTTTAACTTATAAAGTGCAATTTTCATTGACCAGGGAAAGCAAGATGGGACTTTTTCACTGTAAACTTTTATTAGTAATATGTGTGTTTCTTATTTTACAGTGTTAAGTTGGTCAGTCGGCTAGTGGGCTTTACAACGTGACATCGGACGCACGTCTTTATTTAACGTGGTAAAAAAACAATTCCGAAAATAATTTATTACTAAAATCCACAATAAAATGCCTAGAAAACCGTTTCGGTGTCGCTAAAGAACCTACAAATTAAAAAAGCAAAAAAAAAAAACATGTAAATAAAATTTCACAAAAATCGAATGCAGTTTTTGAACGCGAGCTTCTGAAATTTTTTTAAAAAGTTTTCGCGCGCGAAGCTGTACGTCAAGATGACAGTTCGAAAGTGGTTTGAATTTGGAAGATCGATTCGTAGTGATGTGAAACAGTTGTTTTTATTTATAGTGCTGTTATCGATATTGGACAATTTGCCCTTAAAATGTAAGGGTGAAGATTACAATAGAGGTAAGGACGTTTCAGGTTGTTTCCATTTCAGAGTTTGCATTGCATTCGCACAAGAAAAGAGTTATCCCAAAAAAGTGTTTCGAATTAAATTTAATATTCTTATATTACATGTAGAACGAAAAGAGTGATTAATTTTGGTCGTACTTCATAGCAGTGCGTAGGCATACCTAGTTATAGAGTGCATTGAGAAATAAAAATTTTTCTTGTTCGGAAAATTATTTAAGGATAATTGTGTCTGTATAATACTTAACTTATACAGACACAATTAAACTAAGAGTCTACCCATCAAACTGAACAACTTTTACTATGGAAGCAAACCGATCGGAGCCTTTGACTATTTAATATAAGGACCAGCCTTGCGGTATCATTTCCCCTCTGCCACAGTATAAGATTAATTGATCATGTGCATTTACATTAAATTTTATACCTTATCACTAAACGAGACAGCCTATAATTGCGAAACAATAACTTCTTACTTATGCCGTTTGGGGTTCACACGAGACTACTTTTCATGATTTTTAACATTCAAAATTAGAATCTAAAGTTATGGGGAATAAAATCCAAAGTTACGGATTTCATGTTGCCTCGCCCCCCGCAAAAAGTGTCAGAAATGTTTGTTAGTAGAATATCACGCGTAACTAGTCCCTATATAAATAGTCAAACGGGTGATCAAATGGTAAGATTTTTATCACAACGTTCGTGTTTTGAGCCATCATACGTCCCACTGCAGGGCACAGGCGTACCCTCAGGCAGGATGCATGGGCATTAGCCCACCACGTATTGTCATACGTCAGTGCAGGTTGATAGACCTCACATACGCATGCAGAATTTCTTCTTCAGCGGCAGCTTAAGCAGATTTCCTCATGATGTTTTCTTTCACCGTTTGAGAGCAGTCGGTATAATCAACTTAAGTTAGAAAAACTGATTGGTACATGGCATGTCGTCCGTGCGGATTTGAACCTGGATCCTCATGATTTAGTGTCCATCCATACCTTACCGCAATACGCCACCGGCACTCACGTGACATAAGTATATAAAGATTATATCAGTGACTTAATACCGGTGTATGTTATAATCATAAAATTAAAATAGATGTAATAATAATAAACTGCTGGTTATCTCATAGATTCTTTATGTGTGGGCAGAGCCATGCCCCTGTAACATGACAGGGGTGAGAGCGAATTTTTTTTAATTTTTTTATTTGGTTATAAGGGCTTGGTCGATGACCAAATAGCTACTGCGACCTGGATAGATTATTAGACCTATTGTAACTGTCACCCTAGACCTAAAGGTCATTTCCTAGGCCCACGGACTTCATGAACCGTGTTATGCTTTTGGAGGGAAGGTCCCTAATGTCAGTAGGTGTTATTATGTATCCACCTAGATGGCGACTTCTGCTGTGAATGAGCACTTCGCATTCGCAGAGGAGGTGTATGGGCGTTTCCTCTGCTTCACAGCAGAATCTGCAAGTGGGTGAATCTACAAGCCCCATTCTGTGTAGGTGTTTGTTTAACTTGCAGTGTCCTGTTAAGGCTCGTACTAAGAGCCTTAAGTCGTTGCGGTTTGAATTGATGGCATCTGAGGTATGTCTGTTTGAAAAGCCGGTCACAAGTTCTTTCGCATGCCTCAGTCCTGGTGTATCCGACCAGAGCCTGCGGCTTTGGTTCACAGCCCATTTTAGCACACGTCTAGAGGTGTTGCGAGAGATGCCGCAATTAGGCTCGGGGCCTATGGCGTCCTCGATCCTCGTCCATGAGAGCGACACAGGTCACTTCTAAACGTCAAAATTTAAGTGAAATACTATGGCGACAACCGCCATCTTACTAAAATTTGACGTTTAGAAGTGACCTGTGTCGCTCTCCCCCCTGTCATGTTACAGGAGCTGCTGGTGTCAGAGTTTTTTCAGACCGCCTTACGGCCTCTGACGTGGTTTTTATGTAACGACTACTACCACCAGAGATAGTAGCCGGGACCAACGGCTTAACCTGCCATCCGAAGCACGGAATCATTTTTCTTTTCAGACAATCAGGTGATTCAACCTACAATGTCCTAACCAACTGGGGAAAAACGCACAAAGTGACATTATCACTAGGTGTCCCCCGTGGGAATCGAACCCAAGACCTCTGTGTCGAGAGCCCAATGCAAACCATTAGGCCACGGAGGCAGTAGGAGTAGGAAATCTTCAATCAAATTCCTCCTCCTCCAATCAATCTATACTATTATAAAACTGTAACAGGAAGTTTGCCTGTACATTGAAGATATTAACAAAAAAAAAAAGTTAGGATATGGTTTTTAGGTGTCCCTGATTCCATTTCACCAATTTTTGGATTTTTTGTCTGTCTGTTTGTTTGTTTGTTTGAACGAGTATCACGCAAAAACTACTGAACCGATTTTGATGAAACTTTTTTTGTTTGATAGCTTATGATCTGACTTAAAATCTGGTATATAATTTGTGCGGACGAAGTCACGGGTTAACGCTCGTTAGATTATAATGTAATAAAAATTAGTTTACCATTTCAATGATAATCAGCGTGATGATGATGATGATGCTAAAAAATATACCTCTTCCAAAGCACGCCACAATATCAAACCTCTGCCTACCTCACATTTTATTTATAAAAAAAAACTTTACTATAAAATAATAGAACCGCTCACGTTTAAGTCTTTTGTATGGAACAATAGTTTCCATGGAGTCCGAACGTGTTAAAAATTTTGATTGACAGCTGCCACCTTAAATGGGAATCGTAATGATATCAGGATAGAGTCTACTTTCTAATATTATTGTCTACAGGTTAATTAATAGGTACATTGTAAAAGAAAGTCCTTGAAATGCATCCCGTGTGTACGGTTCGCAGCAAAAGTGAAATCCAGAAATAAAAAAATTACTTTAGATTTCATCACATTTTAAGCTTTGTTTTTTTAATCTGTGTGTCTGTGGCTTGTCAGATTACTGTTAAAAAAATAGTTTCAAATGATTAATTTAAGATTTGTATGAACAATCTTTAGGCTACATCTATTCTGACAAACCACAGACTTCTTAATATGCTAACACTTTTTTAAGGGGATGATCAGACCATCAACAATTTTCTCTATGGGACCAACATTGAAATCGCGGAAAAAAATTAGCTGTTCCATACAAAAAATGCAAACCTACTCGAGCCAAATGTATGAGACAGTTAATTTTTTTATGTTTGTCCCATAGAGAAAATTGTTCAGTTTGATGGTCTGATCATCCCATCATCAAGGAGGACCTATACAGGGTGTTAGGGTAAACAGTTGCATTACTTTAAGGGGTGATTGTACCCATGATACCGAACAACTTTCCTTAAGAAACATATAGGCAATTTGCAAAATAAATTTTTGGACTTTCCGTACTAAGTGCAATCAGCTTACCAAACGTTTGTATGAAAAGTCGAAATAAAATTGCGCATTTTCTGTAGGTTTCTTACGGAAAGTTGTTCAGTATCATGGGTACAATCACCCCTAAAAGTAATGCAACTGTTTACCCTAACATCCATGAATAAGGTCCTATATTAATTGAAGAAGGTCCTATATTAATTGAAGAAGGTCCTATAGAAATTGAAGAAGGTCATATATAAATTGGAGAAGGTCCTATATAAATTGTATAGCAGTGATTTAGGCGGATTTTTGCGCTGCGGCCCGACCCGATGCGACACGTTGTAATATGCGCTTACCTTAAAGGCTACAGCTCGTGGAAAAATTTAATAATTAAACAAGAAAGTAAAAGCTCGGAATACCGTTTCTTTTAAATTACTCCAATAAATTGTTCTTTATGATCATAACTCACTAGTCCAGTGCAAGATACTGAGATGCAGTATGATATACTGAACACGGAACTGGGTTAGTAACAGAGCAGGTTGTGTTTTTGAGGACCGGTTCTTATACTTTATTTTTTCGGTCTCTTGTTGAAAAGTTTAATAAAAAAATAAAAAAAAAGAACCAGTGCTGATTGGTTCTATTATTTTTAATTTAAAAAAAAATCGTATAAAATAAAACATAATTAAGAAGAATGCAGAAGTGGTTTATTGATTGATTTATAAACTGGACAAAACTGATGAACTTTTCATGATATTTTAAATAATAATCATGGACATTTTTCTATTATTTTCGTTGAAAAAAACATTCTTTAACCGACGAAAACAAAAAACGT
Organism: Agonopterix arenella; assembly: GCA_927399405.1. Lineage (NCBI taxonomy): Eukaryota > Metazoa > Arthropoda > Insecta > Lepidoptera > Depressariidae > Agonopterix > Agonopterix arenella. Next base: position 4,353,980 of record OV656716.1, on the reverse strand, counting down.
AGGAGGTTCTCAATTCGACGCGTATATATATTTTTTTTACGTATGATCACGCATAACTTTCTACAGAGTAGTCCGATTTTGATAATTCTTATTTTATTGGAAAGGGTATATTCCCGAGGTGGTTTCATTTCAATTCGGTAAAGATCTGATGACGCACTTCGGAGCTACACAATAGAACTCCTCAAAAGTTGACAGCAAATCATCGGCGATTGAAACGTTTGCTTCGTATCGATGAACCCTTTGTGTGTGCTGGATATCAGAATCCAAGTAATGTATTTTACCACTAAAAACTATGAAATAATTTTTTTTTACAAAAAATTAAAACCGACTGTAAAACTCAAAAAGTAAAAAATAATATTGCAGCCGATGAATTTTACGTTAGCATCTATAAGAATATAATTTATTTTCATTGGAGTCGGTGTCAGGCCTAGCCCAAAAATTACTGCAAGCTCTTCTCGAATCGTACAGGCTTGACAGCGACTTCGATAAAACAAATTGATATTCTTGTTAACGTAAAAATCGACTGCAATATTATTTTTTACTTTTTGAGTTTTGAAGTCGGTTTTAATTTTTTTTTTTAATTTTCTCGATAGTAAGGAGGACCAAAGTACAAATTTATTTAATGAAATTTAACCTAGAATTGCAAAATGTCTGTATCTGCAACATGCTTCGTCAAGAATATATATATTTAACCAGGAACCCAATCAGCAACACGCTTCGTCAAAAACTTAATGCTATACATTCTAAATCTGCAACATGCTTCGTCGTTTAATTTTCATCTACGTCATTTCTGCCTTTGCGTTATCTATCCTCGCGCCAAAAGAGTCAATTTCTTTTATGCCCACCAAACGGTAACGTTTATTGATGGTATTACACCTCAAATACAATAATTTAATTTATTATAATAATCGGACGATAGACTAGGTAAAAATGCAACCGAATTATGAAATCAATATAAAAAATTCACCGTTTTGACTTCTTTGCTAGATTCTTTTTTCCTGTTAAAACGGCACATGTAAAGCAATGCGTGTATAGGAACGTCTTAGATGTTCATACCAAGAACTTTGTATATATCTTAACTATTATAAAACTGTAGCAGAAAGTTTGTCTGTACATTGAAGATATTAAAATTCCATTTCACCAATTTTTGGATGTTTTGTCTGTCTGTTTGTTTGTGTGTTTGTTTGTTTGAACGAGTATCGCGCACAAACTACTGAACCGATTTTGATGAAACTTTTTTTGTTTGATAGCTAATGATCTGACTTAAAATCTGGTATATAATTTGTGCGGACAAAGTCGCGGGTTAACGCTCGTCTATATATATTTTCATACGAAAATAATAATAAAAAACCAACATATTTTACCAAGACAAGATGTGCGCCAACTGCGATTACGCGACACTCTGTTTAGATGTGGTATAGAGATTATGAGAAACAAATTGACATGAGTTCCATATTATGTGTGCGTTAGTTCATCATCATCATCATCAGCCTATAAACGTCTCACTGCAGGGCACAGGCCGTGTGTTACTTATGCAAATAAATTGTTTATTCTATCTATCTATCTAACTATACGCCAACTATTACGCTAAAATTTTTTGGTAGCCTTTTTTCCATACTAAGGGTGAGGCCAAACGAGCGTAATTTTGTGAGTTGTGAGTCGCGTATTTTGAGTCCGTTTGATATAAAATCCGGGAATGCATTGTCTATGGCCTCAGCCTTTATATGAAACGGACTTAATATACGCGACTCACAACTCACAAAATTACGCTCGTTTGGCTTCACCTTAAGGCGCGGTTAATATAGAAGAGACGTGGTGCGGGCGTGGCGCGGGCGTGGCGCGGCCGGGATGCGGCAATATAAACCTTATAGTACATAGCATAGCGTCGTTTGGAGAATTACGCCCGCGCCTACAGGCAATGTCGCCTAGTGGCGCAGGCGAGATTTACCTTTACGACAAAAACGACGCTGCTGTGCTACGTACTGTAAGGTTGATATTGCCGCACCCAGCCCGCGCCACGCCCGCGCCACGTCTCTTCTGTTTAAGGCGGTTGCAGAAGGGTCAATTTTATACAAAACTTTCACGCACAATACGCGTAGACAGTATTAATGTAAGTAACGTTGTATATATGGAAAAGTAGTTTAGAAAATCTAGTTGCCGCGTCACAAATAACATTTGCAATTTTTAAAATAATTACGAAGATATAAAGTTTTGAAATTATTCATAAAAAATTTAAAAGCTATATATCTTTGTAATTATATTATAAATTGCAAATGTTATTTGTTACGCGGCAACTAGATTTTCTAAACTATTTTTCCATATATAAAACATTACTTTTATTAATTCCGTCTACGCGTATTGTGCGTCAAACGTTTGTATGGACTGAAACCAACTTAAAGAGCACATAAGAGGAAAGATCTTTTTTCGTTTCAATAGGTGTGAAAAAATTAGGGGGTAATTAAGGCGGGGCATTATAGACCAACAGAATGGATGAAAGTTTAAGGGTTCCTTGTTTGAGACTACGGAACGATAAAAATTTGTAAAAAGTATGTACAAATTATAACAACGTAACCGAAGATACAAGCAGAAGCAAGTTAATTACAAAGTAGACATTTACGACTTTTCATCGTTCAGTAGAAGCTACTGAATCACCAGTTTAAGTATCCTATAGTGAACGAGAACCGGGTCAGTTGAGATCAGGTTATGTTTTGGTGGACCGGTCCAAACGGGGTTACTCTTGACTTGTCATAAGAATAATGAACGTCATTATGCAGATTTTTGTTGATAGTCCATTTTTAGTCCATCCGTAGATTATGTATACTGGTTGCAAAGAAAGCTGGACACCAAACCAATGTTTTAACAAATGTATAACTTTACAAACAGTATTAAGATACTGTACCTGTACCTGTTACCTTAGGGTAAGCAGAAACCTGGGTGTCAATTCACATCATGGATCCACCCGCTCCAGTTTTGAAATGTAAATATTTTTAACTAGAGTCCATATCCGCGATTTCATCACACATAATATATACCAGATTCTACGTAAAATCATAAGCTATCAAACAAAGAGAGTTTCATCAAAATCGGTTCAGTAGTTAGTTGTGTTATGCTCGAACAAAGAAACATCACATGGCAAGGGCGTTGATTTGGAATCAGAGACTAAAACCACATCGAAATCTATTTTTGTATATACGTGTTAATGAATTAACGCAAAACTAGAAAGTAGTTTGTTTAGAATCGAGAGCAGAATCGAAATATCATGGTTTCAACATAGGTAATTTTTTTCAGAATATTAAATAATTTTTTTGCACAGTTTAAAATTTACTGAACCCGATGTCAACCCACCGCACGGGCACACTCACCTTACTTACTACCAAAACAAGATTATTAAAATGTATCCATGAGTACGTTAGCGCGTCCATTCATTGCTGAAATGAGAACAAATCATTTTTGCCTCAAAACTTAAAATGCAAATAACTTAAAATTTTAAGTATCAAAATAATGAAATTATTGTTTCAATGTAATTATTTTGTTATAAATCAGTTGGGGTGTATGAGGTTTTGCGTTAATTCCTTAACACGTTGTATAAATTTATATAGTCCGTGTGGTGTCGGCTAAGAATAGCACGATCCCATTTCCTCCCGTGGGTGTCGTAAAAGGCGACTAAAGGATCTACTGAAGGATGGGCAGCAGCATCCTCTGAGTACACACATTGATTCGATCCAACTGCGATCGCCAACCCGCCTGCCAAGCGTGGCGATTATGGCAAATCCCCCCATTTTGGTGGAGGCTTATGTCCAGCAGTGGACGTTTAATGGCTGATATGATGATGATGATATATATATCTTGAATGACAGATGCACTTATGTTACAGTTTTATTATATTTTTAATTACCAGCTGACAAATTATCTAGTCACATTTAAAGTACCAGAACTTGTATTATGATGGCTAGACAAATATAATATTATCTAGAATACATGTATAAAGGTTGAAATTGATATCATTAGCATCCTTTCAAACTAAGAGTCTACCCATCAAACTGAACAACTTTAACTATAGGTGCAAACCGATCGAAGCAAAAAAATAATAATCAGCTGTTGCATACATTTGAGTCGAGTGGGGATTACAGTTTAGTATGGAACAGCTGATTTTTTTGCTTCGATCGGTTTGCACCTATAGTTAAAGTTGTTCAGTTTGATGGGTAGACTCTTAGTTTAAAAGGATGCTAATGATATCAATTTCACTCTGTAGATACAAACATCTATGACTCGCGTATAAATATTCATATTCATCATACAAATATTTGTCCCTTACGGGATTCGAACCCGTGACCGACTGAACTACCGGGCGTTATAAAAGTGTTTAGCCATGATTGTAAACATGCCGACAAACTGTTATGCAGTTTATCTGTGTAATATACTGTCTTGTGACAGTACTGTTGCCTTATTGCGGCATCTCCCGCAACACCTCTAGACGTGTGCTAAAGGAATGGGCCGTGGACCAAAGCCGCAAGCTCTGGTCGGATACACCAGGACTGAGGCATGCGAAAGAACATGTGACCGGCTTTTCAAACAGACATACCTCAGATGCCATCAATTCAAACCGCAACGACTTAAGGCTCTTAGTACGAGCCTTAACAGGACACTGCAAGTTAAACAAACACCTACACAGAATGGGGCTTGTAGACTCACCCACTTGCAGATTTTGCTGTGAAGCAGAGGAAACGCCCATACATCTCCTCTGCGAATGCGAAGTGCTCATTCACAGCAGGAGTCGCCATCTAGGTGGATACATAATAACACCTACTGACATCAGGGACCTCCCCTCCAAAAGCATAACACGGTTCATGAAGTCCGTGGGCCTAGGAAATGACCTTTAGGTCTAGGGTGACAGCTACAATAGATTTATCTAGGTCGCAGTAGCTATTTGGTCATCGACCAAGCCCTTATAACCAAATAATAATAATACTGTCTTGTAAGAAATAAATAATTAAATTTATGTCCTGTCTTTTATGTTATTTTTCTTTTTGAAGTAGCAAATAAAACTTGCGAACATTGTTGTCTTTTAAAGATACTACAATGACAACACAAAAGTGAAATTACGTGTTGAAAATCGAAATGATGATCAACTAAACACTTATTTCACACTTTTACAGTGAAAGTTTGTAATGGATTAATATGACATTTCTTTTTGTGTCCGAATTCAATTTGTCACTTTAAACGGCTGTGAAAAGACGATTACACAATAGCAGACAATGCACGCAAAGCTGTTTCTCCAAAATTAATAAATTCTGCACCACTTTTAATACATTACATGATTAAGGCCGGATTTGACCAAACTTTGATTTATAGAAGAGTGACTATACAAGGAACAATTTTACTCTTGTTATTTACTCCGATAACTCTGTCTAGGTCTTCCTCTGCCTCTCTTCCCCTCTATCTTCCCTTCCAGTATGATTTTAAAGAAATTGTCGTTTCGTATCAAGTGTCCGATCATTTTTCCCCTCCGGTTTTCGAATGCTTTTAAAATGTTCCTCTTTTCTTTAACCATTCTTAGCACCTCTTCATTTGTTATGCGTTCCGTCCAACTTATCCCCTCCATTCGCCTCCAACACCACATCTTAAAAGCTTCCAGCCTATCTCGATCTCGTTTAGTCAACGTCCACGTCTCGCTACCGTACAATGCAATGCTCCAGATGTACACTTTAATTAGGCGTTTTCGGATTTTGCTCGACATTTTTGCTTTCAGAAGGTGTTTTTTGTCGTTTAACACTTTCAGCGGAGCAGACTATCACTGTGTTTGTTTGTTTAGTTAAGTACATAGGTGTGAGTACTCGGTATAAAATTCCAGTAAAAATGTATGTAGTGCGGCACTAGAGATTTGGGAAATTAAAGGGATACGGCGCAGTGACGTAGCTAATAGAATTTAGTATGGGCCGCGAGCGTAATAGTACGTTCTGCATATAAATGAAAATTTTTCGCCGACGTGATAGTACGTTGCGCCAAATAATATTTTCAAAAAATGACGTAAAGATACGTTGCTCCGATGAAAGTGTTAAAGCTCTTTTTGCCATAGCAATCCTTGCAACGATGTCAGGGGTGCATCTGGAGTCATTTGTCAGTTATCTGGCCCAAGTGAAGAAAAAGGTTGATGTCGTATCGTATCAAGAACTCAAGAGACTAGCGGAAAGGAGACAGGATTGGCGAAAACTCCACCGACAAGAGCATAGCTTTTAAATAAGATTATGATGATTTACTCCGAAATAACTTCATTTATGATCTACAACACTAAACCCCTACTAAAAGTACGAATGTATAATTCACCTAAAGAAAGAGTTCGTTGTATCCGTACTTATTGCAGTATTCAGTTTTAATTTGTTTGACTCAGACGTATGGGTCTCCATAGTGAAAGTTGTTCAGTTTGATGGTCTGAGTTCACCGTTTCAGTTTGCAGAGGGCTGTCCCTTACTATTTATTTTCTTAATTTTTTGTAATATCGTGATCCAACCTCCGTAAATTTCTGAAATAGCGTCATTTTTTCCAAAAAATCGTCTAACCTGACACCATTCAAATGAGTCATAATAATCATATACATTCACACATTCCATACATTTTAATGCAGAATTCCTCAGTCTGTCCGTCTGACCGGTCCATACTGTTTTATGACCCAAATAACGTATTCACAGGATGTTACAAATCGATAGCATCGTTACTATAGTGACATAGTGACTCAGATTTTAAATACAGGGCGTTTTTTCTTGCGGAGTTTTATGCAAAAATCATTTTGAGTGACCAATAGGGATGATGAAAAAATTTTTTATTATTTAAAAACTCTTTGATATCTTAAATATCTTCAATAAAGTGAAATTTTTTTTTAATATCTTTAAAAATTACTGAAATATAAGTGTTCAAAATTTACGATTAGAGCGAGAGGCATATAATTGAGTATTGTCATGCAAATCATGACGACTTGTCATACAAACACCTGTTTTGCATGAAAGAGATAGAAGATGATAAAAAACATTTTTCAATAGCTTATAACCTTTTTTGTTTTCTATTAAATTGTAATTTCGTTTGAACTTTTTGCTATTCTTCTTCTTATCGTGTGGGCAAAGCCCTGGTGTCCGAGTTTTTTCAGACCGCCTTACGGCCTCTGACGTGGTTTTTATGTAACGACTACTACCACCAGAGATAGTAGCCGAGACCAACGGCTTAAAGTGCCATCCGAAGCACGGAATCATTTTTCTTTTCAGACAATCAGGTGATTCAGCCTGCAATGTCCTAACCAACTGGGGAATAACGCACAAAGTGACATTATCACTAGGTGTCCCCCGTGGGGATCGAACCCACGACCTCCGTGTCGAGATGAGTTGCAGTTGTTTAATTAGATGGTCTGATGCTTTAATAGGTGCTAAAATGAGGGAATAATTGAGTTGAGGCATACTTACATTCAGACAGACAGAATGAATGCAAGTATGATATGACCAGAGTATGACAAAATACGACCAGGGCTTGGAACCGGTACCTAAAGTACAGGTTCCGTACCTGTATTTAGCGGTCCTTGACATTTCGGTATGTATCGGTATCATACCAAGACCAAACGTACAGGGTCCCAAAAATACTAAAAAAAATCTAACCTGGGGAATAACGCACAAAGTTACGTATCACTAGGTGTCCCCCGTGGGAATCGAACCAACGACCTCCGTGTCGAGAGCCAATACTCTTAACCATTAGACCCCGGAGGCAGGCTATTCAATTTAGCCTATTTCTGTAAATCGTCGCAATATAATTATGGATTTCCATGATCAGTCATTTTAAATTAAATTAAATTAAATTAAATATCGTTTATTTGTCTTTTACATTTGTACACAAACAGAAGTAGGTATTGGTAATTGTAATTGGTATTTTCCCTATTTTGGAACATAATATATATATATATATATTCAGTGTTTAAATTTTAGACGCATTTGGTTTCGTTGAAGACGTGACAATAAACTACTTGAATTACTATAAAGACTGTCTTTGAAATGGGTACAACATATAAATCAGGTATATTAAAGCTTTCACCTTTTATAACGGGATGAAACGACCTTCAAGCTTCCCAGAAACCTCTTTATGGGTTCTCAGTAATATGATATAGGATAGTAACTCATCGACTTGTCAAGTGATATGAGTCTTTTACAATTTTGCTAACGAAAAAGCGTGTGAAATAGCCCGTACGTCATCCATAATAATATACAGGATGAACAAAATAATAAATAATAATAAATATCTTGGACATTGTCACACAAATTATCTAGTCACATTTAAAGTACCTGGACTTGTATTATGATGACTAGACAACGATACAGAATACATATATAGATACAAACATCCATGACTCGGGTACAAATATTCATATTCATCATATAAATATTTGTCCCTTGCGGGATTCGAACCCGCGACCCTCGGCACAGCAGGCAGGTTCACTACAGACTGTGCTACCGGGCCGTCGAAAAAGGATTATAGTAACCATTAAAAGAGTAGTTGGTTGATTGGTTGGTTGAGGTGGTGGGTGGGTGGATGGTGGTGGAGTGGGGTGGTACCACAGACAGTAAATGACAACACAATAATGTTCAATAGTTAGGTACACATGGCATACTTTGGTGGATGCAACGTCCGCTCGGTACAAGGAGTAGATTAGTAATGATGGCGGGTATTGCCCTCACCACTACAATGCATATACAGAGTGTAAGTGACAGCCTAGGTAATATTGAAATGATGATGATTGATTTTTTTTTTTTTTATATATTGCCTTGATATTTTTATTTTATTTTTGTTTATTTTTAATATTTTTTTTATTGTATTATATTTATAATTAATTGTAGCTATACACCACACAGACCATCAAAATAATAAACAACTAGCCAATTTCGCAATGCGAGAAATAGATCAGCTGTTCTATACAAACTGCGATCGATACCACAACATTTTGTAACTACCTGTATACAGAGTGTAATCTTGAATAAGAAACGTAATAGTTACTCGGGTCTAATGTATGATATTGCAGATTTTTCTTAATGATATCGAAATTTTATTAAGTTCTTCCGCATAGCAAGATACTATTAAAATGAATATACTTATATTCATAGCAAGATATACTATACTTATATTAATTTTAATAGTATCTTGCAATGCGGAAGAACTTAGAAACTAATAAATATCAAGTCTGAGGGGGGGGGGGGGGAGGGCAAAAATACCTTGGGGATAACTGTACTATGGAGCGGAGAAAAGAAGTCAATTTATTGTAGGCGCACAAACGGTTACGTTTATTAAAATAAATAACGCTCACAGGCACATACATTGTAATAATCCCAAGCAAGCACTAATAGGCTGTTTATTATAGAAACCATACAACAACGGCACAAACATATGAACATCCATGACCGAACCGAGATTCGAACCCAGTTTATTGATGGTATTACACTCTAAAACATAATTTAATTTACTATAGCAATCGGACGAAACATTAGGTAAAAATGCAAACGGAATTATGAAATAAATATAAAAAATGAACCGTTTTCACTTTTTTCCTATTAAAACGGCACATATAAAGCAATGCGTGTATAGAAACAACTTAGATGTTACCACGAAAATAAAAATAAAAAACTAACAATTATCTTAACAAGACAAGATGTGCGCCATTTGCGATTACACGACACTCCGTTTAGATGAGGTACTGCTAATATTACCACTATAATCTAGAGATTATGAGAAACAAATCGACATGAGTTCCATAACAATACGCTAACATTCCTATACACGCATTGCTTTATATGTGCCGTTTTAATAGGGAAAAAGAATCTTAGCAAGTCAAAACGGTCCATTTTTTATATTTATTTGATAATTTCGATTGCATTTTTACCTAATCTTTCGTCCGATTAATAAAGTAAATAAAATTATGTTTTTAGAGTGTAATACCATCAATAAACGTAACCGTTTGTAGGCCTACAATAAATTGACTCCTTTTCTCCGCCGTACGAATCAGTTATAGATAGAGCTCTTGCCGCTTATAGTACAGTTCTCCCCATATTATGGGTATTTTTGCCCCCCAGGCTTGCTTTTTAGTATTTTTTTTTCTTTTTATCGGGCATAGGCCTACCACAAATTCCCACAACTGTAACTCCTGTAAGCCAGGATCAACAGCGGCGACCATTCACAACACTGGACAATGAAGTCCAGCGAGCCCGGGGGATGACTCTAATATGTCTTGAAACCCGCAATGAATTAATCAAAGAAGATAGGAGGAGTAGGAAAACGAAATATCCGAATTGCTTTTTAGTATCTAAGTTCTTCCGCATAGCAAGACACTATTCAAATGAATATAAGTATGACGACCGTCTGAGTGGTTTAGTTATCAGTTTTTAACTGATTACTATGTTCAAGATTTATGACAGGATGGTAGCTGTTAAATGGAACTATTTAACCTTTGTTCAACAAATCAATTTGTTATTATGATTTTAAATGCGTCATAAAACTGTTATAAAAACTAGAAGTGTTTTCTTTAAAACCAATAACCATCTACCTAGCTAGACTGCTAAAGCCACAAGGTAAATTGAGTCCAAATTGAGGGTTGAAAATGTATTGATTTTGACATACAGGGTCAAATTGATATCATTAGCATCCTTTTAAACTAAGAGTCTACCCGTCAAACTAAACAACTTTAACTATGGGAGCAAACCGATCGGAGCAAATAAATAATCTGATGTTCCATACTAAACTGCAATCTCGACGCGCGAGTTCGCGACTCAAAAATGTATGCAACAGCTGATTTTTTTTTTGCTCCGATCGGTTTGCTCCCATAGTAAAAGTTGTTCAGTTCGATGGGTAGACTCTTAATGATATCAATTTCACTCTGCATATGGAACTTCGGACAAAGTTTTTATGTATTTTGGTTTGAGTTTGAGCAAGCGAGCGAGCAAGGTACACACGGCGACACTATACAAAGTAGTAGGTAGAGTAACGTGTATAGCTTGATATGTCGCCGTGTGTACTTAACCTATGTCTTAAAACGTTTTTCGAGTGAAGCTTTCACTGTACATTACATTGGTAGCAATCCAATAATTCCTTATAGAATCGTAAACCACAATTTTGATTTGTTTCATTTCGTTCCGATGTTTTACTACACTATCTTGTTAAATTTCACTTTCTTTATGATTCAAGTTTCTCCAACAGTTTCTATACCTAATATGGGTTTCCGTGAATAATTTAAATTACATTTGAAATGCTTCTTTTCCCTATGGGTTCTAAATGGGTTTTAAACAGTAAATTATTTTTAGTTATGACGTTACGATTTTTCTATTCAAAATATTAAATATCTACTCAAAATAACGATATTAACCAGGGATTATTATTGTTATAAGAAAAACGTATTTGAAGAATCCGTCCCATAGAACAAAATCACCATTTTGTAAATTTTTTCACCAATACACAATTATAAATTGAGAATTATTGTGAATTTGTGTTTTTCATGTCTATTATCTTCTAAATGACCATACATAGTTACAATAAATGCAGTCTACTCCATAGAAAAGATGTAGATTTCCAGGACTAAATGTTAGCACAGTTTTTTCTTCTATATGGATTGCAAAATTTAATTGGTAACCAAATTGTTTTCAGTGCGTTTTTAGGTTATTTTTTAAGATAATCCTATGAGGAGTTTTTTGACAGCTAGTCAAACGTAGTTCAACATAACGGCGGTAGATGGCGTTCACCAGAGAGGGGTCTGAAGACGAAAATTTTAGGCTAAGAAAAAAAGAAAATGCATCTTACTGAGTCAGACGCATCCTTTGACGAAATATATGTTCATATTTTGCTGTTTACTTAAAAACACAAATTCTTACTATTTTATTTGCATTTTACTATCTGCAAGGTCGCTCAACCCTGTCTAGTCAACGCCATCTATCGAGCCATTAGGAACTACTTTGTTTTTTTAATGGCTTTCGGAAAATCCCTCATTGGAACGAAATGTTAATGCAACAGCGTTGAACTGCAAGAACTTGACTTATGTTTTACATGCACGCCACTGTTAAAAGCACAGTTAGCCGATTTACACTGCAATCGTAAATATGTCAGAGTACGCTGAAAATTGTTGCCAATTATCTTTCTTTTTTAAACATAACTCAATGTATTCCCTGCTAACTTATTCCGTAATGGAGCTGGAAATAATTTATGTAGCAATGACCTTTAAGGTGGTTGCAGAGGGGTAAATTTTATACAAAACTTTGACGCACAATACGCGTAGACGGTATTAATATAAGTAACTTTGTATATATGGAAAAATAGTTTGGAAAATCTAGATGCCGCGTCACAAATAACATTTGCAATTTATAAAATAATTACGAAGATATAAAGCTTTGAAATTTTTCATACAAAATTTTAAAAGCTTTATATATTCGTAATTATATTATAAAATGCAAATGTTATTTGTGACGCGGCAACTAGATTCTCTAAACTATTTTTCCTTATATAAAATATTAGTTTTATTAATTCCGTCTACGCGTATTGTGCGTCAAACGTTTGTATGGACTGAAACCACCTTAAAGGACTGTGAAGTTGGAAATCTCCATAGGTACAAAAAGTTAAAACGGATCAGGTCGGTTACGTCCTTTTCCCTGAACGTCCATCGCCCGAATTCCTTGTACGACCATTTCCCCGAACGGCAATTTCCTGTTAAAACGTTTAAGAGAATATAAGTACAGGGTCCAACTTAATATGCTGACGGTTTTTTAACAGGACGATCAGATCATCAAACTGAACAACTTTTTTTATAGGAGCAAACCTAAAATAGCAGAAAAATTCTGCAGTTCCATATTAAACTGCATTTCCTGCTCGACTTAAATGTTTGAAACAACAGTTTTCTTTTTCCGATTTCAGGTTTGTTTCTACAGGTTGTCAGGAAAATTATCATTAACCTTTAAACCACATACTCAAACCCATCAAACTGAACAACTTTTACTATGGGAGCAAACTTATCAGAACGAAAAAAAACAGCTGTTCCATACTAAACTGCAACTACCTACTTGACTCAAACGTATGGAGCAGCTGATTTTTTTTTGTCCTATCAGGTTTGCTCCCATAGTAAACGTTGTTCAGTTTGATGGGTAGAGTGTGTGGTTTAAAGGTTAATGATACTTTTCCTCACAACCTGTATAGTAAAAGTTGTTCAGTTTGATGGTCTGAACTACCCCTGATTTGGAAAGTGTTTACAAAACTATAACAGAACAGCTGATTGAATAAAGTCTGAACTCAAAAATTACTCAATACTTTTATAAAACTGTAAATTTAATTAAAAAAAAGAAGTTTGATTGTTTGATCGAGCCTCACGCGAAAACTGCTAAACCGATATTGATGAAACTTTTTTGTTTGATAGCTTATGATCTGACTTAAAATCTGATATATAATTTGTGCGGACGAAGTCGCGGGTTAACGCTAGTGTATAATAAATGCCGAAGCAAACAAATAATTTCTAAGCAAAAACTGCCACAAATTCCTTTCACCGACAACCCTATTAAGCATAATTTTATCAAACACAATTGCCAATACAAAACCAACAAACCTAACCACGCCACTTGTCTGTTAGTTGTGACCGCAAGCACCTGCGCTTGCGCCGCCGCCGCGCCGGTGCGCTGGCGCAAGCGAGGTGACCTCTTTTCTATTCCAACACCATTCTCACTTTCTTTTGACCTCCAGTTACTTTCTACAGTGTATTGAACCTTGTTTTGTGGGTTTGTTTAATTGTTCACTTTTGATTTTGACTTTGTTTGATTTAAATTTTTAGGGTTCCGAAGTCAACAAGGAACCATTATAGTTTCGCCAAGTCCGTATGTCCGTCTGAGCTAAGCTGCGGACAGCTTAGCTCAAAGACGCTTAGTACTAGAAAGCTGTAATTTGGATTGGGCATACACATTCATCACGCCCACAAAGTGGTAAAATAAAATCATAAAAAAAATTTTTTTTTAGGGTACCTCCCCTACTCGCGAATTGGGAATGGATTTTTTTTTCTCGTCTACCCCATGGTGTGAGGATTAATATATTTGTATAGGTGGTTTAAAAATATAATGGGTGTGGAAAAACCACTTTTCGATTTAAGGATCCGTAAGCGAAATATTAAGCTTAAAAATGAAAATTTTTGTTAATGTCAAGTCACCCCAAGTTATGTAGAGACAGTATGGCGTTAACCAGAGAGGGGTCCGAAGACGAAAATTTTAGGCTAAAAAGTGAACAAAAATGCATGTCACTGTGTAAGACGCATCCGTTGACGAAATATATTTTCATATTTTGCTGTTTACTCAAAAACACAAATTCTAACTATTTTATTTGTATTTTATTATCTGCAAGGTCGCCGACCCCTGTCTCGTCAGTGGCATCTATCGAGCCATTAGGAACTACTTTTTATTTTTTAATGGCTTTCGGAAAATCCCTCATTAATTTTCATTGAAAATTATTTTGCCTATTCTTGTATTTTTGCCGATTTTTTGCTAGAGTTAAAAGTAATATAAATATAGGGTCATCATCATCATCAGCCCATCATCGTCCACTGCTGAACATAGGCCTCTCCCAAGGCGCGCCACAAAACTCTGTCGTCGGCCTTCCTCATCCAGTCGCTCCCCGCTACTTTTTTTAGGTCGTCTGTCCAGCGGGCAGCAGGACGTCCCACACTACGTCTACCAGTTCGCGGTCTCCACTCCAGAACCCTGACACCCCACCGGTTGTCAGTTCTTTGGCAGATATGACCAGCCCATTGCCACTTCAGCTTGCTAATTAAATAAATATAGGGTGTTCCTTAAAATGCTGGCGATTTTTGAAGGTGTTAATCAGATTAAACTATGGAACTGAACAACTTTCAATATGGGACCAACATCGAAATCACGAAAAAAAGCAGCCGTTCCGTACAAATAGCAAGCCTATTCGACCCAAAAGTATGTGACATAATTTTTCTTCGCGATTTCGATGTTGGTCCTGGTCCTGAAAGGCCTGGGTCTCATAGAGAAGGTTGTTTAATTCATTCTTTCTTTCTTATCGTGTGACGTCTTACGTCCTCTGACGTGGTTCTTATGTAACGACTACTACCGCCAGAGATAGTAGCCGGGACCAACGGCTTAACGTGCCATCCGAAGCACGGAGTCATTTTTCTTTTCAGACAATCAGGTCATGCAGCCTGCAATGTCCTAACCAACTGGGATAAAACGCACAAAGTGACATATCACTAGGTGTCCCCCGTGGGAATCAAACCCACGACCTCCGTGTCGAGAGTCAATGCTCTTAACCATTAGACCACGGAGGCAGTTGTTTCTTTAGATGGTCTAATGCTTTAATATGTGCTAAAATGAGGGAATAATTGAGTTGAGGCATACTTACATTCAGACAGACAGAATGAATGCAAGTATAAGGGTATGATATGACCAGAGTATGACACCATACGACCAGGACTTGGAACCGGTACCTAAAGTACAGGTTCCGTACCTGTACTTAGCGGTCCTTGACATTTCGGTATGTACCGGTATCATACCAAGACCAAACGTACAGGGTCCCAAAAATATCGGTATTTCAAGCCCTGCATACGAACCAGAATTTTAATTGAATTGTACATACACATACATACATAAACCCACGACCTTAATCTCTTTGGGGCTGGTCAGAAATATTGCTACAGCCTTGCCTTGCTTTTGGTTATTAAATTGTAAATGGTTCAATTTACACTAGATCAAGATAAAAACCTTCCCATGCCTCCGTTGTTTACAATGCGTCCAATTATAACTATTACACGTTTGTGACAAACAGACCGACGGATGGAGGTCGCCATGTGTTTACTTTTAGTGAACAGTGAAAGTCGAGGAAAGAGAAATTGTTTGTAATTCCTTCGAAATTGAGAGGTTATTTTAATGACTCTGTTAACCGAAACGTTGACGATTTTCTTCAAAGTCTTTTACATTCATTCATTTCTGTGATAGCTTGCTAGCAGATGATTCTATCATCACCACACAGCCACTGCAAGGTACAGGCCTACCCTCAGGGAAGGTGTATGGGCGTTAGTCCACCACGAGTGCCCAATGCGGATTGGTAGGCTTCACATAGTTATTGGAATTTCTTCTACAGCGTATGCAGGTTTCCTCACGATGTTTTCCTTCATCGTTTAGGAGCAGTCGGTATTATATTTTTGGTCATTTGTGTGTAAGCAGAAACTTACTATCTCGCTGCGTATGTAGGGGTATACTGGCTACCTTTATGAAGCTGTTTTTTCTGTTAGGATATCTTTTTAACCGACTTCAAAAAAGGAGAAGGTTTCTCAATTCGACCGTATATATATATTTTTTTTTTATGTGTGTTCGCGGATAACTTCGTCGTTTATGAACCGATTTTGATGATTCTTTTTTTGTTGGAAAGAAGATATTCCAAGTGCAGTACCATGATAAGGAAACCAGGATCTGATGATGGCATCCCAGAGAAAGCCTTAGAGGAGCCTTTGAAAATCGTAGTGCCGGCTAGTGCGTTTGTTACTTTAAAGCACTACTATTTAATTGAACTAATGGATTCACCACAGAAAATTGTGAAATAAACAAAATTTTAACAAAAAATTAAAACAGCCTTTAAAAAAACTAAAAAGTTAAAGAATAATATTGCAGCCGATGACTTTTTCGTCCGCATCATAATAACATTCATTTGTTTTATAGAAGTCGGTGTCAAGCCAAGCCAAAAAAATAATGCAAGTCTGTCCTCCCTGTCGCGAATCGTACCGGCTTGACAGCGACTTCGATAAAACAAATTAATGTTCTTATGATGCGAACGAAAAAGTCATCGGCTGCAATATTATTATTTAACTTTTTATTTTTTTTTAAAGGCGGTTTTAATTTTATGTTAAATTTTTTCTATGCTCTTGTACATTTATTCTGCTTTCTGTATTTTGCATTTGTAAGAATGATTATAAAGAAAACTAATAAATACAATGTAGAGAGTCCGCACCTCCCATGGCTACTCAATCACTAAACGGTTCCAGATCTCACCGCTACCAGCTCAAATTCAATGGTTTCATTGTCTATGCCTCTTTCACATAAAATTACCCATGACTATCATCTTGCGTTCAACAAAATACATCTCAAAATACCATGTTTTACGCGACTTCGTATGGAAAAGAATAATGCGTAATTTTCTTCTTTTTTCGCAAGTTGTGTGAATGGTGTTTGTGTTACGCATTCTCTATTTATCAGTTTATGGGTGAAAATAATAAAAAAGTGTAATTTTTCTCAGTACACCGTTGTTCAATTAAGTATAAGTAGTTGTTTGTGGTTAACTTGATGAGAATATGGTGTAGGAAGTAAGTAGTGTTTACTTTTTACTGTATTGTTTTTTTCTCTTCAGGTGTTGTGTGGAACACCGGTATTAAATATCGTTCATACTTATTTCGGAAACAGTAAAGTGTACATAGTCCAGTCATTTTACGGTTTGAGCCGGGAGTAATTAATAATTGATATATTTTTTCGGTATAATATTGAAGAACCAATTTGAGCCTAGAAATGTACCAAAATAAAAAAAACACCTTAGCAACAGTTCCAATTTAAAAATTTAGCTATTATCTCGTGGTGGATGGTAAATTTTCATCACCGTCTCACCGTCTCACCGTCTCGTGAAAACAATAACATCATAGACGTTTTTCTAAACTCCCTCGAATCAACGATATTAACTCTTAATACGTTCCAAAATGTGGCCATCATTGGGGATATAAATATAGATATTATGACAAACAGTGTGGACAAACATCAGTGTAGTTATCTGAATCTCATCTCAGAGTTGGGGCTTCTTCCAGCACATACTTTAATAACACATGGCCAGACCTGCCTGGACCATGTTATGCTTAAAGCTAAGGGAAATGCGAATGTTTTTGTTCTAATGTCAACTGTTAGTGATCACTACGCTGTTCTCCTCAATTTGGAACATCCCTTACCTACTTCTAAAAATCGGCCTATGGTCAAAAAAATAGATTGGGACGAGGCATTAAACTGTCTTAAAAATGTAGATTTTTCACCGATGCTCCAATACGAGGACGTGGACAGTGCTGCTGAGTTTATTGTCGATTCACTCTCAAATGCAGTCCAGCAAAATACTAGATCGATACCCGTCCCTAGTCGTTCTAGAATCCTGAAACCTTGGGTCACCCCTGGCATGTTACGTTGCATAAAAAATAGGGACAGTCTCCATCGTAAAGTTTTAAAATCGCCCAATAACGATGTGTTAAAGACTACTTATAAGAGATACAGGAATTATTGCAATAAGATTTTATCTAAATTAAAGAAAGAATATGAACGCGCTAAAATTGAAGATGCAAAAAATGATTCTAAGAAGACCTGGAAAGCTATAAAAGAAATCACCAGCACCGTCAAACATAAATCTATCCCTAAAGAATTATTAAGCATTGAGAGCAGTCCAGATATATCAATTGAAGTGGTAAACAACTTTTTTGCCAATATAGGACGTAACTTAGCTGAAAAGATAGGGAATCCTAATTTGACTGATCAATTAAAGCACATACCCCGTAAGTTAAAATCTATGGTACTACTTAACACGGATGAAGCAGAAGTGGAAACCTTAATAAATAATCTGAAGAGTAGCAGTGCAGTGGGATGGGACAACATCCCTACTCACCTTCTCAAAATTGCGAAACACATAGTTGTCCATCCCATCACTAAACTTTGTAATCTGGCTATGGAACAAGGAAGATTTCCAAACATTTTTAAACGGGCCATTATTCATCCAATCCACAAGGGGGGTACGAAGTGCAGTGTCAACAACTATAGACCGATTTCGGTTCTCTCAGTTCTGTCAAAAATCTTAGAGAAGATACTTAATAAAAGGCTCTTAAACTTCCTTAATACTAATAATCTGCTATCTAACTCACAATTTGGTTTTAGGGCTGGGATATCGACGATAGACGCAGTAACAGATCTAACTGACTATATTACGGAAAACCTAGACAGCAAACGTAAATGCATTGCCATATTTCTGGACCTCGCTAAAGCTTTTGACACTGTCTCCGTACCCACCCTTGTTGCAAAAATGGAAAAAATAGATGTTAGAGGAACCCCGTTAAGTCTTTTCCGGGATTACCTGTCAAATCGAGTCCAACAGGTAAAAATTGGTGATTTTCTAAGTTGCGACGCTCCCATCACTTTTGGCGTCCCTCAAGGCAGTGTCATCGGTCCTACGCTTTTTCTGATCTATATTAATGATCTGTGCGACATTTCGCTTCGCAAAGGTCGCCTTTTTACTTACGCAGATGACACTGCTCTTGTATTCCAGGGAGATAGCTGGATCGATGTATACAAAAATGCTGAGGAAGGATTCCAGAAGGGGCCGACTGGTTAAGAAACAATCTCCTAACTCTAAACCTTACTAAGACTAAATATGTCCCATTCTCTATCCAAAATCGGTACCAACCGCCCACATCGCTGAGTATTAAAGCTCACTATTGTAACGTAGTGGCTCCTTTTGTAAACACCTGCTCCTGCACCCCACTTGATCGAACAGATTGCATCAAGTACCTTGGCGTTCTTCTCGACAAGAACTTGTGCTGGAAACCACATATCGAGGCGCTTACGGCCCGGTGTAGAAAGCTAGGTTGGATTTTTAAAAAACTCAGGCACGTTGCTGACCCTTCTCTACTCAAATCCATATACCTATCGTTATGCCAGTCCATCTTGGCATATTGTATCTCGGCCTGGGGGGGTGCACATAAAACTCACCTCATAAAGTTAGAAAGAGCTCAGAGATCAGTGCTGAAGATAATGACCTTCAAACGTTTCCGCTTCCCGACAAAAGTCCTTTATTCATCCTGCCAGGTTCTTTCCGTTCGTCAACTCTTTACACTTATCACTGTAATCAGACACCACACCTCACTTATTTTTGACCACTATCATTATTCAAACACCCGGAAATCTCACAACATCTGTAAACAGCCTCAGTTTCGTACAACCTTTGCATTCCATCAACACTGTCACCTTGCACCATACTTATATAATAAAGTAAACCGAATACTTGACATCTATCCTAAAAATATGATTGCTTGCAAAAAAAAAGTACATAATTTTCTATTAAAATTGGATTATACTCAGACTGAAAACTTGATGCTCACAAATTTTTGATGTAAAGCAGTACACAGTAACGTAAATCTAAATCTCTAACCTGTATTGTAAAATTGAAAGTATTTTTCTCTATATTTTGTTTCTTTCTCCTCTTGTCTCTCGATTAGTACAGTAATGCAACTACTCATAAATTATTTTTATAGAATTCCTTTGGTACCCCTGCCTGGAGGAGGGCGCTTGTATCAGTACTTCAGACTCTGTCTGCATAGATACCAGCGCGCCAACCATACACTATATAAAAAGCTAAAAATGTCTGTACCTAAATATGCCTAATGTTATTATGAACCTAATAAATTATTTGTATTTGTATAATTTTTTTTGCAACTATTTAAGGCTTTAGCATTAGGTATACATACTCCAAACATGGTGTAAATATTTTTAGCTACTTGGAAGGTTTTGAAAAATACATTCGTACTTTCTAATAAATACCGCATTTTTTAAATTTCAATGCCTATTTTATTGCTCAAAAATAATGTATATTGTTAAATCTAATTCAAATGAGTGCATTGGTATTAATGTTATTAATTTAAAAGCCTTCTGAGACACACAATTTTGATTTCTATGTTGTGTAGCGATTTTTCTTTAAATATATATGTATAAGCTTGTATGAAACATAATATTAAAATAATTATTATACCTACTAGCCCAGTCATTTTACGGTTTGAGCCGGGACTAATTAATAATTGATACTTTTTTTTTGTTATAGTATTTATGAGCCAATTTGAGCTTAGAAATGTACCAAAATTAAAAAAAAATCACCTCAGCAACCGTTTCAAATAT
This sequence comes from Agonopterix arenella, assembly GCA_927399405.1. Lineage (NCBI taxonomy): Eukaryota > Metazoa > Arthropoda > Insecta > Lepidoptera > Depressariidae > Agonopterix > Agonopterix arenella. Next base: position 4,333,026 of record OV656716.1, on the reverse strand, counting down.
AAAATTTGGCTATTATCTCGTTATAATAAAACCTGTAATGGTAATTTTTTTTACACATATTAAAGACATACTACAAACATGGTGTAAATATTTTTGTCTACTTAGAAGGTTTTGAAAAATACATTCGTATTTTCTAATAAAAACAGTTTTTTTAAATGCATATTTTATTTCTCAAAAATAATTTATATTGTTAAATCTAATTCAAATGAGTGCATTGGTATTAATGTTATTAATTTAAAAGCCTTCTGAGACACACAATTTTGATTTCTATGTTGCGTAGCGATTTTTTTTAAATATATTTTAAGATAGTATTTTTGTCACTAAATGATACCGGTTACAGTTTAAAAGTCCAATTAATAATTACTCCCTACCCCGCCTAACAAAACTCCGTAAAATGACTAGGCTATACAAGATTACGGTCGAAAGTGAATCTATTTTCCACTACTACTACGGGTAGTAGGAACTAGTATTTATTCTGTGCTACTAATACTGTTAAAATAAAACTGTTAAATAGGAACTCAATCGGGTTCTGTCATTGTCGTAGGAAACGCCCAGTCAGGCAGTATTTACATGGCTGAGCTGAGCTTTATCATCATAGGCCTTTACATTTGATGTAGTTTTTTTTTTCGGTGTTGGCTATTACAGCTCTGCTCAGGGAGCAACTACTGCTTTTAACTGCGGACCATTGGAGGGGCCACGAAGGATCTACCGAGCCAAATGAATTAGACTAAGAGATAAATGTACTTTTTGCAACCATCAGCTGCAAGGCTGATTCAGTGTTTATGGGGTGTAGAACATCTCTTTGATGGGGATGGACCAGGTCTGCCTGCATAACTCCAGTCGGTTTAGAAATTGTTGATGTTTAAAGGTCAGTAAAAATTTTAGAATCAGCTGCAAGGCTGATCGTATGATATTATTGTAGTATGCACTGTAGCTATGTGATAAGTACAAAAACTGTCATGGTTCATCAGTCGGTTTAGGGTCCGACCTTTGAACGGTTGTATCTCCTAAACCGACTGGCAGTTCATGTCAGTTTTTGTACTGTTCACATAGTTACAGCGCATACTACAATAATATCATACGATCAGCCATGCAGCTGATCGTTAATTTTTTACTGAACTTTAAACGTCTGTTACTCCTTAACCGACTGAAGTTATGCAGGCAGACCTAGTCCATCCCCATCACAGAGATGCTCTTCTCCACATAAACACTGAATCAGCCTTGCTGCTGATGGTTGCAAAAAGTACACTTATCTCTTATTATAAATGAACGTAATCAACCGACCTAGGGGCACCCAGAGGGGTACGGACCTCGGCATAGAACGTTGCTGGGGCTACGCGGTGAATTACGTAGCGGGGATCGGTGAGATGTAATGCAGATGATTTAACACGTTCGTGGGCAGTGAACTAGACACAATAGAACTTTTATTGTTATTACTGCTGTGGCCGGTCACTGTCCACGAACGTGTCTAGCAGTGTTTATAATGCTCATAGCTGTACAGGCCTATACGAGAGCCGCATACACGTCCACAGCCTCAACAACAGAACTGTACGCCGCCGCCGGTGGATGACGACGAGATTGTGACAGCATTATGCCTTTTGTCATGCTTCTCTGCCGGGTGTGCGAACCAGGCTTCGTCATGAATAGTCCGACCAAGTCTTGTTTTCCTTCTCCACCTTCCTATATTTTCCGCGAGCTCTTCCCAATTTGCGTGGCCGATTCCGAAAGCGGTCAGGTCCCTCTTGACGTAATCCTCAAATCGCAGCATGGGTCTTCCGACTGACCTCTTCTTATATGCAACGATATAATAGGAATCTTACACGATTGCCCTACTGGTCGTCTATTGAGGCTGCTTGATAAAAAGTATACGCAACAATAAGGGGGATGTAAAGGAAAAGAATAAAAGTATTTTTATGATTTGGTTCTATCGTTAAAACATGATTTTAATATAACAGAGGCAAAATTAGTGAGATTATTACAGAGAAATATCACAGAGAAATCACACGCTTCTGTGAAAATTATAGTGCAAACTCAAAAGTAAACAAAGAAATAAGTGTGAGTCAGGATCACGCTGAGGATTCTGAAGTAAAATGAAAAAAAAAATGAATTACCTATGTAAACACGTTTAATAAGCATAACCAATATTTTAAGACCCATTTAACTAGCTCGTGTAAAGCAATTACCAAAGTATACAGGGTCCTTCTTAATATGCTGACTCTTTTAAGAGAGGGTCAGACCATCAAACTTAACAACTTTCTCAATGGGACCAACATCGAATCCGCAAAAAAAATATCATCTGTCCAATAAATTTAGTTCTAGTAGGTTTGCAGTTCTGTATGGGACAACTGATATTTTTTTCGCGATATCGATGTTGGTGCCATAGAGAAAGTGGTTCAATTTGACGGTCTCATCATCCCCTTAAAAAAGTGTCAGCATATTAAAAAGAACCCTATATCATCATCATCATCATCATCAGCCTATCATCGTCCACTGCTGAACATAGGCCTCTCCCAAGGTGCGCCACAAAACTCTGTCCTCGGCCTTCCTCATCCAGTCACTCCCCGCTACCTTTTTAGGTCGTCTGTCCAGCGGGCAACAGGACGTCCCACACTACGTCTGGTAGACGTAGTGTGGGACCCTATATACAGGTGTAAAATTAAATGGGACACTTACTTAAAGGGGTGCATCTGTCCATCAAACTGAACAACTTTTACTATGGGACGAACATTGAAATCGCAAAAAAAAAAATCCGTTCACAACTGCAAACTTAGCTCGACTGAATGAAATGTATGGGACAGCAGATGTTTTTTCACGATTTCGATATTGGTCCCATAGAGAAAATTGTTCAGTTTGATGGTCTGATCTGAATCACCCCTTTAAGTAAGTGTCCCATTTAATTTCACACCCTGTATAACCGCTGCGCTAAGGCAATACAGATTACCCAAATATCATTATTATGTGGTGGTACACGGAACCCTCCACAGGGCGAGAGTCCGACTCGCACTTGACCGGTTTTTTAAGTAGCTGAGAGCTGCCAGCTTCACAGTCCTCCTAGATCAACTAATTAAGTTGTATCATGCATGTCATCTAGACCAACAAACGGTATTTACAATTACATTGTACAAAACTAATCGTGCGAAATTAATTAAAAAATTAACCCACTTACAAATTAGATTAAAATCATTAAAATTTGGAATCTAGGTCAAAAGATTATTCTCACAAAATGATTATTTTAAAACAATAATTTGTTCCACTTTCTTTGAGAAGACTTTTATTTTATTGCTTTCATTGTACTTAATTAAATAATTTGTAAATAATTAGCGTATGTTGTGACTTTTTTATGAACATACATGTGTAGACTTGGTACAGATGTCAGCACCCACAAGTTATAGCAAGGATGCCAACAGATGGCGATACCGTCGCTCTCGGAAATATGCTCCATACATAGACAACGTTCACCGTGAATACGTAACTCGTAACCTACTACAAATGAGGTTCACAATCGAATGCAAGACATACATCGCGCAATAGAAATAATCACAGAGATTCGATACATATACAAGGTCCAACTAAGAGCTATTGGACCACGACCGGTCCCCAGGCTTCGCACATAGCCTGGTGGAAGATCTTTTCTTTTCAATGGAGGATCATTTCCAAGTAACACCTCCATATACACATGTGTAAGTAATAAGCGTATCTTGCGACTAACGTTGTTACCTTTTTATGAAAACAATTTTTTTTTTGTAACGTCCACAAAATACGTAACGCAATTTGAGAGTACGGCGGTAGCTGTCCCATACATTTGGCTCGAGTAGGTTTGCAGTTTTATATAATAATAATAATAAATAACGCTCGCATGCACATACATTGTAATGATCCAAAGCAAGCACTAATAGGCTGTTTATTATGGAAACAACGGCACAAACATATAAACATCCATGACCGAACCGGGATTCGAACCCAGGACCCTGGTTTGGCAGTCCGGCGTGGTAACCATCACACCGACCGGGTCGTCTATGGAACAGCTGATTTATTTTTCGCGATTTCGATGTTGGTGCCATAGAGAAATTTGTTCAGTTTGATGGTCTGACCACCCCCTTAAAAATGTGTCAGCATATAAAGAAGGGCCCTCATCATCATCATATCAGCTATTAAACGTCCACTGCTGGACATAAGCCTCCCCCAAAATGGGGGGATTTGCCATAATCGCCATGCTTGGCAAGCGGGTTGGCGATCGCAGTTGGATCGAATCAATGTGTGTACTCAGAGGATGCTGCTGCCCATCCTTCAGTAGATCCCTTAGTCGCCTTTTACGACACCCACGGGAGGAAATGGGATGGTGCTATTCTTAGCCGACACCACACGGACAAGGGCCCTTTATTTAAAAAAATTATTGGAGATGCATATTTATAACTGATGTGTTATTCAGAAGTAATTGGTGCATTTGTGACGCGGAGCAGTTCATTTGGCAGAGACACGAGATATGTGAATTTTTCTGCACAGTTCATTGACCCCACAATTAAGAGCGATCAATAAAACCGTGAGATAATAATAAACTTGCATCGTTGCAGTGCTGCTGCATTTGGTATGCGTTTCTAGCACGCTCTGTTTAACAAGTGGCATTTCCGCGATGTACACCGCTGTATTCAAAGTAGATACAATTTTTTTATAGATTGGTTTTCAAAAATCTCAAGATTGCTTAGTAAATTAGTTAATTATCATCATCAGCATTTATTTAAACATTTCACTGGAATCAGTTGTTGGGAATTCAAAAGCATCACTGCGAAAAAACCAAACAATACCGCTTCCATAGGAGCTAAAGTTTTTTATTTTATTTATTCAATACACTTACTTTATATCTGTACAGAATGTAAGGAAAAGTATCATTAACCTTCATTAACTCCAAAAACTTTATCAGCAATGTGACAACTCGCGTCTCAATATTCATACTGAATAATAGCAGGAGCAAGGCTCGTGCCATAGTCGGAGCCCTCACTGGGCACTACGCTACAGGCGCGATGATGCACAAAATGAAACTCACCCTGGATCCCAGCTGCAGAACATGCGGAGAGGATGAAGAGACTATGGAGCATGTTCTTTGTGACTGTGATGTCCTGGCGGTAAAACGCATGTGCCTCCTCGGAGATGGATACCCGAAACCGGGAGATCTTAGGTTTCTTCCCCTCAATGGTGTTGCCTCCTTCATTGACTGTGTATTTGAAGGGTGAAGAAAACAAAAAGTATTGGGGCTAACGCAAAAGATCCCAATGGGTTGGAGTGTTGCTAGCTTGCCAGCCCCCGCAACAAGATAAGAAGATAAGATCATTAACCTTAAAACCATATACTCTACCCATCAAACTGATAAACCATGGGACCAAAACTGTCAGGAGTGCGATTTTTTAATCTCATACGTTAAACTCAGCTGTTTAAAATGTAAGGAGATACGCATCTTTCTACTGCTGATATGAATTTCAAAAATCGCATTTAAGGAGTATGATTTCTGAAAGTTAAATCAGCAGTAGAAACATGCATATCTCCATAGTAATATTGACATTTTCAACTGCTGAGTTCAATAAATGAGATTCAATAATCGCACTCCAGAGCCAAAAAAAACACTGTTCCATTACCAAACTGCATTGCCTACTCGACTCAAACGTATGGAACAGCTGATTTTTTTGCGCTGACGATGTTGGGGCTATTAAGCCTCATTAGAATAGCATTGCACGAACCAATGGATTTACCTTAGACGCACTTAAATACAAATACAAATAGAAATACAAATTATATTTATAAAATAAAAAAATACTAGATGTTGAAAGGCTCTTAAATGCATTTAATAGACAGATAAGTCGTGGATCATCAATATCCTATCCTACTAATATTATAAACGTGAAAGTTTGTAAGTATGGATGGATGTTTGTTACTCTTTCACGTAAAAGCTACTGAATGGATTTTAATGAAACTTTACAATAATATAGCTTATAACATCAGAATAACACATAGGCTACAATTTATAAAGATATTGTGTGAATTGTCCAGACGAAGCGCAGACGAAGTCGCGGGCACCAGCAAGTCATCAATATTTCCAACCTCTTAAAGACGCTCTCTGAATATTTTATGAATCAAAACTAAAAGACAAAGTTAAAAGCATTTTAAACACTTTCACTAACTCTCGATATCTGTTTAAAGTTATTTTTTTGGTCACTTAACCGTCTAAGAACCGTTACTTAATCATATTATAGTGACATAACGTAACAACAGTTGTTTTGCTGCTAAGCAATTTTTGTTCTTATTGCTTTTGAGATAAAGATGGTTAGTGAGGAAGGTTGTATGTATTTGTTGGTTTTTAAATACGTAATGATTAAGGGGATCAATTTAAATGTTGATTTTTTTTATTATGAGGATTTTCAACAGTTTTTGCCACGGTCGCGTAGGTTTGTTTCGCTTTCGGAATCAAAGAAACCATTCAAAGAAGTCCTTTAATACTTGAAGTCCCACGGATGCGATGTTATTGAAACACCCATTGTTTATTTGTTTTAAAATTCTGGGGTAACTTTATTCCTTAGAAATATTATCTTGGATCTATTTATTATCTTAAAAAAATTTGCGAGCGGTTTCAAGAAAAACCCAAATCCTTTTATATGATCACTCATATCCGTCCTTGTGTCAGTCACAGCCACATTTTTCTGAGTTCGTTTTGGAGTTGGAACTCTAAACATCCTAAAAACCTTAGACTAGCATCAACAGTCAAACCAAAATGGATGGATAAGAGGTTTGTTGTGGACCTCCGTGTTTCCTTAATACTCAATATTTTATTGTTTTTTACCTGACTGCGACGCAAAGGAGAGTAAGTTATATAGTTATTATAATAACAGTAGCATTTATTACCTACATGAAATGGTATCATTGTGGACCCTTTATTGTAGGGCACTACAAAGAAGTCGAAGAGAATGTTCTCCCTTTCTTCTAGGCCTCCTGGCCCTAATATAATTTGCAAACTGATGCATTTATGCGTAGCTGACTGCTTTCTTATTCGTTATAAGTCTATACTTGCTTAAAAATTATAAATCTTGGTCCTGTTACAACGGGAAGGAGACATGAAAAAAACCCTATAAATATTTTAATTTGGTAAGTTTTGTCCAATCTGACTTTAGTATGGGGGCTGACAAGCGCAAGCCAGCAACAGTTTGACCCAAATGCATCTCTTGTGTTAACCCCTTGGTTAAACCCTACTTGACCCCTACATATTTCTTTTCTTCACCCTTAAAACATATTGAATGAGGAGTGAGATAATACCGTTTAGGGAAAGAATTCCAATACACTTACGCCTGTGCTGTGACCCATTGGAGCAGGCAGATACAATTGTGACATACGACTCTTGAATCTTTCTGTATCGAAACAACAGATTCAACCTGAACTCAACAAATCCATTGAGTCAGTCACTTTCTCTCAGCTGTGAAATGTATGACATCATGACTTTACTTTTGTTTGCGGATTATGGAACCGTGCGTCATTTTAGAATCTTTAAAATTCCTTAGAAAATATTTTGTCTCTTTATAAGCTATTTAAGTGCTCTTTAGTGGGACGTTAAGAAAATAAATGCGTCCGAAAGCTATTTTTTTTTACACTATCTTAAAAACGGCAAAACATACAAGCACACAAGCGTTAAACTTGGTGTAATTATTTTGCATTCTCTAAAGTAGAACAAAATAATAGAAACCAGCTAAGTATGTGTCGGGTTCACTTCGGCTAAGGATCGCAGAGAATTTTCGTTTTTAATTTATTGGTACGGAACCCTCTCGTTGGATGAGTCCGACTCGAATTTAGCCGTGGTGGTCCAGTGGCGAGTAACCTTGCCTGCCGTGCAGGAGGCGATGGTTCGATCCCCGTCCAGGCCGACTCGTACCAATGAGTTTTTTGGAATTTATGTACGATTTGTAACACTACTGGCTTTTTCGGTGAAGGAAAACATCGTGAGGAAACCTGCATGCTTCAATTTCGAGGCATGTATTGTACCTACTGTCCATTACAAGTGGCGACGGGCTCACTCCCCGTCACACTGGACAGAGTTTCGGTACTACTAGTGAAACGTGGATGTTCTGAGGTTTCAGAATATCTCTGACTACCCCCTCGGGGAATATAGTCGTGAGCATATGCTATGCTATGCTTTTTGCGGATAGGAACGACTTAGAATGGACTACGCCATTTTTTCTCGTAGTAGAATGCTGAAACTTTTTTAAGAGGATGATCAGACCGTCAAACTGAACAACTTTCTCGATGGCAGCAACATCGAAACCGCGAAAAAAAATCAGTTCTTTCATAAAAAACTGCAAACCTAGTCGAGCGAAATGTATGGGACAGATGATTTTATTTTCGTGATTTCGATATTGGTCTCATAGAGAAAGTTGTTCAGTTTGATGGTCTGATCATCCCATTAAAAAAGTGTCACCATATTCAGAAGGACCCTTATAATTGGAAAGTTACATAACATAATACTTCAAAAGAACGCGACAATACTCTGTCCTCAGCCTTCCATATCCGCTTCCGCCGCTTTTTTTATGAACTCATAAATTTTTCTCCGAAAAGAATTAGGTATCTTTTAATACCTGAGTCATTTTTAACAAACTTGATCGTCTCCAATTCAAGGTCACATAAAGAAATGTGAAAGCGACAGGAGTCTCAATTTACTCCGATTCAATTACTATTCGACTATCGTACGACACACTTGTGTATCCTGCTTAATTTTGTACGTAGAAAGAATTTGTACGGCCTTTCCGGGTGTCACACTTTGCAGTTCGTACATTCTTTTCCATATAAAGGATTTGGAAGGAATTCATTATAATTAGCATTTGTCCACGTACTGTGGGATAAAAGCCTTCCCCCATTATTCCACATCATAGCCCAGTCATTTTACGGTTTCAGCCGGGACTAATTAATAATAGATATTTTTTTCGGTATGGTATTTAAGAGTCAATTTGAGCTTTGAAATATACCAAAATTAAAAAAATATCACGTCAGCAACAGCCCCAAATTTAAAATTTAGCATTTATCTCGTTCTATAAAAACTAATGGTAATTTTTTTTTGCAAACTTTTTTAGGCTTTACCATTATACATACTTCAAACATGGTGTTAATATTTTTCTCAACTTAGAAGGCTTTGAAAAATACATTAGTATTTTCTATTAAATATCTCATTTTTTAAATTTCAATACCTATTTTATTGCTCAAAAAGAATTTCTATTGTTAAATCTAATTAAAATGAGTGCACTGGTGTTGTATTATTAATTTAAAAGCCTTCTGGGAGAATCAATTATGATTTCTATTTTGCGTAGCTATTTTTTATTTTAAATTTGTTTTCAGATAGTCTTTTTGTCACTAAAAGGTGCCGGTTACAATTTAAAAGTCCATTTCATAATTACTCCCCACCCCTCCTGCAGCGACGACCCAGACATCTTCCCTATGATCTTGGCCACAACTCGGTCAAGGTTTTGCTCCATCTGCCATGACATCGTCAGCCTATACCGGTTGTAAGCGACAGCGTAGCAAATACTAAAACGGTGAACTCAGACCATCAAAATGAACAACTTTCACTATGGAGCCTACCTCAGGAAATGCGAAAAAAATCAGCAGTTTTGTATTGGACAGCAGATTTTTTTTTCGCGTTTCCTGTGGTAGGATCCATAATGAAAGTTGTTCAGTTTGATGGTCTGAGTTCACCGTGTCAGTATTTGCTAGGCTGCCACTTACACTCTGTATACGTCCCACTGCAAGGCACCGGTCTACCCTATAAGAGAGCATAATGGGCGACAGTCCATCTAGCACATTAAAACCAAAATGTTACAAAATGAGTGCAATATTAAAAGTGATGAGTGCAAAATTTGCAAGCTGAAGTGGCAATGGGCTGGTCATATCTGCCGCAGAACTGACAACGGGTGTAGAGTGGAGACCAAGAACTGGCAGGCGTAGTGTGGGACGCCCTGCTGCCCGCTGGACAGACGACCTAAAAAAGGTAGCGGGGAGCGACTGGATGAGGAAGGACGAGGACAGAGTTTTGTGGCGCGCCTTGGGAGAGGCCTATGTTCAGCAGTGGACGATGATGGGCTGATGATGATGATGAGTGCAATAAATGATTTCTATTTATATTTCAACTTACTCTATTTCGACCTTAGTCGAAATCGCGAATAAAAATCAGTTGTTCCGTAAAAAAAAATGCAATCCTACTCGACCGCAATGTATTACAGCAGATTTTTTTTGCGATTTCAATCAAATCAAATCAAAATTTTTTATTCAAAATAATATCACATAGATAGCTTTAAGACGTAATTTTTTGACTCTACCACCGCGTTGGAAGGTGTTCCGTTGAGAGAAGATGCGGCCAGAAACTCTACAACACACTATCTTTTAAACAAAACAAAATATACAAAGTACAATTAAAATACAATATTCCGTGCAAATGATTCCGTGCTTCGGATGGCAAATAAACCGTTGGTCCCGGCTACTATCTCTGGCGGTAGTAGTCGTTACATAAAAACCACGTCAGAGGCCGTAAGGCAGTCTGAAAAAACTCTGACACCAGGGCTCTGCCCACACGATAAGAAAGAAAGAAATGCAATATTGCATTACAGAGAATAACATTGTCAAGACCAGACACTTTGGTCATTCAAATAGTCACCAAGTTTATAGTAGCCTTTTTTACAGAGGACTTGTTTAACATTAAACTTAAACTTTTTGTCTGGTAAGTTTAGAATATCCTCTGGTATCTTGTTGGTCCCATTGAGAAAGTATATCAGTTTCATGGTCTGTTCATCCTCCTAAAAAACCGTCAGCATTTTAAGTAGGACCCTGTATATGTCCAGTATCATACATCACTCTATTCCAAATACATAAGCACTATCTTTGATGTGATTACAAATCTAAGTTTTATGCTAAATCGAAGCGTCAGATGCGCGTAGCGGTCCGGCCTCTATGTCCTTGCTAATTTACAATTTTAGGCTGCGACGAGCGGGTTTTCTTTCTAGGACGCGATTCTATTTATAAACGTAGGTAATAAAGAAAGAAAAAACTTTTATTGGCAAACACCACATAACACACTGACATAATTATACATAAAAACTAAACTAACATACAATTTAAACAATTACATAATTATGAGCAGCGTGTGCCGCAGCAGCAAACAAGGATACGACTCAGCATTATGCTGGGCTCAACGAGCTCAGCGCTGATTTTCAGTCGCACCCCAGAAGTGCCATTTCTGAAACTCACACCCCCAAAGTTGTGATCAAATGATGCAAAATATATGCTGATTTGAACGTGTGACCCCCAAAAATACCACTCCATGAGAAAAACGCAACGCAAAATTTAAATAAATAGATAATATAATAAATGTTACATATACATTTTTGTGATAGGTACGAATAAAAACTAGAAGCTGTTGTGGATAAGTATAAATGTTTTCTTTTACTACTTTATGCGTGTATAGGAACGTCTTAGATGTTCATACGAAAATAATTAATAAAATGCTTAATACATAAACATGATCCTCAATCTTAGTATGGGAAATAGGCTAACATAAAAATTTTAGCGTATAGTTAGCGTATAGTTATGGAACTCATGTCAATTTGTTTCTCATAATCTCTTAGCTTTACCTCATCTAAACGGAGTGTCGTGTAATCACAGTTGGCGCACATCTTGCCTTGGTAAAATATGTTGGTTTTTTATTTTTATTTAAGAATTAGACTGTGTTTATTCGAAAGATCCATAAAATAGTAACATTAAATAAAGAGACTTAAAACTAAACTAACCTAGGATATGGTGCAGGTTCGGTCCTTGTGGGAGGGTACCCAGAACGCTGGCCGCATTTCCTCGCTGAATGGCTATGCTGATCCGTTGAGCGAGGAAAGTGCCAGCTCTTGGGTCCCCTGTCGAGTCTATCAGGCGCTTTGACAGGTCTTTAAAAAGCGCCTGCGCATTAGGTCCCCACGGCCCAAGAGTTTCGACACCAAAACCCAAAAAATGGTATTGGGGGCCGATATCCCGGTACCAGTAGGCCTTTCGTTTTTCGGCCGCCTCCGCCGCTGCGCCAGCCCTTCGACTCGTGCCCTGTAAGTGAGACGGGGCCAGTGTGTCCACGCAGGTAGCGTCCCACACTAGCGCCCGACCCATCTTCCAGGGGACGAGAGACATCCCGTCTGGTCTCTTGCCATCGCTCCGTATGATGCCATTCGGCTCGAAAATTGTTTTTTATTTTCGTAGTAACATCTAAGATGTTCCTATACACGCATTGCTTTACATGTGCCGTTTTAACAGGAAAAAAGAATCATAGCATAAAAAGTCAAAACGGTGAATTTTTTATGTTTATTTCATAATTCCGTTTGCATTTTTACCTAATCTTTCGTCCGATTACTATAATAAATTAAATTATGTTTTTAGGGTGTAATACCATCAATAACCGTTACCGTTTGTGGGCCTAGATCAAAGTAAAATTAATTTGTGGGCCTAAAATAAATTGCCTCTTTTTCGACCATTTCGACCATCGGAGTGGTCAAAAACCTTGCTGTAACTAACAACAACACAAAGTATACCTATATAGGTAACGCATATGCGTTAGATATTTTAGAGGGTGTTTCGGACCATCAAACTGGTCAACGTGTTGAAATGACACTCTGTGCCATAAACTTAATATAGTAGTAATATTAAGTTTATGCTCTGGAGTGAAATTTTTGAATCTCATACGTTGAACTCAGCAGTTGAAAATGTATGGAGATACGCATCTTTCTGCCGCTGATTTAACTTTCAAAAACCATACTTCAGGAGTGCGATTTTTGAAAGTCATATCAGCAGTAGAAAGATGCATATCCCATATAGGCATATCGTACCCATGACTTCAATGCGAGTGGGAAAAGGCACTCATATTGAAACCATGGGTATGAGAATTGAGTCACCGGTGAGATTAAAAAATGCGAACTTTGGGAAATCGATAAATATCGGCCATTTTACTCAGCCGGTGACTATCAAAAATCGTGCTCCTTGAGTGCGATTTTTGAAACTCATTTATTGAACTCAGCAGTTGAAAATGTCAATATTACTATGGAGATTATGCATCTTTCTACTGCTGATTTGACATTCAAAAATAATACTCCAGGAGTGCGATTTTTGAATGTCAAATCAGCTGAAGAAAGATGCGTATCTCCATACATTTTCAACTGCTGAGTTCAACGTATGAGATTCAAAAATCGCACTCCTGATCAGCAGAGGTCCTAGGTTCGAATCCCGGTTCGGTGACGGATTTTATATATTTGTGCCGTTAACCTCTGGTACGCGTAAGCTGCGCACAAATCTGCACCCGTCGCGTCGTCTGTGGCAAGTTAGGCGGGTCGTAATCTAAACTATTATAAAACTGTAACAGGAAGTTTGTCTGTACATTGAAGATATTAACAAAAAAAAAGTTACGATATGGTTTTTAGGTATCCCTGATTCCATATCACCAATTTTCGGATTTTTTGTCTGTCTGTTTGTTTGTTTGTTTGATAGCTTATGATGTGACTTAAAATCTGGTATATAATTTGCGGACAAAGTCGCGGGTTAACGCTTGTATTATTCTAAAATCTAATTCAAAACATGGTTTGATTTTATTATACAGGCCATTGTTTAAAATTATCCAGTCCGAAAATTACCTGTTGCTAAACATGAAAGATTATTCAATAAATTTGTTTATAGATTAGGGTTTTTTTTATTATTCTACACTCCTGGACAATTTTCCAATCCATTTATAAGAAAACTTTTTCGATTACAACAGTAATTCACTCCTAAAAACAAATTTCAAATCTGCTAATAGAGGTTAGAAAAAATCCCTCGTTAGACAGTTTATTTACATGGAACTTTGAATGAATGAATATTGTCTATTGTAGATTGACATTTATTGAAACAATTTGAAGCACTAACAGACATTATTTCCAGGTGATAAGTATTTCAATTGTGTAAAATCTGAGCTAGTCAGCTTTGGGACGGATCCGGGACTACACAGACGACGGGGTATGGACTGGTTCTTCTGCGGATCTCTTCATTTCTGATTCGATCTCGCAGGGAATTTCCGAGCATCGACCGCTCCATTGCCCTTTGGGTGACTTCCATCCTTTTTATGAGGCCTTGAGTGAACGACCACATCTCTGTTCAATATCTCATCGTTATTATTTAACCGCGGCGTTGCTTATAAAAGAGTCAACGCTATATAATATCTAAGTGGATGATCTAATTATCCATGAGACACAAATATAAGAAGGGACACAACGCCGGTATACCCGCTCAGTTCGTTAACATATTTCAGCCTAATGTTAGAGACATTAATGTGACATAGATTGTAGTTACGGTATGTTATGTTCAAGGTGATAATTTGTCACCATTTTGTAAACTAGACCAAGCTTGTGAACACTATTATTTGATAGCTAGTTTTTTATCTTTTATATTATTGAGTCTGCAAAAGTAATTATAATTACGTACTTATTATAATATCCTTGGACTCAGATTGAGATCGGCTGGGGCTATAGTTTATTTAGAACGAGCGTTAACCCGCGACTTTGTCCGCACAAATTATATACCAGATTTTAAGTTAGATAATAAGCTATCAAACAAAAAAAGTTTCATCAAAATCGGTTCAGTAGTTTTTGCGTGATGCTCGTTCAAACAAACACACAAACAAAAAAACAAACAGACAGACAAAAAATGTAAAAATTGGTGATATGGAATCAGGGATATCTAAAAACCATATTATTATTCAGGTTTCCTCACGATGTTTTCCTTCACCGTTTGAGAGCACTGCAGTCGGTATTACGTACATAAGTTAGAAAATCGCATTGGTACATGGCATGTCGTCCGTGCGGATTTGAACCCGGACCCCCATTGGGTGTCAAGACACCCAATGGGGGTCCGGGTTCAAATCCCAGGGTGTCCATACCTCTCCGCAACGCGCCACCGACGCTCATTGTGCACGTGTGGTGAAGTAACTCCCATACTCACTCCCCCTGTGACCTGCTGAGGGTGCAGGACGTAAGTATATAGACTGAAGATGATGATGGTTAAGTTATTGTTCAGATTGTGTATTTTAGTTTATTCATTTCTTTGAATTGTTGCCTGCCTCACTTTGTAAATTTTCTCCTTATCGTGGGTCTGCTGGAATAAATCTCAGAGTCTCAATCTTCAGAGCTAAGCACGCCCTTTGTACTTGTCTGTTATGCTGTAATAATCTGTGTTTCCGTGTTTACAATAAAGTGTTAAATATATGATTAATCTCTGCTTTATTTATTTCTTATGGTCGTGGAATCCGTGACCATAAAATGGCCAGATGGTGTTATTTTAACTGGAAGCCTGGGCAAGCACGTACCCAGAATTTTGGTTCGGGGTAACATTCATTTTCGGGGAGGGAGTAATTGGAAAATAATAAAAAATAAACGTGCTTGTGCCTAGGTATCAGAGATATTAACGATGCCTGATTTGTGGTAAATGAAATTTCAAAATTAAATGTTTCAGAAAAATTACAAACAAACTTATTTGATACGATTAAATGCTAGAATTCAATTGGCTTGCCACATTGTAGCGTTCCTACCTTAGCACAGTTATAATCAGCGCAAATGGAAGTGGTAAATCATACGGCTTCTTACTAAAATCTATAATTAAATAAGTAATGATATATCGACAATCGGCAACTGCATCCTTATTGAAGTGAAACCAAATACGTGACACCAGATTCTGCCAGGAGTCTAGAAACCTGAATCTCTCCATTAAATTACCAATCACGTATGACACTTTCCAAAGTAAAATGGTCAATTTCTATCACATCATGTGATACTTATTTACCTCTGAAATGTTTAGTTTCTCTGTCGTTGACAGTTGAATTGACTATAAACTTATTAGCGATTAGAGCCTAAGTACCTATATAAGTACCGTTTAGTTTCTATCGTGATTTGTCAGAATTTTGCTATGGATTTCTCTTTCAGTGTATCTACTATAGCTCGATACTTTTATCGTAGTTTCATCGTATCGAATTTCAGATTATTATTGTTTGGTATCAATCTAATGGGACGGAATTTATGGGGATGATCAGACTGTCAAACTGAACAACTTTCTCTATGGCACCAACATGGGAATGGCGAAAAAAAAATCAGCTGTTCTATACATTTGAGTCGAGTCAGTAATGCAGTTTTGTATGGGACAGCTGATGTTTTTTTTTTCGCGACTTCGATGTTGACTGTTGTCCGTGTGGTGTCGGCTAAGAATAGCACCATCCCATTTCCTTCCGTGGGTGTCGTAAAAGGCGACTAATGGATCTACTGAAGGATGGGCAGCAGCATCCTCTGAGTACACACATTGATTCGATCCAACTGCGATCGCCAACCCGCATGCCAAGCGTGGCGATTATGGCAAATCCCCTCATTTTGGGGGAGGCTTATGTCCAGCAGTGGACGTTTAATAGCTGATATGATGTTGATGATGAACATTCTAATAACACGGACACATTGATAGAAACAACAAAGTAGACATATAACAATAAAATTAACATTGAACTACCTTAACCTCACTTTTTAAAATTATCATTGACCAGGGCACGATCGATATAATTATATATTTTTGTAATTTAGTCTGTTATGAGAAATGTACTATTTATAGTAGTACATTTCCCATTTAAGTAAAACAAATTTTATTCTTTGTGGGAAATACATATTCATTAACCATAATTTAGTCAAGGAAAATCTGCTCCGATTATGTGAATAGTGAATATTGTAGCCTCATCAATAAAATTTATAACTCAAGATTAAATCCCGTAGCGTATAATTTTGCGACTGCGATATCACAATTTGTTTTTATATATCCAACATTTTTCGTTGACTCAAACTTTCCATTTCTCTAATTACAGATTCAAGAAAACTCTTCGGAGGGTACAGAATAACACCAGCTTACTGCAAAGCAAGCAGAGCAGCCAAATATAATAGAGGGAACACAATATGCATGTTCAACCACGAGTGCGTCCAAAGAGGCGGTGAGGTCGTCGGCGCTTGCATGGACGGCTTCCTCTTCGGAGCTTGCTGCCAGCTCAAATCCGACAGCCAATCACACATCCCAAAAGGCCCTGGAGTCGTCATGACCAGCTACTTAGACTATCCAGATCCAGAAACCGAAACTGAAGACTACGATGGAGACCAACTTAACGCTTGGCATAACAGTTTTAAACCTGTAGTGACACCTGGTTATAAACCTGGCGATAAAAATCATGTAGCGACAACTGAGAAGGCGATAGAATCTAATTTGAGTACCGAAACCGTACAAGCTGAGATTATTTCTGAAGGCTTTAGTCAGATCACTAATTCATTACTGAGTACACCTCCAAAAGAAGGAGACTTTGTTTTTATAAAGCCAATTAAACCTGATAATGTGTACACGCATAGTACGATAGACCATAACATTGCAGATACTATTTTGTTACATAAAAATGGATCAGCTGTAGATAACGTTGCTAGACCTTCAGATTTTAATATCCAAATATCTTCAATGCAGACGAAACCAACTGCCACACCATCCACTTCCACATCACCGCCACCAAAGACTGTATCAACACACAGACCAGTTTACACAAAACCGTTATTCAAACCTAGGCCTGCTAACAAAACTACAACTAAAATTCCCCCAACGGAAGACTACGTTATGATATCGACAGTTACAAAAGAAAGTCAAAAGGTAACCGAATTATCTTCAATAGACAGCATAATACAAATGCTAAATGAGAGCACTCCAAGTTTGAAAGAAGATCTGACTTCACCGGCTACCTTTGATGTTATGGAGACTAAATCTTCACCAGCACCTACAGCTACTATAGCTCCTGTGTCATATAGTAGTGGTTACCCCAACTATTACATCTCTACTGGCCACTACGTTACTCTAAAACCTTCATCTTTCCCAAGCAGTACAACAGTTTCAAGTACTATCAGATATCCTAGTAAAAAACCTACGTTCACCAACAAAATTACCTATACAACACCTAATAGCATCCAAGAAGAACCTAGCAAGCCTTACTATTCGTCCCCCAAACCTAGTCAGTCAACTAGTCAAGCCATCGAATCTTTCAATAGATACCCAACCGACCCAAGTGATTTTGGAGACACAGTGACAACGTTCAGCTACGTAAGTTCCACTACAACTAAAAGGCCACCAATAACTGGTACTAGGCGTCCTCCAACTGTGACACCTACCAGACGACCACCTACGACCACCACAAGAAGACCTCCGTCCACAAGCTACGTAACAGGAGCCAAGCCATCTCGTAGACCCGTAACTTCATCTACTCCTATATCGAGCTACGACGTGGCCCCAGATTCTTTCTCAAGTGTAACTCCAACTGTGATAGTTCTCCAAGGATTCCAAACATCTAAGCCAGAATCCACTGAAAAAGAGCCAGAATTCGTAGAAATTTCACAAGAACCTTTCAAAAAGCCTGTCAGTCACATAACAGTGAATACTCACATTGAATCTACAAATAACATCTACATGGCTAAACCCCCAAGTACTCACGAAAGACCATCATCTCCAACAGTGGTCATAACTCCTAAACCATCAAATACCACGCCTTTCCCGATAAAAGCGTCCACAAGACCAATTTCAGTAACAACTAGCCCCAGTTTTGATTCATACACTGAATACTACTCTACAACTACTTTCAAGCCAGAAATGCAGACGTCTAACGACGATCTGATAAACTTCCCACCAGTGAGAAACCCGATGCTAAACGCCACAGGTTCCAACCCAAGCATTTACAATACAAACGTTGACGTATCTGATATAAACGAAATAGATTTATTACACGAAGTAGAATTTACAACTCCCACGTGGAAAGAAGACGAGAAATTGAACGAGAAAATGAATTTGTTCGTGAACAAAATTGTTGGAAGTCTCCAAGGGACATTCCAGGAATTACACGATATTGTTATACTAGACAAGAAACCAAACGCGACTATTATAAAAGACACGAAAACGACTACTCAAAAGCCGAAGAGGACGCCAACTACTACTACTAGAAGACCAGTTCCTTCTAAGAAGCCAGTTAGAGCGACAACCAGTAAAAAGCCTCCAGTCAAACCTACTAAGAAGCCAGCCAGGCTAACTACTGTAGCCAGGCGACCGACTACTACTGCACCACCACCTCCAACTACCACTGCCAAAAAACCGGTAAGCATTATCAGAATTTTCAATAACCATCCAATGTCGTTGTTCTGAGAAATCTAGCGAGGTTATAAAAAATTTTCGTCTATGGGTTATGGTAAATACATAGTAACTCTATGGGTAAATATTGTCACAAAGAATGATTACTCTCTCTCTCTCTGTCTTTATCCAATCACTAATTTGTGCGGACAAAGTCGCGGGTAAACTCTATTAAGGTATATTTCATACAAAAAAAAAACAGACAAGAATTCTTTTAGCCGTTTATTTGGCTAAACTATTTATAAAACTGAAACAGAAGTGCGTCTGTACATTGAAGTTATCCACAAGAAAGAGATAACGATATGGGTTTTAGATGTCCCTGACTACAAACCAACCATTATAAAATTTTTTGTCTGTCTGTTTGTTTGACAAAATAAAATCGTTTTCTGGTGTCCATACTACATGGATCTTGTTGCAACTAGGAATAACTTCCGTGCGTTCAGATGTTTTTGCCATACATATTACTGGAAGCAAAATAGGTCATAGTTTCAGTAAAATGTTAGGTTCCTATTGTTTTATTTTTGATTTTTTTTGCTTTTGCGGTAGGGTTTTCAACACTGCCGTAAATGATCTCTGGAATTGGCTCTTTAATATCCATGTTTTTCTTTCTTATTGCTTTCTCCCGTTTGCAATGGAGGGAAGTGGGATATTTCTTTTTCCTACTCCTTCTATCCTCTTTGATTTGATCTCCTTCTATCCCCCGGGCTCGCTGGACTTCATTGTCTAGTGTTGTGAATGGTCGCCGCTGTTGATCCTGGCTTACAGGATTAGGTTACAGCGGTGGGAATGTGTGGTGGGCCTATGTCTGTTTGTTTGTTTGTTTGAGTATCATGCAAAAACGATTGGACGTTTTTGTTTGAAAGCTTATGATTTGACTTGGTTAATATAATTTATGCAGGCGATGTCGCGGGTAAACTTTATTGGTACTAATATAAAACTGTAAATATTTGTTTGTTTGTTTGTAACAGGATAACGCAAAAACTGTTGAACAGATTTTAATGAAACTTTTTTTGTTTGATCGCTTATGATTTGACTTCATATATGATTCGGAGTCACGTGTCAACTCTAGTTAGGTATATTTCTCACAAAGCAAACAACTACAAGAATACTCTTCGCCGT
This sequence comes from Agonopterix arenella, assembly GCA_927399405.1. Classification (NCBI taxonomy): domain Eukaryota; kingdom Metazoa; phylum Arthropoda; class Insecta; order Lepidoptera; family Depressariidae; genus Agonopterix; species Agonopterix arenella. Next base: position 4,312,665 of record OV656716.1, on the reverse strand, counting down.
CCATTTGTATCGATAGCAAGGTTCTCCTTCATTTCATTGCAATTAGGTGATGATTATATTGTTATATCTGTGGTTAAACGGTTTAAAAAGCTTGGTCCAATGCACATAGAAGTCTGACGCCCACCGAGAATTCCGTATCACCGCACAATATGTGGTTCATCCACTGGTTGCCTGGAAGAAATCACTTTTAGTGATAAGGCCGCCTTTCGTACCCTTCTTGTTCGTGAATATTTATCTTATCCTAATATATTTGTGTCATGATATGACTGTACTTGCAAAAAGTTCGGGATCTTTAGTGCGAGCCCGACTCACACTTGACCGGTTTATATTATTTTCAGTTTTAGAGTTCAAAGTTTCGAGTTCAAACTATACACACTATGTTTAATGCTTATATGAATGATATATCTATCTATATATAAGAGTATATACAACGTGTTAATAAATTAGCGCAAAACCTCATACACCCCAACTGATTTATAACAAAATAATTAGATTGAAACAATAATTTCATTATGTTTATAGTTAAAATTTAAAGCTATTTAAATTTAATAATCTTGTTTTGGTAGTAAGTAGGCTGAGTGTGGGCGTGCGGTGGGTTGACATCGGGTTCAGTAAATTTAAAATAATGAAATTATTGTCTCAATCTAATTATTTTGGGCTGACGTAACCTCAGGGTTAAAAGCTCCAACAAAAAAAAAAACAAAAGAATTTAAAAAAAAAATCTAATTATTTTGTTATAAATCAGTTGGGGTGTATGAGGATTTGCGCTAATTTATTAACACTTTGTATATATATATATAGAGCAACAAAAAAACGTGGAAAAAGAAACGTTTCTTGTATGTGGACACACGCATCATCATTGTCTTTGCCCATTGCTGCAAACCGTGTAGTGTAAATTTTAATAAATTTTCGTGTAAAGGAATATATAAAATTTTTATCGGCTACCTATTACGGCAAAAAGGTCGGATAGATATAGTCAAGACGGCGCCGTTCCCGTTGGTACCCTAAAAACAGTCACACTCAAAATAATTTGATTGTTTGCGCCTTGTCTTTTATTACCTTGCTTCCAGGTTACCACCACCAGCAAGAAGCCGAAGCCTACGAGGAAGATAACTACCACAACAGCTGCGACCACCACCACGACTGCTGAATTAGCTGATGAAGTAACAACTGAGGGTTATGCTGATACGACAATTGATTACAATGATAAGAATTGTGAGTCGGTTTTTCATACATACGCCTTTTTCTTAGAGGGGTAGACAGAGACTATGGATCTCCACTTTGGGCGATTCTGACACACCTCTCTTGCTTCCTCTTTGTCCATACATCTTGACAATTTGACATACGAGTTGTTTGGGATCACACACGCCTTATAAAAATATCTGTTTCATAAGTCGACTTCGATTCATTCGATATTATGTCCAAACCATCGAAGCATTCCCTTCTCTACCACTGAGTCTGGTTTTCTTATATCATAATTTTACATCATACGTTTCACAGCCCAGCACTGGCGAATAAATGTGAAATGGGAACTTGTTGAACCGTTTTTCATCTTTGCTAACGGACTTTACTAATGGACTACATACATACGTCGTCGTTGGAACTCCCTGTTGCAGTTTTGCACTGACCTCCTTTTACGGATTCCATATAGTTACTTGCTACCTTTTTCAGTCTCTGTTTATCTAGTATTGTTCTGATGAAATAAACGAGTTATCCGTCGATCTATCTACATATATAATGCTCACGCCTATATACCGGCTACGGTAGACAGAGGCAATATCGTCGATTCTGACACATATCTCTCATTTCTTCAACGTCCATGTCTCTTCATACCCACAACATTTTTTACTAAATCCGTTCTATTAAAGAAACGGCATGTCATGATAGAAATCTTTACACGGATAAAACCTATTAAGGATGTAAAATTATGTAGCAAGCGATCCGCAGAAGAACCAGAGTAGCTGACATAGCCCAAAGAATTACTAAACTAAAGTGGGAGTGGGCGGGGCACATTGCTCGCAGAACCGATGTGAAAAGTTCTCGAGTGGCGACTGCGTACCGGAAAGCGCAGCGTAGCTAGGCACGGTGGACCGACGACCTGGTGAAGGCGGCGGGAACCCGTTGGATGAGGGCAACGCAGGACCGGTCGTGATGGCGATCCTCTGGGGGAGGCCTATGTCCAGCAGTGGACGTCCATCAGCTCAGATGATGATGAGCAAGGTTCACTATTAGCATACTTGTAGTTTTAGAATGGAATAACGTTTGCAAGGGGTTAAGTAGCCAGAAATTGCAAAAATCGCAGAACATGATAGGAAAACAGCTGTAATCCAACTTGCCGATAATATTTATTTCTCTATATTCCACAGTATGCGGCGTACGTCCCTTAGTCAAGAGTGGGCGTATCGTGGGAGGAAAGAACGCTAAATTTGGAGAGTGGCCTTGGCAGGTCCTGGTGCGAGAGTCTACGTGGCTTGGCCTCTTCACCAAGAACAAGTGCGGTGGTGTACTGATTACCAGTCGGTTTGTGACCACTGCTGCCCATTGCCAGCCCGGGTAAGCATACCAATAGATTCGACAGAAATATTTGAAGTGGCGAAGTCGGATTCAAGCATTCCCAGGTTATTAAAAACCTTTAAAACCAGCAATTAATTAATAATAAGTAGACTTAGTTTTTCATTGGTTTTTCACCACAAAAATTTTGTTATGCACAAAACAGAGCTGTCTTCCCACTGGTCATACTGCTGAGAGTGACTGATTAAATTATATATCTTTTTGATGCAAGCCACTTAAATTATGATCGTAATTGTGATGTTTCATTATAAAGTATTAATAAGAGACGTTGCAGGTTCTGACCCGAGAACTCGTCTCGCGTGGATTTCGCGCGTCGCGTTTTTGCCTGCCACGAGGTTCCGCAATCCTCAATCTCTTCTTGTTCTTGACCAAAAACAATCCCTGAGATTGGGATAGATTCTCCCATAAACACTTGACACTGGCGGAAATGCAGTGCTAACGCACAAGCAAGAGTCCATTAATTATAAATAAATAAAAAAAGATACAAACATTCGTATTCATACATAAACCTACGACTGTAAGGGGTTACAGGGGTTACAGGAAATTTTTCTGACCACACCGAAAGGGATTTCGGGAAAAAAATTTAAAACTACCAACTTTCTGTATAAGAGTATTCCATTGTATCATGTGTTTCAGTACACGTTTCTCTTTTGCTAATAAAGATATTTTGTATTTGTAAGAATTTCGATTGTAGCAATGCTCACATTTAGCAATTTAAGTGTCACTATAAAATGACGTGTCCAGTGGTGAGAGGCGGTTAGCATTTTGCCCACATAAACACTGCATAAGAAACCATTTTTATCCTTTAAATCCATTTATCGCCTCGTCCAACAACCACAGGAAGAATTGGGGTTGTCCATTCTTAGCCAGAACTAAATGGCTTCGTATTCAATAAATAAAAAATATTTTTCCCTCACCGGATTCAAACCTATAAGACATGAGATTCATCATCACAACAATTTACTTCTCTTTCTAGCTTCCTAGCATCTCTAGTAGCAGTATTCGGCGAGAATGACATATCGGGAGACCTGGAACCTAGGAGACCAGTCTCCAAGAATGTGAGGAGAGTCATAGTTCACAGACAGTACGACGCTGCGACCTTTGAAAATGACCTGGCTTTGTTAGAGCTTGAGTCTCCTGTCAAATTTGATGCTCATATTGGTAAGTTGCTGATGAAATTTTTTATGTACTAAAGTATTTATAGCGCATAACAAAAAAATTTTAGAAGAGGAATAATGCCCAGGGGTATAAATATCACCTCATCATGCTGAGTTTATTTTGTCTCCTCAACTATAGAGACTTCACCGAGACTCCAACTGACAATATTTATAAAATAAATATTAAGTACGTGTACCCATCCCATTTCTTTGAAAATTTTAGTTACCTCTTATGATACCCAGTGCAATTAACTTGGCATGTAGAGTTGTAGGCGACCGTGTCGGCCGGGTACTTTTTCCAAAATATGTTTTTTGTGAGATTACGATATTATCAAAACTTACTTGACATTGGCAAATAATTATTAATAGATTCGAGCCAAAGGTCATTACAAATTTCTGGTAGGGTGGCCCTATTCCAGCTTGATTTGATTTTGATGATCACTTTGTGAATCAAAATCGATTAAGTAAGAAAGAAGTAGTAAGAAACAATTTCTTCCCGACAAACTTAGGTTTGGGTGACCTTCTGTGCATAGCTTGATACCTAATGAACTTATTTCTATATTCCAGTGCCGATCTGCATGCCACCCGATGAGTCAGACTTCACCGGTCGAGTTGCAACAGTCACTGGTTGGGGACGTCTCAAGTACGGTGGCGGTATACCAGCTGTGCTCCAAGAAGTTCAGGTAATTTTATATTTTACAGCTTCTAGCTTCAGCTTTTAGCTATCTTAATATCTTTAAAGTTGTTATTTGGTTAATCAGATTTTTCTAGTACCACAAGGGATTGTCTTAGGATCAAGTTCATTGCCGTTAGTTCTACAAGAGTTGAAATATAAAAGTATCAAAGATACGAATCAAAGACTTAAAAATTTAACTAAAAAATGAAAATTTTAGAAACGAATCTAAACTATTATAAAACTGTAACATAAGTTTGTCTGTACATTGAAGATATTAACAAAAACAAAGTTACGATATGGTTTTGAAGTGTCCCTGATTCCATGTCAGCAATTTTTGGATTCTGTTTGTTTGTTTGTTTGTGTGTTTGTTTGTTTGAACGAGCATTACGCAAAAACTACTAAACCAATTTTGATGAAACTTCTTTTGTTTGATAGCTTATGATCTGACTTAAAATCTGGTATATAATTTGTGCGGACAAAGTCGCGGATTAACGCTCGTCTTCTATAAAGATTCTGGTCAACCAAGCTAATCCAGTTCTTACAACTCTTTACATTTTTCCCTTTCGAATGGAGGAATTGAAGCTCAAAAACGCTCCCAAGCGGTGAAAGAAAACATCGCGAGACCTGCATTCGCTTAAGAAGAAATTCCGAGTATGTGAAATCTACCAATCTGCATTGTGCACGCGTGGTGTACTAACGCCAAAGATATTTAACTTAATACTACTTATATTGAATATCTTTGACTAACGCCCATACTAGGTACTCTTTGAGGGCCTGGGCCTGTGCCCTGCAGTGGGACGATGGCTGATGATGTTGATGTTGAATGGAGTGCTCCTTATTATTGCTTCCCCTGTCTATTTAAAAAAGAAATACCTCCCTCCTTCTCCTACCTGTTGTAAAATAAATCAATGCCTTGCACTAAGTTGTGCTATGCTTTTGTTATCGGAAACAAGCGAATGCCTGATGTCTTGTTATCAATTTACTAATAAAATATTGATTGTGTGTTACAGGTGCCAGTGATAGAGAACAGCGCGTGTCAGGAGATGTTCCAAACAGCGGGACATTCCAAGAAGATACTCAGCTCCTTCATCTGCGCTGGTTACGCTAACGGGCAAAAGGATTCTTGTGAGGTGAGTACCTAATGACCTTCAATTACCTCAACCTGTCTTCATTCGGTCCAACAAAATGTTCTGAAATTATATTAAGAGAAAGATCAGGATCAGGAGTGCGATTTGTGAATGTCACACGTTCAAATCAGCAGTAGAAAATGTCAAAATTACTATGGAGTTTCTGACATTTTCTGCTGCTTATTTGAACGTCTGACTTTTAAAAGTACCACTACAGACCATCAAACTGAACAATTTTCTCTTCAAAGTCGAGATCGTAAAAAAAAACAGCTGTTCCATACAAAACTGCAAACCTACTTGACCCAAATGTATGGGATTAGCTGATATTTTTTTGCGAATTCGATATTGGTCTCATACAAAAAGTTGTTCAGTTTGATGGTCAGATTAAGGTTATTCAGCCTCACCAGATTTTGTTGAACTTTATTCATAGTATTTATCAAACCAAGATCAGAATGAATTACCGTTATATGAGGAAATAGAGTAGTCTAATAAATAGACTATACCGCCAGCCACAGGTTTTAACGAACCAGCCATAGGCACCAATCTTTCACGCAAAAGTTAATAGAACTATATAATATTATTATACTGTTATGCCATAACAATTCCATGTTATAAATGGTTTTATGTATTAAGCCCGTCACTATTTTTTACAGCCCCTTTTATTCCAGCCAATTCACCAAACCATTTCCATCTTATAGGGTGACAGCGGTGGTCCACTAGTCCTCCAGAGAGAAGATGGTCACTGGCAGCTTGTAGGTACAGTCTCCCATGGCATCAAGTGCGCAGCTCCTTTCCTGCCAGGAGTATACATGAGGACCACCTTCTACAAGCCTTGGCTGAAGAGTATCACTGGAGTACATTAATGATCAACTGTTGGTGTCAGAAGTTCGATGCGTAATGATTTTGTGGGACGATAGTAATTTGCGCGCAAGCAAAATATTAAAAGAGTACGATAACATGATCCGCGCCTCCAAAGTGTTTACAAGTGTTTCCAATATGTTTACAAGTCTCACAACGAATGAGCCGATACGGACGTTATACAAAAACATATACATGGATTTGTTGCTCGACTAGCCGTGTGACTAATTAGCGCATTATAATCTCTATAATTTCGGGTCATATTATCGTAGTTTATCACCACCCCCCAAACCCACCAATTTTGACCTCACCCGAAGGAACGACAGGAAGCAGTGGTATATTCCTCTCTCACTCGCATACACTCAGTTTACATGTCCTAGCCTCTTCTTGTCAGTGCGGGCCTGTCTGTACGAAGTGTCAAGGCTGTATCGGGAGTTTTCTACGTCATTATAGCAAATGATATGCTATAGCACTATACACTGCAGAGTTTATACTTTGGCTGATGCCATTAGCCATCCTTATCGAAGGCGTCAAGACAATCGATTGTTAATTCGATTTTCTGACGCAAGAACAGCAATGATAAGTATTCCTCGATTTTAATACCATCATTCGAGTAAATGACCAATAACGATACGACAGTAAACTAATAGGTGCAACAATGTATCTGCATGTGAGCGTTATTTATATTTATTACTACCGCTACGTTTTAAACGTCGTCCCATAATATTATACACCCAAAATATATATCTGACAAAGAACAAAATATTCCAGTGAATTTAAAATAACACCAAATTGTGGTAGTGCTAGTGATTCCATTCACTGACTATTATAATAGTAACTATAATCAAAAACAATCACTTTTGGCGTGAAATGTTCTTGAAATTAGTAGATCAAAGAAGGCATTTATGGAAAATCATGACGTAACAGAAATTGATATTAATGATTTGAATAATTCATAAAATGAAGAAAGAGTGACCGCAATGAAAGTCGATCAAAACTATAAACATAATAATAATTTTATCCCACCCTTACGAATTATTGTGTTAGTTAACAAAGGTAAAGAAAATTATATAAAAAATTGACTTATGAGTCTTAAATTCGTAACTAGACAACAACAAAAAACGAAGAGTGAAATTGTAGACTCAACTCTATGATGTATAGAAAATGAGACCTTATTATGTGGTCTACAACTTAGACATGTAAAATACTAGCCAACCATGGTGACCCAGTTTATCCTCGCTTATTATTTCCTCAAATTTTACCTACCCAAATACTTTCGAAGGTATTTGGAAAATACCGAGTGAAATTGATATCATTAAAAAAAATCAGCTGTTGCATACATTTGAGTCGCAGACTCGTGGGTCGACATTGCAGTTTAGTATGGAACAGCTGATTTTTTATTTGCTCCGATCGGTTTGCTCCCATAGTAAAAGTTGTTCAGTTTGATGGGTAGACTCTTAGTTTAAAAGGATGCTAATAATATCAATTTCACCCTGTATAACAAAGCGTTTTGGGTTGACGAGTCAGTTGTTACGGATTCTGAGTCGTTATTAAATGCCATTGGTAAACGTCTTTCTAAAAATTTTACAACAGAATGAAGAGAGTTGAAAAGGTTAAGTAATATCTCAAACCTAAAGTAATATTCAATTAAGCGCATAAGAAAGCTCTCTATTACGATAGAGCTTTTTAAAATTTTGACTTACGTAATTGTATTATACATAGTTGTATATTTCCTAGTATTATTGTAAATTGGATTGCATTTATATTTATTGTTAAATATAAGTTAAGTATACACTGTAAAAATAAGACTTAGCACCTACTTTGTTGTTAACGACCATATTATGAAAAAAAATTGTAACTCCCATGAGTTTTGTTCATATTTTTTTGCTCAGTAGTTACTTACATATTTATAATTGTTTTACCATAAATGAATTTAGCGCTAAAGATATGAAACGCTCAAAATGTTAGTAAATTATTTAAAATGTAGTAGAAAATATTATTAATAATGACTGTTATGCATTTATTAAAATTCTAAGTATTTATTCACCTTATTTTCTTTTCCACGCGATTTAAAAAAAACAACGTGTTTAAGCTTCATCGATTATATTTCATTACGCTTTATAAGTAATAACTAATAGTACATCTATATTAAATTATATCGTCACTAAAATCACTTCTTTATTCGACACAGCTACACCTTTGGCTAAAATTAACAAGAGCTATTTATTTTTTGAGTATATTTCAAACAATGACAAGCTCTCTCATACTCGCAACTCATAGATTAAAAGAGTACATTTTTAGACATTATTTTCCAATAAGATGAAATATATTATATCATTTAACAATTATTCGTTTAGTAAGTACCACATTAATACAATTTCCAAAATATACATTTTTAATAACATACTAAAGAACTATAATAATATTTTAATAGGATTTTGTTTGAGCTACGTACTCAATTTACACAAAAACCTTTAATTTCAATACAATTCTCGACTCTTATCGCCGTACTACAATAATTTTTTAATATTTTTATTGTTTTTGGGAATTTTATAATTATATTAATTTGTATAATATGTTAATGAGATTTTTATATCACTACAATCGCAACAAGATATATAATTTCATATATGATTGCCTTATATAGGTATTTTTATTGATAGCACAGCAGTATTTTCGTAAAATTACGATTTCTATTTAAAAGAAGAAGAATTTAAAATATTATATATAATCAAATAAGATAATTTTACAGAGAAGTAAAATATGAAACAAGCAGAAAGATACAAAGAAAAGAAGCAAATAAGATCTAGACTTTACAAGTAAAAACATTGCAATCATATTCAAAATACCATAGACTTAAAATATCTGCTTAAAATATATACAAGTTGTTACATAAGTAAAAATACAATTTTTAAAATCTTTTACGGGGGTTGTTTAGACCATCAAACTGAACAACTTTCGCTCTGGGAACAATATCGAAATCGCAAAAATCTTTTGTCCCATACATTTAGCTCGAGTAGATCTGTAGTTTAGTATGAAACATCGCAATCGCATGGGCATCATGGTGATTATGGCAAATCTCCCCATTTTGGGGGAGACCTATGTCCAGCAGTGGACGTCTATCGGCTGATATGATGATGAAGGAACATCCGTTTTTTACGCGATTTCGATATTGGTCCCATAGTGAAAGTGGTTCAGTTTGATGGTCTAAACCACCACTTTAAATGGTTACATATTAGAAGAACTAAACACAGTCTAACTATTTTCGACATAACTACGGTCGAATCACATATGTTTATAGCGCATATTGGTCGACTCAAGTACTATTCAACTTACATAGTTTTGATTAAACTAAAATTAAATGCACTATCGAACGTTTATTCTAATGGTTTTTTTAGCTATTGGATGTTTCAACTACGTTTGAAATACCTAATGGACGACTCGCCTACGTACGGCTTATCAGTACTGCGCGCCGCGCTGGAGCTCCGCGAAACACGTCCGTACTCTGGTACCCGTACGCGCGTTAGGTTAGCGAGGAGCGAAGCGACGAGCATGTTAGGTATCTTGCGACCCACAGCGCACGTGCCGAGCGAGCGGAGCGAGCGTGCCGCGGCAGCGGCCGGCGAGTGCCAGAACCGAATTGCTACTATTTACCCAGTCTACCCAAAAACATTCCCTTTAATTAAACCCTCCATTTCATGTTCAAGGTCAAATAAAAATAAGGTTCAAGGGTAAATAGTAGCAATTCGGTTCTGGCACTCGCCGGCCGCTGCCGCGGCACGCTCGCTCCGCTCGCTCGGCTCGCGCGCTGTGGGTCGCAAGATACCTAACATGCTCGTCGCTTCGCTCCTCGCTAACCTAACGCGCGTGCGGGACCAGAGTACGGACGTGTTTCGCAGAGCTCCATAGAAATTTTGATTTTGATCGTAGGTTATGCCACTTTAATTTTTTTTATTTTAGACATTCAAATACGTACCCCAACAAACACCTTTGGAATTGGGCTTCAGGTGAATCGTCGGTTACTTCAATAAACCTTAGGTCATTTCATTATAGTTGAATACATCGTAGATGAGTTAATTGTAGTTGAATAAATCGTAGGTGAATTCACCTTTATGGGTATCGATCAGTATTTTAAACAAAAATCTGTGAAACGGTCTTTAGTCATTTAAACCAGTATGTGATTCGACCGTAGTTATGTCGAAAATAGTTAGACTGTGTTTAGTTCTTCTAATATGTAACCCTTTAAATGTTTATTTGTATTTTTGTAACACTCTGTATATGAAATTATGAAACAATTATTGTGCAGTTGTACAAACTTAACTCAAGCTATTTTATTCTTTAAATATTTAACACAAATCATCGCTTAAACCAAAAAAAAATCTATAATCTTTTACAAACATAATAATCTAGTTTAAAATATAAACGAGAATAATTTTTAAGATATACAGATAGTAAAACAAGTAAAGATTTTATTGCCCAAAATACACAATTTACTTGGAAATTTTTCCTTTATAATGCAAACACTTTTTACAAATAGCATCCGCTCTTTCTTTAATCGATTGTGTGGACACAGCTCGTTCAGATTCCGGCCTGGAATCTTCAGTTTCAATAGGACCTTCACTGAATTGCTGAATCAACTTCTTTATGTAACTCCCTGGGCCTCTTATTGTTAATTTAGCACATTCATCAGGTTTAGATTCTGGTTCTTCATTATTTTGACGTAATTCATTTAACATTTGTAATCCATCTTGGAAATTTTCGAACGCTTGAGTAATTTTATGACCAATGTTAAGTTTCTCTTCTAAATCATTAATTTGAGTAGGTATTTGAGCTTTAATTGTTTCTTCTATATTTTTCGATGCTGTCGGTGTTATTATAATTTCGTTAGCCTTCATGTCAATAGTGATTTTAGCATCGTCTAATCTAAGACCAGAAAGTGAGACGTCGACAGATTTTGATCTGTATTGCCTAGATGGCGGTGCTGGGACTTTGAGCTGGTTTGAGTCGAAGTTGAAGTCTTGCTGGATCATGCTGCTAGATGTCACTGGTGATGAAGATAGAGATGATCTATCACCGGGACTTGATCCTGGAGTTTAATTTACTTTGTAAAGAAAAAATTATGTTGGTTTTACTAAAGGTTTTCAAAATAATATTTCAAAGGATAGTTTTTGAGAGATTGTTAATAGAGTATTTATATTTATGTTAATGCCCGCCACCTGAATATGAAAGTCATTTACCTTACGCTTAGTTTAGGCGCCATTGACTTCAGTTTTGGAGCCTAGAATATTGAGATTAAATATAATAATTATTATCTTAAATAAATTAAAGCAAGGCTGTAAGTTAAACTCTAAGACATAATTCTAAGAATAATCGTCTCGATAGACAAAACAATCAAAATCAAATATTCTATGAATGAACAAGAGGCACCATATTTATATATATTTACAATTAAAAAATATATATTCCATTACGAAACTCTCTCTATATATATAATATATATATATATATAATATAATATATAGAGAGAGAGTTAAAAGTTTTTATTTTCCTGTTCTATTCCACTGCTGGGCTATGTCGTCCCAAAATATCGACATATCTCGGTCTCCTTGATATATTCAGTCACATCGTGGTAGGCATCTTTACGATACGATTACAATATTTTGATACAAAAATAAAATAATAAATTTGTTTTATCCATGAAAGAGTAAAAATCACGACGTACCATAATTTACAATATTAATCAGCCACACCCTATAATAAGCAAGTTTAATGTACCTCAGCATAACCCAGAAAAAAAAACATTAATAAAAGAAAGAAAGCCATCACCTACCATTAGAACCGTCTTCCTTCTCCTCAGAGCAAAGAGGCAAAGTCTTCTCCATCATCAGACCCTGCACCATATCCATGCAGGAGTCCAGAGAGAACTTCTTGCCACACATCTTCATGCCTCGGATGCGTCGGCGCATTTCTGATTTAGTTCAAGCGTGTTAGCTAAGCGAAGCTTTGGTGAGCATAAGTCAGAATAAAGTTCTGCGTATCTGACGTAATGTAGGAACAATTTTTACTTCTAAGAAAGCGAACACGGTGTCATAAATTATTTATCTATTTATCTATCATCAGCTTTTGACCCGTGACTTCGTCTACGTAGATTACCCCTATAGGGGTAGATTTTTGAAAAATCCTTTCTTAGTGTACCTCTACATATTTTGCAGAATATACATTCCAAATTGCATGTTTCAACGAGTATCTCCTAGTTATAAGAATGTCGCTTACATAAAAGTTTTAAGTGCAGATAAATGTCCGTAAACTATAAGAGAAAAACTTAAACCGTCACCAATATTGTTATCACAGTAAAAAGTATTTTATTTATCCCATGTACCAACTACTAAAATTCACCCAAAATCCAAATTCACTCAACCCAAGAAAAACAAACTTACCAGGGCTATCTTTAGGTTCCATTTTCAACTGCGCAAACGTGTGCGCGCAGGCACTCAAGACTTGTTCGTAATCGCAGATGGCAGCGTGAGTTCCATTGACGATCTTCGGACTCATTGGACTGTTTGCAAGAAGAAGACTGGTACCAAATGTGGCATTGAACTCCCTTGTTTCTGGAAAGAAATATATGACCATTAAGTTCAAGGGATTTCGAGTCAGCTGGCAAAGGAGATTCTAGATTTCTTAGGAGATTTGTATCCTCTCAAAAACAGACATCATTGAACCACTAGAAACTCTAACTAACCCACCAGATTAGATCGAACAATGAAATCAAAATATTAGCCTCCATACGTCCTCCTTATTCAGACATTGTTCAGAAGACTTAATCAAATATGTGCAAATGTGGCTGAACAAGCTTAATAGAAAAATCTTTAATCAATCAATCAGTCAATCAAATATTCTTTATTCAATTTTTTTTTTCCTCTTTGGAATCTTTTCTGTTACTTGACTTTGGTAGTCAGCTCTGCCTTCTCTAGGCAGCTCAGTTCTTTGAAGCTGGCAATTCCATCCACATCTTCAGTTTCACATAGTATACTGAGTAAATTAATTTGGAAGAAAGATAGAAGAAGAATTAATTTGCTCCTTCCTATTTGGATCGGACCATGCGAGCCCCGGGTTCAGCGGCGGAGAATGCGGCTAGACTCAAGCAGTCCAGGTACAGTAATTTGGTACCGGCTTATGACTTCGTACCGGTCGCGTTTGAGACTGTGGGTTCATGGGGTACCTAGGCCAAAATTTTTGAGCGGTAGATCGGGCGGCGGTTTAGAGCTAAGGGTGGCAATCCACGCTCTGGTGGTTTTTTGTTGCAGAGGTTGTCTTTGACCGTCCAGATGGGAAATGCAAATGCCGCTAGTGCCATGGGGACCATGGAGCCGGGACTGCGTGGAGCTGGACCTTTGAATGGGCCTTAGTCTTGACGTTGACGAAGCGTGTTGCAGATTTAGAATGTATAGGATTAAGTTTTTGACGAAGCATGATGCAGATTTAGAATGTATAGGATTAAGTTTTAGACGAAGCATGCTGCAGGATTAGAATGTATAGGAGTAAGTTTTAGACGAAGCATGCTGCAGGATTAGAATGTATAGGATTAAGTTTTTAACGAAGCATGTTGCAGATTTAGAATGTATAGAATAAAGTTTTTGACTAAGCGTTTTGCTGATTGGGTTCTTGGTTAAATAAACATATATATTTTTGACAAAGCATGTTGCAGATACAGACATTTTGCAAATCTAGGTTAAATTTCAATAAAATATTTATATAAAAAAATTACATTTGAAACATAAAACAAGTGATATCAAATTTTTTTATCTGTGGAAACTTTTAGTTGGCAATGTTGTTTTATAAAATATTGATACTCTACTATCCTGTAATTAGTCCGTAAGTTTTCCTAAAATGAATAAAATTTCAAAAAATAAAAATAAAAATATACCTTTGAGAGAAATCCTCGGCTTTTTAGGCATAACAATGTTCCCATTCTCCGATCCGAAGACATCGATCAGTATTTCCCTGGCTACATTCTTTATCTCGTTCCAATCATCTGTGGATCGCAATGAAAACTATTTAAAATTTTAAAGTTGTTTTCGAACTCACCACTAGAAATAACACTGTCCATAGAAAACATAATAGAACAACACGAGTCCTACCTACCTGGTCACAAAATTTTAATACGTGTAGCTTCCATGGATGGACACCTGCAAAGATTGGCAACTGTGGCCATTTCCCCAACCTTTCACCTTCATCATCATCATCATCATCATCTCAGCCGATAGACGTCCACTGCTGAACATAGGACTCCCCCAAGGATCGCCATAACGACCGGTCCTGCGCTGCCCTCATCCAACGGGTTCCCGCCGCCTTTACCAGGTCGTCGGTCCACCGTGTGCGGGGCCTACCCACGCTGCGCTTTCCCACCACCACCACCACTCGAGAACTTTTCGGCCCCATCGGCCATCGGTTCTGCGAGCAATGTGCCCCGCCCACTGCCACTTTAGTTTAGCAATTCTTTGGGCTATGTCAGTTACTCTGGTTCTTCTGCGGATCTCTTCATTTCTGATTCGATCTCGTAGGGAAACTCCGAGCATAGCCCTCTCCATTGCCCTTTGGGTAACTTTCAGCCTTTTTATGAGGCCTTGAGTGAACGTAACCTTTCACCTTAGGAAGGGTCAACTGTACCAGAGAATAAACCGAGATGCAAGTTGCTGCTGAAAATCCGCATCATCATAATTCCATCTAAAAGACAAAAATGCTGTCCACCTCGTTGTAGAGCATTTTCTGATTTAGGGGTTGGACCTCATCTATCAGACCTTTCTCGCTCTAGCAAATGACATTTCTGAGCGACAGAAAAGGACAGAGCGTGAAAAAATTCGATTTCGCGCTGATAGAAGAGGTTCAACCCTAATCGAAACTAACGAAGTATACTGGGCTGCGTTCACGACCTTTGGGTGCGGTTGTTTTTTCAACACGCTCTATGGTACGGAACGATCGCGCCAATTTTTAACTCGCTATGAGGTACGGAACGATCACGGTTGTTTTATAACCTCAAATTTTGACATTTAAAGTAATATGGGCTTCCAGCACGTCTAGTATGATTTCTCTACACGCGCGCGATGCGCCTTCGCTGCATACAAAATAACCTGTAGCCGCGCTTTTCGGAGAGCGCAAGCCGCGCTTGCCGCGACTTGTAGTATGGAAAAAAGCCGAGTCGCGCGCGTGTAGAGAAATCATGCTAGACGTGCTGGGCTTCCATCATTTCCAAATACAATAAAAAAACTCATCTTCCATGTTAGCAAATCAAAAAGTGAATAAAAATAATTTGAAAAACAAACTTTTATTCAAAACGAGCGAAAAGTCAAGTAACCACAGATAATCAAAACGTCAGAGTGTTTTTTAACCATCGAATTTGATGGTTAAAAGTTGCAACCCGTCAGAGGTTCGGAACGGTTGATTTGTGACAACCGAGTTGTAAAAGCTCGGAACGGCGTTAGTGCGAAAAGTTGCACTCGGGGTGCACCTGGGGCGTAGGTTCTGAACGCAGCCCTGGTGTAAAGTTATGACGTTTTTTCAAATCAGAATAAATTCTACAGCTATTCTATCTCCAGCAATGCATTCAATTATTTCTCTCGGAAAAATATCAAACTTACCGCAAATGTCCTGATTGGTGGTTCTTGGAGAGGTGACCGTGAATCTAATCACGTAGATATCCTTGAAGCAAGCAGGTACAGCATGGATTTTCCCGCGAGCATTCAGGCGCTTCAGCAAACATTCGGTGAGAGCATTATCGCCTTTTAGACGGAAAGGAACCAGTCCTGAAAAAGGAAAAATATTAAATTATCTAGAAGTTGGTTTTACAAAATTTTAAATCAGGGGCTATCGTTCTACCTAGAGCGTCGTATGCGCGTTGCGGAAAGGTGTGGAAACGCAATCTTGAGGTCCGAGTTCGAATCCGTACGGACGACATGCCATGTACCAATGCGTTTCCAACTAATGTACGTACATAATACCGACTACTCTCAAACGGTGAAGGAAAACATCGCGAGGAAACCTGCATACGCTAAAAAAGACATTTCAATGCGTTGAAGAAGTGGCGCATGGGGCACGCGTGGTGGACTAATGTCCATACACCGTTCTTGAGGGTAGGCCTGTGCTCTGCAGTGAGACGATTATGGGCTGATGATGATGATGTTCTGCCTAGTCCACAGAAAAGAGAACTTAGTGACTGACATTTTTCTAAATTAATTGAAGGAACTGATGTGTGGATCTACGCATAAACAGAGACACCTACATGCGATTTCTAATAAAGTAATAAAGCGGTGCTGGGTTTTTCGGTGTCATGGACCTTTAATTCGAATAAAAGAAAGCTGAAAATCCTTACCTAAGTTGCTAGGTTGAGGGATCTCAAATCTAGGGTCAGCAAGGACCAGAGCTTCAAATTTCTGAGCCAGACGAACAGCCTGAAAATAATCAAAACGGCAATTAAGATGAATTCGTTAATTCGAGCATATGTTGCATTTCCTTGATTCCCTATATAGTGTGTCGCACTGCCGTGATTGGCGTTTTCGTAGTGTCAAAACTCTGTGGTAAGATCGAAACAAAAGGTTGTATAGTAGAAAACGCTCTACAACAAAAGGTTGTAGGTATCAGGAACTGAAGGGACTGGCAGAAAAGAGACTGTATTGGCGAATCCTCAACCGACAAGAGCGAAGCTCTCAAACAAGATGGTGATGATGTTGATGTAATTAATATCAAAACGGTGATTATCGTTAGACCGAAATAACCATCATTTTCATGATAGTTGGCTAGGCATTAAAGGCATTCTGTATTGGAAAAATGATTACAATAAATTGATATATTTTTTCAATTTAGAGTTTTGGTCCTTTTGTGAAAGTTGTTTAGTTTGATGATGGTTGGATGGACCATGAGAGTTGAACGTTCTGGTTATTTCTTTTCCAAGGCTATTTGAAAAAAATTACCTATGTGCCTATGTAAATATTAAGGAGAATAAAATTTACCTCACGAACGTGTTTCTGTAAGCCTGAAACACCGAAGTTTCTCAGCACAAACCAAAGTTTCAGTGCTCTGAAGCGTCGACTCAACGGAATTTGCCAATGCTGAAAATTTCAATAAAACATTAGTATCAAAGTATAAATTTATAAGGAAGTGCAATAAATGGCATTCATGCTATGTTAGTTGTTACTGTCGTTTGATTTTTTTATACATAAGGTTAGATTTTCGCATGCTATGATCGGTCTGTTCATTGCTTGATCATTTATTAAAGACGTGTCAAGCTCCCTCCACTTAACAATTTTCAAATTGCAATTTCGAAAAAAGCATTGAAACATCACCAATAATTTCAATATCCCTTTCCACCACCAAAACAAAATGACTACATACTAAAGGTTCAGTTTTATCAGGGTCCTCCAATTGCATCTTTTTCTCTTCACATCTAGGTGATATTTTATCGTAACCATAAAGATTATTTGGAACGTCATCGCCATCATCATATACATCATTACCATTATGTTTGAATCCATTTGTCAAAATTATATGATCATTCGCCATATTACCATTTATTTTGCCTTTTGTATATATATTTCCGTTGCTATTGGTTTTTTCAGTTCCCACCTAATTAATAGATAGAAATATTAATAACTAAGTACAACACACAAAAAAGTTTATAAAACTAATGATATCTTACCATGTAATCGATAGCTTTTCCTGTGAAAAATAAAATAAACGTTAATAAATGTAAATTATAATTTAGTAGGATTAATTGTATAGTGTATATCTTAATGTATGTTGTTATGTTGATAAAACATTCACCATAGATATATTTGCCCCTTGTGGGATTCGAACCCGCAATCCTCAGTACTGCAAGCGGGTTCACTACCAGTAGTCTCAAACCTACTGATTTTTCGGTATTTCTACCGATATGGGGTCTCATCTACCGAAATGTTAACATTTTTCTACGATTTCTGAGAATACCAGGAAATTCTCCCGAATTTTTTACCGATTTTCCGTTTCTTAACTGCAAACCCTGTTCGTTTCATTTATGTTTCACCGTAGATTCCCCTCACGTTAAGAAAAGTAGTTTAATGTTCACAACTGTATGGATGAAATGATCATCAACTGAGATAACAACTCTTAAATAATTATTTATTTAAGAGTTGTTATCTCAGTTGATGGAAGAAATCAGAAATCGGTTCTTATGAACCGATTTCTTTAAGTTGGTTTGTACTGTCAACTGCCTACTTTCTCTAACAACATATGATTTACAGATGTATTTCTTCGTTTTTTATTGGTGAAAAAAAAAACAGAGTTTAGTAGTTTTTGCGCGATGCTCGAACAAACAAACAGACAGACAAAAAAAAATTTGTGATTTGGAGACGTACATCTCACCAGGTTAATGTTTAAAAAGAAAGTAATTTGATTGAATATTGTTTTTTAAATAGCTACCGATTTTTGGTACAAATCTACCGATATTTATGGGCAACTCTACCGATTTCACATTTGGACGTTCGAGACCACTGTTCACTACCGGGCCGTAAGAATTTACTCACTCATAAAGTCTGAATATACACACTATACGTCCAGGGGGTAATTTGAGATATTCTAAGGCCAACCAGCATTTTTGTATATGAGATATTCCCAATAATTTCCGTTTCATGTCATGCCTCACTAAGTGAAGCAAGCAGCTTTCCTTCCCCAAAAAGCCAGTCTTAATGTAAATCGTACATAACTTCCAATAAACTCATTGACTGGTTTATACAAACTGACCTGGGATCGAATAAGCACCGCCCTGCACGGAAAGTGAGGCTATTAGCAATTAAACCACCAACCACCACGGCTTTAGCGAGCAATTTATAAAGAAGATGTAAACATATTTTAGTAAACAAACTAGTTACCTGAATTTTCATGCCTCAAGTAGATAGGGTTCACGTTGAAGGTCCTATGAAGTGCTGTGCCATCTTTCACCCTGTTAGATAAAAAAATATATACATAAACAACATACATACATACAAGTACATACTAACAATCTATGAACTGTGTCTGAAATAAAATTATTTATAATTATTTTTTATAAAAAATAAATAAAAATAAAAATCATTTATTTCATGAAACCAGGTCCCATACACAAAGCATTACACAGGTAGTTTGACAAAAATCAAGTTATTATGCTATATTAATAAACAGTTTTATTATTAAAAAAAAAAACATAAAAAACTTGAGTTGAAAAAAAAAATTATAATGACAAAGTCTCTGCTTGATATCCACAATGTTAATTTAAAATCAACAGATCCTCAAGTCTCACGGTTTTTGGTAGGCCTAGTACCCTTTACAGCATCGGGATTCAGGAGTTGGAACCATGATTATAATGACAGTGTCTGCTTGATACCTAGGTACCCACAATGTTAATTTAAAATAGATACTCAAGTCTCACTGTTTTTGGGGGCAATATCCTTGCAGCATCAAGATTCGAGGATTAAAGGTTGAAATTATCATAAATCATAACAATCGTTGTAGAATACTTATTCTATAGAAATCATTTCTTACCACATTGCTGTGCAGTCAAAGTTGACCATCAACCATTTAGAAGGGTTGAAAGCGAATGAGTCTGCCTGCTCCACCCCGTCTAGCCAATGTCTGAAAACAATTATCACTTAGGAATTACTTCGTGTTAACCATTCTTGGGTAGTTAAAAAAAACCTCTTTAATATCGGCGACCTTTCATCGACCTGATCATTTATCGTATAACTCGTAATCTATAGTACGATATCGAACCCGATTCCTCATAATTGAGTGTCCAAAACGCGCCACTAAGGTCCGCCACACACAGATGAAATTGCGATCCGGAAACCTGATTCAGGATTCAGTGTTGTCAACTATGGTTACAAAAAATACTAATGCTGTTTAAAAAATGCCTAAAATAAAAATGTATGAAACGCCAAATGAATGACAATTGCATTTTAGGTATTAATATTACTATAAAGTGGATAGGGTCATGACGGTACGATGATGATTTGTAAATTGTATATCAATATTATGCAACTATATATGAAAAGACTATCGATAGTTTTAACATTAGTCATAATCTGCATACAAAATGGTATGAACCATTATCGTACAAGCGATTTTTGTGCGTAGGCGATTTCGCAACTATACCGCAACGACGTTGCAATTGCATCGT
The DNA here is from genome assembly GCA_927399405.1 of Agonopterix arenella. Taxonomy (NCBI): domain Eukaryota; kingdom Metazoa; phylum Arthropoda; class Insecta; order Lepidoptera; family Depressariidae; genus Agonopterix; species Agonopterix arenella. Next base: position 4,292,097 of record OV656716.1, on the reverse strand, counting down.
CACGATACAGTATCGTTCCATCAACGCCTAACACCTAAGACATCAAAAACTCACTAGGTCTAGTTAAAATGTATCTGAAAATGGCAACACTCCAACCGGAACTAATTCCGAATCAGGTTTATTCCGTATGTATGTGGTGAGCCTAACTCTCTCTAACTCTGCCTATCTAAAGCAGTTCTAATGAACGCAAGTTGCTAATCGCTTCCTCTCACTCACACGCAGGAAAAAGACGTGCTTATGTAATTTTGCATGCGTTAAAAGAGTAGAGCAGCATATTATTGCGCGTGGCTCAGACCCGCACGACCAAAGCGACTACGAAGCGGGAGCGTCTACCGCGCGGCGGTCGCCGCCCATGTAATCTGATGGCGTCCCGCCAAGTCGCCCAAACCGACGCGACCACGACGCGGGAAGGCAGCGTCAGCGGAGCGGGACGCGCGCGTCTAGTGATCAGACGTGTACAATGTTACGCTATCGTAACAAAATAAAATACAAATTTTAAATATCAGTACATTTTGGTTCTTGTTTGTAGTTTTTGGTTCCTTTTGATAGATTTGGATCGTTTTTGGTCGTTTTTCCTAGATTTTGGTAGATATTGGTTGTTTTCGGTTCTTTTTTACAAGATTTTGGAAATTTTTGGTAGTTTTTGGTAATTTCTGGCAGGTATTGGTTGCAAAAACAACAAAAACTACTAAAAACTAACAAAAACAAAAGAACTAGGTAGGTTCTAGAAACTTCCAAAAAGTAATAAAAACTACCAAAGAGTACCAAAGTACTCTAGATGTTCAATTTAGTTAGACTCTGATGTTAAAACGAAAATTACCACAACAATAGTTAAAGAAGTGTTGTTTCAATGACTATTCATCAACAAATGAAGTTCGCTTCCCGCGTCGCAGTCGCGCCGGTTTGGAGGCCGAATTTCGCGTCGTAAACGCTCCCGCTTCGCTTCGCGCAGCGTCCCGCGTCGCAGTCGCCCGGGTGTGACCACTACTTTAACTGTACTGCTGATAATAAATGAAGAATATAAAAGCTACCTAAACTCATGGCAGATGAAAGCAGTGCCAGCGTAGGCTGCGTCCACATGGAGCCAGGCGGAATGCTCCTCGCAAACCGCGCCGATCTCTCTAAGGTTGTCAAACGCCACCGTGCCTGTTGTACCCAGGGTTGCGCACACCTGAAACATTTGATAAATGTAAAAATACAATTTTCCAGTGTATTCTACCATGAAGGCGTGCAAATATAAATTACAAGTACGAGTATAATTCATTGAAGGAATCTATTTATATTCTAAATATACTGCAAATCTCTATTTATATTATAGATAATATTATTACATAAACTCAGACAGTAATTCCCTTTTGGGGTGGTCAGAAAGATTGGTACAACTATACCAACTAAGAAAGAAGGAAGAAAGAATAATAATTAAAAAAAAAATTTATTTGCTGATAAGAACCTATTGCAAAAAGTTATCAAAATAAAAATACAAAAGTTTTACTACTGGAACTTAAAATGGATAATCTGATATAATTAAGCATGAATTAACTTTTAAAAAATCAATAAGCTAAGCTCATAGATTAATATGCTAAGCTATAAAAGAAGCCCTCTTCTCTTATAACTTAGCTTATTGATAGTAAAACATAATTACATGAGTGTAATCACAGATTACTATAATAATTACTACGTGCAATTGAATGATTATATTCTATCCTATTCCAGTATTATAATTTATATCTATGTTTTTTATTTGAATATCTATGGATGCTACAATATTATTATTATAGGCAACGCTGCCAGCCTCCTAGGCACTCTGCCCCGAGTAGGGGCTTTAGAGGACATTTTTTACTTTTAAGTAGCCTATGTGTTTTTCTTTTTTCTGTTTGTTTTGTTTTTTCTTGTTCTATTAATATTAATTTATATTGTTACTTATATTGTTATCCAATAAACCTATTTTGTTAGATATTATTAATTTATTTGTAACTTAAAAACAAACGTTGCAATAAAATATCGTCTCTCTAATTAGTAAGACAAGAGATATGGTTCAAGTTAAAAGCGAATCGCGAAAGTTCTAAATAGTTTTTCATATGAATAAAATTTTGATTATAATCGCTAAAATGTTTATTTCTCATTTATTATGAAAGAAGAACTCTTCATCAACATAATTATAATTTGTCCCACCTAACTTTGATTGTCCAGATTCATTCAATCAGTAATATACATCCTATCTAAGAAGAAGAATTCTATCGAAAACTTTTTTGATCCAGTGGTTAAAGACAGGCCGTTGATTAATTAGTGGACTGACACAGTCAATCAATACCAAAAAACATTATTTATGTATTTTCGAGTAGTAATAAGACTTAGTATGAAAAGATCAATATTTTATTATTAACATGTCTTGAAGAATAATTTGAACTGTATTGATATGAACTTTCCGCTAGTCGCTTCAACTTCAGACCACTTCAAAGCTTCCTGTCATCTAATCTCAGCGGAACAACACAAATTGGCCCCAATGGGACCGAAGCAAGTATTACTTTAAAATGAAAACACTAATCTTTGTTTAATGATCAAACTAATTTGAGTGCTTTGAGAAATATACTTTTAAAATGTATTTTACCGTTGGGACTTGTTTGGAAAGATGTTTTTTATTGTATGTTATTAACGAAGAAATAATGTAACGAAAAAAGGAACATTTTTGGAAAGGAACATTTTTGGAAAGGAACATTTTTTTGCAAAAAGATTATTTTGGGAAAGGGAACGACACCAGCACGATTGTAACCTTTTCATCAGATCCTTAATGCACTAAAAGTATACCTAAACATACAGGGTCCATTTTAATGTGCTGTCGATTTTTCAAGAGGATAATCAGACCATCAAACTGAACAACTTCGTCCATGGAACCAACATTGCAATCGTGAAAAAAATCATCTGCCCCATACATTTGACACGAGTGCAGTTGTGTTGGAAGAGCTGCATTTTTGGTCACTTAGAGAATGTTGTTCAGTTTGGTGGTCTGATCATCCCCTTCAAAAACCGTCTTCATATTAAGCAGGACCCTGTATACAGGGTGAAATTGATATCATTGAGCCTTTTAAACTAAGAGTCTACCCATCAAACTGAACAACTTTTACTATGTGAGCAAACCGATCGGAGCAAAAAAAAATCTGCTTGTTTACATTTGAGTTGATATATGCCTATAGCATTGCAGTTTAGTATGGAACAGCAGATTTTTTGTTGTTGCTCGGATCAGTTTGCTCCCATAGTAAAAGTTGTTCTGTTTGATGGGTAGACTCTTAGGTTTAAAAGGATACGAATGATATTAATTTCACCCTTTAGGTGTAGAACCAGTTGTAGTGGGATCTCAGTCTAGAAAACCTGTCGTAAAGACACACGATAGAAGTGAAACTTCTGCAGCTGTCAAATTTTAATTTCGAACTTCCGTTACACGAAAACGTTGCGGGACCGAATTTTAAAGCCCTCTCATTAAAAGTTTCACTTCACTTCAAAAACTACAGGGTGAAATTGATATCATTAGCATCCTATTAAACTAAGAGTCTGCCCATGGAACTGAACATCTTTTACTATGGCAGCAAACCGATCGGAACAAAAAAAATCAGCTGTTGCATACATTTGAGTCGTGAACTCGCGCGTCGACATTGCAGTTTAGAGTGGAACAGCAGATTTTTTATTTGCTCCGATCTGTTTGCTCCCATAGTAAAAATTGTTCAGTTTAATGGGTAGACTTTTAGTTTAAAAGGATGCTAATGATATCAATTTCACCCTGTATATTCTAGATATCAACACGACTTACCCAAAAAGGTACAAGCCCCTTAGCCTTGTCAGCAAGAATGGCAGCCTTCAGCTTGTCTCCCCGCATGCTCTGATTCTCATCTGTTTCGATATAGCGCATCCGTACCAATCCTGTTATAAAATTAGTAGATTTAAATTAGTAGGTAGATTTAGATAAACACATCATCTACATAAAGTGCCTCCGTGGTCTAAAGGTTAAGAGCATTGGCTCTCGACACGGAGGTCGTGGATTCGATTCCCACGGGGGACACCTAGTGAAATGTCACTTTAGGTTAGGAAATTGCAGGCTGAATCACCTGATTGTCTGGAAAGAAAAATGATTCCGTGCTTCGGATGGCACGTTAAACTGTTGGTCCCGACTACTATCTCTGGTGGTAGTAATCGTTACATAAAAACGACGTCAGAGGCCGTAAGGCGGTCTGAAAAAACTCTGACACCAGGGCTCTGCCCACACGATAAGAAGAAGATCTGCATAAAAACATATTTAAGACCATAATCCCATTTTGAAGTGGCTAAAAACTTTACTATGGCTACCAAAAAGTTTTATACGTGCTGTTGTAGCAAGGCTCACTTTAAGCAAATATTGAAGATTTCAAGATGGAATGAAGTGACGTTAAAAGGCTAGCCATAATATTGCCAAGCTATTAAATAAACGTGATCCATTGAGTGAGGAAACCGCCATCCCTTGGGTTCTGTCAGGCGGAGGACAGTCGCCTTTTGGTGGCTTTTTTCTGATTCAGTTTGCATAGAATGTGCTGCCATCTATTAAATACTTCGCAGAATTATGAAAAAAAAAAGATTTTATTGTCTATGTCAATGTCTAATTGACAAATTCACAAAATGGCTACCTATCTTGCGTAATGTGCGGGTTGTTTGTAGTTTTCGTTCAATTTCGTGAAGATTTAGTGATGTTCTGGAGTTTCTGTTGTTCTCTTACCAATGTTTAGATTACAGGAATAGTAAGGATATTGAAATTTCACTCGATCCGTGCGGGATTGAACGAAAACTAGCATTCAAAACAATAATATCCATCGGTATGAGTAGATATAAGTAGGTATGTATAGTATAGGTTGAATTATTGTCGGTGAAACATAGATGGCGCTAGCTAGCCTTCAATTTGATATAAGGTGGATGCATAATGATGCCACGAGTGGGTTCTCTTTTCTAATATACTTATATTACTCTTTGGGTTCTGTCGAGTATATAACGCGCTTGGACCTCTCCAAGCACCTACGCGTTAGGTCTCTTTTTATTGCAATCTTGTACTTGGAGGCCTTTAGTTTTTCAATAGAAACCTCTGCCGCACCGGTCATTCTACCATGGCATGAAGATGAGACGAGGTCAGTGTGTCCACGCAAATAGCATACCGATCTCGCGCCTGACCCATCTTCCAGGGGACGATAGATATCCCGTCCCGTCCTTTTGTATTGATTTTTGTACAGAGCTTCAAAAACTAATTTTGATTATACAAAATACGCGCTATAGTTCCAATAGTCAATACAACAATTTCAACCTTGATAGTCGTAGTTATCGATAAACGTTTTCAAGTATTCATCAACATCAGCCTCTCCCAAGGCGCACCACAGAACTTTGTCCTCAGCCTTCCTCATCCAGTCGCTCCTCGCTACTTTTTTAGGTCGTCTGTCCAGCGGGCAGCAGGACGTCCCACACTATGCCTTTCAGTACGCGGTCTCCACTCCAGAACTCTGACATCCCACCGGTTGTCAGTTCTTTGGCAGATATGACCAGCCCATTGTCACTTCAGCTTGCTAATTTTCTGAGCGATGGCAACCACTTTCGTTCTCTGACATATCACTTCATTACTGATGTGATCTCTCAGAGAAACACCGAGCATAGCTCTCTCCATAGCTCGCTGAGCGACCTTGAATTGATGAACTAGTCCTATCGTCAGGGTTTCAAGTATTGCATATTACCCATACTTACCAATTAACCCAGCCTTCTCCACAGAAGAATGGGCCTGGTCCGAGCAGTAGCAGATCAGATGCCCCAACAGTTCAGAAGACTGAAGCTCAGGGTTCAACTCGGAGAGCTCCATCAGGGCCTTGGTGCGAGCTGCCAGGAGACTGACCAGTGTCGCCTCGCTGGCTGTCGTCTGTTTGGGTCAAGAATTTGAAGTAATATTGGTTAGAATCTGGTATATTTAACTTGATTGAGAGCCATAGCAAAAAAAATGAACATCGAGGAATTGAGGTCGTTTTGAAGCCGGAAATGTTCATGCTTCAGACCATCGAACTGTAAAACTTTTGCTATGGGACTAACTTTGAAATTGCCACAAAAAAATCTGCTGTTTCTTTACTTGACTTTTTCTATGAAACAGCATCTTATGGTCTGAAGTGCCCTGTTTCCGAATTCACGGTGTACAGTGGTGAAGCCGGTAGGCAAGTCGGTATCGGAACGCGCTCCCCCCGGCCCATCAATTGACGTGACGAGACCGCTGAGCTGCACCACTACATTGTTTTTTCACTATGCTAGAGCTGTAACTTATTCAGAAACGCTAGACCTTGAAAAAGCACTGAAATGAAAGAATCTCTTATTGATCATTATGGTACTGATGTTTTTCCAACGGAGGTAAAATCAGCAGAGGTGAGGAGTACTCGAAACCGGTGGGCATGGATGAAGAGTTGCATGGAAAGAAGCATGACGATATAGATAGATAAGTAATCAGCGAGATCACTAAAGACAAAATATGATAAAATGAGCAACAGCGAACAACTGTGGGGGTGAACAACTTCTTGACATTATGCACATAATAAATTTATTTCTATTTCTATTTCAGCTCATCTTACTCCCAAGATCTCAAGTTACATTCCAAGAGCAGTCCAGTTGTCACTATCTATCAGTTTGCTAAAAAATGAGCATTATGATGCTTTTAAGAGACCTAGTGACAAAAAGGCCGGATTCACCATTATGCTGAAAAAAAGTATATGAAAGTTTGATTTGTTATCATGATCCTTTCCGCGTATGCGTCTAAAATTTATCAAACCTCAAACAATTTCAATCAAAACAGCAAATATCAGAGTTAGCTCTTAGTCACCAAGCACAAAACGAAAGCAAAACGTTACCCTCCTTTTGGCGCAATCGGATAAAAAGGAGCATAAAATATAGATAAACTACAGGCTGTAATTGAAATGAGTCAACAAATTTTCAGGAGGGGTTGAAGGAACTTTTTCTTTGGGAGCAAATCTGACATCACAAAAAAATCTACTGTGTCATGCTAATCTACAGATTTTTTTGCTATTTCATATTTTCTCCCATAGTAAAAGTTTGTTTAGTTTGATGGTCTAAACCACCCCTAAAATGTGTCGACTAGTTTCAATTACAACCTGTATGCATTTAAAAATATCCCTTTTGAATAAAATAAAGTCAAACTATAAACCCAACAAAGATTGGTACAGACCAAAACATGTGCCATCTGAAAATTTTAAGTGTTGTTTTGTATTTAGTTGTTTACCAGATACTTTTTACACTGCTTATACTGGGTGGCAGTGAACGAGGGACTTTCCCGGAAATGTAGCAAAATATTAATGACGTGTAATCGTTTTCCACCGTGTGGGGGGCCGACGACCTGGTGAAGGCGGTGGGAACCCGTTGGATGAGGGCAGCGCAGGACAGGTCGTTATGGCGATCCTTCGGTTATTTCCTCCGTTATTCCAATCGGCTGATATGATGATGATGATGAATCGTTTTATAATGATTACTATCGGTTACAGACATACTATTTTAACTATCAAAATAAATCATTTTTTATCACGCTGCCAACCCTAATGCGCAACGCGGTCCGCCCGCCGCCGCCGCCGCCGTGCCGCGCAGGCAACGCAAGTGAAATATGGGGTCGAACATTGTAACTATTTACGTGAAACTTTGATAAGCTGTAACATTGAAACTGTTGAAAATTTTAACATAGTTCCTTGGAGTCGATTTTTGTACAAATTCCCGAATATGACATTTTCGGGAAAGTCCCTCGTTCAGTGCCACCTAGGATAACACATCACATAAACCAAACAGAGCAGTAAATATACCTGAATGACACCACCGCCAGGACTTTCGTTTTTCTCATTCAGGAAGCACTCTGGAAGACCTAGCAGCTTCCCGAGCCAGTTCAGAACAATCGTCTCCAACTCCGTTCCAGCTGGGGATGACGCCTGGTGGGGTAAGAAGTACTTTACTTTAATCAGGAGTTTCTAACATGGGTTGGTTTCTAAAATGAAACTATCACTTTTGTTCAGAACACTGGTGTTTCGCTGTACAGAAGTTGCGACCAGAAATTGTAGCAATACATATTTTTAAACAAAGCCAAAGTGTACAAACTAAAATACAACAAGATCAAACGTAACATTGACAAAACCAAAATGCATTGAATTACGTATTGTAACTTTAAAAAAAGCTGCTATTTTTGTCATTAATATAATTTTTATAATAAGCTTTTGTACATAGGAAATGCTTCAAGAAACACTTAAGATATTTTTATTACATGCATAATAATTATGCCCACCACACATTCCTACCACTGTAAATCATGTAAACCAAGATCAACAGCGGCAACCTCTCACAACATCATGTGAGTCCAGTGGTCAAGCAAATAAATACTTTTAATTCTGATCACGACTCGCAAACAAAACCTTACAAAAACAATGCTTGGTAACTTACCCAAGTAAAGCAGAGTACATTCATGGCACTTGATAACATTTCTCCCATGATTGAAGGGTATGACGTCAGAGCTGGGAAGTAGGCGTGCATGTGAGGACTCTGCCAATGCACCAACTGTTTACAAAAGAAACGAAAGGTTAATAAATGGTAAAATTATTTTTGTCTTTAGGTGCCTCTTTCTATCACTTGAGTTTCTATCGTGAGGCTCTTGAAAAAGAAAATGGTTCAGGTAGAATGGAACAACGAGATTGCTTTCGGTCTTTGGCACGTCACATCAGTTTATGAGGTGCAGTTATAACTTTTTATTGCTGATTATGATCATCTGAAGGTTTTTGAGGGTTTCGGCAGTACTCTAAAACTCTGTTTCCTCCTTGTCACTGTTTTTATCTGGTTTTTATAGAATTTATCTAGTATTGACCACGGGAATTGGGAAATAGAAGGCTGCAGAAATAAAAAATCAGAGACGGTCGCACTATCCTTAAGGAAACCTGGTATTGCTATTCTGGCAAAGAAACGTGACAGAAGGCATAATGCTCCCACAATCCCGCCGGCATCCACAGTTAAGCAGTTCTGTTATCATGTATGCAGACGTCTGTACCGCTCTCTTGTGAGATTATACAAAGACTGTACTGTAAGAAGACTGGCTAAATCCATGCCTGCGATGATGATGAGTAAGTTGCCATATATCCCTAGCTATAAATCTCTTAGATCAAACCACATACTTACCCCAGGCATAATATGCTCATCGACGTCCTTAAAGATGTCGTCCCAATCCTCAGGCTGTTGCGGTGCCTCATCAGGTATTAGTTTATGCAGGAAACCTGGCTGTACGTTGGGGTATACTCGACGCTCTCTGATATTTTCTAAGTAGTCAGCCATGTAGTCCACCATCTCTTTCGCTGGGGAGAGGAAACAGAGTTATATTGTGTTCGTAATATTTTTATCGAGCGGGCAGCAAGCCCTGGTTTCAGATTTACTTACCGAACTGCCTTACGGCATCTGACGTGGTTTTCTAATGTAACGACTACTACCACCAGAGATAGTAGCCGGGACCAACGGCTTAACGTGCCATCCTTATAAAGGATCGCGTTCGCAATCAGCAGCTTCTGTTGTGCATAATTCTAGAGCACAGATACGGAATGAAATCTTTCCGTCGTCGAACTAAAGTACATCATAGAGACTTTATTCACGGTAATACATAATTCATAAAAGGTAAGCACATGCAAAACTGAGTCAGTACAAGTGCGAGAGGGCTGTATCACTGCCTACTGTCGACTTCCTCCCATCTTCTACGAGTGGGTGAGTTAAAAATTGGTGGTCGGCAAGGAGTGTCCGTACTGTATGTGGTGGCATACCCTTTACAGTAAGGTTCAGGACATCAAAGATAGAATTTCTGGATTGGCGGTGGGTGCTACTCGTGGCTAGACAAACAGGTGGCAGATGGAGCGTAAATGCGTAAAGCATTTTTTACCAGCGACAAAAAAAAAAAAAGGTGTATACTACATGTCCATTAAAATTTTTAACAAAATCCTGTACGCATAAGAAATATAGAAAAGGCATCATTGTTCTCTAAAAGACTTTTCAATAGCTAAATGTTTCTTTAGCATTCAGGAATATTCTGAATGCAAAGTCTAGAATAGTTGCACCAGGATGCAAAAACTGTTATAATTTTTATATGATTTTTAAGATTTATTGTTTTTAGATTTCATGTGCTGTTTTTTATTAGTTTTAAGATATTGCCGTGCCCTTTCAGGGTTTATGTGTGTGCTGTACCACCTGTTTATAAGATCTTTTGTAACCACATAACGCAAATGATATGATATGATATCATGATATGATACCAAATGTGTTTGTTAAGTTTCGCACACTAATTAGATTTAACCTTATATTATATTTTAATTAGCTAGTATACTACCTAATCATAGGCAATGAGTTTCGATTAAAGTAACAAAACGTGCGTGAATGATGAGACAGATGGAAATAACAGTTTTTAATGTGATCGATTAGTTCTTATCGAAGTTCACTTACTAAGATAAGGTGGGGTAAGAGTGGTTGATAATTGCATAAGAAAATGAGGTTCTGCAGTGTTGTATGAAACAGCATTATTTCATAGTTGCCTCCTTAGTGAAAGATCAGTAGCGTAGCGAGGGGGGGGGGGCAATAACCAATTTGTAGAGCAGAGAAAATTCGAGCTCGCTTCGCTCATTCTAAGTTTCTATTTTAATTACTGTGCCTAGGTAAACATAATCCCAAAGAGTTCTGACCACAGCTAAGACGTAGTGCTAATTTCGAGCTAACTTCGCTCGCTGTAAGTTTATATTTTTGCATGGATAAAACAAAAAATATCTGACCACAACTTGAATAAATTTGTGCAAAAAAATTTCGAGCTCGCTTCGCTCGCTCCGTTATATTTTGTAAGATAATGGGGCGGCAAAATCGGTCTGTGCCCCGGGCGGCAGAAACCCACGCTACGTCACTGTGAAAGATATTTAGATTAAAGCAACCATTTTTATTTTTATTAACTATGGTGTTTTGTTACTTACACCCTACATAAAAAATTTGCTGAAACGATGAGCGTTTTTTCTTTCCTATACAATTTTGAAGGTTTCACGACCTATTTTACAAATATTTTTTTACCTTATTTAACGCTTTTAGCGACCAAAGAGCATCCCACGGGGGACACCTAGTGATACGTCACTTTGTGCGTTTTTCCCAAGTTGCTTAGGACATTGCAGGCTGAATCACCTGATTGTCTGAAAAGAAAAAAAAGATTTCGTGCTTCGGATGGCACGTTAAGCCGTTGGTCCCGGCTACTATCTCTGGTGGTAGTAGTCGTTACATAAAAACCATGTCAGAGGCCGTAAGGCGGTCTGAAAAAACTCTGACACCAGGGCTCTGCCCACACGATAAGAAGAAGAAGCGACCAAAAAAACTGGATGTAAGTCAGAATCCACTACGTGGTAGGGTAGATAGTATCTAAAAAAACTTCCAATCTATCTCAATTCGTAGGTACAGTCAACACAATTCTATCGATGCTGACAAAAGGCTCAAAGTGCTGAAGGAAGTACAAACAGACGGAATAAAAGACTTTCTGCTTGTCACAAAGGCATTCTAGTTTATAAAGTAATTAGAAACGAAGTGGGAAGTTGATTAAGACTGAACTCAGATGGTAAAACGTCTTTCTGAGAACAGATTCTGAATGACGCATACCACACGTGTAAGGACTTAACACAAGAGACTATATTCTTTTCAATGTTTATTGTTTCTTTTCTTTTTTTATTTATTATTAATGAACTCTTGCTTGTACACACGGCGACACATCAAGCTATACAAAACCAATATAAGCTGGCCGCGCAACATTATACGTTACTCGATAGTATAGTTGTATAGTTTGATGTGTCGCCGTGTGTACAGTAACACTGCATTTCCGCCAGTGTCAAGTAGTTTGTGGGAGTATCTATCCCAATCTCAGGGATTGTTTTTGATTAAGAACAAGAAGAGATTGAGGATTGCGGAGCCTCGTGGCAGGCAAAAACGCGACGCGCGAACACCAAGCGAGACAAGTGCTCGTGTCAGAACCTGCAAGGTGACTCTGCTCTATCCTCAATACAGTAATACATACAAGCGTTAAACTTAGCATAATTATAGTGTAAACTCTGCAGTATAATGACACATAATAAAAACCGGCCTAGTGTGAGTCGGGCTCGCGCTAAGGGTACCGGAGAAAACGACGTTTTGGTATGGAAATACAGGCTCTATAGAGGCTTAGAGGATAGGTAAACGTAGTGCAGCACCACAGTGACATAATAAAGGACAAGCCAGTCAAAAATAGGTGTACCTACTAAAAAGATGTAGTTTAGTAGAGGTGAGGCGGCTCGGAAAGAGTCAAGGTCGTTCGGTCAGAGAAACCTCTTAAAGGGGATTTTTCAAATCATCAAACAACAACTTTTACTATGGAGCCATACATTTGGGTCAAGTCACCATTGATGTTTTCTATGGCATAGCAAATTTTTTTTCTCTCTTTCAATGTTGGTCTCATAGTCAACGTTTTTCAGTTTGATGGTATAAAAAAAACCTCATTAAGTATGTAAAGTTTACACCCTGTATACTATGCGAGTAGTCCAACTCCCACTTAGCCGGTTTTTCCCCTTCCAAAGGAGAACAATTCCTACCCTCTTAGTACTAAATAACAGTCTAACGGAATTGACTCAGATAGAACAAAACGCCTGCAATAAACGGACGTGTGACGAAACAACCCATAAAAGGGTTTTACATAATCTGACAAACGATTCAATATCAACAAATCCTGGGGTTATACTGAGCTGATTTTATTTTATTTGTCTTTTTCTTACGTATTGAGTTCTAAAAATTCTAAACGACTTTTTGAGTCGGTGATAGATTCGTTTCATTTATAAACTCGAACGTATAATCTCTCGTTGTCGGAATTCGATGAAGAACCAAGGTCGAAGACGTGGGTTAGCGGATCATAAAGTAAAAGTGGAGATGGGCAGGACACTTGGCTAGACTGTTATACAGGGTGAAATTGATATCATTAGCATCCTTTTAAACTAAGACTCTACCCATCAAACTCGAAAACTTTTACTATGAGAGCAACACGATCGGAGCAAAAAAAATGTGCTGTACGCTCAAGTTCGCGACTCAAATGTATGCAACCGCAGATTTTTTTTTGCTCCAATCGGTTTGCTGCCATAGTAAAAATTGTTCAGTTTGATGGGTAGACTCTTAGTTTAAAAGGATGCTAATGATATCAATTTCACCCTGTATAGATAGCCAGTGGACCAAAGAGTGGCCAAGAGAGTAACGGAGGTCAGCAGGCAGACCATCATGTTGGTCCGATGACATTTTGAGATGGTGACGGGTTCACATTGGGCCAGATTAGTCTGGTCCTGTACCAGGAGTGCGATTTTTGAAACTAATTCTTTGAACTCAGCAGTTGAAAATGTCAATATTACTATGGAGATATGCATCTTTCTACTTCTGATTTGACATTCAAAAATCATACTCCAGGAGTGCGATATTTGAAAGTCAAATCAGCAGTAGAAAAATGCTTATCTCCATAGTAATTTTGATATTTTCAACTGCTGAGCGAATGAGTTTCAATAATCGCACTGCAGGTCTGGGATAGATACTGTTAATTTAAAAAAATATATATACAGGTTGAAATTGATATCATTAGCATCCTTTTAAACTAAGAGTCTACCCATCAAACTGAACAACTTTTACTATGGGAGCAAATCGATCGGAGCAAATAAAAAATCTGCTGTTCCATACTAAACTGCAATCGCGACGCGCGAGTTCGCGACTCAAATGTATGCATCAGCTGATTTTTTTTACTCCGATCGGTTTGCTCCCATAGTAAAAGTTGTTCAGTTCGATAGGTAGACTCTTAGTTTAAAAGCATAGAGATTTTGAGAAACCTAGTGTCGCATCACCACCAGTACCACGCGATAGAAAGTATTTTGTTAGCTTGAATGTGCTCATTATCCATTGCGGTATCAGAACTCAACGTTCGAATAATCTTTAGTACTACGCAAGCATTGTAAACTATTTACACATAATATCTCGACTGGCTTTCAGCCTCATAATATATTGAATCATTACTGTCGCGAGCAATGTGTTCCGTTTTTGCGCATATTGCTGCGACACTGGCCCCGCCCCCTTTTCACCTCTCCCTTTAGTTTGTGTTATCTGCGTTTAAAAGGATGCTATGATATCAATTTCACCCTGCAAAGGTAAGATAATAAGATTATGATACCGCTACGATAACGGGAGCCAGTGCGGACAAAGTCGCGGGTAAAATCTAGTTGTATACAATATTTATAAAGGCCAATGATTTTTATCGTGTTTATAATATTATTATTAACGTAGGCCCAGTTATTAGTCCTAGGGTAGTTAGTGACACAGTAAATAGACGTAGAAACGTCTAATTAGTCGAGTAATTGTCGTGTAATAGTACATTTGTTGCTATGGTAAACGCTGATAGAATACTAATTCGGTTGTGTTTATTTTAAGATCAATGTTCATGGTTGATCGAGATAAAAGGTGCAAAATTACACTTACCTTTTATCCGGAACTCTTTGTGTTCCATTTTGATGGAGTGTTAGAGGTTTTACCTGAAACAAAATTATGTAAAATTTAAATATGAGACGCACATAATTATATAGAAACCTTCGCGGGCATACCCACAATAATTCACCAACGTTTCATAGCAATCGGGTGAATGGTTTACGAACGCATAAGGGTCAAACAAAGAAACAGACAAAAAATATTTAGACAGATATCTGAAATAGTTTCCCTATTTATTTACATACATGATCGTCATCATATCAGCCGATAGACGTACACTGCTGGACATAGGCCTCCCCCAAAACGGAGGGATTTGCCATAATCGCCACGCTTGGCAGGCGGGTTGGCGATCGCAGTTGGATTGAATGTGTGTACTCAGAGGATGCTGCTGCCGATCCTCCGGTAGATTCCTTAGTCGCCTTTTACGACACCCACGGAAGGAAATGGGATGGTGCTATTCTTAGCCGACACCACACGGACTTTACATACTATATATGATATATAATTCATGATAATATATTTTTCATACTTAACACGTTCCGGGACAGTGACCGCCTATAGCCGTGATAACAATAAAAGTTCTATTGTGTCTCGTTCACTGTCCCGGAACGTGTTAATTATGTTTTTTACATACTGTACACAGTATCCTAAGACTAACTACAACTAAAAGAACAAACAATGCAACCAAACCTGACAACAGTCTAGTCCAATAGCCCACCCCGGGTCGAGCCAAACGTACTCATTAAGCTCGCAGCATTGCCGCGTTGGACGGCCAATGAGATACGTTGGACGAAAAAAGACTTTACATACTTAACACGTTCCGGGGCAGTGAACGAGACACAATAGAACTTTTATTGTTATCACGTCTATAGCCGGTCACTGTCCCGGAACGTGTTAATTATGTTTTTTACATACTGTACACAGTATCCTAAGACTAACTACAACTAAAAGAACAAACAATGCAATGAAACCTGACAACAGTCTAGTCCAATAGCCCACCCCGGGTCGAGCCAAACGTACTCATTAAGCTCGCAGCATTGCCGCGTTGGACGGCCAATGAGATACGTTGGACGAAAAAAGACTTTACATACTTAACACGTTCCGGGGCAGTGAACGAGACACAATAGAACTTTTATTGTTATCACGTCTATAGCCGGTCACTGTCCCGGAACGTGTTAATTATGTTTTTTACTTACATCTATTTTTGTTTTGTTTTCTTTTTCTTTTAATCTAAAATTAACAGTAGGTAACATACACTCGTCTGTGCACTAGGTAATACTTCTACATCAACACTATCCAAAAATATTTAATGTATCCGCATAATTTTTTCTATTAGAGTCTCTACAGGGTGAAATTGATATAATTGGCATCCTTTTGAACTAAGAGTCTACCCATCGAACTGAACAACTTTTACTATGGCAGCTAACAGATCGGAGCAAAAAAAATCTGCTGTACCATACATTTGAGTCGAGTAGGCATTGCAGTTTAGTTTGGAACCGCAGATTTTTTTTTGCTCCGATCGCTTTGTAGCCCAGTCATTTTACGGAGTTTTGTTCGGCGGGGTAGGGAGTAATTATTAATTGGACTTTTAAACTGTAACCGGCACCACTTAGTGACAAAAAGACTATCTTAAAACATATTGTGACATGTGTTTCCCAGAAGGCTTTTAAATTAATAATATTAATAGTAACGCACTCATTTGTCTTAGATTTAACAATATAAATTATTTTTGAGCAATAAAATAGGCACTGAAATTTAAATAATGAGGTATTTATTAGAAAATACGAATGTATTTTATTACATGAGATCTGAGACATTTCTTACTTTCCTGCCCTCGGTGTGTAATCTACTATTATTTTTATTAAAGGTTAGATACTCATGAAACTGATTATAGATCAATAATCTCATTTAAAACATTTTAATACTCTTTACTCACTTTCACTTATAAATAATTAGAAAAGAGCAAAAGAGACAAATTCGGTTGTAACCTAACCGTGAGCCATTTAATACGATAATCCTTCTCGACTCGACTGAAGAAGCCATACTAGTGAAATGTCGATATTACTTGCTAGTTTAAAATTGTGTACAATACTATCTTTTAACCAACTTTGAGGGCAAACAAGAGTTGCGTCTACAAAAAAAAAATGATATACACATAGGTACATGGTGTGAAATTAAATGCGTGGGGTCCTTCTTAAGGCTGCACCGAGCCTATTGTGCTGCCCCCAATCGTAATTTTCTATTTTTTCTTGAAAACAAGAATGTCACATTGCAGTCATTTATCGGGTCACTGCAGATTTCTTTTTAAAATGTTTGTAGTTATTATCCTTGGATAAGTTATATGTCAAGATTGACAGTCGAAGCTACAAAAGCGTAGAAAAAAATTGTTACCAGTATTGGCATCTCAACCCTATCCATATACACGCACACAGACATCATTAGTATGGCGCCTCACGCACACCAACCTGAGAAACTTGGCCCCTTTTGTTTTATACGGTAGAAGCATGAGGCTCTTTCTAGACATATACTTCTTCTAAGTTATTATCTTTAAAACCACTAAAAGTGGCCACTTTTGGCGGTTTTAACGATAATAGCTACAAGCATGAAACATAATAATCCGTAATGTTTCGATAAATTGAAAGCCAATCAGGATTACAATGTGACATTCTTGTTTTTTGGAAATATTGTTAAATTGTTAAGAAATAATAAAAAATACGATTGGGGGCAGCACAACAGGCTCGGTAGGCTCTTAACATGCTGACGGTTTTATAAGAGGATGATTAGACCATCAAACTGAACAACTTTCTACATGGGACTTACATCAAAATTACGGAAGAAAAAGAGAAGAACGAGACCCTATGTTAATATTAAGAAGTGTGTAATATAATTTATATTCAAAATACTAGCTGAGCCGGCGAACTTCGTACCGCCTTAGAATCAGTTTTAGCCGACACACACTTGGCCGTTTCTTGTTTATAAACCTTCCCTGTCATGTGCACAACAACCCACCAAAGTTTCATCGCAGTCAGTTCAGCCGTTTTCGAGTGATGTCGTGACCACGGGAAATAGGGATATCCCACGACATGCAGGACCTAAATTTTTTTTGACATCAATTGACCGGCCACCCTGTATACAGGATGAAATTGATATCATTAGCATCCTTTTAAACTAAGAGTCTACCCATCAAACTGAACAACTTTTACTATGGGAGCAAACCGATCGGAGCAACAAAAAAATCTGTTGTTGCATAAATTTGAGTCGATTAGGCAGCGGCGGCGGGTGCAGTTTAGTATGGAACAGCTTATTTTTTTTTGCTCCGATCGGTTTGATGGGTAGACTCTTAGTTTAAAAGGTAGCTAATAATATCAATTTCACTCTGTATAGATTGTGGTAACAATTTCAAGAATTCTTTACCCTTTCGTAGCGGAAATAACTCGTAATATAAATTAACTGTATCAACAGAGATATGAAGAAAGAAATGTTTGAATTATAATATGGCGATGTAGTTAAGAGGATTGTGAAGCTTACAATCTTCATACAAAGAGCTAAAACATTTTTAACAAATTGAAAAATTTTTGAACAGCTTGATAATAAATTCGTCGTATTCAAAACTAACACATTATTTTTTTCCAAATGAATTCTACAGAAATCTAAGGTTTTCATCATCATCATCTCAGCCGATGGACGTCCACTGCTGGACATAGGCCTCCCCCAAGGATCGCCATAACGACCGGTCCTGCGCTGCCCTCATCCAACGGGTTCCCGCCGCCTTCACAAGGTCGTCGGTCCACCGTGTGCGGGGCAAGGCAAGGCTTGTATAGTACAAGGAACAATTTTACTCTTAGCGTTTACTCCCAAATAACTTCATTTGTCTTCTACCACACTAAACCCATACCAAAAGAACGAATGTATAATCCACCTAAAGAAAGAGGTCGTTGTATCCGTACTTATTGCATTGTGAGATTATATAGCTGACATTGACATTTCATTAGTCTTAGTATAAGCTTTACACCGTCAAAATTGGCCGTGTAAAATTAACTCTCAACTTATTCATAGATAAGGGTTGGTAAAACGCAAAATCAGTTTACTCTAGAGTAACCGGCGACTTAAACTAAGAATAAAATTTACTCGCGTTTGGTCGAATCGGGCCTAAATTTGCGTTTTAATTGCTCCCATTGAACGTTACTCTTTAAACTCAGAAATAGATAATATTCTATCATAAGTATAATGCAATTTTTTTGTTGTTGCAATAGCTGTTTCAGTAGTGTGACAGGTGGTAAAAACAATTAAAGGGGCCCTAGAAAAAAATCTCAAAGTGGGCAGTGGGGGAGATAAGTTTGAGAACCTATGGTGTAATCTAAACCATCTCTTTTAAATATCACTAGAAGGTACTGTCACAAGTAGTACCCATATATCTTCTAATTTGTATTTACATTGTATTGTATTATATCGTATTATCATATATCTATGGGTTATTTTTTGCCTGAAAATAAAGTATATTTAATTTTTTTTAATAATAGATACTAAGTATGCGAAAATTAAAATATTCACAATTACAAACAATTATTTATATGGAAAAAATGTAAAGCCTGTTTTTTAACAAACCATATTTATTTTATATATTACGAGCGTTAACCCGCGACTTCGTCCGTACAAATTATATACCAGATTTTAAGTCAGATCATAAGCTATCAAACAAAAAAAGTTTCATCAAAATCGGTTCAGTCGTTTTTGCGTGATACTCGTTCAAACAAACAAACAAACACACAAACAAACAGACAGACAAAAAAATCAAAAAATTGGTGAAATGGAATCAGGGACACCTAAAAACCATATCGTAACTTTTTTTTTGTTAATATCTTCAATGTACAGACAAACTTCCTGTTACAGTTTTATAATAGTATAGATATCGATAATAATTCTATACATCTTTTTCGCTTTTTGTCTGAAGACTAGCTCCGTAATCCTCTTAAATAAACTACAGATGTAGATTTTAAAATATTTTGATAAGCAATAGTAAAGTTATGCATTTTCCATTGCATCAGTTGCATACCATCTGTTATACACGACAAAGAACAAAGACAAAGAAGAACCAAGTACTTAAATACCATGTATCAACCACCTTGCCACTCTGACATATATAAGCGAAATGTATATAATCTATACTATTATAAAACTGTAACAGGAAGTTTGTCTGTACATTGAAGATATTAACAAAAAAAAGTTACGATATGGTTTTTAGGTGTCCCTGATTCCATTTCACCAATTTTTGGATTTTTTGTCTGTCTGTTTGTTTGTGTGTTTGTTTGTTTGAACGAGTATCACGCAAAAACTACTGAACCGATTTTGATGAAACTTTTTTTGTTTGATAGCTTATGATCTGACTTAAAATCTGATATATAATTTGTGCGGACGAAGTTGCGGGTTAACGCTCGTATGTGTATAAAGTTGTATAATTACTTACCAGATAACATTAAATGTATTGAAAATAAGAATAGGTTTAAGCTAGAACTGACAAGCTGGTTACAAGGACATTGTTTTTATAGTGTTAGGGAATATATAAGGTCTAACAAAATTAGCTGAAACTATTTTAAGGGGATGATCAGACCATCAAACTGAACAACTTTCTCTATGGGACCGATAGTGAAATCGCGAAAAAAAAATCTGCTGTCCCATACATTTAGGTCGAGTAGGTTTGTATGGAACAGCTGATTTTTTTTTCGCGATTTCGATATTGGTCCCATAGAGAAAGTTGTTCAGTTTGATGGTCTGATCATCCCCTTAAAATAGTTTCAACTAATTTTGTTAGACCTTATATTGATTTTATGACATATCTACAATTTAATTGACATTAATTTTATTATGATGACTATTCTATTCAAGGCATTAATTTATAATTATTATTTGTGAAATTGTTGTTACTTAATTGATTACTTAATATTCCTATTGTTTGCGTTTATTGTTTTAATATTTGCACGTCTGTACACAGACAAGATAAATCTACTGGACACCTAGATTAAGATCTAAAAAGTTGTGTAAAAATTATCTTGGCAAATAAATGATTTTACTTTTACTTTTACTTTTACTTTTACTTTTACTTTTACTTTACTTTACTTTACTTTACGAACAAAAATATCTAGTTATAGCATGAAGTATGGGTCATAGAGACACGTGACAACTATTCAATTTAGTGAACATTACTAGAAAAGGTTTAAGATTACAGAAAATAAAAGGTATAACGAAATTCTAGCTGAGCTAAAAATAACCGGAAAAAAATATCTTCTTTGTTGTTTAGTAGATTAAACTAAAATCTACTTACAACACAACGACACGGTTGGTGTAATGGTTGCCCACGCCGGACTGCCAAACCAGGGTTCTGGGTTCGTTATATGTTTGTGTTATTGTTGTATGATTCCCATAACAAAAAGCCTAAGACTTACTTGGGATTATTCAAATAAAAAAAAATTAAAACAGATATATAAGGTCTAACAAAATTAAGTGAAACTATTTTAAGGGGATGATCAGACCATCAAACTGAACAACTTTCTCTATGGGACCGATATTGAAATCGCGAAAAAAAATCAGCTGTTCCATACAAACCTACTCGACCTAAATGTATGGGATAGCAGATTTTTTTTTCGCGATTTCAATATTGGTCCCATAGAGAAAGTTGTTCAGTTTGATGGTCTGATCATCCCCTTAAAATAGTTTCACCTAATTTTGTTAGGCCTTATATAGGGTAAATTTTAATTCACTGTGGATAACTTCAGCATTTCCGCGATTTCGATTTTGGTGCCATAGAGAAAGTTTTTCAGTTTGATGGTCTGATCATCCCCTTAAAAAAGTGTCATAAAAGGACCGTGTTAATTTTTCTATGTGTAGTAGAGAAAACCACAACGATCGATTTAAGGGTTCCCACCTCTCATCATATTAGGCATCAAAAGGCTAAAGCTGCATTCGCCCAGCTGAAACCGGTATGGGACTCGAAAATCCTCACTCGGCGTATCAAGATCTCTCTCTTCGAATCCATAGTGAAGTCTGTCTTGCTGTTCGGCTGCGAGACCTGGAAGGAAACAAAGGGACTGACGAGCAAAGTACAGGTCTTCGTCAACAAAAGCCTGAGATCCATCCTGCGCATTTACTGGCCGGACACAATCAGCAACGAAGAGCTGTGGGCTGGATGCCAACAAACGCCCATTAAGCAAGAAATCGCTCACCGAAAGTGGAAGTGGATCGGACATACGCTTCGGAGAGAAGAGGACAACTCCGCCAGAGTCGCCTTCACGTGGGAGCCTGGCGGGAGCAGGCGGCGGGGGCGACCCGCACACACGTGGCGGCGCACCGTCGACGCCGAGCTACGAGCAGCCGGGTTGAGTTGGCGCGACATAGAACACCAGGCGCAGGACAGGGAGAGGTGGCGGCGTCTCACGAGGGCCCTCTGTACCATCGGGGTACCATAGGACAACAACAACAACAACCTCTCATCATATAAATTTCCCATCCAATCAGAGTCAGGAGGGTAAAAACGAGAGAGTACATCATGTTTTCTGTGTTTAGTGCGCATCACCCATATACATAAAAATACGAGGTAACTGACTGCTAGGGTTGCCAACCCTACTTTATAATATAAAATATAAAAGTTTCAGTATCCTATTATAATTATAAGTGACCATAATCGGTAATTGAAAAAAAAATTATGTAGTCTTGAATCAATCTTGCATACGTAAAATAATAAAGACAACATTCATACAAGCTACCGAAAAAGGGTCGAAATTAAAAATTTTTGGTTTGAGTCGGACGGAGCAAATTTTTCAAAACTCTTCTAAGGGTTATCGCATACAGAAGGAGTCGAGGCGGCGACGAGGCGCGAGCGCGCCTTAAAGACCTTGCCATACGGTCGGTAATTGTCTATCATACCAATCTGAGCGGAGCGCCGCTCGGATTCTTGGTATACGATTATCGACCATATGTCAAAGTCACCAAGGCGCGCCCGCGCCTCGACGCCGCTTCGACTCTACATTACAATATTACGTTACAAAATGCATGTTCCATCATCATCATCATCATATCAGCCATTAAACGTCCACTGCTGGACATAAGCCTCCCCCAAAATGGGGGGATTTGCCATAATCGCCACGCTTGGCAGGCGGGTTGGCGATCGCAGTTGGATCGAATCAATGTGTGTACTCAGAGGATGCTGCTGCCCATCCTTCAGTAGATCCCTTAGTCGCCTTTTACGAGACCCACGGAAGGAAATGGGATGGTGCTATTCTTAGCCGGCTAAGAATAGCATGTTCCATAGTTTCACACAAATAAAAGCTTCAGTGATTTTTCAGCTTACCAAATAATAAGAAAGGTGGTTCTTAATAAGCCATTTTCCGCTGAAATCGGCACCTAAAGTTTAGTTAGATGAAAATTTAAGAAAACTATCACGAGTTATACAAAAATATCACGAGTTTTTCAACAACAACAATTTCTCACTAACACCACCACCAAGCCACAACAAGCTAACCTAACTTCTGTAGACTTTAGCATTCGCTTTAATCGTAACAGAAAAAGTCGTAAAAGAAGTATATTCAATTACAAGTAAACGACATTCAATCTTCAGCTCAACCAAGGCCGAGTTTACAAACAATAAAATAGCTCGATACGTCTCAATCTGTCAACTAGAGGTGTTTATTGTTTAGATTGAGAAGAGAAATCGCATTTAATGTTTACTTAACTTACACACTTATTTATTTACAGAATTAAACTCGTAACTTTTATCAATTGTTTAAGTATTTTTAATTTATTTTAATAAACGTGCGCGTAGTCCTTCTATCAAACGACGAATGGCACGTAATTGTTTCTCTTTTGTGTTTTGTTTCTATGTAAGAGGAAGATGAGTAAGTACGCTTTAATTTTTGTTTTTTAAATTTAAATATTGGACCCATAGTAAAAGTTGTTCAGTTTGACGGGCTTTATATTAATCATCAGTAAAAAATTGTGATTGCGAAAATAATTACAACAATATTTATTAAAAATAAAACCGGTCAAGTGCGAGTCGGGCTACTCGCGCACCAAGGGTTCCGTACCACACAACATATTAACATAGAAAAAAGTTTGGTTTTCTCCGGGACCTATAGCGCGAGACCGACTCACACTTGGCCGGTTTTTATTATTTGTTGTTATACTGTAAAGTTGGCTCTATAATCACACCAAGTTTGACACTTGTATTTATTACCCTTAATTTTTAACTTTTAGACATTTTTATCATTTGTCCGCCATAATAACGCATATTCTGTGAAAATTTCAACTATCTAGCGATTACGGTAGGACCGACGGACGGACGGACAACGTAGGCTCAGTAATATGGTACCATTTTCACCCTTTGGGTACGGAACCCTAAAAAATTGGAGTTAATTATGACATAAATATTGCCATTATAAAATATTTTAGACATCATCACATTATACGAGATGTGGTAATCAGGTCACTGGGCAAATCCAATGCTCTTATCAAAAACCTTCTACCTACATCTAAAACGGTTTAATTACTTGTGGAATTAAACGTTAAACTGTCGGAAGAATATTTTTAAAACCGGATTTATTCGAATATTACAAAAATTATGAATAATCTTAAAATCATCCGGTGTCAGGAGGTAGCGAGGAGGAAAATAATTAAGAGAAAAATTTGTCGTCTTTGAAAATAATGTTTTTTTATTTATTTACTGGCCCGGTTACAAGACTTTTAGGCTAAATCTTCTAGTAAAACAAAATCTTCATTTTCTTTAAGCCTCACTTTAGGCCGATTCAGAAATAAAATCTTAATTTTCTAGGACAAATCTTCAGGTTAAAATTCGGGTTGCCAGATGGCCGGGAAGTGCGGGAAAGTCCCGGCATTTTCTCTCTGTCTCATTTTCTCTCGAGTCTGGTCCCATGTCCAGTAATTACACACTACTGTCCCGGAATTCCCGTTTTTTTTTTACAAAGTAAAGAAACCACGGCTGCGGCAGTTTTTTTTATTTAATCTATTTATTTATTTATTTGCATTCATGTACGATACAGCATAGTTCTTATCAGGTAGTAGCAAAAGTGGGTACATGAGCCCTGCAAGGGCACGGCAACGTAGATAGGTATTTACATCTTATTACTAACAAAATTTAATGTAATTACAAATTTATTGATAGTACGTATTTCATTTATTATATTAAACAACTCTTTATGGCCAAACTGCATGTATACATGGATTGCTAGGGAAGAAGCTTTTGCCTTAAAGAAATTTTATGAAATTAATTTTTATTTTTCTTCTTCCTTCCAGAATACGACTAAAATTATTACTATTATTGATAGGCCAGTCATTTTAAGGTTTGAGCCGGGACTAATTAAAAATTGAAATTTTTTTTCGGTGTAATGTTGAAGAGCCAATTTGAGCCTAGAAATGTACCAAAATTAAAAAAAAATCACGTCAGCAACAGTCCCAATTTTAAAATCTAGCTATCATCTCGTTCTAAAAAACCTGATGGCATATATTTTTTTTTGCACATATTTAAGGCTTTACCATTATACATACTACAAAAATGGTGTAAATATTTTTGTATACTTCGAAGGTTTTGAAAAATACATTCGTATTTTTTAATAAATACCTCATTTTTAAAATTTCAACATCTATTTTATTGCTCAAAAATAATTTATATTGTTAAATCTACGTCAAATGAGTGCATTGGTATTAAAATTATTAATTTAGAAGCCTTCTGGGACACACAATTTTGATTTCTATGTTGCGTAGCGAATTTTTTCTTAATATGTTTTAAGATAGTCTTTTTGTCACTAAATGGTGCCGGTTACAGTTTAACACGTTCGCGGACAGTGACCTGCTATAGCAGTGATAACAATAAAAGTTCTATTGTGTCTCGTTCAGTGTCCGCGAAAGTGTTAAAAGTCCAATTAATAATTACACCCTACCCCGCCTAACAAAACTCCGTAAAATGACTGGGCTATGATGCCTATTGCAACAAATGAGAACTGATAAATACCAACTTCTCGAGATTATTCTGCATGGGAAAATTATGGGAAGACGAACACCTGGTAGAAGAAGGACATCCTGGCTTAAAAACCTGTGTAAATTTGTCGATGTGGACGCAACCTCACTGTTCACTGTTCAGGGCTGCAGTCTCCAGGGTCCATCATCATCATCATCTCAGCCGATGGACGTCCACTGCTGGACATAGGCCTCCCCCAAGGATCGCCATAACGACCGGTCCTGCGCTGCCCTCATCCAACGAGTTCCCGCCGCCTTCACAAGGTCGTCGGTCCACCGTGCGCGGGGCCTACCCACGCTGCGCTTTCCGGTACGCGGTCGCCACTCGAGAACTTTTCGGCCCCATCGGCCATCGGTTCTACGAGCAATATGCCCCGCCCACTGCCATTTTAATTTAGCAATTCTTTGGGCTATGTCAGTTACTCTGGTTCTTCTGCGGATCTCTTCATTTCTGATTCGATCTCGCAGGGAAACTCCGAGCTTAGCCCTCTCCATTGCTCTTTGGGTGACTTTCAGCCTTTTTATGAGGCCTTGAGTGAACGACCACGTCTCTGTTCCATATGTCATCACTGGCAACACACACTGATCGAAGACTTTCGTTTTAAGACACTGCGGTATTTGGGACGTGAAGATACTACGTAGCTTCCCGAACGCTGCCCAACCGAGTTTGATTCGACGGTTGATCTCTTTCTCGAAGTTGGACCTACCTAACTGAATAGTTTGTCCCAGGTAAACATAATCGTCAACAACTTCGAGCGCAGAGTTTCCGATCATTACAGAAGTAGGTACAACATGGGCATTTGACATGATCTTCGTTTTGTCCATGTTCATCTTTAGACCAACTCGTTCGGAGGCTCTCCAGGGTCCGAATAGCCCTATTGATAGCCAACCTCCGATAGGAGATAGCACCACAAGAAGAAGAAGATTTCAACGAATGGAGGGATACCGCATTGGATAGTAAGAGATATATGGAAGAGTTTAGGGGAGACATTTGCCCAGCAATGGGACGAAGTAGGTTAAAAAAAATCTATGATAAAACTGTTAATGTTTTTTTTTGTAATCAACATCACGCAAAAACTACTGATCCGATTTTGATGAAACTTTTTTTGTTTTATAGATTAAGATTTGACTTAAAATATCCCAGAAGGGCAGCTTCATATAAACGGGTGAAACAGATGCATGCACATATCGCCCTACACATATACTACATCCCATCATCATCAGCCTTTATACGTCCCACTGCAAGTCACAGGCCTACCGTCAAGGAGGGTACGTTAGTCCCTCGGGATTGGTAGACTTCACATACGCATCAGAATTTATTCTTCAGCGTCTGCAGGTTTCCCTACGGTGTTTTCCTCCGCCGTTTGAGACTAGTCGGTACTTCCTACATCTTCTCAGCGATGGATGTTCACTGCTGGACATAATTATGCTTCCCCCGCAGATTGCCACAACGACCGAACCGCACAACGGTCCACCTGTGGACCTACCCACACTGCACGCTACCCTCTACGTATACAGGTTGTAAAATTAAATGGGACACTTACTTAAAGGGGTGCTTCAGACCGTCAAACTTAATAATTTTTACAATGGGACCAACACTGAAATCGCGAAAAAAAATCCGCTGTCCCAAACAAAATTCCAAACATAACAGGACTGAATGTATGGGATAGCAGATTTTTATTCGCGATTTCGATATTGGTCCCATACAGAAAGTTGTTCAGTTTGATGGTCTGAAGCACCCCTTTAAGTAAGAGTCTCATTTAATTTTACACCCTGTATAAAATAGAAAACTCATAGCATGTCGTCCGTGCGGATTGGAACCCGGACTCTCCATTTTCACAACGCGCCACCAACGCTCTCTTCATCCCATCCATAGAAGAAACCTGGCTTCATCCCACTTAATTAGTAATTAATTTTCTTGGACAACCACTTAATTTTTTTAGAAATATAGACCAACACTCATATATATAAGGTCTAACAAAATTAGCTGAAACTATTTTAAGGGGATGATCAGACCATCAAACTGAACAACTTTCTCCATGGGACCAATATTGAAATAGCGAAAAAAAAATCTGCTGTCCCACACATTTAGGTCGAGTAGGTTTGTATGGAACAGCAGATTTTTTTTTCGCGATTTCAATATCGGTCCCTTAGAGAAAGTTGTTCAGTTTGATGGTCTGATCATCCCTTTAAAATAGTTTCACCTAATTTTGTTAGACCTTATATAAGGAAAAAAAATTGTCTAATAATTCGTCTCGAGCCAAATATAAAGGGACAACAGATTTTTTTTTCGCGTTTTCGATTTTGGTCCCATAGAGAAAGTTGTTCAGTTTGTCGGTCTGATTAAAAAAGTGTCAGCATTTTAAAAAGGATACAGGGTGTAAGAAAATATCCTACTAAGGGGTGGTTTATTTTAAACCATCAAACTGAAAAACATTTAGGTACTGTGGTAGCTCAGTCGGTAGTGAACCTGCCTACTGTGCTGACGGTCGCGGGTTCGAATCCCGTAAGGGACAAATATTAGTATGATGAATATGAATATTTGTCCCCAAGTCATGGATGTTTGTATCTATATAATATGTATTCTATATCGTTGTCTAGTCATCATAATAGAAGTCCAGGCTAGACTCTGGTACTTTAAATGTGACTAGATAATTTGTATTACAAAGTCCAAGAAATTAAAAAAAAAGTCGGATGTTTCATACAAAACTACAGTACCGTACCACCTTGACTCAAAATTTATGGGAAAGCAGATTTTGTTTTCTTATTTAATATTTATTGAAATATTAATACAATATGTTTATATTTTATTTTTATGTTAATTTTTTTCTTGTTTTTTTTTTATGTGTCTTATTTATAGTGAAAGTTATTCAGTTTGATGGTCTAAACCAGGGGTGGCCAAGACGACCGCGGTCGACCGGTCGATACAATTACCGGCGGTGTTCAAATGCTAAAATTTTCATTAAATTGTAAAAATAAACCAAGTTACATGAAATGAAAAAAAAATCAACTTGGAGACAAAATCGAGAAAAAATAAAATCTTCTCTAAAAAAAAAAGAAGTAAAAAGAAAATTAAAATAAAGAAATCAATAAAAAAATTTTCCTAAAACTCCAGAACTTTTCTGTTTTAGGTATGTTTCATAAATTATAGCCTATTTGATTCAAGTGTAGGGCAAATGCCTCCCACGAATAAAGGTGTGTAGGAATAAGCACGGAATATTAATAAAATCTTAATAATAATAAAAAACAAATTAAATACTCACCAATAAAAAAAACAAATTTCTTTTTTAAACAACACGGGACGTTCGCGCGTATTTCGTTTTGTTCTAATTATGAAATTTCAAAACTTCTGTCATACGGGGTGACCGAACACTGGTTGACAGTTGGCCAGAGCAACGCTTATATAGGGGGTGGTGTTATATATAGGACGGATGGTTAGACTGGTCGACGGAAGCTAAAGGTGTGCTCGTATTGTTGAGCGGAGGTGGCAGCGGAGCGGATTTTTTGTGGACTCTTTTATTTAATTACGAGCGTTAACCCGCGACTTTGTCGGCACAAATTATATACCAAATTTTAAGTCAGATCATAAGCTATCAAACAAAAAAAGTTTCATCAAAATCGGTTTAGTAGTTTTTGCGTGATGCTCGTTCAAACAAACAAACACACAAACAAACAAACAAACAGACAGACAAAAAATTCAAAATTGGTGATATGGAATCAGGGATACCTAAAAACAATATCGTTATTTTTTTTTTATTGTTAATATCTACAATGTACAGACAAAGTTCCTGTTAAAGTTTTATAATAGTTTAGATTAGACATTAATTCAAACTGCAGTAATCAATCAATCAATATTTACAGTTTTTGAGAGTTACGCGGTTATTATTTAATCTAGAAATAAACATTTTAACAGGTTCTTACCGCGTTTTGGTATATTTGAGTTCCCATCCGCCAAAGTCCGCCATCGCACAACATCTTCTCGAGGCGGGCTCTAACCATTGGATTGAGTTGCACAAACCACGGGTCCTCTCTACTGAACGCCATTACTACCCAAGAATGGTGAGAGAAGCGATCGAAATTAAGAAACATCGAAATTTCAACAGAGAGGATGGTTTCAAATTGTCAAGTACGTGGAATCCAGTGGTTATAGGTGTTAGTGCTTCACCGTCATACTCGGGTTCGAACAAACGTCGGAGTGACACTGTCAGTGTATTTTGTCGGGCTGGACCAAGTGACGAAAGTGACAATGACAATCGAGTGAGTTCCGATACTGTGCAGAGCAAACGACGAAGAGTGAGGGTAGACAGATTTGTCTGCTCATAAAAATCTACATGCAGTTCCTCAGTCATCCCGTGATCATGGCAGTTGTAACACTGCCGAAATATCGGGAACTCAAATATACCAAAACGCGGTAAGAACCCGTTAAAATGTTTATTTCTGGTTTAATCAATATTTATTCAAATAACAATGGTACATAATTATTGGCGTGACATCATCATCATTCTTTTGCCCATTTTCCATCATTCGACATGGGGTAGTAATACGTTACAATTATTTTATATATTTCTCGGTTTTTAACAATATAAAAAATATCACTGCGTTTGGTAGAATTTGGAAAAAATAATTCTACCAAATGCAGCGAATATCCCTATGTACGGAATTCACTGATAGAATTCGCAAATTTTAGGATGCTAGGAGAGATGACGTGTCATCATAACGATAAGGCGGCTGGTTTCTCGGGTCTCTAGAATTCTCCAGGAAAATCTCAACAAGAGTTCCTTCAACCTTCAGCGAGTTGATGGTTTTAGGATGCGATGTCTCTAATGGTAGTGGTAAGCCAAGCCCCTTAAAAACTACGAGCGTTAACCCGCGACTTCGTCCGCACAAATAAGATACCAGATTTTAAGTCAGATCATAAGCTATCAAACAAAAAAAGTTTTATCAAAATCGGTTCAGTAGTTTTTGCGTGATACTCGTTCAAACAAACAAACAAACACCCAAACAAACAGACAGACAAAAAATCCAAAAATTGGTGAAATGGAATCAGGGACACCTAAAAACCATATCGTAACTTATTTTTTGTTAATATCTTCAATGTACAGACAAACTTCTGTTACAGCTTTATAATAGTAAGTATAGATGTAGAAGAAACCTTAGCCCATAGTCGCTTTATACGACGAGGTGGTCGGTTCTAATTCTAAACAATGTTAAAAAAAAAATTTTTTAATATATCTATCTATACTATTATAAAACTGTAACAGGAAGTTTGTCTGTACTTTGTCTTACGATATGGTTTTTAGGTGTCCCTGATTCCATTTCACCAAGTTTTGGATTTTTTGTCTGTCTGTTTGTTTGTTTGTTTGTTTGAACGAGTATCACGCAAAAACTACTGAACCGATTTTGATGAAACTTTTTTTGTTTGATAGCTTATGATCTGACTTAAAATCTGGTATATAATTTGTGCGGACGAAGTCGCGGGTTAACGCTCGTAATATATAATTTTGAGTATATTAAACGTAATAGTATAATATTTATTTGCCAGCCAAAGATACATTGCATTTGTCACACGGACCTCTGCACTAGGAAACGCCTGTATCGCGGGAATCAAACAATATAGTACAAAATTGTACTTAATTAAAGAAATAAAATGAATGTTAAAACGCATATTTAAAAAAATGAGACGAATATCTGGATGTGCGTGAGATGATGATAATCATTCATTGATGATGATGACGCTGTTCGTATGTAGGTGTGTGTGAGGGGGTTGATAGGTAGCTTCGAAACCACCGGAGAGCGGTCCCACGAATACCAAAACCCGCAATTTTTCTCAAAAGAATTGTTATCAAAACCATGTCAAACGCTTTCGCCGAATCGAGGAATACACAGTCTCGCCCTTTGTCCAAATGGGAACTTATTATCTCAGTAAGGAGAGTGACGGCATCTTCAGTGGACCTTCCCGGGCGGAAGCCAAATTGGCCTTTTGTTAGCAGACTACGTCTGTCTAAGAATTGGACGAGTCTGTTGCTGACTAAACGCTCAAGAATCTTGGAATAGGTACACAGAAGTGAAATTGGGCGGTAAGTCTTTAAGTCCTGCTTTGTGGATGGGAATTACCGCTGATGTCTTCTACTGGTCCGGAAAGATTCCTAAGGAGATGCTTAAGTTAAAGATTGCAGCAAGTGGTTCCGTTACAGTATCACAAATCTTTTTAACTAGTTTGTTATTTACACCATCTAGGCTAGGAGAGCAGTCTGGTTTGAGATTTTGAATTAGCGATTTAACTTCAGAGGCATCAGTAGGGTTTAGATATAGGGAGTTAGTAGATGCATTTCCCCCATACTTAAACTGGCTGGCCAGGTTTAGTTGTGTTGACTTGACTTTTGACAATATCTTAGCGGCCAGTTCCTCGCCTATCGTCGAGAGATATTCGTTGCAGTGGTCAAGGTATTCGTCAACAGATGTCTTGATTTTTGCCAGATCCTCCGCAGGGGGGTTGTTTACCGTTTGATGAGTGATGCGCCTTATGGACCGCCACAGCTTTTTTGGAGCCTTTTTATTATTATTTAGGTCTGCATTGTCATACTGAGCCTTAACTTTTCTGATAAGATTGACATAGAAGTTTCTGTATCTCGCGTATTTTAATCTTTTGACAGGGTCTATTGGATTCATACGAGAGTCGTTGTGCAATTTGTCCTTATGTTTGGATCATCTTAAAAGACCTGGTGTTATCCAGGGCTTATTAGTAAATTTGGAGCTCACTTTGATAGTACTAGAGTGTTTGGAAACCGCGTCGGAAATTACAGATGAAAACACGGTTACAGCTTCGTCTAGCGAATAATCATTAATGACGGGTGACCAGTCTATTAATTCTAGGTCCTTTCTAAGTGATTCAAAGTCGATTTTTATTTTTGTCCTGCCTGGTTTCATTGTTTTATGATGGCTTTCTAAAAGAACGATGCCAAGATCGTGATCTGTTAGATCTGTGCGATATATAGCTGATTCGTCTGTGGCCTTTCCCGGAATGAATATATGGTCAAGGCACATTTTTCTATGCATTGGTATGTTAATACAAGGGACTAAACCGTGCTTTGCCATGATGCATAGATATTCAGACGTTAGAGGATGTTCTGCAGCATCACCTAGTATGTCTATATTAATGACAGCAGCGACCATCAGACACTGGCTAGATTTTTTACAGTTACTAAGTGACGAACCGAGAGAGTGAATGAATGCTTCTGGGTCTGAAAAACTGGGAGATCTGTATATTTCAACCACTGACAATCCAATCAACCTCAACGAAGACACCGTTTGCCTCGTCTATGTCAAGTTCACCACCTTTCGGAGACCAATTATTGTTTACATAAACAATGACGCCCCCAGCCTTGTTGATAAACTTTGTGGAATTGAATGATACATAGCCTGGAATTTGACGAATTGTGGAAGATTTATCAAGCCAGCACTCACTAAAAACCACAACATCAAAATCTATATTTAGTAGTACTTAGTATCTCTATGATATTTAGTCGTTTAAAGAATTTTTAACATGAACAACATGCCTTATAGTGAGGAGATTTTATTTGTTTACCACAAGCATAGCATACTTTTTTCGTTTTCACCCCAGTTACAAAGGTGCCATTTTTGACATAATTAGCGGTACGCAGTTGCCTAAGTTTTTGAACGAAACTTAATTTTCCACAGTTTGGTAGTGTGTTTGGCCTCTATTGTCTATGAGTTGAGTGAAGTTTGAAAGGTAAAAAATTGTAAGAAGTTCACTGTTTTCCGTCCACTGAGCACACTTATCACCAAGTTTATTTATCAGCGTCACTAATTTATCTGACCCGTGGATGATCCTATTAAATTTGTGTGAAATCAAATGATTTAAACGGTATAAACAATTTTTTACAATTTTGCAGTGTGTCGGGGACAACCAACCTGCCCCTTCATAATTTTTTACCTTACCTCTCAAACCCATTTCTATGACGTGACAGAGATGTGCCCAGGGTGTGGTAGTACATAATTACATAAATAATAGTCTCATACATTTTAGTAGAGCGGATACTACAGTTTTGTATGAAACAGCGAAGCAGCAGATTTTTTTGTCGCGATTTCGATGTTGGCTCCATAGTGAAAGTTGTTCAGTTTGTTGGTGTTAACAACCCTTTAAATGTTACTAGGGTGTTTTTGCTACAGTACGAACAGGAAATAAATTCCGTCTCCGTTTGCGCACAGCGGACTGTGCCCGAGTCCCCGCCAAAACCCGTAGTCATTTAGTAATCAAAGGGTGCAAAGTTGGATAGCAGCGAAAAGGGCGCGAAAACAAATTAGCCAATAGCGTAAACCGATTTAAGGTGACACATCCTGATTAGTCAATATCTATGGTCAATACAGGGTGAACTTGATATTATTAGCATCCTTTTAAACCAAGAGTCTACCCATCAAACTGAACCACTTTTACTAGGGGAGCAAACCGATTGAAACAAATAAAATCTGCTGTTGCGCATACGTTTGAGTCGCGAACTTGCGCGTCGACATTGCAGTTTAGTATGGAACATCAGATTTTTTATTTGCTTCGATCGGTGTGCTCCCATAGTAAAAGTTGTTTAGTTTGATGGGTAGACTCTTAGTTTAAAAGGATGCTAATGATATCGATTTCACCCTGTATAATTAATTTCGCGTGCTATTAAAATTTTTCAACTGAGACTGAATATAGTGAGACTTATAAACCTTATATAGCCGTGGTGGTCCAGTGGCGAGTAACCTTGCCTGCCGTGCAGGAGGCGATGGTTCGATCCCCGTCCAGGCCGACTCGTACCAATGAGTTTTTCGGAATTTATGTACGATTTGTAACACCACTGGCTTTTCGGTGAAGGAAAACATCGTGAGGAAACCTGCATGCTTCAATATCGAGGCAAGTATTGTATCTACTGTCCATTATAAGTGGCGACGGGCTCACTCCCCGTCACACTGGATAGAGTTTCGGTACTACTAGTGAAACGTGGATGTTCTGAACTTTCAGAATATCTCTGACTACCCCCTCGGGGAATATAGTCGCGAGCATATGCTTATATGCTTATAAACCTGGTACAATACGCCTGTATAAATAACCCGCTCCGCCTAAGCACTAAGTCCGCACACAACTCAGCGATACACTATAAACTAGAAAAATGTATTTGTAAATAGTTTTAATAGTCTTTCCTGGTCAACTTAGCCGATCAGATAGTTATCTGAGATTCATATCTGCGTGCGTACTTAATATGTTTATAACGTGATTTTGTCAATTATTTGGGTTCCGTTTGAAAAGACTTGGAAATACAACGCCGCGCGGCCAATTACTTTCGTTCAAGAAAAGTTAGTCATAACTTCTTAAAACCTCGCGACCGAAATAGAATTAGTAAATTATTTAACTTTGATTGCAACATCTTTGATGAACTTTTATTAGACTGGGAACTACGGTGGCAAGGGTCTACAAAGGGTCGACATCTATACCAATTTTTTCCATCTGTTCGCGATCGTCTAGACAAAGCGTGGCTAGAGGTAGATCACTGCGTAGCCCAATTTCTTACTGGACATGGTAACTTTAAGGGAAAGCTATTTTATTTTAATTTGGTTGCGTCACCTTTATGTGAATGTTCTGTTGACAGTAACGAGTTCGAACAGACCGCTCATCATATTCTTTGGGAGTGTGAGCTCTGGTACGCCGAGCGCCAGACCATGCTTGACTCAATAAAATCGTTTTCTGGTGTCCCTTACTACATGGATCTTGTTGCGACTAGGGATAACTTCCGTGCGTTCAGATGTTTTTGCCATACTTATTACTGGAAGCAAAATAGGTCATAGTTTCAGTACAATGTTAGGTTCCTATTGTTTTATTTTGTATTTTTGGTGCTTTTGCAGTCGTGTCTTCAACACTGCCATAAATGATCTCTTGAATTGGCTCTCTAATAGCCATGTTTTTTTCCTTCTTATTGCTGTCTCCCGTTTGCAATGGAGGGAAGTCGGATATTTCGTTTTCCTACTCCTCCTATCTTCTTTGATTAATTCATTGCAGGTTCCAAGACAGATTAGAGTCATCCCCCGGGCTCGCTGGACTTCATTGTCCAGTGTTGTGAATGGTCGCCGCTGTTGATCCTGGCTTACAGGAGTTACAGCGGTGGGAATGTGTGGTGGGCCTATGCCCGATTTATTATTATTCCGTTTGAAAAGTGGAAAACCATTTAAACATGGTAAGGGCTTATGGCGTCGTGCAATGATAAGGTAAGCTCATATTAGGGCGGACCGCATTGGGGTGAAACGGGCCACATAGCAGCGGAAAATGCGTACTTTGCACACTAGACTCGGATGATATCTAGTGCTTAGAGTACAAGGTGGAAACTACCCACTTTTCTTCTAGGCACTGATCGAAACAATTAGAAATGTACCTGTTATTTTTGTTAATTATCTTCATCATCATCATCAGCCTATAGACGTCCCACTGCAGGGCACAGGCCTACCCTCAGGGAACCCTCCCTGGGCATGGGTATGGGCATTAGTCCACCACGCGTGCCCAATGCGGATTGGTAGACTTCACATATGCATCATAATTTCTTCTTCAGCGTATGCAGGTTTCCTCACGATGTTTTCCTTCACCGTTTGAGAGCAGTCGGTATTACGTACATAAGTTAGAAAAACTCATTGGTACATAGCATGTTGTCCGTGCGGATTCGAACCCGGACCCCCATAATTGGGT
Source organism: Agonopterix arenella (assembly GCA_927399405.1). Taxonomy (NCBI): domain Eukaryota; kingdom Metazoa; phylum Arthropoda; class Insecta; order Lepidoptera; family Depressariidae; genus Agonopterix; species Agonopterix arenella. Next base: position 4,255,796 of record OV656716.1, on the reverse strand, counting down.
GTCCATACCTCTCCGCAACGCGCCACCGACGCTCATTAAAGAGCTGAATCTCGTGCTGTCACTTTTTCTCTTGTTGACGTAGTAAAAGCCAGCAAGAGATTTAATTTTTTTTTTTTTTTTTTTTAATGGAGTGTCAACTCTAATAAGCGTTTCTGCAACTGAGTGCAAGGAAGAGTACGCGTACCTACGGTAGTGCCCACAGATCACAAAAACTAAAGGGAGATGTGAAAAGGGGGCGGGGGCGGGGCCAGTGTCGCAGCAATATGCGCAAAAACCGAACACATTGCTCGCGACAGTAAGGATTCTCAGTATTATGAGTCTGAAAGCCAGTCGAGATATTATGTGTAAATAGTTTACAATGCTTGCGAAACACTAAAGATTATTCGAATGTTGAGTTCTGATACCGCAATGGATAATGAGAACATTCAAGCTAAAAAAATACTTTCTATCGCGTGGTACTGGTGGTGATGCGACACTAGGTTTCGTACTCAGCGCGTTGGTTGGCATCTCTCTAGATCACTACGGCAGTGACGATGACATCACATTAATATTTTTACAGCTTATTTAAAGTATCATATTATTAGCATTGCCACTTATCAGAAGATCAATAATTATATTAATTACATTTATTTATAACTCAACTCGCATGTCATAATTCTGATTTTTAGATTCTTATCTGTTGAATCCACGTTTAAGATGACATACCTACCTACTTGTTTACCTATATTGAATCACGTTTTTAACTCATTTAGTTCATGATTGATAAACAAGGTTGAGGTTAAGAAATTTTGGAGATGTTTGAGGGAATGAAATGAAAAATGCACCTTCTGACTAAGAAGGTGCATTTTTCATTTCATTCCCTCAAACATCTCCAAAATTTCCTTCCCCTTAAAACCAAAATCTCCTTAGCCCAATCCCTCATCCTACCTATCATCGATTATGCTGATGTATGTTATTTGGATGCCACAGAGGAACTCATTAACAAATTAGAGAGGCTCCAAAACTTGTGTATCCGTTTTATTTTTGGATTGCGTAAATATGATCACGTATCCGAATACAGGAAGCAGTTAAAATGGCTTCCTATACGTGATCGCAGAAATTCTCATATCGTCTCTCTCCTGTACAACACCCTCCACAATCCGTCTGCTCCTAGTTACCTCCGCGAACGCTTCTCCTTCTCCCGTCTTTGTCAGAAGACAAACCCGGTAGATCCCACATCCGTACCCTCCTTAATATCCCATCCCACACTACTGACTTCTATTCCTATTCCTTCACTGTCCATGCAGTCCGGCTCTGGAACTCTCTCCCATTTAATATAAGAGACTGTGAAACAATTGCTTCATTTAAAAAACAAGTCAAAGATCACTATCTCTCTCTTCATTCAATAAACTAGTATATTTATTTGTTTATCATTCTTATATAAATATATATATATATGTATGTATGTATATACCTGTATCTTTATATAATCATATCTATTTATTAGTGTTAAATACTGTTTTATTTGTTAAATGTGCACACTATGCCTGCCTCACTTAATATGCTCTCTCTCTCTTTCACGGGTTTGCTGGAAGAAGATAAGCTCGCCCTTTGTAATTGTCTATTATGCTGTTTTCATTTATATTTCCGTGTGTACAATAAAGTGTTAAAATAAATAAATAAAAATTGATTCGTTCATATTTAGAATGTCTGTATACTAAAGTATACAGGGTGTTAGGGTAAACAGTTGCATTACTTAAAGGGTAATTGTACCCATGATACTGATCAACTTTCCCTAAAATACCTACAGGAAATAAGCAAAACATTTTGGACTTTCCATATGAAATTCAATTAGCTGATCAAACGTTTGTTTGTAAAGTAAATTTTTTTTTCGAATTTCTCTTTGCTTCTTTTGGATCGTTGTTCAGTATAATGGGTAGAATCGCCCCTTAAAGTAATGCAAGTGCTTACCCTAAGGTCCGCCACACACAGACGGAATTGCGATCCGGAATCCTGATTCAGTGTTGTCAACTATGGTTACAAAAATTACTAGAGTGCTGTTTAAAAAATGCTTAAAATAAAAATGTATGAAACGCCAAATGAATAACAATTGCATTTTTAGGTATTTATTAAAACGAAACAAACAATTTTTATACATGATAATTACTATCATGTGATGATGTCACGATGATACGATGTTACGATGATAATTTGTAAATTGTATTTCAATATTATAAAACTCTACAAAAAGCTATCGATAGTTTTAACATTAGACATAATCTTCATACAAAATGGCATAAACCATTCACACAAGCTATTTTTGAGCTTAGACGATTTCGCAACTATACCGCAACGACGTCGCAACTGCACCATCACGATACGGAATCGTTCCATCAACGCCTACGCTCAAAAATCACTTGTCTGATATGATTGCAAATCTTTAAAAAAATTCCACCTAAGACATCAAAAAATTGCTAGATTTAGTGAAAAAGTCACTGAAAACGGAAACACTCCATCCGGAACCAATTCCGAATCAGGTTTATTCCGTATGTATGTGGCGGACCTAAGACCGTGTATTGAAATCGGAAAGTAGATGGGTGCAATACAAAACATACATAAACAGTTTTCTTGTCCCGCTACATATACATACATTTCTGTCGACTAAGATTGCAGTTTTATACGGAACTGCAGATTTATATATATATATACAGGGTGAAATTGATATCGATAGCATTCTTTTGAACTAAGAGTCTACCCATCAAACTGAACAACTTTTACTATGAGAGCAAACCAATCGGAGCAAAAAAAAGGGGCGGCGGGTGTAGCTTAGTACGGAACAGCTGATTTTTTTTTTGCTCCGATTGGTTTGCTTCCATAGTAAAAGTTGTTCAGTTCGATGGGTTTAAAAGGAGTTTAAAAGGATGCTAATGATATCAATTTCACCCTGTATATATATAAGGTCTAACAAAATTAGGTGAAACTATTTTAAGGGGATGATCAGACCATCAAACTGGACAACTTTCTGTATGGGACCAATATCGAAATCGCGAAAAAAAATCAGCTGTTCCATACAAACCTACTCGACCTAAATGTATGCGACAGCAGCAGCGAGTAGGTTTGTATGGAACAGCTGATTTTTTTTTCGCGATTTCGATGTTGGTCCCATAGAGAAAGTTGTTCAGTTTGATTGTCTGATCATCCCCTTAAAATAGTTTCACCTTAGACCTTATATATATATATAAAGCTGCAGTTCCATATAAAACTGCAATCTTAGTCGACAGAAATGTATGGGCAGATGATTTTTATTCCAGTGTTCGATCTTGGTCCCATAGAGAATGTTGTGCAGTTTGATGGTCTGATCACATCCCCTAAAACATCGTCAGAATGAAGAAGGACCCTGTATATACAAATATTGCTCGTTTAATAGTAATGGATTTCAATTCAATAGGTGCAAGAATCAGGAAGTAATTGATGCAGGGCAAACAGACAGACAGACAATATGGATATAAGGCCTCCTTGATTTCTCTATTATTTTTTATAATCATTTTCACCCCACGATATAAGTTAGGATATAACGGTAGGTATAAGAAAAAATTATCATGTGCATTTACATTCAATTTTATACCTTATCACTAAACGAGACAGCCTATAATTGCGAAAAAATAAATACGAACTTATGACGTTTGGGGTTCACACGAGACTACTTTTCAATTTTTAACATTCAAAATTAGAATCTAAAGTTATGGGTTTAAAAACAAAAGTTACGGAATTCATGTTACCTCGCCCCCCGCAAAGTGACAGAAATGTTTGTTAGTAGAATTACACGCGTTACTAGTCCCTATATAAGGTCTAACAAAATTAGCTGAAACTATTTTAAGGGGATGATCAGACCATTAAACTGAACAACTTTCTCTATGGGACCAATATCGAAATCGCGAAAAAAATATCCGGTGTCCCATACATTTGAGTCGAGTTATGTTTGCAGTTTTGTATGGAACAGCTAATTTTTTTTTCGCGATTTCGATATTTTTTCCCATAGAGAAAGTTATTCAGTTTGATGGTCTGTTCATCCCCTTAAAATAGTTTCAGCTTATTAGAAAAATGATTCCGTGCTTCGGATGGCACGTTAAGCCGTTGGTCCCGGCTACTATCTCTGGTGGTAGTAGTCGTTACATAAGAACCACGTCAGAGGCCGTAACACGATAAGAAGAAGAATTTTCAGCTTATAAGTAGTCAAAGTTTTTACCCTATCTTTTGGACGGCCAACGTAGTCGATACATCCCTCGTAAACAAAATTGACAATAAAAATTTCAAATTGAAAGTGATTCCCCTAACTAACTATTGTGTTTAACAAGTCATCCAAAATCCATTAGCCCTGTTTTAACAACATCATTTAAAAAGTAAATTGTATTTTCTAAACGCTACAACAAGTTTCAAATATCATTCTTTTCATTATGATTAGTTACGGTTCAAAATCGAAAATCATCAGTTCTAAGGTCCGCCACACACAGACAGAATTGCGATCCGGAATCCTGATTCAGGATTCAGTGTTGTCAACTATGGTTACAAAAAATACTAGAGTGCTGTTTAAAAAATGCCAAAAATAAAAATGTATAAAACGCCACATGAATGACAATAATTACATTTTTAGGTATTAGCGTTAACCCGCGACTTGGTCCGCACAAATTATATACCAGATTTTAAGTCAGATCATAAGCTATCAAACAAAAAAGTTTCATCGAAATCGGTTCAGTAGTTTTTGCGTGATACTCGTTCAAACAAACAAACAAACAAACACCCAAACAAACAGACAGACAAAAAATCCAAAAATTGGTGAAATGGAATCAGGGACATCTAAAAACCATATCGTAACTTTTTTTTTGTTAATATCTTCAATGGACAGACAAACTTCCTGTTACAGTTTTATAATAGTATAGATAGATAGATTAAAACAAAACAAACAATTTCTATACATGATATTTACTATCATGTGATGAGGTCATGACGTTACGAATGTTACGATGATGGTTTGTAAATTGTATTCTAATATTAATGCAACGATATCAAAAGACTATCGATAGTTTTAACATTAATACAAAATGGCATGAACCATTATCACACAAGCGGTTTTCGCAACTATGCCGCAACGACGTCGCAACTGCACCGTCACGATACGGTATCGTTCCATCAACGCCTACGCTCAAAAATAACTTTAAAATATGCCACCTAAGACATCAAAAAATCACTAGATCTAGTGAAAAAGTCCCTGAAAGCGGCAACACTCCATCCGGAATCTAATTCCGAGTCAGGTTTATTCCGGATGTGTGTGGCGGACCTAAGTCAGGAAGGTGGCATAGGTAGGTATTATCCATGGTTATAGTCCACGTGTTGAATGAATGGATAACATTAAATTTTTATAACAACCTGTTTTTATAAAAAAACTAGGCGTTACCCGCGACTTCGTACGCGCATACCACTGAAATATACTTAAGAGGCTATTTGAAAAAAATTAAATTCTTCAAAGCGTCATATATCATGAAGTACTAACAGTAGGAGTGTGATTAGCGGTAATTAATATGTGTAAATTGAACATATAATTGAAGTTTTGATTAGAGCCAAAACACGATTAAGACACATTTTCTCGATAGAAAAACAAGCCAAAGTAGCCTCCGTCTTTATCGATAAACGCTTGGAACTGCTAAACGGCGAATAATAGAAACACGAGACTTGATTTAAAGAAAAGAGATTGATACTTTACAAATTTTGATTAGAGCAGAATTGAACTTACATAAATAGTACAATCACTATTAAATAAAGTTTGTTTTACGCTTGCGTCGTTTCAGGCGCGCGCGCCGCCCCATCTCTTTCTCTCGCATCAGGCAGTAATATAAGCTATCACACGCCCATTTTGCTTCAATGGTTTTTCGACATAGGCCCTTAACGACCTATTCTCAGATACTAAATATACTCACAAAATTTCATAAGAGTCGGTCAAGCCGTTTAGGGGGAGTTTTGTTACAAACACCGTAACCGAGAATTTTATACAGGGTGTCCCGTAAAACGAACATCAACCGCGTATCTGATGGAATGAATTTTAGAAAATTTGAAACTCATTTATTGAACTCAGCAGTTAAAAATGTCAATATTATATGGAGATATGCATCTTTCTATTGCTGATTTGACATCCAAAAATCATACTCCAGGAGTGCGATTTTTCAAAGACAGATCAGTAGAAAGATGCTTATTTCCATACATTTTTTACAGCTGAGTTCAACGTATGAGATTCAAAAATCGCACTCCAGAGGTGGTGTCGGATGCAGTGACTATAACCGGCAGCCACACGGTGAGGGAATCAGAGATGTTGACGATAGTCTGAAGGAATTATTCGCCTTCTACGACACCCACCTGGGTTCATCATCAACATCATCATCTCAGCCGATGGACGTCCACTGCTGGATATGGGCCTCCCAAAGGATCAGCACAACGACCGGTCCAGCGCTGCCCTCATCCAACGGGTTCCCGCCGCCTTCACCAGGTCGTCGGTCCAACTTGTGGAGGGCCTACCCACGCTACGCTTTCCGATTCCTACGCAGCCGCCACTCGAGAACTCTTCGGCCCCATCAGCCATCGGTTATCCATCCATTGCCACTTTAGTTTAATAAGCATAATTAACCAAATAGACTCCTAGCGTAGGCCTGTCGTCATCATCAGCCATTATAGGCTATTTTCGAAGCACTCTAAAAAAATATCAAACTAAAAAGCCCTAATAAATAAAAACATACCTATACTGCCATCTATCGACAATATAGCACAACTAAGTAAATAGTGACGAGCTAAATACATAGGTACCTAGTTACACAATGATCGTAGCTTGGCATGTGGCTTCTATACAAACAATATAGATGGCATTAAATGTTATAAAGTAGAGCTATTAGCCGAGTCATTTCACGGAGTTTAATTAGAAAAGGTGGGAAGTAATTATTAATTGGACTTTTAAACTGCAAACTTTTTGTCACTAAATGGGGTGCCCATTTAGTGACAAAAAGACTATCTGGAAACATATTTAAAAAAAATTCGCTACACAACATAGAAATTAAAATTGTGTGTCCCAGAAGGCTTTTATATTAATATTATAATACCAATGCACTCATTTGAAATAAATTTAACATATAAATTATTTTTGAGCAATAAAATAGGCATTTAATTTTAAAAAGTGATATTTTTATTCGAAAATACGAATGTGGGTGAGCGCGCTACATCCTCGGCTTCATCTACACTTCCCATCAGGTGAGATGAAGCCAAGCGCAAACCCATTATGAATAAAAAAAAAAAATATTTTTCAAAACCTTTCTAAACCTTTCTAAGTAGACAAAAATATCTAAACCATGTTTGAAGTATGTATAATGGTAATGCCTTAAATATGTGCAAAAAAAATTACCATCAGGCTTTTTATAACCAGATTATAGCAAAATTTTAAATTTTGAACTGTTGCTGATAGTTTTTTATTTTATTTTGTTTCATTTCTAAGCTCAAATTGGCTCTTAAAGACTCCGAAAAAAATATCAATTATTAATTAGTACCGGCTCAAACCGCAAAATGACTGGGCTATACAGGTTGTAAGTGACAGCCTAGCAAATACTGAAACGGCGAACTCAGACCATCAAACTGAACAACTTTGAATATGGAGCCTAACTCCGGAAACGCGAAAAAAATCAGCGTTCCCATACAAAATTGCTGTACCTACCCGACTAAAATGTATGGGACAGCTGTATTTTTTTTCGCGTTTCCTGAGGTCGGCTCCATATTGAAAGTTGTTCAGATTGATGGTCTGAGTTCACCGTTTCAGTATTTGCTAGGCTGTCATTTACACCCTGTATTAATAGTATTTTAAAGAGCGTCGGTAGCGCGTTGTGGAGTGAAGATCCGGGTTCGAATCCGCATGGTCGAAATGCCATGCGTGTACCAATGAGTTTTGCCAACTAATGTTCGTAATACCGACTGGTCTCATAAGCATTAGCATAGCATATCAAACTGAACAACTTTGACAAAAAAAATAAAAAAAACTTTCCCATGCAATTTTGATAGGTTTCCAGTTGCAGGTTGTATGGAACAGCTGACGTTCGATTCTAGCAACATTTCGATTTTGATCCTATACAGGGTGTTAGGGTAACCAGTTTTACTTTAAGGGGTGATTGTACTCATGATACTGAACAACTTTCCCTAAGATACCTATAGAAAATAGGCAAAATAATTGAATTTTCCATACTAAATGCAATCGAACATTTGTATGAAAACTTGAAACATTTTTTTGCGAATTTCCCTTTGTTGACGGCCCGGTAGCACAGTGACGGCCCGGTAGCACAGTCTGTAGTGAACCTGCCTGCTGTGCCGAGGGTCGCGGGTTCGAATCCCGTAAGGGACAAATATTTATATGATGAATATGAATATTTGTACCCGAGTCATGGATGTTTGTATCTATATATGTATTCTATATCGTTGTCTAGTCATCATAATACAAATCCAGGTACTTTAAAATGTGGCTAGATAATTTGTGACAATGTCCAAGATATTTATTATTATTATTTATTTATTATTCTTTTGAGAAAGTTTTTCAATCACCCATTAAAGTAATACAACTGTTAGTAAAACATTTTTAATATGCTGACACATTTTAACCGACTTCGAAAATTAACACACACTCGGCTATCTTTCTACTAAAATTCTGTCTTTTTGTTCCGAAATTTACCTACCTACTGCGCTGCTGTCCTGTATGCAAATTTCAAAGTTTACTCCTTTTAGTAGATCAAACGATCAAAACGCAAGTGGAAAAAATTCTCAACATTCAGTTTAGTGATCGTTCTTGGACGCAGGCATCTCTACCCATAAGACACGGCGGCATAGGGATGCGCAACATCCGCATCATTAGTAGCATCGCACTGCCAGCCTTTCTTTCCTCCATCCACAGCACGTCAGACCTCATAGGAAATATCCTAGGTGTATCCTCAAACTATGAGGTCGCGTGTTTGGATGAGGCAAGACAAGCCTGAGTTACCGCTGGCCCGAATCATAATTTCCCTTGCGATCCGAAAATACTAGGAGATGATGTAATATTAGGAGATGTGTTGTCGTGTGTACAATTATAATAGCGGAAGACATTATCTGCCACACAGGATGAGTTTTGAGTTCTCATTGTTGGTCCCATAGAAAAAGTTGTTCATATTGCTAGGTACTTTGAGTTTTCGGGAGCATTTGTCTTACACCCTGTATAGTTGTATGTTACTCAATTGAACTTCTGTTGACAGTAACGAGTTCGAACAGACCGCTCATCATATTCTTTGGGAGTGTGAGCTCTGGTACGCCGAGCGCCAGACCATGCTTGACTCGACAAAATCGTTTTCTGGTGTACCTTACTACATGGATCTTGTTGCGACTAGGGATAACTTCCGTGCTTTCAGATGTTTTTGCCATACTTATTACTGGAAGCAAAATAGGTCATAGTTTCAGTACAATGTTAGGTTCCTGTTGTTTTATTTTATTTTGTATTTTTGGTGCTTTTGCGGTAGTGTCTTCAACACTGCCATAAATAATCTCTGGAATTGGCTCTCTAATAGCCATGCTTTTTTCCTTCTTATTGCTGTCTCCCGTTTGCAATGGAGGGAAGTCGGATATTTCGTTTTCCTACTCCTATCTTCTTTGATTAATTCATTGCGGGTTCCAAGACAGATTAGAGTCATCCCCCGGGCTCGCTGGGCTTCATTGTCCAGTGTTGTGAATGGTCGCCGCTGTTGATTCTGGCATACAGGAGTTACAGCGGTGGGAATGTGTGGTGTTTTTGTTACTCAATTGAATTCATAAACTATTTTTACGAACATATTTTGTGAACGGTTACAGCAATAAAATACTGATTGATTGATTAAAGTGAAATCATACAAGACAACATAATACCATTGTTTTTAAAACTGTTTCGTGCTATTTTTCATCTATTACAATTAAAAATAATTATTAGTTTGACAACTTTATGTCTATAATTAAGTACCCACTTAATTATTTAGCTAGACAGATAACGCTGGTTATTCTCAATTACGACTCACGCTTGGCTGATTACATCCTAGTTTTGTAAGTCGCATGATGTCTTTGTAATATTCTTTTGAGCTTATGTTTTTGTATAGTGTACTCCAATAGTCTCTTATAAAAAAAACTGTAAAAAAAAAATATTTCCTCGAAATACAAGAAGCTGCCGAAAATTTTATAAATAAATTGGGAATGGTCCAGGCAAAGAAGAATTCAAAATGAATCCTAAAACCTAAAAATAACCTATCTAATGAAATGTAAAGGACCTAAAAAAATCCAGATCGTCCGGCAAACTTTTCCCAGGCCGACGACCGTTTTCTGTGTTCCAGGTCGTGAAAATTCTTGCCCATCTCTCCTGGTGTATTCAGCAGACTTGTGAATTCGACACCTATTTATTACAGGGTGTCAAATTAAACGTGTTACGTTGTTACTTACTTACTCAACTAACAATTTGGTCGTATAGTCAACCATTTATAAGACTATTCGGTTCTATAAAATTTACATTACGGTAATTTTTGTTACTCTTCGTCGTGTACTGGTGTTTTATACGTCTGGTTATATAATAATGTCATATAGACGTTCTGTCGACGTATTTTATACGACAGTTATATATTAGTGTTCACGGCGACTTCTATGCGTCGTTCTTTTATGACTTTTAGTCTCGTTAACGTAATTGTCGCATAAAGGTCGATTTTATGTCAATTTAGTAGTGTAATTTACATTTATAGTACTACTAAATGAACCCTAATGAATATTCTTACCGAACTTATACGACTATAATTATATAACTTCCAGGACGTCTACTCGACCATGAAATTGTTATTGCTCCCACCCATAACTGCATCGCAGATTCGCATCGCATCGCAAGTATCTGCGAGCGAAAATCATACATAAAGGCATCGAGCGCTCGCAGATGTTTGCGATGCGATGCGAATTCGCAGTTAAGTGCTGGAGGCCTTAATGGGATGCTTCAGATCATCAAACTGAACGACTTTCACTAGAAGGTCAATCTAACTGACAAGAAAAATGCCTGTTTCGTACATTTGGGTCGAATCACCATTTACGTTTTTTATGGTATCGATGTGGGTTCCATAGGTATTGAAATTTGTTTAGTTTAATGGTCTGAATCACCCTGTTAAATAACTATATAATTTAACACCCTGTAAGACTATAATGCTCGGCTAATTCGACGGTAATTTCTACACAAAATAATATTCATTAAAACTAAACAATTACTGTTCAAATGAGTTCTTATTTACATTTTAAGACAGTCCTGTTGAAATGGAATATAGTACCTTGTAAGTAGGTACACATAATAATCTATGGCAATGCACCTTTTGTATGTCCTTGCTTTTTCTTATAACGTCTTCAGACAGACAATTTTATCGTAATTATAGCTGATTATACCGCAATAGTACTTAGGTACAGTCAGCGTCGAGTATAATAAGCAGTTTAAGTTCTCAAACACTACGTGTTACCAAAATACGCATAACCTTAAAACCGTTTTTTTTTAATCTCACAGGTTATAAGTCCGGCAACAGATTTACCGGTGCGCAGTTGACAAATTTTGATAAATCGCGGACTAATGCCGAAACACACTCCCTGAGTAGGCCTGTGCCCTGCAGTACGTCCTGCCAGTCATTAGTAACCACTAATGACGCTAAACTTGCAGTAGGTCCTAGCATTCTCAGCAATGTTCTCTGAATTGTCATGTCCATATAGATATTGAAAGGGAGCGTAGATCGCTGACTGTACGTTGTAATATGCTGGCACGAAGGTTTGCACGATGTACGAAACCAGTAAAAATCACACTGTTTAAAGCATTTTGTCAGTCTTTCTACACGTGCAGCCTTTGGACCCGGTATACGCAACGGGCATACAGCGATCTACACGTACAGTATAATAACGCATTCAGGATACTGATGGGGCTGGCACGGCATTGTAGCACGTCGGGAATGTTTGCGGAGGCGCACACGGACGACTTCTATGCTATATTGAGAAAACGGTGCGCCTCCATGTTGGGCAGGCTCCGAGCCAGCACTAACGGTCTCCTGAATGTGTTCAAAGACCGGTGGGACTCCCCGCTGTTGCATCACTGGGTGAAGCTCCACACCGGGTTTTTAAAATAAATTGTTTTTGTTACTAACACAAGCTTTAAGATAAATGTATACTAACACTATATGGACATCTTGTCTGAAATAAATTATTTGAATTTGAATTTGAATTGTCAATTGACACGATTATTAATTAAATAGGGAAGGGACCAGGAGTGCGATTTTTGAAACTCATTCTTTGAACTCCGCAGTTGAAAATGTCAATCGGTTTCAGAAGGTAAGCACCTGAACCACTCAGATAAATTTGATGTTGACTGTACAATACTTTGCGGTTTGCACAATATTTTTTTTCACAAATAGTCAAAATGTGTGTGTGTCTTCATAGGCTGTTGATGATGATGATGCTAATCTATATTTCATAAGTTCACAACAAATTATCTTTGCGTAACGGTTTTGTACTTATTACAAAATTGTAGCTACTAATTAGATATTATTTCCAAATAGATTTGTTTTAGAAGATTTTATAACACACGAGCGTTAACCCGCGACTTCGTCCGCACAAATTATATACCAGATTTTAAGTCAGATCATAAGCTATCAAACAAAAAAAGTTTCATCAAAATCGGTTCAGTAGTTTTTGCGTGATACTGGTTCAAACAAACAAACAAACAGACAGACAAAAAATCCAAAAATTGGTGAAACTGAATCAGGGACACCTAAAAACCATATCGTAACTTTTTTTTTTGTTAATCTTCAATGTACAGACAAACTTCCTGTTACAGTTTTATAATAGTACGAGCGTTAACCCGCGACTTCGTCCGCACAAATTATATACCAGATTTTAAGTCAGATCATAAGCTATCAAACAAAAAAGATTCATCAAAATCGGTTCAGTAGTTTTTGCGTGATACTCGTTCAAACAAACAAACGCCCAAACAAACACACAAACAAACAGACAGACAAAAAATCCAAAAATTGGTGAAATGGAATCAGGGACACCTAAAAACCATATCGTAACTTTTTTTTTGTTAATATCTTCAATGTACAGACAAACTTCCTGTTACAGTTTTATAATAGTATAGATAGATGTAATTCCACTTTCATGAACCTACACATACAGGGTGAAATTGATATCATTAGCATCCTTTTAAACTAGGAGTCTACCCATAAAACCGAACAACTTTTACTATGGCAGCAAACCGTACGGAGCAAAAAAGATGTCAGCTGTTGCATACATTTGAGTCGAGTAGGCAGCGGCGGCGGGTGCAGTTTAGTACGGAACAGCTAATTTTTTTTGCTTCTATTGGTTTTCTCCCATAGTAAAAGTTGTTCAGTTTGATGGGTAGACTCTTAGTTTAAAAGGATTATTATTTGGTTATAAGGGCTTGGTCAATGACCAAATAGCTACTGCGACCTGGATAGATCTATTGTAGCTGTCACCCTAGACCTAAAGGTCATTTCCTTTAGGTCTAGGGTTAGGCCCACGGACTTCATGAACCGTGTTATGCTTTTGGAGGGGAGGTCCCTAATGTCAGTAAGTGTTATTATGTATCCACCTAGATGGCGACTCCTGCTGCGAATGAGCACTTCGCATTCGCAGAGGAGATGTATGGGCGTTTCGTCTGCTTCACAGCAAAATCTGCAAGTGGGTGAGTCTACAAGCCTCATTCTGTGTAGGTGTTTGTTTAACTTGCAGTGTCCTGTTAAGGCTCGTACTAAGAGCCTTAAGTCGTTGCGGTTTGAATTGATGGCATCTGAGGTATGTCTGTTTGAAAAGCCGGTCACAAGTTCTTTCGCATGCCTCAGTCCTGGTGTATCCGACCAGAGCTTACGGCTTTGGTCCACGGCCCATTCCTTTAGCACACGTCTAGAGGTGTTGCGGGAGATGCCGCAATAAGGCTCGGGGCCTGTGGCGTCCTCTTCCGCCCCTCTTCGTGCCAGCTCGTCAGCAGCCTCATTTCCATCAATACCGCAGTGTCCAGGCACCCAGCCTAGGGTGACAGAGTTTGTCAGTCCTAGCTGGTTGAGTGCTCGGGCATATTCCAATGTCAGCTTCGACTCTATTTCGTCAGATCCTAGTTTAAAAGGATGCTAATGATATCAATTTCACCCTGTATAATAGGTATAGGTACCTTATAAAAAGTACTTTATAAAGATTATCAAAATGTCGGTAAAAAGCGTAAGCGTTTTTCAGCAGTTTTTTTAAAGATAGGTAGTGAGGGAGCTTGTCTGACAGAAAGTGGCAGTTCATTCCATAGTCGGAAGGACTGAATAGTAAAAAACTTATCGTAGAAGGAAGAGGTGTGGGAAGGCATAGCAAGTAGAAGGTTATTAGCCGATCGCAGTACTCGGTCATGGGTGGCGTGAAGAAATTGAAGATAGAAGGAAGTAAGGGGAAGAAACAGAATAGAGTAAAGAAGAGAAAGTATGTGAAAGTTTCGACGAAGTCGGATAGGCAACCACTTTAGTTTGACACAATATTTGGAAACGTACAACTTTTATAACAGTCCGTAGATACATATAAGGTCTAACAAAATTAGGTGAAACTATTTTAAGGGGGTGATCAGACCATCAAACTGAACAACTTTCTCTATGGGACCAATATTGAAATCGCGAAAATAAAATCTGCTGTCCCATACATTTAGGTCGAGTAGGTTTGTATGGAACAGCAGATTTTTTTTTCGCGATTTCGATATTGGTAGCATAGAGAAAGTTGTTCAGTTTGACGGTCTGATCATCCCCTTAAAATAGTTTCAGCTAATTTTGTTAGACCTTATATAGTTGCTCATTCGGGATGGTCAGAAACATAGCTACAACTACAACTATGAACTATCTTTCCAAGAGTCCCGTTGTGACAAGGTGTAAGGATCCTATAACCTTAAAATAAGAAAATGAAAAAAAAAGTATTATAAGTATTAAAAAGAAAAAAAATTAAGTATTAGAAGTATTAAAAAATAAAGTATTAAAAACAATTTATTAACCATCTTCATACAAACAAAATTCAAGGAAAGGTAGATAATAATACAGAACTACAAAGCTTTAAAAAATTATAGTAGGTACATACAGTTCTGTAGTTCAAGTTTCGAATACGAACGCGTACGCGAAAAAAATCTACTGTTCCATACAAAACTGCACAAGGCTTCTCGAATCAAATTGACTTATGGGACAGGAGTTTTTTTTGCTATGTCAAAGTTGACTCCATAGTGAAAGTTGTTCAGTTTGACGAGTATATACATGTCAAAGTTTCGGCACTGACTAAAAAATTTATCCTGTAGGAAACTATGTTAACAAATTATGGTTTTCCATTAATTTCTTGACGATACATTCAACATGACTCATTTTTACCCTTTTCCTGTAAGAATGACTAAGAAATTATTCTTATTAATTACGAGCGTTAACCCGCTACTTCGTCCGCACAAATTATATACCAGATTTTAAGTCAGATCATAAGCTATCAAACAAAAGAAGTTTCATCAAAATCGGTTCAGTAGTTTTTGCGTTATACTCGTTCAAACAAACAAACAAACACACAAACAAACAGACAGACAAAAAATCCAAAAATTGGTGAAATGGAATCAGGGACACCTAAAAACCATATCGTAACTTTTTTTTGTTAATATCTTCAATGTACAGGCAAACTTCCTGTTACAGTTTTATAATAGTATAGATATAGATTTTAAGTCAGATCATAAGCTATCAAACAAAAAAGTTTCATCAAAATCGGTTCAGTAGTTTTAGCGTGATGCTCGTTCAAACAAACAAACACACAAACAAATAAACAAACAGACAGACAAAAAATCCAAAAATTGATGATGTGGAATCAGGGATACCTAAAAACCATATCGTAACTTTTTTTTGTTAATATCTTCAATGTACAGACAAACTTGCTGTTACAGTTTTATAATAGTTTAGATAGATAGATGCCATAATATCGTTATATGCCATATAATAACTAAATATACGTTTTGTTCTTTATCTCGTATTCTTATTACCATACGACAAAACCCATTTTCCAATAGCTATGTAGATTCGTACTCCGTAATAATAATGACCTCAATACATAATCACTGTTTCAAATCAATACCTCATTTATTATCTTTCGTATCAGCTTTAGCAAAATGTACTTTATTTCTTACACATTAGGTTCTTAAAAATATACCACATTGTTATCTCCAATAGTTTTGAATTAATCTACTTTATTCCTTTGCCTTAAAGTTTAAAATGTATTGATCAATTTCTTAATCATATCCACGGATTCATTATCACCAATACTTTCAATATAAGCCGTTGCTTTCTTCGCATGATCTTCGTAAAGCAACTTCGTCCTATCAACTGCATCTGTCTTTAGAATATTGAACTTTAAATCTTCATAATCTACGTCTTTTACGTCGTTTTTAGCTTGATCAATAATCTTATACAAGTCTGGGTTTCCTTCTAGAGCGAAAAGTACTGGAGCGCTTGCTAAGCAGAACTGGTCTTTATTCTCGGATGTTAGCTTTTGTAGTTCTGTGGCAGCTTGCCAGGCTAGGCCTACGTGGCAGCCGAAATGATAAGCAACGTTCTGCGTGTCCCTATTTTGCTTGGCAAGAACCATAGCTGATTGACACCCTCTGCCTAGCAAGCTTACTCCATTGAAAACAGATCTTGCTGTCCATTCCTTTTTAGGCTTACCCAATACGTCATCGACTGTTATAGAAGTTGTATCGAACGTAATATTAAAATCATCAGTATTCCTTTTAGGTTTACCAGGCAAAGGCATGTTCTGTTCATCTCTTTCCCCAAAAAATTCACCTTCGGACAAATCTTTTAAAGCAGTAGAAATTATATATGAAACATCAGAGTTTCGCAATCCAGCGAGCATAGCATTTGCGGTTACTAGTAAATAATCACCAAGTAATATAGCTATTTTGTTTCCGAAAATTGCTGATTCGGTGTCTTTTGATCTTTTTGCGAATGGTACATTGACAATGCCTCGATGGATCAAATGGCCTGTCCTGATCATTTCCGTAAGTTCAGCCAATTGGCGTTGGTTTTCTTCTATCTTCTTGGTGGGTAATGGAGTTCTGACAGATTTGGAGAGGAGCAGGATGATGAGACCCCAGGGTTGGAGATTCTTGGAGTCACCGTAGAGGACGTTTTTCGCTGTCTGCATTACTAGGTGGTTGCTGCCGACCTGAGAATAAAAAGATTAGGTTTTCGATGAAAAAGTAGAACTATTTGTCCAAAATAGATATTCTAGGACAAAACGGACACAATTATACAGGGTATAAAATTTATGCGTTACATATTAAAAGTGGTGCTTCAGACCATCAAACTGAACAACTTTCACTATGAAGCCAACTTCGAAATCGGGAAACGAATTTTGGTTGCCCCATAGAAAATATCGTCGGTCACTTAACCCAAATGTATGAAAGAGCAGATATTTTTTTGCGATTTCAATGTTGGTCCTGTAATAAAAGTTGTTCAGTCTGATGCACCACCTAAACCTACAGTATGTAACGCATTTAATTTAAAAACTTCATGTAAGGAAAAGTACCTTTAAACCACCGTTAAACTTTATCCATCAAACTGAATAACTTTTACTATGGGAGCAAACAGATAGTAGCAAAAAAAATCTGCTGTTCCATACTACAGGGTGAAAATGATATCATTAGCATCCTTATAAACTAAGAGTCTACCCATCAAACTGAACAACTTTTACTTTGGGAGCAAACCAATTGGAGCAAAAAAGAAATCAGCTGTTGCATACACTTGTGTCGCGTAGGCATTGCAGTTTAGTATTGCGGTTTGCTCCCATAGTAAAAGTTGTTCAGTTTCTTGGGTAGACTCTTAGTTTAAAAGCATTGCTAATGATATCAATTTCACCCTGTACATTTAGTATAAGTATACAGTGTCTAACTAGGTATGCTTGTGGGTTTTAAAGGGGATGATCAAACCATATGAACCATCAAACAACTTTCACTTGCTTATGAGACCAACATGGAAATGTGATTCGAGTGACTTCGTTGTGCATTGCTGGTGGAATGTGGTTATTTTGAATATATTTGACTAGATCAAGAAAAATAATCGCGTCAAATACTTTGTCAGACAGTGCAAATAAAATTTTCATAATTATATGATACAGCATCATTAGAGGGTTAAAATCTCGTATAAAGTAGAGCAACAGAAACAATTTCCAACAGTACGCAGAGTAACGCGTCATATGAAAGTTTACCATCATACCATGCTACTACATAAATGAGTGAAATTATACAGCAAAGAAAACCAGTAGTTTTGCATTAGCTGGGGATATTTTATGCCGTTTCTTCTGTTTGAAACCGGGTGAAATTTTTTATCATTAGCATCCTTTTAAACTTAGAGTCTACCCATCGAACTGAACAACTTTTAGTATTGGAGCAAACAGATCGGAGCAAAAAAAAAACTGCTGTTGCATACATTTGAGTCGCGAAATCGCGCGTCGATATTGCAGTTTAGTATGGAACAGCAGATTTCTTATTTGCTCCGATCTGTTTGCTCCCATAGTAAAAGTTGTTCCGATGGGTAGACTCTTAGTTGAAAAAGGATGCAAATGATATCAATTTCACCCCGTATATTTGTTGCGAGTTTTCTAGTAGAAAAGAAATAAGGGTGGAATATCGGAATTAGAAACTATCAATTCCCGCTACTGCGCATAGCCTGCCAAAACGCGTTATTAAAAAAACAATATAATTTTGAAAAAAAAGTCATACTAAATGCAACTCTAGGTTAGTATCTTATTATATACCCTATATTTTCTGGTAACTCCATTTAAATTTATTCAATAGTTTTACGTGGTGTATGCAAAAACAAACAAATCAACAGAAAAACGTACTAAAATTTTGTCATTTTGTCGACATTTTAGGGTCAAAATGTAGGTACTGTACTGGGTGAAATTGATATCATTGGCATCCTTTTAAACTAAGAGTCTACCCATCAAACTGAACTACTTTTACTATGGGAGCAAACCGATCGGAGCAAATAAAAAATCTGCTGTTCCATACTAAACTGCAATGTCGACGCGTGAGTTCGCGACTCAAATGTATGCAACAGCAGATTTTTATTTGCTCCGATCGGTTTGCTCCCATCGTAAAAGTTGTTCAGTTCGATGGGTAGACTCTTAGTTTGAAAGGATTCTAATGATTTCAATTTCACTCTGTAGATAAAATTACATTAATCTTAGGTATTATCTTGTCTTGTATTATCAAATGGAAAACCTCGTATTTTCTATTCAACAGGACTGCAATGTGTAATGTGATGCTGTCAAATTCCATACAACAACCAAAAACGATTTTACCCTAACATCTTACAGAAATCTAAGATTATGGTCTAATTTCGGCTCATCATTAGATTGAAATTTGCACAGTAGTTAATAAAAAAATTTATAACAACTAATAACTTACCAATTTCCTCAAATACAGAGCCATATTAGCGAATTCGTCACTCAGCAAACATCTCAGATTCATAAACGAAGTCGGATATCCGACTACTTTCTCCGCCTCGCGAATAATATTACTCCAATTCGTGAACGGAGGCCTTAACAGAATCAAAATTTCGTCTTTCGTCAAACTGGCCATTGTCGATTCGAACCTTTTTTGAAAAAGGAACGGGGACGATCGCCTTAAAACGCGGGAAACCGCGTACGACACCGCCATGTTTATTTACACTTTTTTTTCTAATTTGTTTTTCTAAGTACGCCCGTTATGGCCAGTCTGCCCCGTTAGACGACTGGCTGGTAAATGAGGCAGGTTTCTAAATTCTATGGGATGAGATTGCCATGTTATTGAACAGATTTTACCATTTATGATTTGTTTTAACAAGGTCGGACATATTGTAAGAGTTTGTAATTATGTACTTGAAACTGAAAGATGTTAACAATTTAAATGGCGTGAACTAATCGTGTTTTTTTCACTATGGAGCCTACCCTACCTCAGGAAACGCGAAAAAAAACCAGCCGTCCCATACATTTTAGTCGGGTAAGTAAAGTACAGCAGTTTTGTATGGAGCAGCTGATTTTTTTTCGCGTTTCCTGAGGTTCCTGAGTTAGTGAAAGTTGTTCAGTTTGATGGTCTGAGTTCACAGTTTCAGTATTTGCTAGGCTGTCGTTTACATCCTATATACAGGGTGAAATTGATATCATTAGCATCCTTTCAAACTAAGAGTCTACCCACCTAACTGAACAACTTTTCCTATGGGAGCAAACCGATCGGAGCAAAAAAAAATCAGCTGTTCCATACTAAACTGCACCCGCCGCAGCTGCCTACTCGACTCAAAATGTATGCAACAGCAGATTTTTTGTTGCTCCGATCGGTTTGCTCCCGTAGTAAAAGTTGTTCAGTTTGATGGGTAGACTCTTAGTTTAAAAGGATGTTAATGATATCAATTTCACCCTGTAGAGGGTGTTAAATTAAAATAATTAAATGCTGAAAGACTGACAGAAAAATAATCCCTTAAGTATGTAACGCATTTATTTTACTCCCTGTATGTAAATTATCTATTTATACTTGTTATAGAGAAACTATGCGTCTTGTACGGACCAATGTTTTGTATTCAAATACTGCCTTAAATATTATGTACTAATTACCAAAATAATAAAAATTTAACATAGTAAAAATAGCACAAACAACGGCTTTATCACTGACAGCTATTTATTTCATACCTAGGATTCCATGGACAAAGTAACAAATTTTTTCATTCAGAGGCACTTTCATAGTTTTCAAAGTAATGTCGTCAGCCTCTTTGTCCCAAGGCATTAAAATAGTTTTATTAATACTATTCGATCTAAAAAACTGCATTTTTGCTTTTTTCCTTGACAGTAGCCATAATTTAATGTACAATGTTGACTATGTATTAAACTAAGTGTTAAACATTTCTCAAGGATATGTAGGAACCGATAATTGAATCTATCAATATTTTACAGACACATCTAAGTAAGCATAATATAAAGTAGATGCGTGCTTGCAAACTATAGGTACATAATGTAATCATCATCATCACAACCGATAGACGTCCACTGCTGGACATAGGCCTCCCCTAATAATCGCTTCAACTCGCGGTCCTACGCTGCCCTCTTAGAAAAGGTATATTAGCCAAGTCATTTTACGGAGTTTTGTTAGGCAGGGTAGGGAGTAATTCTTAATTGGACTTTTAAACTGTAACCGGCAACATTTAGTAACAAAAAGACTATCTTAAAACATATTAAAAAAAAATCGTCACGCAACATAGAAATCAAAATTGTGTGTCACAGAAGGCTTTTAAATTAATAATATTAATACCAATGCACTCATCTGACTTAGATTTAACAATATTAATTATTTTTGAGCAAGAAAATAGGCATTGAAATTTAAAAAATGAGGTATTTATTAGAAAATACGAATGTATTTTTCAAAACCTTCTAAGTAGACAAAAATATTTGCACCATGTTTGAAGTATGTATAACGGTAAAGCCTTAAATATGTGTAAATAAAATGTACCATCAGGTTTATTAGAACGAGATAATGGCTAAATTTAAAATTTGGGGCTGCTGCTGACGTGATTTTTTTTTATTTTGGTACATTTCGAGGCTCAAACTGGCTCTTTAATATTATACCGAAAAAAAATGTCCATTATTAATTATTAAACCGTAAAATGACTGGGCTATATGTCTAGAAAGAGCCTCACGCTTCTACCGTATAAAACAAAAGGTGCCAACTTGCTTAGGTTGGTGTGCGCGAGGCGCCATACTAATTATGTCTGTGTGCGTGTATATGGATATGGATAGGGTTTAGAGGCCAATACTGGTTACAAATTTTTTTTACGCTTTTGTAGCTTCGACTGTCAATCTTGACATATAACTTATCCAAGGCTGCCTTCATCCAAAAGGTTCCCGTTGGCTTCACCAGGGCGTCAGTTCACCTTGTGTGTTGTGTATAATACAAGTGTTATAACGCATTGCCAGATCAGCCTGTACCCAGATTATTGTGAACTAATTTTAAACGTAAAATAAGTGCTCAATGAAAATAAATATTTTTGTATTTTTGTATTTGTATTTTACTCTCGCCATTTACAAGATACCTTTGATTAGGAAGAGAAAATTTGATATTATGATCCTCAAAGATCTACTAATATACAGGGTGTTACAAAAATACCCCTAAAGAAAAAAGTGTGTTAATGGGTCACCGCCGCGCCGCGCTAGTAAATGATAAATACAACCGTACATAAATTCCGAAGAACTTAGTGGTACAGGCCTGGAATCGAACCGCTGCCTCAGGATTGAGGCGCTAGCTCTCTTCCGTATGGACTATCATCGCTCTCAAAAAACCCTAAGGTAGAGAAATTGGTAATTGAAAGCAGTAATTTTTCTTCTTTTTTTTTCATTACTAAACTGGGATTTTAAAAAAAAACATATTAATATTTCAAAGCAGATTACGTCGTTTTAAAATAAGTAATATCCTCTTTTTTTTAACATAGTTTCAATGTACACATAAGCGTAACAAAAAGGTTCACACAAGATTATTTTCCCACAATTGTAGTACAATACAATAGAATGGCAACACCATTGCACTTGACCGTGAAAAGTAGGCCAATAGCTTGCCACTGGCCAGATCACTCTCCTTTGCCGCACTGATTTACAACTTCTTTATTTACTGTTACGTTTAATAATTCTCATTCAAATCTTCACCTTATAACAGTAAGAATAAAGATTAGAGCCACATTTATTGAAAAACGAAGAGAAATTGGTAATGATATCAAACCAGCAAATTTAAGAAGACATCTAACAGTTATTTGTTTACAAAATATTCATAGATCAAGTTAGAATGGGCATGCTTATTTCGAAAGTTTTTTTTAAATTATGTAGGATGTACATTTCACTAAAAACCAGTTCGGATTATTAGAAGGCCTCTAGGAAGGCCTTTTTTAGAATGGCTTTAAATATGGGTCTCTGTTTTTTAGGGTTCCATACCGAAAGGGTGGCAAAGGGACCCAATTCAAAAGCCTGAAGTTGCCTATAAAGCTACTGGTACCAAACGATTCAGATGACATTCTTTTTTTTTTAAATATAGTTTAATTGGTAATTTGGTAAAAAATAAAAAAATACGATTTGGTGCAGCACAATAGGCTCGGCGCAGCCTTAACAATTCACTAAGTATATCTGCCGAAGTATAATAATAACGCCTCGTTAAAGACATTTTCATTGTGATAAATGTGTATTAAATTGGGCATTTGATTTAAATTTCAAATCTTCCTGAAACACGATTCTGAAAGCCATTTCATCTAATAGTAGATGCCTATTCATCATCATCATCATCATAACAGCCAGTTAGACGTCCGCTGCTGGACATAAGCCTCCCCCAAAATGGGGGGATTTGCCATAATCGCCACGCTTGGCAGGCGGGTTGGCGATCGCAGTTGGATTGAATGTGTATACTCAGAGGATGCTGCTGCGCATCCTCCGGTAGATCCCTTAGTCGCTTTGACTATTTATATAAGGTCTAACAAAATTAGGTGAAACTATTTTAAGGGGATGATCAAACTGAACAACTTTCTCTATGGGACCAATATTGAAATCGCAAAAAAAATCTGCTGTCCCATACATTTAGGTCGAGTAGGTTTGTATGGAACAGCTGATTTTTTTTCGTGGTTTCGATATTGGTCCCATAGAGAAAGTTGTTCAGTTTGACTGTATGATCATCCCCTTAAAATAGTTTCACCTAATTTTTTTAGACCTTATATAGAGACCGACCTTGCAGTAGCATTTCCCCTCTGCCACGGTACAAGATCATGTGCATTTACATACAATTTTATACCTTATCACTACACGAGACAGCCTATAATTGGGAAACAATAATTTCGAACTTAGAACGTTTGGGGTTCACACGAGACAACTTATCATGATTTTTAACAATCAAAATTAGAATCTAAAGTTATGGGGAATAAAATCCAATGTTGCGCATTTCATGTTAACTCGCCCCCCGCATAAAGTGGCAGTAATGTTTGTTAGTAGAATTACACGCATTACCAGTCCATATGTAAATAGTCAAAGCTTAGTCGCCTTTTACGACACCCGGAAATGGGATGGTGCTGTTCTTAGCCGACACCACACGGCTTATTAAAACGATGTAAATTTTGGGAAATGAAAAACAACAAATTAGTCATGGTACGTATAAAAATTCATTTATTTGAGTATTTTTGTCACCTTTGACAGTCGAGTTACCTACGATTTTTCCGTAACAAAACTTAACATTATATAACAGGAAACTTTAAAAATACTTTACACGAATATAAAAGGAAACTTAAGTAAATCTTTAACTTAGAATTGTTTACATGTTAAGAGGATATTACTGATAAAGCGCGCCATAAAAAACGAAGTTACAACCAAGTTAGAATATTTGTGTTAACCTTGTCAGGTGTCAGTTTTAATATTTTGTTCTAATGGTATTGTGATTTTATTATTTAGATCAATTTTAATAATTAACGAGCGTTAATCCGCGACTTCGTCCGCACAAATTATATACAAGAGTTTAAGTCAGATCATAAGCTATCAAACAAAAAAAGTTTCATCAAAATCGGTTCAGTAGTTTTTGCGTGATACTCGTTCAAACAAACAAACAAACACACAAACAAACAGACAGACAAAAAATCCAAAAATTGGTTAAATGGAATCAGGGACACCTAAAAACCATATCGTAACTTTTTTTTTGTTAATATCTTCAATGTACAGACAAACTTCCTGTTACAGTTTTATAATAGTATAGATAGATTAGAAAGCGGAGCACAATAAATAAAACACTAGGATGATGGTGACTGACAGATATCAAGAGGTTAGCTTTATTATCCGATAGGTAGATAGATAGGACACTTATCTATACTATTATAAAACTGTAACAGGAAGTTTATCTGTACATTGAAGACATTAACAAAAAAAAAGTTACGATATGGTTTTTAGGTGTCCCTGATTCCATTTCACCAATTTTTGGATTTTTTGTCTGTCTGTTTGTTTGTTTGTTTGTTTGAACGAGTATCACGCAAAAACTACTGAACCGATTTTGATGAAACTTTTTTGTTTAATAGCTTATGATCTGACTTAAAATCTGGTATATAATTTGTGCGGACGAAGTCGCGGGTTAACGCTCGTTCGTTTATAAAGCGTGACACATTACAAATTGCATTTAACTAAAACCAATACTTCATTTCAATAAGTTCCATAGTTACCGTGGCTAAAGATGTCCATACAAATCTTAAATTAATACTAGCTTTGAAACTGTATATTTTTACGGAAATCTGGACGGAAATTCATTGACTTTAATTGGTTTGTATTGAAAATAGTAAACTTCGTTTGTAAGCAGCACGCTCGGGCGCGGATATTTAAGTATTTCATTTTGGTTTATAATATAAGTCACCTACAATCCTATATTTATAATATTGTACTTCGTCTGCGGACCAAACTGTTGATTCTGTCTTGTTGTTACTAAACATCTTTTTTACACAATTTAAACAATAATTATATTCTTATTCTATTCTTATTCTATTCTTATTCTATTCTTATTCTATTCTTATTCTTTTCTTATTCTATTCTTATTATCTTTCTCTGTAAGAACTAAGGACTATCGACGACCCAGTTTAGACCAGTCATTTTACGGAGTTTTGGAGAGGTGGGAAGTATTAATTGGACTTTTAAACTGAGTGAAAAAAGACTATTGTGAAAATAAATAAATATATTTAAAAAATCGCTACGCAACTTATAAAACAAAATTGTGAGTCCCAGAAGGCTTTCAAATTAATAATATTAATACCAATTACCAATGCACCCATTTGAACTAGGCATTGAAATTTTAAAAACGAGGTATTTATTAGAAAATACGAATGTATTTTTTAAAAACTTTTAATTTGACAAAAATATTTACACCATGTTTAAAGTAGATTAGATAGTTTTAATGCCTTAAACATGTGCAAAAAATTACCATTACGTTTTTTATAACGAGATAATACCTCAATTTTAAATTTGGAACTGTTGCTGAGGGGTTTTTTTTAAATTTTGGTACACGAAAAAAAAAATCAATTACTAATTAGTCCTGGCTCGAACCGTAAAATGACTGGGCTAGTTGGTCTGCAGGTTATCGCGCCGGACTGCCAAACCAAGGTCTTGGGTTCGGACTTCGGATCCCGTCTGGTCGCAGATGTTTTATGTTTGTATTCCATTGTTGCATGGTTTCATAAGCATAACGACTATAGCTCACGACTATATTCTCCAAGGGGGTAGTCAGAGATATTCTGAAATCTCCGAACATCCACGTTTTACTAGTTGTACCGAAACTCTGTCCAGTGTGACGGGGAGTGAGCCCGTCGCCACTTATAATGGACAGG
Source organism: Agonopterix arenella (assembly GCA_927399405.1). Classification (NCBI taxonomy): domain Eukaryota; kingdom Metazoa; phylum Arthropoda; class Insecta; order Lepidoptera; family Depressariidae; genus Agonopterix; species Agonopterix arenella. The sequence continues at coordinate 4,229,334 of OV656716.1, read as the reverse complement.
TATTGCATGGTTTCCATAACAGAAAAGCCTATAGTGCTTACTTGGGAATGCTTCTTTTAAGAGGCTATGTGAAAAAAATAGGATTCTTCAAAGCGTCATAATATATCATGAAGTACTAACAGTAGGAGTATGATTTACGGATATGTGTAAATTTAACATATAATTGAAGTTTTAATTAGAGCCATAACACGATTAAGACACATTTACTCGATAGAAAAACAAGCCAAAGTAGCCTCCGTCTTTATCGATAAACGCTTGGGACTGCTAAACGGTGAATAATAGAAACACGAGACTTGATTTAAAAACAAGAGATTGATATTTTACAAATTTTGATTCGAGCAGAATTGAACTTACATAAATAGTACAATCACAATTAAATATAGTTTGTTTTACGCTTGCGCGACACCCCATCTCTTTCTCTCGCATCAGGCAGTAATATAAAGCTATCACACGTCCATTTCGCTTTAATTATTTTTCGACATGGGACCTTAAACTTTTTCCATTTGTATGAACCAACAGCTAGATAAGTGTTCAAGGTATCGCTGTAGTCAGATAAAACTCTTCAGGATCATGTTTAGGAACAGTAATTTAAACAGAAACTTAGACCAAGCAAAGCGAGCTTTACTTTTCGACGCATTACTAATCGCTTATTCAACAGATCCATAAAATAGTAACATTAAATAAAATTATAAATAAAGTCGTTTATTAGATAATTATACAGGCGTACCAGAAGTAAAAATAAAAATTGAAAACTTTTAAGGAGCTGGTTTAGACCAACAAACTGAAGAACTTTCACTATAGGACCAACATCAAAATTAAGGGGGTGGCCCTTAAATGTTTATTTGTATTTTTGTAACACCCTGCATACGGTACTCAATTAATCTAGTTTTTCCGAATTTGCCGTCCCTAGTAAAATGACGCCAGGGCCATTCTCGCAGTTGTTTTTCTATACAAAAAAGGATGGGCTACCACCACTTAACCTGGACTTTATTGCTAACCCAGGTTGACACAAGTGCACTTAAACTTGTGGTCATATAGTCAACCATTTATAAGACTATTCGATTCTATAAAAGTTATATTACGGTAATTTTTGTTACTCTTCGTCGTTTACTGGTGTTTTATACGTCTGGTTATATAATAATGTCATATAGACGTTCTGTCGACGTATTTTATAAGACAGTTATGTAGTGGTGTTCACGTTGACGTCTATACGTCGTTCTTATATGACGTTTAGTCTTATTAACGTAATTGTCGCATAAAGGTCGATTTTATGTCAATTTAGTCGTGTAATTTACATTTATAGTACTATTAACGGGACGGTGGTCGTGTATGCGTCGTAAAAGTTACCATCATGTAAAAGTAGTGTAGCTGGTATGACTGTAACCTGTATACGTCTTTAGGGACCACAATACGACTGCTATATCACAAAAAATCATGTAAGCGACTGTGCGACAAATAGGTCATTATACGACTGTTACGCGTCACTTTTAGGGCGATTAGCCGTATTAAATGGGCCCTAATGAACATTCTTACGGAACTTATACGACTATAATTATATAACTTCCAGAACGTCTACTCGACCATGCAATTGTTATTTGGGTGGGGTCTAATCAACGATATTAATGTACTAAATGGGTCTAATAATATTCATGCTAATCTACTCTCATCTCAATTTCTTCTTCTCCGTTTTACCCCACAAGAAACCAGCCAAGGCCCAATATATGTAGTAAAAAGCTATAGCACTTAAAAGTATGAATATAATTAACGCAGGAAAGTAGATGGTACCGAAGACTTGGTCAAATATAGGGTACAGGAACCTTCCATGCTCGTAGTATGTGTAGAACATTCTGGAAAAAAGGGAATTATGTAAGACATGCTGATATTACAACGGGAAGCTGCTGGAAGACGAAGCTTGGGTAAGCAGTAAACAAGGTGGACCGAAGACCTGGTGAAGACGGCGGGAACCCGTTGAATGAGGGCAGCGCAGGACCGGTCGTTGTTGCGATCCATGGGGAGGCCTATGTCAGTTCAAAAAAGAGCGATGATATCCCATACAGAAGAGAGCTTGGCGCCTCAATCACGAGGCCGCGGTTCGGTTCCTGGCCTGTATCACTAAGTTCTTCGGAATTATGTACGGTTGTATTTATCATTTACTAGTTTGGCGGTGAAGGAAAATATCGTGAGGAAACCTGCATTCCCAAGTATGAAAAGAAAATACCATAAGTTCGGAAGTATGCGTAAAAAATGAGTGAGCTTGGGGCGAACACAAAAGACCAGCGATGATGGTCGCAGTGTTACAATAACGACCCTTGCTTGCAATAGCCCAACCACAAATAATATGTCCAGTCATCATGTTCATCATTATTTCAGCCTTTTTTATACGTCCAATGCTGGACATAGGCCTCCCCCAAAAGGGAAGTTTTGCCATAATCGCCACGCTTGGCAGGCGGGTTGGGTATCGCAGTTGGGTGTTAATAATATACTCGGAGAACGCAGCTGCCCATCCTTCGGTTAATCCCTTTAGTCGCCTTTTACGACACCAACGGGATGGGCTGGGGCTATGTCCAGTAGTGGACATCTAACGGCTGTGATGATAATGCTGCGGAAAAGTGGGGCCACCGTACAGCGTGGTCTTTGTAAGATCTTTGTATGATAATAATCATCTTAGTCGAAAGACGTCCACTACTGGGCATAGGCCTCACCACTACAACCAGTCCTTTCCTGCTTTCATTTGAGTTTTGAGTTTAAATTTACTCAACGTCATCAGTACAAACTCTTATGCAGGGTGTAAGTGACAGCCTAGCAAATACTGAAACGGTGAACTCAGACCATCAAACTGAACAACTTTCACTATGGAGCCTACCTCAGGAAACGGGAAAAAAATCTGCTGTCCCATACATTTGAGTCGGGTAGGTACTGCAGTTTTGTATGGGACAGCTGATTTTTTTTCGCGTCCATGACGTCAATCAAAGATATGTTATTTTGATTTTTACAGGGTGTTATGGTAAACAATGGAGTGATTGTACCCATGATGCTGAACAACTACTTTCCCTAAGAAACCTAACCTAAAACCTAGGATGGAAAATAGAATTTCCATCCTAAATGCAATCAGCTGATCGAACGTTTGTATGAAAAATCTAAAAAATGTTGCGAATTTTTTCTTACGTAATGTTGTTCAGTATCATGGGTACATAATTACTCCTTATAGTATAGTTAGTTAGCAGTTAATAAAACTTTTGTAGTATCTAGTAGATCTCTTCTTTTATGTTAAGTTCGGCTGCGACAATAATAGCAGTGGTAGTTGGTCTTGTTTGTAAGTACTGACTGTGTAATATATTGTTTTTGTAATGTGTTTTGTAAGACAAATTAAGAATAATTAAAGTAAGTTATTATAGTAATTTTTCAATCTTTAATTTGATACAAATAAAGAAATTCTATTCTAAAGCAACTGTTTACCCTAACACCCTGTAAAATCGTGGAATATACAGAGTGTAAGTGGCAGCCTAGCAAATACTGAAACGGTGAACTCAGACCATCAAACTGACAAACTTTCACTACTCAGAAAACGCAAAGAAAAGTTGTTCAGTTTAATGGTCTGAGTTCACCGTTTCAGTATTTGCTAGGCTGTCACTTACACCCTTTATACAAGTCTGACGTTGTAGTTTTGTATGAAACAGCTAACAAATTCAATAGTAAGGTACTTAAATAAAAAAACATTACTCACACAGATACATAAACGATGTGATGAATAATTATATGCAATACATTCTTTGTATGAGATTGAGGCGGATATCTCGGTTGAAACATGAGTTCCCATAGGACTATAGGGACTATAGCTGTGTGGATGACGTGATTCGATTGTGGTGTTAGGGCTACATCCAAAACTGGAGGAAACACCAGGTTTCTATCGGTGTGATATAGGCCCCAAAATATACCGAATACGACCTGAAAAAAAGAAATATTTTCACACATTTAATAAATAAATAAATCATCATCATCATTGTCTTGCCCATTTCCCATTATTTGGGGTCGGCGCAATATGTCATCCTCTTCCATTCATCTCTCTTAGCCGTCGCCGTCGTTTCAACACTCACTCCCTTTTTACACACATCATCCTTCACACAATCCATCCATCTTTTCTTCGGCCTCCCTCTCCTACTACAGCCATCCACATTCATACCCAACACTCGTCTCGCAACATGACACTCGTCTCTCCGCATTACATGCCCTTACCATGATAATCTATTACCCTGCAATTTTTCCGTTATAGGTGCTACTTTCAAACTTCCTCGAATACACTCATTCCTAATCTTGTCCATTCTAGTTACACCACACATCCATCTCAACGTTCTCATCTCAGCTGCATGCAATCATTTCTCATCCGTCCCTTTTGTGGCCCAAAACTCAGATCCGTACATAACGACAGGTCGTATTACTGTCTTATATATTTTCCCCTTCAATTTGAGGGGGATTCGGGAGTCGCAGATCGTTCCCGTAACCTGCCGCCACTTCATCCACCCTGAGTTGATTCGGTGCTTCACGTCCCGATCTATGTCTCCATCGTTTTGAATGAGTGACCCGAGGTACCGGAAGTAAATAAATAAATAACGCTCACAAATTCATACATTGTACATAAATATCTCATTTTTTAGAGTCCAATGCCTATTTTATTTCTCAAAAATAATTCATATAGTTAAATCTAATTAAAATGAGAGCACTGGCACAGATCAAAACATTATTAAATTAAAAGCCTTCTGAGAGACACAATTTTGATTTCTATGTTGCGCAGCGAATTTTTTAAATATGATTTCATATAGTCTTTTTGTCACTAAATGGTGCCGGTTACAGTTTTAAAGTCCCATTGATAATTACTCCCCACCCCTCCTAACAAAACTCCGTAAAATGACTGGTCTATCATCCAAGTCAACGAAGACTTTGTGATTGTGAAGTGATTCCATGAAACATACTTCAGATTTTCAAAGGAATTTTTTTATAAATATTTACTTACAAATGTACAAGGCCATACGATAGCGGAAAATATGCAATCCCTGGACTTTTTCAATTGTTTCGGCAGCTCATAGCCTCTGCCGTTCCACAAGATGAGCACGTCGCAGTTTAGTGCCAGAATCGCGTAGACTATTTGCATGAACTGAAAAATGTGAAAGAAAGGAGTTTTATTTCGGTTTTAGGGGATTGCATAAGCATACCATGTGCTCACAACTATATTCATGAGTTCACTACATGAATTGGGATTAACAATTTAGAATATAAATTTATTAATTTCATTACCAACAATTATCTTGTACAATTTCAACTGAGTTTTAATGGAGAATGTAGCATAGCATATGCTCACGACTATATTCTCCGAAGGGGTAGTCAAATAGTCAGAGATATTCTGAAACCTCAGAACATCCACGTTTCACTAGTACCGAAACTCTGTCTAGTGTGACGGAGAGCGAGCCCGTCACCACTTGTAATGGACAGTGGGTAGATACTTAATACCTCGAAATTGAAGCATGCAGGTTTCCTCACGATCTTTTCCTTCACCGAAAAGCCCGTGGTGTTTCAAATACTAAATCGCGAAAAATTTACTGGTACGAGTCGGCGGCCGGCCTGGAGTGCGATTTTTGAATCTCATTCGCTGAGTTCAGCAGTTGATTGTTGAGTTGATTGGAGTTTCAAAAATCGTACTTCATGAGTGCGATTTTCGAAAGTCAAATCAGCAGTAGAAAGATGCGTATCTCCATACTTTTTCAACTACTGAGTTAAACGTATGAGTTTCAAAAATCGCACTCCTGGACGGGGATCGAACCGGCGCCTCCAGCACGGCAAGCAAGGTTACTCGCCACTGGACCACCACAGCTTTTTATTTACAGGATAATTTATTACGGGATTGGTAGGTAAAAAACCAAACCAGAGCTGTCAAAACCATCCCCAACTGGACCTCGCAACAGAAAAGACCTAGAGGAAGACCCAAAAAGCGGTGGAAGTATTGTGCAGAAGAAGATTAGAGGAGTGCAGACAAAAACATAATTTGAAGAGTGGAGGCCATAGACAGAGTGAAATGGAAGAAGATCGTTGAAAGGAGATTGCAAGATCCAAAAAACGGTGGAAGGATTATCCAGAAGAAGATCAGAGGAGTGTAGAAAGAAACATAATTTGTAGAGTGGAAGCCATAGACAGAGTGAAATGGAAGAAGATCGTTAAAAGGAGATTGCAGGAAGTAAGGAAGGTAAACAAAGTTAGTTATCGGCTGTAGGATCAATGTAGAATCGGCGGAAGGCAACAGCAAATAGGCACTCGTGAGGAAGGCTTATACCCTCTCATAATTTCAATACGTCTCCAGCCCAATCGGGATTTCTTAACCAGTTACGAAGAAATAAAGTCTTCTTTTTACCTGACTTCGGCGAAGCAAAACGAACCTAAACCTCCTATTCTCTGAACATCACTATGAATATTTATTAAATACATTAAAATAAATTACGTGTAAGCTGTTTATTTAATAGACAATAAATATTGAATATATTACACAAATACCTATGCCAACTTCCTGTTTGTACATTACAATTTCAGGTGAGAATATATGTGGGCGTCTCCACGCAAAAAGGGTCCAGTTGTCGGCATAATTTCAATCCAGCTATTTTATTATTATTTTGGTAGTTTCATTTTCTCAGCTTGCGCTGGTAATTTTTAAATGCCATTTACGGGCCAGAACCAAGTAAATGACATATTAGGAAATACTTCTATATTCTTAGATCAGTGGCATCTTCTTATTATTATTATTATTATTATTATATTATTATTTTATTATTCGATATGATCATATGATTGATCATGATGCCGAATCATAATTCAATACCCGACAACTGGATGCATTTTGCGTGGACGCCCACATAATTTCTTGTTTTAATCTTTTTAGAGCGTAATTTTTCAGTAGTAGAGTTTTTCTTTTTAATTTCAAAGTTTATAAAATCATAAGGATAACATAGCACCAGTAAGTTTCATGCTTACAAGGATATTTCCAAAAATTACAAAAGTACTTACAAAATTCCAGCACGTGTAATATCTGTACTGCATAGAAGTGAAGAATTGTACCAATGGGTCGCTAAAAGCTTCTCGCTCCAGGACCTGATCGAGGACATTGGCCATAGCAACTATATTGACGATGTGCAAGACGATCGTCGTGACGTACCCGAAGATACGGAGGTATGCGAGTGTCTTTGTCATCGTCCTGGAAATTCAAATTATTAATTAGGAAAAAGAAAGAGTGAGTGAGACTTATAAAAGAGTTTTCGAGTGGCGACCGCGTACCGGAGAGCGCAGCGTTGATAGGCCCCCCAAGGTGGACCGACGACCTGGTTTAGTCAACCATAGCCAACCAAAGTTATATTACGGTAATATTTGTTATTCTTCGTCGTGTACTGGTGTTTTATACGTCTGGTTATATAATAATGTTGGATGAGGGCAGCGTAGGACCGGTCCTTGTGGCGATCTTTGGGGGAGACCTATGTCGAGCAGAGTATGTCTATCGGCTGATATGATGATGAGCGGGGCGCAGGGCTTCCCACACTACGCCTGCCAGTTGATGATGGGGTGCATCATTTGTCAGTTCTTCGGCAGATATGACCAGCTCATTGCCACTTCATTTTCTAAGCTATGTAGTATTATATTATCTGTGGCTATGTTAACCATTTTAGTTCTCTGACGTATCACTTCATTTCTGATGCGATCTCTCAGAGAAACACCGAGCTTAGCTCTCTCCGTAGCTTGCTGATCAACCTTAAATTGATGGACTAGTCCGATAGTCTCAAAACGAAGACTCAAAATGAAGGTGTTCAATCAGAGAGTCCCGCCAGTGATGACCTATGGTGCAGAAACGTGAACCCTGACTCAGGGTATTGTGGTAGGCATTGTGCATAGGCCTTTACTCACAAAATAGGCTTCGTGAGTCACATTCGAGCACATGAGCGCCAAAATCGGAGTTGAAGCAGTCGCCTTGGCCGAAATCGGTCAGGAGCTCATCATGGGGAGCTCATCATGGTAGGCATTGTGGTAGGGCCGAGGAGAATTTAATATGATTTTGTAATAAAATTGTATTGTTTAGTATTCCGAACAAAAAATAAACAATTAAAATTCAAGGGGTTCAGAAGGTGAACATGATACGCGACTTAATGTAATATTTCACACGCAAGTAACACTTGTATGAGTTCAGTACTCATGTATTGGATGGATTTAAAATTTAAAATATGAATCAATTAATTTAATTTCGAACAAGTATCTTGGACAATGTCAACTGAGTTTTAATGGAGAATGTAGCATAGCATATGCTCACGACTATATTCTCCGAAGTGGTAGTCAACTAGTCAGAGATATTCTGAAACCTCAGAACATCCACGTTTCACTATACTTCATTCAAAATAAGGACGACAAGATTTTCCGATTCCTATTTAGCTTTCTGGCTACTTCTGATTACCAAATATAATTTATTTATCAGAAAGATATAGTATCCGACATATCTTTTACGTTACTAAAGCTGTTCTAAGAATAAATGAGAGGATGTGTTTCAAATATCTGTTTCTGTAATGCAAAATAGCCTTAAAATTTCTTTGCTATTTGGAATGGAGTAAAGTACCGAAACTCTGCCCATTGTGATGGGGAGTGAGCCCGTCACCACTTGTAATGGACAGTGGGTACAATAAACGCCTCGAAATTAAAGCATGCAGGTTTCTTCACGATGATTTCCTTCACCGAAAAGCCAGTGGTGTTACGCGTACCTATACAAATTCTCAAACTCATTGACGAGTTGACCTGGACGGGGATCGAACCATCGCCTCCTGCACGGCAGCACGTACAAGCACTTACACACACGGCAAGGTTACTTAATAAAATGTCTCTCATAATAATCGAATGAAGCACTTCGAAGATGGATTAAAAAAACTCATCGTGATGCATGCAACAGCGACAGCATTTAATTATAAATTAGGTAAGGTACCTAATTAGAAAAATATATATTTTCACTTACTTATTGTAGTTATTTTTTCAACACCCAATTTAATAAACAAAAACACTTTTTAACTTTTATTTAAAAAAAAAAAAACATCACATCCTCTCCGGTCTACTGACTGGTTACGACTAAAACCGTTAGTTCACTACCATAGTTGAACCAGTTAGACAAGAATCCTGAACTCATTTGAATCGTATGAAAACGCGAGCTCAAAATATACTGGGCGTTTCAATAACCAGTAACCCAAGAGACGCTCTTTTATAAATTTTCGTAGAGAACATAGGTCAAAATAAATTTGTTATTTTCTACTGTCCCGCTTTCATTGTCGACGAAAAACGGATGTCGATTATCTACTTTATCGGTATACAATAAAGTTCTTATCAGTTTGTACCTAAAATGTGTGTAACATCAAGTCGAAAATTATCTGTATGCACTGATTGACCTTTATGCACTTTTTAAATTTGATAATATGAAGATATGGTCTAAGTATTATTTGAACTATTATAAAACTGTAACATAAGTGTGTAGGAACATTGAAGATTAACAAAAAAAAAGGTTAAGATAATGATTTTTAGGTGTCCCTGATACCAAATCACCAATTTTTGATTTTTTGTCTGTTGGTTTGTTTGTGTGTTTGTTTATTTTACGCAAAAACTACTGAACCGATTTTGATGAAACTTTGTTTGATAGCTTATGATCTGACTTAAAATCTGGTAAGTATATAATTTGCTGTTCTGTTAGCTTTTTCGTTTGGCGAGAGATAGACAGGGATATGCAGAGCTGACTGCCAACCTTCAGTAATGGAGAGGAACCCGAAGAAGAAGAAGTATACGGACGAAGTCGCGGGTTAACTCTAGTTGATTATGTTACAGTCATGTTGTGTCCAGCCGGAGACTAAATTTTTCAATATTTTATTTGATTTTTTATGATAAGTATGTATTTACCAAGAACATTATTATGTATACTAGAGGTGTTTAATAAAAAGTGAGAATGAAATAGATACTCCTTGGTAAGAAAAAAAATGTATACTGGCAGTCAAAGCCTAGAATTTTGCTCAAAGCCCATTTTCTGTGATAATAATTAAAAGATTTTCCAATTTTTTTTATCGCCGATAAGACCGCCAGTTTTTGTGCCTTTTGTATTTCCTGATTGTTTGCTCTCTGTATACTCTGTTTTTTGGTTTCAAATAAAGTATAATTGATTGAATGATTTATATTCATTTGTTTTTTTTAAATTTATGTCATTTGTTTTCTACGTTTCGGAACGTGGCGTGGTCTCGAAAATGGAGAAAATTTAAATTCGTTCGGTAATTTAAATATCTCTGCTTTTAAAAATTTTACCACGGAGCAGGAATCAAGACTTGCAAGAAACATCAGGGATTCATGCTCAACAGTTGGTCGTTGGTGTGCTGAGTTTAAGCGAGGAAGATCTTCCATGGATCTTCCACCAACGATGACCCACGCTTGGGGCGCCCTGCAAGACGGCAGTTACCGAACAAATTATAAAAAAAGTTGAAAATTTGTTTTGGCGGATCGTCGAGTTACAGTTCGTTTTATAGCTGAAGAAATAAAAATGTCTATAATATTATGCAAGGCATTAAAAAAGTGTCCGCCGCGGTGTGCCCAGAATGCTTTCGAATGAAGGATTTCGCGAAGCCTGATTCCTGATCAATTTTTGTCTCTATTCATAACCATGGATGAAACATGGCTTCATCATTATGACCCGGAAACGAAACAGCAGTCCATGACTTGGAAGAGACCGATATCTCATACAGTGCCTCAAAGATTTCCATACAAATCTTAAATGAATCCTAGCAAATATTCTTCATTACATAGTCTTATAGTATACTAATCAAATTACACTACGTGCCTAATTTTATTATACTTAATAGTATCTTATCCCAATATGCCACTTATCTCTCACTTTATACTGAAAAGCATAAATTCTCAATAATCCCCGATTTTTGATTGTGAATTATTAAATAATTAAGACATTTACATAAGATTTAATTTCAGTATGAACACAAAATGGAAAACTGGTGATTTTGTACAGGACGGCTTCATTCAATCCGTTTTACTAATAACAATAATAATCCCCGGTTAATATCGTAAAGAAGAATGGCAAATTTGGACCCAGCCATATTTTACAAAAACTAAAAGCCGTTCAGGAGTACGATTTTTGAATCTCATACGTTGAACTCAGCAGTTGAAAATGTATGGAGATACGCATCTTTCTACTGCTGATTTGACATTCAAAAATCATACTCCAGGAGTGCGATTTTTTTAAGTCAAATCAGCAGCAGAAAGATGCATCTCCATGGTTTGGTGATTTGGGGTAACAGCGTACTGATTAATAAAGTGTTTATTGCTCAAAAAAAAATTGTTCGATCAATATGTGGTGTAGGTCCTTACGAAACGTGTAAAGAGTTTTTTCCAAAACTTGGCATCTTGACACTCACTGGGATGTATGTATTTGAAATATTTAAATTTGTAAAACAGTTCGTGACATTAACCCTAGAAACACCAGAAACCCAAACAGACTTGTACTCAATGACTGGTACTGCCCAAGGACTACGCTGTTTCAAAGAAATTGTTCTAACATGTGTATTAAAGTTTATAATAAAATACCTGATAGATTTAAGGTGCCACCCATGAAACTAATGTTAAACAAACTATACGCATGGCTTTCACAACATAATTTTTATAATGTTTCAGAATTTTTTAATAATAACTTTCAATTAATATTTGCATGCTATTGTATTTTAGCTGAATAGATGATACTATCCTAGACCCTAAGATCAATTTTATGTACCTATTCATAGCAAATAAATTATTTCATTTCATTTCATAGTAATATTGACATTTTCAACTGCTGAGTTCAAAGAATGAGTTTCAAAAATTGCACTTCAGGACGGCTGTCATAATTATTATAAACAGAAAAAATTCAGGCATTTAAAAAAAAAACACACATCTCCAGAAATATGGATTCAAAAGTAGAAATTACTATTAAAATAGACAAATAATCCAAAAAGCAAGAGCACAACGCAACCATGATAGCTATTTTCATCTAATATTATTTTCATAAATGTATCTACTAACCACACTATGGACATTGTCTGAAATAAATTGATTTTATTGTTTTATTTTATTTTTATTTATTTATTTATCACTGTGGTATTTTTTTGTCGTTACGGAACGTATTTGGCTTGGTTGAACTGATAGTGTGTGTGATTTCGTTTTCTTCCATTATCATAATGCATTGTATTTTCTTTTGGTGTAAATAAAGTATATTTCATTCATTCATTTCATTCATTCATTCATTCATTTCATTCATTCATTCATAATATTGTATGGTTATCGTGAATTTCCATTAAAATAAACACAATGAATGCGTAGACGATTGAGTGGACTATCTAATAAGAATGGATTAGTTTAGTCGTTCAGCGAAGAAACGCTGCCAGCATCTTCAATCTTTGTAGGTACAAAAAAATTATAACCTCAAAACTTATTTATTAACTGTTTGTTAGTACACATAAAAATTTCCTTGTGATGCTTAACTGTCTCTATACTGCAAGAAATATCTTCAGAAATAAGCTTGCCCTTTGTACATTTATATCGATCTTAGGTATTTTCAGGGTCCTGAGCCTATACAGGGTGTAAAAGTCACAGCCTAGTAAATACTGAAACGGTGAACTTAGACCACCAAACTGAAGAACTTTCAATATGGAGCTTAACTCAGGAAACGCGAAAATAAATCAGCTGTCCCATACAAAACTGCTGTACATACCCGACTAAAACGTATGGGACAGCTGATTTTTTTAACCGACTTCAAAAAAGGAGGAGGTTTCTCAATTCTTTGCGTTTCCTGAGGTTTATTGACAAAAGTGTTATAAACTAGCAGCAATATTAGTTCAAACACAATTTACTAAAAATATAAGATATTCAGGCTGTATTTATTGACGAAACGAGTTGTGGATCTGAGTGATGTATTTTCTTTGACGAAGCCTGTTGTGGATGTGAGTGATGTATATACCTTTGACGAAGCCTGTTGTGGATCTGAGTGATGTATTTTCTGTGACGAAGCCTGTTGTGGATGTGAGTGATGTTTTCTTTGACGTTTGATGTATTTTCTTTTCTTTGATTTTCTTTGAAGCCTGTTGTGGATGTGAGTGATGTATATACCTTTGACGAAACCTGTTGTGGATCTTAGTGATGTATTTTCTTTGACGAAGCCTGTTGTGGATGTGACGGATGTATATAGCTTTGACGAAGCCTGTTGTGGATCTGAGTGATGTATTTTCTGTGACGAAGCCTGTTGTGGATGTGAGTGATGTTTTCTTTGACGTTTGATGTATTTTCTTTTCTTTGATTTTCTTTGAAGCCTGTTGTGGATGTGAGTGATGTATATACCTTTGACGAAACCTGTTGTGGATCTGAGTGATGTATTTTCTTTGACGATGCCTGTTGTGGATGTGACGGATGTATATAGCTGTGACGAAGCCTGTTGTGGATCTGAGTGATGTATTTTCTTTGACGAAGCCTGTTGTGGATGTGACGGATGTATATACCTTTGACGAAGCCTGTTGTGGATCTGAGTGATGTATTTTCTTTGACGAAGCCTGTTGTGGATGTGACGGATGTATATACCTTTGACGAAGCCTGTTGTGGATCTGAGTGATGTATTTTCTTTGACGAAGCCTGTAGTGGATGTGACGGATGTATATAACTTTGACGAAACCTGTCGTGGATACGCACTTTGAATTGGATTAAGTAAATTGATTTACTAAAGTGTCTTTAATGCAATCTCAAAACGTATTTTTCCTAGACTATAAATTACATATCCATAGTATATTAAACTGCCACTATATCCTGTCGTCCGTCATTGACGCTACAGACGCTTGGTTTGAAAGTCTACCTTTGTACCTAGCATCTTTTCAATTAGTGGTTTATAAGTAGGTAGGGTAATGGATGACGCACTATCGAGTTAAGTCTTTCATTAGTCCAATAATCTGAGACTTATCTATGTTTATCAATTAAACGTTTCAGATTTTCCAACCTTAATGATAACAAAAAAAACGAGTTATACCTTACTACATGATATCGTATACATTTTATATATGCCAAATCTTTTAATGCAATATTTTACAAAAGAACGTCAGCAAAAACACTTCATTTTCGAGTTATTTGCAACCAAATTTTTGAGTCTTTTAGGCGCTCTTATTGCATTCGAAGAAAAGTTTAACTTTTACAGACAGATAAAAAAAACTAACATTAGAGGACGGAGGAGGAAGTAGAGGACGTCCACCGATCACTGAACTGAACTGAACTGAACTGATGGGCTGAACGTCAGAAGCGACGCAAAACCGCCAAGAGTGGCGAAATTGTGTCAGGAGGGCTGACCCCAAAGCAAGCAAGGGGATTGATTGATTGATAAAAAAACTAACATCTATCATTAAAAAAAATATACATGCTACCTATGTTGCCACTTGTGTTACTTAAGGTGGTTTCAGTCCATACAAAAGATTTACGCCCAATATGCGAAGACGGAATTAATAAAAGTAATATTTTATATATGGAAAAATAGTTTAGAAAATCTAGTTGCCGCGTCACAAATAACATTTGCTATTTATAATATAATTACGAAGATATAAAGCTTTTATAATTTTGTATGAAAAATTTCAAATCTTTATATCTTCATAGTTGCTATATTTCTATACCTTATTTCAATATTCTGAATTCTATAAATAGATGTTTCATTTCATCAAACAATTTGTTTAGTTATTTTATAAATTGCAAATGTTATTTGTGACGCGGCATCTAGATTTCCTAAACTATTTTTCATATATACAAAGTTACTTAATATATTAATACCGTCTACGCGTATGGTGAGTCAAAGTTTTGTATATAATTGACCCCTCTGCAACCACCTTAATCAGAACGTAAAAAATAAACACCTGAATCATAAGAAATATGAATGACACACTATTCTTATGCCCGAGCTCTTTTTCATTTATGCACAAATAAAAAACATAAAAAATAAATTTTAAAATGTGACAATGTTATGGTGCCGTTCCGAAGATAGTGTTAAAACACAGTGTATATTCAATTACTAGAGACAAACTAGTTTCAGAACTTGTTTTTTTTTCCGTATCTTCTAATCAAGGCTAAACATGAATTTTAAGCACTTGTCTCGTTTCTGTCGATGTGCGTGCTAGTGATTTTGTGACAGCGTATAATCTATAGTATTTTATTTTAATTTATTTGAAACGGTAAGCTAAACAAGTTTTTAGATACCTATGGTATATATTTATTAGCCCAGTCATTTTACGGTTTGAGCTGGGACTAATTAGTAATTGATATTTTTTTTCGGTATAGTATTTAAGAGCCAATTTGAGCTTAGAAATGTACCAAAATTAAAATAAAAATCCCGTCAGCAACTGTTCCAAATTTAAAGCATAAGCATATGCTCACGACTATATTCCCCGAGGGGGTAGTCAGAGATATTCTGAAACCTCAGAACATCCACGTTTCACTAGTAGGTACCGGAACTCTGACCAGTGTGACGGGGAATGAGCCCGTCGCCACAAGAAAAATAAAAAACAAATAAAAATTGAAATTTAAAATTTAGCTATTATCTCGTTATAAAGAACCTGATGGTATTTTTTTTGCACATACTTAAGGCATTACCATCATACATACTTCAAACATGGTGTAAATATTTTTGTTTACTTAGAAGGTTTTATAAAATACATTCGTATTTTCTAATAAAAACCGCATTTTTTACATTTCAATGCCTATTTTATTGCTCAAAAATAATTTATATTGGTAAATCTCATTCAGATGAGTGCATTTGTAGTAATATTATTAATTTAAAGGCCTTCTGGGACACAGAATTTTGATTTCTATGTTGCGTAGCGTTTTTTTTTAAATATGTTTTCTGATAGTCTTTTTGTCACTAAATAGTGGTTACAGTTTAAAAGTCCAATTAATAATTACTTCCCACCTCTCCTAACAAAACTCCGTAAAACGACTGGGCTATATTGCCTAGACGCAAAGCTTTACACTCATAAATAATAATTTAGCCTTATTAGGATGAAATTCCCTCTCCCTCCCTCCCTCTCTAACTTATGAAATACCAGTGTAAAAATTCGGAAACTTGTCTACACTCTACAAAACAGGATGTAAAATTAAATGGGAAACTTACTTAAAGGGGTACTTCAGACCATCAAACTGAACAACTTTCTCTATGGGACAAATATCGAAATCACGAAAAAAATCTCCTGTCCCATATATTTCAGTCGAGTTATGTATGCAGTTTTGTATGATTTCATAGATCTTCTTCTTATCGTGTCGACTTCAAATTCTGAACAAAGTCGCTAAATAGTAGCTTGCCAGAATCGGGCAACCAATACTGCACCGTCGCTAGCGGTCATGAGCTCCTCCTGCGTGCAGGTGTTAGGGCACGCAGTGCACGATGTGAGATGGGACATCGTTTGTGGAGCTCCACACATGCAAGTCACATTTTGCGCATCCGAGAATCCCTACCTGACCATGTTGTCCTTACTGCGACCGACCTGGGTTCGAAGTCGGTTTAAAGACTTTCAGGTCGCCCAAGGCAAGTCATGTCCAGGCGAATGGAGTTGGGAGGGACACTTTTTTTATTTTATTTATTTATTTATCTTTTTGTCGCCAAAGAGTACACCTCGCTTGCGCTGGGCCAGTATTCGGTGGGCCGACACACTTCGTAAAGCTGCGACGGCTTGGCAGCCATAGATGGTCCCATAGTAAAAGTTGTTCAATTTGATGGTCTGAGGCACCCCTTTTAGTAAGTGTCCCTTATTCAATCAAATCAAATCGTATGGCATTTTTTATCTTCCCGCTTGGATCCGAGGAGGTCTAAATTTCAAGGTCAAGGTGAAACCCAAAGCCGTTTCCCCGGTGGAATTAAGGAACTCCATAAATTAACCCCAGCAGCGGAAGACTGGCTAAAACACCTTGACCTTGAAATTTAGTGTCCCATTTTATTTTACACCCTGTATAACTTTTAGTTATAAGAAATTTTAATGAAAACTATAGCGGATGTTGAAAACCTGTCACATATAATATTAAGAATGATTTTCATGTGTGTAATAAAAGGGTGCTACTGCTGCGCTGACCCGAATTAAGACCAGACTACATTTAGCTTGCTTCACAGAAAAACAATTGATAAAAGGTTTCCTTCTAAAGGTACGCGCATAGGAGCCGCAACGCAGCGGACGCAGCGGGAGCGTGGTCAGCAATACGGATTTTGCAGGTGGGGTGCGCGTACTGCATCCGTATTTCCGCGTCGGTATTCAGCTTAGGGGTTTTTTTACCATAATTTAAGGTAAAAAAACTATGCCACGGGGATATTTTTTATATTGATGTATCCAATTAGATTTCCTTTGAGAATAAGTTAATTTTTTTTTTCTTTTAAGGTATGTCATGTTAAGCTTTTCGTGTTATGATTATGACTACGGATACCTATCTTGGGCGAGTCCGACACGCTCTTGGCCGGTATTTTCTTTGTATATTATCTTCTAACAAAATATTCTTTCACTAAATTAATAATATCACTTAAATTAATAATAGGTGCATTCTTTTATTATTTGTCTTCAAAAAACGAAAATTTCAATTCTGAATAATAACATACAGCAATGTTGTGATCTACAAAATATCCTAGACGTGAAAAATTTACCCTATGAAACTAGGGAAAAATGTCCTAAGAACGCTGACGGCACGTTCGCTGCGGATTACGTCATCAGCATTCCTTGCTCAAAAATACCGACGCCCCTCCCGCATTGACGGATAATGCGAGTGCAGTGCGCGCACTTCCATAGAAATCCATACAAAGCAAGAAATCCGTCCGCTGCGTCTGCTGTGCGCGCGTACCTTTATACGAGGACAATGGCTGCTTCTTCTTCTTTTTGTGTCAATTGTGTTTCTATTATCTTATTGGCCAGCCAGATATTCGACGAGCTTGACAGCATCCCGTGTAGCTTTATTGAGGTCCTCTCTTATGCACGTGTTCGGGCACAACGGACATTCTGGAGTGTACCATCGACTGGATAGGTTCACCGCAATCGCACTGGTTTAGGCCAGGGCCCCTGTACCCCCAATTGCATAAACTTGGTCTGCAACGGTCAACTGGAGTCCGTAGCCCATTAAAGACTTCCACACAGGAGTACGATTTTTGAAACTCATACTTTGAACTCAGCAGTTGAAAATGTCAATATTACTATTATGGAGATATGCATCTTTCTACTGCTGATATGATTTTCAAAAATCATCCTTTAGGATTGCGATTTTTGAAAATCAAATCAGCAGTAGAAAGATGCATATCTCCATAGTTATTTTGACATTTTCAACTGGTGAGCTCAGCGAATGAGATTCAAAAATCGCACTCCTGGCCATTGAAGATTCTACCCGGGATACAGATGTTCCTGTAGGCCTCGCATGCCACCCCCGAGAAAACGATAAAAATCGAGATATGCCTCCATCTTTATTATTTTACGTAGGCCAGAAAGGGCGCACATGACGTTTTTCTCGTTAAACGCTTTGTCGTGAGTGGCATGCTAGCCGTGCTGCCTAGCTAGCATGCCACCCCCGAGAAAACGACAAAAATCGAGATGTGCCTCCATCTTTATTATTTTACGTAGGCCAGAAAGAGCGCGCATGACGTTTTTCTCGTTTAAACGCTTTGTCGTGGGTGGCATGCTAGCTAGGCTGGTGAGGAAATGCTACGTAATCCTATGAAGAGTGAGTCCGATATGCTAATGTCGATTTTTTTATACCTAATCCATCAGTCCTACTTTCCACAGTGGGTTGGGTAGGCGGAGACGAGCACTCCATTGCTACCTTTACATATTGATCACCCTATTTCAGCACCACCATGACGAAACATACCTACTTTCGTATAGTGGGATACACAGCCTTTCTCGCCATGCATATTGCGAATTCCTATGATGTTATAACCAGGATACAACGATCGAATGAATCCCATGTCGTAGAGTTTGGGAAACTACAAATTAAGTTTATCACTATTTGGACTTTGGTGAGTTTTTTTTTTATTCTTGCGCCACTGATCTGGGACTTATTTGATGCCGGACATCGGTATGACTGGTGTGATCAGATGTTAATAACTCTGATGCCCTCAATGTGTGGCTGCTAGTTATAACCGAAATCACTTCCGAAGTCACGGCATCAAATCCCGCCTCTGGTTGTAACGGCATTCCGTTCCACCAGTTTCAGGTTTAACAAGGTTTAAGGACGAGAGAGTGCTTGTGCTTAGCACTTACACTTATGCACTCTATAAAACGAACATACTGTGGGGACTTGACACAGATATCAACACCCACAAGTTATAGCAAAGAAGCTAACAGATGGAGCTACGGTCGCACTAGCAAATGTGCACGTAAGACAACTTGCGACGTCACATTGGTAACCCGTTAGCCGCTACACATAAGGTTCAAAATCGTATACAAGACATGGATCGCGCAAGAGAAATAATCACTGAGATTCGATATATATATACAAGGTCCAACTAAGATCTGCTAGACCACGGCTGGTCCCCAGACTTCACACATAGCCTGGCGGAAGATCTTCCCTTTTCAAGGGAGACTTCTCGTAATGATGATCAGATTGTTGGTTGGGCCACAGAAGGGATGAATGCGAATGTTGGGATAAGAATGAGTATATTAGAGGAAAATTGAAAGTATCACCCTCTCACGGAAAAATTGCTGGGTAATAGATTATCGTCTGTGTTGGTTTGGACATGTGATGAGGATAGACGAGTGTCATATTACAAGAAGAGTATAAAGTATGAATGTTAATGGCTGTGGCAGGAGAGGAAGGTCCAAGCATGATAGATGGATGAATAATGTATAGTGTGTAAGATAGGAATGCTGTTATTCTGAAATGATGGTAAGGAGAGATGAAAGGAAGAAAATGACATATTGTGCCAGCCCCAAATCTCGCTAATATACAAAAAGTCGGGTTTGTTCAAACCATTATAACTCGAGGACGGCTGGACCGATTTTCATGGCTTTTAATTTGTTGTATTTGTCCCAGTCTCGAATAGCAGAATAATAACTATTAAAAACATGTCCAAGCGAACGAAGACGCGGGTAACAGCTAGTAATGGGATAAAGGCAAAAAAATTATAGTGACTTATGCTCTTAAAACTATACTGCGTATACAGTTGCATTTTAAAGATTAATGTGATATAACTCTTAATATTTAACAACGTTCTCCAAGGAACCTATAAAAAATTCGACCTAAAACTTTTCATACACAGTCTATCAGCTGATTGCAATTAGTATGACAAGACTAAATTTCTTTTGCTAAAATCCTATACCTCGGTTGATTCCTTGGGAATAGTTGTCCAGAATCATGAGTACCAATCACCCTTAAAATTTAACTATCTACATTTACACTAACAACTTCTGTTACAGGTCTTGCAACTGCAATACACAACTCTCGGTCTTATATGTGATCTTCTTACATTGGTAAAGAAAGATTTTATAATAAACAAATACTTAAGTATTTTACGGGACACGTTCTTTTCTGCGTTATTGTGGCCTAATTGTTGGGTAAGGAAGTTATTAACACGTTCCGGGACAGTGACCGGCTATAGACGTGATAACAATAAAAGTTCTATTGTGTCTCGTTCACTGCCCCGGAACGTGTTAAATATGATCGTTAAAAATTATCCAGAGCATATTAGATCTGAGTGCTTTTCATCCAAATATTTTTTATTTTATTTTACTCTTCGCAGGCTACCATAAAAGTTGACGCGGTCGACATCTTGGCATACTCTAGTAAAACTGCAAAATTATAAAAACCGACCAAGTGTGTGTCCCGCACTAATTATTTTCATTTATAAAAAATAATTTGTGCACTGCATTTCTGCCAGTGTCAAGTAGTTTATGGGAGAATCTATCCCAATCTAAAGGTTTTTTTTTTGGTCAAAAACAAGAAGAGATTGAGGATTGCGGAGTCTCATGGCAGGCAAAAACGCGACGCGCGAAAACAACGCGAGACAAGTGCTCGGGTCAGAACATGCAACGAGACTCCGCACGAATTATTATTCACATGCCCGAAGAAAATTATTTTTTAGGTCACCGCAATTTTTTTTTATCCCTCCCAGGCACATACATTGTAATGATCCCAAGTAAACCTTAGGCTTTTTGTTATGGGAATCATACAACAACGTTACAATACAAACATATAACATCCATGACCGAACCGGGATTCGAACCCAGGACCCTGGTTTGGCAGTCCGGCGTGGCAACCGTTACACTAACCGGGTCCGCTATTGGCGACACGGAGGGCGGTGCGCGTATCCAACTTTGCCGGTTTGGTTTTTTTAGAGTAGAGAAAATAGTCAAACCCTACATGTAATTCTTTATCTTTATTCAAATGTTCTGTTTTGGTGTGCAGTAAAATATAATTTAGGGACGGCCCGGTTGCTTAGTCGGTAGTGAACCTGCCTCTGTGCCGAGGGTCGCGGGTTCGAATCCCGTAAGGGACAATTGTAAAAACACTTAAAAAAGTGTCAGCATATTAAGAAGGACCCTGTATGTGTTATTTTTGTGACAATGTCCAAGAAATAATTTTTATTTTATAAATGAGTTGAATTGAATAAACCGATTTTTGTTACAGTTCGTCTTCTCATCCTTCTGGCCGCTATATCTGTATGACAAGAGTCTAGTTTTTCCTTCATTTATAGACAAAATTCTAAGTCCTATAAACAACCATGTCTTGCACACGGCCATCATTGCTGTTGTCTTATGGGAGATCACGTTCAAACCTCCATCTAAAACCAGGAATCATACAATAAACGTCATTGTTCTGAGCATCTTCTTAATCTGCTATTTATATGTGTAAGTATTTCTAACATCATCGTCAAAGTCAGCCAGTATCCGCCCACTGCAGGGCATAAGCCTCTTCTCCATTATGCCGTCCTCCTCGGTCCCGTGCCAATCGAATCCAGGCCTTATTTTTTTTAACCAACTTCAAAAAAGGAAGAGGTTTCCCAATTCGACCGTATATATATATATATATATTTTTTATGTGTGTTCGCGGATAACACCGTCGTTTATGAACCGATTTTGATGATTCTTTTTTGTTGGAAAGAAAATATTCCAAGGGTGGTACCATGATAAGGAAACCATGATCTGATGATGGCATCCCAGAGAAATCGAGGGAAACCAGGATCTGATGATGGCATCCCAGAGAAATCGAGGGGCACCTTTAATAATCGTAGTGCCGGCTAGTGCGTTTGTTAATTTGAAGCACTACTATTAAATTGAACTAATGAATTCACCACTGAAATTTGTGAAATATACATAATTTAAAGCCAAGCCAAAAAAACTAATGCAAGCTCTGTCGCGAATCGTACCGGCTTGACAGCGACTTCGATAAAACAAATTAAATGCGAACGAAAAAGTCATCGGCTGCAATATTATTTTTTTACTTTTTATTTTTTTTATTATTTGTAGTTGGGCTATTGCAAGCAAGGGTCGCTATGTAACACTGCGACCATCGCTGGTCCTTTGTGTTCGCCCCAAGCTCACCCATATTTTCGCATACCTCCGAACTTATGGTATTTTCTTTTCATTCTCGGGAATGAAGGTTTCCTCGTGATGTTTTCCTTCACCGCCGAGCTAGTAAATGATAAAAACAACCGTACATCAATTCCGAAAAACTTAGTGGTACAGGCCAGGAATCGAACCGCGGGCTAATGATTCAGGCGCTAGCTTTCTTCCGTATGTATCATCGCTCTACATCCCGGTCGTACTGATACGTTTTCAGATGTCGTCACCCACCTGGCTGCTGGACGACCCACTCCTCTTTTGCCTAATCTGGGCCACCACTCTATTAAGGCTTTTGCTCCACCTGCCACCACTTCGCCTAGCTACGTGTCCTGCCCACCGCCACTTTAAGGGGATATAATTTGGAGCGCGCTCTATACAAACGAAGTCTGGTTATATTTTCATCATCATCAGCCTATAAACGTCCCACTGCAGGGCTCAGGCCTACCCTTAGGGAGGGTGTATGAGCATTACTCCACCAAGCGTGCCCAATGCGAAAGTCAGACTTCACATATACATCTGAATTTCTTCTTCAACGTATGCAGGTTTCCTCACGATGTTTTCCTTCACCGTTTGAGAGCAGTCGCTATTACGCACATAAGTTAGAAAAAATCATTGGTATATGGCATGTTGTCCGTGCGGATTCGAACCCGGACCCCCATAATTTGGTGTCCATACCTCTCCGTAACGCGCCACCGACGCACATCTGACAACAAACAAGAGATATTAGTTTCTAGATTGTTTCTGAAAAATTTCATTGAGTTTAATTGGCTAGTATTGCAAATATAACCGGACTTCGTATGTATGGAGCGCGCGCTATATATATCCGAATTATATCCTCTTGAGCGAGCTATTCGGTTCCCGACGACGTCCTGAAACCTTAGTTCGACGTCGGATATTTCTAACCGAAATGTTTATGACGGACCTAAAAAAGAAGGCTTAATTTTAAGATTAGGATAATATTCTATTCTAATCTTAAAATTGTGGCTCCATCGTGGTTTCAATGATTTGGCCAATGTTTAGTAGCAAATTCGCTTGAAGTTGTTCGGTAATATATAAGGTCTAACAAAATTAGGTGAAACTATTTTAAGGGGATGATCAGACCATCAAACTGAACAACATTCTCTATGGGACCAATAGTGAAAACGCGAAAAAAAAATCTGCTGTCCCATACATTTAGGTCGAGTAGGTTTGTATGGAAGAGCAGATTTTTTTTCGCCATTTCGATATTGGTCCCGTAGAGAAAGTTGTTCAGGTTCATGGTCTGATCATCCCCTTAAAATAGTTTCACCTAATTTTGTTAGACCTTATATACAGGGTGAAATTGATCCTTTTAAACTAAGAGTTTACCCATCAAACTGAACAACTTTTACTATAGGAGCAAACCGATCGGAGCAAAAAAGAATCAGCTGTTCCATACTAAACCGCAACGCCTGCTCGACTCAAATGTATGCGAAAGCAGATTTTTTTTTTGCTCGATCGGAGCTACAAGAGTAAAAGTTGTTCAGTTTGATGGGTAGACTCTTAGTTTAAAAGATGCTAATGATATCACTTTCACCCTGTAGAGACGGGGAGGGTTTACAGGGAGATGGGTAGAATATTGTCACAGTATAAGAAAGAGTATCTATTACTACATGTATTGTATTATACAGGGTGTAAGTCCACCAAACTGAACAACTTTCACTATTGAGCCTACCTCAGGCCTTGCTAGGCTGTCACTTACACCCTGTATATTCATAAACAAAGAATTGTTCGCTTACGCATTATACATAAATTATTGTAATTAATTAATATCGTTTCTTTCTTTTTCAGTATGTTTGCCGCCTATATATATGACGGGATTTGGTTGTATCCTATTTTCAAGTTGGTATTCGGAACCTTGTATTTTCCAATTTTGTGTATATGCTTTGTTCTTGTTATGTGTATTTCATATTGTAGTCAATGGCCGCTATCCTCTGTTTTATGGAGCCAAAAAGAGTTGAAGAAAAATAAATAAAGTAAAAGAAAATTCATTATATAAGGTCTAACAAAATTAGGTGAAACTATTTTAAGGGGATGATCAGACCATCAAACTGAACAACTTTGTGTATGGGACCAATATCGAAATCGCGTAAAAAAAATCTGCTGTCCCATACATTTAGGTCGAGTATGTATGTATGGAACAGCTGATTTTTTTTCGTGATTTCCGTTTTGGTCTCATAGAGAAAGTCGTTCAGTTCGATGGTCTGATCATCCCCTTAAAATAGTTTCATCTAGTTTTGTTAGACCTTATATTTAATAGCATTGTTTATTTCATAGAAATAATAATAATCTTGAAACTAATTAGGTATATAGGATGCAGGCAAAAGTAAATTAACGACTGTTTCCTCTCCTTTGACTACTTATATAGGGACTAGTAACGCGTGTAATTCTACTAACAAACATTTCTGACACTTTTTGCGGGGGGCGAGGTAACATGAAATCCGCAACTTTGGATTTTATTCCCATAACTTTAGATCCTAATTTTGAACGTTAAAAATCATGAAAAGTAGTCTCTTGTGAACCTTAAATGTTCTAAGTTCGCAATTATAGGCTGTCTCGTTTAGTGGTCTAAACTAGTATAAAACTGTAACAGGAAGTTTGTCTGTACATTGAAGATATTAACAAAAAAAAAGTTACCATAATATGGTTTTTAGGTGTCCCTGATTCCATTTCACCAATTTTTGGATTTTTTGTCTGTCTGTTTGTTTGGGTGTTTGTTTGTTTGTTTGTTTGAACGAGTATCACGCAAAAACTACTGAACCGATTTTGATGAAACTTTTTTTGTTTGATAGCTTATGATCTGACTTAAAATCTGGTATATAATTTGTGCGGACGAAGTTGCGGGTTAACGCTCGTAAGGTATAAAATTGAATGTAAATGCACATGATTAATTGATCTTATACCGTGGCAGAGGGGAAATGCTACCGCAAGGCTAGTCCTTATAATAATTAGTCAAAGGTTTAATCAGTTAAAAAGCCCGCCCGGGTCATACCGGATGCAAAGGTTCCCATGCCGCTACTCGCGTTTCCGCGTGGGATGGCGATGGACAACCTTTGCATCAAGTAGAATCCGGAGGGAATTATGACTATAATAATATGGTTACATAATTCTATTCTATTCTATTTTTATTAAATGGCGTTTCCTTAAAGATTTCGCCAGTATCAAGTGTTGAAGATATTATTATAATTCAAGTTAACGTTCATTGTACGGTAATTGATATGGCGATCTCAAAGCCCTGTTTTTAAACAAAAACACACACCCGAAACCGCCATAAAATGGCGGAGCCGCGTGGCAATCTAAATCGCGTGCCGAACGAAAGACGTCTACTCGAGAGACCTCTAGCCACGCGACTCTGGTTACATAATAAAGGGTGTAACAAAACACCCTAGTAATACTTAAGGGTGTGCTTCAGAGCATCAAACTGAACAACTTTCACTTTGGAGACTTTGATTGCAACATCTTTGATGATCTTTTATTAGACTGGGAACTACGGTGGCAAGGGTCTACAAAGGGTCGACATCTATACCAATTTTTTCCATCTGTTCGCGATCGTCTAGACAAAGCGTGGCTAGAGGTAGATCACTGCGTAGCCCAATTTCTTACTGGACATGGTAACTTTAAGGGAAAGATATTTTATTTTAAATTGGTTGCGTCACCTTTATGTGAATGTTCTGTTGACAGTAACGAGTTCGAACAGACCGCTCATCATATTCTTTGGGAGTGTGAGCTCTGGTACGCCGAGCGCCAGACCATGCTTGACTCGATAAAATCGTTTTCTGGTGTCCCTTACTACATGGATCTTGTTGCGACTAGGGATAACTTCCGTGCGTTCAGATGTTTTTGCCATCCTTATTACTGGAACCAAAATAGGTCATAGTTTCAGTACAATGTTAGGTTCCTATTGTTTTATTTTGTATTTTTGGTGCTTTTGCGGCCATGTCTTCAACACTGCCATAAATGATCTCTTTTGAATTGGCTCTCTAATAGCCATGTTTTTTTTCCTTCTTATTGCTGTCTCCCGTTTGCAATGGAGGGAAGTCGGATATTTCGTTTTCCTACTCCTCCTATCTTCTTTGATTAATTCATTGCGGGTTCCAAGACAGATTAGAGTCATCCCCCGGGCTCGCTGGACTTCATTGTCCAGTGTTGTGAATGGTCGCCGCTGTTGATCCTGGCTAACAGGAGTTACAGCGGTGGGAATGTATGGTGGGCCTATGCCCGTTTAATTTTAACTTCAAAACGTCAAAAAAAATCAGCTGCCCCATACATTTTAGTCGAGTCGGTACAGCAGTTTTGTATGGAACGGCTGTTTTTTTTTGCGAATTCGAACTAGGCTCCATAATGAAAGTTGTTCAGTTTCATGGGCTGATATATAAGGTCTAACAAAATTAGGTGAAACTATTTTAAGAGAATGATCAGACCATCAAACTGAACAACTTTCTCTATGGGACCAATATTGAAACCTCCCATACATTTAGGTCGAGTAGATTTGTATGGAACAGCTGATTTTTTTTCGCGATTACGATATTGGTCCCATAGAGAAAGTTGTTCAGTTTGATGGTCTGATCATCCCCTTAAAATAGTTTCACCTACTTTTGTTAGACCTTATATAACTAGGGTGTTTTGTTACATTATCTATAGCTATACTTAAGGAGGTGCTTTATACCATCAAACTGAACAACTTTCACTATGGAGCCAACATTGAAAAAAAATAAAAAAAATCTGCAGGCCCATACAAAACTACCGTACCGAATCGACTGAAATGTGTGGGACAGTTGATTTTTTTTCACGATTTCGAAGTGGGCTCCAAAGTGAAAGTTGTTCAGTTTGATGGTCTGATGCACCTCCTTACTAGGATGTTTTGTTACACCCTGTATAAGAACAGCTTGACCAGACAAATAAAAAACCTCGACATGTTGCGGAACTTGACGGCCCGGTAGCTCAGTCTGTAGTGAACCTGCCTGCTGTGCCGAGGGTCGCGGGTTCGAATCCCGTAAGGGATAAATATTTATATGATGATTATGAATATTTGTACCCGAGTCATGGATGTTTGTATCTATATACAGGGTGTCCCGTAAACTGACGTCAACCCGGTGGATGCTGATAGGTTAGTTCATGCCTAACTTAACTAAATTAACCTAAGAATATATTAAAATAAAAATTAAAAAAATCTGTCAGTCAATCAATCTGAATACATTTTTCTTTAGGAAAACGTTCTTAGTTTTCAAGATAAGGACAGTTTTACTTTGTTTTTTGTCACTATTTTGAGTGCCACGCACGGCTACAAATGTTCTATGCAGTATTTGTGTTAAAACTGTCAATATCTCGAAAACTAAGACACTTTTACAAAAGTCAAATTTTGATATTCTGCTTCGTCATAACCTAACCTATCAGTATCCGCCGGGTTGATGTCGGTTAAGGCGGTTGCAGAGGGGTCAATTTTATACAAAACTTTGACGCACAATACGCGTAGACGTTATTAATATAAGTAACTTTGTATCTATGGAAAAATAGTTTAGAAAATCTAGATGCCGCGTAACAAATAACATATGCAATTTATAAAATAATTACGAAGATATAAAGCTTTGAAATTTTTCATGCATAATTGTAAAAGCTGTATATCTTCGTAATTATATTATAAATTGCAAATGTTATTTGTTACGCGGCAACTAGATTTTATTAACTATTTTTCCATATATAAAATATTACTTTTATTAATACCGTCTACGCGTATTGTGCTTCAAACTTTTGTATGGACTGAAACCACCTTAACGGGACACCTGTATGTATTCTATATCGTTGTCTAGTCATCATAATACAAGTCCAGGCTATATTCTGGTACTATAAATGTGACTAGATAATTTCCAACGACAATGTCCAAGATAAAAAAAAAACTAGTTTTTATACTTGTAAATATTGTCATTAAAGATTATAATTACCCTATTTCCAGCTTCCTGGTTCTAATTAACGGCATCATGTCCAAAGCAGGTTTTTTATTTTTCTGGTCAAGCTTTACATCTAAACTATTATAAAACTGTAACAGGAAGTTTGTCTGTACATTGAAGATATTAACAAAAAAAAGTTAAGATATGGTTTTTAGGTGCCCCTAATTCCATATCAGCAATTTACACTGCTGAGTTCAACGTATGAGATTCAAAAATCGCACTCCTGGGCTCTGCCCTTACGATAAGAAAGACCATTGTTACAATAAACGCGGGAGCTAATGCGGACGAAGTCACGTGCAAAATCTAGTAATAATTATGTAAATATGACTAAAATTACATTGTTTTTTCGAATAATGTGTCCTTGTTTTTTGTTTGTCTGTCTGCATCATGGATATGCCACACCATCTATAAATAAATAAGACTCTGCATTTATGATTCTGACAATACCTATGCCAGCTTCCTGCTCTGCATACATTGACCTTAAGAGGCTATTTGAAAAAAATAGGATTCTTCAAAGCTTCATATATCATGAAGTACTAACTAAGTAACTAACAGTAGGAGTTTGAGCGGATTGAGCGGATATGTTTAAATTGAACATATTATAATTGAAGTTTTGATTAGAGCCAAATCACGATTAGGACATCTCAATAGAAAAACAAGCCAAAGAAGCCTCCGTCTTTATCGATAAACGCTTGGAACTGCTAAACGGTGAATAATAGAAACACGAGACTTGATTTAAAAAAAAGAGATTGATATTTTTCAAATTTTGGTAAGAGCAGAATTGAACTTACATAAATAGTACAATGACAATTAAATAAAGTTTGTTTTACGCTTGCGTCGTTTCAGGCCCATCTCTTTCTCTCGCATCAGGCAGTAATATAAGCTATCACACGCCCATTTCGCTTCAATTATTTTTCGATATAGGCCCTTAAATATTTATTTCACTGGCTGTAAAATTAAATGTGTTACATATTGATCGGGGTGTTTCAGACCATCAAACTAAAAAATGTTTACTCTACTACTCTATAGGACCAACTGAAACCAAGAAAAAGAAATCAGCTGATCCATAGAAAATGTCGATAGCACAGCAGTTTTTTTTAGCGATTTCGGAGAGTAGGATTGCAGTTTTGTATGGAGAAGCTGATTTTCGATTTTTCGTGAATTTGATGTTGGTCCAATAAAGAAAGTTGTTCAGTTTGATGGTCTGATCAACCCCTTTAAAAAACCGTCAGCATATTAAGTTGGAGCCTGTACCTATGAAATCAATCAAAGGAAAGCCAATGCCTAAAAATGGCGCCCTTTTTCTTTTCGCCTATTTTTTTAGCGCGGCCATCAATCAAAATAGAATATTTTAGTTCAGAATAAAGTTACAAACAAAACATTTTATTACAAATATCTCGAAACTCAGTCCGAACAGAGATATAAAGGCATGAAGTAAACGTAATGATTATATTTTCAACTTCAAGCCTCTATAATGCCTGTATTTTCTGTGTATCTGTGCCTTTTTGTATGTAACAATTCGTTGAGAAATAAAATTATTTAATTATTATTAATTATCTCTGTAAAAGGCTTACTCATGGGCCGTAGCCCAGACCTTTAGAAGGCTTGCGTGGAGACACAGGTCCATATATTATTATTGTTTTGGTAGTTTCATTTTCTCAGATTATAATTATTATTGTATCTCTTATGGTATCTCTCGGGCCGTAGCCCGGACCTTTAGAAGGCTTGCGTGGGGACACAGGTCCAACACGTAGAGGCCCCTTTGAGAAACTTTTATCTAAATGCGATGGGATGCACCAACCGTGGTCTAACTCTGAATGCATTATGCAAATGCACCAGAAGACATACCACGTTCGGTGCAGAGACTATTGTAGGAAGGACAAAATAAAACTACTCGGGTGAACTTGGTGGGCCGGGAAATCTGGGTTATTACGGAGAGACTCGGGACGCCTGCCGTAACAAATGTCTCTAAGTTTGTCAAAAATATTATTATATCTCCGTTCGGACTGAGTTTTCCCTAAACTCAGTCCGAATACATGTTAACAAGTTTTGTTTGTTACTTTAGTCTGAAATAAAATATTCAAGTTTGGTTACTGACCGCGCCAAAAAAAACGGTTAAAAATAAGGCGCCAACCTTCCATAGAAAACCCGCAGTCTGTCTTTTAACCCAATGTCTGCCATAAATGTTGCATAAGTACTTACGTCAATAAAACTTCGTAACCTTTGTGATCTGTGTCAAATGTGACATTGTCACAAATTCTGCTAGATTATGCATTTTGTAAACATAAAACATTTTAGGTACAGTAATATAATAACCTTGTAATAATATATCGAAAGATTCAACAAACCACAAAGGGATGAGATAAATAATAATGGCCGTGGATCCTGTGACGGCATTTATTTTGGGAACTTGTTTTATAGCTTGTTGGCGTGAGTTTTATTTTATTAGTACATTTGTCGTGTGTGTCTGGCACACATAACGATAACGCTCCCTAGGGATTTGATGTTCTTTCTTCCCTAAAGCGTCTAAGAGCCGAACCATACGGCGCGGTGCAGCACCGGTGTGGCAACGTGTATGACGAGGCGGGGCACAGTGGTTCGTCCCCATAGAAGAGGTCGGAAATAGACGACTGGAAAAAAAACATTAGTACACAGGTACACAGGTAGTAAGTAGGGTGGGTATGCCCGTGCGGTAGGTTGACATCGGTTTCAGAAAATTTTAAATTTGTCAAACAAAATATTTAATATTTTGATAAAAATTACCTATGGTGAAACCATGATAATTCGGTTCTGGAGTGCGATTTTTGAATCTCATTCGCTGAGCTCAGCATTTGAAAATGGCAAAATAACTATGGAGATATGCATATTTCTACTGCTGATTTAACTTTCAAAAATCATACTTCAGGAGAGCAATTTTTGAAAGTCAAATCAGCAGTAGAAAGATGCATATCTCTATAGTTATTTTGCTCCGTAGTAATTTTGACATTTTCAACTGCTGAGCTCAGCGAATGATATTCAAAAATCGCACTCCTGCTCTCGATTCTAAACAAACTACTTTCTAGTCTTGCGTTAATTCATTAACACGTTGTATAAGAACATGCATAGCTTTTCATTAGAGGAATACGACTGAATCATTATTTTTTCAGTTTAGAAAATATTTTTTCTATTCCCGACCTCTTCTATAGTGCCACTCCGTTGTTTGCACGGCAGATTTTTATTAGCAGACTGTACGTCACACTCCTTTCATCGCCGCTGCTGTGCCGCAATGCGCCGTGTGGTTCGGCTGTAAACATGAAGCGTCCAGTTTGCTCCACCATACGTCGGGAGCCAGGGGTGAGAACTCGGAGTTTGAAGGCCTTGAAAGCCTTGAAATCAAAAGACCTGATTCCAGCTCCCACACCCTCACCTGCAGAGACCTATCGTCCCAAACATGGAACCTGGTGCAGAGGTGACGCACGATGTCGTCCGTAGTTGTCTGTCTGTCCAGGAGATGTTCACTGGAGCTGTCGTGGCTGCTTGGATGCAGGATGCAGCAGCCAATGTATACTGCGACTAGAACGATTGCGGGGGTTAAACCGGGTTCGTCTGACGCACCCTGGGCTAATGTTTCCACTACAGCATGAGTGAAGGGTCATGCGATATAGCTCATGCTGACATGAAAGAAGAAGAACGATATTCCTATTTACTACGATAAACCCGTCTTCATTGTTAAATAATGCTGCCTACCCAGGTTATGATTCTTACGCAGAATTGTATTTATTGTTGCAGCGTGTTTCCTCCCTCTTTGTCTTGCCCTGCCCATAATACCGTGCCCCTTCATAGTTGTTCACTCGTCAAACAGCGTAGACCGTAATGTCCAATCAAAAACTTATCCTGTCTTGGTAAGTATTCACAAATCATAGCTAACAGGGGATTTCAGCGAATTCTTTTCGCCTAAAATAGGTATAAGCCTACCAGAAAAACAGCTTCATCCATACCATAGTGTAATTAAACTAGTAAGCCCGCTTGGTGGTCACGATAGTCAAATCGTGCGCGGTGAGCGGAGCCCGGAGGGAGCGTGTCCCAGTACCAATTTACCTGCGCGCGGTACCAATACTGCCGGTGCCGGTGCCTCACCCCCCCGCACACCGTTTGAGCATAGACCCGGCGCGACCTCTTCTCGTTCTGTGATCTATCACATATTGCCGAACGCTGCTCTTGTAGGGATCTACCAGCCGCCGCGAGCTAGTATAAAGCTGGTTTTCTGGTTGGATATGGATATCCATTCGGTGTCTCGGTGGCACGTCAAACTCAATGATATGCCATAGATGTAGGAGAAAAATATTGGATACTCTAGTGGTGCCCGCGATTTCGTAAGCGTGAAGGACTGCTCTCAAACGGTGATGGAAGACATTGTGAGGTAACCTGCATACGCTGAAGAAGAAATTCTGATGATGTTTATGTAAAGTCAACCAATTTGCATTGGGCACACGTGATGGACTGACGCCCAACACCCTCCTTGAGAGTAGACCTGTGTCCTGCAGTGGGACGTAGTTATATTGCATAAAGATCTAGAGAGATGCTAACCAACGCGCTAAGTACGAAACCTAGTGTCGCATTACCACCAGTACCACGCGATAGAAAGTACTGTGTTAGCTTGAATGTGCTCATTATCCATTGCGGTATCAGAACTAAACGTTCGAATAATCTTTAGTACTACGCAAGCATTGTAAACTATTTACACATAATATCTCGACCGGCTTACAGGCTCATAATATATTGAATCCTTAGTGTCGCGAGCAATGTGTTCCGTTTTTGCGCATATTGCTGCGACACTGGCCCCGCCTCCTTTTCACATCTCCCTTTAGTTTTTGTGATCTGTGGTATAGCTAGGTACTGCTAGGTACTACTCTACTTGAAACAACAATGATAATAATTTTATTTACAGAATCAAGATGGCCGATTCTTTTACGTGTGCCTAACAAAACGTGGTTTTGTGTTAAAGAAAGTTTAATGAATATTGCTGAGTCAATATACTTTTGAGACAAATTTGTTGTTTTATTTTATTTATTGAAAGAACAGAAGTGATGTGGTTCTCAAACCCTTAATAAAACAGTTTTCCATTTTAAAGGATCAGGAATTTATAAATAAAACACGCTTCCTTGCAAGTGATTCGAGAATAATAATAAAAACAATAACATTTATTTACTATTGGTTCTCAAACTCCACTTTTTATCTACTTTTAGGTACAATGTTTTGTAATGAGTTTATAAAACAACAAAGCTTCATGTACAGAATGATCCAAAATCGAGACATAAATTATAAATGTTATACATATTTTATTTTCTATCACTTTTAGACTCTTGCCTCTTTATCACACTAGATTACCGACCTTTCTAGCTCATTGATATTATAAAGTAGTGAATATTTGTGCTAATGGGTAATTTTAATCATAGTCCTGTCGGTAAGACCATTCACAAGAAGATGTTTGTATGTTTTTGCTTCCTAGTAACACATAAATTGTATAGTATGAATATTGTCACAAACAGTCGAAAAATTTATAAGTAAAGACTACAATTTAGTGTAACCACACGCGCTATACCACGCCTTGGGTAGGTGCGCGGCAAGACGAAGGGCAGTGGAGCGGCCACTGTCATTTGTGATTTTGCCGTTGAGGTTCGCGGCGAAAAAATAGAATGGAGCGAGTTGATCCGCTATCATACAGTGATATGGACTAAAGTTTCCTCAAAAATAAAGCCTTTTTTGTTTAAAGTTGGGCGAAAAAAATACCATCAAGTCAACAGAATGATACTGAAGCTTAAAACGATAATTATTTTTAAGCGGTAAATTATATGACAAAAACCGACATTCAAGTTGTGAATGTCTTATTTCTATGTTTCTTTTTACTTTACGAACATGTCTGATTTAGAGTAACAATTAGGATTTTCAAACATGGATCATCTTTAATTTGATTCAAAATAGCACAACATGGCTGTATCATGTTTAAAAATCAATAATATTTGAAATTAGGATTTTGTCAAATTGTCCTAATTTTATCATGATATGGCATAGATGCCAGCATTCCTGAGCGCTCGATTTCCCTCCCCGCACTACACCTGTCGCACCTAGGACGCGGCCTAGCTTCCGTGGCTGCCAAAAATTGATAGACTAGCTCGAGTCTAAATGTGGTATATGGTACTAAATTTTGTAGAAAATTATCATTACTGAACATAAAAGGTGAACCCAAATTAAATTATTGTTTTTCTACTCGTAATAAACTAAGCAATCCGTCGTTTCTAAATAATTATGGTATAAACACAATTTTCGATCATCCTGCATATATAAAATATGTTTTTATATATTCTGATTTTTACATAGATATACTATTATGTTTTTTATATTTTGTTTCTCTTCTCAATATGTTCAGGTAATGTGTAAAAATACTTAATAATATTTTTATTAACAAATCAATATTTATCATAATATAAAATAATCATCTCATAGAAAAACAAGAGGTACAAAATTTTACTATTCGTATTGATTGAGATACCCGTAAATTCGAAGGTACCTAGTATAAAATAGAAGCTCTTTTCAAAAACATATAAAAAGAAAAACATTTAAATTAATATAAAAAAAATATTAAATAAAATCATTCAATATCCCAATCTTTTATTGTATTCCCGTTGCTATCATTCTTGCTTTTTCGAAAATAGTCTAATACACTATTCGTTTATGTGTCCAAATCTATATTTTAAATTTTAGTGAAAATTTAGCAAAACATAGTACAAAAGTTTTTAGAAATACCCTACTAAAACTACCCAGCAATTAAAATGTTACCCTATATCTATCACTATCGCACTATCCTTCCGCGTATTGTGCGAAAGAGAGACATCATGCATCTCAGTTTACTCCTTGTATCTGCACCAATCAAAAGTCTACGTTTTTAGAAGTATAGAATGGTAAATATAATGGTAAGTAAGGGCTCATACAAAATTGTCAAAATCTGAATTTTACATGTAAAGAAATAAACAATATTGCTAAAAAAAATGTGATATTACTTTCAGACAAAGAACAATAATTTTGCATATAATATTCTAGCAACTTACTATTGGGAGTAACCATGCAAACATAATGGTTACTCCATGGGTATCCATATAATTTTAATACATTGCAATATAAAGATATAAATAAGTCATCAGATTTTGACATTTAAAACCTAGCCCTTTGTCAAATTTTGTTTGTTTAAAATTTTTAGGCAAAAGCGTAAACGGTTTTAGCCAAATTGTCAGTCTTAGTGCTCTAAACTTTCATCTTTATAGAGTTTTTAAAGTAAATTCTACAGGGGAATGTCCAATTTTATAAAATCTTTGATTCTTTACATCAAAAATTGTATTTCCTTTTAATTTTGTGAAAAAATATCAAAACTAACATTTCAACATTCGCACAAGTATATAGACCTAAATTAATAGTTAATATTATTCAGAAAATTGCACGAGATTTTTTATAAGATAAAACATTTAAAACTGCTTCTCGACATCTTCCACAAATAGGACATTACCCATTTGCTAAACGATACGACGCTAAACTGATATCTAAAGACGTGCGACTAATTTTACACTTTCTAAACAAAAACATTTGTGAATTATGAAATATGCAGTATTGTTCTAAATTATTTAGAACAAGTGCTCTCAAAATCTCAACTATGTATTCTGTACCAAAACCAGATCGGAAACAACATTTTTTAACAGTGAGTTTTAATGTAAATTAATATTTTTGAACCACCCGTATATTTTTATTTCTATATTTAATAATGATCTCACTATTTTATGCATGAATTAACCTATTTTATTAATATTTTCAGAAAAACAAAATGTACATGTGCCATACGAATGTAATAATTATCATTAATTATATTTATATGAAAAAAAAGGTGAATGAAAATAAAAAATAAAACAAAAACTATAGACAATAACAGATTGCTTTATTTAACAAAAAATATATAATATATAGAAAGAAAAAACAAAATTTTTCACATGATCTCTCAAGATATAAAATCAGGTGGAACCATAGTGGAAAATTTGTTTCTATTTTAATAGAATGTAAAATTAAAAATAACCCATCGAACCTTATAATGACATTTAATATAAAATACATATGATTAATAGCTATTTACAAAATACGATTTAAGATTTATACTTTTTTTAACATTAATATAAACCAGTCTATAGTAAAGGCTATCTGACAAAACTTAGCGTAGGTGTTAGAAAAATTGATGGTTATTAATAATTCTTATTGATATAGCAGGCAATTATGATTAAAAAATAACTATAAAAATTGTAAAAAATTATTTCGCGACAAAACATAAATATTCAAAAGACATTGCGCGACCCCGTTTCACCTACAAAACTGGTAAATTTGAATTTGAATGTTATAAGAAATGCCAATATAGAAAAGGATAATTTCCATTTCCTTGTGAGGTATGATATTCCTCCTATTTATTTGTGTATAATTTTAGCTCTTTGTATTAGTTCTTTGATCATACTCAATCGTTAGTTGTAAAACGATTTGAAACGAATACAGTTCGTCACGTAGGCAATGTCTTTAACGTAGGTATAGCTTAGGATAAAGTGAATTTTTCTTGTCTCATTGTTTTTAAACAAATTATTATGCGTTTAATTGTACTTCTTCCTATTATGCAACAAAAATATTGTGAAATATCCCAAAAATGGCACCCAAGCGAAGAAATGTGCAAAATAAATGAGATCAAATTCAAGCTACGGAAAAAAGTCAACTGAATATTGCCTGCTAAAATCAGTATAAAATGAATGTTTGTCCGTAGGTACAAATTGATTTATTTTAATATTACATGTTCGACCGCAATTTTGTTCAATGCACCGCACAATCATACATTTATTATTCAACTTATATATTATTATTAAATTTACGTTATTAATGATTTCAAGAATTCGCTTCCGTATATATTATTTTAAAAAGAAAGCCAACGTAAAATTACAAAATTGGGCAGTATCGTGTATCCTATATTACAACTTAAAGGACAGTCTACATTGAAGAGAAAAAACATCAATAATAATAATAATCATTTGAAATAAATAACAAGTTACATTTCTCTTTAAAAAAACTGTTAAAAATAATTAAAAAAAGATCCTATTTTATTAAAGTTTCACTTAAAAAGAAACTGTTGTGTGATCTATCTTGCTACACCGTCCATTAACTCCTTTATTTATTTCTTAATAAAAACTCTATATCTATTATTATATATTTATATAATAATAATTATTATTTCTTCATCGAAGTTAGATACACTTTATGATAATTATATTACGATGTTCCTTTTATATATAATACACAACAACATTGATTATTATAAATTATTATGTATTTATATAGAGGTACAAATATCAGGTTTCACGCATTCCCATTACGCTACAATAGTAATATGTTTTGCTGAAACCATAACAAAAAAAAATATATAATACGTTCTGACAATTATATGAAAAACTAAAGACACCTACCCGCCCCTAGATTCGAATTAAATAAACATTTAAATATTAATATTGTACGTACGTACCTATACGTAAATATCATTATAACAGTCTCAAAGTACATACATACAATTATAAATAGGTTAACAAATAATATAGATGTCTTTAGTTTTGACGATATAAAGAAAGAAGAAACATAGCTGTCAAGTCTTTAAAAATACAGTCCATCTCAGTGCCGACTTCGCAATTTATTTAGGCAAAAATGAGATCGAACTTCAAAGAAAATATCCGTGGAATTAAATGTTTTTATATGTATTTATCCGTGCGTGTAATCCAATACGCTGTCCAAAGAGAACAACTCCTTGTAGAGTGCTGGGAACACGTGGTGTGGATGAGCCGCCTTGAAGCGGCAGAGCGCCTCCAAATGCATCAGCGACAGCTCTCTGAAATGACAAAAAAATTACACGTTACCATACCTACCAAACTTCTATGAAGCTAGAAATGTGCTGAAAACTACCGCTCTTTGGTTTTTGGGGTTATATAAATATTTTTATGGACCCTTTCGGTTTTAAGTGCCCATTTGGTCACCAAGACGACCCGTTTGACATGATGGGACCTTACTGGACTGTCAAACTGGTCCTGTGTCTGGTTCGGTCATGGCTTGGTTACATGTTTGTTTCGTTTTTGCTTGGTTTAAGCTTAGTGGCTTACTTTGAATCAGATCAATGTAGGTATGTGCCTGTGAAAGTTATTATTTATTTGACCTGTGATTTAGATCGCATAGAATTTTCATTCTTAGCAGCAATTTCTCACTGTCATTCTATGTCTCCTGCAAGTAATCCATTATTTACGGGAAAATTCTACCTACATAATCCATTATGTAGGTAGAATTTTCCCTTCATCGATATACCTATTATTTGAGGTTGCCTCACGTCATATCCCTCCATTAGTCTCCATTTAACCATAATTTTAATATTCCACTCCATTCTGAAGCAGGTACTCTCATCGAGTACAGACGAGAATGGCCAAGAAATAGAATATGGACCCTTTCATAGTTCTAGTTCTGTAGTCTCTGCTCCTTTTCCTTGGGAGTTTACACAGAGAATTTCTCACGAGAGTGTAGTGCTTGATTTACATAGTTCTATGAGTATATGTGATCCATCATTATTAATTACCTGAATGTGGGTATCTTCGCAAGCAAAGTATCCAGTACTGTGACATCTCCTTTCAGAGGCGCGTGGTTTGTTTCTATCTCGTGGCGCATCGCCGCCATCGACATATTGAATAAGCATTGGATCTCAGGGTTGCCGCGGACGCCGTGTCGTTCTACAAATAAATGTTAATTGAAAGTAAATAAATGTTTTTGTTCATGCAAAGTTTTGATAATGGGATGATGATGAAATTAAAATGTTTAAAGTTCTATTTTTGCTTTGGGAATTGGTCAAGAAATTTTCAATACGGGATGTGGTCATTTTTAACATTGCATGGAAAGTCGGTATTTTTATATTTTGTACCTAATTATGGGATGGGATCATTTTTAGAAATGATAATTTGGAGAAGTAGTGATTATGGAAAGTGATATTTTGAGAATTTGGTGGTCATTAAGAGATAATTACAGGAAGTACTCATTTTTGTAAGTTGTCATTATGGGCCGAAAGGCTATAAGTTTTCAAAGAAACTATACGAAATACGAAAATTATCACAATAAATATAGTATAGACAGAAAAAGAGTACAGACAAGAAATACAGAAGGGGAAAATAAGGCGGTCTTAGCGCAAAAAATGTTGTTTTTCTTCCAGACAACCATAGAGCAGAGGAATCGTTACACGACGAAATGTGACGTAACAGCATCATGCTAAAGTCAACAGACGTTACCCCTCCCTAACCGCTCCGCTACCTAAGGAATGCTCAGTTAAGCACTAGACATTCATATAAAACTGCAAACTGTAGTGGATTGAGGATGAGGATGATATCAGATGATACTTACCTGGCCACAGCAGTACAAGGCTCTGGTATAGAGCCAGTTCAGTCTCAGTAAGCTTCAGCCGCGCTATGGTCTTGGCTGCGTCGAATATGCCCACGACGAGGGCCATGTCGCGTGGGTCGCTGCAAATTGCATTATATCGTTAATTACACTATTAGATCACGTCTGGGGTAAAGAAGGTGGTAAAAACAGGTTCAGTTGTGATCAAGACCACTTTTAGCCTATTCTAAATTTAGCACACACATAAATTCTCACTTTTCCCAGAGGTGCAGGCAATTAGAAGTAAGAGCGTCGATGGCGCGTTGCAAAGAGGTATGAACACTCAGTCATGAGGGTCCGGGTTCGAATCCACACGGACGACATGCCATGTACCAATGAGTTTTTCTAACTTATGTACCGACTGCTCTGCGGTGAAGGAAAACATCGTGATGAAACCTGCATACGCTGAAGACGAAATTCTGATGCATAGATGTGAAGTCTACCAATCCGCATTGGGCACGAGTGGTGGACTATTCCTCCCTGAGGGTAGCTTTGTGACCTGGAGTGGGCCGTATATGCTGATGATGATATTCCCGAGGGACAAGTATTCTAAACAGATCATCTCCAGAAAATCCAAATTACAATGACTCTTTATGAAGTAAGATAGTAATATAAATAAATGGTACTTACCGAGCATGCACGCACTCCCTTATCGGCAGCACAACGTCTCCATACAACACTTGCTCGCGGTTCACGTCGATCAGTCGCGACAGACGCACGATGGCCAGCTCAAACGATCCTGCAGAACCATATACAATAATTTAAACCACCCGAGAGAAAGACTGTAAAGGGTGGATGAATGTGGATAACCAGACCAAGCTCCAGACTATAATAATGAGCAAAGTAAAGGAAGCGTCGGTAGGTCACGAATGTCGTGCCTCGCGATCCTGAAAGAGAGGACAGGCATCGCCAGCGTCGCGATTTCGATGTTGGTCCCGTAGAGAAAGTTGTTCAGTTTGATGGTCTGATCATCCCCTTAAAAAAGTGTCAGCATATTTAGAAGGACCCTGCATATAATTTATTGCCTGAACAAATGAGGGTATAGAAAATTAACAGGAACATAATTTTTGCATCCGTCTGCCAGGGGATTGCGACAGGCTTTATGGTGGCAACCCAATTTTTTAGGACTCCTAAACTATGACCTTTCCACTGGAATATTGTCGTTTCCTAAATAAAGGGTAAAGAAAGCTTGCAGTATGATTTTGGAGTATCAAGGGCATAATTCTAACAGGGACAACCAGTTGTAGTACTAGAGGCCCATAACTCAGGACGATACAAGAGAAGGACACTTACCAGACTTCAGCAGCAGGATCTGATCGTCCTGCGTGAGCTTCATGAAGCCAGGGATCAGCTTGGCGAACTCGATGATGTTCTGGATCATGCCAGTCAGCTTGTCTGCGCAATCCAGCCACATCTCCTCATATGTCATCGATGTGTAGAACAGCAGTCTGTTTATGATAATCATAAATTAGAAATACGGTTTGTACTGTTGAAGAAATTAACAATAAGGAATACTGATGGATTCCTAGAGTCCTTTATAGTAAAGCAGTCAGGTATGCAGGATACTTTGAAGTGCATAAGTATATTCGCTACCCACAGATGCATTCTCTCGTCCTTATCATCCTATGTGTGATGGAACGGGAGACCGATACGATCAGAGGTGAGGTCAGAGATGCAGTGGCAGAAATAGGGAATATTTTACAAAGGACCTAATCAATCAATACTAACTTTGTTGCGTACCAAAACATGTAATTTGGTTTAATGAAGTATTGAGTTTTGAGAATAAGTAAATCTAGATAGAAATTTAATATAGGGTCGTAAAGGGACAGATCTTTTTTAAAAGCTATTAAGCAAAAGGCTAAGAAATAAATATTGTATACGCTTTGTATCCAAATTGCCAAAAAACATAATAGGAAAGGTCCTAAATTCTTGAAGGCAGTAGAATCCGAATTCAAGCGAATTCAAAGGAAATGTTATCTTGAAACAGTTTAAAATTCTTCTGACTTAAATATTTCGTTTTACGTTTCATAACATGTTACCATCATAATAATCTCATCATCAATCATTTTATTTAATTTTTTTATTTAAATAATTTTTAGAAACTTTGACAACAAAAAGTATGGAAATAAGTTGAGGCGCGTTTGAGTAGAGAAACCACGCTAGACCAGCAGAGCGAGTCAACTATGAGGATTATACACGATGTACCAAAACAACCTAGTAATATTTAAAGGGGTGGTTTAAACCAACAAACTGAACAACTTTCACTACCGTGACAAAGTCACAAAAAATCTGCTGTCCCGTCCCGTGAGTTACTGCAGTTTTGTGTAGAACAGCAGATTTTTTTTCTCGTGATTTCTACCTTTGTCTCATAGTGAAAGTTCAGTTTGATGGCCTGATCATCCCATTAAAAAACCATCAGGAACGTATGTAGAAAGTAAGCAAAGTAATAAGGATAATAGAGGTACCTACCCTTAAATCAAAGTAAAACAGAAGAGGATACTAACGAGGATACTGACTTAGATACATCTGGTGGTTTCCTGAACATCTCGTGAATGAACTCGAGCTTCGGGTTCGTGTTCGCGTGAGCCTCGGCCAGGCTCTTCACCAGGACCTTGCTGATGTCGCCTTCGGCTGTTGAAGGAGATACAGTCGTTAGCTTGAGGGTGCTGACTTTTATACAAAAAGCTCATTGAATATTAAATAGCAATCTCCATCTAAAGAAATAAAATTGGAAGCACAGTAAAAATAATTTCAAATGCGAACATTATTGTACCAAAAATCATCAAAATAATAAAAGTGCATGTTTTATACGATCTCTGTTTTTTTAACGACTTAAATATGCATTACATATCGAATGGGTGCTTCAGACCATCAACCTAAAGAACTTTTGCTATGGGACCAATATTGTCAATGACTACTCGACCCAAATGTATAAGAATATTTTTTTGTGATTTAAATGTAGTTCCCGTAGTGAAAGTTGTTTAGTTTGATGGTCTAAAGCACCCCCTTTAAGTATGTAACTCATTTAAGTTTGCACCCTATTGAAAAGAGTTGTCGAATTTTTTTTTCAGAAATTAAACGAAAAATACCTGCTAAAACCAAAAAAATATAATAGCAATAACTACGAACTTTGAACCAACCTCAACTCAAAAAGAACCAACTAAAACTCTAAAACACGAACCAACTAAAACTCAAAATACTAAACCAACGACATCAAAACTTACAAGGTAAATCATCGCTGGAGCCACTATGACTTGACCCCTGATGTCTTCTATTCGACACCACATTCGGGTTCACCATACCCATCCCAGACATGTTCATATTCAATGGATCCATCAGCCTTGAATGGCCGCTGCTGGATGTCAAATCATCCG
Source organism: Agonopterix arenella (assembly GCA_927399405.1). NCBI lineage: Eukaryota > Metazoa > Arthropoda > Insecta > Lepidoptera > Depressariidae > Agonopterix > Agonopterix arenella. The sequence goes on along the minus strand of OV656716.1, from coordinate 4,185,873 downwards.
GACTTAGCTCCTCACTTGTCAACGAAACAGAACTTTGTCCAGACACCAACACCGAATTCTGTATATCCATTGGACTGTGCTGAATATTTGAAGGACTGTGCAAAAATGTTGTAGAATCTACATAGCTGGCAACAAGATTATCAACCCCCATCGAAGTTTCTGGTTTAATCTCTTGCTTAATGTTGATAACACCGCTGGAAATCGAAGCTGGCGATTGGATTCTTTCTTCGTATCTGTCGAAATCTTGCTGTATTCTGGTCCGTGGCATGTCGATAGTCGATTGCCGTAAAGTCGAGGTTGATGTGGTGGCTGTGGTCGTGGACGTCGAGCCTGACGCTCGAACGATCGTGGTTCCTTTTTGTTGGTCGTCTATTAAAGAAGTGGAGAGTTAGTTGGGTGTTAGAAGTTTTTTTGAGGAAAGGATTGGGTTATTTTAGTTGGTTGTTAACCCACCCATATAGCCATTTTCAGTCAGAATATTCGAAGTATTTGCAACTGTCGCAGTTTCGTAACTGCTACGACAAATGGTTACTGTGTGGGGTTTGGTTTCTATGTGTGGCAACGGTTAACTGACCGAAAAAGTTTCAGTAACTGTGTTGTCATTGTGTCGACACGTTACGTAATTTTTGTGATAACTGGGAACAAGGTTACCACACGGGCGGCGGTGTAACTGTGCAACCAAATTTGTGTCGACTCTTCCCCTTTTTTAGTCCGACCAATAAATGTTTCGATAGCAAATCGAATCCAAAAGTGGCTTTATGGGCGAGCAGTTAAGAAGTAAACAACTCTGGTGATTTTGGTAACACTTACCATGACTTATAAAGTCAGCATCCAAGAACCCTGGCTGTTTAGGCTCGTAAGCTGTAGTGGAGTCGACGTCGTAATCTGAAGCGGACACGTCATACGTAGTCGTCTGGTTGGGTTGTGGCTGGATACCGCCCATGTTTGAGTTGAGAGCTGGGCCGGGATTTGTGTACCCGTAGGGAGACATGGGCGATGAGTAGCTGGGGTAGCTGAAATAATAGATGAAATAAATGGCTGAGGTTAAATATGTGAAGGAACATAAAGAAAAGAAATCTTACGTTTCGGGCACCTAGCCAACAGCGCTCATCTTATTTATTTTATTTATAAACAATTTTATACAACACGAGCGTTAACCCGCGACTTCGTCCGCACAAATTATATACCAGATTTTAAGTCAGATCATAAGCTATCAAACAAAAAAAGTTTCATCAAAATCGGTTCAGTAGTTTTTGCGTGATACTCGTTCAAACAAACAAACAAACACCCAAACAAACACACAAACAAACAGACAGCCAAAAAATCCAAAAATTGGTGAAATGGAATCAGGGACATCTAAAAACCATATCGTAACTTTTTTTGTTAATATCTTCAATGTACAGACAAACTTCCTGTTACGGTTTTATAATAGTATAGATTTCTTTTTTAGAACGACGTTTTCTTGGGGGTAGCATGCTACGCCCACTGGATCGAGCGGAGCGAGATAGAATTTTAACTCTCGGTTTTGATTTTGAGTCAGTCAGGGATCTATCTATTGGTTTACGAGTGTTTTGCTGTATGATTTGAATGAACTCCAAGCTTCGAAACTAATGGGTTTTCGCAGACAGTTTCAAGGCTATGAAATCCCGAACGAACCGAGCTCAGTCCACTAGTGCGATTTTTGAATCTCATACGTTGAACCCAGCAGTTGAAAATGTATGGAGATCCGCATCTTTCTACTGCTGATTTGACATTCAAAAATCGCACTCCTGGATTGTGCTTTTGAAAATCAAATCAGCTGTAGGAAGATGCATATCTCCATAGTAATTTTGACATTTTCAACTGCTGAGTTCAATGTGGGAGTTTCAGAAATAGCTCTCCAGCTTTTTAAGCATTTTGTAACAACCTTTCGGGTTCAGGAGTGCGATTTTTGAAACTCATTCTTTGAACTCAGCAGTTGAAAATGTCAATATTACTATGGAGATATGCATCTTTCTACTGCTGTGCTGATTTGACATTCAAAAATCATACTCCAGGAGTGCGATTTCTGAAAGTCAAATCAGCAGAAGTAAGAGATACATTTTCGACTGCTGAGTTCAACGTATGAGATTCAAAAATCGCACTCCTGTTGTGACAGATTTGTTATAAATTCGTAGACTACTATTCAACACGACTGTAACAAAGTAAAAAGCTAGAGCGAGCGAAGCGAGGATCTGGAGTGCGAGTTTTGAATCTCATTTGCTGCGCTCAGCAGTTGAAAATGTCAAAAATACTATGGATATATGCATCTTTCTACTGCTGATTTGACTTTCAAAAATCATACTCCAGGAGTGCGATTTTTGAAAGTCAAATCAGCAGTAGAAAGATGCGTATCTCTATACATTTTCAACTGCTGAGTTCAACGTGTGAGATTCAAAATTCGCACTTCAGAGAATCTGGATGTTGCGACTGCTTGTTACTTGACTGTGGCATAGAATAAGTATTCATTATTCTTATGACTGTGACCAGAATTCTGGCAATTTATGAATTTAAAATTTACGATGGGTTTCAGTTTCGGAGCCCTATCAGGCCCGTGCCCCTTGTGCCCATGGGCCATAACATTGTAGGTAACTTACAATGATATTCCTGGCTAGGTGGTATCGATACAATCTTTGTATGACATTATAAACATCCGGTGTTAAACAATAATTATTTTAAAATTATGTTATAGGGACTTAGCGAACGTACAAAGTAAGCCTCTGAATAGAACAAAGCACCACAAAACATCCCAACCCAACAAAAAAAAACCTGTAATTGAATACAGCGCCATCTATCATCGGCTATAAGAAGCGCTTAGTACCGCTACTCGCTACTAGGTGGCGCCATTTACATTACCGTTAGATTGCGTCTTGTACTGTCACGAACATTTACCGTTGCAGTCATTGTGCAGTTCAAATCACATAAGAAGTCTCGTAATAAAGTTCTTATGACGAAGGTGTAAGTAGGAAAGTGGCTTAGTTAGCGGGTGTTTGCAATTCGAACGGTTTGTAATGATAGGTGATGCTCAACTGACACGGATATATTGTTTTATTCTGTAATGGATTGCGGGACAGCGGTACGGGGTTTGGTATTTTATTACTGGCTTGAGAAAACGATTTAACTGTGTTTAAGAAATGATTAAGACAGATTTCTAAGAAAAAAATATTTGTTGGGAAAATTGACAATAGATGGCGCTAATTATGACGTTAGGCGCAGTTGTGTCTAGCTGATTTTAAAACCAATCAAGTTCCTTAATATGTTATTTATAATGTACTCATCTAAGGTAAACGGTAGTAGTTATAGGAGTGCAATTTTTGAATCTCATACGTAGAACTCAGCAGTTGAGAATGTATGGAGATACGCATCTTTCTACTGCTGATTTGACTTTCAAACTCCTGGAGTATGATTTTTAAAAGTCAAATCAGAAGTAGAAATGGAGAGATGCATAATTATCTCCATAGTAATCTTGAGATTTTCAACTGCTGAGCTCGGCGAATGAGATTCAAAAATCGCACTCAAGAACTACTGAATCGAACTTTTTTTTAACCAGATGCTAATTGCCCCATAAGTGTAATTGACCCATAGATACAATAACCCCAAGTTACGTTATGTCAATATTAGCAGAACTTGTGGATTAAACAACACGATCTAGAACTAGAAACTAATCTGTTTCTGTATTTAGACAGATTTCCGTTAAAATAATCTAGTTTCAAAGTTACAGTTGCTCAAAGATTTCCATACAAATCTTAAAGTAATCTTAACATTGAAGCTTATAATATGTATTTTATATCTTCCTAAGCTTAGAAGATAGACAATATCTAGAGTGCTAAAGTGACTACCTAGTTTCTCAAAATGTGTAGTGTAAGTAAAATAAAAATGAAATAGACCCAATAGGACTTTTACCCCACTATTTCATTTTCTACCTAAATGTTCCTGACATTTCGCCCCGGGCTCGCCAGTGAGCCTGCCTCTATAATTATCTAGAAACAGAAAATGACATCGACTCAGTACAACTTTCACCCTACCCTTTTTTTTTAATTTCTTCCGGGAACATTTCGCCCGGACTCGCCACTAAAAAATTATCCAGAATCAACTTACCCATTATAATGCCCATGGAACTGGTTACTCGAGCTCGGTGTCTGTTGCTGGGCATCGTATACTGAGTCCGGAGCAGAATCAGCCGCCACCCGGTCCATCTGGGCACGGTGGAACCTCACCTCGTCTTCAACCTTCTCCCGCTGCTTCTTCGACATACGGCCGAATTTCACCGCTGTAATAGAAAGAATGGGGCAAATTAGTTGGGGTGATATGTGCCACTGTAATAGAAATGGGGTTCAGATAATATATGTTGGGGTGACTTTGTTCCAGTACTAATGTGGGTCATATTAGTTGGGGTGAAATGTTTCTTGGTTTTTATGGCGCTTACAATAATTATTATTTTTGTCCGCTTTGACTAAAAAAAAGTACTTTAAGGTCAAATACATTAGCATTACATAATTAGGTGCCTAACTTGTCCGAAAATAAAATTAAAGACCATAATTTTTCAAAAAGAAATTATACCTATTTTCACAAATTTTTGAAGTCGTAATTATTTTAAACTAAATTAATAAATACATTATCATTATTATAATAGTCTACCACAGTTTTCTTGTAAACAGATTTTTATCTGACCTAATAAAATATCGCAACAAAACCATTAGTACCACTACCCACCGCTGCGAGCGCTGTAACCTCCAAACTTACATAACTGCACATCATTCCCATCCCATACTAATATTCCCACAAAAAAAAAACCACTAAACCATCACAATACAATATAATTTATAATTACTCAATGACACCTCTTACCCAACGCATTTATTAGTGTGCAAACGCACACTCGTAACAGTCAAAGTGTGCGCAGTAATAAGTGCGCGCGGTTTGTATGTGTGCGAAGTTTTGTATGAGTGCGTAGACATCGGTTATTGGCATACTGCCTACTGGAACAACGAACTGAAACAACCTCTGACGCTCGCATCTACGTATAAATACGTATGACGTACCGAGACGTAGCTCCCGTTATAAGCCGGCCAGTTTGTATTGAAACACGATTTGTAGTAACGCGTCTGAGTATCGAAGCCTTTTGCATTTCGTCACCTGTTTTTGAGTAATATTTTTTTTCGGTTTTATACAAAGTTTTCTTTGTTTTTAGGTTTATTGAACCTATCGTCTAGTTTTAGTGGTTTTCATGTGTGGATAGTTGGTTTTTTGGGACCAGTTTACTAAAGTTTAGTGTCCCGGTTAACACAATAGGTTTTGTTTGAAAAATAAGTTGAAACAAAGCACTCTTCTATTTGAAGTCTAACAAAAAGTATTGTAATAATAAATTCGAATATACTTTGTACATAGGAAGTACTTACATAAATTTTATCCATTGTAGTTTTCTTTTTGTTCGATTTTAAAAGATTTTAGATAGTACCTAACTATAGTCTTTTAACATAATTTTACATTTGTGTGACGTTATCACTGATCAGGAATTGTCGCTTAAGAAAAATTTCTTACTCTGTGTTACAGTATTCAAATTGTACAAGAGACAAAAGAAAAGTCGCTTTGCAGATTATTTTTTCGAGGTACCAAAGTTGTGCTCATAGTAAAAGTTGTCCAGTTTGATGGTCTGAAGAACCCTATAAAGTATTTTAAGTTTAAGTTTACACCTTGTATAAAATAAGAGTTACAAAAATGTTTTATAGAATTATAATAAAGGCCTTATCATTGAAAGCAATTTTTTAAGACCAAGGCAGGTGAACACCAATCAGGAAGTATAATTGTGTACTTTGATTAAATTGCTTGACCTATTTTAATGGTATTTAGCGCATCATTAGTTCATGTTCTACATTACATTAAAAATAAATTTTGTTTCAACTATGTACACGTACACGTGGACGAAGTCACGTGAAAAAGTTTACTGACTGACTAGCTTTTGCTAGTGGCTTTACCTGGAGTGCGATTTATTAATCTCACACTTTCAAAATCATGATGGAGTGCGATTTTAGAATCTCACACTTTCAAAATCATGATCGAATGATGCATAATCTCCATAGTAATTTTGACATTTTCCACACTATAAATCCCCCCCCCCCCCGCTGTATACGTGCTTGGGCTTAACGTGCCATCCGAAGCACGAAATCACCTATATTTTCAGACAATCAGGTGATTCAGCCTGCAATGTCCTAACCAACTGGGGAAAAACGCACAAAGTGACATATCACTAGGTGTCCCCCTTGGGAATCGAACCCACGACCTCCGTGTCAAGAGCCCAATGCCCTTAACCATTAGACCACGGAGGTAGTTACAGTGGTGTGAATGTGTAGTAGGGTAAAAACCCAACTAGGTCACAAGTGAACCGTTGACTGAATTTCAGGTATTCTCCTTACATAAACCTCGTACGTAATAGTTGGTATAATAAGTATGTCTGTATGTACGTTTTGTTACGTGCAAGTAAACGTGTATTATTTGCGATACGCTTCACGCCTCCTATGTTGCACAATCGGTAGTGATGCGGTAGCGGTTTATCGATATCGATGTTATTGATTAATTTACGTATTTTTCAATCAATCTTGTTTGGGCAACTATGTTTAGACTTTGAATCGACCACCATTTTTCACATGGGTGTCGTGCAAAGCGACTAAGGGATTAAGGTCCCTTTTGCAATGGTTTTGTAGACAACTTGTAAGCCATCTGTCATCACTTGACACATCATTCTACCCTGAAACTTTCAATATGTAAAATGTGAGCCTTGTTACGACTGCATGCTTGAAAATATAGTTGTAATTGCAGCAAAGCTTCTGAAGTTCCTGGAAATGATTGTGGTTGTGATTTTGTGCGTGTGTAAAATATTTTATCAAAGTTAAAAATCTAAATGTAATTTAGAAATAAACTTACCGCGTTCTGGTATATTTGAGTTCCCACCTCAAATATACCAAAACGCGGTAAGAACCCCTTAAAATGTTTATTTCTAGATTAAATAATAACCGCGTAACTCTCAAAAAATGTACTTTATTTATTGTATTGATACATGACAATTATCATGTTTAGTCACTCCATTTTATTTTAGTAAAACTAATAATTTTCATAAAATAATACGTCGTAATTATACGTCTTATTCAAAAAGTTACATAAAAATCATACATTTTATTTTAAGAAAGAAGGAAACATCTTCATTAAATCCTAAAAGATTAAAGTTTGAACTAAAAAAAACGTGTAAAAGATAAATTGGCTTACATTTTGTGTTGACATGAAGATTAAGAATTTAGAGAAAAATTGGCGTAAAATTTATTACAAGTGCCTAAATTTGACATAAACTAATGGCAACGTTATTTATAATCGTTTAGGAAATGAATTGTAGGTCACATAAACATGTATCGTTTTTTATTAAAAAAAAATTTACAGTTTTCGGTTTTACTTTTCGATGGCGATTTTAAAACAAGATGGTCACTGTTATACACTTATACATACTTTAATCAACGATCTTTTTAATTTTGGGGTGGCAGAAACTTCGCTACAACTACCGCGGTGGTAGCTTAAGAGGATATGCGAAAAAAAAAATAGGATTCTTCAAACCGTCATATATATATCGCTTGTAACTGCTAAACAGTGATAAAAACACAGGATTTGATTTAAAAAAAAGGTTTTTATATTTTCTAAAGTTTGATTAGAACAGAATTGAACTTACATAAATAGTACAATCACAATTAAATAAAGTTTGTATTACGCTTGCGTCGTTTCAGGCGCGCGCGCCGCCCCATCTCTTTCTCTCGCATCAGGCAGTAATATAAGCTATCACACGCCCATTTCTCTTCAATTATTTTTCGACATAGGCCCTTAAAATAAATTTGGCATTTAATAAGTGGGCTTCATGTTCATACATTGAATAAATTATTTTGATTTTATTTTCAGTCTACCAACAATCGTGCTGTAGCATGGTACATTTAAAGTTTTTGGTTGTAGGTGTAGGTTGTGGGTAATGAATGACGTATCAAATTAGTTGCTACTCTTGTTCATTATAATTCATCGATATCGATACTTAAAATCACAACCCCATCGCTATCGGTTACGTGGTATTGCGCAATGTGAAGTATGAACGCATCGACGATGTCTTGCTCGTGCTCGTGTCGCAGTCGCTTAATAAGGTTTTTTTGTTAAATGCCCGATAATTTTTTTGCTTCAGACTATTACACAATAACATACACGCATATGTTCACGACTTAATTCATTTAAGAGGTGATCAGAAACATTGCAGCAGCTACAAAATACATTGTAGCGGGCAGTATTGGTAAGGTTGAGTTTTACATATTTAAACGTGGTTCTAACCGTGTTCCCTAGAAATATGCAACCCCATTTCTTCTAATGGGTCTCGTACATGGTGACTAAGGGATGAGGTTTCCTGAACAGTATATTGTTATAGGCGAAAGGCTATTATCCTAGGCTACCCTCAAGAAGGGTGTATGGGCGTATACGTCCCACTACAGCAGAGCGATTTTTGAATCTTATACGTTGAGCTCAGCAGTTGAAAATGTATGGAGATACGCATCTTTCTACTACTGATTTGACTTCAAAAATCGCACTCCTAGAGTATGGTTTTTGAAAGTCAAATCAGCAGTAGAAAGATGCATATCTCCATAGTAATTTTAAAATTTTCAACTGCTGAGCTCAGCGAATGAGATTCAAAAATCGCGCTCCGTGGCGTGTTATAGCGTAAACCGGGTGTTAGGGTAAACAGTTGCATTACTTTAAGGGGTGATAGTACCTATGATACTGAACAACTTTTTCCTAAGAAACCTACAGGAAATACACAAAAAAATTGACATTTCATACAAACGTTCGATCAGGTGATAGACCAAATTTTTTTATAGTTTTCTTAGGGAAAGTTGTTCAGTATCATGGATACAATCACCCCTTAACGCAACTGTTTACCCTAACATCCTGTATACCTGAGAGCGTTATTTATTTCTCTGTGTATGTAATAAAATGTACTTATTTTTAACCACACGCTTTCAGACTACAACTAAGCAGTGATTGTATAAACACATTGTGTTATCAGTGGGTGATATCAGAACGTTGACCCCACTTCCTGGTACCACGTGGTCTGTATACGGAAATGTTATGAGATTTATAATCTTACGCAAACTACATACACGACTGTACGCTTTCAGGATGGCCAGAAACCTTGTTATAACTATTGACCAACTTTTAAGGTAATATTTAAAAATTTATGTTTTACTTTTTAACTTTTTTTTTGTTAATATCTTCAATGTACAGACAAACTTTCTGCTACAGTTTTATAATAGTTTAGATATCTTGAAAACAGCTGAACCGATTTTCATAATACATAGCTAAGAGCCTCGGTGGCGCGTTGCGAAGAAGTATTGTCACCCAATTATGGAGGTCCGGGTTCGAATCCGCATGAACAACATGCCATACCAATGAGTTTTTCTAACATATGTACGTAATACCGACTTCTCTCAAACGGTGAAGGAAAACATCGTGAGGAAACCTGCATACACTGAAGAAGAAATTCGGATGTTGTGTATGTGAAGTCTACCAATCCGCATTGGGCACGCGTGGTGGACTAATGCCCATACACCCTCCCTGAGGGTAGCCCTGTGCCCTGCAGTGGGACGTTTATAGGCTGATGATGATAGCTAAGAATCTCACCGAAATTCGCTTTCTTTTACAACCCGTAAATCCCGTTGGCACCTCTTGGGTCATCAATACGTCCCACTGCATGGCAGTCCCCTCCAGTGAGGGTGTATTTACGTTAGTCCACCACATGTACCCTATGTAATCGTAATTAAACACAATGAAAATAACTTACCATCACGGCTCATCCCAAGCTTGAGGCATTTCTGGAGCCTGCAATACTGGCATCTGTTCCTGTTGACCCTGTCCACCACGCAGGCCTTGTTGCGTGGGCATTGGTAGTTCACCACTGAAAACATTCGCTGTGTTATTGAGAACATTTATTTGTTAGTACAAGATTATTATTATCATTCTGGACGCATGGACGTTGCCGACAATGCTATCAGTGTGGCGAAATACTGGGCTGGAAAGATTTGAATGACATGCCATCGACTCGATAGAAGAAGATTACCATTCTGATGATTATCACGGTGCGGCGGTGATTTACTGTATTAAATAAGAACATTTATTATGATGATCAGAGGCAGCGATTATGTGGCGATCATAGATTAATATGTATATTGGTGGCGATTCTTGGGGGAAGCCTATTATCCATTAGCTAGAGAAAAGATGATTATGATTATCACGGCAGGTAAATTAGCTGTGTTAATGAGTACATATATTGTGAAAATTATGATTATGATTCTGATGATTATCAGGGTGATTGGCTGTGTTATTGAAAACATTTATTATGACTATTATGATTATCATTCTAATAAAATTAAAGATGAAAAAATTAAGTCTCGGACGGGTCTTGAACCCGCAACCTGCCAAACCGGGGCTTTGCTTTCGTGTGCGTACTACTATGACAGTGAGAACGAAATTCTTAAACATCATCATTCTAATAATTACCGAGGTTATTGATTGTGTTATTGAGAACATTTATTTTGATGATTGATTATCATTCTGATGATTATTACTGTGATTGACTGTGTAATTGAAAACATCTTGATTGGTGATAGCTGATGAGTACTATCAGGATTAAGGATTAAAATTATTAGTGTTATTCATAATTAATGATTATGATTTGGGTTATTGTGATTATGTTGACCCTGGTCATACGATTAAAATTATGAAGCTAAGCTAAGTGTTTTATCATAACTATTATCATCATCATCATCATCGTTCATAAGTTCATAACTGAAAGCAATGTTTAGGTTCGTTGTTGGTGATTATTCATCAGAGATTAATTTTCTTTTGATTTTGATCTTTGATTGATTACAAATTATTGCGATGATGACAATGATGATTGTGATATAGTAATGATTATTAAGGGGGCGCCGAGCCTATTGTGCTCTCAATCGTATTTTTTTATTTCTAAACAATTAAACAACATTTCCAAAAAACAAGAATGTCACATTGGGCATTGCTGATGTTCAATTAATCGGGTCACTGCGGATTTGTTCCTATAATGTTTCTTTTATTTTCCTTAAAACCGCCATAAGTGGCCACTTTTGGCGGCTTTAACGATAATAGTTAAAAGTATAAAACATAATAATCCGTAATGTTTCGATAAATTGAAAGCCAATCAGGACTACAATCTGACATTCTTGCTTTTTGGAAATGTTATTAAATTTTTTGGAATACGATTGAGAGCAGCATAATAGGCTCGGTACCCTCTTAACTCTTTTAATAACGATTAACATCTAATAATTATTAAAAGAGTTAAGCTATAAACATTGCCTTTTTGCGTTGTCTCTGGTAGTTTACCACAGACAACTTAATTTAAATAAACAAAATAACCAAATGAATAGAAGCCGACCTGTACTCTGGGAACGCCTGAAGAACCCCTTGCACCCCTCGCAGGTTATCACCCCGTAGTGCACCCCTGATGATTTGTCTCCGCACACCTTGCATGGTATTATCTCGATTTGAGCTGAAACAACGAGAGACAATATGGTTAGATGTGTGAAAGAAGTGTGGAATGAGCACGGTTGAAAAAGTATGCTGAATTTTTGTTTTTCATGACACATGTGGCATAAAGTCGTGGAAAAAAACATTGATCTCTAATAAAAAACTGTACAGGGTGTAAATAAATATGAATAACATAATATTAGGGCATGCTTCATGCTGTATAATACACAATCTCGCTTCAAAAATGGCAGACCACTTTGCAGCATCTCGCTGTCATCATGTCAATTCCGATTTTCAAATTCCATTTATATTATAATGGATTTATAAGTTTTATATAAGTTTAAAATTCAAGATAACAATAAAATAATAATAATAATATAATATACTGCTTGTGGATTTTCAGTAAAGAAGATACCTATTTATGTATATATTTGGTGGATTCAAATAATTTCAGATCAGAACCTCTATTATTTAATAAAAAACATATAAATGTTATAAATACAAGAGCGTCGGTGGCGCGTTGCGAAGATGTATGGTCACCCAATTATGGGGGTTCGAATCCGCACGGACAACACGCCATGTACCAATGAGTTTTTCTTACTTATGTACGTAATACCGACTGCTCTCAAACGGTGAAGGAAAACAGCGTGAGGAAACCTGCATACACTGAAGAAGAAATTCTGATGTGTATGTGAAGTCTACCAATACGCATTGGGCACGCGTGGTGGACTAATACCCATACACCCTCCCTGAGGGTAGGCCTGTGCCCTGCAGTGGGACGTTTATAGGCTGATGATGATGATGACGATACCAAAGCCTAATTAAAAATAATATCATCAACAATTTGTCACGATAAAAGTACAGCAATTACTAAAAACCACTAAAAATAAACCAATTAAAAACCCTAATTGCACCCTATCAAAAACAATTAAACATCAAAACAAAAGATAACGTATTTCAAATTCTCCCGCCTTTTTCGGTCCCAGGTCATCGACTCAAGGCAAGGTCGGATCGCGGTCAGTGACTCCCACACGAATGTGTGCGTTTGTATACGAAGTCCCGTGAGGCAGGAGACTTTTATCCTTAGGACGTCGCCTTAAGAGTTATTCTGGGTTACTTGTTTTAGTGAATGAGCTGGATAACTACTACATGAGTAGTTTAGGGCTGTCCCAATTATTATGTAATTGGAGTTGGATGTTTTTTGCAGAGTTATAAATATTATTATAGAAAGAGATAGATTTATAGTTATACATCTCGATATGGCATATAGATCTTAAAAACAGAATAAATTTCTAAAATCTAGAATTGGGTACCATACGATGATGATGAATTGATGAATGATGATAAACATTTAGAATACAACATAATGACGAAAGAAATGAAGAAAAAGAATAAGAAAGAAATGAAGAATAAAATAAAAAGATAAAAAAAAAGAATAAAAAATATTTGATTTGACAAAATACAAAAAAAGAAAATTCGTACGAGGTATGTCGAATGAAATATATCAAGCGAATTGTGAATGAAATGGTAGGCAGAGGTCGTCCGAGGAAAACACAAATAATATACCTCAAGATTAATTATTAATGAAATTAGCAAATTCAAAATAATAACACATATTTTGTGCAAATGTCAACTCGCTACCTATTCTGGTTCTAAAGATACAACCCGTTGTACAGGGTGAAATTGATATCATTAGCATCCTTTTAAACTAAGAGTCTACCCATCAAACTGAACAACTTTTACTATGGGAGCAAACCGATCGGAGCAAAAAAAAATCGCAAAACAAGTGGACCGATTTTGATGAAATTTTTTGTGTTTAAAATTTTAATATGATTATACTTTATATTTTATCTCGCCACGATAACGGAAGATGACGCAGACGGAGTCCCGAAGAAAATCTAGTATATTTAAATAAAATACGTCCTACGAGTGTCTGGTCTGCGTGCTAACCCTATAAAATTTATAATAAATGCTACTACCACACAGATGGCGCTTGGGAACGGGATTTTTGTACGCTATGCCTGTATTTATAGTTGACAGCTCTCAATTATCATTTTGCTACTATTCTGTATAGTACTGCTTATTTGAAGACCAAAGCTTCCGAAACATTCGTGTTTAATAGAATTTTGTAAATTTCTGAAATATTCTTTAACTGAGTGGTGTAAAGAATATTATTTTGCCAATCGTGATAGATAATATTGTGCGGTTTCTGACCGAGAAAAGACCACACCATTTTCCCCATGGAGTAGTTAGGATCCCACCGCAAAAAACAACCTTTCATAAATAAGGGTGGGTCGGTTGGTGAAAGCATATAGTAGTCAACTTGTCGTCAGAGCATTTTAAAGCCACCTCAATTGACTTCTGTCGCTATATGGGACCTGCTATGCTTAGCGTGCCATCTGAAAGATCTCAAGATGAAATACCAATAAAAATACCTTTAAAAGACTGACCAGGCTACATGAGCTCACCCTGCCTTCCCCTTTCTACTATCGGACTTCCAGACACACCGCGGTATATCACCCCTTCTTGGTTGACATCCTACATATTCGCACCAAGCGCCTTTCTGAATCTTTTATAATGCGCACAGCCAAGGAGTGCAATTCCCTGCCTGCGTCAGTATTTCCGAGCGCTTATGGCAACCCGAATTTCTTTAAAGTACGAGTGCATAGGCTTCGTCCTGAGGACTGGATTGAGGTCAAGAGCAAACACATCCGTAATAAAAATAAAGGCGTTGACATGTTCGGTGATCTTCTGAAAAAGCACCTCAATGCCATGAGCTCTCATGGCGTTGTGTTACTATCCGCGACCTAATCCTTCGCATACCTAGACCTAATCAGGGTACTTCGTCGTCATCACTGGTGCAGTGATCCCCTAATTGCAGGCAGTTATAAACAGCTGGTGTTTTCTGCTGTTTAGTTTTTAAAAAATTTTAATTTAAAATTATATGAACGCCAGTAAACAATTCTTATTAAATCCTGTCTATGTCAATTGGTAGATGACAAACTAATAGCCTTCCGAATTGATACGATTTTAACGACGTGTAACATTAAAGTTTTACACGTGTAAGATAGGTAAACGATTAGGGAATCGTCTTCACTGGAACAGCATGTTCTAGTGAACTCATTTCTTATTTATTAATCATCATATTTACACCTTGTAATATACTGCGCAAAAGGAAAGTTTTTATTGTGCTTTTGACGTACTTCTTCCTTTGACTATTTATTATAAGGACTAGCCTTGCGGTTGCGGTGCGGTTTCCCCTCTGCCACGGTATAAGATTAATTGATCATGTTCATTGTAAATAATGTTATTAAAGACAAATAAAGGAAGGTAAGTATGTACATTAAAAATAAATAAAAATATTGAGCAAATAAAACTAACTTAACCTAAAATATGGTGCAGGTTTGGACCGCGCGGGAACTGATCCGTTGAGCGAGGAAAGCGCCAGCCCTTGGATCCCCGGTCGAGTCAACCAGGCGCTTTGCCAGATCTGCTAAACACAGATGCACTCTCTCCTCCTTACCCTCTTATGTCTGATGGAACGGGAGACCGATACGATCAGAGGTGGGGTCAGATGCAGTGGCTGTGGCTATAACCGTCAAATATGACGTATGGCGTTAAAAGATGTGAAAGATGCCTGAATAATTTAGTCTTCTCTTACGACACTCGGCTGGATTGGTGATCTTACTTTAGAAAAGGTGTAGCAAAACTTATACCAAACACAAAAAGCGAAGTTTAGTAATAATTAAAAAGGAAACGTATCCTGCAATGTAACAAATCTATTTGTAAATTGCAACAAATCTAAAAAGTGATTGTTGTCCAAAAAGACATAGTTAGAACAATTGGCAATTATTTTGATGACCGTACGTTCGCGCCGTTTACGAAACAGCATTGTCAGGTGTTTAGCAATATCCTTTTATTGTAGAGTCAGCAAACTAATACATTTTATTTTTAAATAGCTCTACAGTCTGCATTGTTGGTCTAAAAATATGGTTACGTGGATAAGGCCAGCAATAAGGTAGGTAACGATCACCTTTTCTAACTAGAGCAAAGGACAATGGGCAGAAGTGTTCCAAGAGCCCAATAAGTGGCATTACTATGTTTGAACGGGGGTTTAGTATAGAACATTTTTTTATATGTGGCCACCAATATCTTTTCGACAGAAAAAAAAGATACAGGGTGTTTTTTTCACTGCTATTTTGATCTGCTGCTTAGTTTTTTTTTATATTATTAATGCAAAAGAATCTATAGCCCTTAGCATATCGTAAACTCAAAACGAGAAAAACGTAATTCCATCCTGAAATTGCCTTTTTTGTACATGGAAGCCTTCTCACTGTTGCACGGATCACCTCGAAACAGATAACACCTTTCGGGCAATATAATGTCAAAATGATTTCTTCCTAAAACGACCACGTAAAAATTAAACACCCTGTATCTTTTCTTTTCTCGAAAATATTTTGATGGCCTTTGCACACCATGTACGTTATGGTATCCTCAAACTGTCCCTCCATGTGCCATAGCGAGGGGCTCTAGGACCAGTGGCCATACATTTTTGCCCAGTGTCCTTTTCTATATGCATTTCTTATTGAGTGAATAACTAGATACAGGTCTCTATTTATGTTATTTATTGTAAAATAGCTTAGTCTGGCAACACCACCAATGCCTTCAATAAATTAAAAGAAAATCTGTCTCATTCAGGAACGGTTGTATTGGCAGGCCTGTCTCACTCCACGGCTCAGGTACGCTTGACAGCCGGACCTCACCGTGGGGTGCATCGTCGCTCATTGACATAAGGCTCATTTTATTCTTCGATAGTAACTACTAAATAATTTGTGGTATTGGTCCTAGGTCTCACTCTACGTTAAAAATAAACAAAACACTGCGTTAAAAAAAAAACTACGCGTCTTCTTCTAAATCGATTTATCAAAGAGAGACAGCAACTCGGTCAGCTGTTCGTTACGTCACAAGTCGACGAACTTCTAAGCGTTCGAATTTCAAACTCGGGTGCGTTCAAAATTGTATCACGTTTTACACATTTAATTTGGTAACCCGTTATGTAAGGGCAAACTTGGCAACAACTTTATGCCGTGTGGTTCCGGCTTAAAATAGGTAAAATTTCTTGCCATGGGTGACGTGCAAGACGACTAGGGGATAATATTTCAGAAAGCTTACTGTCACTACTTGAAAGAAAGAAATGAAAGAAGAAAAAAAAGAAAGAAAAAGAGAAGATTAAAGAAAGAAAAGAAGAAGAAGATAAAAAATAAAAAGGAAGGGAAGAGATAAAGGTTGATGATGAATTGATTGATAATTCAAAGATCACATTTCTTCACAGTATGTGTGTCGGAGATCCAAATAAATAATTTTTCTTTCTTTATTTCTTTCTTTACTTGACATATCAGGATGGAAATACGTGTAATTCCATCCTGAAAATATCAAAATGATAAAATTTATCATTGCTACAACATGCATCAAAAAGAAAATGAAATTCTTAAAAAAAAAAAAATTTAAGCTAAAAAGGAGATTCCATAACCTGATTTGTGTCGTAGATTGAGTTACAGAAATAAACCAGGAAGCTGGCATAGGTATTGTCTATACCTTGGAGGGCACACTGCCTAACAAGCGGTGAAACATGATAATACTCCTTGGTGGTCGGTAATAATCGTTCTTCTTTCGTAAATTCCCGTCTATGTTTTCGACTTTTACTTTGTCCCTTTCTATTCCAATGACAAAAATTAAAAAAAGAAGTTTTTATGGAGGAGGAGTGGCATCCTTTATTATTCTAAAATCCTTGAAGTAAACACTTTTTTTCTTTTTTTTTGTCTTAAGCTATCTCGCTTAAAGATTTTCTATTCAGACAAAAATGTTCTAAACATCAAGTCGCCTTTCGCACAGAAAAAACACAGGAAAAGATACCATATCCATAGGTAACAGAACCATAATTCAAAACACACCCACAAACTGACGTAGCAAGTTGAACGCACGGTCAAACCTAACTTCATCTAGTTCCAAATTTGAATTTTAATCTAACGGTCTACGTCACAGTTCGTCGACCTGACTTGTCCGAACAGACTCACGCTTCGCCAATTTATTGTTTCAGCTCGAGATTTCAGATGCGAAAGCTATTTCGAAGGTTTAAGGTATAGTTTTGTTTAGTAAATAGTTTTGGAATCGTAATTTGGAAGTTGGTAAAAGTTTTGAATTTGGAGTTTTAAAAATGTCTGATTTTTTTACTGAAGACGAAGGAACTCTGTTTTTCGAATTTGGGTATTTGGGTTTTGGGTATTTAAAGAGATGGTTGTTATTTCTAATTTCTAAACGCCCCAAAACGGGTTATAATCGTGAGTTTATGTATATAGGGTCCTTCTTAATATGCTGACACTTTTTTAAGGGGATGATCCGAGAAACTGAAAAACTTTCTTTATGGCACCAGCATCGAAATCCCGAAAAAAAATCTGCTCTTCCATACAAAACTGCAAGCCTACTCGAGCCATATGTATGGGACAGTTAATTTTTTTTTCGCGATTTCGAATTTGGTCCCATAGAGAAAGTTGTTCAATTTGATGGTCTGATCATCCCCTTAAAAAAGTGTCTGCATATTAAAAGCGACCCTGTATGTATGTAGACACCAAGAGTGTAAAAGGAATGCTTCAGATCATCAAACTGATCAACTTTCAAGACCAACATTGAAATCCCGAAATAAAATCTGCTATTCCATGCATTTGATAGACTTTTTCTATGGACTAACGCTTTTTATTGGCGATTTCGTTGCTCCGATTCCTGAGGAAAGTTTTTCAGCTGGATGGTGTAAAGCAACCTTAAAAAATATTTACTGAAAACATCTTTAAATTCGACACAAAATAGTTTAAATTCAAGGTTCAAATTGGCATCAAAAACTACACTAAATCAAAGTATTTTATAGTTGTGTTTACATCGATTTTACATTATATATTTAGTTTGTGCGTGGGATAAAATATCGTCAGACGTACGTAATAGGGTCGATGATCCCGTAACAATGCGTTAATAGGTACCAACATCAAGTATTGTATTGTAATTATGTCCTTTGACATTTTTTATTGTGCAATTTATCAGGTGGATTGAATTAAAAAGCGTTTAACAGAGTTCATTATAACAAACGTTTGAAAAATATGTACTTACGGACATTTTTTTTTTAATTATTTATTTACTGGCCCGCTTACAAGACCTTTAGGCCAAATCTTCTAGTAAAACAAAATCTTCATTTTCTTCAAGCCTAACAAAACGTTGGTGTTCGACGTTTTGACGCTTTTTTGGAGTTTTTGGAGACAATCGAAAGTCGCAGGAAACGCGGAAGTCTACAGGAAAGAGGGGAACCGACCGCTTTGCCGCGCAAAAAATGACGGAACACTTTTCCCGTTTACGACCCATACACCATCATATTTCACTGAACTGTAGGTATATTGTTCTCTTGCACGACACTTTGTTAAGCAAAACAACACCAATTTTACGAACCAAAACTCACTATAAACAATAAAAATTCAATAAAATATGAGGACTCCAAAGGTAGCTGACAAATAACCGCCAAAAACTCCCCTTACGGACATTTTTTTTTTAAGTTTATGGCCTGGTTACATAGCCTTACGGACATTTAGATCACGCCTGTATTGCCATTTTAAATAAATAAGAGAACGCACAAAAAAAAACCTTCGAAATAATATTTATGACTGTTCCATAGCTTTCTGACGTCATTTTTTTGATTCTACCACCGTGTCGGAAGGTGTTCCGTTGCTAAGGGCCTATGTCGAAAAATAATTGAAGCGAAATGGACGTGTGATAGCTTATATTACTGCCTGATGCGAGAGAAAGAGATGAAGCGGCGCGCGCGCCTGAAACGACGCAAGCGTAAAACAAACTTTATTTAATTGTGATTGTACTATTTATGTAAGTTCAATTCTGCTTTTGTCAATTCTTTTTGTTAAATCAAGTCTCGTGTTTCTATTATTCACCGTTTAGCAGTTCCAAGCGTTTATCGATAAACACGGAGACTACTTTGGCTTGTTTTTCTATCGAGAAAATATGTCTTAATCGTGTTTTGGCTCTAATCAAAACTTCAATTATTTGTTCAATTTACACATATCCGCTAATCATACTCCTACTGTTAGTACTTCATGATATATGACGCTTTGAAGAATCCTATTTTTCACATAGCCTCTTAAGAAGATGCGGCCAGAAACTCAACAACTTACGGTAGTAATCATAGGTAACATTTAGGTATGTATTCCACCGTTGTATAAGTAGTTACAGTAGCATGAGCGTGATTTTAGGTCCCGCTGACAGAGCAATTAGTTTTACAGGATTTATAGTTATAAGTGCACAATGTAACCTATGTAATAAGAAAATAAATAATATAATCACCTGGAACTTACAGGCGATTTGAGCATATAGGTTTTGATCGTGCGGGACCGCTTAAAAAGGTATAGCTTTGGTAGTTGCAAATAAGTTTCTGACCACACTCTGAAGGAAAACGACCGTGAGCTTACGCAACGCGTTAAAAAACAAACACAGATAAAAAAAACCACACCTTAAAATCAATATACCCAGCTTATCTATTTCACAAATCGGCGTGGCATGGCAATGACCTGAAATCAGTCATGAAATACGTACCGTCTATGTGTTATCATGTCGCGAAATCGTAATAGGTATACGTAATATTTACTAGACAATATTATCAGAGACTTATTAGACAGAACTACCGTACCATTATGTTTTGACGGTAGGTGACATCACTAGGGCATTGACTTTGGTGATAAAAAATTTTTTCTTCACGTAGTATTTTCATAAAATTTTTCCTGTTCAGAGATAAATGTTTCAAAAAGAAAAGGGCTATGCTCATAATTCTCAGTGTTTTTCTGAGAGATTACATCTGGAGTGAGATTTTTGAATCTCATTCGCTGAGCTCAGCAGTTGAAAATGTCAAAATTACTATGGAGATATGCATCTTTGGTCATCTGGAAGAAATCGCTTCTTAGCGATAAGACCGCCTTATTTTGTGCCTCTTGTATTTTTATCTCTGTTTATTTACCGTTTATGTTTTGCTGTAAAATAAAATATATTTGATTGATTGATTGATTGATCTTTCTGTTGCTGATTTGACTTTCAAAAATCATACTCCAGTAGTGCGATTTTTGAAAGTCAAATCAGCAGTAGAAAGATGCATATCTCCATAGTAATGTTGACATTTTGAACTGAAGTGTCAATGGGCTGGTAAACCGTGAAATTTGACAGGTGATTTGGAGATACCAAAATCTGGCTAAGGGTAAGAATTTGAATCACCCGGTTGGTAATTTTGGGCAGGTTATTAATTATAACACCAATGCAGTCACCAATATACTGACTGTAAAGTGTTTAAAGAGGCTATGTAAAAAAATAGGATTCTTCAAAGCGTCATATATCATGAAGTACTAACAGTAGTACTTAGTATGATTAGCGGATATGTGTAAATTGAACATATAATTGAAGTTTTGATTAGAGCCAAAACACGATTAAGACACATTTTCTCGATAGAAAACCAAGCCAAAGTAGCCTCCGTTTTTATTTATAAACGCTTGGAACTGCTAAACGGTGAATAACAGAAACACGAGACTCGATTTAAAAAAAAAAGGTTGATATTTTACAAATTTGATAAGAGCAGAATTGAACTTACATAAATAGTACAATCACAATTAAATAAAGTTTGTTTTACGCTTGCGTCGTTTCAGGCGCGCGTGCCGCCCCATCTCTTTCTCTCGCATCAGGCAGTAATATAAGCTATCACACGCCCATTTCGCTTCAATTATTCTTCGACATATGCCCTTAAAAATTCATATCTATCGAAGAACCGTAGATAATGAGCAAAGATCTATGCGAATAACTGACAATCGATGGGTCTGGGTTCTTTAATATAGCATAGCAACATACGAAGTATTGGAGTTCAAAGTCTACAGGAGTTGAGCCGCTATTGAATAAACTAAAATGCTTTGTCGCCTGTTACGATACTTCTATTTTTGACATTAGTAAAAAGCTTCCTTGTTTGAAAATATAATGAACTCTTTGTCCCCTCTATCCAAATTTTAACGACAACTCTTAAATCATAGATATAATGCCATAGGAACAAAACTTCATTCATTTAAAAGAAAGGTGTTGGGATCACGCACGACAAACGCTTTAAAAAGTATGTGCTCACAATTTTATATACCAACGAGCGTTAACCCGGGACTTTGTCCGCACAAATTATATACCAGATATTAAGTCAGATCATTAGCTATCAAACAAAAAAAGTTTCATCAAAATCGGTTCAGTAGTAACAAACAAACAAACACGCAAACAAACAGACAGACAAAAAATCCAAAAATTGGTGATAATGAATCTGGGACACCTAAAAGCCATATCGTAATTGTTTTTTGTTAATATCTTCAATGCACAGACAATCTTCTGTTACAGTTTTATAATAGTATAATATAGAAGAATGAAAAGACAGTGATTTTAGATTCTTTCCATATAGGTAATTATTCAGAACATCTCAGCATTTTTTAATTTCAGCCCCTGCCTAACCATTTATGTCTTTGCAGATTTTTAGCGTCGTAGGTTTTGATTAAATTGAAATAGCGGAAGATAGGTGACGTTCTTGCATTACGCACGCAAAATGGACCTGCTTTTCATGTACTTACGAGTGAGAAGTAATGCTGTGTGATTTGTTTTTTTTTCTTTTTGTATGATTCGTAAAACTAGTTTTAAGCACGCGAAAGCATTGTGGTAACTTTATCCCACCTAAAATTAAAAAAAGTATCTCAATCACGAGCGTCGGTGGCGCATTGCGGAGAGGTATTGACACCCAATTCTGGGGGTCCGGGTTCGAATCCGCACGGACAACATGCCATGTACTAATGAGCTTTTCTAACTTATGTATACACGGCGACACATCAAGCTATACAAAACCAAAATAAGCTGGGCGTGTGTAGGTCGAGTAACGTATAAAATCGCGCGGCCAGCTTATGTTGGTTTTGTATAGCTTGATGTGTCGCCGTGAGTACGTAATACCGACTGCTCTCAAACGGTGAAGGAAAACATCGTGAAGAAACCTGCTTACGCTGAGGAAGAAATTCTGATGTGTATGTGAAGTCTACCAATCCGCATTGGGCACGCGTGGTGGACTAATGCCCATACACCCTCCCTGAAGGTAGGCCTGTGCCCTGCAGTGGGACGTTTATAGGCTGATGATGAACTCAATCACGCAATGCCGCTCTAAGTAAATTAGGCTACGGGGCCTAATTTATGCGGTTCATGCGCTATCTTGATATTTTAATTAAATCAAAGGTAGTAGGTATAATAGTTTACACATATAGCACATAGTGTTCGATTATATGACTTTTAAGGTAACATGTGCATCATAACGACGTCCAGACAGCATAATGCAGCCATACTATATTTAATGATAACACAGCGAACATATAGGGCCCTTATGGGATGATCAGATCATCAAACTGAACGACTTTCTCTACGGTACCAAAAATCTGCTATTATATCCATCTGACACGGACACCTGATTTTTTTAACGATTTCGATTTAAAAAAAACCGTCAGCATATGGATGCTTACATCCTATATGATATATATGATATTTTTCCTTAGAAAAGTATCATTTAGGGAAGATAATTCGAAGCGCGCTCCATACAAACGAAGTCTGGTGATATTTTCAATACTAACCAATCTAGTAACTAAAAGCTATATGTTCGTATGAAGTAAGATTTTCGATTTTGACAGGTATGCTCCCATAGTAAAAGTTGTTCAGTTTGATTGGTAGATTATGTGGTTTAAAGGTTAATGATACTTTTCCTTACACCCTGTATAGTGTAAATCTCAAATAAGATAGGGTAACGAATGTGTTAATGACAGAAAACGAATGATCAATTAAAAAAAAAGAATTAAAAAAAAAGGAACGCAGCTTTACGTCATTCATCAGCCTAATTCGGAACGCGCCCTAAAATAAAAGTGACAGCGGATGACGTCATAACGACGTCACAGGTCGGTGACCCCAACACGTGTGGCGTTAAGTGCGTGATGAAAACGTGCTAATTTGAACCTTAAATTATTCAAGAAAAGAACTTTTTGTTACACTAAAATTTACTTTGACCCATTTCGGTAAAAAGGGTAAAAGGTAAAAGATATATAGAATATCAGAAGTGCGATTTTTGAATCTCATACGTTGAACTCAGCAGTTGAAAATGTATGGAGATACGCATCTTTCTACTGCTGATTTGACTTTCAAAAATCGCACTCCTGGAGTATGATCTTTGAATGTCAAATCAGCAGTAGAAAGATGCATAGTAATATTGACATTTTCAACTGCTGAGTTCAACGTATGAGATTCAAAAATCGCACTCCAGAGCATAATTTGAACCTGAACGCAACCTCATTTAGACGGCATGGGACCCATTTCTTCCCATGAATGTCGTATGAGGCAACCAAGGGAAAGGAATACCTTTGCAGTATTTTTGTGGGCCAAAATCGACCAGAAAAATAGCCATCCCATCTTGAAATCCAAAATATGCTTTAGTATAATTTTGGCGACGAATAGTTTTAAGTTTTCCTTAATACCTAACTGGACGCTTAAAAACTAGTTGGTTGGTTGTAGCTAAGTTTTTGATCATCTCGAAAAGAATTGGCAGTCGGGTGTTATGTAAGTGGGTGTAAATTCCATAATTATAAAATGCATCTTTAAATAAATCGTTTGTCTCTTAACTAGATCCCGCTCTATTAAAACTTAGTGTGAAGAAATCCAGACCCAGACTTAAAATTCTAGGATTTATCTAGTCTAACTAAAGGTGAATGTCTCATACAAATGTCCAACCTTGAACCCAGTCCATTTAATTCCACCAATTGTATGAGTTGTATGACTGTTTCAAATTTCATCTGCATTTTAACTGGCTGAATTTTTTAAAAGTGTATGTTTAAAATGGAGAAGAGTAATTAAGTGTTGAGTGTGAACCATGAAGATAAGTTTAATGATTCCAAATTAAAATTTATAGGTTTATTTATTACTCATCTGTCAAAACATTATAAAGAAATAATAAAACAGATCACATTTCAAATTTTCTTATACTCTGTATGCATATCATACACAGGATGCACTAAGAAAATGATTTTTCGAAAATCAACCTCTAAAGGCGTGCAACTGGGTACTTTAGTTTGACAGTTATAACTAAGTTTCTAATCACCTCAAAAGGCAATATGGTCGTGAATGTTTGTAAGTATGCGTTGTACATTCAAATAAAAGAATCATCTCCATAGCAACAGTTAAAAAACACAATTACACAAGTCAAAGTGCAAAGCGAGCAACTCAAGTTCGTTGACCTTACGAAACTTACACGTGCTATTGCATTGGGCAACTAAAAGTCATAAATGCATTAAGAGTGCATTGAACATTATATCTTAAGAGGTTTTAATTATGGTCTATTTTTAGTTAGAAAAAATATCCTTTAGTTTCTGGATCATTTAGTTGGGAATAACTGCCTCCGTGGTCTAATGGTTAAGAGCATTGGCTCCCGACCCTGAGGTCGTGGGTTCGACTCCGACGGGGGGCACCTTATGAAATGTCACTTTGTGCGTTTTTCCCCAGTTGGTTAGGATATTGCAGGTTGAATCACCTGATTGTCTGAAATGATTCCGTGCTTCGGATGGCGAGTTAAATATTTTTTTATCCGATAGGTTTCTTAAGTAGTGTATTACTTATGTTGGGGAAAAACCACCAGACTATAGTGGGATTGGGCCAGCCATATCTGATGAATGCACCAAGAGAGCAAAAGATGTCACGCCCAGAAAAAGGACGTCGGCGTCCAGGTCGACCTAGGAAGAAGGGTGGACAATCTGGATGCTTTCGATGATGCATGGCCAGAGATGGTTGGAGAGTTAAAGGGGAGGCCTTTACCCAGCAGTTAGATGATGCGGGATGACAAAAAAAATTCTTAAGTAGTACCTATATTAGCCATGTGGTTAAGAATAGCACCACCACATTTCCTCCCGTGGGTGTCGTAAAAGTCGACTAAGGGATCTACCGGAGCATGGGCAGCAGCATCCTCTGAGTACATTCAATAACTGCGATCGCCAACCCGCCTGCCAAGCGTGACGATTATGGCAAATCCCCCCATTTTGGGGGAGGCCTATGTACAGCAGTGGACGTCTATCGGCTGATATGATGATGATGATGACCTATATTAGGTTCCAATCGATTGACAATTAACACGTAGGTTTAGGTACGTTATTTCGAAGTAGGTATTTAACTTTCAGCGTCATTGTAACCCAAATTTTCTGTACAATTAACACAGTTTTAAAAACACAGAAAAACCCTAGCTAATAGTGGAAAATTATAATCTGGGACACAAACATTTAAATGCAATTGGGCACGTCTCAGATAATGCTCTAAACTACATAATTGTAAATAAATAAAAGGTTTTTGGGCCGAATGACGTTATTTCGACACAAGGTTGTAATTGGTCGTCAAAAATCTATTGAGCTAAATACGGGGTGTAAACTTCAATACATATTAAACAGGTTGCTTAAGACCACCAAGCTGAACAATTTCACTATGGGGCCAATACTGAAATCGTGAAAAAAACTCTGCTAAATATCCCACACATTTGGGTTGAACAGCGAATGACGATTTTTATAGAACAGCAGATTGTTTTTGCAATTTCAATAAATCCCCATAATGAAAGTTGTTCAGTTTGATGGTCAGAGTAACTCATTTAGTTTTACATCCTGGGTGAGGCCAGACGACCTAAAAAAGGTAGCGGGGAGCGACTGGATGAGGAACGCCGAGGACAGTCTTGTGGCGCGCCTTGGGAGAGGCCTATGTTCAGCAGTGGACGATGATAGGCTGATGATGATGATGATTATGAAGATTCTGAGGGAATGATAACAAAGAGTCCCTGTCATTAATGAGGATGATAGGGAGAAGGATATACTCCACGCGGTTGATCCAGGGAGGAAAGTGGTGGAACAAACTACCCCGAAACAATTTGTAATCATTTAGGATGAATTAAACCTCAAATTTTATTTGAGTAGGTAAAACACCATACAGTTAAACTATAACGTAAAATAATTATGAAAAGAGGAGGGGAGGATATGAGAAGAGGAGACGGTTTTGCCTAGCCTAGGGATACAGAACAGGCTACATAAAAAATCTTATGACATTTTTAGGACAACGATTAAAGAATGAGTCTCCTTCCAAACAAACAGCAAACTACTCCGTAAAAGTACCTACATCCTAATAGAAATGGCAGATAAAAGAACTTTGGAACTCTAAATAAAACTAAAAATAATTTGGTAAGATTAGTGGCACGAGTAAACACAACTTTGTCTGAGATGTTTGTTTAATTAATTAATTACATACTCAGATGCCGAGGTATATTGGAGTCACATACGTTCCTATACTAGTGGTATAAATTAAATTCGATTATAATTATATTCCGTATTGATACGTTTGATTGTAAGCAATTACATCCATACTGATGAGTTGATGACGAAGAAAATTTGCTCTAAAAACGCGAACCGATGACCTATTATTTGTTTTATTTTATATACAGTAAGCAGTTGCATTGCTTTAAGGCTTGATTGTACCAGAAATTCGCAAAAAATTTTTTACTTTTCATACAAATTTTCGATCAGCTGATTGCATTTAGTGCGGAAAGTGCAAAATTTTTTTTTTAAATTTCCTTTTATTTATTTATCATAGGTGCAATCACCCCTTAAAGTTATGCAACTGTTTACCCTAACACCCTGTATACCATTTTAACTCTACCAGGATTAGAAATAGATCTTAGTATTTTTTGAATAGGTACAGTCATCCCGTATTTCAAATACCACCCAATATAATGAAATATCCCAATTTGGGATACCTGTAACGACCCTACATCCTCCCTCGAGCATGCATAGTGTCTCTGACCCGATAACAAGATGTGACAGAGTTAACAAGATATTGGAAAGGGACGATGTGAACGATTCCACACGAAAAGAAGACTGACTTGATCAGCTGATTATGAATACAATTTTGGGCTAAATGGTAGCTAGATTTCATGCTAAAAGCTAATTCTGCTTAATGTTACCAGGAAGTAACACTTGCTTACAATGACACCCTTAAAATGTGGATAGCTGTTGGAGAAGTGTTACTAAACACCCCAAGAAGGCAAAGCTATTTCTTCCTTCGATGACCCCTCTAGGGGTCAATTTTCGACAAATCCTTTCTTAGAGCACCCCTGCATTCTCCATAGAATGTAGAATACACATATATTTCAAATGTCATGTTTCTATCTTCAGCGGGCTGTGCGTTTTCTTTCAGTCTTTCAGTCAGTCAGTCACGGAACACCTTTATTACATAAAGTGTTAAAATAAGCAGAAAATTCAGAATCGACTTGAGGACACGCCTTAAGAATGTGATGGAACGAGTCAGCACTGGCCGTTATTGATTTAAGTCGGGACCTAGGTAGCCTAGACTCTGGATAGTGTCATAGGCAAGGGAGTTCAGCCAGTTCAAACTCGAGGTCACCGCGATTTAGACGAGAAATTATGTCTACGCTGTGTTTCAGATAGCATTAGCATTTTATTCCAAGATCGCGCTACATATTTTCTGGGACCACACTGGGCCCTAATAGTAGAGTATGGCCCGCTCTCTCTCACTATTATACGTGAGAGGAGGCCTTTGCCCAGCAGTAGGAACCTACAGGCTATATAACTTACTTACGGGCAAATTCTCTCAAAAAAGGTGTGCTCACCCAAATACTCAGTCCTTATATGGTCTCCATAATGTTTCCTACTACTCTACTAACTTTGACTGTCACTGTTTTTCCTGTATTGTTCCGATGAAATAAATGAGTTTGATATTCTATCTATCAATGCAAAGGACCCAATGAACATACATAGTCCCCAAGTTTTAGGAGTGAGTCGGGGTGGAAGTGAGGTTGAAACACCTCGATAAATAATATCGGGTACCATTATGGTGGTATAGGCTCGGCTAACATTGATTATTCTATTGAAAATGTCATATTTATCCTTTACAAAGCACGAAATAAGATGTCTTAGTCACCTCGCACCACACCCAAAAGCAAGATACGACGTGGCAAAAACCTGAAAAAAGTTATGATGATTTTTCTATAGCCTATGACTTGTAAATACGTGCTCTAAACACAAACGTGGTACTCTCTCGTCCTCTTCCAAATCTGATCATAGATTAATATGTAAATCTGATAGAACGGTGAATCGATACGATCGAAGGTGCGGGATCGGATGAAATGACTACCCGGTAGCCACACGTATACATCAAAGTTGATGATCCTTGAAGGGAAGACACCAAAATAAAATTCACAAGTACCTCGTATAGAGTTTGCAGCTTTCTTGTCCATGAACATGCCGGAAATCGATGACCCGAACATCCCATCGTTGCCAGGAGGTGGTGAGGTGCTATCAGCGACAGACCCCGAGGTGATGTCCTGCATCATCTGGTTATGCAGGACACGCTGCACGTCTGTTTGAGGTTCTGTCTTCATCTGCATACCATTGGGTAGCCCAGTTTGCTGATGCAGCATGGTTGAGGCAGATGAGTGGCCTCCGTGCTGATCAGGAGGCCACTGGGATCCAAATAATTCGTGGAACTGGTTGTTGTTCATCATTGCTTTAATGTCAATTTATAAATGTTTTTTTTAATGTTTTTAAATGTTTTTTTTTAAGTTATTATCGGCCAATTATTGTAGCTTGCGAATCGGATTCGCATTGCGGTACACTAGTATCACTGTAGTTTTGGTGTTTTTTTTTTAAAGTGCGTTCGACTATGTCGGGGTAAGGCAACTGTTTTTTGTGGTGGCTTTCGTTTTTTGCCAAAAGGATTTTTCTTTGAAAAAACTTTGATGGCACTACTGGCTATCCAACTTTGTTTTTTTTCTCAGTTGAAAATTAACTGATGAAAAGTATGTTCCGGCCAACCGGTGTAGTGAGATTTCTTTTAGCGAAATTTATTTCGGGTATTATTTTTTTGAAAAGCAACAAGTTTTTTGGCATTTTGTCTCCGTAATCTTGTTTTTGTTTCTTCCTTTTTTTCTTAAATAAACATTATAATTGTAAGGCACTAACTTTTTTTTCTATTATTGTAATTATTCACTTGATCCCGTATACTGTTTGTTTTTTTCGAAATTAGAATTCGAAAAAGGAAAATCTGTAAAAAGACAACAAGAGCAGAAAGAAGAAATTTATTTCAGAAAGAAGATTTTTTTAGAAGAATCTTTTATGCCAATTGGATAATTTTTTGAAAAAAAAGTGATTTTAGTTAACCGAACAGCTTCGCGTTCAATTATCTAAAATCTTAATCCAAATTTACGTCAAACGTAATTTTTGAAAAAAATCCCTTTTAATTTTATTTTTTTTTAATTAAAAATCCAAGCTTTTTTCACGTTCCATGTTTTTCAAATCCAGGTCTTATTCACTGCACTTCAAAGGCACTGTCACTAAAATAATCTTTCACCTCACTGTAAGAAAAATTTGTACGTTTTTTTGTACTATAGATTTTTTCACAACTCAATTCCGCGTGGCTGTCCTAAGATGTTGACGCCTCGGCAGTCAGGTCGTGACTGAGCCAGACCAATATTTGGCCCGGGCTCACGAAAAAAAATTTTTTTTTTCTTACGGCCCCGAATAATCAACTTAGCTCTAGTGATAGTTCAATCCCCCCGACTAGATGGAAAATGTTCGTAACTCCTCTAAAAATTGGTCTTTAAGTCCCGTTTTTTCATACCCAACAAGAAAATGTTGCCCCCCTTAAAATTTTTCCATTCAAAACATAAATTTTAGCTCAAATTTCTTGTAATTAAAGAACGAAATTTCTCATAGCTGTGGTGATAAAGTACAAAGCGTGTAAGTGTGCGTGTGTCGACGTCTCGTATGGACACGCAGGAACGCACACAGAGGTATACCCGTCATACAAGTTCATTAACCCTCGGTCCAAACAAAGTAGATTTCGGTGAAACGTTGAACGAACTTTGAAGTTACGGCATTTATACGACAACGATGCAAATTTTTTGGCAACCATTTTTTGGAGTTTTTTTTTTCAAATTACTACGTATCATAGGACAATAAAGTTTTTTTTATAGTACACAATTAAAAATTATGAAGTGTAGTGTCAGGTCATTGACCCCGGAAAAACTGGTGTCAATGCTTTGCTATAGTATAATAATGAATATAATGTTAGCAATTGCAACTAGGTATAGTTATAATAATAATAACAATGTTATTGTGTATATTTTATAGAATAATTTTTTTTTTAACTTTTAATAACAGTCTGTATTTCAATTAAAAATACATATAATTTTTACAGCCAAAATAAAAAATTATTTTTGATTTCCTTTTTTTTTTTTAATATTTTTTATTTTTATCTCATTTTGAGTTTCGTGCTTATTAGCAAAGGTCAAACAAAGGTCATTGAACTACAAAAAAACATTACAAGTTAGATTCAAAAATAGAAATTACAAAATGACTAAGGAAATCAATTAAGAGAGTAAATACGAACTTCCAAATATTTTCTCAAAAAAAAAACAAGAGTAAATAACCTACGGGAGGTGCCGCCGACCTTGCGAGGGAAGGAGAGGCGAGATGTGACGTCACACATCTTCCGTCCCTCTTATTGCGGTAGGCTAATGACCTATTGATTTTGGGACACGTGCCTTGTAAGTACTTTCATTAATATCAATTATACTTCCATTATAATGGGATTTATCATTTGTAACCGAGCAATGCATGAGAAACAATGACTTTTCATACATTCATAGGTAAAAATCACGGCTATAATAGCTTTTGGGGTGGCCAAAAACAAGCCAACTTACATAAATCTTGGACATTGTCACACAAATTACATATATAAGTACCGGAATCTAATTCAGACCTGTAATATTATGATTTATGACTTAGGCAACGATATAACAATCCATACCATACATAATACAAAATTAAATTGATATCAAAGAGTCTATCCAATGAAACTGAACAACTTTTACTATGGGAGCAAACCAATCAGAGTAAAAATGATGTTTAAAAGGATGCTAAAGATTATCAATTTCACCCTGTATAAATACAAACATCCATGACTTGGGTACCTACAAATCTATTGTAATACAGAAGTCTGTGCTACAAATATTCGAATTCACCACACAAATATCTGCCACGCCCGGTATTCGAACCCGCAACCCTTGGCACAGCCGCAGGCAGTTTTACTACCGAACGATTGGGCTATAGAGATGCTATGTTTTCCAGTTCGCGTTCCCCATTCTAGAACTCTTGACTACCCATCGGTTGTCAGTTCCTTCTCCACTTCAGCAATGCAATTCTCTAAGCGCAAACATCGTCACAACCTTAAATTCGTCGTTGAAACATCGGCGAACTGACAATTCGGTATTCGCTAATGTTGTGTCATGGTTATGTCATGTGTCAAACTCGAATAAAAACTTCAACGATCTGAAGGATGTCAGAAGGATGTTACATTTGTGAGCTCGTCGATGTTTTTGACAGCGTTGTGACGCGTAGAGAATCTCACTCCAGCTCGCTAATTTTTCGATCTACGTCAACCACTTTAGTTCTCCGACGTATCACCTCATTCTTGATGTGATCTTTCAGAGTAACACCGAGCATAGCAATACAGCGTGTAAGGAAAAAACATCATAAACCTTTAAACCACATACTCAACCCATCAAACTGAACAACTTTTACTATGGGATCAAACCTGGCAGCGCAAAAAAAGAAACCATACTAAACTGCGAGACAGCAGATTTTTTTGTTTTGGTAGGTTTTCTTAATAGTTAAAGTTGTTTAGTTTGATAGTATGTAATTTAAAGGTTAACTGATACTTTCCCTTATATTCTCAAACAAATAGACAAATACGCCTAAAACTGTTTATAATTCATCTATCACTTCTATCTTATCTAGTTTATAGGTATCTTTTATTGGACTTCCTTTTTGCCAATGTGAGCAATTTAGAGATACGCCCACGTTTACAATTTTATTACAGGAGTGCGATTTTTTAATATCTTTCGTTGAGCTTAGCAGTTGAAAATGTCAAAATAACTATGGAGATATGCATCTTTCTTCAGCTGATTTGACTTTCAAAAATCATACTCTAGGAGTGCGATTTTTGAAAGTCAAATCAGCAGTAGAAAGATGCATATCTCCACAGTCATTTTGACATTTTGAACTGCTGAGCTCAGCGAATGAGTTTAAAAAATCG
The DNA here is from genome assembly GCA_927399405.1 of Agonopterix arenella. NCBI lineage: Eukaryota > Metazoa > Arthropoda > Insecta > Lepidoptera > Depressariidae > Agonopterix > Agonopterix arenella. Next base: position 4,153,017 of record OV656716.1, on the reverse strand, counting down.
CACTCCAGATTATAATTTTTTTTTACATAATTTTTATAAATAATAAAAATTAAAATAAAAACTTTTTATTCAGGACAACAAATACAGTATACAGTTTATACAGTTTCAGTTATATTTTAACCAGCCTATTAACAATTTTCAGCCAAAAAAAATCACTCTAACCATCTACATAAAATTCAGTCTTGCCCAATATTTAGCTCTCATGAATCAGCAGTTTTTTAACGACATCGCCTTTTTTTATCGTGTCATTGAACCCTGTTAGTTATGAAATTGCACAATAATGTTCAATTTCATACTTTATTGTAATGTATGGCATATTAATGTGCAGTTAAGAGCTTTCAAATAACTATTAGTTATTATTTATTAGGTAATTTAGAAAAAAGATACAATTGCACTGTTAATCTTTTCTATTAAGGTGGTTGCAGAGGGGTCAATTTTATACAAAACTTTGACGCACAATACGCGTAGACGGTATTAATATAAGTTACTTTGTATATATGGAAAAATAGTTTAGAAAATCTAGATGCCGCGTCACAAATAACATTTGCAATTTATAAAACAATTACGAAGATATGAAGCTTTGAAATTTTTCATACAAAATGTTAAAAGCTTTATATCTTTGTAATCTATACTATTATAAAACTGTAACAGGAAGTTTGTCTGTACATTGAAGATATTAACAAAAAAAAAGTTACGATATGGTTTTTAGATGTCCCTGATTCCATTTCACCAATTTTTGGATTTTTTGTCTGTCTGTTTGTTTGTGTGTTTGTTTGTTTGTTTGTTTGTTTGTTTGAACGAGTATCACGCAAAAACTACTGAACCGATTTCGATGAACCTTTTTTTTGTTTGATAGCTTATGATCTGACTTAAAATCTGGTATATAATTTGTGCGGACGAAGTCGCGGGTTAACGCTCGTTATATTATAAATTGCAAATGTTATTTGTGACGCGGCAACTAGATTTTCTAAACTATTTTTCCATATATAAAATATTACTTTTATTAATTCCGTCTGCGCGTATTGTGCGTCAAACTTTTGTATGGACTAAAACCACCTTAAGTCGAACCACAGTCCTGATACTCTAACAGAGCTCTCAATGTTTTAAGCGTCGCCACACCATCTGTCCTTCTCGCACGTGCTAATCATATACTATATGTACTTCTACTCGACACCCCCAAAAGTTCCCTCAAAGTCAAAGTGCGCGGGCTGAGGTTAGTGAGGGAAGTTGACATTCTGTATGCAGTATCCTACTATACAGAAAACACCCAAGATATGTTTTTATAGAAGTGGTTTAGGCCATCAAACTGAACAATTTTCACTCTGAAGCCAACATCGAGATTTAAAAAATCTGCTGCTTCATACAAAACTACTCAACTCAAATTATATTGGACAGCATTTTTTTTTCCACTTCCATTGTGAAAATTGTTCAGTTTGATCGTATAAACCGCTACTTTAAATATTACTAGGATATTTTTTACACCTTGTATAATTGGGTATACAGGGTGTAACAAAACACCATAGTAATACTTCTGCTTTAGACCATCAAACTGAACAACTTTCACTATGGAGCAAACTTAAACTCTCTCTACTCTTCGACCCCATCTTTGTCCTGAGGACTGGATTGAGGTCAAGAGAAAACCCATTTGAAATAAAAAAAAAAAAAACTTCGAAATTGAGAGAGAATGTCGAAATCGTAGCAGTTGGTGGTCTATCGTCTCTACCTACCCCAATAGGAGAAAGGCGTGAAAATATGTGTGTGTGTCTGTAGTCCAATTTTACACCAGACACCCAGACATAGAATCATTTCATATATTTGTCCTGATTCATAAATGTTGACCTAAAAACCGACTAGACTGAGCCCCGGTGACTTTGCGACTCGTTCTGTGTGTCCCAGATAATTCAAACACTTTCAAAATGTGTTAATTTCTAGACATAATATGTAGAACTACCCAGCAAACAATTTGGTCGTATTAGTGCCCCATTTATATGACTATTTTGACTTATAAAAGTTATATTACGGTAATTTGGTCATATACTGGTGCTTTATGCGTCTGATGTTCGACTATACGACACTTATACGACCAAATTGTTAGTTGGGTAGGTATTTTAACTTCAAAAAATAAAATTGCTCTACAAATTATGGTTGATAATTATTTTGGGTTCCAAAATACCATTAGACAATATAATAGAAATTGATGTCATCAGCATCCTTATACAGGGTGTAAGGAAAAGTATAATTAACTTTTAAACCACGTACTTTACCCATCAAAATGAACAAGTTTTACTATGGGAGCAAACCTGTCAGAACAAAAAAAATCAGCTGTCTGTGCCAGGCATTGCAGTTCGCTCCCAAGGTCAGAAGTTGTTCAGTTTGATGGGTAGAGTATGTGGTTAAAAGGTTAATGAATAATGATACTTTTCTCACACCCTGTATATACCAGCAGATTTTTTTTCTCCGATCGGTTTCCTCTCATAGTAAAAGTTGTTCATTTTGATGGTTCTCTAGTGATCTTAGTTTAGAAGGATGCTAATGATATCAATTTCACCCTGAGAATGTGCACAGAAGTCGATACCGACCCAAACTTAGATACCTAGCTGGATTGCGTCAAACAAGATTTGAAAATTATTTATGTGAAGAGTTGAAGACAGAAAGCCCAGAACAGATCGATTATAGTCTGATATTATTACCTAGCCAGGGTAAGCAGCCCACCCTGGGCTGGAAGGCCTTAGATAATGAAACCCTTTCTGCATAATTTATAAGTTCCAATGTCTGTTTGCCAGTTTTTGGCACAAAACTAACATTTTCTACAAAAGTTTTTACTCAGCTCTCTGCCGGAGACTTCTAGCCCAGTCATTTTACGGTTTGAGCCGGGACTAATTAGTAATTGACATTTTTTTTTCGGTATTATATTGAAGAGCCAATTTCAGCCTAGAAATGTACCAAAATTTAAAAAAAATCACGGCAGCATAGTTCCAATTTAAAAATTTAGTTATTATCTCATTCTAAAAAACCAGAGGATAATTTTTTTTTTGCACATATTTAAGCCTTTACCATTATACATACTACAAACATGGTGTGAATATTTTTATCTACTTAAAAGGTTTTGAAAAATAAATTCGTATTTTCTAATAAATACCTCATTTTTGAAATTTCAATGCCTATTTTATTGCTCAAAAATAACGAAATTTTTATTTCTATGTTGCGCGATTTTTATTTAATATGCTTTAAGATAGTTCTTTTGTCACTTAATGGTTCCGGTTACAGTTTAAAAGTCCAATTAGTAATTACTCCCCCCCTAGGTAGGTACCTGTTTTTAAGCCTAATTATTTCCTGAGTCTAGCTCCATACCTAGTCTGAATTCACAATTTCACATTTGCCAGGCCGGCCATCCCTTAAACCTATGCTTAAACCAACTTAAACCATATTTTATGTAGCTACGATGCCGATGACGGGAGCCATGCAAAAAGGTAGTATCTCATAAAGCGCAAAATGTCACGGGCCAATATAAAACAGTCAATCGATATCTGGAGTTATCTCTCGTTCGATATAGTTGGTCTTCGTTCCATCGGGCCGCGGCCGTTGACCTTCCGAAATTTGGGTTCAATGTTCTATGCTAGTAGAGTCTAGGCGGCCAGTTACATTTGGGCGTTGGTTGCAATTCGCAAGCTTTTGAATTTCGAATACTGATCCGCTTGTGTTTGAGAGTTTTTCGAATTCGGAACGGTTTTGTTTTTTTGTGCTTTATTCGGTTTTTTTTTTGTAAATTTTTACGCTTGTGTTTCTGATCAGTTTTTTTTTATTATTATTTTCGGAAGTTTCCGTACTGTATGTAGGTAACTCGTACTCTTTTATGATACAAAAATGTACGCTTCGGCTACCACAAAATGGTGGTTCTTCGTTGCAAGCCGGAGAGCAGGCAGCCGCCCAGAAACAAACTTTCAACTCGACCCCGATCACCTCAGTTTCATAGGAAATCTGTCGGTTAAATATTTTTTGCACAAAAAAACTATAAATCGAACCAAAATCGACCAATGTTTTAACAATACAAAAGGTTCATTCTAAGTTCAACCTCGTAGTTCAAAAGTTCGTTGGACGAACCACAGTTCAGCGCCAAATTTGAAATTCGAATACCGAATCGAAATTTGAAATTTTGAATTGTTACCCGTTAGTTTTTGGAAACGATTTCAAAATCTGACGAAATAATTATTTATGAGACTGTGATCTACAAAGCTTGGATAAGTTATATGTCAAGATTGACAGTCGAAGCTACGAATGCGTAGCAAAAAATTGCTACCAGTACTGGCCTCTAGACCTTATCCATATACACGGACAGACATAATTTGTATGACGCCTCACGCACACCAACCTAAGAAAGTTGGCCCCTTCTGTTTTATACGGCAGAAACGAGGGCTCCTTCTAGGTATATACTTTAATTCCGTATGTATGTGGTAAATATAACAACACTGCAACTGCACGTTGTCGTTTGTATACAGGGTCCTTCTTAAGGGCCTATGTCAAAAAGTAATTGAAGCGAAATGGGTGTGGGATAGCTTATATTACTGCATGATGCGAGAGAAAGAGATGGGGCGGCGCGCGCGCCTGTAACGACGCAAGTGTAAAACAAACTTTATTTAATTGTGATTGTACTATTTATGTAAGTTCAATTCTGCTCTAATCAAAATTTGTAAAATATCAAACTTTTTTTTTTTAGTCAAGTCTCGTGTTTCTATTATTCACCGTTTAGCAGTTCCAAGCGTTTATCGATAAAGGCGGAGGCTACTTTGGCTTGTTTTTCTATTGAGAAAATGTATCTTAATCGTGTTTTGGCTCTAATCAAAACTTTAATTATTATGTTCAATTTACACATAATCCGCTAATCATACTCCTACTGTTAGTACTTCATGATATATGACGCTTTGAAGAATCCTATTTTTTTTTTACATAGCCATCCATCAAACTGAACAACTTTCTCTATGGGAACAACACAGAAATCCGCGAAAAAAAATCTGTTGTCCCAACATTTGGCTCAAGTAGGTTTACAGTTTTGTATGGAATTCAGCTGATTGTTTTTTCGCGATTTCGATGTTGTTCCCATAGAGAGAGTTGTTCAGTTTGACGGTCAGGGCATCCCCTTAAAAAAATTTCAGCATAATTAAGAAGGACCCAATATACAAACGACAACGTGCAGTTGTAGTGTTGTTATATCCGCCATATTTCCGCCATAATTTATAATCCGTTATAATTATAGGAGGAATTGCGCAATTGCGGAGGTATCAAATCCTATACAAATCCTACACAATCCTGATTCGGAATTCCACGGTAAAAACCCAGTTTATTCATAAAATAAAATTAAGAAAAAGACAATTTCTCAAAACTGAATTAAAATAAACAAACCACATTCTTATTTTTCTACCTAATTTAACATACAACCAGCAACATAGATACTATACAAACGTCGTCAGGATCAGTATAATTTAAACGTGTAACTATTAGGTACACTGTACACTAATGGTAAACACAAATAACCTGGTTTACTTTCGTGTCTTTAACTTCTTTCGTTTGGTTTTAGCAAGCGTTCTCATTTGTAGAATTCGACGAACGAATGTTCGAGCGGCGAACGAATAAATTAAGCATTATTAACAAGGTGTAACAAAATACCCTAGTAATATATAAGGGAGTGGTTATTGGTTTAGAACATCAAACTGAACAATTTTTGCAATCTTCTTCTTATCGTGTCGACTTCAAATTCTGAAGTAGCCAGAATCCGTCAACCGATACTGCACCGTCGCTAGCGGTCATGAGCTCCTCCTGCATGCCGATGTTAGGGCACGCAGGGCACGATGTGAGATGGGCCATCGTTTGTAGAGCTCCACACAAGCAAGTCACATTTTGCGCATCCGAGAATCCCCACCTGACCATGTTGTCCTTACTGCGACCGACCAGGGTTCGAAGTCGGTTTAAAGACGGAGACGGCTATCGCCACTTGTCTTTCCGCTCACGTTGCTACAATTGCCCTCATGCCCTCTCGCTCGCACCACGCCGTGCGCCTTATGGTGTTATGCAAAACATTGCATAACCTGTGGCGACACATTCCACGCCTTCTTTGCACTTCTAATCCCTCTTATAATATTCTGTGTTTGTTTCCATGTGTGTTTAAACACTTTTCGTAGTACAGCATTCAATTTCAAATTTTTTAATAACTAAAAAAAATGTAGGGTGTATGAATGTACTGAAACTAAATAAATTTTCCCTGAGGAATATGGGTAGAGAAAATTGTTGACCTTCCATACAAAACTGCTAATCAGCCGATCGATTTGGACAAGGGAAGCGCGTAATTTCTCTATGGGCCCAACCAATTTTTCATTTTATTTAAATGCACCCATAAAGTTTTTATTTCAAATAGTGGTCTATAACAAACGTTTTCAGTGAAGAGCGGCCTAATGGAATTAAAAAAATAAATCATTTTGTAACAAATAGATTTTATGTAATGAATGATTAACCGAACTAATTATTACGTGCGTACTTTAAAATTTATCGCGTGATTCAATACCTACCGACAAATCAGAGCGTGAACTGACTGGAAATTGTTTTTCTTTTTTTTTTGTACATACTTAATTCTTTCACAGTTGGCACCTATAATAATGTATATGAAAAAAACTAAATTGCGAAAAAAAGCCTACCCCCATGGGACAATGGCGTGAGCCTATGTATGTATGTAATAGTAGATTACACACCGAGGGCAGTAAAGTGAGAAAGGTCTCAGATCTCATGTATTTGTTGACCTAGGCGATGCCGAGGTCAATAAACATGTGATCTGAGGCTTTTTTATTTACTGCCCGAGGTTAGTACACTATTTTACTCCCCGACGGAGGCGGAAAGTGGCAACTTATTTTAGCGCAGCGGGACGAAAGTTGATGCTTTACGCCCGGATTCAGATGAATCAGGAATGTGTAAGCTTCGTCAGAAAAATGTAAAACGTAATGTAATGTGTACTTAAGTAAGTGCAATACAAAATTATGTAATTTTGATCATGACCACAAACGAATTAAATAAAAAATCTGTCTTATTTTGACAATGTATTTGAAAAGTGAAGACTAAATGGATGGATAACATTTTTTTATTTGAAACAAACCTTTTTTTATAAATTTTTTTATTGTTCCTCAAACTAAGGACCGTAACAATATGTTTTTTAATTAAAATTTAAAAAAAAGAACACATTTATAAACCATCTACCCAAAAAAATACGCAGAAAAAAGACTTTATACGTCCCAACCTCCTTACATCGCGTTTTCCGTATAAAAAACATAAAAAAAAAAGAACCACGGAGAGAACCGGGAAGCTGTGTGATAAGGCCCACAACCCACGTGGTAAAAGGTCAATGACTGGCCCACTGCGTACTTGCGGGTTGAATGCACGACCGTACGCACCCACCCAGACAAAACGAACGCACACACGCGAACTGGGTAACCCGTACGTACAAGTGCAAGGGGCGTCGCTTGCGCAGGTGACTAAGTAATATTTTTCTTCTCTTTGCAATTTAGTGATGTCATGAAGAATGTGGTTTTTGCGAATTTTTTTGCTTTGTAATGTATGGTATAAGTTGGGGATAATTTGAAGTTTATTCTCAATGTTTTAATAACATAAACACTGTAGGGCACCACGGGTGCACAATGCGGATTGGTAGACCTCAGATACGCATCTGAATTTCTTCTTCAGCTTTGGTATGCAGGTTTCCTCAGGATGCTTTCCTTCACCGTTCGAGAGCAACTTAGCGTCGGAAGTTTCGGAAACCTAGCGTCTCGCGTCGGTGCGGTGCCGGTGGCGCGTTACAGAGGTATGGACACGATCATGAGGGACCAGGTTCAAATCAGCCCGGAAGACAAGACATGTACCAATGAGTTCTAACGTACCTATATGCGTAATAACAACTGCTCTCAAACGGTGAAGGAAAAACTAGCCTCAGAATAATATAGGCAATGTCATTTCCTATTTTTCAGTGTATTTCTTTTATTTACAGTGTTAATTATCTTTAAGTAAAACTTGAAAAATAGTCATAAACTTTTTATGAGCGAGAGGAGTAATAACATAACTATCGTGTTTTGAGCCTAAGGGTAATTAAGAACAGTTCATGAGCAACAACATATATTTTTTTTTTGATTAAAACAACGACTATTTCGTGTCTTAAGACTCAACCAAAAACAGGTCGATTTGAAAGGGCAGGTACCCTTAATTCCTAGTCGAAAATCGCAAGGTATGTCCATCTTAACTCAAAGTCCAATAACTTCAAAACGACCACGTAACATAAAATTACTCATTGAAATCAATACGTGTTTTATTTTCAGTTGTACCAATAAGGAATATTGTTTATTTTATTATTATATGTATATTTGTTTTAAGGGCGTTCAACTCTGACTAATATATTATTCTATTCTTATTCTATATGGTTTCAACAAAGTCCCTATTATATTAGATATTCTGAAATACCTATAGCACAAGTGAGAATGAGAGAATGACCCATAATATTCAAATTTCATTTGCTTTTATTCAAAATAAAATCACATGGATAGCTCTTTGACGTCATTTTTGACTCTACCACCGCGTCGAATCGTCGAGTTTATAGAAACCTTTTTCAAAGAGGACTTGCTTATCATGGAACTTAAACATGTGGTCTGGCAAGTTCAGAATATCCACCGGTATCTTATTATAATAGCGTATACGGTGTCCCATGACAGATGTAATGACCTTACTGAGTCGAAAATTTGGGAATACTAATTTATTTTTATTTCTTGTATTGTAATTATGAACGTCACTGTTTTATGGAAAGAGAGACAAATTTTTGCGAACGTATAAAATATTTTCGTAAATATAAGGTCTAACAAAATTAGGTGAAACTATTTTAAGGGGATGATCAGACCATCAAACTGAACAACTTTCTCTATGGGACCAATATTGAAATCGCGAAAAAAAAAATCTGCTGTCCCATACATTTAGTTCGAGTAGGTTTGTATGGAACAGCTGATTTTTTTTTCGCGATTTCAATATTGATCCCATAGAGAAAGTTGTTCAGTTTGATGGTCTGATCATCCCCTTAAAATAGTTTCAGCTGATTTTGTTAGAGCTTATATATTGTCTGTAGAAAGTCAAAATACTGATATCTTTAAAAAGATCTCGTAGTAAATCTCGACAACGCAGATTATAAATCTTTTGAAGAATAAATAACATCCGTAGCACGGCCCCACAGCAAAGTACCATAACACCATAAGACAAGACTATGGAAGAAGCTGAAGTACACAAGTTAGCCCAGTCATTTTACGGTTTGAGCCTGGACTAATTAATAATTGATATATTTTTTCGGTATAGTATTAAAGAATCAATTTGAGCTTAGAAATTAAAAAAATCACGTCAGCAACAGTTACAATTTTAAAATTTAGCTATTACCTCGACGAGGGAACTAAAAAACCTGATGGTAAATTTTTTTTTGCACATATTTAAGGCTATACCATTATACATACTTCAAACATGGTGTAAATATTTTTGTCTACTTAGAAGGTTTTGAAAAACACATCATCGTATTTTCTAATATATACCTCATTTTTGAAATTTCTATTTTATTGCTCAAAAATAATGTATATTGTCAAATCAGTGCATTGGTATTAATATTATTAATTTAAAAGCCTTCTGGGACACATAATTTTGATTTCTATCTTGCGTAGCGATTTTTTTAAAATATATTTTAAAATATATTTTAAAATATATTTTAAAATGGTAACGGTCCTCGTGCCGGGTCATACCTAGCCCAACGCATATCATTAGCGATTCAACGCGGAAATGCAGCCAGCATTATGGGCACCTTCGGGCCAGGTATGACCTGGGGCGGGCTTTTCGACTAAATAGGATTAGTTAAATTTGTAGTTTAGAATGTTTAGAATGGTTTAAGTTTAGGGTAAGTTTTATTTGTGCTTTTACTATTTTATTCCTTTAAATAAATAATTATACCTATTTTAAGATAATCTTTTGGTCACTAAATGGTGCCGGCTACAGTTTAAAAGTCCAATTAATAATTACTCCCTACCCCGCCTAACAAATCTCCGTAAAATGACTGGGCTAAGTCTTGCAGTAGCTATATCAGTTAGCTGTCTAATTTTCCTAACTGCATAAGCTGCCGAGCTCAGCCTACCTGCTAGGGTTTTTATGTGGACCCTTTGCAGCTTCGAGTCAATCTTTATTCATAAAAATGCAACATGAAGAGAAAGCCAGCAAATATACTAAAATAACTTTGAATCCTCAAAGCTACAGGTTACTGGATACCAGGCCCATTTATCGGAAATCCTTTAAAAAAATCAACCCTTAAAATCGTGTTTTTCTGGGTTACAACTCTAAGGTCATTTACACGACACTTTAAGGTCATTTCCCTGGGGCTGGGGACGGTGACACAATATTAGGGGCGTGTCAATTTTGCGTGACGTGGGCAACGGACGCTGGCTTGTACCCGGACTTTCGATTTTCGATATATCGCGACAGTTTCGGTCCGAACTTCATAGTAATAGAGTTGACATTGGAACGAAAACGTTCACGCGATTTTAAAGTTCGAATGTCCGGGTAGACCCCCAGAATCTTTTTTTTATAATGACCTCAGACAAAAAAAAACATACATTCATAAACTCACGACCATAATCCCGTTTAGGTTAGACAGAAACTTTATTATTTAGAGTGCAGTTGGCAGGGTTCGAAACGTTAATTATCATGATAAATCTACGTTGATAATTATAAAATTAATTGAATACGCAAAATGCTTGCGTTGGCAATGTCACACACGTTCATACAAACATGTTTTGCGAAAAAAGACAAGTCACAATCAAGAAATTATTTTCTACACTGTTTGCAGTGGTTTTCTCTAAATATTATTTTTAATAAGTTTTTAGAATAAAACTAAAAATCTTTTATACTTTACTTTACTTTTTTACTTTATATTTGACGAAGCCTGCGTTGCGGATTCGATTATTTTATAATAATACTGATATTATTCTATTTCAATAAAGATACTTTTTCCTATAAAAACTTTTATACAATATACAGTAAAAATTACAAAGAATGATAAGAGAAAAGAATCAATAGGAATAAAAATTTTTAGTTGAATTTCCTTTTTTTTTAGCGTTTTTCTTTTGTTTTTTAAATTTAGTTCCTTAAATACTCAAAAATATGGCATTTTTATCGCTCCATAGAGACGTTCGCGAGATCATGTCAAGACTGTGCCAGTCTTTTTTTAAAGGCCAAGGGATCGAACCCATACAGCCATGTCAGACGTAAACATTTTAAAATTTTCGATTATGATTATTAATGGTACGTAAATAATGAAATATTCCATTAAAAGACGCGTTGGCATCTTTTTGATGATATTTTCCCACTTTATTATTTTTAAGAAACACATTTTGAAATGTTGACCTTTACTCGCACAGACCGTAGCGCCATCTATCGATCCCCTAGAAAACAAAAAGAATTCTACATGCGTAGGTCTTGGATAAGTTATATGTCAAGATTGACAGTCGAAGCTACAAAAGCGTAGAAAAAAATTGTAACCAGTATTGGCATCTAAACCCTATCCATATACACGCACACAGACATAATTTGTAACATAATTTGTATGGCGCCTCACGCACACCAAACTAAGAAAGTTGGCCCCTTTTGTTTTATACGGCAGAAGCATGAGGCTCTTTCTAGACATATACTTTTTCTAAGGCGTAGATACAGGTACTGTACATTGAACTTCAATGCACAGTAAACCCATGTACGTTACGTAGTATTTAAAGCTAAAATAACCGAAAACCAAACAAATCCCCCATGAGTTTTCCTCCATCGGGAAACTGACACAATTTCCCGTACTCCGTGAACTTTGTCGGGTCGTCGATCTAAGACCAACGCTCCTTCCAACCAATACTGACCTACTCGCAAATGAATTATTATAGTAAGACTTTATAATGTATAGCTTTTTGTTTCACTTTTGCATTTTGAACCATTTATCATTTTAAATCGGACATTTTGTTTTTATTAATTTACCCGCAACTTTGTCTGCGTAAAATTTTCATGTCCGCCTTTAGACAAAGTAAGCCAATATCATTCAAGACGAAATGAGCCGTGAAAAGGTAACAAAATACAGGCAGAATCTCAGATCAGACAGATCGGTCAGATACTTAGGCATCTACAGGGTGAAATTGATATCATTAGCATCCTTTTAAACTAAGAGAGTCTATTTACCCATCAAACTGAACAACTTTTACTATGGAAGCAAACTGATCTGGACGACAAAACAAATCGGCCATACTAAACTGCAATGCCTACTCGACTCAAATGTATGCAATAACATTTTTTTTTTGTTCCTCCGATAGTATTGCTCCCATAGTAAAAGTTGTTCAGTTTGATGGGTAGACTTAGTTTAAAAGGATGCTAATAATATATAAGGTCTAACAAAATTAGCTGAAACTATTTTAAAGGAATGCTCAGACCATCAAACTGAACAACTTTCTCTAAAGGACCAATATCGAAATCTCGAAAAAAAAATCTGCTACCCCATACATTTGGGTCAAGTCGTGTTTGCAGTTTTGTATGGGACATCAAATTTTTTTTCCCGATTTCGATATTGGTCCCATAGAGAAAGTTGTTCAGTTTGATGGTCTGAGCATACCCTTAAAATAGTTTCAAGCTAATTTTGTTAGACCTTATATATAAAAACCAACTGTAGTTCCATAGAAAATATGCTATAATGACCCAAAATGTGTATGGAATAGCAGATTTTTTTGCAAACACAGCAAATGAACACACTGATCGGCCCATAACACTAAGAATTATTTAAAAATTTCCCACGTGCAAAACCACGAAGCAAATCTAGTGTTATATAAATCGTAGGGCCGAGTGTCAACGCACTGGGGCGGGGAGGGTTGAACGAACGAACGCTTGTATTCGGCTAAACAAGTTCGGTTCATTCGCTCTCCATCCTTGTTGACGTGAAAAAAGTGAATCTAGCTTATTAGTAGATATCCTCACGACCGTATTCCCAGAAAATTTGATACAACTAGCATTTTAAGCGAGCATAAGCATAAACATAATAGTTCATCATATCAGCCGACAAACGTCCACTGCTGGACATAAGCCTCCCCCAAAATGGGGGAATTTGCCATAATCGCCACGCTTGGCAGGCGGGTTGAAATCGCAGTTGGATTAAATGTGTGTACTCAGATGATGCTGTTGCCCATCCTCCGGTAGATCCCTTAGTCGCCTTTTACGACACCCACGGGAGGAAATGGGATGGTGCTATTCTTAGCCGACACCACACGGCGAACATAATGGTTATTACTATAATATTCCCCAAACGAGACAGAAATGTCCCAAATAAACCAAAGTTAAAGTCTAAATAATTTCAAAGTCAAAGTGAACCTAATTTCAAAGTCAAAGTCTAAATAACTGCAAAGTCAAAGCATCAATCCTATGGCATTTTACTGTGACTACAAGATAGTCACTGCATCAGAGGAGGATAAGAACAAGAGGAGGACAGTTTATCCTTTTAAATATATCCTGCAAACATGGATGCTTATGCAACTTTCAAATCGATTGGCTATGTCTTCATATATTAATTCTAGCTACAATAGATCTATTCAGGTCGCAGTAGCTATTGGTCATTGACCAAGCTCTTACAACCAAATAATAAATCTTCAATGCTGGGGTATAAAAACCAAAGCGGCAATGGGCAGTGCATACTGATCGTAGAACCATGGCCGATGAGGCCAAAGATTTTTCGAGTGGCGACCGCGTACATCCAAGCACAGCGTGGATAGGCCCCCACCAGGTGGACCGACTCGCGACCTGGTGAAGGCGGCGGAAACATGTTGGATGACGGCAACGCAGGACTGGTCGTTGTGGCGATCCTTGGGGGAGGCCTATGTCCAGCAGTGGACCTCCGATATGATAATGATGAATGCTGGAGTACTGGCATATCCTTATGGTAAAGTTAAGGACTTAATTTAGTCCATCACACTTGCCATACGATTGGTATAATTCACATATGCATCAGAATTTCTTCTTCAGCATATGCAATAGCTCAGACTTAAAATAAGAATTGCAAGAGAGCAAAGACCCGACGAAAAATTTACAACCTATGACAACATAGTACTTATGAACGGCGGAAGAGAACCGCTGGGGCTCAAGTTACACTGGTCACCCAATATTTTGGCACATTCAACCCGAAGTCGGGCAATGACCCGTTTTTATCTGGTGTGTAATGTATGGTGAAATTTTATGCAATTTTTTTTCAGTTTTTTTTATTTTTTATTTAAGTTAGATACGGAAGGACCTTGGAATTTTATGTTATCGAAAAAACGGTGTTGCTATGGAAATTTCTGATCATTTTTTGGCATCGAGCGGGTTTAAGTAAATAAAAATTATCAGTCAAAATGATACCAATACTGGTTTTGTGGTTACCATGCAGTACCCAAATAAGAGGGTCTAAGTTTGATCATGGTAACGACCATGTTTTGCCTTTGCTTTCTGATTTTTAAGTCTCAGATTATTCATAACGAAATTAGGGATTTTTCTTCTTTCGGCAGCATGAGTTATATCGCATGACAAATATCTCATGCTGTAATGGATACATTAGCCAGTCATCAATAGTCGTATCGAGGCTGACTGCCCCAGGGTGCGCCAGACGAACTTAGGTTTTGTCACTCGAGGAGACTTATAGGCATTAAACGTTAGACTTAAAAAGTTTGAAATATGTTTGCTCTACATATACATACATAGAGGAAATAAGTATATTGTATGGAATTTTGTTATCGAACGCAAAGTTCTTGTTTGTGATTCTGTTCCCCTGTACCTACTCCAAAAAGTCGCTCACTAAAATATGATCACGACTATACAGGAAGAGTACCTATTTAAGGAAGAGTAACATTAACCTTTAAACCACGTGCTCTACCCATCAAACTGAACAACTTTTACTATGGGAGTGACCTGTCAGAACAAAATTACACGTCGTGTAGGTATGCAGTTTAGTATGGTGCAGCAGATTCTTTTTTCTGACAGGTTTCCCATAGTCAAAGTTGTCCAGTTCGAAAAAAATTTGATGTCCCATACAAAACTGCAAACACGACTTGACTCAAATGTATGAGGCAGCAGATTTTTTTTTCGAGATTTCGATATTGGTCCTTTAGAGAAAGTTGTTCAGTTTGATGGTCTGAGCATACCCTTAAAATAGTTTCAGCTAATTTTTTTAGACCTTATATATTATTAGCATCCTTTTAAACTAAGTCTACCCCATCAAACTGAACAACTTTTACTATTGGAGCAATACTATCGGAGCAACAAAAAAAATCTCCTGTTGCATACATTTCAGTCGAGTAGGCATTGCAGTTTAGTATGGCCATATTTTAGTGAGCGACTTTTTGGAGTAGAGTAGGTAAGGGGGAATAGAATCAGAAACAACAACTTTGCGTTCAATGACAAAATTCCGCGTGCGCGTCGGAGATTATTATTAATTAAATTAAAAAATTATTGATTATCTCATTTTATTTTTTACAATCTATGTACCTATTGAAGAAGGATAACTTACACAACTGAGACAAAAGATCGAGGCTCAGCTGTGCTGGCACGGGGTTAAACCCGCGCAGCGCAATTTTCATCCCCTCCCTTCTCCCTAAAGTTTGAGTGGGAGATGAGGAAATGAGGGCTGATGAATTACACAGATGATCTAACCATCTAAAACCTACAACTCCATATTTAGATATTGCTAAAACTCTGTCCAGTGACAGACACTGCAGAATGGATGACTTTAAACCTCAAAAATTCCTAAAGCATACCTGTAAAATTTGAATAACTACTACAAAATCCTTGGACAAATCATTAATGAAGCTTGGAATCCCTCGTCATGCAGACGTCACGTCGGGGTCGACGGACAGCCGAACTCTGAGTCAACGTACGGCCTTCCTAAATATTGTACTTTTTATACAGTGCCAGCCTGTTGGCTCGGCTCGCGTGTATTTTGCTTGGTATATCCTTTATAGGGTAGGCATTTTTGGGGATGTTTCTTGCTATTATGAGCACAGTTCCTAACATGAAAGATGCCACTGGTTCAATCATATCTAAAGCCCAGTCATTTTACGGAGTTTTGTTAGGAAGGATGGGACTATTAAACTGTTACCGGCACCATTTAGTGACAAAAAGTGTATCTGAAAACATATTAAAAAAAAATCGCTACGCTATATAGAAATCAAAAGGCTTTTAACTAATTAATATTATTACCAATGCACTCATTTTAATAAAATAGGCATTGAATTGTTAAAAATGCGGTATTCATTAGAAAATACTAATGTATTTTTCAAAACATACTACAAATCTACATTTTCTACAGTGTTAGTTGTGAACTAAATGTTAGTGTAATCATAATTTTTAAATTTTTAGCACTTGCTACTTAGCCTATATAACACGTCCCACTGCAGGGCACAGGTCTACCCTCAAGTGTAATGGGGTATACCATGCGTGCACGACGTGGATTGGTAGACTTCAACCTTAGAATTTCTTCATCAGCGTAGTTATTACGATTTCTAGATTATTTCGCCTTACAAAACACCTGCCGTATTTTGTAGAAAACACTTATTTTACCACGTGTCATCTACTATATAACTGTCACCAATTAAAATGTCTCCCCGAATAAACGAGGAGTGTAATGAACTTCAAAATTCGATGACGATATAAAGTATTTATAAATATAACGTAAAAGTTTACGTGACCTTGGTCTGCTCGTCTCGGGTTCGAATCCCCGTTGACGCAATTGTCGATGTCATTATGGAATTCTTTCAAGTTTAAATTTTGTTCGATAAAGAGATCAATGGGAGACAAGGTTTACTAAAAAAATTTTTACAGAAACGTGGATGTTCTGACTTCTCAGAATATCTCTGAATACCCCCTCGGAGAATATAGTCGCGAACATATGCCATGCCTACGCCAGACAGAATCTACGCTCCAAAAATGCCCACATTTCAAAGTGCCCTTAAAATAATATCTGAGGGCACTTTCGTCATAAACATGTCTATACGGACAAAAATTTGCTACGATTTTACGTAAGATTGTGCAACTATTTCTATTATTTCTGATCAAAAGATTTCAAAGTCCCCTTTAACTAATATCTGAGGGCACTTTCGTCATAAACAATGTCTATACGGACAAAAATTTACTACGATTTTACGTAAGATGTGCAACTATTTCTATTATTTCTGATCAAAAGATTTCAAAGTGCCCTTAAACTAATATCTGAGGGCACTTTCGTCATAAACAATGTCTATACGGACAAAAATTTACTACGATTTTACGTAAGATTGTGCAACTATTTCTATTATTTCTGATCAAAAGATTTCAAAGTACCCTTAAACTAATATCTGAGGGCACTTTCGTCATAAACATACGGACAAAAATTTGCTACGTTTTTACGTAAGATTGTGTTGTTGATGTTGTGAAGACAAGCCAAGACCGAGGCTTATTAAGGAGGCTTGAAAATACTGGACCATTGCAAAAATTTTACATAAATTCATGACCTGTGGACTTTGGACTGGTGGACTTTGCTACAACAAACATAGTCTTAAAACTTTTATTGTTAACTTAAAATTGAAATCTTCATTCATAAAAGCGAAACTTTCATTAATATGTTTTAGGCACTACGCTCCATATAAGGTATGGTCATAAAAATTCTTTTTTTAGCAATACATGAGTCGGCCTTGGTCCAATACAGTTCATGATCGTTTGAAAAAAAACAAAAACTTTCGACCTACGCATTTTAAAACATGAAACAAATTTTTATAAAAGAAGTCTGAGAAAAGAACTTTGTGTCTGAAAATAATTATGAACATTTTTATGTTCAGTCATATCTACATTCTCTCAAGACCATTTTCCTTTTCGTGGTAGTCAGACATCTTGATACGAGTATAACTGTCATTTACAAACAAAAATTTATTTTAGTATCATAGCATTTACTAGAATTAGTTGAAAGGTTTCTGCCCTAGATGCAGGTACGCTGATCAAATCAGATGCGTGCTAAAGAAGGGCCAAGTAATATATACCCAGTTTCGACGAGCATGTATGAAGAGACTCATGGATGTTGAAGAGGCGAGAGATGTGTGTCAGAATCGTAGCATGTGGCGATCTATTGTATCTGCCTACCCCGGTGCGACATAGGCATGAGAATTATGTCGGGTTTTTAGCATGAAATACAACCCTGTACGGCATATGCCGAAAAAGACAGAGCTCAATTTTCTAAATGCGTAGGTATTTTAACTAATACTTTTTTCAAGTTATTACAGTGTTATAGTGGAGGTTTCGAGATATAATTATTCATAATATGAAGTAATGTTAAAATATCTACGTATTTAGAAAATTGAGCTCTATCTTTTAAGTCACTTAGATCTTTATAAAAAAAAGTGATGAACATAGATTTTCTGGCCATCAAACTGAACAACATTTTCTATGAGAGCAAACCTGAAATCACAAAAAAAATCCACTGTTTCATACTGAACTCAACTTTTTTTTGCATTTTCAGCTAGATTTTCAGGTTTGCTCCCTTAGTAAAAGTTGTCCAGTTTGATGGTCTGAACCACCCCTTAACATGTGTCCACCTATTCCAATGTGACCTGTAAGATAGTTAGCTCTCCAGACCTACTAACAAAATGAACCCAGGAACTGAACCCCAACCTAGTAACAAAGTAGGTATCCTAACCGCTAACCAAAAGTTTTATCACCAAAATTGCACGAAGTCAGTCCGTTAAACTCTGTCATAAGTTCATCCGTCGCACAATGTCACAGGAACCAGGCCATTTTCAGTCTTATGACTTTCGATTTAGAGTTGCGTAAAGGAAACTCCTAAATTGATACGAAGTTATAGGAGGAATGACCTGAGAAAAATATTTTGTTGGACATGTGACGTTGGTGTTGTTTTAGCTGTCTTGTTAAGTATCCTAAAGATGTATTGATATGATTGATATGTTGTTGAAAAGCGGAAGTTTCAAGCTTTCTTTTTGAGTAAGTTTGGTTCAAATCGGTTGAGTAGTTTTTGAGTTATCGTCGTCGAAATGTTTTGATAAATTTTTGCATATAATTCTATTGTTCTTTGTCTATTGTAAGTGATGAAAAATCTGCATCTGTATTGTTTTTAATTGAAAAGTAAAGAAAGTTTCATTTTCGCTCTCTTTTACACATAAAAACCACGAAAAAAGTCTTCAAAAACATATTTTATTTTCAAAAACATAATCAAAGAAAATCTCCTGCACAGTGAAAAAAGAACGGAAAATTGCGTAAAAACTCCAAAGTACTACCGCCTATGAGACGGCGTACGTTCAACTTCTCGGTCGTTCGTTGACCTCCCAAAATTTTCGGCAGGTCATCGACCGGAACGTATTTATATTTACAGCTAGAAAGAGATGGCACGACATGTAATATTTCGCAGACATATTTTAGTTTCAGATAACATTGAAGCATTGTCTATGACTAATCGATTGGGTTTCAATTCAATGTGAGAAATTATTTAATTCCGCTTTTGGGGTAAACGAACTTGAGTTACTAAGCAATTTTCTCGTGAAAAGAAAATTGATAAAACCGGTTTGCTTTTGAATGCTTTAATAATGTTCATTATTGTTTTTTGTTTTTATTCATGTCAAGAAAGAAAATCGACGCAAATTCCAACAAAGAAAAAGTTTGAATTATCCCTCCCCGAAAGCCGAATTCACCCTTCTCCACCAAAAGTCTGGCTGGATACGTGTTTGTCTCTGATCAACCAGATAAAAAAATAATTTTGCTCAGGAGACTTGACGCCATGTAATCCACGTGCCATATGTTTGACCTCTCCCTTTGGGTCAGCACACTTGGCTCTGTGAAATTATCGTGACTAGATTCCTTTTATCATGTTGGACATTTTTATTCCTATTGGACACAACGCAAAGTCATTATCAAATGTTGCCACTGAATCACTCTTAGCCGTTCCTTGTTAAAACACCCACTCACTAACACACACACACACATACATCCTCACTCACATTTTTTAATTTATATTTCAAAATTTTTAAATGAATGGTTATGTTACTGAATTTCATTGCATGTCTTCGTTACCTGTATTAGTTGTAATTTAATTTTCTGTAGGTACTAAAAATTTCTTTGTTAAATTGTTTCAAAAGTTAAATCTCATAATCATTTAACTTCGGTCACTCTGTACTAAAATTAGTAATTTTTTTTTCATGACAAATCGTAGAGGATTCCCGAGATTCTGGCTTGCCGCATTCGGGGTCCATTGTTGCACATGTGTACTGAATTTCTCTCTTGCCAATAAAGATATTTGTATTTGTATCTCTTACCCATATCCCATTATTTGGGGTCGGCGCACTGTCATCTTCTTCCATTAATCTTGCAGTCATTTCGCTAACTACTTCCTTACACAGACATACCATCCTTCACACAATCCATCCATCTTTTCTTCCGTCTTCTCCTACCACAGCCATCCAAATTCATACTTAGACAACAAACGGCTACCCTTAAAATGAAGGTAAGCTAAAATCATAGTATAAAATCAATTATTTCGTCAACTCTATCACCCAGCATACGCTTAATGCGCTAAAATGTTAGTTAGTAAGTAAATTTAAATCTACGGCACTATTCAGAAACAATTACGAAAAAAAATTATAAAAAAAATGAGTACGTTAAAATGGACAGCTCTAATGTTGCTCTACTAGCTACTGATTAAGCTAAATATTATTGCATGCTGTATTTCTTTATAAGTGGTTGTGCATTTAGCTTTAACTTTAAAATTATGTAACCTACCTACCTTTGATCGGACTCATGATCGGACACTTGATGCGAAACGACAATTTCTTTAAAACCATACTGGAAGGGAAGATAGAGGGGAAGAGAGGCAGAGGAAGACCTAGACAGAGTTATCTGGCCCAAGTGAAGGAAAAGGTTGATGACACTGTTGTGACACTGGTAGTTGTAGGTGGTGAGGGTGGTTGAGTGAGTGATTGACTGCTGTTTTGATCAATCTGTAAGAATTTTCTTACAATCCGACAAGTGTTGAGAATTACAGCCTTCTGTAATAGATGGTAAATATTAGCAGGCAAATGCAAAGTGCTGAGGGATTGGTGTAGTTGTTTAGGGATAACACCTGTTGTAGATATGACTATGGGGACTATTGTTACCTTTTCCAAGTGCCACAGGCGGGATATTTCATCTTTAAGCTCGATGTATTTGGAGAGCTTTTCTGCTATTGTGTTTTGTAAATTGTGTGTGTTAGGTACGGCTATATCGATTAGTAATCCTGTTTTGTTTGTCTTGTTTATCAATGTGATATCTGGTCTGTTAAAGTGAACTGTTCGGTCTGTAAGAATTGCTCTGTCAAAGTATAATTTTGTTGTGTTATTTTCTAGTACCGGTTCGGCGTTATATTTATAATACGGGATTATAGTATCTACAAATTTGCAACTATAGGCGAGTTTTTGATGAATTATGTTAGCTACTTGATCATGTCTGTGTTTATAGTCGGTTTGGGCTATTGATTTACAGGCACCTGTGATGTGTTGAATATGTTCCGGAGCGCTACTACATTTTCTGCAGATATCATTTATTTGTTTCTTCATGATATACTTCTGATAGTTTTTTGTTTCAACAACTTGATCTTGAATGGCTAGCATGAAGCCTTCAGTCTCTGGGAAGATTTCGCCGCGACTTAGCCATGCGTTCGACGCCAGTTTGTCGACATTAGGTTGGCATAAGTCTTGGCGATGTCTTCCGTGTAGGGACTTCCGGCTCCATTCTTCGATTTTTGTCTTGTCGTCAGTGAGTCTCTCGTTATTTTGTGTAGACCTGTTTTGTAAATTTAAAGGTGTCAGCTTACGATCGTTCTGTACTATTGTTTTGTGGAGTGTGGAAACTTCGGTTTTGTCATAGAAATATTTTCGGAGAGTTGTAATCTGTCTATTGTGTAGGTTGGTCACGTCGATAATTCCTCTCCCACCTTCTTTTCTCGGAAGCGTTAATCTTTGGATACAGGATCTGGGATGATGTTTTCGAAATTTGGTCATCGTAGTGTTTATTGTGCGTTGTAGGCTTTGTAGTTCAGTTTTGGTCCAATTGATTATTCCGAAAGAGTATGTGAGAACTGGTATGGCATATGTGTTTATTGCTTTAATTGTGTTTTTTGCGTATAGTTGTGTTTTTAATATTGCATTTAGTCTATGTCGGAATTGTTGTTTTAATTTGTGTCTCGTCTCTCTATCTTGTATTTGTAGTGCTTGCTGATATCCTAAATATTTATAAGTTTCCTGTTCATCTAATGGCTCTATGTGTTCTCCGGATTCTAACGTGTATCGATGTTGGTAGTTTTGGCCTGCTCTGACTGAATTGATTTTACATTTATCTATTCCAAATTCCATTTTGATATCGGTGGTAAATTTTTCTGTCAAGTTTGCTAAATGAATTAAATGGTTTTCAGTATCTGCATATAGCTTTATGTCATCCATATATAAAAGATGGCTTAACAAGTTGGTTTGAGTGGTAGACAATTCGTCATTATCTGTAAACTGTAGCGGATATCCTAATGGGGAAGCGTTAAGAATATTGGATAGGGGATTCAAAGCAAGACAGAACCACAGGGGACTGAGCACGTCTCCCTGGAATATGCCTCTCTGTATTTTAATTGGGTTTGTCTCTATTGTCACAGTAGGTGTAGCAACTTTAAGTCGGGTAGTCCATTTTGTCATGGTAGTCTTTAGAAATGCAGTAATATGTGGGTGGATTTTATAAATTTCTAGAACCTGTAGTAGCCAGGAATGAGGTACCGAGTCATATGCTTTCTTGTAATCGATGTACATTGTATATAGGTTAGATTTTGATTTTTGAACTTGTTTGAGAACTACGGTGTCTATCGTTAATTGTTCTTTACAACCCTGTGAGACCTTTCGGCATCCCTTCTGTTGTTCCGCCAAGATATTATTGGTATTCACATGTCGATATATTAATTCAGATAAACAGGATGTGATTATTTTGTACAAAGTTTGTAGGCACGTTATTGGTCTATATTTTGCTGGGTTAGTCAAGTCATTACGATCTTTTGCTATCATATATGTTGTTCCTGTTGCTATGTATGGCGGTAATGTTGTAGGATTTTGTATGAAATTATTTATGTGATTGTAAAGGTGTTCATGAATTGAAATGAATTTCTTGTACCAATAACTGTGAATAAAGTCTGATCCCGGTGCTTTCCAGTTGTGGAGCCTACGGATTACCATTCTAAAAATATCAGGAGGTATCTTTTCAAAAGACATGGTCTCTATATTTGTATCGCTCTGTCTGAGTTCCGTTTGCAGCCAGTCTGCTTGTGTGTTGTGTTGAACTGGTTTTTCCCAAATGTTTGCCCAGAAGTCATGTAATGTATCTGGGTCGGGAGTTTCTTGCGGGGTATCTGGTGAGGTATTTTCTTGTACATTTGTCGTTGTCTGTTTTATGTTTCGGTAAAATAGCTTTTCATTTCGAGTAAACTGAGTATTCTGTTGTTTTCGGAGAGTGCACGCTTTATATCTTTGTAGTCGGCCTGATATGACAGCCAGTTTTTGTTTGAGTGTATCAAGTGTGTGTATGGGTTGCGTGTTTGGTTCTTCGTGTATGGTATGAAGTTTGTATTGTTCTGATATACTATTAACCTGATTTATTATATTTCTGTTCCTATTGCCATTAATGAATTGAGTAAGTCTAGCTATTTTCCTTCTTAGATCTTCAACTTTTCGTTCTAAACGTTTCTGCCATATCGGTTGATATTCTTTCTGAGTACTTCTCGCTCTTTCTGAAGGATCAAGTGTTATTTTTGCTCCATTAACTTTAGCAACAGTCCACGCAGCGCAGTATATGATGGTTTGTAGTGTGTGAAATTGTGTATCTTCATTGACGTTTTCAGGAAGGATTATTTTATTTAAGTAATCGACTATTTCAGCTAATTTTTTGGATGATTTTTGTCTGGGGATGAAAGTTCTACAGGTGGGGTCAGTATCTTTGTAATGATTCAGTGCTTGCTGAAATGTTTCGTCTATATCCGGGCATCGTTCTGGTTCGCTGAGTTGTTCGTTAGTTGTTTGCTCTGGAAGGATTAATTGTATGTTGTTTAGGAGTTGTGTGTCAGGGTTGTCTGTGAGTGCGCTAGTGTTATTGTTAGTGTTAGGAGGACTTGTATCGTTGAGGTAATTATTTAAGTCATTGCTATTTGTAGCTAGTTCTTCCTGTACTTGCTGTTTTATAATGTCAAGTCGTTCGTTGCTGATGTATTTGTTGTTTACTATTGCTCGTCTCTGATCAGATATTCTTTGTTCGCTTAGATGTGCAAGAGAAGGAACTCTAGCAACAAAATCTTTGTGGAGTGTTTTTCTGTATGCGGTATTGTTTGTACACAATTGTGTTACTCGATAGTATGACCTCATTACTTGTTCATTTAATTCATTTGTCCACCTCATCCTGGTTTGTGTATTAGTTTGTGTGTGAAGGTCTTGTGTATGTCTGGGTGTTACTATTGTTTGTGACTTGCTTTGGGATGTTAGAGAAGATGCCTGTATCTGTTGTGTGTGAATGTTTTCTTGTAGTGTAGTAAGTTCAACTTTGACTTCATTGTAAATTTGGTCTATTGTACTTTGTGGAAGTAGTCTGGTACGGATTATAGCTCTGCGTTGGTCACCTACTCTCTGGCGGCTTATTTGCATTTCTGGATATTTTTCACAGAATTTTAGGTGGAGTGGTTCGAGGTAGGTTTTGGTGTCAGTTTCTAGGGCGGTTAATTGAAGGTAAGTACGCATTATGAACATGTTCATTTCAGGTGTCCATCGTTTGCGTGTTTGAAGAGCTTCCGTAGTGGGTGCATTTTCTAGGAGATGTTCACCCTCTTGCACAACACTAGCGGAAGTACTTACAGAAGACAAGGTAGATGTACGTCTTGTCATGTAAGAGGGGCGAGTAGAAGGGATAGATGAAAATAAGGAAATAGTATCATCGCCCGAAGATTCTGTCATAGCATCGGCGCCGCGGGCCCGCCTGTTTATTACACGGCGTTCCCAGTGTTCGACTGCCGTAACTATAGGTGCACACCCAGCACCCCCTCTAGGTGTGCTCCGGTGATCTGATCCAGTTCTAGACTGGACAGATATATGCGACACGGTATCCCCCCCAGAATACGTGGGACAGCCCGAACCTGAAGGATCGGGGCGGGATTCTCCATCGCGTTTAGCTCCGGTACCCGCCTGGGGTAGTTTAATTCCGCTTCTTAAACGCATCGCATTTTGGTTTACTATTGCTCCGTTAGTCTTTGGTAAGTATTATTAGCTAGAAAGCTGCCAAAGTCCGCCCCCTACGTGGTAACTGGTGTTCGTACCGGACGTGGAGTTAGGTTTATAAGGGGCTTATTATTATTATTATTATAACTATTATAAAACTGTAACAGAAGTGTGTCTATTACTTTATGGTTTTTAGGTGTCCCTGATTCCATAACACCAATATTTTTATATTTTTTGTCTGTCTGTTTGTTTGTTTGATCGAGCATCACGCAAAAGCTACTCAACCGATTTTGATGAAACTGTTTTTGTTTCATAGCTTATATGATCTGACTTAAAATCTGGTATATAATTTGTGCGGACGAAGTCGCGGTTTAACTCTATTATTAACTATTCTTATGGTATAAGAAAGAGTTTAGTCAGTCAGACAGACACATCCTCCACCAATTTTGACCCCACCCACCGGTGGTAAGGGTTGTAGATGACAGAAGTAGTGTAATCCTTTCTCTCTCTCTCTCTCTTACGTGCAAATAACCTCTTTTTGTCAGTGCGAGTTTGTGAGAGGTGCGAAATATCTACACATTGTGTCCAGGAGTGCGATTTTTGAATCTCATTTGCTGAGTTCCGCAGTTGAATATGTCAAAATTACTATGGACATATGCATCGTTCTACTGCTGATTTGACTTTCAAAAATCATTCATTAGGAGTGCGATTTTTGAAAGTCAAATCAGCGGTAGAAAGATGCATATCTCCATAGTAATTTTGACATTTTAAACTGCTGAGTTCGACGAATGAGTTTCAAAAATCGCACTCCTGGGTGAGAAGATACTTTGTTTCAAATATAAAGTGATTGCAAGCTTGTATGTATGTCTGTCTTATCAAGGAAACTTCTAGGTAATGTAGATAGTTGAACAACCTAAAGTAACCAAATATTGTGTACGAATCGATAGCAATATCAAAGGTAAATAAATTCCAATAATAATAGACTAAGATCCCAACGCAAGTTTCCTGCAGTACCTGATTGTTTAGGCAATAATAGTGGAAATGTCGTAATTTAAGGATCCTAAAAAAATAGGGCTGCCACTCCAAAGCCTGTAGCATAATCGTTTATATAGGGTGAAATTGATATCATTTAGCATCCGAGTCTACCCATCAAACTAAACAACTTTTACTATGGCAGCAAACCGATCGGAGCAAAAAATAAATCAGCTGTTCCCTACTATACGGCAATGCTCAATCGACTCGAATATATGCAGCAGCAGATTTTTTTTGCTCCGATTTGTTTGCTCCCATAGTAAAAGTGGTTCAGTTTGATGGGTAGACTCTTAGTTTAAAAGGATAATGGCTAATGATATCAATTGCAACCTGTATAGCCGATTGCAGAAATGTTGTTCCTGTTGTACTATTTTATAATCTAATAAAATCTACCCAGAAAAGACGAGATTTCATATGAGCAAGAATCATCGAGATCAGTCCAATTGTTTTCGAGGAATTCTTCCTTGAGGAAATGCTTTAACCCTATGTTGCGGCCATCATTATGCAGGCATTCTTATTTATTCATGTAGCTGATACGTTTAACTTCAATTTTGTATAAATTGTATTGCCTAAACAAATGAGGGGGAATAGAAAATCAACAGCAACAAAGCTGCCAGGGTTGCGACAGGGTTTTAGGGTGGAAAACCTATTTTTTAGGACTATTAACTGATGAACTTTCCACTGGAATAATTATCATTGCCTAAACAGAAAACTTTAGAAAATTTGCAGGGGTCTTGGACTATAAACAATTTGAATTTATGTTTAAATTAGATAACATACCCAATTAATTGATAGGATGTAATTAATTGAACATTTATTGCAATAATAATTCGATTATAAGTTTAAAACTAGGCCAGTATTCAGTATGGCTCACTTAGTCCAGTCATTTTACGGAGTTTTGTTAGGAGAGGTGGGAATTAATTATTAATTGGACTTTTAAACTGTAACCGGAACCATTTAGTAACAAAAAGACAATTTGAAAACATATTTGAAAAAAATTCGCTACGCAACATAGAAATCAAAATTGTGAGTTCCAGAAGGCTTTCAACCTAATAATATTAATACCAATGCATTCATTTAAATTAGATTTAGCAATATAATTATTTTTAAAGATTAAAATAGGCATTGATATTTAAACAATGAGGGTTTTATTAGAAAATACGAATGTATTTTTCAAAACCTTCTAAGAAGACAAAAATATTTACACCATGTTTGAAGTATGTAGGTATAATGGTAATGCCTTAAATAATTATGTGTGCAAAAAAAAATTACCATCAGGTTTTTTATAACGAGATAATAGCAAAATTTTAAATTTGGAACTGTTGCTGACGGGATTTGTTTTTAATTTTGGTACATTTCTTAGCTCAAATTGGCTTTTAAATACTAAACCGAAAAAAAATATCAATTACTAATTAGTCCCGGCTCAAACCGTAAAATGACTGGGCTACACTATTAACAGAGCTTGTAACTTGCAAGTGCAACACATAACTAGGTGGCGGTTTGATTCCTGGCTTATACCACAAAGTTCTACGGAATTTGCATCTAGCTCAGCGGTGTATTGATGACATGTGTACAGGCTGTAACAAAAGTCCCTAGTAATATTTAAAGAGGTGGTTAATAAGACCATCAAACTGAACCTTTCACTATGAAGCAAACTATGAAATCGAGAAAAATCCGCTGTTTGATACAAAACTAAAGGAGTGCGCGGTGACAAAACGCGGTAAGAACCCGTTAAAATGTTTAGTTCTAGATTAAAGGAGTGCGATTTTTGAATCTCGTACGTTGAACTCAGCAGTTGACAATGTCAAAATTACTATGGAGATATGCATCTTTCTACTGCTGATTTGACATTCAAAAATCATGCTCCAGGAGTGCGATTTTTGAAAGTCAAATCAGCAGTAGAAAGATGCATATCTCCATAATAATTTTGAAATTTTCAACTGCCGAGTTCAACGTATGACTTTTAAATATCGATACTCGAATTAAATGCATGGGATAGCAGATTTCTTTTCGAAACTGTGACCATAGTGTAAGTTATAGTGTTAGTGCGTTATCGAGTCGCGTGGCTCGAGGTCTCTCGAGTAGACGTCTTTCGTTCGGCTCGCGATTTAGGTAGCCACGCGGCTCCGCCATTTTATGGCGGTTTCGGGTGTGTGTTTTTGTATAAAAACAGGGCTTTGAGATCGCCATATCAATTACCGGACAATGAACGTTAACTTGAATTATAATAATATCTTCAACACTTGATACTGGCGAAATCTTTAAGGAAACGCCA
The DNA here is from genome assembly GCA_927399405.1 of Agonopterix arenella. Lineage (NCBI taxonomy): Eukaryota > Metazoa > Arthropoda > Insecta > Lepidoptera > Depressariidae > Agonopterix > Agonopterix arenella. Next base: position 4,124,388 of record OV656716.1, on the reverse strand, counting down.
TTTAATAATAAAAATAGAATAGAATAGTGCGTTATCTTTAATTTGATTTGAAAAAGCACAACAGGGCTGTACCATGTTTGTTATCTATACTATTATAAAACTGTAACAGAAGTGTGTCTGTACATTGAAGATATTACCCAAAAAAAAGTTACGATATGGTTTTTAGGTGTACCTGATTCCATATCACCAACTTTAGGATTTTTTGTCTGTCTGTTTGTTTGTTTGTTTCTTTGTTTGAACGAGCATCACGCAAAAACTACTGAACCGATTTTGATGAAACTTTTTTGTTTGATAGATTATGATCCGACTTAAAATCTGTTATATAATTTGTGCGCGAGTTAACTCTAGTAATCAATCTTATTTGAAATTGGGTAAGTTGTTCAGTTTGACGGTCTAAAAAAGTTTCTAGGGTGTTTGGTTACACCTTGTATACCCGGGAAGGAAAATCAATAAATCTGTCTAGAAAATAACGTATTAAATCAAATATAATTTATTGGATGACAATTTTGATGAATTTCAGATTAGTCATAAATAGGTTACTGACCCAGAACAATATTTCCGAACAAAATAATGACGATGCGTTATAAAGAAGCGAGTTTCAGAAAATGTTTCCTTATTCTATGTCTACCAGGAAAATTTTGACTTTTTTGTCTAGATCAAAATAGTAAACGCTAGTTTAGCTTACAGGACAAACTGAAAAAAAGGAATTTGTAGGATTAAGTACCAACTTTTTTTTAAACTTATACAGAAGTGCGATTTTTGAAACTCACTCTTTGAACTCAGCACTTATTTATTATTTATTTATTTATTGATACATGACAATACACTGTTTACTTAAATTAACAAATATCAACGCACTATAAACCATAACTGGTTTGTTCGTACGCCGGTATCGACTAAATGTAGTTGAATCTCCATACATTTTCAGCTGCTGAGTTCAACGTATTTTGACTTTCAAAAATTGCACTCCTGGAGTATGATTTTTGAAAGTCAAATCAGCAGTAGAAAGATGCATATCTCCATATTAATATAGACATTTTCAGCTGCTGAGCTCAGCAGTTGAAAATGTCAAATTTACTATGGAGATATGCACCTTTCTACTGCTGATTTAACATTCAAAAATCATACTCCAGAAGTGCGATTTTTGAAAGTCAAATCAACAGTAGAAAGATGCGTATCTCCATACATTTTGACTGCTGAGTTCAACGTATGAGATTCAAAAATCGCACTCTATAGAAGAAAATGAATCGGGGAGAGGGATTGTCTGTTTCTGCACGCATCTCTCAAAACTACTGCACCTATTTAGATGAAGTTTTCACAAAAGCATAGGACTTAAGTTTGGATTAACATTTAGCATTTATTTTATCGCTATAGGTTCAATCAAAAGTTATGTGTAAACAAGTAGGTACACATTTCTACAATCACAAAAAAATAATATAAATATTTCATACTGACTAAAACGACAATTTTTCCTTCATCAATCGACCAACAACCTCTTCAAGAGCATTGCTCTTTAACACAAAGTTTCTAAAATTAAGGCATTCTGTCACTTCTGTCAAAGCCACTAGAGTTTTTCCACGGGACTTCATACACAAAATTAACTGAAAAGCGTCCCAAATTTTCAGTCCTTTAACGACAGCACCATCTTGTGCCGGGTAGCTGGTACTAAAGGTCATATGCTAGTATGGTAGGTGAACGAACTATGAATAAAGTAACCTAAGTACAATGGATAGAATCTATTTTAAGCTGTAAACAAGTGGATAATTCAATGTTTTACTTTCTGATTCATATTTTCGTTGACTGGTTTGATCGAGTCTATTTTGAACTTAATGTCTATAACTTCCCACCTACTTTACCTTGTTGTCTATAAGTTCCTGCTTGTTGTCTATAACGTCCTTTCTGTTTCGTTTTGTAGACACTAAGTATAGGGATTTTGAGTTTTAGTCGGAGAAATCTACGGATTTTTTTATGAAAAAGGTTGCATTAAGGGCCTATGTCGAAAAATAAATGAATGCGAAGTGGGCGTGTGATAGCTTCTATTACCGTCTGATGCGAGAGAAAGAGATATGCGCGCCTGAAACGACGCAAGCGTAAAACAAACTTTATTTAATTGTGATTGTACTATTTATACAAGTTCAATTCTGCTCTAATTAAAATTTGTAAAATATCAATATCTTTTTTTTTAAATCAAGTCTCGAGTTTCTATTATTCACCGTTTACTTACTTGGAACTGCCAAGCGTTGATCGATAAAGACGGAGGCTACTTTGGCTTGCTTTTCTATCGAGAAAATGTGTGTTAATCGTGTTTTGGCTCTAATCAAAATTTTAATTATATGTTCAATTTACACATATCCGCTAATCATACTCCTACTGTTAGTACTTCATGATGTATGACGCTTTGAAGAATCCTATTTTTTTCACATATCCTCTTAATTTTAGTACTATTAAGTACTATTAAGTACCAAGTCCGGTACCACAATCATTTTAAAAAGCCGCGCCATCTAGTGTCGGAAAGCGGTACTAAGGTTCAAACATTGCCAAACCAAGGTCCACGACCTCGGTTATCTCGCCTCGCGTGGTACAAGTATTGTAATATTACTAACTACTTACTTAGGTACTTAATTTGTTTGTGGCATTGTTGTAAGTAAGTATGTTGTATTTATTATACGATTATTACAATAAGCATAGCATAGCATTATGTATCGAATCGACTATACAGGGCGTAACGTTTATACAGCGTAACGTTTATAAAGCGTGTAAAACTCAAATGCGTTACATACTTAAGGGGATGATTCCTTAGATCAAACTAAAGATGATTCAGACCATCAAATTAAACAACTTTCAGAATAGGAGCTATATTGAAATTTTAACATGAAGTAACGTACCTTAAGGAGCCAACATCTAAATCGCGAAAAAAATAAGGTATCTATACTATTATAAAACTGTAACAAGAAGTTTGTCTGTACATTGAAGATATTAACAAAAAAAAGTTACGATATGGTTTTTAGGTGTCCCTGATTCCATTTCACCAATTTTTGGATTTTTTGTCTGTCTGTTTGTTTGTGTGTTTGTTTGTTTGAACGAGTATCACGCAAAAACAACAGAACCGATTTTGATGAAACTTTTTTTGTTTGATAGTTTATGATCTGACTTAAAATCTGGTATATAATTTGTGCGGACGAAGTCACGGGTTAACGCTCGTTTCATTATAAAACTTTCGTATAGACTAGACTCCCTATGTATGGAACAGCCGGTTTTTTTCGCGATTTCGATGTTTGCTCCATAGTCCATAGTAAAAGTTGTTCAGTTGGATGGTTTTATCTATGTATTTGTATTTTGTAACACCTTGTATAATTATGTAGTATCTACTATACGCATTGTATACTTGGCGTGGATATACATTAAATATATTTGCAAAAAATTTATTAGGTAAGGATACGTAATTGAATGCATCGAGACCATTTCTAGAATTTTGATCTATTTGTCTGTTTGTTTGTGCACTTAAAGACGACTGAACCAATTTAGATGGGGTTTTTACAATATCATATGGCTTCGTTTTTATTAATATCTCATCGCAATCGGTTCATTCAATCAAAAGTAATGAGTATTTAAAGTCAGTGGATGCGCGTACGAAGTCGCGGGCGCCGCTAGTCTATCCTATTGGATGAACATACATAATTATAGATTCATATAAGTCTTTGGCCGCACCCATTGAATTGTAAAATTGATCGATTGTTACGAAACATTCATAGTTATTGACCAATTCATCATTTGATTCATTGGGTAGACAAACACCGCTATAGTTAGTTGCAAAAAAGTGTTTCTTAAACGATTTTAATTATCATTGATCTATTCGGAATGCTTTTTGCACTATTTGTGCAAGACTTTGACTGCGCAGGATAATATTTGTAGGTAAAAGCGCCACAGGAGTGCAATTCTCTAAGCGTCACATTACTGTCAAAAACATCGACGAACTCACAAATGTAACATCCTTCTTTCACCCTTCGGATAGTCGAAGGTTTGTAAGTTTGACACATGACATAACCTTAGCGAATACCGAATTGACATCTCGCCGATGTTTCAACGACGAATTTAAGGTTGTGACGATGTTTGCGCATAGAGAATTGCATTGCACCACCACTCACCCCCGCCCATTTTCAAGTTTTTTGCCTGGTACTTTAACGACGCTCGTAGTCGATTTTAGCCTTGAAAACAGAAACATGATTTTACCGAAGAATGCTGTGAATTTGTTAGGTTCAATAAATCACCAATCTGGAAGTTCTACGATTCAGGAAGTCGCGGGAGCTTTTGCAAGCTATTAAAAGGAGGAAAGTTGCATAACTTGGTCATTATCTTGAGAAATCAGAGATACCAGCTGCTCCAGACTGTAATAATGGGCAAAATAGAGGGGCTAAAGAAGCATTGGTAGGCCAAGAATTTCGTGTTTCGCGAAGCTGAAGGAGGACACCAATGACTGCAGTAAAAGCAGCCAGCGTACGCAACATATATTTTGAGTAAATGAGTGTGTGCAGTAAACACAGAAGCACTCTATCATTCTTACCCTCCAGAACGGATCTGACCACTACGATCAGAGGAGGGGTCGGATGCAGTGACTATAAACGTGAGACACACGGTGAAGGCATCAGAGGATGTTAACGATGACTAAAGGGATTGGTCGCATCTTACGAAACCCGTGGTGCTATACTTAGCCTGACACCATCCCACATAACAAAGCCATACAATGATCAAATTAATGATCTATTTGGAAAAGAAACGTAGCACCCTAAACCGATGCACGTGCAACAACAGAATTGTAGCGTGTTGCGGTCCGTAGAGTCTTCGCATACCACCATGGGGTAACGGCAGCGTGAGCTTATGTATGTATGTACACCATATAAAAGAAAGGCTTTTTAAATAATTTCTGATATAACAAATAGTAATAGTAATAGTAATATTTATTTTGCCAGACAAAGATACATTGCATATTGTAACATGGACTACTGCACTAGGCAACGCCTGTATCGCGGGAATCAAATAATATAGTACAAAATTGAATAATATATTTTAAAAATGAGACGAATATTTGGATGTGCGTGAGATGATGATGATGACGCTGTGCGTGTGTAGGTGTGTGTGGGGGTGTGTGTGTGAGGGTGAGTGCGTGAGTGTATTGATAAGTATTTGTGACTGAGTACAATCGTCATGTAACGATCCTCAGCAGTTCCTCTCCTTCATCATAAGTCCAACCCAGATTCCAATTACTACCTAAATCATTTTACGGTGCGTCATCGTGACAAATACGGTGTGTCTGATTAATTGTAAAGAAATATAATGATTGATGATAAAGTCAATGGAAATATAATTAATCTTACGATTTTTTTGTTTCATATTGTAAATGAGACAAGAAAACTTATTGTACCCCGCGGCATTTTAGGCTATACTTTTAGAAACAATTTTACACCTCTTATTAAGCCTATATCAGTATCGACTACAGGTCGAGAGAAAAATATAGGATTGTTGATGACAATGAAAAGGATGCCAATGCTATAAATTTCAACCTGTACCTATATCGTTTATAGCAAAAATAACAGGATGTAAAATTAAGATTACGGCTCAAAACTAAACCGAAATTTTTATCTTAAAAAAATCAAGATTAAAGCCAAATGTTTTTGTTCGATAACGTAGTATTATCGTTTAAAGCCTATATCTAAATTATTTCGGGTCCCCGAGTCTAGACATTTAGTGTTATCGATCGATAACGTCAGTTCCTACTTACAGACAGACATATAGTCGCCGCTGATGCAAAAAAACATGATGTAAAATTAAGATTACGTTTCAAAATTAGGTACACCGAAATTTTTATCTAAAATTTTTTTTTATTACAGCCAAAGGTTTTTGTTCGATAGCGCACTGTAATAGATAGTGTTATCGTTCAAAGCCTAAATCCTATATCTTAATTATTTTGGGTCTCATAGTCTAGACATTTTGTGTTTTGATAAAGTAAGTACTCATACTTACAGACTTACAGGCGCCGCTGGGGATTACATTTTTTTCCCCCCCCCATTTTTGCTTCGTCTTGTTAATGTTTTTTTCCATTCCTATCTTTATTTTATTTGGAATAGTTTACCTGGAGTGCGATTTTTGAAGCTCAGCAGTTGAAAATGTCAAAATTACTATGGACATATGCATCTTTCTACTGCAGATTTGACTTTCAAAAATCGCACTCCGGGAGTGCGATTTTTTAATCTCATGCGTTGAACTCAGCAGTTGAAAATGTATGGAATACGGATCTTTCTACTGCTGATTTGAGTTTCAAAAATCGCACTCCTGAAGTATGATTTTTGGAAGTCAAATTAGCAGTAGAAAGATGCATATCTCGGTACTAATATTGACATTTTTAACTGCTGAGCTCAGCGAATGAGATTCAAAAATCGCACTCCAGATCGAATGTGACTTAAAATGGTTATTGTAATTCAATGTTATTATGTGTTATTTTGCAATTGTACTTTTGTATAAGTACAATTAATATAGGTAGGTTAGGTTAGTTAATTAGGTAGGTAGGTACTTTGTTTTGTTTGAAATATATGTTGTAGAGTTACTGGCCGCTTCTTCTCTAGAACGTTAGGTACGTTCTAAAACACCTTCAAAAACGGTGGTAAGGTCAAAAATATTACGTCAAAAGATTTCTATGCGATAATGATTTGAATAAAAACATTTGATTTTGGTAGAAGGTCTTCTATTGATACCAATTTAGGTATAAAGAACAATAACATTATTGTTTTTACCTATAGTCTTTTCGAAAATGTTAAACAAATGTGATGGGTCATTTGAATAAAAAACTCTATTACAATAAATGAGGTAGGTAATAAATTAAATAAAACACTTCAACAAAAAGTAAATGCAAATATAAAACATCTTAGCAACAGTGCAGCTACAATGAGGAAAAAAACAATAAACATTGAACGGTCAATGCACGATTATGCAGGCATGCACCTTTATTTTATTATACTACAGATAAAAAAATGTGTGACATAATACCGTTCCAAGCGCTTATAATATCCACAAAACCAAGTTCCCTACTTAACTCTTATTCTTTAAATGATAAATACAAAAACAGTTTGATTTACGAGACTTCTGCAAAGAAGCGAACTGTTGTGTGACGGCGCAGTGAAGCGTAGTGTCGTTTAGCGCCATCTATCGGTGAACTTTTGTACTAACGGACGATGACCCTTGACCAATAAACGGAAATTACTTCCAAAATTAATTTTAAATATTAAGATTCATTATAAATGCTATAAAATGTTAAAGTGTTACTGGAAATGTTTATGCTTATGCCAAATGATGAGTTAAATGCTTGAAAGTAAGAACTGGTGCCTAAGTTAGCGTTAGTTCAGCTACTCCACACTAGATGGTGCTGTGGTTAATATTGTTTCACCAATTTTTTTCTTACTTTTTTGTATATAAAATCGTCTTGAAAACTAATGGATTGGACAAATACAAAAAAGTATTAATGAAACAGAAAATTACTTGAAAATAGTAGGTAGGTAGGAAGTAGCAGTCAATTATTATTTAAATAAATACCTTATAAATATTTTATACCTTATAATTTTTTTTTTATCAACTTCATTTGTAGGTTTTTTCCTGTTTTTTTCAGTAATGAGAATTTTGAGATAAAAAACAATTTGTTTTATACAAAAACGTTTTTGTTTTTGTATTCACTGTTCAATACTTAATACTTCATAAATAAGGTAGTATAGGTAATATTTGGACTAAACTGCAATGTCGACGCGCGAATTCGCGACTCAAATGTATGCAACGGCAGATTTTTTTTTTGCTCCGATTTATTTGCTCCCGTAGTAAAAGTTGTTCAGTTTGATGGGTAGACTCTTAGTTTAAAAGGATGCTAATGATATCAATTTCACCCTGTATAATATTGTTGTCTAGTTTAAAAGTCCGGTCTAGATTCTGGTACTTAAAATAGGACTAGATAATCTGTTTGTCCAAGATGTTTAGGTTAGGTTAGGTATTACGCGTGGTAGAGCGGCCTATGCGAGCGTCACAGAGCAGAAACGTCAGCATTCTAATGCCACAGTATAGTTAATAATGGTACAGAAAAAATCATTATTAATTTTAATTATGATTTTGATTAATTATTCGTAATAAATAAATGAGCATACGTTATCTCAAAAACATTGCACGTCTTGAATTTACTCAAAAAACCCAAGAGTACCCAGTTGAAAGCGTTTCATGAGGTGGTAAATTCATAATATCGCTTGTCGTTTCAACACACCAGTAGAACGTCTGTATTATTTCCTCCCCTCGCCAAAACTCAGCTCACTCCAAGGTCAAATGCTCTTCAACACAAAAAGGGTACTTTAGGGAGAGACTTTAGAAAAATTGTCTTTCAAATACTTCAGTTTATGAACTGCGTAGCAAATGGAGTTTGCTTTTAAGTCTTATAAGAGGTTTTATCATGTTTTACCAATCAAGGGGACCTACTTTTAACGTCACTCTAGAGCGAGAACATCGTAAGTCACATTTAGGAAAATTATTGACACTCCATAGGAAAAACTATGTAACTTTCTAGCTGTTTGGAATCAACGTTTTTCAAAGTTAAATAGAGCCACAATTACAATCAGGAGTGCGATTTTTAAATCTCATACGTTGACCTCGGCAGTTGAAAATGTATGGAATCTCCATAGAACTCCATAGATCAGTAGAAAGATGCGTATCTACGCATCTTTCTACTGCTCATTAGACTTTCAAACATCGCACTCCTGAAGTATGATTTTTGAAAGACAAATTAGCAGTAGAAAGATGCATATCTCCATAATAATATTAACATTTTCAACTGCTGAGTTCAAAGTATGAGTTTCAAAAATCGCACCCCAGAAATAATAATGTATTTGCTTTAAATGATATCGATTTTATAAATCATTCTGGTCGCATCTCCTGTACAACAGAACACCTTACGCTTACGTTGTGGTAGGGTCAAAAAAATTACGTCAAAAAGCTATGTATGTGATATTATTGAATCTTAAATTGAATCTTTATTGACGTGCTCTCTTGCAAATAACAAAAAGTGAGATAGAATGTTTTTCCTAGGGTACGTCGTTATATCAGATAAGTATTTTAAAGACATTATATAAACTCTCAACCATAATCCCTATTGGGGTACACAGAATCTTTCCACTAATGACGTGTATTGGGGTAGGCAGAAGCTTTCCACCATTGAAGTGTATTGGGGTACACAGAAGTTTTCCACTAATGACGTGTATTGGGGTAGGCAGAAGCTTTCCACCATTGACGTGTATTGGGGTACACATAAGTTTTCCACTAATGACGTGTATTGGGGTAGGCAGAAGCTTTCCACCATTGAAGTGTATTGGGGTACACAGAAGTTTTCCACTAAGGACGTGTATTGGGGTAGGCAGAAGCTTTCCATCATTGACGTGTATTGGGGTACACAGAAGTTTTCCACTAATGACGTGTATTGGGGTAGGCAGAAGCTTTCCATCATTGACGTGTATTGGGGTACACATAAGTTTTCCACTAATGACGTGTATTGGGGTAGGCAGAAGCTTTCCACCATTGAAGTGTATTGGGGTACACAGAAGTTTTCCACTAAGGACGTGTATTGGGGTAGGCAGAAGCTTTCCACCATTGACGTGTATTGGGGTACACATAAGTTTTCCACTAATGACGTGTATTGGGGTAGGCAGAAGCTTTCCACCATTGAAGTGTATTGGGGTACACAGAAGTTTTCCACTAAGGACGTGTATTGGGGTAGGCAGAAGCTTTCCACCATTGACGTGTATTGGGGTACACATAAGTTTTCCACTAATGACGTGTATTGGGGTAGGCAGAAGCTTTCCACCATTGAAGTGTATTGGGGTACACGGAAGTTTTCCACTAAGGACGTGTATTGGGGTAGGCAGAAGCTTTCCATCATTGACGTGTATTGGGGTACACAGAAGTTTTCCACTAATGACGTGTATTGGGGTAGGCAGAAGCTTTCCATCATTGACGTGTATTGGGGTACACATAAGTTTTCCACTAATGACGTGTATTGGGGTAGGCAGAAGCTTTCCACCATTGAAGTGTATTGGGGTACACAGAAGTTTTCCACTAAGGACGTGTATTGGGGTAGGCAGAAGCTTTCCATCATTGACGTGTATTGGGGTACACAGAAGTTTTCCACTAATGACGTGTATTGGGGTAGGCAGAAGTTTTCCACTAATGACATGTAGGATTGAGGTAGACATAAGCTTTCCACCAATGACGTGTATCGGGTGGGGTAGACAGAAACTTTCCACCAATGACGTGTTTGGGTTGGGATAGACAGAAGCTTTCCACCATTGACGTATATTGGGGTACAGAGAAGTTTTCCACCAATGACGTGTATTGAGTTGGGATAGACAGAAGTTTTCCACCAATGACGTCTATTGGGGTACACAGAAGTTTTCCACCAGTGACGTGTATTGGGGAAGACAGAAACTTTCCACCAATGACGTGTAAAGTTGTCATAGGGTAACTTTTTTGGGCATAGGTACTCCCAAAAACTTCCCACCTTTGTATGTAGCTCCTATAAACCAGGTTCAACTGCGGCTCTGTTGATACAGGTGGCTAGCATTTCACCCACAGATACAACACAAAACTCCTTAGTCACCTCATACGACTCCCACGGGAATAATTGGGATGATGCATTCTTAGTCGGACCAACAGGGCTAAGCTAGGTATTTTCGTTATATTCAGAGTCATTCTTAATATACTGACACTTTTTAAAGAGGGACCATCAAACTGAACAACTTTATTTGGGAACAACATCGAAATCACGGAAAAAAATCAGCTGCCCATACATTTAATATTTATTTATTGAGTAGGTATGCATTTTTGTATGGAACAGCAGATTTTTTCGCGATTACGATTTTGGTGCCATATTGAAAGATGTTCAGTTTGACGGGCTGATCATCCCCTTAAAAAAGTGTCAGCATATTAAGAAGACCCCTATAGTATAGTAACAAATAAATTTATTATTTATACAGGATGTAAAAATACACTAGTAATATTTAAAACCGAACAACTTGCACTATGGAGCCGACAATGGGAAAAAAAATGTGCTGTTTCATAAACAAAAATGCAAAAATGCTTGAATGTATGGGACAGCTGATTTTTTTTTCGTGTCCATAGTGAAAGTTGATTAGTAGGCCTTAACCACCCCTTTAAATATTACTATAATGTTTTGTTCCACCTTGTATGAACCGCTATAACCGCTGCAATAGAGCCTATATTCATAGACCAAAAAAAAATCTTTGGCCTATTCAACAAACTTCGAATTAAATTGAATTTCAAATAAATAGCATTAAATATCTACGCAATTCAACAATTCGTCCTTTCGTTCATCATGTTCATGTGGCAGTGAATATTGCGCAATCAGCGGTTTCTAGAAATGTCTGGATTGCCGGCGACGCCACGTAATGCACCGGTTTTGTATGCGATGCGCGTTCGTTATACCGATGTCGTGCCAAAGTCGCTGGAGAATGCTTTTGTAGATTAGGTTTGCTGTTTTTGAATAAGAAGTATTATTACGACATAAACACTGTAGTTGATCGCTCGGCCGTGTGACTCCCAGATAAGCCATCGTATTCCTTTCGTGGCTGTCGCAACTGGCTTAAAACTAATTTTTTATTATGTATTATTTACTCCAAAATAATTTTTAAATAGGAACGCATAGAGTGAGCTAACGCTTACACCCTGAAGATAGGCATATGCCCTGCAATGGGGATAAATAGGCTAATTGACAATTAGTCAAATTTGCAACTCTTTATCGGACATCAAATAAAACGCGCGCATTGACCGAACAAAGAAAATGTCAATTACTATTTTTATGTAATTTAATATTTTAAATTTATCGAATAGCAGATTTTTTCCCGATTTCAAGGTAAGCTTCATAATGAAATTTGTTCTGTTTGATATCCAGAAGCACCCCCCTAAATATGCATTTAAGTTTACACCCTGAATAAACAACAACGAAATTTGTTTAATTACAAACCAAACTTTTTATTTCGCAAAACAACAATGTTGCAATCAATAATTCAACTTCCGCCAAAACAAAGATAAACTAGGACGAATTCAAACTCAACTTTGACCTCAAAATCTCGTGAACCTGCCCCAAGGTCGGGGTCAGATTAGGGCAAAGTATTCGAGTTAGCCCAAAACGTGTCGCTATGACCTGTGATCTAGGTGACCTATTTAGATCTTGAGATAGCAGGTCAAGTGCGTGAAATGAATATTTTAATGGGTTTGAATATTTTTGTAAATTTTTATACAGGAGTTAGCGTCTTCCAGCAGATCGGTCCGAATAGAAAAACCTATATGTATATCGTCGGCGTCCTGTGAAAACCTCGTAAGTACCAAAACTATTCTCAAGTCACATCTAACTTTTACTTTACATTTTAAGGTAAGGAAAACTCCTTAATTGTAGAGCTCCGCTTTAGAGAATCGTTCTGAAACTCTATATTTAAAAAAATAATAAAAACAATCAAATGTGCTTTTTGCTTCTCTTGCCAAATTTGGTCCAATGCACATACGAGATTTTCACAGTATACCGACGATATGTGTGTTGTACATTGTGTTTAAGAGATAATTTCTCTTTTATAATATTTTGTGGGCGAAATAGTTGAGTAAGGAAAGAGCCTCTCCGAATGAGTTCGTCTGATGCATCTTCAACCCTGTTATAAGTTATCTGTGTAGTTGGCTTACTAGCCATGCTTTTCCTATTGCTGTCTTTTATTTTTATTTTCCCGTCTGCGATGGAGCACCCTGGCTGGGCACAGAAAAGAGATATAAATACTGAGCCCTGGGCATTCAATCATGATACGACTATATTCCTGACTAAATAATCTTTCCACTACGGCATTGTAATACTGACACGAAAGAAGTTGTAGCAAAGTTTCTGATCCCCATGATACGGATTATGCTCTGGAAGTTCATGTACGTACCAAAATTATACTCAATTGTTACAAATTATAATAAACAGACCGAAAAATCATTTCATTTTTTCATTCATCATTTCATTTAACCCTATTGCACAGATGTTCAAAAACGCTTCGAATATTACGAAGCCCTCAACAAACAATAAGACCCTGAATAATGAATGCCCCACAAAACATGGGGGGATTGCAGGACCGCTTCTAAAGGCACGTGGCCGCTGAAAATGGGTCATCTTTTGTCACATTTTAACTATTGCACTATCTACCTTTTTTGACGCTAGTGCAAAGGCGAGGGGTATATAAAGAAGGGGACTTTTTAATTTTGTGTATTTTCGTTACGAAGGTTTTTATGTAGATAGTTTAATTTGTGTTTTGAAAGTTGTACCTTTTTAGCTTCAGGAGTGCGATTTTTGAAACTCATTCGCTGAGCTCAGCAGTTGAAAATGTCAAAATTACTATGAAGATCTTTCTACTGCAGATTTGACTTTCAAAAGTTGCACTCCTGGAGTATGATTTTTGAAAATCAAATCAGCAGTAGATAGATGCATATCCCCATAGTTATTTTGCCATTTTCAACTGCTGAGTTCAACGAATGAGATTCAAAAAACGCACTCCAGGACTTTATATGATACCAGATTTTTTATTTATTGACTGACAGACAATGCACAGCTTGAGATAAAAAACATGAAAGCATGAATACATATTTTACAGAGGATGTGGCTATACTATAAAAATGGATTTCTAGAAAAGGTATTTTGGTAGTAGGAATATTTTTGACAATCCCGTTAGGCCATAATGGTCTTGAGCATAAGTACTATGTAGTCCTATCATTCTAAAAACTGAAACTATAATAATAAATTCAGCAAAAAATAGATAAAAAATTATAATACTTTTATCAATCCCAATAAAACTGCAGTAACTATAGACCATTGTGTAAAATGTAGGTAGGTAGGTACGTTACAATTACAACGTTATCAAGTACTAGGAAACCGAGATAGTATTCGCTCTATCATTATTTGCTTAGGGAATACATTTGCGGTTTTTTTTAAAGACCAAGAAATTGACTGTCAAGTGATTCATATTTTTCACACATTTATAAATTGCTGTATTTGTTTTGCGAGTATCGTAGATGACTTTATACATTACGAGCGTTAACCCGCGACTTCGTCCGCACAAATTATATACCAGATTTTAAGTCAGATCATTAGCTATCAAACAAAAAAAGTATCATCAAAATCGGTTCAGTAGTTTTTGCGTGATACTCGTTCAAACAAACAAACAAACACACAAACAAACAGACAGACAAAAAATCCAAAAATTGATGATATGGAATCAGGGACACCTAAAAACCATATCGTAACTTTTTTTTTGTTAATATCTTCAATGTACAGACAAACTTCCTGTTACAGTTTTATAATAGTATAGATATCGATTATTATTTTATGTAGTTTTTTTTTTAAATATAGGGTCCTTCTTAATATGCGGACAATTTTTTAAGGGGATGATCAGGAGTGCGATTTTTAAATCTCATTCGCTGAGCTGAGCAGTTGAAAATGTCAAAATTACTATGAAGATATGCATCTATCTACTGCTGATTAGACTTTCAAAAATCATACTCCAGGAGTGCGATTTTTGAAAGTCAAATCAGCAGTAGAAAGATGCATATCTCCATACACTTTCAACAGCTGAGTTCAACGTATGAGATTCAAAAATCGCACTGCAGACGGTCAAACTGAACAACTTTCACGCAAAAACTACTGAACCGATTTTGATGAAACTTTTTTTGTTTGATAGCTTATGATCTGACTTAAAATCTGGTATATAATTTGTGTGGACGAAGTCGCAGGTTAACGCTCGTTTGTTATAATCTCACACACACATCTCTCATCTCACTGAAGGTAGGTACTTAGGTAGGTACCTAAATGTGAAAGAAACTCTATTATGTTGTTTCTAAATAAAACCAAACAAAAAAGGCACTTAAGCTGCACTGTAAGCTTATTAGAGTTGCGTAGGTATTACATTTGTTAATGCAAGATTTAATTTGTTTAAATACCAGGATATCAAATGTCCTAACGTTTTGAAAATTACGAGAAAATACGTAAGTATAACAGAGTTTAACCGTTTCGTAAAATTATTACTTAATATCATCAATCCGTCAGAATTACCGTAATATAACTTTTATAACAGTTAACAGCAAAACAGTTACGTTATACCGTTATTAAATGCAAAATAATGTTAAATTCTCATGCAAAATTCACTTCACACCTCTAATTGTGTAATTAAAACTATTAATTAAGTTTAAGACTAAAGAAAGCTTCCTTTAGCTAAAAATAACGTAACGTCTATATTACATCACTATTTTAGGACTTTCCAAAGACCAAAATTTACCGCGAAACTGAGTTGTGAAAAAGTTTATTTAGAAAAAAATAAACAAATCA
The DNA here is from genome assembly GCA_927399405.1 of Agonopterix arenella. NCBI lineage: Eukaryota > Metazoa > Arthropoda > Insecta > Lepidoptera > Depressariidae > Agonopterix > Agonopterix arenella. The sequence continues at coordinate 4,108,958 of OV656716.1, read as the reverse complement.
AATTCAAACCTCTATACATTCCAAATTCAAATTTTCCTTTAAAAAAAATCACATTTTTCCACAAAAACACTGGTCACTAACACAAAACACTGCACCAAAAAAAACTTTTATTTATTGCATTCTAAATTCGAAATACGCGCCGAATTCATAAGGGCGCGCTCGCAAGAGATGTTGCAAGCGGTCCATCGAGGGAACAAGTAGGAAATGAACACAGGCATGGAGGCACACAGCCGTGAGCTCTCACCACATACGCCTCTTTTGCTTGTTCATGCATGCTTGTGTGCTGGTGCATACGTTTTGACAGCACATGCGAGGTTATTTATAGGCCTATGCGTGCTGTATGACACTTAAGATTATATGCGTCAGTTAAAAAAAAGTTCCGACAGTTCAAAGAAAAAGTTTAAGATGTACTGAACTGTAATAAAAAAAAACGAAAAAAGAAAACAAAAGAGTTTCTCAGACTAATTAAAAAAGCGCTAATCAAAAATCTTAATCTAACTGCAAAATAAGTATCCTAGAAGGCAGACGTAGCGGTTTCAAGAGAAAAATGTTACGCGGCCAAATCACAACAACCGTTATTACATAACAGTACGCTAAAGAGAGATGGAGATAGCAAACTGTGCGCGATAGACAGAGATAAGAACTCAGTAACAGCGGTTACACAACACAGAGAAAGCTTACGTACTTTCTTTGTACATAACTACACCTCGCCTTTGATACTTTCGTAATATGTGTGGCGTGAGCATGTGTGCGGTCCTTTACAATTTTTCTATGCGGAAGAAAAAGAGCTTATGCGCGCGAAACGAATTTTCCTAAACGGACTCTTCGTGAAAAGCGTGAAGTGCAATTTTGACTGTTACAGAAGACGTCTTTTAGGTTCATTATGAGTTACAAACGCATCGGCAAGGTAGCTTTTCGATGGAGTTCATCGACACAGAGTTTGGCACGATTCTTGAGCCTACCAATTTTTTTAAAGTCCACAAAAGACGCGACGTTTTCCACAGAACTTAAAACTAGGGCATGCGTACAACACGAGGCCTTTTTTAATCGATTTTTCCTCGAAACATAAGGATAAACGCTTAGGAATTGCATGAATGGAATTTTTCTTGTAATTTGGTTCGATTTGTGATTTGTTTTACGGGAATTGACCCAAAACTGGCACACGAATGAGTAATATCTAATCAACAATTGTAGTTCCGCTACTTGGTGACAGATGGCGCTGTACTTAAACATTATTTTTTATTTATTTTAAATACCAGTTCTTTGGTTGGACTTATACTTTGATAATTTATTATTTTTATAAAATAATTAAAATTGTTATCTAATAGATTTGTAGTAAAATTTAGTTTTGTTCCAGAATTAAATATTGTTTTTTTAAAATCAAAACGAAATCATTGGATAGGTGTAAATGAAGGAGAGGTTGATTGATTACCATTTTCCCGCCAAAATATGCCTACAAGCTTACAAAACAATAATGATTCTAATAATAGTGTCCACATAGTCTATGCAAAAATCACCGAAAAAACATTTTAATGCATTTATTTCCTTAAAAAAAACAGAGTAAAAGAAAACACTACGTTATCACTAATTTACTTTGATAAACAAAATAAATAAATAACAAATTATCTCAAAAACGCATATACTACTAACCGCTATTGCATCACACCGGAGGAAGTGAAATAACAGTCATAATATTTATATAGCTATCTCCGTTACCCGGTATGTCGTCATCTTTGTCGCACGCACTGAATTCCCCTTTCAAATGGCGGAAGCGGGAGATTTATATCCGTCCCGCTCTTGCGTCAGTCTACCGGTATATGTCTGCTCTCCTCGTGCAAGGCAACGGAGTGCGTTGACCTGTCCTTGCTGCGTATGTGTGCAGCCTTGCTTTACAGTTATACAAAGATCTATCTATGTAGTGAGTGTGCATCGCAAAGATTGGTTCACACTGGGTTTTTTTTTCTGTAATATTTAATTTTCTTTTAAATAAGTAGGTCAGTGGTGACAATGGAAAAACAAACCTGATTTAGTCAGCATTCTTGGTTGATTGGCGATAAATTGGCTCAATGCTTACCTGCAAATAAATAATAATGAAGGAATTAGTTACTATTGTTTATTTTATTTAACTTGACAGTAGGTAGTTTATCTTTTGGAAAATGTAAAAAACCCTTATTTACAAAATAATAAGTCAGATTTACCATAACTGTACAAAAAATTTATACAGTTTTCGAGAGTTACGCGGCTATTATTTAATGTAGAAATAATTATTTTAACGGGTTCGGTTCGGGTTTTATCGGGAACTCAAATATACCAAAAAGCGGCAAGGACCCGTTAAAATGTTTATTTCTAGAAATAAAATTATAATATTCTTTTAATTTCAAAATATAAATGTTAAATGTCTCTAATTGATTGATAATGTTAGTAATCAAACTGAAACCTAAATAAGCTAAAACAAGAAACAAGTATAATAAACTTTCTGTCCACTCCGAAAACGACAACGGTAGTATACATATATTTTTTTATAAGGAAAAAAAATTCTTATAAAAAAAATTAAAAAAGATCATTAAAACTCTTCATAACATTAAACAAAACTGCATAAAGTTTTCCCGAACAAAAAAAAACGTTTTCAAAACAAAGAACCTATGAAAACAGCCCTAGTCGCTACGGTTATAAAAAAAGTTGCGTCAGAGTCCATAAAAAATGTCTGCTAGGCGTCAACGCTGCCATTACATCACTTCGCTTCCACGTGTGTGTGCTACACACAGAAGTTAACGCAAGCACACACACACGCGTGTGTGCGTACCGCGCTAGTGAGTGTGGGTCCTAATCTTTTGTGGAATGCGGGTTTCGTACCTTAATGAGTACTTTTTTAAAAAGCGCTGAAAAGGGAAAATCTTTTGGCGTCCTTTTGTATCTATTTTGCTTTCGAAATGGGTTTTCTTTTTGGAAAAATACCTAGTTTTTTTACGTGTGCGTAGTGTACTAAATTACTTATGTTTCTAAACTTGTTTTAAATAGAATAACAAAATAAGTGATATTGGAATTGGAACCTAATGTAAATTAATTGGAAAATTAGTCATTCAGTAAAGATAATATTATATAGGTACAAATAAACTTTTATTATACAGGGTGTAACATTAAATCGGAAAGTTACTTAAAGGGGTGCTTCAGACCATCAAACTGAACAACTTTCTATATGGGACCAATATTGAAATCTCGAAAAAAAATCGGCTGTCCCATACATTTCAGTCGAGTTATGTTTGCAGTTTTGTATGTGACAGCTGATTTTTTTTTCGCGATTTCTGTATTGGTCCCATAGTAAGCTGTTCAGTTTGATAGTCTGAAGCACCCCTTTAAATGACTGTCCCATTTTATATTACACCTGTATAGGTTTGTTTATTATAATGATGTCACTAAAATAAAACCATATTCTAAAATTTAGTTTTAACCAGATAATCCATAAAAAAAACGTAAATTATATTAATTTTATTATAAAATAAATTTTTACCTACAAACAAAATCGTTCCTCGAAAAGGTTTTGTAAAAATAAGTCTCAAATTTGGTCTAATTATTTATATTTCGAATAATTAGATTTTTGTTATTAAATTATTTTTTTTTAGATTAAGCAATCATAGTTAACACGACTTTTCTATTATTATTTGCTCTCTATTGATATGCCCACATAAGTTACCTACTTTACTTATTTGTAATGTTCATAGTTGCTGTGCCCTACAGGGTCCATAATTGATCTCATAGTTTATAAGTTAACACCTCATTGTACATTATGGAATGCAATAAATATATTGAGTATTGACTTTTGTGACACTATAGACTGATAATAACACAACATTTTAATTTATTCCAATCTTCTTCATCGCGGCCTAACTCATCCCTTTTGAGCCAGCATCCTTTTTCCACCGAGCATAGCCACCTCTTTCTTATTGAATTCTTATAACATACTTCCAAAAGTATGCACGATAAAAGCCTACCAAAGTGACATAGGTGCACGAATATCTGAACCCTGATACGTCCGGCGCACCATGGGGCAATCAGCAAGGTCTTTAAAGCTGATTGGCAAATCTCCTCACCACGCTGGGAAATCAAATTTAACATGGCATTGACTGGACAGAAGAAGAAGTCCTAGATTTGTTTTATTTATCTCCGCTCTTCTTTAGAGCGAGACAGTGTCGTCTCATAGCATTTGACTGGATTTTATGGTGAAAAGATTTGTCAATCAACGGGCTTGAGATGGCCGGGAAATCCGGGAAGGCCACGGCATTTTGCGTCTGGTTCCGTGTACAGTAATTGCACTTTAGATATTACTGTCTCGAAATACTTCCTTTTTTTTTAAATTGTATTTTTACCTGAAACAAAATTCTTTTGTTTTTTAAATTGAAAATTTAGATTTTCCCTAAAATATACTACGTACTAAAATACCTAACTTTTTAATATGTTTTTCTTTCGTCCGTCGAATAGATGGAGTTGCTACTTAGACTCCAAATTCCTTTCGTAACCCCAGAAACTCCAGGAAATGATAATATTGCCCTGGACTGGGACATACTTACATCGGAGTCCTGCGCATATATTTGAAAAACACAGGGTGTCAGAGAACTTAAATACGTTATAATGGGTATATAAGGGGGTGATTTGGACCATCAAACTGAACCCAAATGTATAGAACAGCATTTTTTTTTACGCAATTTCGGTATTGGTCCTATAGTGAAAGTTGTTCAGTTTGAAAGTCTGAAGCACCCTGTTCAATATGTAACGCACTTAATTTAACATCCTGTATATAAAGAGCCTAGGCATTCTATAGAGTTAACGGTTTGAAAATAGTTAAGAATTAACTAGTTATATTACATAGTTAAAATAGTTTGCGTGCAAAATTATAAATGACCTAACGGTCGCATGCATGTGATAATATTAGATTCTATTTTCTAACTGGACGGTTGATTATTTATTATAATTATCTACGGTACAAGTACAAGCTTATTATAATGTTGAAATTAAATATTATTTTATGTTCATTATTTCACTACAGCAAAAGATGGACAAATTATTTTTAAATATTTAAGTTTTAATTTTGCGTTTACTATGATGTTTTTTTTTTCACTTGCAGTAATTGTTCATTGCAGTTCAAGCTTCGAAAGTTTTTAACATTACGAATGGAAATAAGTAATTGGTAATAAATATTATTTGAGTATGTACCTACATATTTTCATAATAACATTGAATCAGAAATGACGTGCTATATTAACCAGTGGTTGACACTGCTCAGAAAATTTGCAAGCTTACAGTGGAAATGGGTTGGTCATATCGGTCAAAGAATTGACAACCAATGGGGTGTCAAAGTTCTCCAGTGAAGAAATCGGAGATCGCGAAAACTAGCAGGCGTGGTGTGGTACGCCCCGCGGCCCGCTGGACAGACGACCTGTGACAGGAAGACCAGGTAGTTGGGAGCGACTGTATGAGGAAGGCCGAGGATAGAATTTTGTGGGGCGCCTTGGGAGAGGCCTATGTTTGGCAGTGGACGACGATAGGCTGATGATGATGTACATATACAGGGTCCATCTTTATATGGTGATGGTTTTTTAAAAGGTTGATCGGACCATAAGAATTGAACTGAACAACTTTTACTATTCAGCGAACCAAATGGAGCAAAAAGAATCTGTTTTTGCATACATATACCAAACAGATGATTTTTTATTTAACGATTTCGATGTTTCCTTCGCAGCGAAAGTTATTCAGTTTGATGTCACTATTGTCACGACATAAAAACAATTTTTTGACGTCTATCTTTGAGCCACCTGTATATTATTCAAATAAAACCCCCTAAAAGTACAAACTTAAGCATTAAACGTGTTTACAAGCTATGGAATCCAAAGGACATATAAAATAACAAAATAACAGGAAACATTTTGCCGTATCTAGCGGAATCCGATGCCGAGAACTGACCTAGATCAATACACGTCAATACAAAACATTACTACGTAGAAAATGATCTGTAATTTTAGATTGTACTGTTTATACTTAGTTTCCTATGATTGTTAAAATGAGTCATACCTGGGTGGACAGAGCTTAGGCGTCTTCTAAGTTAATCTAAATATGTAGGTGTAATCCCCCTGCGAAAATCAAATTTTACGCAAAAAAACATATTTTCTTCCGATTTTGTTTTCCAACGCCATCTATATTGAGGTAGCAGTAGTAAATGTTGTAGTTATGTGTTTTGTCTACTGTGGAGGTGGGTAATGTCATCATCATCAGCCTTGGCGTCCTCTCAGTGAGAAGCACAGAACATTATAAGAGGGGTTAGAAGTGCAAAGTAGCGCTTTTGGTACGGACCCGGCTGTCGCCACTTGTCTTCCCGCTCACGCTGCTACAATTACTCATGCCCTCTCGCTCGCACCACGCCGCGCGCCTTATGGTGTTATGCAAATCATTGCATAACCTTAACCTACTTTGCACTTCTAACCCCTCTTATAGTTCTGTGGTAAGAAATAACGGGTTAAACCTTACTTGTGTAGTAGAATAATAAGAATAATAGTGACTGCTGAAAGTTAGGGTGGTGTAACAACCATCTTGCCAGTGTGTTTGTGTGTGTGCAAATAAAAATATTTTCTTTCTTACTGTCTTGGTTTCTTTTGTTACTTCTAAAAGCAGATGATGAAGATGAATGAAAGCTTTTATTTTTTTAACTGTAAATGTTTAAATTTGTAAATAAAAACCAAAGTTATAACACTTATCTATATCTATACTATTATAAAGCTGTAACAGGAAGTTTGTCTGTACATTGAAGATATTAACAAAAAAAAGTTACGATATGGTTTTTAGGTGTCCCTGATTCCATTTCACCAATTTTTGGATTTTTTGTCTGTCTGTTTGTTTGTGTGTTTGTTTTTTGTTTGTTTGTTTGTTTGTTTGTTTGTTTGAACGAGTATCACGCATAAACTACTGAACCGATTTTGATGAAACTTTTTTTGTTTGATAGCTTATGATCTGACTTAAAATGTGGTATATAATTTGTGCGGACGAAGTCGCGGGTTAACGCTCGTACTATTATAAAACTGTAGCAGGAAGTTTGTCTGTACATTGAAGATATTAAAAAAAAAAAAGTTACGATATGGTTTTTAGGTGTCCCTGATTCCATTTCACCAATTTTTGGATTTTTTGTCTGTCTGTTCGTTTGTGTGTTTGTTTGGGTGTTTGTTTGAACGAGTATCACGCAAAAACTACTGAACCGAATTTGATGAAACTTTTTTTGTTTGATAGCTTATGATCTGACTTAAAATCTGGTATACAATTTATATAAATTGTGCGGACGAAGTCGCGGGTTAACGCTCGTACTATTATAAAACTGTAACAGGAAGTTTGTCTGTACATTGAAGATATTAACAAAAAAAAAGTTACGATATGGTTTTTAGGTGTCCCTGATTCCATTTCACCAATTTTTGGATTTTTTGTCTGTCTGTTCGTTTGTGTGTTTGTTTGTTTGTTTGAACGAGTATCACGCAAAAACTACTGAACCGATTTTGATGAAACTTTTTTTGTTTGATAGCTTATGATCTGATTTAAAATCTGGTATATAATTTGTGCGGACGAAGTCGCGGGTTAACGCTCGTAACTTTTAAAATTCTGTGAACAAAAATATCTCTTTAAACATTATGCGCCAGTCATGATGCCAAGTACGAACCTATCTGCATAATTAGCTGCAGTTTAGACCTAGTGCACCTAGGTACAGACCTAAGTATTATACCTAAACTGGTCAATGCCGTATTTTAATGGCTGAATCGTAAAAACATATTGATATAATCCCGATTTTTCCTTTTATGGTATTGAATTTGTATAAACTACTTACGTACTAATCCGCATTGGACACGCGTGGTGGACTAACGCCCACGCACCCTTCTTAAGGTGGTTGCAGAGGGGTCAATTTTATACAAAACTTTGACGCACAATACGCGAAGACGGTATTAATATAAGTAACTTTGCATATATGGAATGGATTTTCTAAATGCCGCGTCACAAAGGAAGTCTGGAAGAAATCGCTTTTTAGCGATAAGACCGCCTGTTTTTGTGCCTTTTGTATTTCCTGATTGTTTGCTCTCTGTATACTCTGTATTTTGGTGTCAAATAAAGTATAATTGATTGATTGATTGAAATAACATTTGCAATTTATAAAATGATTACGAAGATAGAAAGCTTTGAAATTTTTCATACAAAATTTTATATTACTTTTATTAATTCCGTCTACGCGTATTGTGCGTCTTTCAAAAATCACACTCCTGAAGTATGATTTTTGAAACTAGAATCAGCAGCATAAAGATGCATATCTCCATAGTAATTTTGACATTTTCAACTGCTGAGCTCAGCGAATGAGATTCAAAAATCGCACTCCAGTTGAATAGTAATTGGATTTCAATCTGATTAGAACTGAAATTGTGTTATATGTTTCTAACCACCCCCTAAGCGTAATATAGTCGTGAGATCTTGAATATAATGTAATGTATGTTGTATAATGTATGTATGTACTTGCCGCTGTATGGTTCCAACTTAAATTGACCACCAAACTTCCCGTGGGTGTCGAACGAGGCGACTAAGGGAAAAAAGGTTTCAAATGGAGTGTGTTTGTGGGCGAAAAGCTAGCCCATTCCATCTTCAATAAACGTGAGCTTTGCTGCAACTTCTTATTTATTTTATTTTATTTTAACACTTTATTGTACACACGAAAATATAAATGAAAACAGCATAATAGACAATTACAAAGGGCGAGCTTATCTCTAAAGAGATTTCTTCCTTCTTCTTCTTCTTTCAATTACAGTTGGCAGTTTGTTGTAATGTTTTTGACTACCCCCAAAAGGATAATTGTCGTGAGTTTATATTTGTTTAGTCAACTTACAAACAATTAAAATTTCCATCTTCAAGAAACTACAACATTTTATAATAAAAAGGAAACCTTTGCCTAAAAAAAACCAGCATCCCAATCTTAAATAGTGTGTACGAAAAAATACCGTTTTAGCGCACGTACTTCACTATGCGCTTCGCGCGTGGCTTCGCGCTGTCAGTGTGCGTCCGTGTGACCTACTTACGAAGCGTGTTCGGGTGTGTTCGGATAAACTCGGCTCGACATATGCCCGTAGTCCGTACACAGCTGTAGATTGAAGAAAATGGCGGTGTAGCGGGACTTTTTCCTGAGAATTTTCGTTTTGCGTTTTTTTTTTTGTGTCAGGTGTTTTATAGGCGGAGGGAAATTGTTTTCTTTTTCTTTTTTGTGCTAATGATTTGATACGATTTTGAACCTTTTAAGTTTGTTCGATGAACCACAGCATTTGTAATATTTTGAATGCCTTCTACATCAAATCGCTTTAGGAAAAGTTACTAAATAAGTAAGTGCTAGCTAAAATTATTAAAAATTCTAATAGGTAATCCCAAACACTGTTGTGAGAGAAGGGCTTTGTCCTACAGTGGGATACTACTTGTTATAATATCTAATATATTTATCTTGCTATGTAATAGGTATCTAATCTAGTTTACTTAGATATCATCATCTGCATCATATCAGCCGACAGACGTCCACAGCTGGACATTATTATGGTTTCAGAATTCTACGACGTGTGATGATGATGAAGCATAATATAAGGTCTATCAAAATTAGGTGAAACTACTTTAAAGGGATGATCAGACCATCAAACTGAACAACATTCTCTATGGGACCAATATCGAAATCGCGAAAAAAAACAGCTGTCCCATACATTTAGGTCAAGTAGATTTGTATGGAACAGCTGATTTTTTTTTTCGCGTTTTCGATATTGGTCCCATAGAGAAAGTTGTTCAGTTTGATGGTCTGATCATCCCCTTAAATTAGTTTCACCTAATTTTGTTAGACCTTATATAACATCCTAGAAAAATAAGAGTTGCCTCTTACACCCACGGGAAGGCGGTGGGTCTATCTTAAGCCGGGAACCACAGGGTTAAGTTAAATCAGACACTGTTACATAAATACACACAAAGCTTGCATGCCCACAAACGTAACTTCCGTAATCGAAATTTAAATTTTTACACTCACACAAACCCACTCGCATACACACACCTATAAATAAAAAATTTGGCAAACAACTTTCGAATTGGTGAAAGTTCATACATCGCTGGTTCGTACTCACGAAGCTTTTTTTTAAATAACACGTTAATATTAACGTTATTACGATTTTAAACTCGTTATTTTGGTAACATAATTTTTTCTTCTTATGTAATTATAATAAAATTATCTAATTGAATTATAATTTTTAGAATAATATACAGGGTGTTAGGGTAAACAGTTGCATTACTTTAATGGGTGATTGTAGGTACTCTTGATACTGAGCGTCTTTCCCAAAGGAAAATAAGGGAAATTTAATGAATCTACTTTTCATACAAATGTTCGATCATTGTTTATTCCATAAATGCATTTAGTAGATAGATATGGGAAGGCTACATTTTTTTCGAATAATATCATCTATATTTCTTAGGGCAAGTTGTTCAGTATCATGGGTACAATCACCCATTAAAGTAATGCAACTGTCGGTGGCGCGTTGCGGAGAGGTATGGACACCCAATTATGGGGGTCCGGGTTCGAATCCGCACGAACAACAGGCCATGTGCCAATGAGTTTTTCTAACTTATGTACGTAATACCGACTGCTCTCAAACGGTGAAGGAAAACATCGTAAGGAAACCTGCATACACTGAAGAAGATATTCCGATGTGTATGTGAAGTCTATCAATACGCATTAGGCACGCGTGGTGGACTAATGCCCATACACCGTCCCTGAGGGTAGGCCTGTGCCCTTCAGAGGGACATAATATATAAGGTCTAACAAAATTAGCTGAAAGTATTTTAAGGGGATGATCAGACCATCAAACTGAATAACTTTCTCTATGAGACCAATATCGAAATCAGGAAACAAAATCAGCTGTCCCATACATTTGAGTCGAGTTATGTTTGCAGTTTTGTATGGAACAGCTGATTTTTTTTCGCGATTACGATATTGGTCCCATAGAGAAAGTTGTTCAGTTTGATGGTCTGATCATCCCCTTAAAATAGTTTCACCTACTTTTGTTAGACCTTATATACAGGGTGAAATTGAAAGCTGCTTTTATTGCTCCCATATTACAAGTTGTTCAGTTTGATGGGTAGACTCTTAGTTTAAAAGGATGCCAATGATATCAATTTCACACTGTATTTGTGGACGATGATGATGATAGCCAGGATTTGTTCATTGAGGGCAGGAAAAGGGAAAACTAACACTAATAACGGAGTAGCTACCGCATGTGACGTGGCCCTTATTGGTAAAAGATGGTAAGTATAAAAGTAAAGATAGTGTACCAAAGTTTACAAATTCATATTTTTTTATAATATATTATTTAGGATTTAATGCATACATACATATTCTCATATTGCCGTGTGGTGTCTATGAATAGCACCATCCCATTTCCTCCCGTGGGTGTCGTAAAAGGCGACTAAGGGATCTACTGAAGGATGGGCAGCAGCATCCTCTGAGTACACACATTGATTCGATCCAACTGCGATCGCCAACCCGCCTGCCAAGCGTGGCGATTATGGCAAATCTCCTTCATTTTGGGGGAGGCTTACGTCCAGCTGTGGACGTTTAATGGCTGATATGATGATGATGATGATACATATTCTCACGTCTTTCTCCCACTGGAGTAGGCAGAGACAACGAGACGCCACCTGGGCCCTGTTTAATATTGACAATAACAATTCAGAGTACTTGCTGAGAATGCTACGTGAAGCACTGCAAGTTTAGCGTCATTAGTAACCAGCACTCTGAATTGTCATTGTCAATTGTCATTTGTCACTTGTCGCGTTTATTAAACAGGGCCCTGTTACGATCCTGTGACAAAACTCACAAGCGTTCTAGCATTTCGCACATAACAACAGTTGCTCAAAAATACAGTTGGTAGTTGTAACAGAGTCTGTGAACACCCCAAAAAGAAATAAAGTCTTGAGTTATGAGTGTTATGACTATGTTATTGAATTTAACTTTCAATCTATCTATACTATTATAAAACTGTAACAGGAAGTTTGTCTGTACATTGAAGATATTAACAAAAAAAAAGTTACGATATTATGGTTTTTAGGTGTCCCTGATTCCATTTGACAAATTTTTGGATTTTTTGTCTGTCTGTTTGTTTGTGTGTTTGTTTGGGTGTTTGTTTGTTTGTTTGAACGAGTATCACGCAAAAACCACTGAACCGATTTTGATGAAACTTTTTTGTTTGATAGCTTATGATCTGACTTAAAATCTGGTATATAATTTGTGCGGACGAAGTCGCGGGTTAACGCTCGTCCTTTATAAAAATACTAAAAGGAATTTAGAAATTTCATCCGCGTTAAAAACGCAACCTATTTGCTTTGTAGAAGTCAAATTAAAAGCAGATAAAAGATAGGTAGCCATTCAGTAGCACATATAATTGTATTATTAAAAATAACTTATTGTTAATCCTAAAGAAACAATAGTATCTTTCGTATCAAGTGGCTTGCGCGCGCAGAGAATTTAAAATTGGAGAGCCGAAAATAATCGTGAACTTTCACTTGCGAGATTTGGTTAGATAATACACCGGTTTGAAGCGTTAATGAGGGGGGGGGGGGGGGGGGGGATTTCTTGAATATTTTTGGAGGGATCGAAATATATTTAAGCACTAGGTAAGTCATCCCGCCTGCCAAGCGTGGCGATTATGGCAAATCCCCCCCATTTTGGGGGAGGCTTATGTCCAGCAGTGGACGTTTAATGGCTGATATGATGATGATGACTAGGTAAGTGTATAAACGTATCCTGTTTTCGGAGCAAACGCTGCTTTTCAACCAGAGATGTGCGAGGTAGCGAGGCGGTGAGCGAGGAAGCAATCCGCCTCGCTACCTCGCACATCTCTGGTGGAAAAAGCGGAGAAGAGCGGAGATGTGTCGTGAACAACCGATATGTTTTCATTATTCTATTCACCCATCACCTCTCAGCTCAATGGACACGGTTCAAGTGGCGCAGCGCGAAGAAGAGATTTAGCTATTATTGTGCCGGTTGCAGTTTAAAGGTCCAATCAATAATTACTCCCTACCCCGCCTAACAAAAAATCCGTAAAATGACTGGGCTAGTGGGCGTAAGGGTAACAACAATCATCATTTTACACCATACATGGTGTAAGTACGGGCTGTACTTACCGCAGACTGAAACGGTGGCCATCAAACTGAACAACTTTCACTATGGAGCCTACCTCAGACAACGCGAAAAAATCTGCAGTTTGCACTTATTCAGCGGACATGCGCCAACTACTTATCAACGCGAGTCCGTTTATACGCAATGTCTAGGGTGTGCCTACAAGTGACTGCATTTGTAAATAAGTAGTCGCTACTTAATTCAAATCGTCATTATAAAGCCTCTTTTTTTTACTAGCCCACTTCCCCTGCTGGGCAAAGGCCTCCCCTTTCATCCTACAACCATCTCTGTCCTGGGCATGCTCTGGCCACGCGTGGCCCGCCACCTCTTCCTACGACAACCTGGACGCCGACGACAGTTTTCGGGGATCCAGGGCGTTACCATTCTTGCCCACCTTTCCGGCCATGTCTGTCGAATGCACCAGGCATTCGACAGACATGGCCGGCCCAATCCCACTTTAATCTGGCGGTTTTTTTCCCAACATCGGCTATTCGATTTTTGGAGCGCAGTGTAGTGTTTCTGACACGATCCGTTCTTTTAACACCCAGTACACTATGCTTCATTGCCCTCTGGCAAACCTTAAGTTTGGACTTTTCAGACTCAGTGAGAGACTCACAGGTCTGGGCACCGTAGGTTAGGATAGGCAGGATACACATGTCGATGAGTCTTCGTTTGAGGGATAGCGGGAGTTTACCCTTCATTAACTCCTTCATGGACCAGTAGCTCTTCCAGGCGTTGTCGACACGGCGTGCGACTTCCTTGTCTTGCCTGTTTTCGAAGGAAACTATCTGGCCCAAGTAAATGTACTCATCACCATAGTGAATTAACTGCCCATCTCTTTCGACTCTACGTTTAATGCTGTTAGCCATGACTTGAGTCTTTGATCTATTCATTATAAAGCCTACCCTTCTTAATTTCGATTTCCAAAGCCTTGTAGCCACACAATTACATACTTTATCTCAACGATTATAAAGATCGTATCTCACTGCCAGCGTCTAAAGAACCAGGTACATAGAGAAGATCGCGTGAGATCTGCCAAATACGGTGAAGGCCTACCTACATATAAATGCCTATGTTATTTACATAGTTAATAGATACTATTATGTAGATGTTATAGTACATACTTCGTACATTTTGTTTTTCATATTATTACATTTAATTGAAACAAAATTTTTGCACCCGGCTGCCAATGGGTTGCAACAGGAATATTAACCCTATGCTTTTAGGATTCAAAGAATTATTTTTCAATAAATCAAAATCTTTATTTGTGACACACAGGTATTACAGTTGTTGTAAGTACAAAATATAAAAGTTCTCTGTGATCTACCATTAGGCATACAAATAATTGGTGATAAAATTATAGGAAGTAACAAAGGTTTAGATAGACGTGCAAAGTTATGAAGTACATGCTCATTGTAAGTATATTAGTTAATTATTGTCAATTCGATTTATAAATTAGGTATAATAGAATGTCAAGTCAAATTTAGGAAATATTTAATGTCAGTAAATTAATTATAATTACCGTCTAGAAATTCATTAAGTGTGACAATGTCTTTTTTGAGTCCATAAATAGTACATTTAATTGCACCAAAATTTTTGCAACCGGCTGCCTGTGGGTTGCGGTAGGAATATAGTTGGCAACCATAATATGCTTATCGGATCCAATGATCCAAAGCATTACTTTTGAGTTGAATTTTGGTACCCGGCTCCTGTCTTCCACGCACAATTACACATAAGACCTTGAATATGCATTTTTATATTTAAGTTGCAATAATGCTTGTGGAAGAAAATAAACTTTATATTATATTATTATTTAATGGGTTGTGCGACAGGAATATATGTAGCAACCATATGCTTTTAGGAGTCAAAGAATTATTTTTAAGTCCCTAAATAGAAACACAATTTTTGATCCCGGCTGCTAATGGATTCCGACAGGAATATGGGAAGCAACCCTATGCTTTTAGGATCCAAAGAATTATTTTAAAGTTCCTGAACAGTAACAAAGTTTTTGCACCCGGCTGCCAATAGGTTGTGACAGGAATATAGGTGGCATTGGCAACCCTATGCTAAGAATCCTTAAGCTAAGATCTATCCACTGGAATATTTGTCATTGCCTTGAAATATGGATAAAAGAAGATATAGGGATCCTTCTTCATTTAATGCTGACAATTTTTAAGGTGTGATCAAACCATCAAACTAAATAACTTTCTATAAGGTGTAACAAAATTAGGTGAAACTATTTTAAGGGGTTGATCAGACCATCAAACTGAACAACTTTCTCTATGGGACCAATATCGAAATCACGATAAAAAAATCAGCTGTTCCATACAAACCTACTCGACCTAAATGTATGGACAGCTATTTTTTTTCGCGATTTCAATAATGGTCCCATAGATAAAGTTGTTCAGTTTGATGGTTTGATCATCCCCTTAAAATATTTTCACCTAATTTTGTTAGACCTTATGGGACCAATATCGAAATTGCAAAAAAAACTTTACAAAGGACAAAATAATTAAAATTATTTACCCAACCAAAGACACTGTAAAATACCTAAAAACATGTTTTTCTTGACTGCTACTAAATGTGCATGTTTAAAACAGCATCCATTCTACTGCAGTCTCTCAACGAAACTCTTAAATCAACGTGTTACGTTTGATTTTGGTTTGATTTAGAAGACATTTTAAGTTGTTTTATTATGTAGGTACTATAGGCTGATGCGATGTTAGAACGCCCAAGGCTGCGTGCGCACGCTATCTGACGTCATCAAAGGGCTTCTAAATTCAAATTTTAGATTCATCTTAGCATGATCTAAGCTCAGATACCTACAAACATATTGCACTTTGTGCACTTCATAGAGCACGGTAAACAAAGGGGGGAGTATGAGGATAAGAGGAATTTTGGTAACCATCAGCTAAGAAGAGAGCTAGCGCCTCAATCCTGAGGCCGCGGTTCGATTCCTGGCCTGTACCACTATGTTCTTCGGAATTTATGTACGGTTGTATTTATCATTTACTAGCTCGGCGGTGAGGGAAAACATCGTGAGGAAACCTGCATTCCCGAGAATGAAATGAAAATACCATAAGTTTGGAGGTATGCGTAAAATATAGGTGAGCTTGGGGCGAACACAAAGGACCAGCGCTGGTCTCAGTGTTACAACGACCCTTGCTTGCAATAGCCCAACCACAAATAATAATAAACCATCAGCTCCAAGGCTGATTCAGTATTCATAGGGTGTAGAGCATATTCTTTGATGGGGATGGACCAGGTCTGCCTGCTTAACTCCAGGCGGTTTAGGAGTTACAGCCGTTCAAAGGTCTGTGTCAAATGAACGATCAGCTGATAGGATACTATTGTAATATGCACTGTAGCTCTGTGAACAGTACAAAAACTGTCATGTTCTGTCAGTCGGTTTAGGAGATTGACACTCAGTTGCAGAAACACTCATTAGAGTTAATCCTCCATTAAAACTCTTGCTAGCTGTTACTACGTCAATATGACAAAAAGTGGCAGCAAGAGATTTAATGGAGGATTAACTAATTAATTAAAATGAGCGTTTGTGCAACTGAGCGACAGCCGTTCAAAGTTCAGACGCACAGACACAGCTGTGTTAGACACAGTTGAATAGTAATCTGATTGCAATTTGATTAGAACTGGAATTGGATGAGGATTGAACTTGGATGTTTTAAATTAGCGCAATGGTCTAACCTCAGGGAAGGGAGTACCTATGTACGTTAGAACCAATATACATATTAATCTATGAGTTAGTCCCCCACGCATGTCCAATTCGGATTTGTAGTCTTTACATACGCATCAACATTTCTTCTTCAGCGCATGCAGCGTTTTCCTCACGATGTTTTCCTTCACCGTTTGAGAGCAGTCGGTATTACGTACATAAGTTAGAAGAACTCATTGGTACATGGCATGTTGACCGTGCGGATTCGAACCCGAACCCTCATGATTAAGTCCAGACCTCTCCGCAATGCGCAATCGACGCTCTCACCCCTTCTTTTTTCTTCTTTGATTAAATTCATTGCTGGTTCCGATATACAGGGTGAAATTAATATCATTAGCATCCTTTTAAACTAAGAGTCTACCCATCAAAATGAACAACTTTTACTATGGGAGCAAACGAATCGGAGCAAATAAAAATTCTGCTGTTTCATACTAAACTGTAGGCCTCGCATGCCACCCCCGAGAAAACGATAAATTTCCAGATGTGCCTCCCTCTTTATTATTTTACGTATGCCAGAAAGAGCGCGCATGACGTTTTTCTCGTTTAAACGCTTTGTCGTGGGTGGCATGCTAGCCCAGCTGCAATGTCGACGCGCGAGTTCGCGACTCAAATTTATGCAACAGCAGATTTTTTTTTGCTCCGATCCGTTTGCTCCCATAGTAAAAGTTGTTCAGTTTGATGGGTAGACTCTTAGTTTAAAAGGATGCTAATGATATCAATTTCACCCTGCAGATTAGAGTCATTCCCTCATTCTCCGCTCATTTTGATCCTGGTTTGCTGGAATCTGTGGTAAACCTATGCCCGATAAAAAAAAAACGTTTTTTATTTAAGTGTCCACGGTATTATCAGAAGTGATGTTTATGTAGGTAATATGTATGTGAGGAAAAAAATATGATTTATATAGTCTCTGCTCACGCTTTCCCTTGAAAATGATAGCTACGTAACATGACAAGGAAAATCCAATAGAGAATGATTCATGTAGAGTCAGCAAAAGTGCAAAATAGTTGAGTCCTCTCGGAATCTAAACTAGGTTATGGCTTTATGACGTAAGGGCGTAAGTGACAAACGATCCACTGACGTTCTCAGTACCTACCTACCGTCTGGATTTGATATTATTCGCTAATAAGCGTTTTTTTTTTCATTGACTTCTCTTAATAATAATAACATTAATAACTCGATTCCCTAGTGAAATGTCACTTTGTGCGTTTTTCCCCAGTTGGTTAGGACATTGCAGGCTGAATCACCTGATTTTCCGAAAAGAGAAATGATTCCGTGCTTCAGATGGCACGTTAAGCCGTTGGTCCCGGCTACTATCTTTGGTGGTAGAAGTCGTAACATAAAAACCACGTCAGAAGCCGTAAGGCGGTCTGAAAAAACTCTGACACCAGGGCTCTGCCCACACAATAAGAAGAATAACTCAACAGAGTGCATTGGTAATCACTCCATCTTCGGGCTGTTTAAAAAATATCTCGTCAGAGATACGCCCTTCGTACTTGTACGCAATGCTGTATTCATAGATATTTCAGTGTGTATTAAGTACCTACTCAATGTAATGTATGAAAAATAAAGATAAAAGACCAAACTACAAGCCGCAGCAGTTAGCCAGGAACCTGGCTCAGTTGATCTATAGCGAAACATTGTTGTTAGGATGTATTTATTTTTATTCCAGGACAAGAAAGATGAATCCGGTAATTTTTTTTGGATCTCATATTAAAAATAATACTAAAGTGCCGATATGATCCAATCGATCCAGATTTTTAATGGGAGGTCCGGAAATTCTCTTTGCCGACCCGATGTTCTATAGGGAAAGTTGTTTTGTTTCACCATCGCTGAATACGTCCTTAAAATATTCGTGGTAAATAAAAATAGTGGTGTAAGGTGTAAGTATATCTACACAGACCTGCAAAACTAAGTACTACACTTTTAATATTTCATTTTTTTCTGAACTATAGAAATTAAAGATTTAAAATAAAAATCGTTTTAAAGCCAATGTTATCAGCTTTCTTTGTTACTATTCTTTGTAAATTAAACTCTTTTGGAGACCTTTTTATTTCGAAAGTATATTTTGTGTACTTAAAATCTTATTGCTATTTTAAAAGTGTGATACTTAGTTTTGCAGGCCAGTGTATTTACATAATTATGTAGTTTTTCGACCGATAGGTCTAAACACAAAATATTAATTACAATACGGAAATAATTATGGTGAAGTTAATGATTTTAACGAGTTCTTATCGCGTTTTTTGTTGTTTTTCAGTCAGTCATCCCGCGATCATGGCAGTTGTAACACTGCGAAATATCGGGAACTCCAAAAACAACAAAAAACGCGCTAAGTTCCCGTTAAAAAAATTAACTTTAGCATAATACGGAAATATGTTCAAATGGCACCGGAGGCCTTCTGCAGGTTTTAGTTTCAGCCTTCTGTTTTATATTGTAATACAACAAGTTGTAAGAGCGTCGGTGGCGCGTGGCGAAGAGGTATGGACACCCAATTATGGGGGTCCGGGTTCGAATCCGCACGGACAACATGCCATGTACCAATGAGTATTTCTAACTTATGTACGTAATACCGACTGCTCTCAAACGGTGAAGGAAAACATCGTGAGGAAACCTGCATACACTGAAGAAGAAAGTCTGTGTATGTGAAGTCTACCAATCCGCATTGGGCACGCGTGGTGGACTAATGCCCATACACCCTGGCTGAGGATAGGCCTGTGCCCTGCAGTGGGACGTTTATAGGCTGATGATGATGATGACAACAATGATTGAGGTCAAGAGCAAACCCATACGTAATAAAAAAAAATGTTTTTTTTTTATTTATTATTTCTGAATCTTACATCTAAGTTTACAATTTCGTATATCGCCAAACTGCTAAGCAGTTTGTAGGCGCTGCGCTCGTTAATCACATTTTTACTTAAATGCTATATCTTTGTTATTAACAAAGCTGTATTAAATTAAATTAGGTTAACCTAGCATAGAGTCTTTTAGTTGTTTCTTCTATTCTATTTTTTTTTATTTAATGGCGTCCGATGCGTTATCACAATTGTGCCAATGTCCCGTTATGTGGAGAGTACACGTAGGAAAATGATTAGTAGCATTTCTGCCAATGTCAAGTAGTTTATTATAATCTCAAGTTAACGTGGTGGTCCAGTGGCGAGTTGGTGGTCCAGTGGCGAGTAACCTTGCCTGCCGTACAGGAGGCGATGGTTCGATCCCCGTCCAGGCCGACTCGTACCAATGAGTTTTTCGGAATTTATGTACGGTTTGTAACACCACTGGCTTTTCGGTGAAGGAAAACATCGTGAGGAAACCTGCATGCTTCAATTTCGAGGCATGTATTGTACCTACTGTCCATTACAAGTGGCGACGGGCTCACTCCCCGTCACACTGGACAGAGTTTCGGTACTACTAGTGAAACGTGGATGTTCTGAAGTTTCAGAATATCTCTGACTACCCCCTCGGGGAATGTAGTCGTGAGCATATGCTCAAGTTAACGTTTTATAGTTAAAACACAAAAGAGTTTACAAAATGGCGGAGCCACGTGCAAGCCTAACAGATGCCAATACGCACGCGTCTGACCTCCCCCAGACTTGCAGCGCGACTCTAGTTGGTTCTTTAAAGTTTGTTTACATTTAATGTTGTGCCCCTCTAATAATATCTGATATTTGTTACATATTTTTGGAATTAAATACTGTCTAGTTCTCTCTCCATAGTAGTTAAGAGTAAAGTTGTAGGTAATTCATCTTTACTCTTAACTACTATGGAGAGAGAACTAGACAGTATTTAATTCCAAAAATATGTAACAAAAAGTATGTAAAGTTGTAGGTAATTCATTATTTTATCAGATAGCCAGGCTGCTCTAAAAGCGCTAGGATCTGACGAAATAGAGTCGAAACTAACATTAGAATGTGCCCGAGCACTTAACCAGCTAGGACTGACAAACTCTGTCACCCTAGGCTGGGTGCCCGGACACAACGGTATTGATGGAAATGAGGCTGCTGACGAGCTGGCACGAAGAGGGGCGGAAGAAGACGCCATAGGCCCCGAGCCTTATTGCGGCATCTCCCGCAACACCTCTAGACGTGTGCTTAAGGAATGGGCCGTGGACCAAAGCCGTAAGCTCTGGTCGGATACACCAGGACTGAGGCATGCGAACGAACTTGTGACCGGCTTTTCAAACAGACATACCTCAGATGCCATCAATTCAAACCGCAACGACTTAAGGCTCTTAGTACGAACCTTAACAGGACACTGCAAGTTAAACAAACACCTACACAGAATGGGGCTTGTAGACTCACCCACTTGCAGATTTTGCTGTGAAGCAGAGGAAACGCCCATACATCTCCTCTGCGAATGCGAAGTGCTCATTCACAGCAGGAGTCGCCATCTAGGTGGATACATAATAACACCTACTGACATCAGGGACCTCCCCTCCAAAAGCATAACACGGTTCATGAAGTCCGTGGGCCTAGGAAATGACCTTTAGGTCTAGGGTGACAGCTACAATAGATCTATCTAGGTCGCAGTAGCTATTTGGTCATTGACCAAGCCCTTATAACCAAATAATAATAAAGTAGGTAATTCATTTATTTTACAAAAAAAAACTAAGAAAGCTACACCTTTTCGCTGTTAGGCCCTTTGAAATAACCAATTGGATCTGCTATCGCTACACATAATATAACACATGCGGCCATTACTGGCCCTGCATTACGCAACACTTTTTGTTTGCGCTTACACTTACTATCAGCACAGCAGTTCGGCACTTACGCTACTTTGTTTACTTTCCGTTGAGTTACGTAAGCGACCTATGTGAAAACCTTGCACATAAGCACACCCTGGGCACTTCAATAAGCTCGAACTGATAAGAAGAGGCTAGCACATGGTGAGTGCGAGTGAGAGAGGAATCTTGATGCCAGGGACCGAAGACGGTATCGATAATACCGGTACTTTTTGGTTACAACCTTTATTTTTTTACAGGTATTTTTAGAGGTAACCTAAATATCATTCTACTAACGGTCCGCGTACACAGAGATATATTTAAATAAAAATTTTTTTCTTCACATATATAGTAATTATTCATTTTTTAAGTAAGTACCTCGTTAGTCGGTACTAAACACAAATTAAATCAATTATAATATCAAACTTAAACTCAAACGTGACATAAACTTAAGCCGTTCTATGCTTTTGGGTTCAATAAAATGTAAATAATCATCTTGTTATTTTATCTCGACCTGTCCAATGCTGTAACAACACTACAAATAGAGCGCGCGTCCCTCGTTGAGTGCTCCAAAATTTGCATCACCCACTACAACAACGACGTTGTTCAATGTTCAATCAATTTGTGTACTTTTGATTGGTAGAAATTAAAGTTCATTTTTCAGTTTTGAAAACCACGCGCGCTTTTTGCCGCTCCCTCTATACTGACCCTTACCCGCACTCACTCGCAATCTCTTGAACGTCATATTTAGGTTACCGGTATTAAAATCGGTTGTTACCTGGATAAAGGTAACATTTAAATAAAGGTTACCGAAAATTTTCGGTCCCTGTTTTATGGGATTCCAAGTCGATTTCGGCTACGGCGACTACTAATCTTCCAGAAAAGCATTCCAGGATATTCTGAAGTGCATAAGTGTACGCGCTAAACACAGATGCACTCTCTCGTCCTTTCCCTCCTATGTCTGATCGAACCGCGGCGTCATGATTGAGGCGCTAGCTCTCTTCCTTACGGGCTATCATCGATCTGGGTTGGGGCTGTTCAAAGCCCGGAGACCGGCAAAGAGAGAAATATACCACTACTTCCTGCCTTCCACCACCCTCCACCGAGAGGGGGTGAAGTTAACATGACACGTCACTCAATCCTGAAACCTTCAATTATGCTTAACCTTGCTACAATAGATGCATACTTCAGCGCTTCAGCTCTAGTAAAAAAAGACATCGCTATACCTTCTTTTTTTGTTCTTATTATACAGCCTATATATACAACCTACTGCATGACACAGGCTCACAGGCCTACCCTGAGGGAGGGTCCACCACGCGTACCCAATGCGTTTTGGTAGACTTCACATACACATCGGAATTTCTTCTTCAGCGTATGTAGGTTTCATCATGATGTTTTCCTTTACCTTTTGAGAGCAGTCAGTATTACGTACTTAAGTAAGAAAAACTCATTCTTTCTGACATAAGAATATTTTTGTTCTAGCTCAAATTGTATATCTCCAACTCCATTATCGCTATTTCATACGTGGTTACAGTACGACCAGGAAAATAATTCCGCTCGGCAATCTTCGTTTGCGCAGAGCAAGCCCGAGTCCCCGACGAAACCCGAAGTCATTTAGTAATCAAAGGGTGCAGTCGGATAGCAGCGAAAAGGGCGCGAAAACAAATAAGCCAATAGAGTAAACGAATTGAATGTAGCGCATCCTGATTGGTGAATATAATTTCGCGCGCTATTAAAATTTTTCAACTGCGCAGGTACATCGGGGAGACTTATAAACCTGGTGCTACTGTACGCTGAGGCTCTCTTATAGCGTAAGCGAAAATTCTTAGTACATAATTCAATTTAGTGCCTCCTCAGTGTTGCCAGACGTGCGATTATTATCCCAGATCCAAGATATTTTTGAGGGGCATGCGATAGAAAATAACAGTCGGGTATCGCACGATAATTCACAATAATTCCAGGATAATCCACGATAATGTTGTAATTTAATTAAATCTGTGTATAAAATCACAATTTTCAACCATATTATCCGTCTAATTCCGACAATATACATCATTTTGGCTTTAAAATACCTATTACTAAAATTTAAGTTCTAATGAGACAAATTGAGAAAGAAAATATTTCCTCACCGTGTCGTTTCAATCAAGAGTTTTTAACAAAATTCCCTAAAAACCTCGTACTTGCCTACCTATAAATAGGTAACATTAAATAGTGGCATGCAATATAGGTAAGAATGATTGAATTTCACGCATCATTTGACAATCTTTTAGGTTCTAAGATACGAGATTTTTGGGATCTTTTGATGCGATAAAAACACGATAATTTTGCTGTGAATCTGGGATAATTCTTAAGTGTCGATCTGGCAACACTGTGCCTCCTCTACCTACGTAAGTAACAATGAACAAACCAAAGACCCGCTACGAAAGTCTATTACAAATCATAGACAAGTGTTCCAACCACATTATAGTTTAGCAGATAGTACAAGCACATCCGCGCTTTTGAACGCGCGATCGTAGATAGCACGGCCTTGTATGTGCTATTCAACTCAGTGACACACTTTTGAGTTGGCTTGACGCCGTACCAACTGACAAACTAAAAAGAATCTTGTTACTTTCAGTTAAAATACGTTTTTAGATTGTAGGGAATAGTATAGTTTTAATTGAGACAAACAAAACGTCCTGTATTGAAATTTCGAAATTGGTTTTTTGAATTTCTCTTTCCTGACGGGGAACATCTGGTTATCATCAGAGGAAGGATCTCTTTATTCTAAAGCATCAATTTACGATTGCTATAGTTAGTCTCTTTCGTCTCATGACGTACCTTTAAGGGCCTATGTCGAAAAATAATTGAAGCGAAATGGGCGTGTGATATCTTATATTACTGCCTGATGCGAGAGAAAGAGATGGACCGTACGCAAGCGTGAAACAAACTTTATTTAATTGTGATTGTAATATTTATGTAAGTTCAATTCTGTTCTAATCAAAATTTGTAAAATATCAATCTCTTTTTTTTAAATCAAGTCTCTTGTTTCTATTATTCGCCGTTTAGCAGTCCCAAGCGTTTATCGATAAAGACGGAGGCTACTTTGGCTTGTTTTACTATCGAGAAAATGTGTCTTAATCGTGTTTTGGCTCTAATCAAAACTACAATTATATGTTCAATTTACACATATCCGCTAATCATAGTCCTGCTGTTAGAACTTCATGACCTATGACGCTTTGAAGAATCCTATTTTTTTCACATAGCCTCTTAAACGGAGAAAAACGTCATGCGCTCCGGTCTTTCTGGCCTACGTAAAATAATAAAGATGGAAGCACATCTCGATTTTTATCGTTTTCTCGGAGGTGGCATGCGAGGCCTACTGGTTGCAATTTCTTTCGACTCGTTCGTAACTTCGACTGTCTATCTTGACATATAACTTATCAAAGGCTACTTACCTACCTACCGACTTACCTACCTAATTAATCAAATGACTGACGAAACATCAGTTCGGCTTCATTCTTATCTAGATATCTTTATGGGAAATTGAACTGCGTAAGATTTAAATATCTAATGCAATATTTATCAGAATAACAATAGGCGAATAAATCTAAACATTATCTATATTAGAGTTGTCAAAGTCCATGTTTAGGTTATAAATCATCCCTTATCTTGGCCTAGGGTGCCTAGGTTGAGACACAAACCTAGGTCTTATCTGTGCACTAAAATTAGATGTCTTGATATTCGCTAGTGTTGAAGGAAAATTGGGAAAATATAATTGAATGATTTTTATGTTAAAAGTTTTAAGCAGCATGTGCCTAAAGGTCACCCTTTAATCATTTTTTTTAAATTATTTAATTCATTTTATATTTTTATTCGTGTTCACACACGGGACCCTATTAATAAGCCTACGCTGTCTGTCTGTCTTACCTATAAAAGGCTGTATGGTTTGAACTGTAATAGCAAAACGGTTGAAGTTTTTTATGAAATTTTTTCGTTTTTGTTTTTACGGTGGATATGTTTATACCTTTTTGTCACTTTCATTTTTACATTTTTTCACTTCTATTATATCTTAAAATAAATTTCTAAATTATTATTAAATAAATAAAATAACATACACATGTTAACAAATAAAGATTTAAAAAAAAAGTAAAAATAAAGGCAAATGCAAGAAATGTATTTTTTTTAGTTTTTTGTATTTGCTATATCGTATTTTAAAAATGGTAATACATACAAGTGTCAAACGTCAAACGTCAAACAACAAGTGATTATGTGCATACTCTAAGGTTAAACAACAAGTAATAAAAACCGGTCAAGTGTGTGTCGAGCTTACGCTAAGGATCCGGAGAAACTTTTTTTTTATTAGCTTACTTCATCATACTTCTGGGAAAAGGCCTCTTCCTTGCTCTTCCACTCGTTCCTGTTTTGGGCAACCTCTCGCCACGGAGAAACTTAGGGGAGAAAAGATAATATTTTTGGTAATATTGTATGATGGTACTGAACCCTACGTTCACGTCTTAACCGTACCTACAACCAAATCATCTCTCTACTGTGAAACAAACAAAATAAAAATTACCTAAAATAGAAGTAAAAAAAAAAAAATAGACGTTGAAGTCAAAAAAAAAATTATTTCAACAAATTATGTACAAATTGTACAGTACTATCGTGTTTCCTTTAGAACCATAGAAAGAGAAATTTGACCTTCGTTTCGTAAACGTTTAACGTTATACTTAACTTTATCAATGACACTTAATATTTATTTAGCGTATCTCCAAGTATTGTTTTGTGACATTTAATACACAATGACAATTATAATGTAGTAATACATATATGAGTTATACCACAGATCACAAAAACTAAAGGGAGATGTGAAAAGGGGGCGGGGCCAGTGCCAGTGTCGCAGCAATATGCGCAAAAACGGAACACATTGAGTTTGAGTTCTGATACCGCAATGGATAATGAGCACATTCAAGTTAACAAAATACTTTCTATCGCGTGGTACTGGTGGTAATGTGACACTATGTTTCGTACTCGGCGCGTTGGTTGGCATCTCTCTAGATCTCAAATATTATTGATTTTTAAACATGTCGACGAAACAGCCATGTTGTGCTATTTCGAATCAAATTAAAGATTGAAAAATTTGTCTCAGGCGGGACTTGAACCCGCACTTTTCCAAACCGGGGAACTGCGTTATCCAATTTCGCCACCGACCCCCTACCCAGAGAACGAAATTTTCAATCTGTTGCGGGGACGTGAGCGCCATCTACTGGTAGTTATTACAAACTAACCAACCCGCAAGTCCAGCATTACAACTGGAATTCATACGGTATAGATGAAACACCCTGTTCCAATTCCTCCCTCCTTCCTCTTTCCTCCTTCCTTGTTCCCTGTTCCTGTTTTCTCTAGATCTCTATGAGTAATACCGACTGCTCCCTAACGGTGAAAGAGGAAACCTGCATACGCTGAAGAAAAAATTCTCTGATGCGTCTGCAAAGTGTGCCAATCCGCAATGTGCACGCGTGATGGACTTACGCCCATACACCCTCCCTGAGGGAAGACCTGTGCCCTGCAGTGGGACCTATTCAGGGTCCTTCTTAATATGCTGGCGGTATTTTAAGGGGATAAAAAAACCATCAAATTGTAATTAATTGAATCAGGCGTTACTTTGCGGAAATCCATGACTAATATGTAGATGACACGATTGTATCAAGACACCCACCTAACTCCTGAGGATGCTCCTTGGTGGAGCGAAACACGTGTAGAGTAGAAATTATTTGGTGGGCAGGTAGTGTTGCATAACGTAATACAACTTTGTCTACTAGGTACTTAGAAGCGGAGGTCTTGATACAATCGTGACATCTACATACCATCAAATTGAACAACTTTCTCTATAAGACTAACGTTGAAATAGCGAAAAAAAAAAATCTGCTGGTCCATACAAAACTGCAAACCTCGAGTGTTTGCCATCCGTATGTTTGAGACAGCTGATTCCTTTTCGCGATTTCGATATTAGTCAAATAGGGAGAGACCCCATATACAGGGTGAAATTGATATCATTAGCAACCTTTTAAACTAAGAGTCTACCCATCGAACTGCACAACTTTTAATATGACATCAAAATGATCGGAGCAAAAAAAAAATCTGCTGTTGCATACATTTGAGTCGCGAACTCATGCGTCGACATTGCAGTTTAGTATAGAACAGCAACTAGGATGGGCTGCTTTCGGGAAACTCCGCCATATATTTTCCTCGGCTCTACCACAATGCCTCAAAACGAAGGTGTTCGATCAGTGCGTCCTGCCAGTAATGACCTATGGTGCGGAAATATGGAACTTGACGATAGGACTAGTTCATAAATTCAAGGTCGTGCAGCGAGCTATGTAGAGGGCTATGCTCGGTGTTTCTCTGAGAGATCACATCAGAAATGAAGTGATACGTCAGAGAACGAAAGTGGTTGACATAGCTCAGAAAATTAGCAAGCTGAAGTGGCAATGGGCTGGTCATATCTGCCGAAGAACTGACAACCGGTGGGGTGTCAGGGTTCTGGAGTGGAGACCGCGAACTGGTAGACGTAGTGTGGGACGTCCTGCTGCCCGCTGGACAGACGACCTAAAAAAGGTAGCGGGAGTGACTGGATGAGGAAGGCCGAGGACAGAGTTTTGTGGCGTGCCTTGGGAGAGGCCTATGTTCAGCAGTGGACGATGATAGGCTGATGATGATGATGATGGAACAGCAGATTTTTTATTTGCTCCGATCGGTTTGCTCCCAAGTTGTTCAGTTTAGTGGGTTGACTCTTAGTTTAAAAGGATGCTAATGATATCAATTTCACCCTGTATAGGGTCTTTCTTAATATGCTGACACTTTTTTAAGGGGATAATCAGACCGTCAAACTGCTCTTCCATACAAAACTGCAAACCTACTCGAGCCAAATGTATGGGGCAGCTGATTTTTTTCCGATGTTGGTCCCATTGAGAAAGTTGTTCAGTTTCATGGTCTGATCATACCCTTAAAAACTGTCAGCATATTTAGAAAGGCGTATATGGGCTTATGATGATGATGAATTCGGTTGCTTTCAGTTCCATTCGTCTAAGTTCCAAGATGTAATGGCGTACCTCAATATTAAGCAATATTAAACAAATAAACAATAAAACAAAACCAATGGTTCTTACGACAAAACCAATTATATGCCCATTTGTCATTATTCATTATTATGGAGAAGTGAAATCCAACCTTACGCCGTTTCGTCACTTACGCCCGCTTTTTATAACCTGTCGCAACATCCCTCCAAGGTGACTATTGGTTTTGACAAAAACTTTACTGTTTATAACCGAGTCAGATGGGGTTGAAGGTTGTAGAAATTTAATAGAGAACGGGCAAGCGTCGAAGAACTGTTTTGTTTGGCGAGAGATAGGCAAGGATGTGCAGACTGCCAACCTCCAGTAATGGAGAGGAACCCGAAGAACAATCATAGGAAACAGAGCCGGATTAAGCCATGTAGAGGCCCTATAGGCAATAAGGTCCATGGGTAAACCAATGATTTTTATCCCAGGTTCAGGCTAGGTGGTCGCAGTAAAATAACAACCAAATAACGTAGCACAGCATTATGCTCACGACTATATTCCCCGAGGGGGTGTCAGAATATTCTGAAAGTTCAGAACATCCACGTTTAACTAGTAGTACCGAAACTCTGTCCAGTGTGACGGGAAGTGAGCCCGTCGCCACTTGTAATGGACAGTGGGTATTACAAATATGCCTCGAAATTGAAGCATATACAGGTTTCCTCACGATGTTTTCCTACACCGAAAAGGCAGTAGTGTTCGTCGTACATAAATTCCGAAAAACTCATTGGTACGAGTCGGCCTGGACGGGGATCGAACCTGCACGGGAGGCAATGTTACTCGCCACTGGACTGCACAAATAACACCATAATCCACTAAAACGTGGAGCGTGCTCGAGCTTTTAATTCGATCCAAAACTTGAAAAGAGCGAAGTGAGCTCGAGATTTAACTGCAATATTCTAAATTCCTTTAAATTCTGGGGTGGGCCTAACTAAATCTTTACTTATTCCCCCCCTTATATCTCTACCTCTTTTACTCCCTCAAATTTTAATTCGATAATTCCCTCCGTGGTCTAATGGTTAAGAGCATTGGGCTCTCGACACGGAGGTCGTGGGTTCGATTCCCACGGGGGACACCTAGTGATATGTCACTTTGTGCGTTTTTCCCCAGTTGGTTAGGCAGTGCAGGCTGAATCGCCTTATTGTCTGAAAAGAAAAATGATTCTGTCCTTCGGATGGCACGTTAAGCCGTTGGTCCCGGCTACTATTGGTGGTAGTAGTCGTTATATAAAAACCTAGTCAGAGGCCGTAATGTGCACACTATGCCTGCCTCACTTTATATGCTCTCTCTCTCTCTCACGGGTTTGCTGAAAGAAATCTCTTTAGAAATAAGCTCGCCCTTTGTAATTGTCTATTATGCTGTTTTCATTTATATTTCCGTGTGTGTGTACCTCTCTTACTCCTTCAAATTTTAATTATTCTTTTTCTACCACTATATAAACCATAAACACGCCCATCGCCAACTAAATCTGACACATGAGCGAAATGAAGTTCGGTCTATGCTAGGAGCCAACGTTAACTGGACGTCAATAATTATGAGCCTATCTATAAACGATAATCAATTAAGTAAATAAATTTTTATAACACCAGTCTACCTTCAAGGCATCAAGCATAAAATGTTAAATAAATAAATAAAATCGATGATAGGTGTGTGTTACCTTGAGGGCACCACTATAGATTTATTTACAATACGAACAGATTAATTAGATGCTCTACTAATTGATAAGTGCCCTTTATAGTATAAAATTGTAGCACTAAAAATTTATTTCATAGATTAATATGTATATATTTCTTTCGTCGTTCAAATGTATAAGGTAGTACCTACTAAATATATTACCCCTTATTAATTAATTTAAGCACCTACTAAATGGCAATTAAACAACATGTCATTTTATGAAAGATACCTAAATTCAAAAACTATTCGGAAATTTTGTGATACAACGCTCATATATAAGGTCTAACAAAATTAGCTGAAACTATTTTAAGGGTATGCTCAGACCATCAAACTGAACAACTTTCTCTATGGTACCAATCCCGAAATCGCGAAAAAAAAATTTCATGTCACATACAAAACTGCAAACACAACTTGACTCAAATGTATGGGGCAGTCGATTTTTTTTTTGAGATTTCGATATTGGTCTCGTAGAGAATGTTGT
Source organism: Agonopterix arenella (assembly GCA_927399405.1). Taxonomy (NCBI): domain Eukaryota; kingdom Metazoa; phylum Arthropoda; class Insecta; order Lepidoptera; family Depressariidae; genus Agonopterix; species Agonopterix arenella. Next base: position 4,078,055 of record OV656716.1, on the reverse strand, counting down.
TCAGTTTGATGGTCTGAGTATACCCTTAAAATAGTTACAGCTAATTTTGTTAGACCTTATATATTAAAATTTAATATTTTACCATCCCTTATTATTTTGTACTCATTTGAAAAATTACAGGCTAGGCTAAATGAGATAGCTTTATTCGCTTTGGCTGTGTCTGAATTATACATTTCGCATTTCTTTTCTTTGTTTCTTAATCATCTTTCCGGCCAAAGGTAACAATGGCCATGATACCTAGGTGTCAGAAAAATTTAAAGCTAATAAAAAAATTTAAACAATAAAATATAATCGAAAAAATACGTATAGCTTTTTTTTACCACATTTTCAACGTATTCAATAAAAAAAAAGTTTGTATAAAATTAAATGCCGTCCATTGCCAAAAAGGCCAAAAAATTTAGCTAATCCAAAACCGATGAGCCTGTATGAAGTGAGTTAAGTGATATCGAATAGGCGAAAGATGTGTAGATTTGTTGTCTGTGCGTACCTCAATAGTATACATTGGCGTGAATATTATTATTTATATAAGGTTGATGATTTTTTTAAGGGGATGACCAGACCATCAAACCGAACAACTTGCTCCACGGCACCAACATTGACATCACGAAAAAAACTGCCGTACATTTGGCTCGAGTTGGTTTGCAGTTTTGCTTGGGACAGCTGATTTTTTTATGCATGTTCCAAGCGTCACTAGATGTCACCACTGGTGATTTTCTAATATCACACTTATAAAACCTCTATAAAACTTTTTAAATCAAGGATTATTCCCTCAAACTCAAATGATCTTTGTCTGGTAGAAAATCAAAACACACAATATAATATCGACTGTGGTCCTCCTTGGGTCATGCACACATGATGACGTCACCTGCTCCCGCGCACGCATGCCATGTGACCACGCGTGCACGCACACCGAACGACTATTAGTTCTTCGATTCAATGCACCGTTTAGATTCACTTGTCTTTGTTCTAGGCTAGTAGGTTACTAAGTACAGCCACTACAGAGTGTAGAAGACTAGCAATTTTATGTCATACTTGTTGCATGGGCCGCAGGGTTTTATCGAAGGATTACATTTTTTAAAGCATCCATGCCGCCCGCCTGCCCTTTGCACCCTTCTCATTCTAGTTATAAATTGTGTTTGTCTATTCTTGGTGTGCAATTAAAGAATATTTATGTTATTATTTTTTTTTTACTTTTATTTAATGGACTCTTGCTTGTGCGTTAGCACTGCATTTCCGCCAGTGTCACGTGTTTATGGGAGAATCTATCCCAATCTCAGGGATTGTTTTTGGTCAAGAACAAGAAGAGATTGAGGATTACGGAGCCTCGTGGCAGGCAAAAATGCGACGCGCGAAATCCACGCGAGACGTGTGCTCGGGTCAGAACCTGCAACGTGACTCCCATTTATGTTATTTCATGCTAACTTGATAAAATTACTGTACCTTTGAACCTTTGGAAAGGGGTACTCCTCAGAGTACCCCTTTGCAAAGAATTATAAGTAGGTACAAGGCATTCGTAGTCGAAGTTAACGATGCGCTTGTAGCGTATCGACGATTGGAGATACGGAGTTCAAAAGTCTCATAAAAGTTAAGGAACGTTTTGTGATTTATAAATATGCGTGATTTTCAACAGTACGTTTTTTGGTTTTAAGGTTTTTTTTATTATAAGAAAAGAAAGTGTATTCTTGTAGATATTAAGTGACTGTATCTTCTTCTTACCGTGTGGGCAGAGCCCTTGGTGTCAGAGTTTTTTTCAGACCTTAAGGCCTCTGACGTGGTTTTTATGTAACGACTACTACCACCAGATATAGTAGCCGGGAAGAACGGCTTAACGTGCCATCCGAAGCACGGAATCATTTCTCTTTTCAGACAATCAGGCGATTCAGCCTGCAATGTCCTAACCAACTGGGGAAAACTCACAAAGTGACATTTCACTAAGTGCGAATCGAACGTGGGAATCGAACCCACGACCTCCGGGTCGAGAGCCAATGCTCTTAGCCATTAGACCACGGAGGTAGTATGTGTAGTAGTAGGCAGTATAGTAGTGACTGTATGAGAAGAAGACTAATTAAGATAAACATTTGTATAAAATAAGTAAAAGAACGATCACTAGATTAAGGAAAATAACATATATTGCGCTGAACTCAAACAGTTGTCATAAGTTCGTACAATGATGTTTAATGATAGGAGTTTATTAACATAATCCTAGCTAGAATGGATATTTATAAATTTAAATGTTTAAAATTAAACTTTAAACATTTACTATCTTGTAAGATTAGATTAGATCTTCTCTATAGCGACAACAACTTTCGACGCGGTAGCAGAATCACAAAAAATTACGACAAAAAGTATTCATGATTCCTTGAATAGACAATTTTGTTGTTTATTTTGCCAAAAACCTACTAACCCACTACTGCACCCTCCAATTAAGCGACTCGCCCCGCATCTAAACGAGGCACAGCCACTCACACAGCCTAGGCTAATATTATCATATCAGTCGCTACTACATAGTACTAGAGTACTAACTATACTATACTATACCTGGGTGCATGCACGCATGCGCATACATATATGTGTAGCGCGACCAGTTGGATTCGATACTTATGTCGAGAAAAAAATTTACTTTGATTTTAGGTATTATTACTGTCGCTTTTAGTATTAAGACCGGTGTTTATGAGTGTTAAATTTCATTTTGCGAGTGAAAAAAGGTTATTGTTTGTATGTTACCTATACAATGGATTTTGACATTTAAAATGAGAATTACAATTTCAAATGAATGAATAATTTAATTATAAATATTATTACTTAATCTACAGCACACAAAAAAATAACTAGTGGGGAAAATAAGACAATTGTGTGACAAAAAAAAAGAGAAGAGAGGACAGTGATAACCAAAAAGAAAAAAACATTAAAGTCCACAAAATCCGGCTCGAAGCCAGTTATCAAACTGAACGACTTTCACTATGGGACCAATATCGAAATCGCGAAAAAAAATCGGATGTTCTATCATGATCAGCCGATAGATGATTGCAACCACCACTAGTATTATCTATCTATCTATTATTATATAAGGTCTAACATAATTAGGTGAAACTATTTTAAGGGGATGATCAGACCATCAAACTGAACAACTTTCTCTATGGAACCAATATCGAAATCGCGAAAAAAAATCTGCTGTCCCATACATTTAGGTCGAGTAGGTTTGTATGGAACAGCTAATTTTTTTTCGCGATTTCGATATTGGTGCCATAGAGAAAGTAGTTCAGTTTGATGGTCTGATACTCCCCTTGAAATAGTTTCAGCTAATTTTGTTAGACCTTATATACGTACGTGGTCGTAGCCACCCCTTTAAATGTTTATTTGTATTTTTGTAACACCCTGTATAGATATCGGTCTTCCAATCATCTGATTGGAAGACCGATACGATCAGAGATGGGGTCAGATGCAGTGACTATAACCGGCAGCCGCACTGTTTGGGCATCAAAATTGTGTAATACCTCTGAAAGAATTAGTCGCTTCTTGCAACACCCAACTGGATTGGTGCTATTCGAATCCGGAAAGCACACGACAACCCTCCAATACTGTGGCTAAGTCATGGTAGGTCCTAGGCTCCTAGCAGACAGATGCCAAACTACCAAGACGTTTCGATCCGCGCGCACTAACGAAGCTATATGGGTCTTGGCCAGTCAACTTTTTCTTGAACACTTATAGTACTAAACTCTTGTCACACGTTCATGCTATCCTGGTACCCTGGTAGTTTTCGTGACTAAGATATTTATCAGTGTATTTTGTAAATAGCTTTATGTTATTTTATTACATAATAATTATGCTTATATGAAAGTAAATGTAGGTTTATGGAAATAGATTATACGTATAATGCATCTCGCATACATAGCCCAGTCATTTTACGGTTTGAGCCGGGACTAATTAATACATTTTTTTTCGGTGTAATATTGAAGAGCCAATTTGAGCCTGGAAATGTACCAAAATTAAAAAAAAAAATCACGTCAGCAACAGCTCCAAACTTTAAATTTTGTATTTTTCTTGTTTTAAAAAACGAATGGTAAATTTTTTTTAAAGCTTTTAAGGCTTTACCATTATACATACATCAAACATGGTGTTAATATTTTTGTCTACTTAGAAGGCTTTGAAAAATACATTCGTATTTTCTAATAGTTACCTCATTTTTTTAAATTTCAATGCCCATTTCATTGCTCAAAAATAATTTATATTGTTAAATCTAAGTCAAATGAGTGCATTGGTATTAATATTATTAATTCAAAAGCCTTCTGGACACACAATTTTGATTTCTAGGTTGCATAGCGATATTTTTTTTAATTTATTTTAAGATAGTCTTTTTGTCACTAAATGGTGCCGGTTACAGTTTAAAAGTCCAATTAATAATTACTCCCTACCCCGCCTAGCAAAACTCCGTAAAATGACTGGACTATACAAAAGGCAATGTAGGCTTTAGTATGGAAAGTGATGTCTTTTTTTTCGCCTATTTTTTTGGCGCAGCCATCAACCAGATGGTCAACCAAAAAAATTGGCGAAAAAAAAGACATCACTTTAAGGAGGTTGTTGATACCATCAAACTGAACAACTTTCACTATAAGACCAACATCGAAATCGCGAAAAAAAAATCTTTTGTCCCATACATTTAGCTCGAGTCGATTAAAAGTTATAATGTTTATTTTTACTTTTGTAACACCCTGTATATCTTTAAACTCGTAAAAATAAAGGCTTATAAACTCCTTTCGGACTAAGTATAGGAATATAACTCCATGTAATAATTTTTTTTTTTCGTTACTTTATTCTCAACTAAAATATTCAAGTTTGGTTGATGGCCAGGCCGCGCCAAAAAAGTCGAATATAAAAAGCCATTTTTAGTCATTAGCTTTTATCTACAAGCTGGCTACGGGCTCATAACTTAGGCACTTTTAGTGAAATGTCGCATAGGTGTCTTGAAACCTTCAATATTGTAAACGTGAGTCTTGCTACCACTGCCTGTAAAGTTGGCAGTTGTAGCAATTGTTTCTGCCCACCCCGAAGGGGATTATGGTTGTGAGTGTACGTATGTATGTATAATAATGAAGGAAATCATCGTGAGGAAACCTGCATACGCTGAAGAAGAAATTCTGATAGAATAGCACCATCCCATTTCCTCCCGTGGGTGTCGTAAAAGGCGACTAAGGGATCTACTGAAGGATGGGCAGCAGCATCCTCTGAGTACACACAGTGATTCGATCCAACTGCGATCGCCAACCCGCCTGCCAAGCGTGGCGATTATGGCAAATCCCCCCATTTTGGGGGAGGCTTATGTCCAGCAGTGGACGTTTAATGGCTAATATGATGATGATGATGATGTGTAGTCTACCAATCCGCATTGTGTACGCGTGGTGGACTAACGCCCATACACCCTCCCTGAGGGTAAGCTTATGTCCTGCAGTGGGACGTATACAAGGTGTTACAAAAATACAAAAAAACATTTAAGGGGTTTAGACCATCTAACTGAACAACTTTCACTATGGGACCAATACCGAAATCGCGAAAAAACGTCAGATCTAACACACTAAACTACAAATCTACTCGAGTAAATGTATGAAACAGCTTGTGTACACCGAATAAATGCTTTTTTATGTTGGTCTCATAGTGAAAGTTGTCTAACCCACTTAAAAGTTTTAAATGTTTATATTTTTAATTTTGTAACACGTTGTATAGTATGTACAGACTGATGTTTATTATGTTTATGCGAATGGGATAATTAAAAGGTGTCAACATCTACCTAAATTCAATAGTTGAAAGTTTTTTTTCAGTTTTTTTCTTTTTATAATGAAAAACACGTGTAAATGACGTAATATGGGTAAATCAGTTTCTTAGTCCAAGGTAAATAATTTATAACTTCAAAATAATGTAAAACTCCTTTTCAATTGTTGACTAAAATCTTTAAAATGTCACATTGTAAGCATAGTAACGCGTCAAATAAATTACAATTAATCAATTTACGCTTTATTGCAAACTATGCAATACTATGTTATGTAGTAGTCGTGTTCTGAGATATGAATTTTTGGGAAAAGACCTTGTCAACACTTGACTTTTTCGAATCAAATTAAAGATTGAAAAATTTGTCTCGGGCGGGACTTGAACCCGCACTCTTCCAAACCGGGGAACTGCGTTATCCAATTTCGCCACCGAGCCCACTACCCAGAGCACTACCAAGACGCAACAGATTGAAAATTTCGTTCTCTGGGTAGTGGGCTCGGTGGCGAAATTGGATAACGCAGTTCCCCGGTTTGGAAAAGTGCGGGTTCAGGTCAATCTTTAATTTGATTCGAAATAGCACAACATGGCTGTAACATGTTTAAAAATCAATAATATTTGAAACTTGACTTTTTATTTTATTTTGACATTATATGACTGTCCCTTAGAATACCTAAAACCTGAAATTTTCTGGAAGTGAACATAATACAGCTCTTAAAAAGCAGGTTGTAAAATTGTAGCAAAGGTTGTGCCCATCTCGAAATAAAAAGGTCGTGAGTTTATGAATGGATGAAGTTTCATTCATAACAGTTTAATCTATTCTTAATGAAGGTCGGATATAACTATAATTCTCCTATTGTAGCAATATTTATTTTCTGAATTAATTGCTAAGCACCAATGACTTACACTCTAACGATAGTCAAACCCTATCATAGAAAAATTAAATACGGTTCCCGTACCGCATTGATATTCCTAGTTCACTTAGAACTTTATGGGAATGACAGACCACAAGTGTCATTTTGTGTTGTTTTGTGTGACATGTTGTTTCTATGAAAGGCAATGACATTCTATACAAGGAGAAATTCGCATCAGTGCGCTATTAACGGGACAACTAAGTTATGCCCAGTTGTTTTACATTACTGCTATGTAACCGAATACATTTGAAAGATTTGAAAGGACTGGAATGTCAGCGGCAATGTATGACAGCTGGGCATAACTGATGCATACAAAGGTGACATTAGAGACATGTGATGACACTATGGTTATAAAAAATCATTGATGAAAGGGCTAGTTTATCGTTAGAGTTAAAATTAAAAGTGTAAGTCTATATGCACTTCTGGATCCGATAGTACAGGGAACCGTTACATTCAGAGCTCCCAGTGTTCGCATTAGAGATAAGCATACGCATATATGGTCACGACTATATTCCCGGAGGGGGTAGTAAGAGATATTGTGAAACCTTAGAACATCCACGTTTCACTAAGTACCGAAGTACCGAAACTCTGTCCAGTGTGACGGGTGTGAGCCCGTCGCCTCTTGTAACGGACAGTGGGTACAATATATGCTTTGAAATTGAAGCATGCAGGTTTCCTTACGATGTTTTCCTACACCGAAAAGCCAGTGGTGTTACAAATCGTACATTAATTCCGAATAACTCATTAGTAAGAGTCGGCCTGGCTAGGCGGGGATCAAACCATCGCCTCCTAAACGGTAGGCAAGGTTACTCGCCACTGGGCCACCACGGCGCATAAGACATGTTTACAAATATTACGTATATTTGTTTATTATATAGAAATAAATATAGCTTCGAATTTTCCCTAGGGGAATTGGGGGAAGGGGATAGCAGGCAAGCTGGAGTGAAATTCTCTCAGTGTCACATCGCTGTCTAAAACATCGATGAGATCACAAAAATGTAACATCCTTCTTGTCAGATCGTCGTAGTTTTTATACAGGGTGTAAGTGACAGCCTAGCAAATACTGAAACGGTGAACTCAGACCATCAAACTGAACAACTTTCACTATGGAGCCTAGCTCAGGAAACGCGAAAAAAAATCAGCTGTCCCATACATTTTAGTCGGGTAGGTACAGCAGTTTTGTATGGGACAGCTGATTTTTTTCGCGTTTCCTGAGGTAGGCTCCATAGTGAAAGTTGTTCAGCTTGATGGTGTGAGTTCACCGTGAAACGTAATTGCTAGGCAGTCTCTTACACACTGTATTAGTTCGACACATAACATAACCAATAGCGAATACCGAATCGACAGCGAGCCAATATTACAACGACAAATTTCAGGTTGTGACGATGTTTGCGCTTAGAGAATTGCATTGCTCATCATGATCAGCCATCGCAAGCTTAGTAGTGTTATGATGCATGTGACATTCAATCTATTTTTCTAGGGATAGCCCAGTCATTTTACGGTTTGAGCCGGGACTAATTAATAATTGATATTGTTTTCGGTATATTATTTAAGAGCCAATTTGTGCTTAGAAATGTACCAAAATTTAAAAAAAAATCCCGTCAGCAACAGTTCAAAAATTAAAATTTTGCTTTTATCTCATTATAAAAAACCAAATGGTAATTTTTTTTGCACATATTTAAGGCATTACCACTTCAAACATGGTGTGAATATTTTTGTTTCCTTAGAAGGTTTTGAAAAATACATTCGTATTTTCCAATAAAAGTCGCATTTTTAAAATTTTAATGCCTAAGTATTTTATTGCTCAAAAATAATTTATATTGTTAAAACTAATTCACATGAGATTGGTACTAATATTATTAATTTAAAAGCCTTGTGGGACTCACAATTTTGATTTCTATGTTGCGTAGCGAATTTTTTTTTAAATATGTTTTCAGATTGTTTTTTACTAAATGGTGCCGCTTACAGTTTAAAAGTCCAATTAATAAACTTCTCACCTCTCCTAACAAAACTTCGTAAAATGACTGTTCTACGAGAGCAATGAATTTTCTAACAATGCCCATGATGAGGATTATGACAAAATTTAACATTTTATCTTAAAACAGCCGCTAACCTTTCTTGAAACTTCATTGAGGATGCGCGATCGAGTGGCCAAAATTAACTCGTTCGCTGACGTAACCTCAGGGTTAAAAGCTCCAAAAAAAAAACAAAAGAATTAAAAAAAAAAAAATTAGTCACTCTTCAAAATACCATATTTTTCTGAGTGTAAGTAACGGATCAAGTTACGCCTGGCTGCCGGATATACCGATACTGCCGATTTACAATTTTGTGTTATTTTCAAAATCAGCAAAATTTTGTATGAATGTAAAAATTAGGTATGTATCAAAGTATGTATACCTACCTATACTCCATATTTAAACGACTGACAGCAACTAACCAGAAAATTCGTGTAGGTATAGAATCTATAACATAGCTGAACGATTTGACTTAGGTATTTATTAAATTTAACATTCTTTTGACGACCCGGTTGGTGTAATGGTTACCACGCCGGACTGCCAAACCAGGGTCCTGGGTTCCAAGCCCGGTTCGGTCATGGATGTTTATATGTTTCTGCCGTTGTTGTATGGTTTCCATAATAAACAGCCTATTAGTGCTTGCTTGGGATCATTACAATGTATTGCCTGTGAGCGTTATTTATTTATTTATTTTCTTTCTCTCTTATTTTTTTCCTTTATAACCTTTGTCACCTATAAATATTTCATTCATTAGTTATAAGTTCTTCTTCCATATTATAATTAGTTTAGATCTAGTTTAGATAATTATTTAGTTTATCTACAATTGTGTATTCCCCGTCTCTTTTGAAAATAGATTTAACTTCGTATGGTCTATTCTTATAAAAATCCAGTCAAAAAAGACAAATTTCCAATTATGTGCAGTTTTCAGATTTTATACGTTTCACAGTTGTTATGTTAACATTTTCATACAAGGATGATTATGCTAGTAACCCCGTAATAGTCCATATCAAACTCTATTTCCATATAAGTAAGGTTTTATTTTCACATTTGACTAACCCTGATAGAAATTGTAACTTATGAATTTCATAGGTTATACAAGAAAAACTAGTTCGTAATTAGAACTCTTATTAAAAGGTCCGGTTAACTAATGAATAGAAACGTTGGTTCAAAGCAAGATATTCTTGAATTATTAACATGATTTATTAGGAAGAAGTGTAATTAATGACCGACTCACAAAAAATTAAAAAAAAAACTATTTTCAACCCATGTTTCTTAGGAAATGTTGTTTACTTTCATTACCTAAACACACCCTTCAAATTTTAAGATAAAAAGTAAATAATCTATCTATACTATTATAAAACTGTAACAGGAAGTTTGTCTGTACATTGAAGATATTAACAAAAAAAAAGTTACGATATGGTTTTTAGGTGTCCCTGATTCCATTTCACCAATTTTTGGATTTTTTGTCTGTCTGTTTGTTTGTTTGTTTGAACGAGTATCACGCAAAAACTACTGAACCGATTGTGATGAAACTTTTTTTGTTTGATAGCTTATGATCTGACTTAAAATCTGGTATATAATTTGTGCGGACGAAGTCGCGGGTTAACGCTCGTAATTTAATAAAAAAGGTGATTGTTTTGTAGTGCCCCATTTGATATACTTTCTGGATTTTATTTGAGCACATACCTATTTTGTTTGATACAAATTCGAGCCTTATTGACTTTTATTATCAAATTATTACAAAGTACAAAAACGGTTTCTATGTAGGTTTTGCATTAAATTAATTAGCATAATGTAAAATTTCTGCCACAGTCCCGTTTATAATCAAATTCATAAAAGAGCAAAGGTCGTATCCTGTTCCATTCAGAACGAAAATAATAAAAACTGTTATTATAATGCAACCATAGAACTTGTTTGCTCTGTAAACTTACGCAACGGAACGTGGTTTAAAAAAAGAAACCAGATCCATTCGAAGCGGTGCTTTCTTAAAACTTGCATGCAAAATGACAGTGGAAATGTCCTTTATTCTTTTTAAATTTTCGATCGAATTTCGAACGCGCCTCGTGAAAGTTTGAAATGTCAATTAAAAAGTAGTGCGATTTTTAATACTTGATCCTTTTAACTTTTTCCGATACTGTCTTTAATTTAATTCAGCATGTGATTGTTTTCTTTTTTTCAACTTATGTCATAGTTATGAGATAGAGGAATAACAAGCGAGATAACCGCTCGGTTACCGAATTTTAATTGGCCACTTTCTTTAGGCGTGTAACTTTCAATTACGTAACAAAACGAAATGAGAAACAATTATGTATGTATTAATATACCGGAAAAGATGTGTTTTGAGCGCTTACTTTCTAGAATATAAAAATATGATGCTGTTCCGTTAACGCAATATAACACGGTTAATTTTAAATTTTTAAACAATCTCCTTTTTATTATATTATTTCTATTTTAAATTTAAAAGACGTATTGTTTTTACTAATATCCTCACCATGAAATGTCTTCCGCTGCAAATAGGCTTCATTCAGCCTTATGCCGTTTTCTTATCGATTCTTTTCCATTTTAAAGCGAGACACTACTTTTAAATATAACAATGTATTTGGCGAGAGTCTCTTTAGTTATTTAAGCATGAGACAAAAAAATTATAGAGCATTTTTTGACAATTTGTTGTGATCTGCTCTTTCGCTGTAATTATGATGAAATTACCTTTAATGCTCCCACCTGAGGTGTGTGGCTGTTGGCTCTGTTGCGCATTGCTCTGTGCCTCCAACTTTGTGCTCACCGAGTTCCACATATCAAACATGTTCAACATCTTGGGCCCTCGCGGACCGACACTCACACAAACTTTTTCATAACACTAAAATTTGTCGTTACACACAAGTCAACTCATTCATTTTCGTAACACTGAAAGGCAAGCGTCAAAATTGATCGTCCGTCGTATAAAACTTAAGGCTATGCACTGATCCCCGGTTATACTTTTGTAATGTTTTTTTTAAATGTTATTTATACATAATTATATATTGCGGTTTTTTAATAATTAATTAATATTGTACTTCATATAAACTTTCTCAAATGGTCAACTAATGTAAATACGCTATAATTTGTTTTTTTTTCAGCTACTTTTTATACGGATTTTTTTTTAAATATCAGTCTAAAATTTCGATCGTAAGGTTTGGATTTATTTGCTTGGGAAGTTATATTTGTGGGTTTTAAATTTGACTAATTAATATTTGTGAATTATTTATTGTATTAGATAAAAACTAATTATTTTGTGATTATATTTATATTGCGTATATAAATTTTAATAAACAGTGATAATTTTTTTTATTAAATGATGTCGGAAAGGTTAAATATATTGTCAACGTGCGTACTCCTTATGTAAAAACGTTATGTATCCAATGCCGTAAGTATATTCTGAAAAACGTTACAAAAAATCGTTTTTTCCTCTTCATAGTTCGTCCAACAAACCGTTATTATTTTTCCACTTGCAACCGGCCAGTTTCACAACGACACTTCTTGACTGAAAGCACACGCGTTCCAAAACTGCATAATTTCGAATTTGGAACTATGCTTTTTTAAATAATCAGGTATATACACGCGCGATATTGATTTCCGAACGAATTTCTATTACTTTTTGAGACAAATACTGCGTTATTGCGTTGTATTTTTGGAGTTTTTCTTTTCGTCGCGTTGCATGCACTGAAGTGCAGTTGCAGAGGGGGTGTTTCAGCTTCAGTTTTAGGGGAGGGGGGTGGGTAGGAAGCGGTGGTGTCGACGGCGCATGCTCGGAATCGATCCCGCGTGGCCAGTGAGGTATCTAAACCGAACACTACTTTTCTTTTCAAGCTATGTATGGCCGCGCATGCAAGTATAGCCGCATAGTTATTATGGTACAACTCCCATTATGTCATTCACTTTGATGTCGTTCTGTATTGATGTAGGTTTACCTTTTGTTTGGTAAAAAGATTGTTTTTTTAGTTACTAGGAAGCAAACAGATTATTAAAGGTTTTACGACCGCCATATGACTATTTTCGTATTATCGTATTTTGTAATACGCTGTTTCTTAATTTGTCTGCAGCAGTTCAGTTAATGTTATCCATTATCATTCCGACTATCAATACTACTTTTAAAATAAGGTCTTCAATAGGAAAATGTCACAGACGGATCAAGAATGTATAGTTCAAGTATAGTTAAATGTCAGTTTACCATCGTGACGTGAAATCTATTATATAAGGTCTAACAAAATTAGGTGAAACTATTTTAAGGGGATGGTCAGACCATCAAACTGAACAACTTTCTCTATGGGACCAATATTGAAATCGCGAAAAAATCCCATACATTTAAGTCGAGTAGGTTTGTATGGAACAGCTGATTTTTTTTCGCGATTTCGATATTGGTCCCATAGAGAAATTTGTTCAGTTTGATGCTCTGATCATCCTCTTAAAATAGTTTCAGCTAATTTTGTTAGAGCTTATATAACTTTTTTTTTCAAAAAAGGACAATGCGCATTTTCTTATGGAAACTGTGCCATATTAAAGTAGCTATTAAAATTTCAAGTTAACAATAGTTAGGTACAATAAAAGCTCTTTTTTTTGCCATATGATTGACTAAACAATTTTCTTGATTAAATTTTGATCCTTGTCTGGTAATAAATGATATTTTATGGGGATTCATATGCAGGGTCTTTCTTAATATGTTGATCATTTTTTAAGGGAATGATCATCAAACAGCACAACTTTCTCTATATGGGAGCAATTTAAAAATCGCGAAAAAATTAACTGTCCCATTATTTGGGTCGGGTAGGTTTGCAGTTTTGTATGAAAAAGTTGTGTGGCAAGTTGTTCAGTTAAATATGAAAGCTCTATATCCATACAATAAATAATAATAATAAATATCTTGGACATTGTCACACAAATTATCTAGTCACATATTAAAGTACCTGGACTTGTATTATGATGGCTAGACAACGTTATAGAATACATATATAGATACAAACATCCATGACTCGGGTATAAATATTCATATTTATCATATAAATATTTGTCCCTTACGGGATTCGAACCCGCGACCCTCGGCACAGCAGGCTGGTTCACTACAGACTGTGCTACCGGGCCGTCAAATCAATCAGCCAGAAACTTCTTTACAGGTATTAACTAGCATTTCAAGCACTCAGTTGTAGCAATGTTCCTTATGTGATATTGAAGGTTTAAGAATTGACGAGATCTTTAGTAATAAATAAATAAAAGATAATATCTTGAACATTATCATAAAGATTATCTAGGTCCATTGAAAGTATCAGAATTTAGCCGGGTCATTTATTATGATGACCAGGGAATCTTGACCAGGGTGTTTTGGTGTAGAATAAATTGATTGATTGAGTCTACCCGGATCTCGGACATTCGAATTTCGCAACGCATGAACGTTTTCGTTCCAACGTCAACTTTATTACAATAAAGTTCGGACCGACACATCGCGATATATCGAAAATCGAAAGTCCGTACAGGGCTAGAGTAGAGAACTATATGGAATACATAATATTCGGATACAAAATACTCATTTTCCCCATACAAATATTTGCCCCTTACTGGATTCGAACCCTCGACCTTTGGATCAGCAGGAAGGTTCACTACAAACTGAACTATAAGAGATTAAAAATAAGATATAATCTCTGTCGTAACAACAAAATCTCAAAACCGCACCTACACCAAAAACCTCCCTCTCACTTTCCAAAGCCTACGCTAACAAAAAAAAGGAAAATTCCGAAATGGTAATCAACATTCAGCGGAGTGCGTGCGCGGCGCAGCGACAGTGTTACGCAAGGCGGCGCGTTACGTTGCACGCACACAGATGCACGGCGACAACACAGGCGAGCCGTTTTGGTGGTCTACGGGCTAAGTTATACGCTGAGGCGATTTTAAACGACTGTCCTGTCATGACGTCATATTATGTTCAAAAAGCTGAGGCTCATGATGAGGGGCATACATTTTTTATGTCAAGTCTAAGCTGTTCACCGATGGGCCTTCCTGGCCACCACCGAAAAAACAGAGAATGATCTAGACTTGCCTCTGTCTTTGTCGATTTGCGCATGCCAACACGAGCGATGACAGAAAGGCTAGCATGTTACTCACGACAAAACGAGAAAACCGTCATGCGCACCAATTTTGGCATGCATGAGGTAACAACGACAGAAGCATATTTTGATTTTTCTAGTTTTCTCGGGGGTGCTTTGTTGCACATGGCATGCTAGCCTTGCAGAGATTTGTGAGGCTGCAAGGCGGAGTGCGAGGAGATGATCCACCAATATGCGCTTGATCCCTCAATCACGTCTAGTAAGGGAACTGAAGTGCTTCAATCGCACATCTCTGGTGGAAGCCCAGCCTTAGATTATGTATATTCCTATAAGGTTGTTGATCAATTTTGACCCCTGAAGAAAGCGTAACAAAAATGAAGAAACAACAAGGGTGGTTAGTACAAGCAAAATATGATTTTCTTATTAATTTTATATGCAAATTTACAGGCAATGAACTTTCCTACTAAAAACGTAACAGATTAGAAACTTGATAGATAATTATAAATCACCTAGACCTGATCGATAATTTTAATAGAATTTACGATCAATATAATATTATAATTTGGAAAGTGTGTGTTATAATGACGACTACATTGTACAACCGATCAATGTCAATGATATTTGGCAGCGATCGATGTAGACTGTAGTGTATGAGAACGGACAATGGGTATCCCAAATATGAAAGCTTCTATACTTCTACATCAACAAATATACAACGTGTTAATGAATAAGCGCAAAACCTCATACACCCCAACTGATTTATAACAAAAAAAATTAAATTGCAACAATAAGTTTTAGGGCAAAAATGATTTGTTATAATTTCAGCAATTATTGAAATATATTAAAGATAAAGGTATAATCCTTGACCCTACCGTTGTCTGGAAGAAATAGCTTTTTAGGATAACCGTCTTGTCTACCAATATCTGTTTTAAGGTCATTAATGTATCTACTAACCACACTTCTCTGAAATAAATTAATTTTATTTTATTTTTTATTTTATTTAAAGTCGTCTACTGTATTTGTATGTTTGTGTTTGGAGTAAATAAAGTTGCTCATGAAAATTCAAAAATGTTATACGTCAATCTTTCACGTCACGTTGCAGGTTCTGACCAGAGCACTTGTCTCGCGTGAGTTCGCGCGTCGCGTTTTTGCCTGCCACGACGCTCCGCAATCCTCAATCTATTCTTGTTCTTGAACAAAAACAATCCTCAAGATTGGGTTAGATTCTCCCATAAACTACTTGAAACTGGAAATGCAGTGCTAACGCGCAAGCAAGAGTCCATTAATTATAAATAAAAAAAAATAAGAAGAAAGTGGTTGGTAGTTGCAGCGAAGTTTCTGCCTAACCCGAAGTAAATGCGGTCGTCATCGATCGGTATGTAACCTATGCATGTTTTCGTAAAAAAAAATCTTAAGGAGAAAGGACACTCCGCTCAAATCGCATGTCTCGGCCCAAACCAGAAACAAGTGAAAGTCGCAACTGCCAAAATCTCATGTGAAAGCGAGAGAGTTCGCTTGATCGATGCTATAATTATTATTACCCATTATATGAGATATGCTAAAAGCGAGCCGGATGTCGGATGAGAATCGATTGTCGATGAAAGAATTTGTTTCTCCTTATACAACATCATTTTTAGACCTAGCTTAAAATTGTGTCGAAATATTCGAAAGATTAAAAAAATATTGTCCTTAAATGATTGCAAATAATTTGATTATTATTTTGAACACATTGAGGCTGATTGTTTTTAAGGGGATGATCACTGATCAGAATCAGACCATCATTCTAAAATAGAGAAAGTTTTTCGATTTGATAGTCTAGATTATTTCAAAAATCATCAGCATATTAAAAATGACCCTATCCTTCAAAAACTTATCTACGAGTAAGTAAGACAAGATTTCGATCTATATCTACTAAAGAAAGAAAGGACTGAAGAATTTTTTTTATTTATCGATATTTATTTCATCTTGGAAACCATGATATGGCAACATAATGGTAGCAATTGCCCGCATAAAAAGATAGTTGTAGCAATGTTTCTGAAGACCATGAAATACAACCATGAATTACAACAGAAAAGATATTTTTCGTGATTGAAATCAGTAAGTCGAGTTATATTACTAATAATGAAATTGAATAAAAATTAAAATATAGGTTCCATAAAAGATTTTATAACAAAATACTAAAATAAAAAAGATTGGTTTCATAAAAAACAAAAAAAGAACAGACAGATAAGAAAAAAAAGAAATTCGAAATTCAAATTCGTAACAAAGAGCAAACAGTTTTCAGACGGTACAAAACATTCACCATAACTAAGTGGACTAGTGACTCACGCAGAAAGTAGGTTTTACCTCCGCTTTGTAAGATTCATATCAAACAAACTGTTGTTAAAAGGAAAAGGATATGCGCTCATATACTTTATAAAATATGTTACTAAACGGTACAAGATAACGTATGAATGCATACATTAAAAGAAGAGATTTATATAACGAAAAGGAACAGAGAAACTACATCAAATAAACACTTTTGCTCTATAATAAAACCGAAATGCGAAAACTCAATAAATAATATTATATAAGGTCTAACAAAATTAGCTGAAATTATTTTAAGGGTATGCTCAGACCATCAAATTGAACAACTTTCTCTCTGGGACCAATATAGAAATCACGAAAAAAAAATCAGCTATCTCATACATTCGAGTCTATTTATGTTTGCAGTTTTGTATGGGACAGCTGATTTTTTTTCGCGATTTCGATATTGGTCCCATAGAGAAAGTTGTTCAATTTGATGGTCTGATCATACATATAATAACATACCATTAAAATAGTTTCAGCTAATTTTGTTAGACCTTATATTAAGAAAAATATGTTTGGTAAGTACTACGAATGAAAAATTTTATGGAAAGTAATTTTAGTAGTTATAGTGAGATATATGTGGATGGCATAGGTTACAGAAAAAATATATAATGTAATAAAAAAAATAATACATTACAATTTACAATTACAACTACAAACATAGCATGCCTGAATATGGAAAATAGCGTAGAACATAAATGGAAGTTTGGCTGTTTGTATTTTGACAAATTACTTTTTTAAGTACCTACCTAACGAAGTAAATCTTTGTATTGCATGTATAAGTAGTACCTACAAAATTGTCCTCTGATTGATGTAACTGTACTGTTTATGTTGCACTTCCGGATAAACCTCCGATGGTTTTTGGAAGTTCAATTGTCCAAATCTTTGTCATTTTTCTTACAATAAATAAATTAAAAAAAAAAAGTGACTTTTAATAATTCATCCCCTAGTAAAGTTTTTTTGTAGGTTTTAATATTTTTTTAATAGTATGTTAATTTTTATTTTATTTTCATCTATTTGTCTGTTTATAAAACTGCTGACCTAATTCAGATTCAATATTCATACCAACACAAAACACAACGTTGTACTTGAAGTTAGGTTAGGTTAGTCGTAATATGAACAACTCGTTCAGAACTTGAGCGAATTTAATTTTTACAGAACTAAGTAATTAAAGAATAATTAAAAAAAAAAGAATAATAATTCAAAACGTATCCCAAATGACCATAAACAATACAATAATTACTTAGTTAAAGAAATGTAATTAGAGTTAAGAGTTCGAACTCAAAAATCCATTAATTCGAAAAATATAAATTTTCGACCTTACTCAGCTTAGAAACTGAATTCTCTAAGCTACACAAACTCAAATCATGTTCAAAAGAGGTTTTAATCTAGGTCTCAGGCTGATATTGAATTCGAACTTTAAAATGTCAAAATCATTTGACAGATCTGAACACGAAATCAAATTTTGACTTTAGAATCTCAGCTTTAGGGCGTATCCTCACAACATAAGTACTTTATAGTACCTACATAACAGAATTCAAACGAATAATAAATTAAAATCCTTGTCCGACACAAAAACTTGTTGAATTTGCAACTGTAATTATTGTGAGCTGCAGGTAAGATCAAAATCGTCCTCGAAACACGCGAGATGAAACCTGTAATGTTAGGTTTAGACTTTTAGGCTTGTTAGGTACTAGAATTTATTAGCACCTAAAGTGATTAATACGTGATTAGATGTAATATTGAAATTTTATTTAGATGTAATATATTTTAATATGACATCTAATCAGTGTTACATTACATCTGAATAAACATTTTTACTTGCTGGACATTAAAACACGAAATTGAATAAGTAGGTAGGTAGGTATGTAGGTCAGAAAGGGCCAGAATTTTTGTGAGGTTAAATGTGAAAATGTGCGAAAATTGATTTTTTTGTAAAATTAATTTTTTACGTCAAAATATGAAGTAGGTATAAAAAATTAAAATGTATATATTTTTTTGGCCCGATTGTAGTATTCTGAATTTAAAAAATATATAGAATGAAAGATAAATTTTTATAAGACAAGGTTTTGGAATAAACTTCATAAACGCTGAAAAGATCAAACTTTGTTTCTTTCCAAAATGCGTAAACAGTAAAACAATCAACTATTTAGATCCTAACACAAATAAAATTCGAATCCCACTAACAACGAACTAAAAGAACCGTTATCTTAAAAAACAAATAGCGTTTAAAAAACGCCCTTCAGCCCCGAAAGAGAAAAATTTTATTTCCCAAGAGTTTCCTAACATCCATCGTCTCTCTCTGCCGCAAGGTCGTCGTTATACCCGTCTCGCTCGAACAGTATGCAATCCGAGATCTCATGCAACTAGAGACCTTGATAAATTGCAAGTTTCGTGATAGATAATTAGTTATACGGGCTATTATTATACGGGCCTTTTAAATTATGCAAAAAAAAATTACAACAATATTATTTTTCAGCGACATTGTAGTCTTAAACATATTTTTTTATTACAAAACATATTTTTGCAACAATGAAATGAACGCACCTATTTTAAAAAGTTCCTTTCTTTTTTTTATTAAGATTTAAAAAGTGACAGCTACATATTAAACAAATGAATATGAAAGAAAAGGTTACGAAATGGACCGGTATTAAAATGAAGGCAATAATACGACGGACGACCAATCTGTTAACTATATAAAATACTCACGTCCAATGCTATGCATTTGTAAAACAATCCAAAAAGACACAACACCAAAAAGTTTCAATTGCACCGCCAAAAACTCCTTTCACAAAGAAAGCACAGGTTAAAAATAATGTTCGCGGTACAAGCTTCCAAAAATTGAAAGTTTGGGCGCGGAGCGGCCGTGCGCTTGCGTTCTGCGACTCAAACTGAATTTAGTGAGCGAACGAATGGTTTGGTTTGGCACACCGGCATAGAAGGACTGTGAAGGTACCCAAGGCATTCGAATTGAAGAGTTGTTCTAGACTTCTAAGCGAATGAATTTTAATTCAAAGTTGCACCTAATGCTACTACATATTTCTTCTTAACAGCGATAATAAATATAAAATATTATTTAAATTTCAATAAATCAAATAGAATTAACTAAAATTGTTATAATTGAGTGAATGAGTGAATTTACAGAAGATTCATTTCTTGTATCAACTATTTATTTTGTTTTTAATTTGCAATTAAACCTACATGTTTATTTTTACATATTTCTTGTTTTAAAAGAAATAAAGTTTCATTTATAAATTACTAAAAGTTAAAACGTTTTACTTTAACATTTTTATTAACAAATAATTAGAAACATAACTTAATAATAACGGATTAACTTTATTAATTTCACAAAAAGTATTAATAATTTTTATGAAAAACTCAGTTCACAACGAGGTCAATTTACAAATCTGGTTGTATGTTGTAACAAGGCCTCTGACCACCCCAAAGATAATCTGGTCGCGAATTTATGTTTAAAGAATTTATGTTACATATTCATTCAAATGACCTACTTACAAATTACTCATTCATCCGCTCCATCCTAAAACCCTAATCATGATAAAAACTGAACTTTGTCATAACTACATGCTTTTAAACATGGATGTGTTGTTGCAAATCTTCTGTTACCCCAGAAAGGAAATGAAGTCGCGAATTTACAGTATTCATTCATTATGACTGATGTTTCTGCATTGGGACAAACCTAATATCAGGTTTATCAATGCTTTTAGTTCATAAGATGTTTGTTTACGTATTAGATAAATAAATAAAGAAAAAAAAAATTGACCTAGTTTACAAAAATATCTTTTTACTAATCGTTCATTCACTCGTTCCATCCTAAAACTCTAAATCTTATCTTAGTATCCTTTGCTACCATTACGTTAAAAACGTATTATAGAGGGTCCTTTTTAATATGCAGACGGTTTTTAAGGGGTTTTTTGTTCAGGCGATCAAACTGAACAATTTTCTTTATGATTTCACTTCATCGAAATCACAAAAATCTTTATGAGACCAACATCAAAATTACGAAAAATAAAATTTGCTATTTCATACAAAATTGCAAACCAACTAGACCCAAATTGTATGGGACAGCAGATTTTTTTCACGATTTTGATGTTTGTCCCATGTAGAGATTTTTTTTTTCAATTTGATGGTTTTATCATCTTTTTAAAAACCGACAGTAAGTATATTAAGAATACCAAGACCAAGAGACCAGTTTCAAACTTAAAACTAAATTTTGATAAAAAGTAAACCTTGAATCCACTACTCACTTATAAACGCCTAATAAATAAAAAACAAAGCAAAAGCAAAGCTTCTAACCACCCCGAAAAGAAATCTGGTCGCGAATTGTCCACATCAATTCAAAATGACCTAGTTTACAAAAATATCTATTTACAAAAACAACCCTTGCTTGATGTTTTTTTTTATCTCGGTCCCCTCTCGTTGACCCCTCCAAATTGACAGGACACGCAAAATCCATTGAAATGAACAAGCCTCGACCGGTCCGTTTAGTTTTTATATTATTTTGTATTGAAAAAAACCAGAAAGGAGAATAAAAACGTATGCAAAATCTTCTTTCACATCGTGGAGGGTCAAGAAAGATAGCTTAGACTACTCGATCTGAGATTATACTCCAAATAATCTTTCCATAGAGGGTAAATTTTATATCACTGCGGATAACTTCAGCATGTATTCCACTCATCAAACTAAACAACTTTAATTATGGAGCCGACTTCGAAAAGGCGAAAAAATAATCAGCTGTCCCATACAAAACTGCAGTACCGACTCGACTCAAATGTATGGGACAGCCCTTTTTTTCGCGATTTCGAAGTTGGCTCCATAGTGAAAGTTGTTTAGTTTGATGACTGGAATACATGCTGAAGTTATCCGCGATGACATAAAATTTAACCTGTATATTTGCTCTCGACAATTATAATACATATAACAACGACAAAAAGACAAACAGAGACGAATATAAACAAATAAGAACAAGTAAAAATGAATAAGAATAAGTAAAGATAAATACACAAAGCGATTTGACGTCCGGTTTAGAAGGCACCGAGCCTATTGTGCTGCCCCCAATCGTATTTTTATTATTTCTAAAAATCTAATTTTCTAAAAAGATAAATAAGAACAAATAAAGACAAATAAGAACAAATAAAGACAACTAAAGATTATTATCGACAAATAAAGATTATTTCTATTACCTTTGAGTGGTCATAAACGGTACTACAACTAACTAACTACGCCTGTGGTTGTAGACAAGGCCTAAGATTTAAGCTAAGTATTTCTAAAACTAACAAAAAACACTATAAAAAGAATAAAAATACATTGCCCAATCCCGTTTCGCCTACAAAACTGGTAAATTTGAATTTTATAAGAAATGCCACTGTAAAAAACGATAATTTTCATTACCTTGGGAAGCACGACATTCCTCCTATCCTGTGTATAATTTCAGCTATCATACGATTTGTATTTGTTCTTTGAATATACACATTCGCCAGCTGCGAAAAGACCCGAAACGAATACACTTCGTCACGTGGGCAGTGTCTTTTATATGAGTAAGGCCGGATTCGACCAAACTTTGATTTATAGAAGAGTAACTTCATTTGTCTTCTACCACACTAAACCCATACTAAAAGAACGAATGTATAATCCACCTAAAGAAAGAGGTCGTTGTATCCGTACTTATTGCATAGTGAGGTTATGCAGTTTTAATTTGTTAGGTTTCTTTTTTTTAATTTTTTTTTTATTATTTGACATTGACATTTCATTAGTCTTGGTATAAGCTTTACACCGTCAAAATTGGCCGTTTAAAATTTACTCTCAACTTATTCATAGATTAGGGTTGGTAAAACCCAAATCTATCTTTATTTACTCACGTTTGGTCGAATCGGGCCTAAGAAAAAAAGGTGGGTGGAGGTAATAAAGAATATGTACCTATGTTATGTTAGGTTCTATAGGCGAAAGGCTCATTGCACCACATGTCACGCCATTCCATCCTGAAACTTAAATAGCTTAATGTGAGCATTGCTACAACTACATTCTTAAACACTCCGTGCCTCAAACTCCTCCTCAAACGCCTCAAACTGCCTCCGTGGTCTAATGGTTAAGAGCATTGGCTCTCGACACGGAGGTCGTGAGTTGTTGTGGGTTCGATTTCCACCTAGTGAAATGTCACTTTGTGCGTCTTTCCCCAGTTGGTTAGGCCATTGCAGGCTGAATCACCTGATTGTCTGAAAAGAAAGATGATTCCGTGCTTCGAATGGCACGTTAAGCCGATGGTTCCGGCTACTATCTCTGGTGGTAGTAGTCGTTACATAAAAACTACGACAGAGGCCGTCAGGCGGTCTGAAAAACTCAGACACCAGGGCTCTGCCCACACGATAAGAAGAAGAAGATTCTTAAACAGATAGTTGTTAGCAATGTTTCTGAGCACCCCGAAAGGGATTACTGTCGTGAGTTTATGTATGTACGTAGTTGTAACAAAGATTCTATTCACCCTGAACAGTAAGTGTATGTATAGGATGTTCCATTCGCTGCGTGTCTATTAAAATATTCAACCATGAGCACTGACTGACTCACTGACACATAGAACAATTATCCAAACAAAGGAAAATCTAAGCATTATACGTTCAATGTTTAAGAAAATTATTTAATTGCGAAAATTATTATCACGATAATAATTTGTTTCTAATCATTTTGTTTATTATTATATGCTAAGCGGCATTAAGTATGTAGTCCTATTTTAGGATGATACATACAGGGTGAGTTACATACCGACGACTAAAGGTGGTTTCAGTCCAAAAGTTTGACGCACAATATGCGTAGACGGAATTAATAAAAGTAATATTTTATATATGGAAACATAGTTTAGAAAATCTAGATGCCGCGTCACAAATTACATTTGCAATTTATAATATAACGAGCGTTAACCCGCGACTTCGTCCGCACAAATTTTATACTAGATTGTAAGTCAGATCAAAAGCTATCAAACAAAAAAAGTTTCATCAAAATCGGTTCAGTAGTTTTTGCGTGATACTCGTTCAAACAAACAAACAAACAAACAAACACCCAAACAAACACACAAACAAACAGACAGACAAAAAATCCAAAAATTGGTGGAATGGAATCAGGGACGCGTAAAAACCATATCGTAACTTTTTTTTTGTTAATATCTTCAATGTACAGACAAACTTCCTGTTACAGTTTTATAATAGTATAGATTACGAAGATATAAAGCTTTGAAATTTTTCATACAAAATTTTAAAAGCTTTATTTCTTCGTAATTATATTATAAATTGCAAAACAATTTTTCCATGTATACAAAGTTACTTATATTAATACCATCTACGCGTATTGTGCGTCAAAGTTTTGTATCCAATTAACCCCTCTGCAACCACCTTGCTTGGGGGTGCTTTAGACCATGAAACTGCACAACTCTTAGGTATTAAAGGAACCAACATTGAAAACGCGAAAAAAAAGGTTGTTCCATAGAAAATGGCAATCAAATGTATGGAATAGTAGTGGAATGGAAGATTTTTTTTTAACTTAATTATAAGAAACCAAAATGAATAAAGGCAGTTTGAAATTAGCACATATAACGATCGTTAACCCGTGACTTTGTCCGCACAAATTATATACCAGAATTTAAGTCCACTAGATCATTAGCTATCAAACAAAAAAAGTTTCATCAAAATCGGTTCAGTAGTTTTTGCGTGATGCTCGTTCAAACAAACAAACAAACAGACAGACAAAAAAATCCAAAAATTGGTGATATGGAATCAGGGACACCTAAAAACTTTGACTACTTATATGAGGACTAGTTACACGTGTAATTTTACTAACAAACATTTCTGCCACTTTTTGCGAGCCCTTATAATAAGAAGTCAAAGCCATATCGTAATTATTTTTTTGTTAATATCTTCAATGTACAGACAATCTTCTGTTACAGTTTTAAAATAAAAAAAAAAAGACGGAACTGAACTTTTTTCTGAAAAAGTTGCTGGGAAATTGATTATCGTGGTGTGGGCATGTGATGCGCAGAGACGTGTTTGAAGTATTAAATGTGAAATGCAGTGGTAGGAGAGGAAGGCCGAAGTAAAGATGGATGGATTGTGTGAACGATGATATTGTGTAAGAAAGGAGTGAGCTCTGAAATGACGACTAAGAGAGATGAATGAAAGAAAATGACATATTATTATCATTGGACTAACCCAAGACAATGCTATGATGATCTACTAACTTCTAGATAAATTCTACCACAATCACAACATCAATCTTGTTTCCAAATATAATTAATTTACGAACCATGTCATGGAGCTCGAAAAGAACTAAAATCTTCACCCAGAAACTTTTCAAAAGCCACCAAGTACGAGTCTAGCTGAAGCTTGGAGAGTACTGAAGTTTGTTTTGTATTTTAGGAATAAGCATTCAAAAAATATTAAATGATAGTAGAGAATATTAAAAGAAAAAAAGATAGACCGGCTATATACTTCGTCTGCATGGAATTTGTATGTGTATTTCCGTCTTAGGGCTGCAAGCTACATCTTCCAAACTTCATCAAGATTGGTTATTATTATCGGGACATAAGTGTCCCGGACCTTTGGGAGGCGTGCGTGGGGCCGAAGCCAACACGTAGAGGCCCGTCAGACAATTTGACCTAAATGGTAATGTGACACCAACCGGCAACTATCCCAGTATACACTATAGAAGTGCATCCAAAACAGCCCCCGGTCAGTGTAGGACTATTGTAAGGAGTGGAAAGAAACAAAATCTGGGCTATTGGGGTGGTTTGCTATTGGAACGGGTAACTAGGTTTTGAACGGGACTATGGCGCCTGACCAATGTATAAACACGGAAAAAATGGCAGACAAACTCGCCAACTCAAAATGAATGGGCCCCCGAAAACGGCCGCTCGCACGGAGCGACAAGAATTATTAGAATTATTATTATTATTATTGTATCTCTTATGGTATTTCTCGGACCTTTCGAAGGCTTGCGTCACACAGGTCCAACACGTAGAGGCTTTGAGACACTTTTATCTGAATGCGATGGGATGCACCAGAAGACATACCACGTTCGGTGCAGAGACTAATATTATGATTATTGTTATAACACTTTATTGTACACACAGACACATTGATACAGACAATAGAAAAGATATGTACAACGGGCGAGCTTATCTCCTTAAGAAATTTCTTCCAGCAACAGTGAAAATTAATAAAAGAGAGGCAGACATAATGTGTACATAGAATCAGTAACAAATAAAATAATACGGAGCATTTAAACAAAAACAAAAAATAATAATAAAATAATTAAATTGGTTCAGAGAGGAACAAATATACAAAGAGACACAATTCCGCATTTATAATCATCATCATCAGCCTGTCATCTTCCACTGCTTAACATAAGTCTCTTCTAAGGCGCGCCACAAGACTCCATCCTCGGCCTTCCTCATCCAGTCAATCGCGACTTATTTCCCAAAACTCCGAACCCTTTAATTAGGGAACCCAAAAACCAATCTTTTCTAAACAAAGAAGAAAATAAAGTAAATAAACTTTATATACCTAAAACGATACACGGTAACCTATATTCCACAGATAAAGCACTGATAGCGTTCCATATCTAGTTTTTATCTCGGTCAACGTACGATAAGGGTTGCATCAAGTTGATTTTTGGTACGTAACATTTGGTATG
Source organism: Agonopterix arenella (assembly GCA_927399405.1). Lineage (NCBI taxonomy): Eukaryota > Metazoa > Arthropoda > Insecta > Lepidoptera > Depressariidae > Agonopterix > Agonopterix arenella. The sequence goes on along the minus strand of OV656716.1, from coordinate 4,051,256 downwards.
GAGAGGATGAATTACAGCCGATATATAAAAGATAACAAATATTGTGCTAATATGAATTGAAGTGTCGGTAGAGGGCACCCTCGCAAAAGTAGATAGATTTGGTTCTAAAACAGAAGCGTGGTATTGGTATTGGTATTGGTTGAGCGGGCTCATTTTCCGCAACTCGACGACTTAGGCGCCTATTTTGCGCTAGGTGGGAATGACTACTCCTGCCATCCCAACTCCTCCAGAAAGCCCACCAGCTTGTTAATGCTGCCGAAGACTTCTGGAAGAGACCCCGGTGATCCAAGGTGTTGTGCCCGATAGTGTGCTAGCCCGTTGCATTCCAACAGCACATGCGCAGCCGTTTCTTCAATCTCCATGCACACCCTGCATAGAGGACTGTTAGTAACACCAATATTGAACAGATGTTTGTTAAAAGGACCGTGACCAGTCAGGGCTCCAGTAACTAGGCGTAATTGAGCTCTCTTGAGACGCAAGAGGCACTTGGTGAGGCGTGATTGAAGTACCTGTGGTAGTACAATATGGAGGTGCTACTGGGAATGTTCCTCCATTGAAAAGGGAAGATCTTCTACCAGGCTATGTGTGAAGCCTGGGGACCGGCCGTGGTCCCACAGTTCTTAGTTGGACCTTGTATATGTATCGAATCTCTGTTATTATTTCTCTTGCGCGATGTATGTCTTGCATTCGATTGTGAACCTTATTTGTAGTAAGTTACGAGTTACGTATTCACAGTGAACGTTGTGTATGTATGGAGCATATTTTCGAGAGCGACGGTATCGCCATCTGTTGGCATCTTTGCTATAACTTGTAAGTGCTGACATCTGTAGCAAGTCCCCACAGGCACATTCTGGACACATCATATAAACGGGCTCGCACTGACGAGAAAAGGCTAGCTACATATATTCTGAGTGAGTGCGAGAGAGACAGAAATACACCACTGCTTACCGTCGACCACCTCAGATATTGTAAGATTATGTATTGTGTGTGTGGAAATAAATTGTTTATCTATCTATCACACCAAGTTTCCAAGAGAGGTTAAAAATTGGCCGACGCCATTTGGAGATCATGTCATACAAAGTTTGTACAAAAATAAACAGATTTTTCTATCTTTCACCTTTTTAAATACCATTTACTTTTTTCTTTTTTAAATAAAATTGATTACCTATTTCTCGAGTTATTTGAAAAATACTGTAAAATTACAAGCTAGGCTGAATGGTATATGTTTCCTTTGCCTGAATCTGAATAGAAAATAATAATTTCACATTTCTTCATTTTTCTCAGATCTCAGGATTCATCTTTCCGGTCAAGGTGATGGCGATGGGGCCTGGCCTATGATGTGAGTAAAATTCGAAATTCAACAAAAAAATAATAAAAATAATTTTTTTTATAATCCAAGGTAAATTTCAATTGTCAATAGTCTCTACCCAAATGAATAGAACCGTTTCGATGTTGGTCCCATAGTAAAAATTGTTCAGTTTGATGGTCTGAAGTGTGAAAAGAAATTAGTTTACACCATGCATAATTAATTACATACTAAACATGCGTAACTACGTGTCATATTAAATAGAAATTGCATACGAAAGTAAATTTAAAGTTAAACTAGCAACTTTGGTACTTTATTGGAAATTTGATAAGTATATAAATAAATACTGCTTTTAGTCAGCTTTGAAACTACGACGTTCATCAATTCTTTTTTACATTCATACAATTTAAATTATAAATTAAGTCATCATCATCATCATCATCATCATCATCAGCCTATCATCGTCCACTGCTGAACATAGGCCTCTCTAAAGGCGCGCCACAAAACTCTGTCCTCGGCCTTCCTCATCCAGTCGCTCCCCGCTACTTTTTTTAGGTCGTCTGTCCAGCGGGCAGCAGGACGTCCAACACTACGTCTACCAGTTCGCGGTATCCACTCCAGAACCCTGACACCCCACCGGTTGTCAGTTCAATAAGTAATTATTTATTCATAATAAATTAAGTATGGTAAACTTAATGTTTTGTCAGTACCTACACCGAGACCTCCATAATCCGAAATAATTATATTAAATAACTTATTTTGGAAGAACATTGAAAATAGGGCAGCGGACTGCATAAAATATATTTTAGTTTTATTTTCTTAGTAAAAAAAAACCTTTGAAAATAAACGCTATACTCACATTTTTCGTTTTCTTTTTTTTAGCTAGATTACTATTTTTAATAACATGATGAACTATAAAAAGTAATGAAATGTTTATAACGTCACTTGTGGGTATTTAGTAAAATTACAAAAACATACAAAAGTTTAATTTAGTACAATTTAGTACATACAAAAGTTGCTAATTTGACTAATTGTCCGATCCCCTATTCTCTAAATATAATATTATGCCCTGCTTTTATGTTCGGTGGTACGAAACATTCGGATTAGCCTGGGTTTAGATCAGGAGTGCGATTTTTGAATCTCATTCGCTGAGCTCAACAGTTGAAAATGTCAAAATAACTAAGGAGATATGCATCTTTATATTGCTGATTTGACTTCTAAAAATCGCTCTCCTGGACTATGAAGAAAGTCAAGTCAGCAGTAGAAAGATGCATATTCTCTATAAGGTCTAACAAAATTAGGTGAAACTATTTTAAAGGGATGATCAGATTATCAAACTGATCAACTTTCTCTATGGGACCAATATTGAAATCGCGAAAAAAAAATCAGCTGTTCCATACAAACCTACTCGACCTAAATGTATGGGACAGCTGATTTTTTTTCTGCGATTTCATTATTGGTCCCATAGAGAAAGTTGTTAAGTTTGATGGTCTGATCATCCCCTTAAAATAGTTTCAGCTGATTTTGTTAGACCTTATACATATATAGTAATTTTGACATTTTCAACTGCTGAGTTCAACGAATGACTTTCAAAAATCGCACTCCAGATTATCCAGGCTGCAGCGTAGCTACTTTAGGATATTCATCAGTTCATCACATACTAGATTATCTAATCAGAATCTAAGGCAGACTGTAGACGGAATACTCTAAAAAATATAAAAGTTCAGCTAAGTGCCTGTAGAACTCACTGCAGCTGCAGGGCAAGGGTCTCCTCTCTCGAATAAGGTTGAGAAAGAGTGGCCCACACCCTAACCACACCACACTCCAAGCATGCAAGTCCAATGCATAAATTGAAATTCAATTAAAAATTCACAGATCAATCAATCAACCAATCATATAATCTTTTTCTTTATTTTAAGTCAAATCAGCAGTAGAAAGATGCATATCTCCATAGTCATTTAGACATTTTCAACTGCTGAGCTGCGGATCAGTTTCAAAAATCGCACTCCTGGAGTGCTAGTGGCCTTGGTACTAGCCTAGGTACCCTTGCATTTTGTCCGTTCTGTCAGCCAGTAGTTACATTAGTGAACTATTTCAAAAGGACCTTAGTTACCGTAGTTTTTGTCACCCACCACTGTAGACGATGCGATGATCTTCAACCTGTACTTACCTGAAAAAAATAAAACAATTGCATTAGATTGATATTAAACATAAAATGCCAAAGCTCTGTGGTTCCGGCTTAGTATGAACCACCCCATTTCTTCCTGTGGGTGTCGTGTGAGGTGACTAAGGGATAAGAGGCTGTTCCAAAATAAACGAAATTTATTTTTCAAAATAACAAAAAATGCCCCCAAAAAAACCAAATAAAATAAAAATTTCAGAATCATATATCACATTGATAGATTTTTGACATCATTTTTTTGACTCTACCACCGCATCGGAAAGTGTTCCGGTATAGAGAAGATGCGGCCAGAAACTATACGACACAAATCTTTTAAATAAAGCAAAATACAGGGTGTAAGTGACAGCCTAGCAAATACTGAAACTCAGCAGTTATGTATGGGACAGTTGTTTTTTTTTCCTGCCGAGGTAGGTTCCATAGTGAAAGTTGTTCAATTTGACGGTCTGAGTTCGCCGTTTAAGTATTTGCTAGGCTGTCACTTACACCCAGGAGTGCGATTTTTGAATCTCATACGTTGAACTCAGCAGTTGAAAATGTCAAAATAACTATGGAGATATGCATCTTTCTACTGCTGATTTGACTTTCAAAAATCATACTCCAGGAGTGCGATTTTTGAATCTCATACGTTGAACTCAGCAGTTGAAAATGTATGGAGAAACGCATCTTTCCACTGCTGATTTGACTTTCAAAAATCGCACTCCTGGAGTATGATTTTTGAGTGTCAGATCAGCAGTAGAAAGATGCATATCTCCATGGTAATAATGACATTTTCAACTGCTGATTTCAAATAATGAGTTTCAAAAATCGCACTCCTGTATTAGCCCAGTCATTTTACGGAGTTTTGTTAGGCGGGTTAGGGAGTAATTACAAATTGGACTTTTAAACTGTAACCAAAAGGACTATCTTAAAGCATATTTAAAAAAAAATCGCTACGCAACAAAGAAATCAAAATTGTGTGTCCCAGAAGGATTTTTAATTATTAATATTAATACCAATGCACTCATTTGACTTAGATTTAACAATATTAATTATTTTTGAGCAATGAAATAGGCAATGAAATTTAAAAAATGAGGTATTTATTCGAAAATACGAATGCATTTTTCAAAACCTTCTAAGTAGACAAAAATATTCACACCATGTTTGTAGTATGTATAATGGTAAAGCCTTAAATATGTGCAATAAAAAATTTACCATCAGGTTTTTTAGAACGAGATAATAGCTAAATTTTAAAATTGGTACTGTTGCTGGCGTGATTTTTTTTTAATTTTGGTACATTTCTAGGCTCAAATTGGCTCTTGAATATTATACCGAAAAAAAAAATCTATTACTAATTATTCCCGGCTCAAACCGTAAAATGACTGGGCTATATACAAAGCACAGCTACAAAATAAATTACTTAACGTAACATTGTCAAGAAGACTTAAGTATAATTATTAAAATGAATAACCAAAAATTAACATCAAAATACAGTTAAGTGATAACTCTCAAAATATCACTAATGCATGTATGTATGAGTGTTTATTATACATGAGAGAAATGTATGGCTTTTGTATGAAGATCCGGGATGTGTCCCGTTAGGTCTTAAGTCTTACCTTAGGCATTAAACCTGTTTCAACCTGAGATATACTTAGTATGCACTTTGTTGTTTATACAGGGTGTTAGGGTAAACAGTTGCATTACCTACTTAAAGGTAATAGGGGATCAGACAAATTAGTCAAATTAGCAACTTTTAATCGAACGTCTAAAAGAGGGCGATGTATTAAAAATTGTACTAAATACTAACAAGTAACGTCATCAACATTTCATTACTTTTTATAGTTCATCATGTTATTAAAAATAGTATTCTGTGTTAGTTTCAAATGTTTTTTTTTTTTCATTAAGAAGAAGAAACTAAAATATATTCGACATCGACCCATGATACTCAACAACTTTCCCTAAGAAACCTAAAAAATCGGACTTTCCATACTAAATGCAAACTGATCGAAAGTTTGACTGAAAAGTTGATTTCGTTTTTTTCGAATTTCATTTCCCATTTTATTCCTTTGGGAAAATTGTTCAGTATCAACAACCACGAAAATAATTCCGCTCGTCAATCTTCATTTGCGCAGAGCAGTGCAAAATCGGGTAGTCTCTATCTCGCTCCAACTCGAATAGCAGAGTTATGTATGCGCAAAAAGCATGAAATTTTTTATACAAAATTTTAAAGCTTTATATCTTCGTAATTATATTATAAATTGCAAATGTTATTTGTGACGCGGCAACTAGATTTTCTAAACTATTTTTCCATATATAAAATATTACTTTTATTAATTCCGTCTAAGCGTATTGTGCGTCAAACTTTTGTATGGACTGAAACCAACTTAACTACTGAACCCAAGTGTATAACTGTCTGCCTATCTCTGGCCAAAGATGACTTTTTCATGATTTCAATGTTGGTCCCACTTTGTCAAAGTTGTTCAATTTGGTGGTCTTTTAGTATGCCAAATTTCTGATCACCCCTAAAGGTATTATGGTCTTAAATTTATGCACAGATTACCTGTTTATGTAGGTATGTAGGTATACAGGGTGTAAAGGTAAACAGTTGCACTACTTTAAGGGGTGATTGTACCCATGATACTGAACAACTTTTCCTAAGAAACCTAAAGGAAATTCCCAAAAAAAAATTTCGGCTTTCTATACAAACATTCGCTCAGTAGATTGCATTTAGGTAGTTTGGAAAGTCCAAACTTATTTTGCGAATTCCTACTTAAGGAAAGTTGTTCAGTATCATGGGTACAACCACCCCTTAAAGTAATGCAACTGTTTACCCTAACACTCTGTATTAATAATCTTGCGTAATTAAATAAGTAGGTAGGTAGGTAGGTATAAGAAACAAAAAAAAATGTTCAACCAGTCACGTGAAAAAGTTAATTGAATTAATCGCCTCTCAATTACTAGAACCATAAAGAAATCTGCATCAAGTTCTCACGCGTTATGATGTAGTACCTACCTACCCAGCCTACGTCATCGTCGCGACAAAACAGCTGAGCTCAGAAACTGTGTCAACCATAGCGGTAGATGCAACGGTACTTAGCAAAAACCTTTTCCCGCTACTCGGCGACAGATGGCGCTGTCCTTAAAACTCACATTTCTCTCTTTTTCCTTTTTATTTTTCTTGTAATTTGTTAAAATAGTTGGTGTTATTGGTCATAAATAGTGTGATTTGTGTATCAAATGTAGTTCAATAGGCAATCTGGTGCTCGAAATGACTAATTGTTGCTAAATAGGTCAAAGATAACAATGCTCGTTCAAGACGCGATTGTAATATCATTTAGTTTATTATTGTCACTATCTTGAATAACAAATTGTTTATCATTTACTTAAGTTCACATACGTATACGGAAAATAATAAAATCAGCGTTTTAACAAATAAATTAAAGTACAGTTAGTAGTTAGAAATAATACTGCTAGATGGCATTAGGAGTCGTTAACCTTTGATAAAGCTGGTTTTAACTTAATTGTAGATTTAAACGTCTTTCATTAAAATTATTCAGAGGATTTACCTCGTGGGTACTAATCTATCGCTTGAGAATTCTCAAAGTACCGTTGGGTTCGTATTTATGTCATTTGGTTGCAGCTTTTACTCGATAGATGGCGATAGTTAACGTGCCTTTAAAATTGTTGCACTGTCTGTGCTAAATTCTCTGATAATACCGGACTCTGGAAATAAATCAATAGAAATTACACAAATAAATACACGACCATAATCCTTTTCGGTGTGGTCACAAACCTCGCTACAACTAGGTACCAACAAAGGTCTTATGAAGAGTGCAGTTGTAGTTGTAGCAAGGCTCACTTTTAGCATATTGAAGGCTTTATTGAAGGTGTCTGAATGAAATGACGTGTCAAGTTGCTTGCCTTTCGCCCACAAAAATTCACACATTTCGTGCCTCACACGACTATCGAGCACATTGGAAATGAATCTACGGAATTAGAAAAAATATTGTCTCAAAAAGGTTAGGCTACAGGGCAAACCCTTATCCCGATCGTCTGTGTTTTAGGCTCAAATTGTAGCTGACTAAATTTTGCCGAGGTGATATTCTCAAATTTTTGATATCATTCTTCGTTTCCAAAATATCGAGAGCCGAAATAAAAAATTGGGAATTTTTTTTTTTTTTCACTATTTTGGCCATAACTTTATTCGTTTTTTTTTACTTTTTCGAATAATTCTTTTTGCATCTTACAGCTCTCGTAAATACGCGTCTTGTGGGCCTTTTTTGAGTATCATATCTTCACAACTCTCCGAGATATAAGGGGATCGAACTTTTTCGTGAAATCGGGGGCTATGCTGGAGCGAACGAAAAGACATTTCTAATGTCAAAACACTACATAAGAAACTGTATACCTTAGTCGCCTCGTACGTCACCCACGGAAAGAAATGAGGTGGTCCATTCTAAGCTGGAACCACACGGCAACGGATCTCAGTGTAAGTAGTAAGAACTACAAGTACAACTAATCTATATATAAACGCACAATTTTAAGCAAGATTCTACATGAATTGTCAGACAGGCGGGCTGATGATGATGATGTCCATGTTCCAAGACAGATTAGAGTCATCCCCCGGGCTCGCTGGACTTCATTGTCCAGTGTTGTGAATGGTCGCCGCTGTTGATCCTGGCTTACAGGAGTTACAGCGGTGGGAATGTGTGGGGGCCTATGCCCAATAAAAAAAAAAAAAAAGGCTGAGTGGCCGAGATTAGGCAAAAGAGGAGTGGGTCGTCGTAGCCAGGTTGGCTGATGACATCAAGCGATGAGTCGGTAAGGCTGAGGCTTATAGCCCGGTGGTCGATAGCAACGAACCCTACCTTACACGTTTATTGAAGCAGATTTCGCACCATTTACTCTTTATCAAAGTACTATAATATGACAATAATTGTATAAAAGGTCCTGCTCAGATGGTTATAGAATGTAATTGTAATGACATGACATGAAAATTAGCTAGCTCATATGTAGGTGTTTGACATAATTTAATCTAATAATAATAATTATATTTCTAATTTTAATTTTACTTTAATATACTTGTATATCAAAAGTCTACATATGGGGGTTTTACCTGAAATAAAAGTGATTTATTTTTTGAACAAATCCATAGCCAAACTGCATCTGAACTGCAATTTTGCAGTCGGAATGCAGTCTGTCTGTCTAGACTCTAGAGCCTTACTTACGAGGGAGCACAACTTTATAATAACTTACCTTCATTTATTTATTTATTTTTTTTTTTTTTTTTTTTTTTAAATCCTCTTTCTAATGCAATCTGTCCTGCATGGGACATTCGGCAATGATTTGTGTTAATTTCTTTTAAGAAGATGTCATTCAAGGAATGGAACCACTGTCCCACCCTTATACAATGTTCTAATCTGTGAGAAGATCTTGAGGTGCTTTTCTTTTTAATCTTGTGAATGTCTTTTGATCTTTCATTAATTCCACAGCCTCTTGGTTTGGATGTTGTTTAAGTCTGTCTCTATACGTAGCAGTTCTGATTTTGATTTCTTCCTTTATTGTAGTAATGTTAAGATCGTGGTGAATTTGTTCATTTGTGACGTACCACGGAGCATCTACTATTATTCTCAGTGTTTTAGATTGGAAACGCTGTAGAATTTCCAGGTTAGAATTGGCTGCTGTTCCCCACAGTTGCAACCCATAACTCCATATAGGTTTCAGGATACATTTATAAAGTAGCAATTTACTTTCTAGAGATAATTGTGACTTTCTGTTCATTAGCCAATACAGATTTCGAAGCTGTTGTCCGAGAGCTTTTCGCTTTGTAAATATATGTTTCCTCCACGTGAGTCGTCGGTCTAAGTATATCCCAAGGTATCTAGTTTCCTCAGCTTGGGGGATTTGCGTTCCATTTAAGGTTACTGTTGGGCAAGTGTCACGTCGAGTAGTGAATGTAACTTGTATTGACTTAGTTTCATTCGCTTTTATCTTCCAGTCTTTAAGCCACTTTGAAATTGCGTCCAAACTAGATTGTAATTTGGCGGAGGCGCTGTTTGGACATTTATCCGTGGCGAGTATTGCCGTGTCATCGGCGAACGTTCCGGTTACTACTTCATCACTAACTGGTAAGTCGGCAGTGTATAAGATATACAGGGTGGGGCCAAGGACGCTACCCTGTGGTACGCCCGCTTGAATCTGATAAAGTTTAGTAATTTCTTCTCCTTGCTTTACCAAGAAAAGTCTATCACTTAAGTATGCTCTAAGAAACAGATAGTAATTTGTAGGTAGTATAGTTTTAATTTTGGCTAACAAACCTTGATGCCAAACACGATCAAATGCCTGAGATATGTCCAAGAATACAGCAGAGCAGTATTCCTTTTTCTCAAAGGTATAATTAATTTTTTCTACCAGTCTGTGTACTTGTTCTATGGTGCTGTGTTTTTCTCGAAATCCAAATTGATGCTCAGGTATAAGATTTCTTTCTTGAATAAGTGGCAGTAGGCGTTTGAGAAAAAGAGTTTCTAGTAGTTTAGAGGCAATCGGGAGCAAGCTTATTGGACGGTACGATTTAGCATCCCTTGCACATTTTCCAGGTTTCAATATCATTATGATTTGTGCAACCTTCCATTGCTGTGGTACATAGCCTCGCACAAGTATTGCATTGTAAAGATAGGTCAGGAATCTAACTGCTTCATCTGGTAGCTGTTTCAGGATGATCCCAGTTATCAAATCATATCCCGGCGCTTTGCCATTTTGAAGTCTATTTATGGCAGTACGTACTTCTTCTATAGAAAACTTATTTATTGGATAGTCCATCTGATGTGTTGAGTTCAGTATATCAGAGATTTCCTGGTGTTTTGTAGAACCTTCATCTAGGTTGGGAGTGAATACGCTCTCAAGATGGTTTGCAAAAACCTCCGCCCTCTCAGCATCACTGCTGGCCCAAGTATTGTCTGACTTTCGAATGGGGGGCTGGTGTGATTTAGGTCGTTTCAGGTTTTTTGTTGCCTTCCAAAGCGAGTAATTTGTAGAAGCTGTGCCATCTAATTTTCTTAAATAGTTTTGTAGTCCTTCATTCTTGATCTCTGCAAGCAGCCGCTTTAATTTAGCCGTGACAGTGTTGAGCTTTGTCTTATCACCTGGGTACCTAGTGGTTTGCCAGATTTTCCGTAGTCTGCGTTTTTCAGCGAGCAATTCTTTCACTGATGATGGAAATTCAGGAGTCGCTTTATTTTTATACATGGGTGTAGCTTCCCATGCAGATATTTGAATACATTTATTGAAGTGCTCAACAGCTGCTTCAATCTCTGTGTCACTTTTAAGAGATATGTTTGTGTTAATTGTTGAAGCTACCAAGTTGCGAAAATATGTCCAATTTGTTTTGCGGTGATGAAGTTGGCAAGGCTGAGTAGTCGGTATGATTTTTCTTCTCAGATTCACAAACACTGGTGAGTGGTCTGATGACAGTTCTGAGCTGGTTTTACATTCAAAGTGTCTTTCATTGAATCCTTTCGTAACGCAGAAATCTACCACATCGGGTATTCTTTTTCTATCAGTAGGCCAGTATGTAGGCTCCCCAGATGTTATCACACCCAGATGTAAAGCTTCCATTGCGCAGAGTAGTTGACGTCCCTTTGTTGTTATTAGCCTTGAACCCCAACATGTGTGTTTGGCGTTATAATCGCCACCAGCAATAAATCTAACACCGAGCATGGAGAAGAATTTAACATAGTCATCTTTTTTTGGTTTATGTTTGGGAGGACTATACACAGCAGAAACTACTAATGGCCCTTGCCAGTCTTCAATTACAATATTCGTTGCCTGAATCATTTCAGTGCAATAAGGTTCCATTTCATAATGTTTGATATTGTTTCTTATCAGTACAGCACTGCCAGCATGAGCAGTTCCATCTGGATGCATAGTTTGATAGAATTTATATTTGGGAACATTAAAGTGGTTCATTTTGGTAAAGTGTGTTTCCGAAACCAGTAATATATCAATTTTGTGTGTATTTAAAAAAGCTTCCACCTCTAAGGTGTGTTGTGACAGCCCATTGGCATTCCATACTACTATTTTCAATGAATCGAATTTGACAGTTTAGTGGTCATATTCAGGAGTAGATTGGTCATAGCAGTTAATTGTTGCATAATCTGCTGCATCATTCCTATCAGTATTTTCATCTCATTTGGTGGTACTGCATTTGGTGGTACTGTATTATTCACACTTTCATTGCTTGGGGGTTTATTTTGTGCATTATTATGATTTCTTTTTAGTGTTTCCGCATATGTATGATGTGTCGTCCTAGCATTAAATGGTTTTTGCTTGGGTGGTTCCTCGGTCTGCTTAATAATTTCAGGCGGAGAAGTTTGTTTTCTTAAGGTGGGATATCTATTTGATTGAATTTCCTTAAATACAATGCATCCTTTGTAATTTGCCGGATGGTTACCATCACACAGTACACATTTTACGTATTCTGAGCGTTCTTTGCGTGAACAGTTGATTGAGCTGTGCTCTCCGGCGCATTTTATGCATCGTGGTTGGCGGTAACAGAACTTCTTAGTATGACCGTACCGTTGACAATTTGCACATTGTGGTATATCTCGTTTAGTCCGAAGAGGTTCAAAACTAATTCTAGTACTGAGTAGAGACTCAATATTGTAAATGTTTTTATTATTTGAGTCTTGTAGTAATTCTACTGAGAACATTGAAAGTGGTTTCTTGGTTCGGCTACTCTTCATATTCCAGATATTTTTGACTTGGAATCCTAAATCTACTATGGCATCCTTGATTTCAGTAATATCTGTTGAGTAATGAATATTTTTCAGGACAACTTTAAAGCTTCTTTCTTGTTTTGGCTGGTAAGTATGGAATTCTGTATTTTTATTTTTTAGTTCCCGTACAATAACTCTGTAGGCAGTTGACGATGTTGTGATAATCTTTACTTGATCCTCCCGCATTATTTTTAATTCATACTCATTTGGCACTATTTCGTTCAGAAGATTAAAAAGTGGTTGTATGTTTTTCACTTTATCCACAAAGATAGGTGGTGGTTTGGCTTGTTTTTCTTTAGGATTCTCATCACTCTCGTTTTGTTCTGTTTCTAAGTCAGAAAAGCTGTTCGAGGTTGGCACTTGTGTATCTAGCCAATAGCCAAGCTTGATTTGTTTAGGTCTGCCACTATTTTCTGGAGTGTGAAGCTGTCTTTTATGTCTTAGTACTTCTTTCCAGCCATTGTTTGTGTCTTCATCATTGTTGCTTTCTGTGTGACTTGGTTCAGCATTTCCGCTAAAGGAATTAGATCGAGTTCTGTGCATGAACATTCCTTTATGGAAGATTTGTTGGGTTAATTTTCTTTGTTTAGTAAGATCATTGCCGCCAATATCATCACTGAAGGTTAGATCTACCGGATTGGTTGACATTTGTTATTACTGGCAACACTTTTGTTTACATATTCGAAAATATTAATTTATTTGTGGGTTGATTGATAAACACAGTGACAGATGTCAAGGAAAATTTTGGAGGTAGAAAAATATTGTAGTGTTTGGTTCGATTTTAACAATGGATTTTTTAGGCACTATTTCCGCGTCCTATATGTGGCCAATATTTGCACTGTTAATTTATTAGCCAAACTTCACTTTGATAATGTTTTAAGTCACTTTCACAATGTTTATCACTTGAAATCACAATTTATCTGGGCACTTAGGTACGATGTGACAGGCACCTGACAGCCAACCTTCATTTATAAAAAAGAAAACGGAGTCGTTCAATCAATTTAAATACAAATTAGCTCAACATATCTCGTCTAATTGAAAACAAATAATTTGTGCCTATTATTTTTGTTGTGGAGAGGAGGTTTGTTTTACTTATGTACTAATTTATTATTTAGGTAGGTACCTAACTACCTACTGTAAATTGTTCGAGTGCTCTGTGCGGTGCGAATGACTATTCATTTCTATTATAATTATAATGTCTTCTTCTCATGTAAGTGACTATTCTGTCTTAAATTGAGAATAAAGTATCTTTAAACCTAGTTGCAGAAACGGTTATAAAAGTTAATCTTCCATTAAATCTCTTGCGACAACGCCTGGAAGCTACTGGTCCATAAAGGAACTGATGAAGCTGTGACCTTCTTCTCTCACTTAAGAGCAGACTCATCGACATGTGTATTCTGCCCATCCTAACTTACGGTGCTCAAACTTGGTCATTAACAAAGGTTCAAAAGTCCAAACTGCAGGTTTGTCAAAGAGCAATGGAGCGCAGTATACTAGGTGTAAAACGGACAGACCGTATCCTGAACACAACATTGCGCTCCAAAACTCAAATAGCTGACGTAGGGGAAAAGTCAGCAAAACTAAAGTGGAACTGGGCTGGGCATGTTTGCAGATTGCACACTGAGCGGCGGGCATCAATCGTCACACAATGGGTGCCTCACGACGAGAGCCGAGGTCGAGGCAGACCCCGGAAAAGGTGGCGAGACGAGCTGGATGCCTACTGCAATGAGTGACGGGATGTGGCACCGAAAAGACCGTGGAAGGGTTTGGTGGAGACCTTTGCCCAGCAGTAGGACAAAACAGGTTAATAAAAAAAAATCTCTTGCTGTCACTTTTTGTCTTGTCGACATAGTAAAAGCTAGCAAGAGATTTAATGGAGGATTAACTCTAATGAACGTTTCTACAACTGAGTTTTATAGTCAGTTGCAGAAACAGTCTTCAATTAAATCTCTTGCTAGCTTTTACTAACGTCAACAAGACAAAAAGTGACAGCAAGAGATTTAATCGAGGATTATCTTTAATCAGCGTTTCTGCAACTGGAGTGTAAGTGACACAAAAATGACTACCACATCCTACGATACCCACCTGACGCAGTAGTGGTGGCCGTAGTTATCGATACAGTCGACGATGTCGATGTCGACGCACTCGATTCCGTCGTCACCACCGCGTTTGTCATCTCCACAATTCTATCCACTGCTATTCTGTTCCCCGGCAGTATTCCACTCTCAACCGGCTCTTGGCTCTCTTCTGTTTCTATCACTTGAGGACTCGGTACTGTCTGAGCCAAGTCATTGGCAACAATGACATTGACAGTTGTGAGAGATTCTAAATCAGATTCGTGGGAGTTGTCGATGTAGACAGCTGCCGATCGCGCTCCTAGAGTTTCCATCACGCTTTCTGCTAAAGATCGAGTTGATAGCTCATCCATATCGATGTCCTGTTTTATATCGATGATTATTTGGTGACGCTTGCCACTGCCAGGTGGACTTTGGACTTGGTGGACGCTGACTTGGGCCTCCGTGCCTGGTTGGGTCATGTGGTGTTGGATGACATGGGTCAGCTGCCCTTCCAAAGTATTACTATTGCCCGCCATTTTGTTTACAGACTTTTATTCTCCGCTTTATCGGTACTCCATGCACATCACTAAACTTTTTTTTTTATTCTAGAAGCAAAGACACTAAAGAGGAGTCAGACTTTTAAGTTTCAGTCAGAAATAATTTTTTATTGCATTTTTTTTTTAATTCTAAAGATACAAGGGATTTTTTTTTAATAACTAATGAACACGGTTATCACACACCTGGGTAAAGGGTTAAAAACCTTTTTGAACACACTCTGATGTTAATCTTTCCTTCTACAATCCTACTGCAGAATTGCAACGCGCATGTTGCATTGAATTTAGGTCAGGGGTCAACTACCTTACGAAAAAAATATTTTTGAATTTCGAAGTCTTTGTGCGTATCCGAACGGCTTTATTTGTATTATATTGATGGCAGTGGTCGTTTTTTTTTAATTAGCACTTTTCTCACATTGCGTCTGTTTGTTTTTTTTTAGGTTGTTTGTTTTTAAAGTCTTGGTCTACAGACATATTGACACAGTGTCCTATATTTGATACGGAGGACTGGAGGCGGCGAATGGCCGACGTAGCCACTGCAAGGCCTACGAAGGCGTAGCGCTACGCCGACGCGCCGCGTAGGCTTGCCGTAGCACACTTCCGTGGTTTGGTCCGGAGATATTTCTTGAGATCTGTTTTTTTTTTTTTTCTCGATTGTCACTAATATAAAGAGTTATTTGTGAATACTAATGACTGTAAACAATTTTAGCTACCACTTTTTGGCAAATGAAAAAATACACCAATTACTTTTTTTATGTACAGTCAGCAGCAATAAGTTGTATAGGTACACTTTTGTTCTACGTCATAGTACTAAAGTGTATACAACTTATTGCTGCTGACTGTACCTAACGTAACTGTATTCTTCTAATTGCTTCAACATGGAAAATTTTACAATGCGTTTTATATGTCTTACTTTTTCAAGAAAACAAAACATTTCGTGTACCTACAGGTACGTAAAATGTTTTTTATTATAGCTAAGTTTTTTCTGACATTTTGACGTAGTCCTATGGAGAAAATTGTCCAGGGTCATCCAGGGTGAGAAAATTGTGAGGGAATTGGGGGGTTTAAAAACCATCAGCACATTAAGAATGACCCTGCATAGAATACAAGTACAATTTTTTTTTTCATTAAATGGACCAATAACTTATTCTAATCAATCAATAAATCAATTTACTCCAGTGACCTACAGTAGATCTTTACTTTCAATACAAAAATACGACCCCACTCTTCTGAACCTAATCACAATTTACAGAAAAACATAAATCATGTTGCAAGTTTTGCCGCAAGTGGTTGTCATGCGCGTGGTATTTGAGTGTTTGAGCTTGCGAGGCTTCGCTATCTTTTCTCAACAGTGTCTTTGCTCAGAAAACAATCCTTGAGATTGGGAAAGATACTCTCACAAACTACACTGGCCTGCAAAACTAAGTATCAAACTTTTAAAATTGCAATAACTTTTTCAGTACACAAAATATACTTTCGAAATAAAAAGGACTCGAAAAAGAGTTTAATTTACAAAGAATATTTACAAAGAAAGCTGATAGCATTTGCTATAAAACGTTTTTTATTATAAATCTCTAATTTCTATATTTCAGAAAAAAATTTAATAATAAAAGTGTTATACAGTTTTTGAGAGTTACGCGGTTATTATTTAATCTAGAAATAAACATTTTAACGGGTTCTTACGGGTTTTTTATTTCTAGATTAACACGTTCCGGGACAGTGAACGAGACGCAATAGAACTTTTATTGTTATCACGGCTATAGGCGGTCACTGTCCCGGAACGTGTTAAAAGTGTAGTAGGTACTTAGTTTTGCAGGTCAGTGTAGAATTAAACATTTTAACGGGTTCTTACCGCGTTTTGGTATATTTGAGTTCGGGATATTTCGGAAATATACCAAAACGCGGTAAGAACTAAATAATAACCGCGTAACTCTCAAAAACTGTCTCACAAACTATTTCACAATAGTAGAAATGCAGTGCTAGTCACAAGCGAAAGTCCATTCAATTTATAAATTAAAAAAAGATACAAAACAACTCCACGTATTTAAATATTAGTGATTATAAACATATAACAGCCATGTTGTGCTATTTCAAATCAAATAAAAGATTGAAAAATTATGTCTCAGGCGGGAAAATCTACGCACCCCCAAGAATTACGCAACACAACGGAAGATCTATCTCAAGATGAAACCTGCACAAAATCCCCTCGTGTGACCCCGACAGATTTCGACGACACGTGCCCGCGCATGCGTGTACATCTCCCGTCACCGCACTCCCTCCCCCGCGATATCTGCGTCCCTCTCTACGCGCTTCGATCGTGCCGAATGACGAAAAAGTATATATAATCGAATTTATGTTGGGCCCGGGACTATATCAGGGTAGGGTGCGCATAAAAACCTTTGTGGTTTGGCCTTGAGCTAGATTTCTAGACTTTTTGTATGGCCTGGAATCTAGGTTTTGTTGGAATTCTGTTTTTTGACACATAGTTGTAGCAGCATCTTCAATTCTTTTTCTGAAGAGTCGATGGCATATCATTAAATATTTTTCCAGCCTCATCCTCGTCATCATCAGCCTATAAACGTCCCACTGCAAGACACAGGCCTACTCTCAAGGAAGATGTGTTGGCGTTGGTCGACCACGCGTGCCCAATGCGGATTGGCAGACTTCACATACGCATCAGAATTTCTTCTTCAACGTAGGTAAGCAGATTTTTCTTAGGATGTTTTCCTTCACCGTTTGAGAACAGTCGGTATTATGCACGTACGTAAGTTAGAAAAACGTATACTTTTCCCTCTGTGTGCTTGTGTGGATTCGAACCCGGACCTTTGTGATTTATTGTCTTACCCTCAAGGAAGGAGTATAAGGCATAATTTCTCTATGGTATGGCATAGAGGTATGAGGTATGAACCAAGGATTTTAAAATAATAAAGGATGCCACTCCTCCTTACAAGTTCGACCTTCTTTCGTACTTCTCCGTCTCGTCGATATTTCCAACGTTTTTGTGTCCCTTTCTATCCAATGACGTGACGTAATGTATGACAGGAGCTACAATTTGTCGTTGGATTAGAAAGGGACAAAGTAACGTCGAAAACATCGACGGGAATTCACGAAAGAAGAACGATCATTGCCGACCACCAAGGAGTATTATCATGTTTCAAAGCTTGTTAGGCAGTGTGCCCTCCAAGGTATAGACAATACCTATGCCAGCTTCCTGGCTGTGCCTTACAGCGGGAAGCCTAAAAAAACTGTATTTTTCTGCTATCGCTCCCAAACTCTCATTATGTAATACTATTGATGACAGCCTAAACAAGGAAACCTGTAAACAGTTACGTGGTTTTTTTATTACGTGCTTTGTTTTTGACTGAAGTCGTATATAACGTACATTTTGAATTTCAAGTCGTATTTTTTATCGCTGTACCCGCGACGTCGTTGCAGACTACGGTGACTATGGTATTATAGACTAAGAGATAAGTGTACTTTTTGCAACCATCAGCAGCAAGGCTGATTCAGTGTTTATGAGGTGTAGAGCATCTCTGTGATGGGGATGAACTAGGTCTGCCTGCATAACTTCAGTCGGTTTAGGAGTTACAGACGTTTAAACGTCAGTAAAAAATTAACGGTCAGCTACAAGGCTGATCGTAAGATATTATTGTAGTGTGCACTGTAGCTATGTAAACAGTACAAAAACTGACATGAACTGCCAGTCGGTTTAGGAGATACAGCCGTTCAAAGGTCGGACCTTTGAACGGCTGTATCTCCTAAACCGAATGATGAACCATTTCAGTTTTAGTACTGTTCACATAGCTAAAGTGCATACTACAATAATATGATAAAATCAGCCATGCAGCTGATCGTTAATTTTTTATTGACCTTTAAACATCAGTAACTTCTAAACCGACTGGAGTTATGCAGGCAGACCTGGTCCATCCCCATCACAGAGATGCTCTACACCCCATAAACACTGAATCAGCCTTGCTTTGATGGTTGCAAAAAGTACACTTATCTCTTAGTCTAATTGCATTACGTAGTCTACGTAGCTATAATGTTAAGTTAATTGTCACATAGAACGAGAATGTTGTACCTCTTATCCCAATAAAAAACTTAAAAAATAATGCTTGAACTTTTCTAAGACAACTTGTCAATCATATTGTACATTTTTTATTGTCTTAAATAAAAAAATTTAAGTAGTTTTTGTTCTTATTGTACCAAAGTGAAAACTGAATTTAAATGCCAACAAACTGCACTGTAGTTTGGTAGATAAACGATAATGGCACTGTATTTTAAGTATACTTATAGATTACCTATTGAAAAATAAAAAAATACTTAATTTTGAGTCTTAATTTTGAGTAGGTACCTAAGCATAATTCATTAAATAAAGAAATTCATTTATATAGTACGAGCGTTAACCCGCGACTTCGTCCGCACAAATTATACACCAGATTTTAAGTCAGATCATAAGCTATCAAACAAAATCAAAATCGGTTCAGTAGTTTTTGCGTGATACTCGTTCAAACAAACACCCAAACAAACACAAACAAACAGACAGACAAAAAATCCAAAAATTGGTGAAATGGAATCAGGGACACCTAAAAACCATATCGTAACTTTTTTTTTGTTAATATCTTCAATGTACAGACAAACTTCCTGTTACAGTTTTATAATAGTATAGATATATTTTGTGAAAAGCTCGAGAAACCTGTGAAATACTTGGATTTGAACTCAGCAGTTGAAAATATCAATATTACTATGACGATATGCATCTTTCTACTGCTGATTTGACATTCAAAAATCAACTTCAGGAGTGCGATTTTTTAAACTCAAATCAGAAGTAGAATGATGTGTGTCTCCAATTCTCCATACATTATCAATTCTGAGTTCAACGTATGAGATTCACTCCTCTAGAATAAAAGTAATATATAAGGTCTAACAAAATTAGGTGAAACTATTTTAAGGGGATGATCAGACCATCAAACTGAACAACTTTCTCTATGGGACCAATATTAAAATCGCGAAAAAAAATCAGCTGTTCCATACAAACCTACTCGACCTAAATCTATGGGACAGCAGCATTTTTTTTCTCGATTTCAATATTGGTCCCATAGAGAAAGTTGTTCAGTTTGATGGTCTGATCATCCCCTTAAAATAGTTTCAACTAATTTTGTTAGACCTTATATAAACATAACACAGTAGCATTTCATGCATGGGCAAAGCCAGGATGTGGATTATGGTCTACGGTTTGGATTCCCTTTGTTATATTTGTCAAATAGTTGTTATATCATTATCATGTAGGCACATCATAATAATGTAAGAATGTATATAACGTCTAACAAAATTAGGTGAAACTATTTTAAGGGTATGCTCAGACCATTAAACTGAACAACTTTCTCTATGGAACCAATATCGAAATCGCGAAAAAAAATCAGCTGTTCCACACAAACCTACTCGACCTAAATGTATGGGACAGCAGATTTTTTTTCGCGATTTCAATATTGATCCCATAGAGAAAATTGTTTAGTTAGATGGTCTGATCATTCCCTTAAAATAGTTTCACCTAATTTTGTTAGACTTTATATAAAGGACTGCATAAAGTATCCCTTAGTTACGTCGTACGACGCCGGGAAGAAATGGGGTGATCCAAACCTGTGTTATTGAATTGACATTTAAATATAGACAATATTCTATCTCTTTCCAACAGAGCTTTGTTCGGGTGGTTTCATCGCTCGTCCTTGGGCGATCTCCGCATAGCGTAGTTTCATACATAGATAGACATATACAACGTGTAAATGAATATGCGCAAAACCTCATACACCTCAACTGATTTGTAACGAAATAATCGCATTGAAACAATAATTTCATTAAAATTTAAAGATCATATTAAAGATAGAAAAATTTGTCTCGGGCGGGACTTGAACCCGCACTACACAACACAACACAACATAGCACAACATGGCTGTAACATGTTTAAAAATCAATAATATTTGACATTTAAAGATATCCGCATTTCAAGTTTTCATGGAAAATGATTTATTATTATTTCAGCAATGAATGAAAGAGCTGGTGTGCTCATACATTTTAATAATCTTGTTTTGGTAGTTATTAGGGTGAGTGTGCCAAAGGTGGGTTGATATCGATTTCAGTAAATTTTCAGTTATACTAAACAAATAATTAAATATTTTGAAAAAATTTAACCTACGCTGAACCTTGATGATTCGATTCTGCTCTCGATTCTAAACAAAATATTTTCTAGCTTTGCGTTTAATCATTAATAGTTTGTATTTGTATGTAGTATATTATATTTATAACCCAATCTGTTATTATATGGAATACGTATTTAATTTAGGGAAGTTTTCAGAATGGAGTAACACTTGACTCTAACAAAAATTTGCTTTAATAAAAGCTTAATATTTTGCAAACGGATCCCTGAACCGAAAAATGATTTTCAGAGTCACGCAATATTTTGGAACGATCTATCGAACGACACCCCACGCCAAGGAATAGACAAAATCATCCCCTCTTTACGTGTAGGGGATAGTAACTTAAAAAGATTTTTCGTCGTTTTTATTTTACCACTTTGCATGCAAAATTAGAGCTATCTAGTACCTACTTAAGAGTATTCGTGCTAAGCGGACAGACGGACAGACGGACGGATATGGTGAAACTATAAGAGTTCCTTGGTGACTAAGGAGCTCTAAAAATGTTCCATTAAGGTGGTTTCAGTCCATACAAACGTTTGACGCACAATACGCGTAGACGGAATTAATAAAAGTAATAATTTATATGTGGAAAAATAGTTTAGAAAATCTAAATGCCGCGTAACGAATAACATTTGCAATTTATAATATAATTACGAAGATATAAAGCTTTTAAAATTTTGTGTGAAAAACTTCAAAGCTTTATATCTTCGTAATTATTTTATAAATTGCAAATGTTATTCGTTACGCGGCATCTAGATATTCCAAACTATTTTCCCATATTTAAAAAGTTATATATATTAGTACCGTTTACGCGTATTGTGCGTCAACGTTTTGTTTAAAATGGACCCCTGTGCAAACGCCTTAACTGCAAAAACACTGTCTTAAGCTCGCCTGTGTACATCACGACTTGTTGTAATTTTTTTCATAATTATGTTTTTGTGTACAATAAAGAATCTATGAATATAAGAACACTTTTTATTTGAAATAAACTGAACAACTTTCTCTATGGGACTAACATCGAATTCACGAAAAAAAAACAGTTCCATAGATTTAATTGGCTCGTAGTTTTGTTCGGAACAGCCGATTTTTTGGTGCCATTGTGAAAGTTGTTCAGTTTGACGGTCTGATCATCCCCTTAAAAAGTGTCAGCATATTAAGAAGGCACACCCTAGTAATACTTAAGGGGGTGCTTCAGACGATCAAACTGAACAACTTTCACTATGAATAGCCAACTTCGAAATCGTGAAATAAAAAATCAGCTGTTTGAGCTGTTTCATACAAATCTGCAGTACCTACCTACCGGCTCGACTCAAATGTATGGGATATCAGATTTTTGTATTTTTTCTCGATGTTTACTGCATAGTGAAAGTTGTTTAGTTTTTTACTAGGGTGTTTTGTTACACCCTGTATAGGTACAATAAAGAAAGCTGCATAGATGACATCACTACATAAAAACGTGGGTGTGTCTCCTTGACTAACACTTTTAGATAGTACCTAACTTAACTATGGTAAAAGACGGATCTTTCGGCTGTTTGTAATAAGGAAAAAGCTTCGGTGACTCAATATTTATTAACTGTTCATTGGTGATACCCATCTTATTGCAACATAGCGGACTATAAGAGAATAAATATACAGGGTGTTACAGAAGTAAAAATAAAAATAGAAACTTTAATGCGAACGAAGCGAGCTCGACTTTTCTCCTCAATTCGAATCAGTTGCAGCCAGAGCTTTTTTACGTAAAAAACATGTGAAAAGTAATAGTCTAAGAGATAAGAGGAATTTTGGTAACCATCAGCTGCAAGGGTGATTCAGTATTCATAGGGTGTAGAGCATCTCTGTGATAGGGATGGACCAGGTCTGTCTGCATAACTTCAGTTGGTTTAGGAGTTACAGCCGTTCAAAGGTCTGGTATGGTCGCTAAAAATGAATATGCTCAAAGGAGTTATGCAGGTCCATCCCCATCATACAACCCGAATACCTAGTTGTGCTAAAAAATTCAAGCTCGCTTCGCTCGCTACGTTATTTTTTTCCGAAAGTCTTCTTATAAGCATAAGGGGGCGACAAAATCGGGCCTGGAGTGCGATTTTTGAATCTCATTCGCTGAGCTCAGCAGTTGAAAATGTGAAAGTTCTTTCTACTGCAGATTTAACTTTCAAAAATCATACTTCAGGAGTGCGATTTTTGAAACTCAAATAAGCAGTAGAAAGATGCATATCCCCACAGTTACTTTGGCATTTTCAACTGCTGAGCTCAGCGAATGAGATTCAAAAATCGCACTCCTGGGCCCGGGCGACAAAAACCCACGCCACGCTACGCCACTGGAATTAGTAACCTCTTACGACACTAGTCCGGGTTGGTGCTATTCCCAAGCCGGACACCACACGCCACTTACGTATAATAAGTGCTTAGATACAAACACATGATCAAACAAACCTAACTGACCAAGTAAATACCTAACCGCCATGACAATTAGCATTCAAAGCCCGTTGGGACGGCAACTAAAACATTAAAACGTGCAGCGCACTCTATTATCCGATAGCGGTACTAAATTGCAAATTCAAAAGTAAAACCACACGTGAGCCAACTAACGGGAAACAGCCAAACTGCGTTCGTTGAACTTTTGGTTGAATGTTGAAACTCCGTTGCGTTGCGCAATATTAAAAAAAAAGATTACGGTGCTTTTCCGAACACGTTTTTCGGCGTGGCGCGAATTTTAAAATTGGAACTGTATTTTTTTATTGAAGATATAGGTAGTGGTTTTGTGTGAGAGGTTGGGCACATTTTTTGCATTTTTATTTTACAATGAAGAATTTTTTTGAAATAAAGTTTGATTGAATTAAAGTGAGTTTTTTGTTGTTAAGTGAGTAGGGAGGTATTTTGTTTGAACTAAGGTCGCGTTTTATGATAATTTTAGTTTTTCAAAACTACAAACTTACATACCCACTTATTTTTATAGGACCAAGGTTTCTTCGCTTCCCAGCTAAGTAGGTGGCTAGGCTTTACTTTACCAACTTTATTTATTACCTAGTTCTGGATAAAATCATTTAAAACTTATCTTTATCTTTAAACTAGGTTAATTTTTAGTTTATTCTCACTTAGGTACCTGTAGCTCAGTAACCAAAAAGGGGAACCCTTTAAAAATTATTATGCTGCAGCAATATATGAATATTATGCATTTCATTAAATTTCCCATTTTTCTAATTATTAACTATAGGTACTGGTTTTTTTCAACATGTTGACCACACGGATCTACCTGCTTAAACAAAATATTTCCCGCCCCACCAAAGGACCAATAATACCAGGCAGGTGACACGAGGGTCTCAACTGGATTTTATTTTTTATGGTCATGCCATATGGCTTTACCTACCTTTATTGTAATTTTTGTTTATCCCTTACAAGTCTTATAATTATACCAACTTAAAATAATATCCATCAAAAGCTAATTAGCGAGAATTTTAGAACTTTTCATGTACTTACTATTTCCTACACGTAGAGTGGACGTCTTAATTATTTTTTGTTTTCTTAATTTGTGACTGTTAGGTATGCATAGCTGCAACCACTATTAAAAATAGATAGTTTGCAGCAGCAATGTAACTGAAAGACACGATCATGTTTTTTTTAAAGATAACTGTAAAAAGACACTAGACAAATAATTTAAAAAGGGAAATATTTATTTTGCAATGACATTTTAATCCATTAAACACGAATGTTTTACAAACAAAAATGACAAATACAACGGTATAAAATAACGTGTAGTTTTTTCTTCAAAAGCCTCGGTCAACTTAAGCTCCAACCGGTTAAGGTCAATACACTCTTTCGGCACAGATTCTAGTTTATCGTTGTAATATTACCATGATTAAGTATTTTTATTATTCAAAAATATATTTTTATCCAGCTTTTCTATTCCGTGCTGGATAGATGAGTTTTAGGGAACTAATATACGATTTTTTAATCCAGTGGATTTTCGGTTTGAGGTAATAAAGTGGGAAAGCTTCAGGCCTACACTGTATTAAATTTTTCATCCGCAATGCTCTCTCTTTTTTTTAGTGTAGTAAAGTGTATTTTTTTTATATTTCGTGCTAAAAGGTTGCTTTTTACAGCGAAATTTCATTATTTTATAAATTTTTTGCTATCTGCCTAGCTAGCATGCCACCCACGACAAAGCGTTTAAACGAGAAAAACGTCATGCGCGCTCTTTCTGGCATACGTAAAATAATAAAGAGGGAGGCACATCTCGAATTTTATCGTTTTCTCGGGGGTGGCATGCTAGCTAGGCTGGAGTGCTATTTTTGAAACTCATTTGTTGAACTCAGCAGTTGAAAATGTCAAAATTACTATGGAGATATGCATCTTTTTACTGCTTATTTGACTTTCAAAAATCGCACTCCTGGAGTATGATTTTTGAATGTCAAATCTGCAGTAGAAAAATGCATATCTTCATAGTAATATTGACATTTTCAAGTGCTGAGTTCAAAGAATGAGTTTTAAAAATCGCACTCCTGAACTATGTATGAAAGCAATTATTTTTTTAGGTATTAAGTATTTTGATTTTTATAGGTATTATTGTCAACGCGATGCGAAAGAGCATCCGAGGAGAAGTTAAAATCATTATCACATAAAATTTTCTGTTCTGAAAAGGACAAGTGCGTAGCGTACCGTTGCACCCTGGACCCAGACCCTGACTAACCCAAAAGAATAGCATGAAATAGGTATGACATCTACATGAGACGAAAGATGTGTCTATGAATCGTAGCTTGTGGCAACCAGTAGTCTCCGAACATTATAAATACGTAAGCAAAAATAACAATGAAAATGAATAAAGCAACCATTGTTTACAGTCCCAAAAAGGTCAATGACACACCGAAAAAATCGTAGATTCGTTAGTCAAAAAAATAAAAACTGGTATCTAAGATGTAGAAACCTCAACTTTTTTCCAGTTTTACGATTCTAAAACCAATAAAACTCAACTCAACACGCCAAAAAAAGAAAAACCGAACGAGTCCATTGACCGCTGTAGTCAAAAATGCATCGGTCAAATGTCCAAAAGATCTAGATATTTAGAAATAGTCTAGACTCATTCTGAAGCTTAATTTATTGCTATTGTTAGAAATCAACGGCCAGACGTTTTCGTGGTAAGAAAGGACCTATAAAATGGACCGAAAACATATGGATATTGCAGCAGCTCATCATTATCATCTTCCTGCTCTTGTCGCATTACTTGGGGTCTGCGCAATCAATGTCTTCTTCCTATATATTCATCTCTTTTAGCCATCATTTCAGCGCTCACTCCTTTTTTCATTTTATAACATCTTTCATACTATCTATCCATCTTTTTCTTAGGTCGTCTTCTCTTCGTGCAGCCGTCCAAATTCATGTTTTTTGGTAGGTATTTCAAGAATTCGGGATCGTAGCAAATGACGATCTAAACCTCAACAGGTCGTAGGTGTTGTTATATTTAATATGTACAAAAGCCTTTTAGAATTTCTCCATTGCATCACCATCTTCATCATAAAAGCTACGCTGGCGTTGGTGGAGTATTCGCCAATGCTCTCTCCTTTCTGCAAGTGCCTTAACTTCACGAGGCAACTCCTAACTTTTCCTTTGCTAATGCTACGCTAAATAGCTCTGTCTAGGTCTTCCTCTATCTCTCTTGCCCTCTATTTATCTCTCCTCTGTTTTATTTAGTTCTATTCATAATTTGTTAAACTAATAAAATGTTCCATTTTAATAGAAATTGTGCATAACTATTTTTTTTAATATTTAAAGCCAATTTAAGTAAATAAATCTCCAATAGCTGATAATAAATAGTATTTCTCCCTGCATTTTTTTTGCTGTTTTGTGTTGGTGTAAAATAAACTTATAATTAATTGATTTGATGATGATATAAATTCTGTTAGTCAAAATTCCTTGTTTATCTCCATTGAAAAAACGACCAACAAACTAACTGTACCGACTCTCATTGACAAGCCGCGTCCGTGCGAATTTGTCTCATACGAAGACGAAGCCATAGACAAACATGCGTTTTTTTCTAAATTCCCAAGCCGCCGGTCGCACGTACGGAACGCGTTCGAGTAACGGACGTTTGCAGTTAGTTTGTATGTGGGTGAGGCTAACTGCGAATACAGTTAGCTACGTCACGTCTAGAGAGGGGTATTATATCGATGGTTTATGGGTAGATAGAACGGGTGAGCTGAAAGCGAGCTGTGGGAAATTTTAGATGACGGACGACCCGGTTCACTCGTGTATTAGTTACCTTCCGAACTGCCAAATCAGAGGTCTTGATTCAAATCCCAGTTCGGTCATGGATTTTACATAATTTGGGTCATTCTTGTCTAGTTTACTTAGTAAAAAACTTCCTAGTAGCTTACATTATTTTAGGGCCAAAAATGTAAATGCCTGGTAGCGTTATTCATTTTATATGTCAGACTTCGGTGAACACACGGCGACACATCAAGCTTCGCAAAACAATCATAAGCTGGTCGCGGGACGTTATACAATTACTCTACCTACGCGCAGCCAGCTTATTTTGGTTTTGCGTAGCTTGATGTGTCACCGTGTGTACACTTTACTCTGCTCTACCCACAGGCTTTGCTTCAACTTATATCCACCTCAGGTTCTGCTCTCCCAATGAGCGTTTTACTTTTCTTTTTTAATTTTAGTTCCTAAAAAACTCAAAAGATGGCATGTTTATTGTTCGTGAGATTCTGTCAAAATCATGTCAAGACTGTGCCTGCCATTTTTTTTAAAGCTAAAGGAACGAGCCCATAGAACCATGTGAAAAGTAAACAGTTTCAAATTTTCGATCAAAATGATTCGCAAATAATGAAATATTCCATCAAAAGATGCGTTGGCATCTTTTTGATCATCTTTTCCCTCTTTATTATTTTAAGAAACCCTATTTGAAATTTTGACCTTTATTCGCATAGATCGTAGCGCCATCTATCGATCCCCTAGAAAACCAAAAGAAAACCGCTCATTCGAGATAATGAGCAAAAGTATAACCATGGACCATGGACTGCTAGTGTTTGAACCTGCTTTAAAAAACCAAGCTTCTGCATTTTTACACTTTCAAGGTCATTCCAAACTATCGACATCAAAACCTATACCGATAAAGCGACATCCCACCTCTACGGCAGAGTACCGTACGCTACGTCACGAAGAAAGGGATTGCGCAAACGGTAAACTGAGGGCCTTGCATCGCTTAGCGATCGTGGTACTATCGCTTTTCTGTCGTCTTACTTGTACTATGAGATTAAGCTGAGTATAGGGGTACGGGACTTTTGTATGACATGACCTGATGTGGGTGACATTTCGTTAGTAATGTCAACTTTGAGAGGGCTGTATGATTTATGTTGAAAGGACTGATGGAAACAGTTAAGAATATTAAATCCTATAAAAGGATTCTTATTAGATCTTTGATAGAAATTTTGAAAAGTTTTGGTAATTAACGTACTTTCTTTACAGAAACTTACGACACATAATCCCACTGGGAGTAGTCAGAAACTTAGTTACAAGCTAATCAACTACCTTTTTAAGCGTTAATAGGGCCTAACCTTTAACGCACTGAAAGTTTCATGTTAAAATTCAAAATTCAAATTCAAAAATTCAAACAATTTTTATTCAAAATAATATCACATAGATGGCTTTTTGACGTCATTTTTTGAGACTACCTAGTCTAAATAGAGATGTAGGAACATCGTGTTCCTAACCGATTTTAACAAAAGGATGATATTCACTTCGTCTGTTTTTTTTCAGTTACGAGCCCTCAGACAAGTTCTAGGTTAGTTCCAAAATCACAATCAGAATTTGATTAATAATCAAAGCAATTTGTCGTAACCCTAAACTGGGCTCGGGACATAAATTATCATTAGTTGTTTAAATTGATTACTTAAGGATTAATGACCATTTTATGTCCTGTGTAATTTTTACTTATTAAAATTATTTTAAAATCATCAATTATTACTAATAATAATACCCCACTACTTAAATGTATATAATAACTATAATATCTCTATTCAAGGCTACAGGCGACAGGAGGGCTGGCAGCTATTTTGCGCAAAGGATCAGCCTTGCGAGGCAACGCTGCCAGCCTCCTAGGCACTCTGCCCGAGTAGGGGCTTGAGAGGACATTTTTTACCTTTAAGTAGCCTAGGTGTTTTTCTTTTTTCTGTTTGTTTCGTTTTTTCTTGTTCTATTAAGTTAGTTAAGTTAATATTAATATTGTTACTTATAATAAAATTCGTTTTATAAAAACTTAAGTATAAACAAAATTTAAATTACATTAAATACATTAACTACTTAAATAATATTGTCAAAATAATTTAAATCAAGAAGGTGTACAAAAGTTCTTGAATTGTATTTAAACCAAAAATTTTGGCGCCCCGTCTCATCCAATGTAAACATTAAAGAAAGTGACAGAACTGTACAAAAATTTGAATTTGTAAATGTTCAGCTGCCGCATGAAATTCAGATTTGGCTTTGTTTAGTTATTGAACGCTTCTGTTTGCTTCCGTCAACAATAACTGAAAAGTGCATTGACCCGGCGAAGACAAAAAAAGATTATTATTTTACGAAAAATTTTACAAAATTACTGAATTCTTTTTACAAATTTCTATAGGTAAATACAACATAATAGTAGGTAAAGATTATTGATTAAGATAATAAGTTAATTGAAATAATTCAAGTGTTTGAAAACAAAGTTTTAACACAGATTAAAATCTAAAAAATCCTAGTTAAATCCATATAAAAATTAATTAAAAACATAATTACCTCTTATAGTACTGGGCATTTTGCAAAAATCCTTTTCCTCTTCAACATAAAAAAAAGACAACAAAAAATAACGTCAAAACACACCAACTCTATTATCCGAACTCAGACATTTTTCACAGTACCGAAAACTGAACACAAGTCACGAACACAAGGCACTTTTTCAAAACTTTTCGCGCCACGCCAACTGTCAATGTCACTTTGACAATTTCCCGCGCGCGTTCGGAAAGTCTCTCGAATACGTCTTAGTGACGTGCTGTGGAAACAGCTTATGCTTTTTTCGAAGCCGCGCGCGGCCGAGAGTTGAGAGTAACTGTAATTTTTTTCGTGATGCCTACTGGTAACGGTTAGGCCCGGTCCTACCAGTGGATCTTCTCGATAATCGATCGGTGTTTGATGAATTCAATGAATGCGTGGCTAATGCTTTTACGGGATGTCGAGATTTTTTTTTTAGATGATGTGGCTGTGAAGTGAAATGGCAAGTTTTCTTTTGGGGTTACGGTATTTTTTGTTATAATCGGGAACTCACCTCTTCCACACATTTTAGTGACTTGAGATATTTCCCTGCAGTGGAATCCATAAGCTAAAACAACAACAAACTTTTTTAAATAAATTTTATTTGTTTTGTATTTAGGCTATTTTATTTGTATTTCGATTATATTTCTTTATTTGCAAGAGCTTTGTCCTAGTGCGACTATATTGCTCATGTTATGCATATGCTCACGACTATATTCCCCAAGGGGGTTAGTCAGAAATATTCTAAAATCTCAGAACATCCACGTTTAACTAGTAGTACCGAAACTCTGTCCAGTGTGACGGGGAGTGAGCCCGTCGCCTCTTGTAATGGACAGTAGGTACAATACTTGCCTCGAAATTGAAGCATGCAGGTTTCCTCACGATGTTTTCCTTCACCGAAAAGTTGCAAATAGTACATAAATTCCGAAAAACTAATTGGTACGAGACGGCCTGGACGGGGATCGAACCATCGCCTCCTACACGGCAGGCAAGGTTACTCGCCACTGGACCACCACGGCTTATGGCTCATATTCTGCGAGACTGAGGTCTAACTCAAGCTAAACAGAACTGTATATTAAATACATACGTACATACAAAAACTCACGACCATAATCCCTCTCGGGGTGGTCGAAAACATTTTCTACAACTACCAACTTTCTGTTCTTAGTTGTAAGCAATGCTCATATTTAGCAATTTAAGTTACAGGGTAGAATGACATGTCAAGTGGAGAGAGGTGGCTATAAAAGAACTTGAACCTTAAGTCTTCTTTGTAGGTAACTGCCGGGTAACCAGAGAACGATAGAGGAGGTGACGTAAAAAGTTGGTGGGAGGAAGGGAGAGTACTGTATCTATTAGTACATACCTATAGGAAGAATTGGGGTCGTCCATTCTAAGCCGGATCCACACGGCTAAATAAAATAAAAAGCAATTAATTAATATAAAATAAATAATTAGATATGTGATAGACTGTACCTAGAGATGACGAAAACCCCGACAGACATGACTTATAATAACGATATATGAAACGACCCGGGACCGAATATCCTAAAGAGATCTCCTAGTTAAGAAGGTAGTCCTTGCAGCGCGCTCTTTACCAACGAAATTTCATTTTTTTTCCAATATTAACCAATCAAAGACTGTTAAACTAAATCCTTAACCTTTTTGTCTCCATGCTATTTTTAAAACCTAGCATGGTTGATTGTGATGTAACTGTAATAATAATAAGAGAAAGCAAGTATTCTCAAATAATTCATTCTGTATGGCCATCAAAATATATAACAGTTTATTTGACCACTTTAAGGATCTTAATCTCCACCTGTTTAAAAAGAGGCTGCAAATGTATTTGGTGGAAAAATGTTATTACTCTGTGCAGGAATTTTTTAATGATAATGATAAAATATATTAAATTAACTAAGTATGTATACCTTCTAACTGATGTAATTAAATAATTCAAATAATCATTATAATGCATTTTGATAAATATTTAACCTGACATTGTATAATTTGTAAATTTTGTAAATAATGGATTAGTGTTTGTGTATTTGTTTATAATTGACATTAGCGATTTTTTGTTAGACCTTATATAATCTACCATCAAACTGGACAGCTTTTACTATGGGAGCAAACGTGTCAGCAACGATATTCAATTTTACATAGTAATTATGTTAAATCTCTTTGCCTTTCAGAACAAAAAATAATCTGCCGCTCCATATCTTTTTTGAGTCGAGTAGGTATTGCAGTATAGTATGGAACAGCTGATTTTTTTTCGTTCTGATACGTTTGCTCCCATAGTAAAATTTGTTCAGTTTGATGACTAGAGTATAAGGTTTAAAGGCTAATTATACTTTTCAGTATAAATAAAAAACTCCACAACTTCAAATATTATTTTCTTATAAGAAAGTAAAAATATTTAAAGAAATTCGGGTGCCTTGCCTACTGTATACTTAAATGTATTTCAAATATTATTGATTTTAAACATGTTACAGCCATGTTGTGCTATTTCGAATCAAATTCATTCTCTGGGTAGTGGGCTCGGTGGCGAAATTGGATAACGCAGGTCCCCGGTTCGGAAGAGTGAGGGCTCAAGTCCCGCCCGAGACAAATTTTTCAATCTTTAATTTGATTAAATGTATTTGTTTCGTTTCGATGTTTTAGGAATTCATTAGGATTTTAATTTATGTAACAAACTCACTCCGCTATGTTTTAAAGATAGTGATGTTGTGTACATGTGTAATTGGATTACAATCTAGTTCTACATATTTTATTGTAATGTAAATGGTTTCATCTTGAATGTAATCTGTACGTGTACCTATACAATAAAAAAAAAAATTAAAAAAAAAAACAAAATGTGTCTTAATTGGATAAGTAAGTATAAATAATATTTTTATACCATAGATAAATTTCTTTTTATTCATATTGGTAGAAAATTAAAAAATCTTTCACGTACGAGACGATATCTAAAACTCAATTTTATTATTACTTGTATATTAGGTATTAAAAAATTCAATATGTGCTGAAATTAGTTGAATTCGTAATATTATAGTGCAATGAAATATGAATCAACTTTACAATACTAGCTCTTCCTGTTACACTTCACTGCGTAGCCCAATTTCTTACTGGACATGGTAACTTTAAGGGAAAGCTATTTTATTTTAAATTGGTTGCGTCACCTTTATGTGAATGTTCTGTTGACAGTAACGAGTTCGAACCGACCGCTCATCATATTCTTTGGGAGTGTGAGCTCTGGTACGCCGAGCGCCAGACCATGCTTGACTCAATAAAATCGTTTTCTGGTGTCCCTTACTACATGGATCTTGTTGCGACTAGGGATAACTTCCGTGCGTTCAGATGTTTTTGCCATACTTATTACTGGAAGCAAAATAGGTCATAGTTTCAGTACAATGTTAGGTTCCTATTGTTTTATTTTGTATTTTTGGTGCTTTTGCGGTCGTGTCTTCAACACTGCCATAAATGATCTCTTGAATTGGCTCTCTAATAGCCATGTTTTTTCCTTCATATTGCTGTCTCCCGTTTGCAATGGAGGGAAGTCGGATATTTCGTTTTCCTACTCCTCCTATCTTCTTTGATTAATTCATTGCGGGTTCCAAGACAGATTAGAGTCATCCCCCGGGCTCGCTGGACTTCATTGTCCAGTGTTGTGAATGGTCGCCGCTGTTGATCCTGGCTTACAGGAGTTACAGCGGTGGGAATGTGTGGTGGGCCTATGCCCGATTATAGCTCTTCCTGTTCCGACACGCGATCTGAAGTCTCGTATTAATTCTTCCCGCGGCTCAGGACCTCAGGAGTGAGATTTTTGAAACTCATTCTTTGAACTCAGCAGTTGAAAATTTCTATATTTCTATGGAGACACGCATCTTTCTACTGCTGATTTGATATTCAAAAATCATTCTCCAGGAGAGCGATTTTTGAAAGTCAAAACAGAAATAGAAAGATGCGTATCTCCATACATTTTCAACTGCTGAGTTCTACGTATGAGATTAAAAAAATCGCACTCCTGATCCAGTTCCGAATATTGGAAGAATTTTATTGACTTTATCTTGAAATGTACTCCGAAATTAATACCCGAACTCAGATCGTTCTCAACCATACTTTGAAATAAAACTTGAAACGCTCTCGCGTCTCAGATTGGTGGCCGCTCTGAATAGAGACTATTGCCACTTCAGTTTGCAAAATTTTATGTCGTATATAAGATCTAACAAAATTAGGTGAAACTATTTTAAGGGGATGATCAGACCATCAAACTGAACAACTTTCTCTATGGGACCAATAGTGAAATCGCGAAAAAAAAATCAGCTTACATTTAGGTCGAGTAGGTTTGTATGAGACAGCAGATTTTTTTTTCGCGATTTCGATATTGGTCCCATAGAGAAAGTTGTTCAGTTTGATGGTCTGATCATCCCCTTAAAATAGTTTCACCTAATTTTGTTAAACCTTATAAAATAATTTAATCCAGCCACAAAAGACGCATACTGCAAACTTCCTGCAATGAGTTCTTCATCGATCGATTTTGTGTATATAGCTGCTGTTGTTTTCATCCTGTGCAAGTGCATGCACATGGTACACACCGCAACCTAGAATGGTATTTATAAGCTTTTACAATTTTCCAAGTTTTTCTCTTCAGTCCATTAAAATTGTAATAAAAATATAATATTGCGAACTATGCTATGATCCCATTTAAACCCCAGCGTGAAAGAGCTGTTTCATTTGGCGAGGGATAGGCACAGCTGACTGTCAAACTCCAGTAAGGGAGAGGAACCAGAAAAAGATCGAAAATGTATCAATGAAATCTCAAAATAAATTATGAAAAACTATTCATTACGTCGTCAGTGGCGCGTTACGGAGACGTATTAGACTAAGAGATAAGTGTACTTTTTGCAACCATCAGCAGCAAGGCTGATTCAGTGTTTATGGGGTGTCCATCTCTGTGATAGGGATGGACTAGGTCTGCCTGCATAACTTCAGTCGGTTTAGGAGTTACAACCGTTCAAAGGTCCGATCTTTGAACGGTTGTATCTCCTAAACCGACTGGCAGTTCATGTCAGTTTTTGTACTGTTCACATAGCTACAGTGCATACTACAATAATATCATACTGACCAATTAATATTTACTGACCTTTAAACATCAGTAACTCCTAAACCGACTGAAGTTATGCAGGCAGACCTAGTCCATCCCTATCACAGACCCTCTACACCCCATAAACACTGAATCAGCCTTGATGCTGATGGTTGCAAAAAGTACACTTATCTCTTAGTCTATATGGACTCATAAGTGTCCGGGTTCGAATCCGCATCGACGATATGCCATGTTACCAATGAGTTTTTCTAACTTATATAAGTAATACCGACTGCTCTCAAACGGTGAAGGAAAACATCGCGACGAAACCTGCATACGTTGAAGAAGAAATTCTGATGTGTATGTGAAGTCTACCAATACGCATTATGCAGCGTTGTGGACTGACGCCCACACACCCTCCTTGAAGGTAGGCCTGTGCCCTGCAGTGGACGTATACAGGTTGTAAGAAAAAGTATAATTAACCTTTAAACCCATCAAACTAAACAACTCTTAGTATGGGAACAAACCTCCTAAGAATCAGCTGTTCCTTACTAAACTGCAGCGCAAGCTCGACTCAAATGTATGAAACAGCTGATTTCTTCTTTGATCTTACAGTGACAGGTTTCCTCCCATAGTAAAAGTTGTTCAATTTGATGGGTAGAGTACTAGAGTATGTAGTTTAAAGGAAAGTAATGTAGTTTAATGATACTTTTCCTTACACCCTATATATGATGAATGATGATGAGTGTTTGGGTGTAAACGGATGAGGAGGCCGTGTGATGAAGTAGGTAGAGTATGGCCAACTTCTCCCCGTCTATGGTGGTTGTGATGGGGTTTGTCCAGCAATGTGATCCTTGACTCAGGGTCTTATTGCACGATGATGCACGAGATGAATCTTACCATGGATCCTTGCTGCCGATCATGCGGAGAAGAAACCATGGAACATATCCTGTGTGACTGCAATGCCTTAGCGGCTAAACGGTTGTGCCTCCTGGGAATTGATTATCTAAAATCGGGAGAATACAGGAAGGTTACAGGTGTCTTCCCCTAAACGGTATTGCCTGTCTCATTTAGATACCAACACGTTTTTGAAAGGTCAAAAAATAAATGTGTAGAGGTTACCACTAAGGATCCCATCCCATTGAGTCGAAGAGTTTCTGGCTTGCCAGCCCCCATAATAAAATAAAAATCATTATGCACGTAGGTATAAAAAAAATGTTTATTATGCGTGTTGCATTACAAAATTAATTATTTTAGAACTAAAAATACATTAAAATCTAAATTTCGTATGCAACATTGAAGCCATGACAAAAGTTTAACCGTGGTCCTAGGGAAGCCCGAACATAGAAACCGGGAATTGGATATAAAGTTTAAGGTAGGTACTTCAAGGTACTTCAAGTGTGCAAAAATTGAGTTTAACGACCTAGACCTCTCGTTTTTCGTCTTCGCACCAAATTAACGGCAACTTTTCAAATAGTAACGAAAAATTACCGCTACATCTTTTATTGCTCACAATTAAAATTAGTCAATTGCGAAGTGAAGAATCTCAAAAAATTCAGATAGAATCTTCTTAAATTCCCGCGTAAACAAAACACAGCATGTGTCGGTCGTTGAACCCAACGGTACAGCGCAACTTGACGCGACTGGTTGGTCGAGTTTGCTGTGACGTCATTTTAGTACATACTACTCAATCATAGATGACGCTGTTTGACTCCCGTTATTATTTTTATTTTGAGAAACTAAAATTCGTTATTTAATCAATCGCAAGAAAATCTTAAATCAGTGATAAAATGTGTCTCAAATGCGTTTTATAAGAATTCGTCAGAATTGACTATGATAATAAAACAGTTAAGTTGTTTTACCGCCATCTATTATCGAGTAGCTGTTCTATTTCAATTAGCGCCATCTATTGCATTTTATTAGAGACCACGTTCTTCGAATCCAGACCAATCGTTTACAAAACCGCGTTAATAGATGGCGTCACTAGTACAAAACGACGTTCTCTTTTCTCATTATTTTTAATTTGTCATTCATTCAGAAATTCGCTCATTTGACTTGATCCGCTTGTTTACTTTTACTTTGATGAATTCAGACAAATAAATGATAATAATAATCATTGTCTAGATTATTGATTATTAGAAAAAGTGACTTTATTTACCAGTGTTTTTGTGTTCGGCTCGAAGTGTATGGAGTTATAACATGTAAGTACAGATTTACTCTTATTTATTTCAGAAATACATTCGAGGACCTTGAAAAAAACTAATTACTATGTTGGTTGTAAACTGTAGGTACATCAAATCTTCAAATATCGTAGCTTCGTAATTGGCTTCGTTTTGCACTTTCCATCCAAACCTATTGTTAAAAGGTCACCAGGTTCACCATCCACTTGCATAAACCAAGGAAAGGAACAATTTTATGTCAACGGTAAAAGACAATTTTCCCGTAAGGCAATGCCCATATTTTAGAAGGTTATTTTGCACGGGAGAGTCCCACGCCGCCGATAGTTCAGGTAGGTATTTTAAATCCTATACAAATAACATTATCAATCTTCACAAATCACTTTATCAATCTACCTACCTACCTACCTACTTATTTTATGCGGGCCATTGCGGGCACTAGATTCTCGCCGAGAACAGCCGAGAACGAGCGTGTGAATGCCCGTCATTGTTCTCGTGGCGGGCGCCATAAGCCGTAGTAATTTTCCTTGAAAGTTATCGCCGAGAAGTTCTCGCGAGAGGGAAGTGCCGGCTTTATTAGACCTACCTAGATCTACAATTCTACACCAATAGTTTAGTTTACACAATAGACCTCCCATAGAAAATTGATTGGCTGATCCGCACTTTTGTATGGAAGGTCAAAAATTATCGTTTTTCGACTCATGTTCCTCAGGGAATATTGTTTAGGTTAGGTTAATTAAACTAGTGGTGTATAAGCACAGATTAATAATACGTTGCTACGTGTTTAGGTAAAAGATACCTAGTACATTCCTAGCAAGCACGTATCCAGACTTTAGTTGGGGGGGGGGCGGGATATTCATAAAAAAGTGAGTGCTGTAATCACTTTTCCATACAAATATTCGGATTTCTTTTCTGGGGGGATAGACCCCACCTATCCCCTCCCCCCCTAGGTACGTGCCTGATTCCTAGTACCTAATTTTACTAGGACTCAACAATAGTATACAGATAGGTAACTTACCTATTACGTTTTGTACCTAAAAAAAGTCGGGTTTATCACTAAAAAGGTATTTGATCATCATTTTGGTCAATGACTGAGATATATGTCATTGTCAGAAATTGTCAACCATTTTTTTTTTCTTGATGTTATAAATTAATGCTTATAGGTCATAGTTTTAGGTAGTTTGATAGGTAAAAATGTTCTATGAGATCAATGGTAAAATGTTAAGAAATCATTAGTTATCATAAGGTGTCCTGAAAACCTGTAATGACACATTATTTCAATTTTTTATTATTTTTTTTTTATTTTTGATATTCTTTCATAGATCTGTAAGATGAGACCTAGTATTTGGAGGTTTGAAGTTATACAAGGTGTAACAAAACACCCTAGTAATATCAAGAATATCAACCATCAAACTGAACAACTTTCACTAGACCATCAAACTGATCAACTTTAACTATATGGAGACAACGTTGAAAGAAGAAATTATTGCAGTTTTGTGCATTGATAAATTTTAATTTATTCAAAGGTTTTGTATGAAATAGCAGATTTTTTATATAAGGTCTAACAAAACTAGCTGAAACTATTTTAAGGGGATGATCAGACCAACAAACTGTACAACTTTCTCTATGGGATCAATATCGAAATCGCGAAAATAAAATC
Organism: Agonopterix arenella; assembly: GCA_927399405.1. Lineage (NCBI taxonomy): Eukaryota > Metazoa > Arthropoda > Insecta > Lepidoptera > Depressariidae > Agonopterix > Agonopterix arenella. The sequence goes on along the minus strand of OV656716.1, from coordinate 4,012,521 downwards.
AGCTGTTCCATACAAACGTACTCGACCTAAATGTATGGGACAGCTGATTTTTTTATCGCGATTTCGATTTTGGTCTCATAGAGAAAGTTGTTCAGTTTGATGGTCTGATCATCCCCTTAAAATAGTTTCACCTAATTTTGTTAGACCTTATATTACTCGATGTTGGCCCCATAGTGAAAGTTGTTCAGCTTGATGGTCTTATCTAATCTAAACCACCTGATTAAATATTACTAGGATGTTTAGTTATACTCTTAACCCTGTACACAGACAGGATTTATTGTCATTAACCAATACTTATTTAAATATATCTTATATCTTTGGGTAAGCGGATTACAAAGTTGAAGTGGAGATGGGCAGGACACTTGGCTAGACAGGAAGACCGCCAGTGGACCAACGCAATATCAGAGTGGTGGCCAAGAGAGGGACAGAGGTCAATAGGCAAACCACCAGCATGTTGGTCTGATGACATTGTGAGGGGACGGGTTCGCATTGGATCAGATTGGCACAGGATCGTGAGGAATGGCGCAATAAAAGGGAGGCCTATGCCCACCAGTGGGTTGATGTGGGCTGTTTTTTTATATCTTCTTAATTGCTATTGGTTTCTTATCCCCCCGAAAGGGATTATGGTTTATGTATTGTATTGAATTTCGATTAGCAACGTTATGAATCTAAAAAAAGAGAATTAATTAAATTTACTCATACATAAATATCTAAATTGCAACCATAAAACACCTTTTAAAAACCCCGCCTTTCAAATAAGTAATTAAAAACAAGTAGAAACCCATTCAAACAAAGAGAACAAAAATGTTACAGCATAGAATAAAAATACTTCAAAAGCTGGAATGGGGTAAACAAGTTTTGTATGTTTGTCCCTTTTTAACGTATTTCTTTCGTATTGCCGTCTCGTTCTCACATCTCACTGCCCCTCAGTTGAGACGTGTGACATCCCCGGCGGCTTAAATCCAGGCTTCAGGGTTGTACAAAGTCTTTTAATTTAATAAAAACATGGCTCTCCTTTAGGGGCAGGCGGGTAAAAAGCTATCGAAGTAAAGCTAACATTTTTCGGCATAAAAAGGTTCACTACCCCTGACTTCAAAGATGCCAAAATCTTGACTAGTTTCATCTTGAACCTCACCCCGTGTTGAGGGTATCAACCAATGTATCTACCAATAAGCTTTCGAGATATTGGTAATACCATTTGGCTTTTCGGTGAAGGATCACTACCTTCTACCTTGTGTCCTTTGTCCATTAAAAGTGGCGATGACACAGACCTGGCGATGGACTTCACCACTTGTCACGGTGGAGAGATTTTGAATCTTGCAGGACATGCACATACCTTTTATGAATAAACGTGCAAAGATTGAATCCATCTGTGATTGATGACATACGGAACTGAGACGTGGTCTCTCACTAAAGGCTGGGCCAGCTGCAGACCGGCTGCAGGCCGGCAGTAGTTGTAAACTAATTATATGCGAGGTGTCACACTGCGGCCACCGTACCGCAGCTGTTCCGCAGCCGCGCTGGACTGCATTCAGTGTGACACCTCGCATATAATTCCATAGTTTACAACTACTGCCGGCCTGCAGCCGGTCTGCACCCGTTCTGCAGCTGCACTCTGTGTGGCCCAGCATTTAAGGTCCCATAAAAAGGCCAAAATGCACTTAAGCCGGTCCCCAGCATCACACCTCGCCTGGTGGAAGTACTTCCCTTTTCTATGGAGGAACCTTCCACCTCAGTTCCTCCATAAGTGGTGACCCTCGACTAAAGAGCATCGCAACCTAAACACCGCAGCAGCACCAGCACAACTAAGCAGCAGCAACCAGAGGGCAATGGAAAATATACATGCCCCTCTGAAAACGAATAAGAAATGAAGAGATTCGTTGATGGACCAAGGTAGCCGACATAGCCCGAAGAATTGGTAAACTCAAATGGCAATGGCATGGGAACATTGTTCGCAGAAGAAATGGGCGATGGGACCGAAGAGTTCTCGAGAGGCGACCGCGTATCGGTAGGCAGTTAGCCCCCCAAGGTGGACCGACGACCTGGTAAAGGTGGCGGGAACACGTTGGTTGACGGCAGCGCAGGACCGATCGTTGTGACGATTCTTGGTAGGCCTATATCCAGTAGTGGACGTTTTTCGAGGTGATTATGAAATAGGGCTGCAATTTAACAAAATTAGATCGATCAACTTTCTGTAGTTTCTACTAGTCGCAGTAGACAAACCACAGAGTAATAGTTTTCTGGAGAACGTCAAATCGCAAAATACGAAACTGACCGCCGCGGCAACCCTTACCGGCCTCCGCCCCTCGCATAAAATCAATATTTATGGAGGGCGATATATTTCACCTCCGAGCATACCTAGACGAAGCCCGCAGCTCCAGAATCTATAATAGTCTATTGATCTATCTACCTTTGTTTAAACCCATTCGTTTGCTATTTTATAATTCAGATACTAGGACTTCCTGGCTTAAGAACCTGTGTGATCGTTTGATATGAACTCCATCTCACAGTTCAGGACAATTTACACGCATAATGCCAGGAGACAGAGAGCATACGCAGAATGTCAGGAACGAAAAATTCCAGGACCGTATCATGCCAGATATGTTAAATGCCATTGTATATTAAACAGCGTCCGTAAGAGCGTCGGTGGCGCGTTGCGGAGAGGTATGGACATTCAATAATGGGGGTCCGGGTTCGAATCCGCACGAACAACATGCCATGTACCAATGAGTTTTTCTAACTTATGTACGTAATACCGACTGCTCTCAAACGGTGAAAGAAAACATCGTGAGGAAACCTGCATACACTGAAGAAGAAATTCTGATGCGTATGTGAAGTCTACCAATCCGCATTGGGCACGCTTGGTGGACTAATGCCCATACAGCCTCCCTGATGATGATGATATTAAACAGGGTGCACGCCCCGTGTAGATACAAACACCCATGAATCGAATACAAATATTAATATTCATCACACAAATATTCGCAGCTAAACCCCAAATTGCACTACCTATTCCGATCATTGCTAATGATGCATGCATGCATGCATGTAACAAACCACCCTAGTAATATTTAAAGCGGTGAGTTAGGCCATCAAACTGAACAACTTTCGGTGGTCTAAACCTAAAACCACCCCTTTATATTACTAGGGTGTTTTGTTGTCTCCAGAGTCCAAATAGCCCTCAAAATAGCCAAACTCCAATAGGTGATGGCACCTCAAGAAGAATACTTCCACTTCCCAATGCCTGTCCTGTCTCCCATTGGGGTAGGCAGACTCATCTGAACGCCTGTAAGGCTAGGATACCTCGCAACACAAAGCGACAATGCGCGCTCGCTTACACATACGCAAAGGAACAAAGACAGGCACGTCTTGACTTTTGCCGTTTTCTATGATCCAGGCAGACTTATCTCGCTTTCTCTGTTTCAACATTCATCAATTTCTTCATGCATGGTCATCAGATCGGGTACATAAGTCAAAGTCAACATAATTTATTCACTATAGGAGCTTGAAGCACACTTATTAAACGTCAAATTTTTTTTGAAGCTACAACCATATATTAATATGTATATTGGATATCGATAGGTAAGTCGCCTTGAATTTTAGGACGTCCTTATTAATAGCGTTGCCGCTTATTAGCACTAGGGGGCGCCACATTATGAAATACATTGAAAAAGACGATCGGCCGAGACGAGGATCGAACCATAGCTACCCGGATCGTAAGCCGGTTGTCTAGACCGCTAGACCAGCAAGACAGTGATTGATATGGGCGAAATCTCTCACTACTACAGCGCAGCGGTGACGTGTAGCGCGATACCACTCCGATATGAACCCTAGTTCAACACATAGTGCTTCGAAACATAAACGATAGATGGCGGAAGCTGTCTATGGAAAATCAGTGTTCCACTTAGTTTATACTAAGATAACATAGCATGGCTACCACCGCGTCGGAACGTGTTGTCGCTCTAGAGAAGATGCGGCCAGAAACTCTACAACATAACACGACTTATCTATCTATACTATTATAAAACTGTAACAGGAAGTTTGTCTGTACATTGAAAATATTAACAAAAAAAAGTTACGATATGGTTTTTAGGTGTCCCTGATTCCATTTCACCAATTTTTGGATATTTTGTCTGTCTTTTTGTTTGTGTGTTTGTTTGTTTGAACGAGTATCACGCAAAAACTACTGAACCGATTTTGATGAAACTTTTTTTGTTTGATAGCTTATGATCTGACTTAAAATCTGGTATATAATTTGTGCGGACGAAGTCGCTGGTTAACGCTCGTAACAATATAAATTCTTATGCTAAGGTTATGTATACAATAATACGTAGTCTATTTAATAAAATAATTGATACTATACAGTACTATACGTTAGTGTCACTCACCCATTTTTATCATTTAAATTTTTAGCACGTCACCAATTTAGTCAATATCTAGGTCGTCCCCTTCCAACATTCAAACACGCTTGCCTTATAAATCGTAGATGTTCAATCTTCTTTCATCCATTCGTTCCATACCAAACCATTAGTTTGCAACAAAATCATTTTTGCATTAATTACCATAAAGTCACATACAAAAAAGTCTTTACTGCTACTCCTGAGAGTTGTTTCAGGGAGCTCTAAGATCAAGATACTGCACTGTTCTTGTCTTGCACTGTTTCTATAGCTTTGCTTTGCATGGGCCTTTTCAATGCTTTTCAGTGTTCTTCTAATAAAAATGGACTGTATGAGAGGACAATATAAAGTCAGGTATCTAAAAATGTGAGTGCATTGTTAAGAGAATATTGTGATTTATGTAAATTTCACACACATTCTTAGATCAATCTGTCAAACAAAACGTTTGAACTTTGAAGATACAATATCAAGATAATGACTACGGAACTCTCCACTATGCAACTGACACGCACTTGGCCACATTTTTTTTATTTTTTGCATGTAATCAGATCCAATGGTGCAGCGCAGCTGTCAGCAAATTGTAGCATAGGTACGGATTAAATAATAAGTCAACGGTTGTGCGACAGATTGACGAATTTGTTCGTGTTAGTTGCGTGCGTGTCCAAAAAGTCTGTCAAAATAATTATTGTTTATCTAATTATAGGTAGGAGCGTAGGGTACCTAGACCTATTTTATTTTATTTTAACACTTTATTGTACACACGGAAATATAAATGAAAACAGCATAATAGACAATTACAAAGGGCGAGCTTATCTTCTTCCAGCAAACCCGTGAAAGAGAGAGAGCATATTAAGTGAGGCAGGCATAGTGTGGCAGACATTTAACAAATAAAACAGTATTTAACACTAATAAATAGATATGATTATATAAAGATACAGGTATATACATACATACATACATATATATATAAAGTATGATAAACAAATAAATATACTAGTTTATTGAATGAATAGAGAGATAGTGATCTTTGACTTGTTTTTTAAATGAAGCAATTGTTTGACAGTCTCTTATATTAAATGGGAGAGAGTTCCAGAGCCGGACTGCATGGACAGTGAAGGAATAGGAATAGAAGTCAGTAGTGTGGGATGGTATATTAAGGAGGGTACGGCCTACCTGATGTAAACTTAGTAGTACCAGGTTTATATGTTTTACCGATGTACCTGCGCAGTTGACAAATTTTAACAGCGCGCGAAATTATATTGACGACAATCCGTTTACGCTATTGGCTAATTTGTTTTCGCGTCCTTTTCGCGGCTATCCGGCTAAATGACTTCGGGTTTTGTCGGGGACTCGGGCCTGCTCTGTGCAAACGAAGATTGAGGAGCGGAATTATTTTCCTGGTCGCACTGTACAGATATGCTGTCATTAGTATGAGCAATCTGAGAGACAGAGCCATAACTAAATAGCTACATACTTTTTGGTGCAAACCACCCATAAGAGGATAGGCGGGTAGCGTTTTTTTCTATACTAACGTATTCCCCTGTTTCCTCCCTGGATAATGACACTAGAGCAAAAATGTGTTTACCATATAATCGATGTTACCTTGCTATGTTATTTCCCATGCTTTTAAATTGGAGGCAGGGACTGCCGTACTGTATGCAGTATTAGAATATCTCTTTTATAGCATAGCATAGCATAGCATATGCTCACGACTATATTCCCCGAGGGGGTAGTCAGAGATATTCTGAAACCTCAGAACATTCACGTTTCACTAGTAGAACCAAAACTCTGTTCAGTGTGACGAGGAGTGAGCCCGTCGCCACTTATAATGGCCAGTGGGTACAATACAATATCTCTTTTATACTGTGTCATTATTACAGTGAGCTATTTAGCTCAACCTTTTTTATCAGGCATAGATAGGCCCACCATGCTTTTCCTCTGAATCTTCTAGTTTGCTTTCAGTAATAAGTATGGCAAAAACATCTGAACGCACGGAAGCTATCCCTAGTTGCAACAAGATCCATGTAGTAAGGGACACCAGAAAACGATTTTATTGCGTCAAGCATGGTTTTTACTAGGGACCGAAAATTTTCGGTTACCTTTATTTAAATGTTACCTTTATCCAGGTAGCAACCGATTTTAATACCGGTAACCTAAATATGACCTTCAAGAGAATGCGAGTGAGTGCGGGTAAGGGTCAGTATCAGTAGGCCGTACCCTCCTTGATATACCATCCCACACTACAGACTTCTATTCCTATTCCTTCACTGTCCAAGCAGTCCGGCTCTGGAACTCTCTCCCATTTAATATAAGAGACTGTCAAACAATTGCTTCATTTAAAAAACAAGTCAAAGATCACTATCTCTCTATTCATTCAATAAACTAGTATATTTATTTGTTTATCATACTTTATATATATATGTATGTATGTATGTATATACCTGTATCTTTATATAATCATATCTATTTATTAGTGTTAAATACTGTTAGATGGAGCGGCAAAAAGTGCGCGTGGTATTTAATATCGCTGAAAAATCTAATTTTATTTCTACTAATCAAAGGTACAAAATTGATTGAACAACGTCGTTGTTGTACCGGGTGACGCAAATTTTGGAGCACCCAACGTGCGACGCGCGCACTATTTTCAGTGGTGCTACAGCATTGGAATTGTCGGGATAATAAAGGCGATGATTATTTACATTTTATTGAACCCAAAAGCATAAAATGGTTTAAGATTATGTTCACGTTTGAGTTTAACTTTGTCATTATAATTGATTTAATTTAAACTAACGAGGTACCTACTTTAAAATTGAATACTTACTATATTTATGAAGAAGAGATACTGTGTACGCGGACCGTTAGTAGAATGATATTAAGGTTACCTCTAAAAATACATTTAAAAAAATAAAGGTTGTAACCAAAAAGTACCGGTATTATCGATACCGGTTTCGGTCCCTGGTTTCTACTCCTTTAGCTCTATTATATTTAACCTTTCGAAGTTTATTTGTTCGTACATACCTATATTCACGCCATTATCCCACAGAGTTAGGCAGAGATTACGGCTCGCCACACACTACAATCCTGACATACCTACTTCTCTCGCCTCATCCACTTTCATACATCTCTTCATGCACTTCCGTTGGTTGAGCTTGCTGCGCACTTTTCTTTCTCGAAGAAGACCAGTTATTTGGTTACCATTTATGTGGTAGTTAAATTGTACTTATACCAAAATGTCTATTATAATGTTACTTAAATACTTTAGGGATGGCGTCGTATTCCCCGATGTTTTTCAGACCATCAAACTGAACAACTTTTACCGGAGCCAACATCGAAACAGCAAAAAAACATTTGCTGTGCCGTATATTTTGGTTCCTGGTTGCAGAGGGGTCAATTTTATACAAAACTTTGACGAACAATACGCGTAGACGGTATTAATATAAGTAACTTTGTATATATGGAAAAATTGTTTAGAAAATCTAGATGCCGCGTAACAAATAATATTTGCAATTTATAAAATAGGTACTCATTACGAAGATATATAAGGTCTAACAAAATTAAGTGAAACTATTTTAAGGGGATGATCAGACCATCAAACTGAACAACTTTCTCTATGGGACCAGTATCGAAATCGCGAAAAAAAATCAGCTGCTCCATACAAACCTACTCGACCTAAATGTATGGGACGGCAGATTTTTTTTTGCGATTTCGATATTGGTCCCATTGAGAAAGTTGTTCAGTTTGATGGTCTGATCATCCCTTAAAATAGTTTCACCTAATTTTGTTAGACCTTATAAAGCTTTGAAATTTTTCATACAAAATTTTAAAAGCTTTATATCTTCGTAATTATATTATAAATTACAAATGTTATTTGTGACGCGGCAACTAGATTTTCTAAACTATTTTTCCATATATAAAATATTACTTTTATTATTTCCGTCTACGCATATTGTGCGTTAAACTTTTGTATGGACTAAAACCACCTTAATATGGAACAACAAATTTCTTATTCACTATTTCGATGTTGGCTCCATAGTAAAAGTTGGTCAGTTTGATTGTATGAAGTCCTTTACAATATGAAAAGCATTTGAGAGCTAACTTCCTAACATACCCTGTATGTTCCAGCTTAATAATTATGCCGACGATTTTAAGGGGATGATCAGACCACCAAACTGAACAACTTTCTTTATAGGTCCAACATTGAAATCGCGAAAAAAATACAGATGTTCGATACATTTGCACCAAGTAGTTTTACAGTTTTGTATGTCTGTGGGAACAGCAGTATTTTTCTTCGATTTCGGTGTTGGTACCATAGAGGAAGTTGTTTCGTTTGATGGTCTGATCATCCCCTTAAAAAACCGTAAAACCATGAGCATGTAAAGAAAGACCCTGTATCATTAAGTAAAATGTGTAAATATGTATGTATGTTTTGTTTAAAAGATGTGTGTTGTAGAGTTTCTGGCCGCATCTTCTCTCAACGGAACTCCTTCCGACGCGGTGGTGGACTCAAAAAATGACGTCAAAAAGCTATCTATGTGATATTATTTTGAATAAAAAATTTATGAATTTCGTATTTTGTAGGTTAGGTATAAATTGTACAGTGGGCTATTTATTAACTTTTAGCTATCTATCCTATTCTTATTTAGGCTGTTTAAGGTTAACTTAATATCTAATCTAGAAATAAACATTTTACCGGGTTCTTACCGCGTTTTGGTATATTTGAGTTCCCGATATTTCGGCAGTGTTACAACTGCCATGATCACGGGATGACTGAGGAACTGCAGGTAGATTTTTAAGAGCAGACAAATCTGTCTACCCTCACTCTTCGTCGCCAATATACCAAAACGCGGTAAGAACCCGTTAAAATGTTTATTTCTAGATTAAGTGATAACCGCGTAACTCTCAAAAACTGTATTACTTATTATCTATATTAGACATGTTATCGCCCCTTGTAATAATATAATTCACCGATCAATGGAATCACCCATAGCACTTCCTTTCGAACCAAGCTTGATGGAAAACGGCTCACACGAAAGTTCAATGACTTGCTAACCGACCACTCTAATTGACCTTCCTCACCGGTCCCCCTTAGGAGGAAACATGGGGGAAGTGGGGGAATTTATGGTGGATGAAGGGTCTTGTAACTGGTGGATGAAAGCAAGTTGACAGGTATGGTTTTGTTTATTGTCTTTGTTAAAAAGGTTGTGTTTTGAAGTATGGAATGTAATACTGTCGAAGTTTGTAATTGCAATGTGGGTTATTTCTAAAGTAAAGGAGTTACTGGTACGTTATGTCGAAAGAATGTAACAGCTATATAAGGTCTAACAAAATTAGGTGAAACTATTTTAAGGGGATGATCAGACCTTCAAACTGAACAACTTTCTCTATGGGACCAGTATCGAAATCGCGAAAAAAAAATTTGCTGTCCCATACATTTAGGTCGAGTACGTTTGTATGGAACAGTAGGTTTTTTTTTCGCGATTTCGATATCGGTCCCATAGAGAAAGTTGTTCAGTTTGATGGTCTGATCATTCCCTTAAAATAGTTTCACCTAATTTTGTTAGACCTTATATACATTTAATTTAGAATGTTTACGATCGGGTGTAAGGAATGATTTATTCAAAGACGAAAATACGGTTCGAAAATATCCGATAATCCTATATCTTTCTCAATATCTGATATATTTTATAAATATCAGATATTTATAAGGTCTAACACAATTAGGTAAAACTATTATATATATAACGAGCGTTAACCCGCGACTTCGTCCGCACAAATTATATACCAGATTTTAAGTCAGATCATATGCTATCAAACAAAATGTGTTTGCCTGTAATTAGTTATACATCTTAGCCTAAGATCACTGTGTAATGTACTTAAACTTGTGTCAGATGTAATAGGTGTAGGCTGACCTAATAAATAAATAAATAAATAAAAAAAGTGTCATCAAAATCGGTTCAGTAGTTTTTGCGTGATACTCGTTCAAACAAACAAACAAACACCCAAACAAACACACAAACAAACAGACAGACAAAAAATCCAAAAATTGATGAAATGGAATCAGGGACACATAAAAACCATATCGTAACTTTTTTTTTGTTAATATCTTCAATGTACAGACAAACTTCCTGTTACAGTTTTATAATAGTATCAAACTAAACCACTTTCTCTATGGGACCAATATACAAATCGCGAAAAAAAATCAGCTCTCCCATACAAAACTGCAAACATAACTCGACTCAAATTTATGAGACAGCAGATTTTTTTTTCGCGATTTCGATATTGGTCCCATAGAGAAAGTTGTTCAGTTCGATGGTCTGATCATCCCCTTAAAATAGTTTCATCTAATTTTGTTAGACCTTATACAATGTATTAAGGAATAAGCTCAAAACCTCATACACCCCAACTGATTTATAACAAAATAATTAGAATGAAACAACAATTTCATTATTTAAATAGTTAAATTTAAAGTTATTCGCATTTTAAGTTATGAGACAAAAATGTTTTGTTATCATTTCAGCAATGAATGAAAGCGCTAACATACTCATGGATACATTTTAATAATCTTGTTTTGATAGTATTTAGGGTCAGTATGCCCGTGGGTTGGGTTGACATCGGGTTCAATAAATTTTAAATTTTACAAACCAATTATTTATTATTTAAAAAAAAATTACCTATGTTGAAACCATGATAATTCGATTCTGCTCTCGATTCTAAACAAACTACTTTCTAGTTTTGCGTTAATTCATTAACACGTTGTATTATATCAATCAGTCTGACTAATGTCTTGTTATACTTTATGAATTTGAGTTGTGAAGTCCTATTACTACGAGTTAGTGCTCGGAATACATATTGATCAATAAATAGCAAATTACGCAATGGCACTACACATGTGATGTTGAGAAACATGCCGATTATTCATAATCATCAGCCTATAAACGTCCCACTGCAGGGCACAGGCCTACCTTCAAGGAGGGTGAATGGGCATTAGTCCACCACGCGTGCCCAATTCGGATTGGTAGACTTCACATACACATCAGAATTTCTTCTTCAGTGTATGCAGGTTTCCTCACGATGTTTTCCTTCACCGTTTGAGAGCAGTCGATATTACGTACATAAGTTAGAAAAACTCATTGGTACATGGCATGTTGTCCGCGCGGATTCGAACCCGGACCCCCATAATTGGGTGTCCATACCTCTCCGAAACGCGCCACCGACGCTACTATGCCGATTATTGGTCGCTTTCAAATCGATGAATTTTGTAGTTCTTGACTGGAAAGAAATTGAATGATCAAAGAAATTGATTATCAATCAAGTCTAGTCTAAGAAGAAGAATGTGTTACAAACACGTCACATTAATGCCGATGCTATTCAGAAACATGCCGATTTTAAATCGACGCTTTTAGTAGTTCTTGTCTGTTAATCGGATGATAGACATTGAATGATCAGAGAAATTAAATATCGCTAGTCTGGCCTAAGAACAGAGTATAATAAACAAGTCGCTTTAATGACGTCCTGTGATCGGCAATTTACTCCATAATCCTATATCGTATACGATTATAATAATCCTCTCAGAATTCAAAATTCAAAAAATTTTTTATTCAAAATAATATCACATAGATAGCTTTTTGACGTCATTTTTTGAGTCTACCACCGCGTCGGAAGGTGTTTCGTTGAGAGAAGATGCGGCCAGAAACTCTACAACATAACACGACTTATAACAATATAAATTCGATTAATATACATCGTCGAAATAAGCAAAGAATGGAACCCATGCCTCTTGGGTCGCGTTATTGCGTCTTTTGGCAGGTGGACGAAATTCTCGCTAACTATAATCTTATTTCAAAGTAAAATTAATGAATAGACCCAAAGCACGTTTTGCACACAACTAGTACGCTTGGTCCATACAAACTATATTTGAAGTGTATCTGTCAATTGTTTTGCCTCATTTTTCTGGTTTAAAATATTCGCGTAAGGCCCATCCATTAGTTTTACTTTGATCTAAGACTACAATCAATTTATTTACGTTACTCCATTCTAGAACCTTAGTAGGTAATGTCTGCCCATGGTCCACCAGGTAAACCACGGGCAATCGACCATAGACCATAGACCATCGGCCATCTTCGACCCCATCTTCGTCCTGAGGACTAGATTGAGGTCAAGACCAAACCCATACGTAATAAAAAAAATACAAATGTAATTATAAATTTGTCGTAGTCCGTCGTTGTGGTAGACCACGGGTAAAAATGTCTAGCCATGGTCCACCAGGTGAACAAAATTGGATATACCACGGGAAATGCCTGGTAGGTAGGTACCTTAAAGTTACAATACAATTACAAAAAAATGAACCTTATTAGTGGATGCGTGCTGAGCCCATAACCTGTTAAAATAATAAGCAAGGGTTTTAATTTTAACAATGTAGGTAAGTATTTTATTATAATTGAATTATTATAAAAACTAATGTCATTCATGACAGCACGAGAGAGAATGCAACACATCGTTTTTGATGGGGGACATTATGAATCCAAGTTTTTAACATTATTGAACCCTAAATCATTTTTTTTATTTACAACAACTTTGTTAGTTATAGCATAGTTTCTGCCGACCCCAAAAGCGAATACGGTCGTGAGTTCTATCCGCTTGGTATCTTTTGCAACTCTACAATCATAGAAAACACAAAGCACAAGCGTTCATAAAGACAAAGTACCTAATTCACGCCGGAGCCCTCGTTCACTCCCAAATCCCCAGATCTGTTCTGTACTATACAATATTTGTATACAACTGCTATTCCAGATACCTGAGCCGACGACGTCAATAGTCGAAAGAGACAGCAGTGTCCAAACGGTACGATTTATTAACCATTTCAACCTCTCGGACTTTCCATCTTTCAATCGATATTTCGGTAATCAATTTCAATTCGAAACCGTCATAAAAACACAGTTTTCGAACGTCAAACTTAATTTTTAATTACACCGTTGGATTTAACGGAAAAAATTAGCCTTAAAACATGTGCTGTTTGTCGTCTAAGCTTGTTTAAACGACAAAGCAACGTAATATATAGGTTTTGAACGCACGGTCGAGGGACGCGGTTTAATCTGTAATCAAAATGGAAGCCGTCGCGTCGGCCATCTTAGGTTCGCCATGAGCGAGAGAGCGCGTCCACATCGAGAATTTGGGAAATTGGTGTTTTTTTTTTGTTGTAAAGAGAGCAGTATATATAAGAGGTCGGTAGGCAGAGGTGCGGGGCGGGGGGCGATCTCCGCACGGGCAAAGCGGTGTGAAGGGAAAGAACAGGGTAGGCGCGAGAGTGGGTTAGGTTTGCGGGATAGGTCCTGAGATATTTTGGTCGTAAATTATGAGTGTTGCCTTTGAGGCACGGTTTAGGTCAGGAGAGGTTTTTAGGTTGTAGATTATGACGATTTAAGTGTTTATTAGTTGAATCCTATACATTTTGGAATGGGTATTAAAATTTAAATGAAAATGTGAAAGTTTGTGACGAATCCCACAAAAACGTATAACGGATTTGGATCAAATTTGGCATACAGATGATACAGGTAGAATATATTCTGAATTAACACGTAAGATACTTTTTTAAAGCCAACGCAATCGAAGTCTTAGTCGGGAGCAAAACTGGTGTTCAATAAATCAAGTAAGAGCCGACCTGTAATTTTTACAGACATTGCTTATTTCAATGGCGTTAGAAGTATCAGCTTCCTGCAATCGATAAACTCTATTCCAAAACATAGATATAGCTAATATTTTACTAACATTTTCTTCTGTTCGAGTTATCTACATAAAAATATGGTCCTGTGAACTGAAAGATGCTTATTTTTTATTTAACTGACTGCTTCGTTTGCTGCTTTTGCTTTCATCAAACTTGTAGTAAGTAGAATAGATGTATCAATTTTGTTTAATATGTAACAAAATAAGGAAAGACGAGGTTACTTATTGCTTGCTTAATAGTTGCTTAAATATTCTGTTGTTGATATTTCCTGTTAACCTAAAAACAACTACATACCTACCTAATTCTCTAGTAATGAAATAATGACATTATTTTCCAGCTTCCAGCTGATCCGGTGAGAACATCTCAAGATCTACCGTCGGACCTATCCCCGTTCTGCCACTACCTCGCGTGCCTGCTACCTATCTTTCATTGCACGTACGCGGGCGCGGGAGGGGGACGGTCGCCGCGCGGCATACGCGGAGGAGCCATCTTGCCTGCGATCGTCGAATTGTTCGCGTCTCCCATCACAAATCGCCCATAATTCGCACTAATTAACCTTTTAAAACAACAAAAACATCGCAAATCAGTGCCGAATAGACGCCAAACAGTGTTTTGATTGTTGAAAAGTGAATTATTGTTGACATAAAGTGTTTTGTTTTATGTGTGTGTGCATTCCTGCTGTCTAGGTGAGTAGAGTCACCAGTCTTTGTGCGCGACAATTATCATTCTGATCGATTCGACCGGCGCGGGGGTGTGGAGACTGTTCGTTTTATATCTTTTGTTGTTTTGTAACGCTGCGAAATCAATATTAGTGGCTGACTGGCTGGATAGCCAAAGCCTGCGTCCTTAATCGCCGATGTATTTCATCGTTCCGTTATTGAGTAATAAGTTTTTTAATAAGGTATTTTATCGTACTCCGTTTCGAACCGTGTGAAAGTTTGTTTCAATTTGTATTGTGCATCGTGTTTAACAGGTAAACTATGTCTTTGTTTATCCTTTTTGTACAATTTGATCCGTTAATCGTACGATTGTTATCTGCAAATGTGTATAAAACTAGATTATTAGCATTTTATAGCGTATACAAGTTATATTACAACAATAAAATGGATTCTATTTACGTAAGCCGCTTGTAGATGGTAGAAAGTCGACTGCTTGCTATTCTAAGTGACACTTATTTTCACATTTGTGCTATTTATAGTCTGGTTTATACTTCCTTACCTTTGATTCTTCTTTAACAAACTATTTTAAAACGATACTGACATGAAATCGGAATAATATGAAAATGAGACATTAAAAACTGTCGAGCTAAAAAGAAAAGATGCTTAAAACGAAATGCAAAAAATAAAAATTAATACAGTCAATAAGAACAAGGCTACGATAATGATAAAAAACATAAACATAGGTAATTAAATGTTGTTGTACCTATCTAGCTATTTGCACAACGTAAACATAAGAAAATCTAATGATTTGAATGATCATGTACATATAGATGCTCTAAATGTGATGAGATGACTAATAGATGCAACAAAATAAGTAAGACTCAATACCTTGTAGAAATCGACCAAATTTTTGTGACTAATAATAACAACTTGATATGGAAAAATACAAAGTAGTATATTGGAAATTTGGAAATGATTACATTTATGAAACATCCAGAATCGTGTTGCTAAGAATGACGGAAACAAAACGAATTGCAAAACCAATTCGTATATTGCAAATGAACTTTAATAAAATGGAAACAAAATATAAAGATACTTGCGATTAATATCGAATGAAACACTTGTATGGTATCTATGAAGGATAATAAAAGAAAAACAAGTAACAATAAAGACATGATTAGAAACAAAGCAATGATGCAAACAACAAGATAAAAATATTAACAATCATCAGTTATCATTTTGAAAGTTATTTTACACAGAAAAGTATTCCATGTGAAACGAAAGAAACATAACTTTCAAAATAATTAAAGCTTATTATGATATCATAACGATTTACCTACCTAAAATAACATAAAGAGCGATAGAGATAGCAAATATACGAGATGATCAGAATTCACGAAAAAAAACAGAAGCCAAAATAAAACTATGAATCAAGGACAAATTGAAAAAGTATAAGAGTTCAAATTTTAAATATTGGAAGAAACGGCCTATAAGAATAATAAATACCTACCTAACTATGATGAGGCCAACGTATATTATCTTTCATTCATACAATGCCCCCATTTAATAAAGATTAAAATATATTATACTTACTCTACGTTACGTGTTCAGATAGCAATATTACATCACATTCGTTGTGATAACAATTAATAATACGATTTGAAAACCAAAAACAATGAAGAAACAGAATAATATCAATTTGGTTGTTTACGAAAATGTCATTGTCCAAAAAATAAACAATTTGAATTTCGAACGCGTTGGCTATCATGGCGGACGTAAGCATCGAGCATGAAATAATTGCATTCGTTCACGACTCGACCGCGCCTTGCGAACGGCCTCTGACTCCATATATTCTAGTACCTACCTACCTATGAGTACTTCGAATTACTGCCTATAGTTATTACCCGCGCACGTGAAAATGTGAACGTTTTGCCCCAACGTCCGTAGCTCCGCTATCGTCTCGAATGTGTCGCGTTGCATCCACAGACACGAACGGGTCATCTTTTTTTTCTGACATTGGCTCGAGGTGCTCTCGACAGCCGACTATTATGCGACCGCACCAAGAACGCAGTCTTCGCATCCTGTTCTCGTAATTGCTGATGTCTCTCATAAATCGTTCGGGTTGCTTTTAAATGCTGATTCATCGGTCGTTATGGCGGAAAGATATAATCTTGTCGAACTGGCCATTTTTTTTGACAATGACCAATCATTTGTTTATTCTTGTTGAATTAGTAAAAAGTGGTTTAGATTTTTAATGTGCATTGCATTTACGTACTGGTCACGGCTAATGTAAGAACATTATTACAATACGTGAAGAAAACAGTTGGCATTTTTGGTTCCATTATTCAAAATGCGAATCCGATTAAAGTTTCGTAGAGGAAGAATTATCTCGTGTGGCGTCAAATAATTCCAATGCGTCAAAGCAATTAACTGTTTGTAGTTAATTTGCAAATTGTCACACTTGTATAAAATGCATCGATTCGATGACGATTCGGTAATAATAATAAACTATACTTCCACTGTTGCTCTTAGCACACAAAAAAGAAAATACTGAATAATGGGTTTTACTACTTTGAAATAGATGATAGTTAGGTATTGCCAAGCAAATTATGACATACTTTTTGTTTTATTGCAATTGTTTTTGCCAAGCATTACAACAATTTCATTGAAGTTATATTAGAAGGGAAAATATAGAGAAAAAGAGATATAGATAAAAAAAGACCTAGAAAGAGCTAGTTAGCTCAGATGAAGGATAAAATTGGAGATTCGACCAAGGATTGGAGCCATATCGTATCAGTAAGTTTTGCAATTGGAAAAATGAGACGGAATCGGCGAACACTCCACTCGTCTCGTCTTATGGCATAATGTCATTGTAAAAAGATTCACCAACTAGCGTTAGAGGCTTATATGATGAACACTATAGATTTCTCCACTGTTCTGCTAGGAACATCTTAATCGAGCTACTGGTAACCTTACAATACAAAGACAAAACATTACAAACAAATCATGCAAAGTATCATAATGAAGAATTGAAGATGTCATAAAAGAAACAACGGTTATAAATGGTTCCGACCGTGTTGCTAATACAAGCCGATGACGCTCAATCATTATACACTACAGACACTGTGCACAACGGTAATGTTCGATGAGTATAGTTCATAAACTAGGGGAAAGATAAAAAAGTGAATAAAACAGGTAGAAAAGTTGATAAGATAAGGTTTTAACCACCATGACTGAAAAGGGTGGGATAAATTCACAAACATTCACGATAAATAAAATTGAGGAATTGCAATTGAATTCATTTTGAATTTAAATTCATTAAAATTGAATTCATTGCAAAACGATTACAATGATAAAACGAAAACCTTTAGATCCCCAATCCTGGTCGGCTAGCATGCCAACCGACAAAGCGTTTTGACGAGAAAAACGTCATGCGCGCTCTTTCTGGGGTACGTTCATACGTAAAATAATAAAGATGGAGGCAAATCTCGAATTTCATCCTTTTATCGGGGATGGCATGCGAGGCCTACTGGTCAGACTTCTCCACTAAGATGAGGGGAGGTTATATTTCACTACATTGCCTCAGTTTGAGGTAAAAAGGTTACCATGCTAAAATATTTTAAAACCCGAGAGGCAGAGAGCGAGAGAGCGGATCTGTACCGGCGCAAGTGCTGGTTGGTCCACTTAAATATTATCATCGTGACACGCCCAGATAACTTCTTCAAAGTCTTTTGCTCTCGAAGTTGCCATAACCGAATACAGTTTGGAGGACTATAATAATCCTCTGTATTGGCATAATGTCATCTAGCGACGTTATCTGGCAGTCTGGTTTCTCTGCTAGTATAATTCTATTACCATACAGAAGCATCTATGAGACAGCCACAACGTACTACTAAACGTAAAAGTGGAAAAAACAGTTTTTCGTCACGCTGATCTATAAAGTTATTTCACACCCCTTTTGAAAGTACAAAAGAGTCGCCAAACAAGTTAATTTGCTGAAATATGACGACACAGCATACTATAAATTCATAAAAAAAACAATAAACATTTTAATTCATTAAGAATGCTGATATGAAGATACGGCATGCATCTTAAACGTGTTACATGAACCACCTAACAAAGCACAGTAAGCAGCTGGAAAACGAATGCTCTTACAAAGAGGCCTTGTACTCGATTGCGTTATGTGCCTATACGCTCAACAGAACTCCAAGCAAAAGGACAGAACATTATCGCATTATTATAGGTAGTGTTTGATTCAGAGTGATAATCGAATACACTTGATTTGAAGAAAAGTTTAAACACAGTTTTTGTGATATCGTTGGGTTTGCTGCCAACATCATTTACTGGTGATAGTTTGGTGATAATGATAACACGGGGAAGACTTGCAAGTGTATGTTGATTGTTAATTACTGCTGGTAACGACTAAGACTTGATACAATGATATTGATGATGAGCACACGCGGATTGTAGTAAATTATCGATTTAACTACGAAGCACAGCTATGAAACTGTGCCGCGGCAGGCGCTGAAACAAGCTAAACTGTACGGTGTGTTGGACCCACAGATCACAAAAAGTAAAGGGAGATGTGAGATCGGGGCGGGGCCAGTGACGCAGCAATATGCGCAAAAACGGAACACATTGCTCGCGACAGTAAGGATTCAATATATTATGAGTCCAGATATTACCTGTAAATAGTTTACAATGCTTGCGTAGTACTAAAGATTATTCGAACGTTGAGTTCTGATACCGCAATGAACAATGAGCACATTCAAGCTAACAAAATAGTTTCTATCTCGTGGTACTGGTGGTAAAGCGACACTCGGTTTCGTACTCAGCGCGTTGGTTGGCATCTCTCTAGATCTCTATGGTTGGACCGTATAGAAATGTAAAAGGTTTTTAACATAATAGCATAATATCGATGATGTAACAATGCCAATTGGTGGAAGCAAGATAGTGATCAACTTACTGTCAGGGTTGATAAGCCTCGGAGCTGGTTAAAGAATATGTACACTTCCTTCTAACCTGACCAGTAGGAAGAAGAATACTGCACCAACTCTTACCAGTGCCTGTCTCACATTGGGGTAAGCAGAGAAATCTGAACAGCTCTACAGTAAGGCTAGCATGGCATGCCACCTACGAGCAGGAAAAAGCGACAAAATGAGAAAACCGTCATTCGCGCTCATTTTGGCAAACGTGGAGTAACGAAGACATCTTAATTATCGTTTTGTCGAGAGTGATATGCTAGGCCCTCTGGACCAGGAACTTATCATTCCTTCCAAAGTATGGATAGGAGATAAGTAGGAAAAATATATATTCAACTTCCTGGATATATATTTTTCCTACTCCTATCGACTTTGATTCAGTTCGTTGCGGGTTCCAAGACCAATTAAGATTAGAGTCATCTTTCGCGCTCGCTGTGCTTGTCTGAATGGTCGCCGCTGTTGGTCATTATTTACACGAGTTATAATGGCGGTAATCTGTGGTAGCCCTAAGTCCGGAGCGCTCGAAATGAAAAATGGTCCACCTACCTACCCATCATCCTACAACCAAGCTACATTTAATTTTTTCAACAATATGCTTTCTAAATTAAGAGAATTAATAGTTCTCTTCGCAGACATTTTGAAAACGATAAAAAGTTACTTTGACCCAGTATAATGTTGCGATTCTAAAAGTAAATATCATCACATCTCAAGTTGAAATTACTCAGAATCTCCAGCCATTTTATGAATTTTATCCCCCAAATCGAAAGGACAATGCTGAAGAATGTACGCCGGCTTAGTGGCACCGAAATGAGTTTTTGTTTAGCGCATTCTTTGTCTTGCATTTACGGTTCCGTTCCTTGCATTCTTGCCGATTCTCTTATCCATTCTTTCAATGTTTCTGATGTGCAGGATTTTTGAATATGAGCTTTATGCCGAAGAGTTTTGAAATTGTATTCCGTTTCCTACCAGCTGCGCCAATTGTTATATTAGTATTAGAACAATTTGGTAAATGCTGTAACTAAAAAAGTACAACATTGAAGCGACGACGATATCTGAACTTACTAAATTATCATTATTCATTAACAAAAATATAAAATATGAGCGTTAACCCGCGACTTTGTCCGCAAAAATTACATACCTGATTTTAAGTTAAATCATAAGCTATCAAACAAAAAAAGTTTCATCAAAATCGGTTCAGTAGTTTTTGCGTGATGCTCGTTCAAACAAACAAACACACAAACAAACAAACAGACAGACAGACAAAAAATCCAAAATTAATAAATAATCCTAATGGGGTGCAACGGGGCGTTCAAGACTTCAAGTTATCCGAAATACACGCGGTCTCGAGGAAAAGCTACCGTATTCCCGTCCACTCGACATTATTCCCTTTTGAGGTGACCAGAATCTGTTCAACAACGACCAAGTACCTTTTTAAGCATCTTCACTACTTTTAGAGGTTTCAAGATGGAGAGATTTGTCCTAAGCTAGCCTTTGCCCCAAAAAACACCACCTTCACCTTGTTCAGCACCCTGGAGAAGAGATAGGGTGATCCATCCTAAACTGGAAACTGTTTTATTCATAACAAAACACCCTAGTTATACAGAGTGTTAGGGTAAACAGTTGTATTACTTTGATGGGTGATTGTACCCACGATACTGATCAACTTTCCCCGCGAAATCTATAGGAAATACCAAAAAAAAAATGTTTGATCAGCCCAGCAGATTGCATTTACTATGGAAAGTGTATTTTTTTTAAATTGACTATATATCTCTTAGGGAAAGTTGATCAGTATCATGGGTACAATCACCCCTTAAAGTGATGCAACTGTTTACCCTAACACCCTGTATTTAAAGGGATGGTTTAAACACTGTAAACCATCAAACTGAACAACTTTCAGTATGGAATGGAGACAAATTGTTGTTGGCTTCATACTGAAAGTTGTTCACCTTATTAAATAATACTAAGGTGTTTGTTACACCCTGTGAATGCGAATTCATTTTATCATAAAACTCGAAAGTTTCAAAAAACGGTAAAGAAAACCAAATGAGCGCTTTGTGAATTTAAAAATTCACAGCTCTATTAAAGATCGCATCAGTTGCCATCCAGGCTGGATGTAGGTCACAAGCTGAAAGCTAGGCTAGATGCCTAGGTACTTCGCTTTATGTTACGTATTACTGAAATGATATAAACTAAAACCGGAATATTTGCCGGACGTGAAACGCGAAATGTTTATTCCTTTACTTATAAAATAAAATGCATTTCCTTTCTAAAATTGGAAACTATGGCATCTATACCTTCTTATATCATCTATCTATAACGATGTCTATATCTATATCTAAACTATTATAAAACTGTAACAGGAAGTTTGTCTGTACATTGAAGATATTAACAAAAAAAAAATTACGATATGGTTTTTAGGTGTCCCTGATTCCATTTCACCAATTTTTGGATTTTTTTGTTTGTCTGTTTGTTTGTTTGAACGAGTATCACGCAAAAACTACTGAACCGATTTTGATGAAACTTTTTTTGTTTGATAGCTTATGATCTGACTTAAAATCTGGTATATAATTTGTGCGGACGAAGTCGCGGGTTAACGCTCGTACTATTATAAAACTGTAACAGAAGTGTGTCTGTACATTGAAGATATTAACAAAAAAAGGTTACGACATGGTTTTTAGGTGTTCCCATGGTCGTGGGTGTCCCTGATTCCATATCACCAATTTTTGGATTTATTGTCTATCTGTTTGTTTGTTTGTGTTTGTTTGTTTGAATGAGCATCACGCAAAAACTGCTGAACCGATTTTGATGAAACTTTTTTGTTTAATAGCTTATTATCTGACTTAAAATCTGGTATATAATTTGTGCGGACAAAGTCGCGGGTTAACGCTCGTAACACATATTGTTACAAGCGTTTCATCCAATAAAACAAATTAATGTTCTTATGATGCGAACGAAAAAGTCATCGGCTGCAATATTATTTTTGAACTTTTACTTTTATTAAGGCGGTTTTAATTTTTAAATATCTCAAGATGCATTCTAGCGGGCGGGACCATAGCCCAACTCGCCCTCGAGTTGATCTGTTTCCGTACGCACGGCATTCGGCGACACATGTGACAGCGAAATTATTGTAATACTAAATACAAACAAATTATCGAAGATACAGTTTTAATTTCAACAAGCCCGTCACATTATCCTTGACTGATAGACAACGCACAACCGAAGATAGAAACATAAGGAAAATAACAGCTGTAAAATTAAATACTTTACATCTCTTACCGGGGTGTTTCAGACCATCAAACTGAAAAATTAGCTAATTTATCAATTTTGTTTACACGATTTCAATATAGGTCTCGTAGTGACAGTTGGTCAGTTTGATGATCTGAAGCACCTTCTGTAGTATGACATTTGTATACTTAAGGGCCTATGTCGAAAAATAATTGAAGCGAAATGGGCGTAGCATAGCATATGCTCACGACTATATTCCCCGAGGGGGTAGTCAGAGATATTATGAAACCTCAGAACATCCACGTTTCACTATAGTACCGAAACTCTGCCCAGTGTGACGGGGAGTGAGCCCGTCGCCACTTGTAATGGACAGTGGGTACAATACATGCCTCGAAATTGAAGCAAGCAGGTTTCCTCACGATGTTTTCCTTCACCGAAAAGCCAGTGGTGTTACAAATCGTACATAAATTCCGAAAAACTCATTGGTACGAGTCGGCCTGGACGGGGATCGAACCATCACCTCCTGCACGGAAGGCAAGGTTACTCGCCACTGGACCACCACCCCTGGGCGTGTGATAGCTATATTACTGCCTGATGCGAGAGAAAGAGATGGGGCGGCGCGCGCGCCTGAAACGACGCAAGCGTAAAACAAACTTTATTTAATTGTGATTGTACTATATCTACTGCTCTAATCAAAATTTGTAAAATATCAATCTCTTTTTTTTAAATCAAGTCTCGTGTTTCTATTATTCACCGTTTAGCAGTTCCAAGCGTTTATCGATATAGACGGAGGCTACTTTGGCTTGTTTTTCTATCGAGAAAATGTGTCTTAATCGTGTTTTGGCTCTAATCAAAACTTCAATTATATGTTCAATTTACACATATCCGCTAATCATACTCCTTCTGTTACTACTTCATGATATAATTATAACGCTTTGAAGAATCCTATTTTTTCACATGTCCTCTTAAATAATCTAAAGGCTACATTAGACCTTCCTGTATGGACATCCTGACTGGCTAATTCTTCATCCATTACTTGCTTTGAACGCTACGTTTACAAAAATAGAGTAGATCATCACAAAAATGATCAACTAAAAACAACAAAGCATAAAGTCTCTCTTATGCCACAATTCAAAAATGCATACCATGGGATTTCTCAAACGTGAAACGCTCTAAACCAGGTCACAACTTGAATACTAGATCTAACATTGCAGCAACGTTTATACCGTGAATTAGGTTCATATTACTGTTAGAATAAGTGTTATAGTCTTGGTGATTTGTTTGGGAGTTATACTTATGTTTTGTGCTCGTCGTAATCTTCTATCTATATTAATTTATCAAACAGTTCCGTGACTGGCTGACTGAATGACTCACTGACAGATAACCACAGATCACAAAAACTAAAGGGAGATGTGAAAAGGGGGTGGGGCCAGTGTCGCAGCAATATGCGCAAAAACGGAACACATTGCTCGCGTCAGTAGGGATTAAATATATTATGAGGCTGAAAGCCAGTCGAGATATTACGTGTAAATAGTTTGCAATGCTTGTGTAGTACTAAAGATTATTCGAACGTTGAGTTCTGATACCGCAATGGATAAAGAGCGCATTCAAGCTAACAAAATACTTTCTATCGCGTGGTACTGGTGGTGATGCGACACTAGGTTTCGTACAAAGCGCGTTGGTTGGCATCTCTCTAGATCTCTGTGGGTACTAACCTCGGCATATGACATTGCTGGGGCTACGCGGCAACAAACAATATTATAAAGCCCGACCAAAAAAGATATAAAACCTGTTTTAAGCGCGCTACATTCGATTATAACATTTATAACCTTTTTTGACAATTCGAGTACAAAAATTCGTTCCAATGAATTTCCAAAACGGTGTTTTATTTTACTGGTCAGGCTTTACAACCAAACTATTAAATCTTTAGATTGACAGGTTTTTTTTTGTCAAAACTTACGCCATCTGCTGATTTTTATTTTTGCTGCCCTTGAAAAACTCCTCATACAAATATTATATTTAGCTGTTGATCCGGTCCATGGCGGTCGGTGCTGAGTTCTGGTAATGTCACAACTCAGCACTTAGTGCATGTTTAGTGCTAATTTGTCATGAAACAACAGGTTCGTCAAATGTCATTTGCAATGAACGGTTGTAAATTATAACGTGCGTGAAGCAAATTGCGGGTTTTATCAATATTTAACGATATGCTTTACATCTTATTTGTTACGGATAAAGGTTCATTTCGGACCGGTATTTTTATATTTTTATCTTTGGTACTGCTAGCATGAAAAGTGATAAACGTTTATCTTTATATTGAATGAAATGAAATGGCATTGATGTTTTTATGTTAAACAGCATTAAATAACCGTTATGCACCAATTGTACCCGTGAAAGGTGGTTATAGTTCACTTCAAAAAGAAAATATTTATGTAGATACTAGCTTTTGTCCGCGACTCCGCGTGGATTACGAACTCCCGATTTCATCCCCTTCAATCAATCAATCAATTATACTTTATTTTACACCAAAAGAAACATAGTATACAGAGTTGAGTGAGTGAGAGTGAGTGATATTTTTCTATCTTCAGCGGCCTGTGCGTTGTCCGTCAGTCAGTGACGAGATTGTTTTATTTTATATGGTATGGATGAATAAATGTATGAAATAATTAAACTTAAAAAGTGCACTGCTTTATTAGCGTGTGCATTCAGATTTCTGCCTTTTCGGAACCTATTTGAAAACCATGATGGAGTCGCGTTGTAGATTAGCTATACGGTAAGGTAGTCGCGTCGCTCGTCGATTGTTGGTGGCCCCCTCCCGTGCCTACTCCAGTGGTGGTAGTTCTTTTCCAAAATCAATCCTTGAAGTCACCAAAATTACATAAACTACCGTACAACGTCAAGCACTCTTGCTACCAAAACTAGACATTGGCGAAATCATCATAACCAAGACGGCAGCCATTTAAAAAAAATTGAATAGAATAGAAAATCATAATCGAGTAATTTTTGGTGCACATGAATTTTAAAAATTAAAATTAAATTAAATTAAATATTCTTTATTGTCAGGCAAAAAATAACCCATAGATATATAATAATACAATATAATACAATACAATGTCAATACAAATTATAAGATAAAGAGTAGGCTAAAAGCCCTTTCTTCTAATCATCTCTATTTAAAAGTGACTCGTTTTATTTCGAGTCGACAATCTTCATATGATATGTGTATTATCATGCTACTCATGCAAAATTGATTGAAGGGATTCAAAATAAGCCTTCTCAATAGTTTCTTTTGAAAAGCATTCAAAATCAAAGCCTTTTTAATTAATTCACTTATTTTTTTCTAAAAGTTTTAGGTCTAAACAGTTTTGTCCGCGTGACTATCTAAACGCCAGACCACCTATACCTACCTGCTTACGACCTTGGTCTTGGAACCACCTTGCGATTGTCGTCCAGGTCACTTGTCGGCCATTACTTATTTATTAGCCGACTGCGCCAGAAGGAGGGTAATGTTTTTTCTCAATAATATGATTCATGTCAGGTGTAGAGTATACAATTAACGGTTGACACTTCCAACGAACTTCGTGAGATAATGAGACCAAGAAGCTAAAAGAAAGAACGAAAGAAAAACTGTGTTTTGTACTTAATATAAACCGAAAGTGCAGTGTTGGCTCCGGTAAAAGGACGAAGAATGAAATGGACGTACTCTGAAATGAACGTAAAAGGAAATAGTCGTTCAAGGAATTTGGACGCCAGACTTTCGGGGAAAAGGACGACCCGCATTGGAACATTCTAGAGAACTATTAAACATAGAAACCCTTATTATTTAGGGCCCCTAGCTGTTGTCCATCCTATGTGTTAATCCAGAACATAGCCATTCTGTATGTGTGCCCAATTTCACCAAAATCCGTTCAGCAGTTTCTTCTTGATTGCGTCAACTCAACATCCAAACGTCACATACTTTCAGATTTATAATATTCGTAGGATATGGATATTTTGTGACTAGACCCGTGAAAAATATATAGTCGTACACATTTGCAATGTTGTTAACGATAGAATTAGAAAATAGATTACTTACATCTGCAAAATGCTCTAGTTAACACTTGGCGGTGACGAATAGCTACAAATTATATGTCCTGTCTATTTCTCTGAGTCATGGTTCAACTTACGAGAAATTATGACTTCAATTAGCATATGTTCTGACTGATTTACGTAATATATATATTATATTACATAGACTAGCTACCACTATTCGTTCTATGAGATTCTGGATTCGAAGAAACGGCTGCAACGGGCTAGCACACTATCGGGCACAACACCTCGGATCACCGGGATCTCTTTTAGAATTATTCGGCAGCATTAACAAGCTTGTGGGCTTCCTGGAGGAGCTGGAGTGGCAGGAGTAGTCATTCCCACCACACGCAAAATAGGCGCCTGAGTCGTCGAGTTGCTGAAATTGAGCCCGCTCAACCAATACCAATTCTGGATTCGAAAGATTTTGAATCTTTTGTAATGCGCACAGGCAAGGAGTGGAATGCCCTGCCTGCGTCCTTCCTGTTCCTTCCCGTCCTGGCTTCTTCTGGGTAAGCTCGCTACATCTTCGACCCCATCTTCGTCCTGAGGACTGGATTGAGGTAAAGAGGAAACCCATGCGTAATAAAAAAAAATATATATTCTTGATTCGAAAAATTCTAGATACGCTGGATTATGGATTTCACAGAAAATCTTCTTCTTATCGTGTGGGCAGAGCCCTGGTGTCAGAGTTTTTTCAGACCTCCCTACGGCCTCTGACGTCGTTTTTATGTAACGACTACTACCACCAGAGGTAGTAATAATTTTTCTATCTTTCTTTCTTTAGCCGGGACCAACGGCTTGAGGTGCCATCCGAAGCACGGAATCATCTTTATTTTCAGACAATTAGATGATTCACCCTGCAATGTCCTAACCAACTGGGGAAAAACGCACAAAGTGACATTTCACTTAATGCCTACTGTAAAAATTCGAACTTCAAACCTACAGGCCTGTAAGCTGGAGTGTGCCGCATCGAGGGGGGCTTGGAGGGATTTATCCCCCCGAAATCCGAATATATTGTACACGTATAGTAGGGATTTCTTATATACATTGTCTTTTTTCGATTAATGTGTCTCCCCTCCGAACTAAAACTGGTTACGGCGAAACCGAAACATCGTCGATCAAAACGCCAGTGTAGAAGGGCTATTACATTGTGACAAGACTTAAAAGTTGCATCTAATGTCCACGTACATTACGACACAAGCCAACCTACCCTCATATAAGGCGTTATGTACAGTTTTGGCGCACCTCTTCAGTATCTTGGCATTTTGCACCAAAACGTATTGGCTTGATGCCAACTTTTGCGCTCCGCAAATTGATTGGATAATTTTTCACCATTCTTGCTCGAAGAGACAGTTTTATATTTCAGGTGATGCATTGTATTATGCTGTTTATTCTTTTATTGTTTCGGTTGACAGTTGAATGGCAGGTTTTTGTTGCAAAAGTCCTTTTTAACATTCCAAAGATTATAGTGATTGTTATCAAAATTGACGTCTGAAAAACCTTTCTCAAAATATGAGGGTATTTTGAGAAACAGGTTTTTTATAGAGTCACGTTGCAAGTTTTTCCGCTGGCGGTTGTCATTTGCATGGTTTTCACGTGGTTCGCGTTTGAGCTTGCCACAAGGCTCCGCAACTCATCTTAACTGTATTTTTGCTCAGAAGCAATCCTTGGGATTGGAATAGATTGGCACAAACTACTTGACACTGGCGGAAATGCAGTGCTATCGCACAAGCAGGAGTCCATTAATTTATAAATAAAGAAGGCTAAGGTTTTTAGATTTAGATGCAAGTGTGGTAGCAGGAGGTGGCTGGCTTAGATTTGACCACCCCATTTTTCACTGTGGGTATCGTGTGTTCGTTTGCATTGTTTCTGGCAACAGACTAAAACCACTTATTACAATTATCATTCAATTTTGAAACCCTAAAATCAAGATATTTACCAAGAGCTCCTATTTTGAATAGCACCTCCATTTGAGCACCTAAGCTATTCCACAAGGCGCACCTGGGATTAGTGGAATTCATTATTTTGATTTTTTCTATTCCAACTTAAGAACCATTGTTTAATAGCAACTTAATTTTGAAAGAAAGAAAGACAATACTTTTATTTGCAAACACCACAAAACACACTGACACAGTTATGTATAATATAAATTAAACTAACACACAATTTAAAAATTACATAATTAAGATGTGTGATGTGTGCCGCAGCAGCAAACAAGGATACGACTCAGCATTATACTGGGCATTAATTTTGGCACCTAAGCTATTTCAAAAGGTGCCCCTGGATTAGTAGAATTTGTTTTGAATTTTTCCATTCCAACTTGAGCACCAAATTTGAATAGCACATCAATTTGAGCACCCTCCTCTATGTTGGATTGGTTCTCGTCGTGGAATTTGATGTTTTGAATTTTTCTATTCCAATATGAGCACCAATTTTGAATAGCGTCCTGATTTGAGAACCTAAGCTGAAAGGTCATCATTGAAAGATGATTTGTTGTTTGTAGGTATGTTTCTAATGATCCCGAAGAGGAATCCGGTCTTGAAGAATGTGTTGTGAAAATCTTAAAGCAAAGTATAGCATTTCGTCAAGTAAACGCATACTTGGCTTTGTCTGCATTCGCAACGTGCAATCGATCCGATTCCGAGTACTTCTGTCATCGGAAATGCCCGAACAATCACGTACGGTTACTAAACTCCTTCGATTTGATTCTTATTGTTCACGGTTTAAGTATGAAATTGGCTTGATTACTGAAACTTTAAATGTGGTATGAAATGTACGGTTACAACAGTCATGCGATATAACTCTTATTGTAAATTGAGTAAGTGTGAAATTGTCTTGATTTCTGAGACATTGTATATGGAACGCGATGCAGTATCTGAGAAGTAAAATTGCGTGGAAAACATCTTGCGTTTATTGTTTGAGTTTACGTTTCGTTTTAATGGAGACTACTAAATATGCATGTTATAAAGAATGTTATAATATGTATACATGCATACATAAACTACAGTTTATTCCTTTTAAGAGTATATACTTGCGAGCTACAGTGCGCCAGTGGCCAGTTAGCGCTTTCGGCGCTAGATTTAGCGCTTTTTTGGTATGTTAAGCGCCGTATCCAGGCGGAGGACAGTCGCCTTTTGGTGGCTTTTTCCAAATGAGCTTGCATAGAATGTGCTGCCATCTATTAAATACTTCGCAGAACTATGACAAAAAAAAGATTTTATTGTCTATGTCAATGTCTAATTGACAAATTCACAAAATGGCTACCTATCTTGCGGGTTTTTTGTAGTTCTTGTTCAATTTCCTGCCGTGGGTTCTCTTTTCTATTTGTGTATTAAATTGAATATGCTATATTTTGAGTTTTTTGATTGAAATATGATAATAAATTTTGATGGCATATTGTGGTCAAAACATGTCCATGGAGTGTGCAGTGTTCGGGAAATTCAAATATGAGTGCTTATCTGAAGTGCTATTATTAATTTAATTAAAGGAATCAAATCAAATCAATTATACTTTATTTGACACCAAAAAAACATAGTATACAGAGAGCAAACAATCAGGAAATACAAAAGGCACAAAATAGGCGGTCTTATGGCTAAAAAGCGATTTCTTTGAGACAACCTTAAGGTAGAGGAAATAGAATCTGGCAATCTATGGATTAACTGACTTAAATTGACTTAGAATGGGTTTCGGAAAGACTATTTAAAGAAATTTGAAGGACTATTTGAGTGTTAAGAGTTTAGCGCCGAATTTAGCGCTTTTTTGAATCGCGAAAATTTTGAAAACTAGCGCTTTTTTTAGAATTTTAGCGCCCAATCGATTTTTTGAGGTGGCAGCCCTGGCTAGCTAGCTGCATATAAACTAAGTTTGATCCTATTTTAAATATTAACCATTTAACTTGATGCATTTTTAAACCCGATCTAGAAACTACTCTGTGGTTCGTCAGATTTCCGATACTTTTACCTAAGAAATTGATATCATTAGCATCCTTTTAAACTAAGAGTCTACCCATCAAACTGAACAACTTTTACTATGGAGGCAAACCGATCGGAGCAAATAAAAAATCTGCTGTTCCATACTAAACTGCAATGTCGACGCGCGAGTTTGCGACTCAAATGTATGCAACACTAGATACAACAGCAGTTTTTTTTTTTGCTCCGGTCGGTTTGGTCCCATAGTAAAAGTAGTTCAGTTTGATGGGTAGACTCTTAGTTTAAAAGGATGCTAATGATATCAATTTCACCATGTAGTTTCAAAGTTACAGTAGGGAAATAGCTAATTTTTTTTTTAAGCACACTTGTTAATAGCTAATTTAATCTGCTAAAGACATCACCATCATCAAACTTTCAAGAAACAATGTAAAATGTATTTATTATAACATATGATCTGAATATACAATGTGTTAATGAATTAACGCAAAACTAGAAAGTAGTTTGTTTAGAATCGAGAGCACAATCGAATTATCATATATTCAACATAGGTAATTTTTTTCAAAATATTAAATAATTTGTTTGTAAAATTTAAAATTTACTGAATCCGATGTCAACCCACCGCACGGGTACACTCGCCCTACTCACTACCAAAACAAGATTATTAAAATGTATCCATGAGTACGTTAGCGCTTTTATTCATTGCTGAAATGATAACAAATCATTTTTGTCTTTAAACTTAAAATGCGAATAACTTTAAATTTTAACAATCAAAATAATGAAATTATTGTTTCAATCTAATTATTTTGTTATAAATTAGTTGGGGTGTATGAGGTTTTGCGCTTATTCATTTACACGTTGTATAAAAGAAGAAAGTGACAGACTGACTGACTGACATATCAGCGCACAGCCCACATCACCGCTGGGTCTAGAGATTCCAAATTTGGCACGTAGGTTCCTTATGAGGTCTAGGGGTGCACTAAGAAAGGATTTTTCAAAATTCACCCTCTAAGGGGGTGAAACAGGGGTCCAAAGTTTGATTGGGGAAACAAGATTAATCAGACTATTTTATTCCTAAACTTCACAGGAGTACTCCTATTGATGAATGAGTAAACAGGTGTTTCAGGTTTGTTCAGAATTCAACCCCTTCTTTCTTATCGTGTGGGCAGAGCTTGAGCAGAGCCCTGGTGTCAGAGTTTTTTCAGACCGCCTTACGGCCTCTGACGTGGTTTTTATGTAACGACTACTACCACCAGAGATAGTAGCCGAGACGTTTCATCCGAAGCACGGAATCATTTTCCTTTTCAGACAATCAGGTGATTCAGCCTGCAATGTCCTAACCAACTGGGAAAAAACGCACAAAGTGACATATCACTAGGTGCCCCTCGTGGGAATCGAACCCACGACCTCCGAGTCGAGAGCCAATGCTCTTAACCATTAGACGACGGAGGCAGTTCAACCTCTGAAAGGGGGAAATGGTGTGACAAAGTCTAAAAATCAAGATGGGTATATAGTGCCACATAAAGAAACCCATAAATAAACCCTAAGTTCATGATATGTAGAACAATATATAGGGTCCTTCTTAATATACTGACACTTTTCTAAGGAGATGATTAGACTGTCAAACTGAACAACTTTCTCTATGGGACCAACATCGAAATCGCGAGAAAAAAATCTGCTCTTCCATACAAAACTGCAAACCTCAAATGTATGGGATAGAGAAAGTTGTTCAGTTTGATGGTCTGATCATCACCTTAAAAAAGTGTCAGCATATTAAGAACGACCCTGTATACTATTACCTATTCTATGTCCACGCGTACGAAGTCGCGGGCAAAAGCCTAATCTATACTATTATAAAACTGTAACAGAAGAATGTCTGTACATTGAAGATATTAACAAAAAAAAATTACGATATGGTTTTTAGGTGTCCCTGATTCCATATTACCAATTTTTTGATTTTTTGTCTGTCTGTATGTTTGTGCGTTTGTTTGTGTGTTTGTTTGTTTGAACGAGCATCACGCAAAAACTACTGAACCGATTTTGATGAAACTTTTTTTGTTTGATAGCTAATTATTATTGTTATAAGTAAAACGTATTGAACGAAGCCGTCCTGTACAAAATTACCAGTTGTCCATTTTTTGTTCATACCTAAATTTAATGTTTTGTAAATGTCTTAATTATTCCTTAACACCTCATATTCCTTACACAATAAAAAATCGGGGATTATTGAGAATTTATGTTTTTCAGGTACGAATATTTCAAATTATCACCTAAAGTGCAATTAATGCAATCTACTCCATATAAAAATCCGTAGATTTCCCCGACTAGTAGCAATGTTTCTGACCTCCCCAAAAGGGATTATGGTCGTAACATTATGTATGTATGTATAATACGTGATTATTTAAATAACATTTAATACAAAATTAATAACAGACAAGGTTTACGCATAGCAGGCAAGGCCGAATCAAAGTCTACGAGTTAACTGAAAGATATCTAGCCATTTTGACTCTTATAATCAAGACAATAAGAGTCATATTGAGAGTCTCTGCGATGTCTTATCAATCGAGTAATTTTCATTCTTACATTGTGTACTAATAAGAGTTGGGTGAAGGGTATTATAAAGTAATAACGGATAATTATTATAATATGACCTTTATACAACTACGAGGGTTAACCCGCGACTTCGTCCGCACAAATTATATACCAGATTTTAAGTCAGATCATAAGCTTTCAAACAAAAAAAGTTTCATCAAAATCGGTTCAGTAGTTTTTACGTGATACTCGTTCAAACAAACAAACACACAAACAAACACCCAAACAAACACAAAACAAACACACAAACAAACAGACAAACAGAAATCCAAAAATTTGTGAAATGGAATCAGGGACACCTAAAAACCATATCGTAACTTTTTTTTTGTTAATATCTTCAATGTACAGACAAACTTCCTGTTACAGTTTTATAATAGTTTAGATAGATTAGAACTTCTTAGATGAAAGTAAAATTAACTTTGATCTAAAAACAAAAATAACGCTCACAGTCACATACATTGTAATGATCCCAAGCAAGCACTATAGGCTGTTTATTATGGAAACCATACAACAACGGCACAAACATATAAACATCCATGACCAAACCGGGATTCGAACCCAGGATCCTGGTTTGGCAGTCCGGCGTGGTAACCACACCAACCGGGTCGTCAAATCTAACTATAACTCATGAGATGAGATGAGTCACGAACAAAATGTTTAAGTCCTATACTAAAAAGTAATAGACACAAAAGCAAGTTGGTAATTATAACAAAGATTGTGGCTCCGAAAGGGAAGGGTCGTGAGTTTATGTATTGTATTGCCCATCACGCCTCTGCCTCACAAAGGGCTTTCAACTAAAGGACTGTTTGGTCACCTTGGAATCAATAATTAATTCACTAAAGCGCCCCTGCTAGCTGTCACTACGTTTCACATACCCACGTCTCACTAAACAAGGCATTTTCATCTTTATCACTGAGACGTAAGAGTTATGTGATGGGTCGTCTTGTTTGGTGATTTTATAGGGCTGTCACTTTCATTTTTGTATTATGAAGGTGCGTATATAAATACTGGTTTACCTACTTATCACCATCAAAATCAGTACAATGTTTGGGTCGATTGTAAAAATTTATGCAGACATGCAAAACGTTAACGTGTACAACATAACATAACATAATAATGTATCTACTAACAATGCTATGGACATTTGTCTGCAATAAATGGATTTTATTTTATTTTTTATTTTTTTTTTTTTATAACCTATTTAAAATCGCTAAGCCACATTTCAGCAGTGTCTTAAGACGAAAGTCTTCGACCCGTGTGTATTACCAGTGATAACATACGGAACTGAGATGTCGTCGCTCACTCAAAGCCTCATAAAAAGGCTGAA
This sequence comes from Agonopterix arenella, assembly GCA_927399405.1. Classification (NCBI taxonomy): domain Eukaryota; kingdom Metazoa; phylum Arthropoda; class Insecta; order Lepidoptera; family Depressariidae; genus Agonopterix; species Agonopterix arenella. The sequence goes on along the minus strand of OV656716.1, from coordinate 3,977,624 downwards.
AGTCACCCAAAGGGCAACGGAGAGGGCTATGCTCGGAGATTCCCTTGGAGATCGAATCAAAAATGAAGAGATCCGCAGAAGAACTAAACTACTGGGCACATTGCTCGCAGAACCGATGGCTGATGGGGCCGAAGGGTTCTCAAATGCCGACCGCTTATCTGAAAGCTCCGCGTGGGTAGGCCCCTCACAAGGTGAACCGATGACCTGGTGAAGGCAGCGGGAACCCGTTGGATGAGGGCAGCGCAGTACCGGTCGTTGTGGCGATCCTTGGGGGAGGCCTATGTCCAGCAGTGGACGTCTATCGGCTGATATAATGATGTCTATCATTCTTTATCTTATCATCATTAAAAAAAAATGTACACTAAATTGCGAAACTCACTAAACAAGTTTTGTCAATAGTATTATTATTTTTGTTTTATCAAAGTAGGTACATATATTTAATAGCGTGAGTGGCAGCCCTAAGCTCTAACTGCCGTTGCCGGCTGGATGTGCAAGCGCAGCGCACCGATCATTTTTTGTCACAGACCGTTTTCCATCCCTCACTCTCCCACAAATCCATTCCACATAACACAACTGACATACCACTTATGTCAATACCGTAAGAATCACAATAGCCTGATTTGTAGTACGTAGTGCGCACGCGCGATAGAGATAGCACGTGCTTAAAGGGACAATGACTGCTACTTTTTTTCTTTAATCCTCAGCTCTTGTTGTAGTGTAATAGGGTTGAAAATTGTAGGTTTCGGTATGCAAACAAGGTTTTTTGGGATGTATTGAACACCTGGCCCTGTACTTTCCGTTTTTGATTTCGCTTTTTGCAAACAATGTGATAATTCTAACGTTAGTAGACAAACAAGATGTAACAAACATACTGTCAATCATCATCATCTCAGCCGATGGACGTCCACTGCTGGACATGGCCTCCCCCAAGGATCGCCATAACGACCGGTCCTGCGCTGCCCTCATCCAACGGGTTCCCGCCGCCTTCACAAGGTCGTCGGTCCACCGTGTGGGGGGCCTACCTACGCTGCGCTTTCCGGTACGCGGTCGCCACTCTAGAACTTTTCGGCTCCATCGGCCATCGGTTCTGCGAGCAATGTGCCCCGCCCACTGCCACTTTAGTTTAGCAATTTTTTGGGTATGTCAGTTACTCTGGTTCTTCTGCGGATCCCTTCATTTCTGATTCGATCTTGCAGGGAAACTCCGAGCATAGCCCTCTCCATTGCCCTTTGGGTGACTTTCAGCCTTTTTATGAGGCATTGAGTGAACGATCACGTCTCTGTTCCATATGTCATCACTGGCAACACACACTGATCGAAGACTCTCGTTTTAAGACACTGCGGTATTTGGGACGTGAAGATACTACGTAGCTTCCCGAACGCTGCTAAACCGAGTTGGATTCGACGGTTGATCTCTTTCTCGAAGTTGGATACTGTCAATATTTAAAGTAAATGATAAATCTTCATTGATAATGTTTTAGATACATGGTTATTAAGGAATGACCACTAATTCCTTGAAATATCTAGCTGGTATATCTTCGTTAGGTCCTTGACGGATTTGCTGGAAGGAAACTTGAAATACTTCTATATTTTCTTTATGGCCCCAATATTTTATAGGAAACTAGTTACTTTCTCTGCGTGGAATTTTTATGCCTATATCCTTTCTCAACGTAAAAGCTATCTCCATTCCAAACATCAAAATCTGTTCAGCAGTAAACCGCCGTGCAAACGTTTAAACAGAGATACTTTCGCATTGATAATATTAGTATCAAACAGTTTATAAGGTATGTAAATATAGGAGGAGTTTGTCTGTTAAAGTGGTTATAGATGAGATGACCTTTTGCAGCTTTTTGCTTACAAAAATGCCGCTAAAACTCTCTAATTCTAACGATAAAGTAAACTGATATTTTATACTTTCCTACTGGCAATTGTACAACAAAGGGGAAGTTAGATAACTAAGTACAAGATGAGAATAGAAAGTGACCAGTCAAGCGACGCGTTTCCATGATAACTTGTAATTTGTTCAACACCCATACGTTTTGAAGAAACTGGTTGCTACTTTGACGCCATTTGCGTAGGCGCTCTTTGGCGTGGTGGAGTTTTGTTATTAGAAACGATCACTGAAGTTAAGCAACGCCAAGTCCGGTCAGCATTTGGATGGGTGGCCGTTTTTGTGGTATTTCGTTTGGAACGCCTTGGAAGGCACGTTAAGCCCCACTTGCGTCAACCCGGGTTAGCAAATTAACTCCGGGTAGAATATAGCTCTCTTTAATTTTTCTATACTAACCTATATACTAACCTGGTTTATTGCTAACTCCTGGGAAGTGCGCAGTTAATTTCTTTAGTGTTAGATATAGCAGTGTACTCTGCCCAAGTTATCCCTAGAGTTGGGATTCTCTTTGCTATGCTATCCCTATTGTTGATTCCCATTTGCAATGGAGGGAAGTCGGATATTAGATTTTCCTTCTCCTCTTTTCTTCTTTGATTAAAGTCGGGTTTCGCTACAGATTAGAGTCATCCCCGAACTCGATGAACTTCATTGTCTTGGGTTTGTCCGCGTTTGATCCTGGTATTATTGTTATTTTGGGAGGGTTATTGCAAGCCATTATTATCTTTTGTGTTCGCCCCAGGCTCGCCCATATTGTATACATGCCTCCGAACATATGGTATTTTCTTTTCTTTCTGGGGAATGCAGGTTTCTTCATGTTTGTCTTTCACCGCCGAGCCAATTTGACAAATACAACCGTACATGAATTCCATAGAACTTAGTGATACAGGAATCAAACAACCGCCTCAAGATTGAGTCACTAGCTCTCTTTCGTATGGACTATAATCGATCTTAGCTCTTGATCCTGGTATCTCTGAACTGTTATATAATGGAGTTTGAATTATTTGGCTACTGCGACCTGGATAGATCTATTGTAGCTGTCACCCTAAACCTAAAGGTCATTTCCTAGGCCCTCGGACTTCATGAACCGTGTTATGCTTTTAGAGGGAAGGTCCCTAATGTCAGTAGGTGTTATTATGTATCCACCTAGATGGCGACTTCTGCTGTGAATGAGCACTTCGCATTCGCAGAGGAGGTGTATGGGCGTTTCCTCTGCTTCACAGCAGAATCTGCAAGTGGGTAAATCTACAAGCCGCATTCTGTGTAGGTGTTTGTTTAACTTGCAGTGTCCTGTTAAGGCTCGTACTAAGAGCCTTAAGTCGTTGCGGTTTGAATTGATGGCATCCGAGATATGTCTGATTGAAAAGCCAGTCACAAGTTCTTTCGCATGCCTCAGTCCTGGTGTATCCGACCAGAGCCTACGGCTTTGGATAATGGAGTTACATTTACTGGTGCCAGATACATTAAAGATGACGGTATACTTCGTCGTTGAGCAAAAGGCAGAGGCAGGTTGAAAATAGTTTGACAGCTGACATGGGGTAGTCCATTCTAAGGCGGAACCACACGGCACTCCATTCTGTAACCTTTAATATGCTAAAAGTCAACTACGGTTCAATTTTAGCAGCAAGTTATACGCTTGAAAATATAGCTTATACTATAGAGTTATTATTCTGCGACTATAGTCCTGTCAGGGAGGAGGGACGTAATGTAATGTAATATAGGGTTATAATTTGTACCCAAACTGGCAATTCCCATAGATTTCCATTCCACCCTCATTGTTTCGAAGGGGCTGTTTGTACAATGCTGTAGATGTGTGCTGCAATCAATCAACCGTTTGTTTAAATTAACGGCTAAGTGAGAGTCGGTAAACTGAATATCTTTTTCAAGTTACTTAAATTGTTGTTTAGGTAGGTAATCTAAACTATTATAAAACTGTAACAGGAAGTTTGTCTGTACATTGAAGATATTAACAAAAATAAAGTTACGATATGGTTTTAAGGTATCCCTGATTCGATATCACCAATTTTTTTATTTTTTGTCTGTCTGTTTGTTTGTTGGAACGAGCATCACGCAAAAACTACTTAACCGATTTTGATGAAACTTTTTTTGTTTGATAGCTTATTATCTGACTTAAAATCTGGTACATAATTTGTGCGGACAAAGTCGCGGGTTAACGCTCGTATTATTATAAAACTGTAACAGGAAGTTTGTCTGTACATTGAAGATATTACCAAAAAAAAAAGTTACGATATGGTTTTTAGGTATCCCTGATTCCATATCACCATTTTTTTTATTTTTTGTCTGTCTGTTTGTTTGTTTGTTTGAACGAGCATCACGCAAAAACTACTGAACCGATTTTGATAAATATTTTTTGTTTGATAGCGTATTATCTGACTTAAAATCTCGTGTATAATTTGTGCGGACAAAGTAGCAGGTTAATGCTCGTTTGTAATATTTTTGTCGGTAAAGCGAGTTTCAAAATGTACAAAACTCGATTCTTGAAAACCCTGCATTAGTCCTTTGCCAAGAAAGCCGGGCAGCGGCCATCTTTGCAACATAGCAAACAAATATTTATGTTAACCTAGCTAGACTATAATTCATCAGTCCTTCAATAAATTGAAGGGTGGTTGATGTATGCACCCTAATTCAACACTGAAGCGTCATGTTGGGAGTGTGGGGTGAAATTAACCCCTAATAAAGTCCAGTTTGCTCTCTCTGTGCTTTCTAACTTAGGTCTTTTGTAGTTTGGGAATGGGTAAAAGGATTTAGATGCTGTTTTTACTGTAATCTGGGGACTGAAGTATCCAATCAATATACGAAAAGCGAAACATATTCCATTTTGGAAACTGGCCATTTGTAGACTCTTCATTTTGGAAATGTCATTGGCGTAAACCGATTTTACACTCCTAAACATTTTGTATTTAAATGTTATTATATACCTACGCCTATGTCCCACTGCACTGGGGTAGGCAGATACAATAGATCGCCACATGCTACGATTCTGACACACATCTCTTCCTCTATAAGGTCTAACAAAATTAGCTGAAACTATTTGAAGGGGATGATCAGACCATCAAACTGAACAACTTTTACTATACGACCAACACTGAAATCGCGAAATAAAAAATTCCGCTGTCCAATACAAAACTGCAAATATAACTCGACTGAAATGTATGGGACAGCAGATTTTTTTTTTGCTATTTCGATATTGATCCCATATAGAAAGTGGTTCAGTTTGATGATCTGAAGCGCCCCTTTGAGTAAGTGTCCTATTTAATTTTACACCCTGTATAAGTAGTTTCTTCATACATGCTCGCCGGTTCCGCCATTAACAGGTTTTTAGCTTTTGATTATTTCTGAATTCGTAATATTGTAATTTTTCTCAAAATTACAGTCTTCGGTATGTAAATTGTAATACCCGTAGTGAAAATTGTTCAGTTTGATGGTCTTAACCACCCCTTAAAAGTTTATTTGTATTTTTGTAACATCCTGTATAATACAGGATGCAACAAAACACCCTAGTTATATTTGAAGGGTTGCTATAATATATAAATGTGTTAGAACTTAAAACTAAACCTAGGTACAATATTAAAATTCTATATTTATTTTACATCATACTATTTAAAATTTAAAAAACTCTGAAGTATTAGCCATCTGTATAAATTATTTAACATTAATTTAGTGTTTTGTTGTTTAAAGCTTTCGGGAATTTTATTATATACGAGCGTTAACCCGCGACTTCGTCCGCACAAATTATATATACCAGATTTTAAGTCAGATCATAAGCTATCAAACAAAAAAAGTTTCATCAAAATCGGTTCAGTAGTTTTTGCGTGATACTCGTTCAAACAAACAAACAAACAAACACCCAAACAAACACACAAACAAACAGACAGACAAAAAATCCAAAAATTTGTCAAATGGAATCAGGGACACCTAAAAACCATATCGTAACTTTTTTTTTGTTAATATCTTTAATGTACAGACAAACTTCCTGTTACAGTTTTATAATAGTATATATTTTGATACTCATATAGTAACAGTTTTTCTGGTTTAAAGTTAGCCTGGGATAATAATCTACAACGAGTCTATTTGGATACAGTGTGCGCTTAGGGCAGACATCAGAAACAGTTTTAAAAAGATGTGGGTGTTGTTTAACAAACTTGAAGCATGGCGTATGCTCACGACTATAATCCCCGAGGGGGTAGTCAGAGATATTCTGAAACCTCAGAACATCCACGTTTCACTATAGTACCGAAACTCTGCCCAGTGTGATGGGGAGTGAGCCCGTCGCCACTTGTAATGGACAGTAGGTACAATACATGCCTCGAAATTGAAGCATGCAGGTTTCCTCACGATGTTTTCCTTCACCGAAAAGCCAGTAGTGTTACAACAAACTTGAAGATCTCAAAAATATACATACAAGGCAATGTTAGGATGCCAAGTTGTTTGAAAAAAGGTTTACATGAATCAAGTGGGCTTATATTGCATATTGCTCTGATACATTTTTTTTGTGCTATAAATGCCTTTTGGACGTATGTACCATTACCCCAAATGATGATATTATATCTAAGAACAGATCCTACGTCATAAGCAGTCAAAGCTACTTTTCTACATGAAATTTTGCTCAGCCTGTGAAGAACATAAACAAATCTATTTAATTTAGAGCACACCTTCTCAATGTGATACGTGTGACTCAGATTTTTATCCCGTATTTTTAAAACCGTAGCACCCTGTATACAAATAAAATAAACTAAATAGTTGAGAGAACTATTCCAGGGCGTTACCCGTTAAAGCAAACATTGGTAAGGACTTACCTGTCCCGCTTACGCTTTATTGCTTGACCGCTGGCTAGACAAGGACGCCAGATAGGACTAGAATCAATACCATATGACAGTGGTGTTTTATTTTGTAGATGTCTTCGTGTAGTGTGACTTGTGGGGTAGGTTGTGGGTGGGTTTGGGGTGAGATTCGCTTGGCTGTAGTTATTATTTTATGAAATGCTTATTAGGTACTTATGTTATGCTCATGACTGAATGTTAAATTATAATATTTATATAAGGTCTAACAGAACTAGCTGAAACTATTTTAAGGGGATGATCAGACCATCAAACTGAACAACTTTCTCTATGGGACCAATATAGAAATCGCAAAAAAAAAAATCTGCTATTCCATACAAACGTACTCGACCTAAATGTATGGGACAGCAGATTTTTTTTTTTGCGATTTCTATATTGGTCCCATAGAGAAAGTTTTTCAGTTTGATGGTCTGATCATCCCCTTAAAATAGTTTCACCTAATTTTGTTAGACCTTATATTTTCATAATATGCTGGATTTTTTAAGACTGTTATACCCGCATTTCTACTAAGTAGGTATATTCTAGAAAATAAAGTACATATTCTATTTAACTTTTGCTCGGAACTTCGTTCGCGTGGATTTCGCCGTTGTACTAATTAGGGGTAGGAGTCACGTTGCAGGTTCTGACCCGAGCACTCGTCTCGCGTGGATTTCGCGCGTCGCGTTTTTGCCTGCCACGTGTCTCCGCAATCCTCAATCTCTTGTTCTTGATCAAAAACAATCCTTGAGATTGGGATAGATTCTCTCATAAACACTTGGCACTGGCGGAAATGCAGTGCTAACGCACAAGCAAGAGTCCATTAATTATAAATTTAAAAATAGGTAGATTTTTTAAAATCTTTTTTTAGTGCTTTGTAATATACAAAGTAGAATCTGTAGAATATTGTTTTCCAAAATGTTTCTATCTTTAGTGGTTTAGGCTGTGCGTTTTCTGTCATTCAGTTTGTCACGGATCTGTTTTATATGTGAAGCATGCATGATCAGAAACATAAATAACCTGCTTTGAGGGTGCTACAATCGACTATAACCTTTAAGGACAAAGTTTCAAGTACAAAAATTAGTTCTAATAATTTTCCGCAACATGGCGAGGCGTCTTATTTTTCTGGTCAGGCTTTATTTCGTTGTGTTCTCATATTAATTTTGATTAAGGTGGAGTCTTGTAATTGCAACTATCTGGTAATTGCAACTATGGAGCAATTGCACTTATATGAATCACAATTCAGTCCTTCTCTTTATACCAACACCTGCCTTCTAGATGACTAGACATAAGTCTATTGAGAGAAGAACTGAATCGTGATTCTTATAAGTGCAATTGCTCCATAGTTGCAATTACCAGATAGTTGCAATTACAAGACTCCATCTTACTTATTTTTACATGACATAAGGGTGTCTGTCCGTGGTACTGCAATTGGATATTATTGCAATCATAACAATTATGCGATAAAATTCTAAGCCCTAGACTTTCATCGCATAATTGTTTTCATTACACCCTAGACTAGGGTGTAATGTAAACATAAATGCGTTACATACTTTATAGGGTGTTTCAGACGATTAAACTGGACAACTTTCACTATGAGACCAACATTTAAATGGCGATAAAAAATCGTCTGTTCCAGTCTAGCAGCTATTGACATTTTCTATGGAATAACTTTTTTTTTGCGATTTCAATATTGGTTCCTAAGGTCCGCCACATACATACGGAATTGCGATCCGGAATCCTGATTCTGCACAGCTAGCATGCCACCCGCGACAAAGCGTTAAAACGAGAAAAACGTCATGCGCGCTCTTTCTAGCATACGTAAAATAATAAGGATGGAGGCACATCTCGATATTTCTCGTTTTCTCGGGGGTGGCATGCTAGGCCTACAGGATTCAGTGTTGTCAACTATGGTTACAAAAATTACTTAGAGTGCTGTTTAAAAAATGTCTAAAATCAAAATGAATGAAATGCCAAATTAATGACAATTGTATTTTTAGTTATTTTTTAAAACGAAACCAACAATTTCTATACATGATAATTACTATCATGTGATGATGTCATAACGTTACGATGATGATGTGTAAATTGTATTTCAATATTATGCAACTATATCAAAATACTATCGATAGTTTTAGCATTAGACTTAATCTGCATACAAAATGGTATAAACCATTATAACACAAGCTATTTTTGAGCGTAAACGATTTCGCAACTATCCGCAACGACGTCGCAACTGCACCGTCACGATACGGTATCGTTCCATTAACGCCTACGCTTAAAAATCACTTGTTTGATATGATTATAAATCTTAAAAAAGTGCCACCTAAGTCAACAAAAAATCACTAGATCTAGTGAAAAAGTCCCTGAAAGCGGCAACACTCCATCCGGAATCTAATGCCGAATCCTTATGCTCATATAGTCCTGCCTTTTCTGCTTTAACGATGTCACCCGACTGGTCCTAACACAAAAAGCGTGCTATAGATTTTTTATTACATTAATTGAAACCATAATGTCTTGAGTTAAGTTTCATTTTTGCGGTATTTTATCACGTTTTCTTATATCGAGACGAGTGGAGTAGATGGCGTGTCATTGACTCAGAATAGAGAACAAATCAGAATGAACATTATTATCTTCATTGTATATCGCATTGTGTCCAATTGAACCTGACGCACCTTCCATCCGCGTAATATTGCTATAATTTAGCTACATTTAGTGCTTTTTGATTCGAACATCTGATAGACTAAGAGATAAGTGTACTTTTTGCAACCATCAGCTGCAAGGCTGATTCAGTGTTTATGAGGTGTAGAGCATCTCTGTGATGGGGATGGACCAGGTCTGCCTGCATAACTCCAGTCGGTTTAGAAGTTACTGATGTTTAAAGGTCAGTAAAAAATTAACGATCAGCTGCAAGGTTGATCGTATCATATTATTGTAGTATGCACTGTAGGTATGTGAACGGTACTAAAACTGATATGGTTGATCAGTCGGTTTAGGAGATACAGCCGTTCAAAGGTCCGACCTTTGAACGGCTGTATCTCTTAAACCGACTGGCAGTTCATGTCAATTTTTACACTTTTTACATAGCTACAGTGCACACTACAATAATATGATACGATCAGCCTTGCAGCTGATCGTTAATTTTTTACTGACCTTTAAACGTCTGTAACTCCTAAACCGACTGAAATTATGCAGGCAAACCTAATTCATCCCCATCGCAGAGATGCTCTACACCCCATTAACACTGAATCAGCCTTGCTGCTGATGGTTGCAAAAAGTACACTTATCTCTTAGTCTATGATGCGTATGTGAAGTGTACTGTACGGGGTCAAATTGATATCATTAGCATCCTTTTAAATTAAGAGTCTACCCATCAAACTGAACAACTTTTATTATGTGAGCAAACCGATCGGAGCAAATAAAAAATCAGGTGTTCAATACTAAACAGCAATGTCGACGCGCGACTTCGCGACTCAAATGTATGCAACAGCGGATTTTTTTTTTGCTCCGATCGGTTTGCTCCCATAGTAAAAGTTGTTCAGTTCAATTCGCTCTCAACACGGAGGTCGTGGGTTCGATTCCCACGGGGGACACCTAGTGAAATGTCACTTTGTGCGTTTTTCCCCAGTTGGTTAGGACATTGCAGGCAGAATCACCTGATTGTCTGAAAAGAAAAATGATTCGTGCTTCGGATGGCACGTTAAGCCGTTGGTCCCGGCTACTATCTCTGGTGATAGTAGTCGTTACATAAAAACCACGTCAGAGGCCGTAAGGCGGTCTGAAAAAACTCTGACACCAGGGCTCTGCTCACACGATAAGAAGAAGTTCAATGGGTAGACTCTTAGTTTGAAAGGATGCTAATCATATCGATTTCACCCTGTACTAACGGACGCACATATACACCCTCCTTGAGCTTGAGAGTTGGTCTGTGCACTAATAAGCTGACTGTTTTTTAAAGAGATGTTCACACCATCAAACTGAACAACTTTTTCTTTGGGACCAAAGTCGAAATCGCGGAAAAAAATAAACTGTCCCATACATTTGGGTCGAGGGAGTAGGATTGCAGTTTTGTATGGAACAGCAGATTTTTTTGTCGCTTTTTCTATATTGTTCCCGTAGATAAAGTTGTTCAGTTTCATGGTCTGAAGCACCCCCTTAAGTATGTAAGTTTACACCCTGTATACGTTGATGATGATGATGATGCAAATAAAAAATATTGTAAAACAAAAAAGGAGAACGGTCAACCTAATATTACGTCGGGTCCTACCGAATCATTGAAATTACCGTTTGTTACAATACTTACAAAAGAAACCACCCTATTTGGGCCCTTCTCCCCTTTGTTCTGCCCTCTCTTTCGCTCTTCACCTAAATGCCTATTTATGTCTCTATTTTGCAATCGCTGGCCGTATTTGAATTACATTGCTTGTGACGTGTAGGAATTAATTAATAAATAAGTAATTTTACGACTGTGGTTCTTAGGTGAAAGTTACCACTTCATTTCTTGCATGATGATGATGACTAAGGGATCCGATCTCTTTTCCGATTTGTAGGGTTCCGTAGCCAAATAGCTCAAAACGGTCTCCTTATAATTTCGCCCTTTCCTTTATTGATTATGGAGGGTTTATTCATGATTTGAATATGTCACCCTCATCATTGAATATTGACAAGTGTCGAAAGTACCGCGATCTGGCCGGCAGCTACATATTCACGCCAATAGGTTTTGAGACGCTAGGTCCTTGGGGCCCAGAGGCCAAAGCATTTCTTGCAGACCTATCCGGTCGTCTCAATGAGACCTCTGGTGACCGCAGAGCTGGCGGCTTCCTGGCACAAAGAATCAACCTCACCATCCAGAGGGGGAATGCTGCTAGCCTGTTGGGCACCATGTCTTGCGGCGACGCTCTAGAGTGTGTATATTATTTGTAGGCTTTTATGTTTTGAGATAAGATGTTGTTTATATAATTTAGTCTAGTTATATTTTAGTTTTAGGATATTTTAGTTTAATCAGTAGTTGTTCTTTATTTCGTTAGTAACTTAAATATTATCTTTTTAATAAATAAATCATTGAATTCAAAAGAAACATTAAATGAAAATAGTGAGCCAACTGGTGTGCCGTGTGGTGTCGGCTAAGAATAGCACCATCCCATTTCCTCCCGTAGGTGTCGTAAAAGGCGACTAAGGGATCTACCGGAGGATGGGCAGCAGCATCCTCTGAGTACACACATTCAATCACAACTGCGATCGCGAACCCGCCTGCCAAGCGTGGCGATTATGGCAAATCCCCCCATTTTGGGGGAGGCTTATGTCCAGCAGTGGACGTATGTCGGCTGATATGATGATGAGTGAGCCAACAAAAATATTTGCTGTTTCATACAAAACTGCAGTACTAGACTCAAGTGTTAGAATAGAAACAGCAGATTTCTTTTTAAATTATAGTCCCATACTCCAAAAATCCAAAGTAAAAGTTAATCAGATTGATAGTCTAACTAAAGTCTAATCTAAACTAAACCACTCTTATACTAATCTATCTATATCTATACTATTATAAAACTGTAACAGAAGAATGTCTGTACATTGAAGATATTAACGAAAATAATGTTACGATATGGTTTTTAGGTGTCCCTGATTCCATATCATCAATTTTTGGATTTTTTGTCTGTCTTTTTGTTTGAACGAGCTTCCCGCAAAAACTACTGAACCGATTTTGATGAAACTTTTTTTGTTTGATAGCTAATGATCGGACTTAAAATCTGGTATATAATTTGTGCGGACAAAGTCGCGGGTTAACGCTCGTACTAATCTAATCCTATACTAGAGTTACATTCTAGCAAAACAATATCTTTAAATTTATTTATTTTATCACTGTAACAAATTAATTTTGCATAACAACATATTAAACAATAAAATGAACACAGCAATGTACATAAAACACATTCACATAACATAACCATCATAGCATTCGCAGTTAATAAAAGGGGCGATTCACCCCTCACCCCTCGTTTAGTGTCGGAACCCAATAGTTTTGGCAAATTACGCCAAATGCTATGATTCAATGTTATGATTTACTCGTTTTGATGCGGTTTCTAGATTTATTTAATTTATTTGACTATGTTTTATGTTTAACATAAAAATATAAACTGCAGGAACGTAGATCGACGTGACGAAACAATTATCAATAATAAATATCTTGGACATTGTCACACAAATTATCTAGTCACATTTAAAATATATATATGCTCACGACTATATTCCCCGAGGGAGTAGTCCGAGATATTCTGAAACCTCTGAACATCCACGCATCGTCCATCCATCCATCACATTTATATATATATATATATATATATATATCTTGGACATTGTCACACAAATTATCTAGTCACATTTAAAGTACCTGGACTTGTATTATGATGACTAGACAACGATATAGAATACATATACATATAGATACAAACATCCATGACTCGGGTACAAATATTCATACTCATCATATAAATATTTGTCCCTTACGGGATTCGAACCCGCGACCCTCGACACAGCAGGCAGGTTCACTACGGACTGTGCTACCGGGCCGTCAATTAAAATTTAAAATATACAACGATATAGAATACCTACATATTATATGTATAAGGTCTAACAAAATTAGCTGAAACTATTTTAAGGGGATGATCAGACCATCAAACTGAACTTCTTTGTCTGTATCGAACGGGACTAATATCGAAATCGCGAAAAAAAAACAGCTGTCCCATACATTAGAGTCAAGTTACGTTGGCAGTTTTGCATGGGACAGCAGATTTTTTTTTTTGCGATTTTGATATTGTTCCCATAGAGAAAGTGGTTCAGTTTGATGGTCTGATCATCCCCTTAAAATAGTTTCAGCTAGTTTAGTTAGACCATACATAGATACAAACATCCATGACTCGGGTACAAATATTAATATTCATCATATTTGTCCCTTACGGGATTCGAATCGAACCCGCGACTCTCGGCACAGCAGGCAGGTTCACTACAGACTGTGCTACCGGGCCGTCAAACAATTGGTCATTTAACAATTGATTTTCTATTCTATAGTCTAGAATTGAAGCAGCCGATTATTCTCATCATCATCAGCCTATATACGTCCCACTGCAGGGCACATGCCTGCCTACCCTTAGAGAGGCCCGTAAGGGCGTCAGATTGGTAAACTACTTATACGCATCCGAATTTCTTCTTCAGCGTTTTTTTTTCGTGATATTTTCCTTCACCATTTGAGAGCAGTCGGTCGGTAATGCGTACTTTATACAGGCTGTTAGGGTAAACAGTTGCATCACTTTAAGGGGTGATTGTATTTATGAAACTGAACAACTTTCCTAAAGAAACCTATAGGAAATTCGCAAATTTTTTCGACTTTCATTCTGAATGCATTCCGCCTAGATAATAATATTTTAAAAATCGTTCACCTAAGTCACTCTTTATTATCACTATTGTCTAAGGTGTGAAATGTATGATGTATTGTTGTCTATATGAATAAATAAATTAATAAATAAATCAGCTGATCGAACGTTTGTATGAAAAGTTGGACAAAAATATTGCGAATTTCCTATAGCTTTCTTTGGGAAAGTTGTTCAGTATCATGGGTAGAATCACCCCTTAAAGTAATGCAACCGTTTACCCTAGCACCCTTTAGTTAGAAAATTGTTACATTGCATGTCTTCCGTACTTATTTGACTCCGGACTTAAATGTGTTTCATATTTTAGAGGATGCTTCCGGCAATCAAACTGAACCACTTTCACTATGGACCCAATATTGTAATCGCCTAAAACGTAACAGACAGACCTAATAGCACAAATTATTTAATAGTTATGTTAATAGCCCTTACCCATTGATATCTTTTACTACTTATACAACGTGTTAATGAATTAACGCAAAACTAGAAAGTAGTTTGTTTAGAATCGAGAGCAGAATCAAATTATCGTGGTTTCAACATTGGAAATTTTTTTCAAAATATTAAATAATTTGTTTGATAAATTTCAAATTTACTGAACCCGATGTCAACTCACCGCAAGGGTATACTCACCCTACTTACTACCAAAACAAGCTTCTTAAAATGTATCCATGAGTACGTTAGCGCTTTCATTCGTTGCTGAAATGACAACGAATCATTTTTGCCTCAAAACTTAAAATGATAATAACATTAAATTTTAACTATCAAAATAATGAAATTATTGTTTCAATCTAATTATTATGTTTCAAATCAGTTGGGGTGTATGAGGTTTTGCGTTAATTCATTGACACGTTGTATAGGGACTAGTTACGCGTCTAATTCTACTAACAAATATTTCTGCCACTTTTTGCGGGGGGAGAGGTAACATGAAATCCGCAACTTTGGATTTTATTCCCATAACTTTAGATTCTTATTTTGGACGTTAAAAATCATGAAAAGTAGTCTCGTGTGAACCCCAAATGTTCTAAATTCGAAATTATTGTTTCGCAATTATAGGCTCTCTCGTTTAGTGATAAGGTATAAAATTGAATGTAAATGCACATGATTAATTGATCTTATACCTTGGCAGAGGGGAAATGCTACCGCAAGGCTAGTCCTTATAATAAATAGTCAAAGATTGATATAAACAAACTCCTTTAAAACTATATTTTTCTCTTAATCGATTCTAATGTTTTGTTTCTTCTTGTTACAGATCGAGGATACCTACGATGTGCTAAGTGACATAAGTGTATACAGGTGTAAGAGTGAAGTGAAGTGACATGCAGTGATCGAAGTGACACGATGTGTGTGCCTGTGGATGGACATTTGGAACCGTTATCCTGAATGAAAGCAATCATCCTAGGTGAGTTCTTATGGTAGCAAGTGTAAGGGACCTTCTGTCCCTTTCAGTCGTTTAGAAACATTGTTCGCTAGAGCGAGAAACACTGATTGATGGCGACCACACGTTAATTAGGTCCAGCCCATTGTCTGTCAATTAATTTCAAATATAATAAATAAATAAATATCTTTGACATTGTCACACAAATTATCTAGTCACATTTAAAGTACCTGGACTTGTATTATGATGACTAGACAACGATATAGATACAAACATCCATGACTCGGTTACAAATATTCATATTCATCATACAAATATTTGTTCCTTACGGGATTCGAACCCGCGATTCTCGGCACAGCAGGCAGGTTCACTACAGATTGTGCTACCGGGCCGTCAAATATAAGTTGTCTTAATTACCCAGAAGTATTATTTAGACTTTACCCGACAAGCCCTAATGTACCAGACACAATATATAAACAATTTTCATCGGGCACAGACGTTCCGCTCGGGTCTGAATAGTAAGTACTTAGGTTTCTGACCACCCCGAACACTATCGGTAATAAAATAGGTATTATTTTACATTGCACTCTCCGCGCCCGTCCGTCGTAATGTGAATAGAGCTTTAGGTAGTCCGAATGTAATAGACATTAGTTAGACCTCTATAGAATCTGCAGGTGCCCCAGTTGGAATAGAAAAATTAAAAATATTATAATGCCACGAATAGCTAGCTAGTGGAATAGCTTAGGTGCTTAAATTTAGTTACTATTCAAAATAGATGATTAAGGTGGTGCACAAATAACATTTGCAATTTATAAAATAATCACGAAGATATAAAGCTTTGAAATTTTATGTATCAAATTTTAAAGTTCCGGAAAAATATATTAAATAAAACTACCTGAAGTCAATGCCCTTATTTGTTTTACATTACATTAAATTATAAAAATTATAGTACATAATCATAATTATCACATGTAAGTTTGTATTTTGTAAGTTTGAACTGTTTTTTTAATACCCTATTATATCTCACTTAATATAGTTTTCGCCACTATTTTGGATAGATTTTCTTGAGACCTTGTTGCCTTATTTTTTTTGTACTTAGTTTAAGTTGCAATTTATAAGTCACGCTGTGTTTACTTTTAAGTAGTTATGCAATAAGATAGATATTATTGTGTTATTTTTGGTCATGCAACATTGTAATAACTGTAAGTAAACCTTTCTAAATAAATAAATAAATAAATTGCAAATGTTATTTGTGACGCGGCAACTAGATCAAATCTTTTGTATGGACTGAAATCACCTTAAGTAAGAATATAAAAATTGGTGCTCTTTGTGAAATAGCTTAGGTGCTCAAATTGAGGTGCTATTCAAAATCTATGATCAAGTTGAAATATAAAAATTGGTGCTCTTTGTGAAATAGCTTAGGTGCTCAAATTGAGTTGCTATACGAAATCGATGATCAAGTCGGAATATAAAAATTGGTGCTCTTTGTGAAATAGTTTAGGTGCTCAAATTGAGGTGCTATTCAAAATCCATGATCAAGTTGAAAATGTGTAAACATTTTCGCTCTCATTTCTTACGCATCGCCCTGTCCATTTGTCACAGGTATCGAGCTAAATTTTTATCAACTATCAATCACTCAGGTGCTATTTTAAAATCGATGCTCTCCGTGAAATACCTCATTATTTTTCAACATCGACGGCGAAGTGTCAGGACCTTTTCAAGTCAGTAATTTTAGAAAATATTATTAAGTTTATTTCATTCCCTGCAAAATCATGCTTTTGAAGATAGGAGGTCCTGACACTTCGCCGTCGACATGTTAGGTTTTGAAGTCATTTTTGATATTTAGTGTGATTGGCTGATTAGCCCCAAATGCGCTTAAAAGATTTTCAAGTCAGTATTTTTAGAAAATATTATTATGTTTATTTCACTCCCTGCAAAATCATGCTGTTGAAGATAGGAGGTCCTGACACTTCGCCGTCGACATGTTAGGTTTTGAACTCGGTTTAAATATTTGTTAATTTGTAGGTGCCTATGTAAATTAACCAGTCAATTCGTACTCAACACTAACAACCGATTAGACACCGTCCCATAATAAAGTACTAACAAGAGTGTGGCAAATTAGGCAACTTCCCGCAACTCGTCAGTTGACCCACTTACATACTAATGTAACACTGAACGTTAATGATCGCTCGATCAAAGAATAATTGATCTTTTGATCATAAAGTACGTTGGAAGTGTTCATCTCTTGGTATAAACAAGAATTTTATAGCACTGGCAAAATTCAAAATTCAAAATTTTTTTATTCAAAATAATATCACATAGATAGCTTTTTGACGTCATTTTTTGAGTCCACCACCGCGTCGGAAGGTGTTCCGTTGAGAGAAGATGCGGCCAGAAACTCTATAACACACATCTCTTAAACAAAACAAAATAAACAAAGTACAATTAAAATACAATATTGCATTACATAGAGTAACATTGTCAAGACCAGACATTTTGGTCTGGCTGTTGCGTGGCATAGATTGCAATGGCTTTTGTTCCTAACACACACTTGGCTGTTTTTTTTTCAATAGCTTATGTTCATCACGGATAATGTAGCATTATAATGGTGAAAGAATTATTCAGATCGGTCCAGTAATTTTGGAGCCTATTCAATACAAACAAACATAAAAATCGAACCTTTCTCGAAACCTGTCTTTTTAGGTAGATAAGATAAGCACACGGCTAAATTCCTTGATTATGATGGATTCCTAGTAGATTTTGACTCCGACGTCTCCTAATCTGTATAGAAAATTTTAGTGACGCAGGATAAAACAAGAATTTTTCTATTCTAGTAAAAAAAAAAAATAATAATAATAAACTGAAAAACAGAACAGAAAAATATTTTATTGCTAATAATAAACATTACAAATAATCTACTAAACTAAGATTTTATAACAATTAACAGTTTCATAATAAAACGAGCTTTTACCCTCGACTACGTCCGATTTTAAGTCAAATTTATAAGCTTTCAAACAAAACTAGTTTCACCAAAATCGGTTCAGTAGTTTTTGACAGTAGAAAAGATCCAATGATTTGGAATCAGGGACACTTAACTGCCTTCGTCATAAAACAAATTAATGTTCTTATGATGCGAACGAAAAAGTCATCGGCTGCAATATTATTTTTTAACTTTTTTTGTTTTTTTGAAGGCGGTTTTAATTTTTTGTTAAAATTTTGTTTATTTCACAATTTTCAGTGGTGAATCCATTAGTTCAATTTAATAGTAGTGCTTTAAAGTAATAAAGTAACAAACGCACTAGCCGTCACTGCGATTTTCAAAGGTTCCCCTCTATTTCTCTGGGATGCCATCATCAGATCCTGGTTTCCTTATCATGGTACCACCCTTGGTGATTGGGATAGATTCTCCCATAAACACGTGACACTGGCGGAAATGCAGTGCTAACGCACAAGCAAGAGTCCATTAAATATAAGTAAAAAAAAAGAAGAATTACAACGGCTGTGAGCGATATTGCTTATTTAATAGAAACTAGAACACAGCTCCTTTTGCTACGTAAAAGTATCAGTCTCACGGTCAGTCAATACAAAATGAATCGATTTCTAATTCGAGCTAAACTAAGCGCTGCGAGTACGAAGACAATGAGGGGGCGATGAACTCTCGACCGGCGTGACCGGTGACCAACGCGATCATGTTGTCCTATTGTGGATACAAAGCGGCTGTCTCTGAGAGGCTTGGCGACTGATTGGGTAAGGGTTGAGACCATAGAGATCTAGAGGGATGCCAACCAACGCGCTGAGTACGAAATCTAATGTCGCATTACCACCAGTACCACGCGATAGAAAGTATTTTGTTAGCTTGAATGTGCTCATTATCTATTGCGGTATCAGTCTCAGCATCTTTAGTACAACGCAAGCATTGTAAACCATTTACACATAATATCTCGACTGGCTTTCAGCCTCCTAATATATTGAATCCTTACTGTCGCGAGCAATGTGTTCCGTTTTTGCGCATATTGCTGCCACACTGGCCCCGCCCCCTTTTCACATCTCCCTTTAGTTTTTGTGATCTGTGGTTGAGACAGATTTACCGACAGCAGCCGGCACATACAAAAATGTCATTTAGTATGGGAAGCCGTCCGCCGTCGACGCGGCAACGATATGACGGACAGCTTCCCATACTAAATGTCATTTTTGTATGGGCCCGCCGGCCGTCGGTCGCCGTCGCCGGTACATGTGTCTCAACCCTAAAGGGTGTTTCTTTTTTGCGTTTGAACGCTCTCATTATCCTCACCAAAGATTTTCGCCTTGTCTAGGAGAAGCTATAACATTTTATAACGCAGTTATAAAGCTCGCTGGACCCGTGTAACAGCATTAAAAAAATTATACCTTTTCTTATAACCATGGCGAAAATACTTGATGATGATGATGATAATGTGTACAATAAAGTGTTAAAATAAAATAAATAAAAATAAATAATGACAGCGTTCAAACGCCGAGGAGAAACACACTAAAGTCTGACGTCGCTACACCGTGGAATCTGGGAATTGCGGAATTGAAGCCAGAACAGGGTGCTTCAGAAACTGACCATCAAACTGACCAACATTCACAATAAAAATTGCGAAAAAAAAAATTCTGTTATATAAAAAGTTACTGTCAATATAGCTTCTCGACAAAAATGTATGAAACAGCAGTTTTGCGATTTCAAAGTTAGTCCCATGTTACAAGTTGTTCAGTTTGATGGTCTGAAGCACCCTGTGCCGGCATCAATCCGACCCCGATTCCACGGTGTGTAATGACCAGAATGCAAACTAGAGAAAGCGTGCGTATGCTTACGACTATAATCCCCGAGGGGTAGTCAGAGATATTCTGAAACCTCAGAACATCCACGTTTCACTAGTAGTACCGAAACTCTGTCCAGTGTGACGGGGAGTGAGCCCGTCGCCACTTGTAATGGACAGTGGGCACAATACATGCCTCGAAATTAAGCATGCAGATTTCCTCACGATGTTTTCCTCCACCGAAGAGCTAGTGGTGTTACTAGAGAAAGCAATTTCGCGACATTTGGGTCAGGTTGAGGTCGTTTTACGTGTGAGATTAATCTTTCAAAATTTGGACGAAATATCTCGAAAGCGACATCCAACTAGAATCTCGCGAGATGTCGCGGTCGAGAGCATTTCCTAGTGCAAAGCAAACAAAGTAATACTTAGTATCATATTTGACATAGCATTGAGGTACGTATTCCTTAAGCCAGGTCCGAGCCCTCTTTAGCAAATTGACCACATGCCTCGCGTTTAGTACCCCTGACATTCGTAAAATGCTATCCATAATGTATTTATTTACTCAAAAACTTAATACTATACATTCTAAATCTGCAACATGCTTCGTCAAAAACTTAATCCTATACATTCTAAATCTGCAACACGTCTCGTCAAAAACTTAATCCTATACATTTTAAATCTGCAACACGCTTCGTCAACATAAAGACTAAGGCCCACTCAAAGGTCCAGCTCCACGCAACCCCGACTCCATGGTCCCCATGACACTAGCGGCATTTCCCCTCTGGACGGTCAAAGACAACCTCTGCACCACAAAAGCATTACCGATTTATTTACTTTAATTTCAATGTGGTACGTAAGTATAAGTACCTGATAGTGCATACAGCATCGGAACATTTGTCCATCTTGGTCCGAGATCCGACTGTAAAATTATGCACCTATTTTAGAACGAAATGTTATTTTAGAAGAATGGCCATTAGGGATTGGGCTGATAAAACACACAAAATGGAGTGGTCTAGCCTTGTAGGCCTACAACACTCCAAAAAGTCTATCAGCAATGTGACAACTCGTGTCTCAAGATTCATACTGAATAATAGCAGGAGCAAAGCTCGTGCCATAGTCGGAGCCCACACTGGGCACTACGCCACAGGCACGATGATGCACAAAATGAAACTCACCCTAGATCCCAGCAATGATTTTTGGGTACAATTTTTCCCACCTATCTGTTAGGGAAGTAAATGCGGTGCCTCGAAGGAGACTGAATCACATTTCGATCAAAAAAGAAATAGGCGCATAATTCTACTGTCGGATCTCGGTCTATCTGATTTATTTCAAAACTCTTTGATCTCACGTTTGAGTAAACTTGTAAAGATAAACTTTCCTAATGGATACCAAATTCTAAGCCTAGCCATAATACGGGTGTTAGGGTAAACAATTGCATTACTTTAAGGGGTGATTGTACCCATGATAAATAACGCTCACAGGCACCTACATTGTAATGATCCCAAGCAAGCACTAAAGGCTGTTTATTATGAAAACCATACAACAACGGCACATATAAACATCCATGACCGAACCCAGAACCCAGGACCCTGGTTTGGCAGTCTGGTGTGGTAACCCATTACACCAACCGGGTCGTCCAGATACCACCGAGTCATCCAGATCCAGATGATACTGAACAACTTTCCCTAAGAAAACTATAGGAAATTCGCAATTTTTTTTCGACTTTTCATACAAACGTCCGGTCAGCTGATTGCATAAATGCATACTAAAGTATGGAAAGTCAAAAAAAATTTGTTGCGAATTTCCTATATGTTTCTTAGGGAAAGTTGTTCAGTATCTTGGGTACAATCACCCCTTAAAGTACTGCAACTGTTTACCCTAATACCCTGTATAAAGAAGAGTATGGTAGGTACTACATAGCCCAGCTTAGTCTCCGTACATTGCACTCAATGTTTCTTACTAGGTACTCTACCCATGACATTCGTGGAATACATATTGTCCATCTGTTTTATTTCAAAACTCTTTGACCTCTTATTGAGCAAACTTGTAGGTTTTCTAATGGATACCAAATTATACGGCAAGTTTTGGGTCAGGGCACATCTAGCAGAAAACTGTTCGAGCAGTTTTCATTAATCAATTAACAATATACTCAATGTCAATTGAAATAGAGATGAAAGTAGGGTGCAAGAGGTAACGCGAACACACGTCACAGGGATATTTCTCTAGTACGCTATTTTCAACTCTATTTCAATTGTGATTGATTTCATTATCGACTGCTCGAACAGTTTTCCTCTTTCAATTATACGAGTATCGCTATAATATCACGTAGGTGAATCCGTTACCAGCGGACTTTCGATGCCTTTGGATTTGGATGCATCACGAATGCAATGCCTTTTGGGGTGATTAGAAACTGCTTACACTAGGCGGGCAGTTGAAGCAACGTTTACTTTTAGCGTTCACGTTCTTAATCCATTTTGGGGAGAATGCTTACTGGTAACTAAATTGTTAAGCAGTTGTTGCAAGAATATCAAATGCAACAATTTTAATATCAAACTTTTGAATATGAACCAAATAGCCCAGTCATTTTACGGAGTTTTCTTAGGAGGGGTAGGGAGTAATTATGAATTGGACTTTTAAACTGTAACCGGCACCATTTAGTGACAAAAAGACTATCAGAAAACATATTAAAAATAAATTCGCTCCGCAACATAGAAATCAAAATTGTATGTCCTAGAACTCTTTTAAATTAATAATATTGATACCAATGCACTCATTTTAATTGGAATTAACAATATAAATTATTTTTGAGCATTAAAATAGGCATTGATATTTAAAAAATGAAAAAATATTGACACTATGTTTGAAGTATGTATAATGGTAAAGCCTTAAAAGCTTGCAAAAAAATGTACCATTCGTTCCTTTAGAACGAGATAAATGCTAAATTAAAAATTTGGGACAGTTGCTGACGTGATATTTTTTAAATTTTGGTACATTTCTAAGCTGAAATTGGCTCTTAAATGCTATACCGAAAAAAAAAACAATTATTAATTAGTTCCAGCTCAAACCGTAAAATGACTGGACTAAAAGTTTTATACAAACATCTGCCTAGCTAGCACGCCACCCACGACAAAGCGTTTAAACGAGAAAAACGTCATGCGCGCTCTTTCTGGCCTACGTAAAATAATAAAGATGGAGGCACATCTCGATTTCTGTCGTTTTCTCGGGGGTGGCATGCTAGCTAGGCTGAATGTGTCAAATTTATTGAAGTCTCTTTCCCAGGTGCACCACCCCTGACATTCATAAAATACAATCGTTATAAAATGTGGTACAGGGCTGCAATCGCGGTAAATATTTGGTGATTGAACCGTTATAGAACTACATACGAACCATAACTTTTGACACATTTAGTATTGCGCTAATCGCGGTACAGCCGTTAGAGCCATTTTGACAGATCTCTCAGACGTTATTGGCTGTCAGTTACATAGAGTTTAGCGCGATGCGGAATTAAGCACAGTTGAATAGTAATTGGATTGCAATGTGATTAGAACTGAAATTGGATAAGAATAGAACTTCGATGTTTTAACTTAGCGCAATCGGGCACCAGGTAGTTAGGTACATACAGCATCATCTGTCCCTCTGTTTTATTTCAAAACTCTTTGACCTCTTATTGAGCAAATTGTATGTTTCCTAATGGATACCAAATTATACGGCAAGCTTAGTATATTACTTCTTTAGGCGGATCCGTTTACAGCTTAGATGCCTTTAGATTTTGATGATAATCTATCAGAGCAGACATCTATCTAGCCATTTAGAACTACTTTTTCTCTTATATGACTTTCGGACCTGCATGCCTCAATTTCGAGGCATACCATAAAGTTGTAATAGGGGAACTGATATGAGTTGTCACTGATATGTGTTACATAGACGAAGAATTTTTTGCTTACACTGCTAGACGGAACATCAGTGTAACCGGCTATGAGATAGCGATAGTCATTAAATCCACAGATAAAAAAAACTAAAGGGAGATGTGAAAAGGGGGCGGGGCCAGTGTCGCAGCAATATGCCCAAAAACGGAACACATTGCTCGCGAGAGTAACGATTCAATATATTAGGAGGCTGAAAGCCAGTCGAGATATTATTTGTAAATAGTTTACAATGCTTGCGTAGTACTAAAGATTATTCAAACGTTGAGTTCTGATACCGCAATGGATAATAAGCACATTCAAGCTAACAAAATACTTTCTATCGCGTGGTACTGGTGGTAATGCGACACTAGGTTTCGTACTCGGCGCGTTGGTTGGCATCTAGATCTCTATGGAAGTGACATTTTGGAGTCAGGTGGCCGTTGTACAAAAAAGTGGTTACGTCGATAGGGACAGCAATAAGGTAGCGATCTCATTTTTAACTAGAGCGAATTTGCTATGTGCATCTCTTATTGAGTGAATATGACAAGACACGTGCTTCCTTCTATTACGTTCTCTTTCTACGGTAAGGTATAATAGCTTTATGAGGCATATGCATGTATTGTGCCGACTGTCCATTACAAATGGCGACGGGCTCACTCCCCGTCACACTGGACAGAGTTTCGGTACCAGTGAAACGTGGATGTTCTTAGGTTTCAGAGAGTACTACCCACTACCACTCCCACTACCCACCCCCCTCGGGGAATATAGTCGTGAGCATAAGCTTACGCTTATGAATTTCGGAAAATCCTTCATCAGTACTTTCTAGAAGCGAAGAGTGACGTTTACTTTAGCGATTTCAATGTTGGCTCCGTAATGAAAGTTGTTCAGTTTGATGGTCTGAAGCACCCCCTTAAATATTACAACGCATTTAAGTTTACACTCTATGTTCTCTGACTGCCCCCTAGAGAAATATAGTCGTGATTATTATATTATACGCGATACCTGACCTAGGGTAACTAACATTACATAATCTACCTACCTATGTTATAATGCCACCCCAAAGGGGGAGAAAGTACCAAAATACAGCCCCCTTATCAGCTGTAGGCAGTGAACGAGGAGGGGCGGAAGAGGAGAGGAGTTCTTATTGCAATATCCTTGTATGTTGCCTTGAAGTGCAGTGAGTGAATGAATGAATGGAAAAACTTTTTTTAATGTAAAATAGATACAAAACTGTTTTACCATCATCATCATCACCCTATAACTGCCTCCGTGGTCCAATGGTTAAGAGCATTGGCTCTCGTCACGGAGGTCGTGGGTTCGATTCCCACGGGGGACACCTAATGAAATGTCACTTTGTGCGTTTTTCCCCAGTTGGTTAGGACATTGCAGGCTGAATCACCTGATTGTCTGAAAAGAAAAATGGTTCCGTGCTTCGGATGGCACGTTAAGCCGTTGGTCCCGGCTACTATCTGGTAGTTAGTAGTCGCTACATAAAAACCACGTCAGAGAAGAAGAAGATCAGCCTATAAACGTCCCACTGCAGGGCACAGGCCTACCCTCAGGGAGGGTGTATGGGCATTAGTCCACCACGCGTGCCCAATGCGGATTGGTAGACTTCACATACACATAAGAATTTCTTCTTCAGCATATGCAGGTTTCCTCGCGATATGTCGGCCCGGTAGCTCAGTCTGTAGTGAACCTGCCTGCTGTGCCGAGGGTCGCGGGTTCGAATCCCGTAAGGGACAAATATTTATATGATGAATATGAATATTTGTACCCGAGTCATAGATGTTTGTATCTATATATGTATTCTATATCGTTGTCTAGTCATAATAATAAAAGTCCAGGTACTTTAAATGTGACTAGATAATTTGTGTGACAATGTCCAAGATATTTATTATTATTTACGAGCGTTAACCCGCGACTTTGTCCGCACAAATTATATACCAGATTTAAGCTATCAAACAAACAAACAGACTTCCATAATCCAAAAAATTTGTGATATGGAATCAGGAACACCTAAAAACCATATCGTAACTTTTTTTTTGTTAATATCTTCAATGTACAGACAAACTTCCTGTTACAGTTTTATAATAGTATAGACTAGTGTTATATGTGCAAATGTTTAGTCATACTTACTATTATTAAGGTTAAATTGTAATCAAAAACTACAGTTTATAATTATATCCAGGTTTTAAGTCGCAATTGTTAATCTTGAATTCGCAGAATCTAAAAGAAATCTAAATTGAAATCGCAGTATCACGCAAAAACTACTGAACCGATTTTGATGAAACTTTTTTTGTTTGATAGCTTATGATCTGACTTAAAATCTGGTGCATAATTTGTGCGGACGAAGCCTAGCTAGCATGCCACCCCCGAGAAAACGACAAAAATCGAGATGTGCCTCCATCTTTATTATTTTACGAAGGCCAGAAAGAGCGCGCATGACGTTTTTCTCGTTTAAACGCTTTGTCGTGGGTGGCATGCTAGCTAGGCAGGATTTGAATTGCTCATTGTACTCTTTTTTTCAATGGGACCTTTCGGACCACAGGCAGGTAAAATTTGAAAATCTAGTAGGTATTTCGAATGTTTTATTGTATACAAACCGTTATTATACCCATCGGGGTATAATAATGGTTTGTGGGAAATATAAGCGCAAAATATACATTTAAATACACAATATTTATTTAAATCTTTTGACAGAGTTCGATCCGAAAGGCCCATTGAAAAAGATAACTTGCGCGACTCACACCGTGGTCCGAACCGCGGTGATGTGAAACGCGTAACGAACCCAAGCAAGTTCTCCTCAAAAATAAGTTATGAAAACATAAATGACCTTGACCTACTTAAGAGAGTCATTGACCCAACAATGACGTAAGTGTGTCAACGACCTGTTACAGCAAAAGTAGGTAACTTTCTACCTCTCCCTCACTCTCATTAATAATAATGGAGTAAACGAATCTTTTTTTTTACAATTATACAGTTTTCTTTATTTTACTATTTTTGTTACATACATAAATAAACTCACGCCTTTTTCCCAGAGGGGTAGGCAGAGACTTTGGATCTCCACTTTGGGCGGTTCTGATCTGACTCGTCTTGCTTCCTCTCGGTCCATACATCTTGTCATACATTCCCGTCGATGTCGGCTACTTTTAACTTAGCATTTTTTATTGTTGTTGGTTGGTAGTAAAAGTATACAGGGTGTTAACTTAACTTTTGCCATGGCACCAACATTGGAATAACGAAAAATCTGCTGTTGATGTTTTCTACAAAGACAAAGGGTTTTTTTCGCGATTTCATTTAAGTGCGAATTTCCTATAGGTTTCTTAGGGAAAGTTGTACGGGGCCTCTACCAGCACATTCGAACTTCGCAACTGCGTGAACGTTTTTGTTCCAATGTCAACTGTATTACAATGAAGTGCGGACCGAAATAGTGGCGATATATCGAAAATCGAAAGTCCGGGTACAGGGATCATGGGCGATTGTATCAATCATCAAGGGCGATTGTACCCATGATACCGGGTCCCGGTATCATGGGTACAATCGCCCCTTAAAGTAATGCAACTGTTTACCCTAACACCCTGTATAACTTATCAAAGATTTTAGTTTCTTCTTCGTTTACGTAGGTAGGTTGTTCTATGGGAAGCAGGTAGGTAAGACAGAAAACAGAACAAATACAGGGTGCAAAAAGACATCTCCCGAAAACTCTAAAGGGGTGAAAGTACCCATCACTTTGAACAACTTTTTCTATGGAACCAACTATTCAATTCAATTCAAATAATTTATTTCAGACAAGATGTGTTAGTATACATTTATCTTACAGCTAGTGTTAGTAACAGAACATTTTATTTTAAAAACCCGGTGTGGTGCGGGCAGTCCCACCTGTCTTTGAACACGCTCAGGAGACCGTTAGTGCTGGCTCGGAGCCTGCCCAACATGGAGGCGCACCGCAACTATGACAACTCAAAAAAAATCAAATCAAATCAAATATACTTTATTTTACACCAAAACATAAACAGTAAAATACAGAAATAAAAATACAAGAGGCACAAACTAAGGCGGTCTTAACACCCTGTATAATATCAAGGGAAATTCCACTAAAAATGCATCTGCACTGCAGTTGCGTAATTTATTATTCAAAAACCGTCCGTCCAAGTGAATAATGGATGAACTTTGACCCACTTTTGTATCTAGCTAGTTTAAATTTAACTCTATACAGGGTGTAATTGATATCATTAGTATCCTTTTAAACTAAGAGTCTACCCATCAAACTGAACAACTTTTACTATGGGAGCAAACCGATCGGAGCAAATAAAAAATCTGCTGTTATTAAGGTTGAATTTGTAATGTTTCAGGCGTGGGATGGACAAGGAGAACGGCGAAGGCAGTGATGCTGCCGGCAAGCCGCCCCCTGATGGTCTACTCGACGCCGCTGGACTCTTTGGAGGTACATACATACATACACACATTATATACTCCTCATTCCCTTATGGGATTCGAGCGAACGAGCTTATGCTCATTGGCGTAAAGTGCCGACAAAACTGGGGGATGCGTTTTTTTCAGTTCTTACTTTTTTTAGAGCTACTTCTTTAGGTAATCTGTAATTAGGTAGTCAGTGTGACGGAAAAATTGCAGGGTAATAGATCGTGGTATGGGCATGTAATGCGGAGAGACGAGTGTCATGTTACGAGACGAGTTAGCCCAGTCATTTTACGGAGTTTTATTAGAAGGGGTGGGAAGTAATTATGAATTGGACTTTAAAACTGTAACTGGTACCATTTAGTGACAAAAAGACTACCTGTAGGCCTAGCATGCCACCACCGAGAAATCGATAAAAATCGAGATGTGCCTCCATCTTTATTATTTTACGTATGCCAGAAAGAGCGCGCATGACGTTTTTCTCGTTTAAACGCTTTGTCGTGGGTGGCATGCTAGCCGTGCTGAAAACATATAAAAAAAAATTTCTACGCAACATAGAAATAAAAATTGTATCTCCCAGAAGCCTTTTAACTAAATAATATGAATAAAAATGCACTCGTTAGAGATATTTTATTTATTTTTATTTTAACATAAGTACTATATACATAACCATGTACTCGTTTCAACAATATAATTTTTGAGCAATAAAATAGGCATGAAAATTTTTAAAAATTAGGTATAACTTAGAAAATACTAATGTATTTTTCAAAGCCTTCTAAGTAGAAAAAAATATTAACACCATGTTTGAAGTATGTATAATGGTAAAGCCATAAATTTCTATGCTGAAATTGTCTCTTAAATTCTATACCGTAAAAAAACATCTATTATTAATTAGTCCCGGCTCAAACCGTAAAATGACTGGGCTAAGTGTTATTATATGAATGTGGATGGCTGTAGTAGGAGAAGAAG
The DNA here is from genome assembly GCA_927399405.1 of Agonopterix arenella. NCBI lineage: Eukaryota > Metazoa > Arthropoda > Insecta > Lepidoptera > Depressariidae > Agonopterix > Agonopterix arenella. The sequence continues at coordinate 3,948,035 of OV656716.1, read as the reverse complement.
GCCGAAGAAAAAATAGATGGATTGTGTGAAGGATGATATGTGTAAGAAAGGAGTGCTGAAAAGACGGCTAAGAGATGAATGGATGAAGATGTCATATTGCGCCGACTCCAAAATGGGAAATGGGCAAGAGAATGATGACCTTAGGTAATCTGTGCTCCTAAAAAAATGTAGATTTTGTAGTAGCACAGTCATCTTAATTTTTTTTATTTTCAAAATTTTCCTATCGCACCTTGAAACCATTACACTTATAAATAAATCACTATAGAGGACACTCTGATGACCACACAGTCAAATACTAGATCATTTTGTGTATAATGAGCGATTTTCTTTTCTTTTTTAAATTTAGTTCCTGAAAAACACGACAGATGGTATGTTTATTGCTCCATAGAGAGAGGTTCGCGAGATTTTGTCAAAATCAAGACTGTGCCTGCCTTTTCTTAACAGGCCAAGGTATCGAGCCCAAACAACATACAACCATGTCAGACGTAAACAGTTTCATATTTTCGATTAAAATGATTCGTAAATAATGAAATATTTAATGAAAAGATGCGTTGGCATCTTTTTGTTCATCTTTTCCCTGTTCATTATTTTAAGGAAACACTTTTTGAAATTGCGACCTTTATTCGCACAGACCGTAGCCCCATCTATCGATCCCCTAGAAAACTAAAAAAAACGCTCATTATCGAATTTATAACATACTATATGTAATACTTAATATCGCTCATAGGGTACCGTTAAAACGTTTTTTATTTTGATTACAAAAATCTGTAACATCTTTATAACCGCGGCGATGTTATACGACAAAAATGACCTACTTTTTTTTTCACCAGCGCCTGCGGCATGACGGCGCGATAAAACGCTATCGCGCCCTAGCTCTCTTTCTTTTTGCGCGCGTACGAACGAGTTAGCAGGCGCGATAAAACGTTTATCGAGGCGTCATGCCGCGGGAGCAGGAGTGCGATTTTTGAATCTCATTAGCTGAGCTCAGCAGTTGGAAATGTCAATATTACTATGGAGATATGCATCTTTCTACTGCTGATTGGACATTCAAAAATCATACTCCAGTAGTGCGATTTTTTAAAGTCAAATTAGCAGTAGAAAGATGCGTATATCGATACATTTTCAACTGCTGATTTCAGCGTATGAGATTCAAAAATCGCACTCCTGGTCACTGCCACTTTTGTGAAAATATAAGATTGTTCGAAGGACCATTGGTCACAATTTTCGAAACCCAATTTTAAACCTTCTTGCCTAAAAACTAAAGGTAAATGATATACCTGCCTACAAGTCTCTAATCAAATATTTTCGCACTCTTTCATATCCTCCATTTTACAGCTCTCTCGTCTCGACAGCCGTGTACTTACAATGATCTGTAGGCCCTAACGTTGCTCCATACCATGTCCCATCAATCAATCCATTCTCATTCTTACGACTCCGCCATAAGAGTTATTTCAAGAGACTAATACATGCCATGGTCTAAATCGACTTCTATATTCCTTACAATTTACAAAGTCTCATAAAACATGCCTTTTTCGTTTTTATGCCGTTAGTATAAGAGCTATGCCATGAGAAGGTCTTACGTGGTATACATTCTGTACCATATAAGTAAACGCGGAGTTCATTTACCTCGCACCCATTGCGTCTCGCCAATTTTAATTTTGCGCTCAAATTAATCTTGTTCCGTTGTAATAGAGTTGTGTTTCTCGTGTGTTAGTGTAGTTGTAGGTTATGATGACATTAGTAAATGGTATGAGCGGTTTCCTTGTTTCGTTTATCTTTTTTTTTAAATGATTGATGGTATTTGGATGGTTTGTCGGTGTGTTCTGCGCCTTGGATTCCTGTCCGGTGATATTTTGAATTCATTGTTTCTGCCCACTCCCGGATGTATTTTAGCCGTCGCCTTATTCCTACACAATTTATCTCGATATCTCGTCATAATATAACTACCACTTTTCTGTGCTATTGCCCCAGCTGAGACAGTAGTAGGTACAACCAGTTTCATTTTCAATTTAACAATAAAAAAATAGTTATTGCAGACGTTACTTCTTATAAGTGTTTGTATTAATTATTTGTTAGTATCAAACTTAAATAATTAGCACATACACTTATGTGTAAAGCTACTGCTGTACTTCATAAAGCAGCTGTCACCAGACACGTATCCAGGGAGGGGGGTGGGTTTATCGATGGGTACCCCATTTACCGATGGGGCCGAAAAGTTCTCGAGTGGCGACCGGAAGACCGGAGACCGGTGAAGGCGGTGGGAACCCGTTAACACGTTTGATCTGAAGAAAAGAAACATTATGTTCAGCTTCTGTTCACGTATGTTCTGACGTTTTTTCTTTTGGAATAGTCCCTCTGCAGGGCACATGCCTACCCTGAAGAAATGTATGGGTGTTGGTCTACCACGCTTGCTCAATGCGGATTGATGTTATTTACATTTTTTTAAAAGTATTTATTCACTTTAAAGGTGTGTCTTAAAAATTAACACGCCAAACTGTACAGCAGTTTGTCGGCGAAGTTTTGTACCTTACTATTACTACACTAAACGGAGAGAAAAATATAACTAGTCACTTTTGTCACAGCTTTGCAGTATGTTCAAGAGTATGTTTGACAACCATAAATAGATGCGACGAAGACCAGAATAATAGCAACAATACTCAATACAACCATGATTAATAATTGATATGTGATATGTATCAGTTTCTTCTAATTAACCTTACCTACCTATTAAATGTGAACTTGAATATTTTCCAGCATACTGGGGCCGAGATGGGTCTAGCGGTGGGGCTGCGGCCCAGGCGCAGGCCCAAGCGCAGGCCCAAGCCCAAGCCGCGCTCTTCGGCTTCGGGTCCCGCTACCCTCCCCCCACCACGCTCGGCGTCGCGGCCAACCAGGCGGCGTCGCTCGGACTACATCCCGCCGCCAGTGAGTAGACCGATCAAGATTTGATTTGACCTGTCTCTCAATAGATGTAGCACGAGATGAAACTGAAGTATACTTGCATCTGGTTTCACTAGCCGATTCACAATACTGTCAACCCCGACGGGTACCGTATGAGGCGGTGAATTCCTTCCTGCATCGTCAAAACCTGATGCCCTCACCGTGTGACTGCCGGTTGTGATCTCCTGTCATGTCGATCCTTACCCATTCTTTTGCCAAGCCAGCAGAGGCGGTGTACTTTTGTCTCACCGATGATATTTGGAAAGCTACAAATTCTTCAATTTCGTAATTTTTCCGGACCCCTCCGTCTACCCCTAGATTTGTTCCCATGAATTTACGTAGCATTACACAACTATACAGGGTATAATTTAAATGCGTTTAGACCACCATACTGAACAACTTCCTCTATGGGACTAACATAGAATTTGCGAAAAATAAAAGACCCAAATTTACAAAACTGCAAACCTACTCGTCGACATAAATGTATAGGACTGGGGCTATTTTTTTTTATTTCGGTTTTAATCCCATAGAGAAAGTTCTCCAGTTTAATGATCTGATCATCCTTGAAAAATATGACAGGAGACTAAAGTGGAATTATTTTAACTGACATTCATGACGATGGTGATTGTTTCCAGGTGCAGCATGGTGGTCTATGGCGTCGCACCTAGCCGCTCAAGACTACCTCGCGCGACTCCAAGCGTCAGGGTTAAACTTTCCGCCTATGACCGACCCGTACGCCGCGCTGTCGGCGTTGTCCGGAGCAGGGTTGAAGCAGCCCTCCAAACAGCCGAAACAACAGCCTAGGAATGACAGGTTCGTAGCTTGAGCGATAGATGGCGCTGTGAATGAATTTTAAAGGTGTAGAAAGATGTTGTATGGATTTTGAAAAACCATGGTGTGAACAATCTAAAAAGAGGCCAAGTGCAACTCGGAATTGCTCACTGAGGGTTTTGTACTGCCGGGATCCTTGGCGTGAGCCCGACCTACAATTCATCATCAGCATATAATTATGTGTCCTACTGCAGGGCACAGGTCTACTCTCAGGGCCCATACACCCGTATGGGCGTTATTCCACCACGCGTACACAATGTGGATTGGTAGACTTTTTTCTTTAGCGCATTCAGGTTTCCTCACGATGTTTTCCTTTACGAATATCACTTGGTCGGTTGTTATTATTTGCTGTTTAACTTACACTATAATCACACCAACGACGACAAATGACGCTTGTATCTATTACCGTTTTTAAGATAGAGCAAAAACAAAAAACTTTGAAAAAAAATCTTTCATGGGTACGCTTGGTCATCCCATACGTACCACCCAGAAGAGATGAGCACACAATTTGTGGGAAGCAGAGAATGTCTGTACTGTACGTAGATACGTATGAACTCTTTCTTATGGTGCCTTTCCATTAAAGCTGGGCGGGGTAGCGAGGCAACAATCCGCCAATAGCAGCTCGCTCGATCACGTCATAGGGAAAAAGAAACGCTCTTATTGGTGGTAAACGATGCGCTCTCATTGGTGGATTTATTTTCCTGGCTTACCGCCTTGCTACCAGCGAGCAGCAGCATCGCTCGCTACAGCTCTGGTGGAAATGCAACCAACTGCTCCTGTAGTGAAGCAGTTCGTACTCACAATTTTAACACTTGTTACAATTTTAATAGTGTCTTATTGCTTGCAGGTCGGGTCGGACGAGTACATCAAGTTCATCTAACAAGGAGAAGAGTCCATCAACCAGTAGCTCTAACTCACAGCCTAGCATGAGTAAGTGTTTTATCATAGTCATCATCTCAGCCGATAGACGTCCAATGCTGGAGATAGCCGTCCCTCAAGGATCGCCACAACCACCGGTCCTGCGCTGCCCTCATTCAACGGGTTCCCGCTGTCTTCAACAGGGCCCTATTTAATTAATAAACGAGACATTTGTAATTTACAATGAAAATTCAGGGTCTACTGCATGTTTAGCGTCATTAGTAACCAGCAATGTAACCTTCTTCTACTTGTGGTGTCAGATTTTTCAAACCGCTTACTGCTTACGGCATCTGACGTTGTTTTTTAATGTAACGACTACCAGAGATAGTAGCCGGGACCAAAGGCTTAACGTGCCATCCGAAGCACGTAATCATCTTTCTTTTCAGACAATCAGGTAATTCAGCCTGCAATGCCTCCGTGGTCTAATGGTTAAGAGCATTGGCTCTCGACACGGAGGTCGTGGGTTCGATTCCCACGGGGGGCACCTAGTGACATATCACTTTGTGATTTTTTCCCCAGTTGGTTAGGACATTGCAGGCTGAATCACCTGATTGTCTGAAAAGAAAGATGATTCCGTGCTTCGGATGGCAGCTTAAGCCGTTGGTCCCGGCTACTATCTCTGGTGGTAGAAGTCGTTACAAAAAAACCACGTCAGAGGCCGTAAGGCGGTCTGAAAAAACTCTGACACCAGGGCTTAAAAAGACCCCACACGATAAGAAAGAAAGAAAGCCTTCAATGTCCTAACCAACTGGGGGAAAAAGCACAAAAGTAACATTTCACTAGGTGCCCCCGTGGGAATCGGACCCACTACCTCCGTGTCAAGAGCCCAATGCTCTTAACCATTAGACCATGGAGGCCCACATGTACCCTGAATTGTCATTGTAAATTTGAATTGCCACGTTTATTAAATGGGGCCCTGGTTGTCGGTCCACCTTGTGTGGGCTCACTGCCTGCCCCACGCTGCGCTTTCCTGTAGGCCTAACATGCCACCCCCGAGAAAACGAGAAAAACGAGATGTGCCTCCATCCTTATTATTTTACGTATGCTAGAAAGAGCGCGCATGACGTTTTTCTCGTTTAAACGCTTTGTCGTGTGTGGCATGCTAGCTGTGCTGGACGCGACTATCAGTTCTGCGAGTAATTTGCTCTGCCCATTGCGAATTTAGTTTAGCAATTCTTCACAAAAGATTGAATCGAAGGGTTGCTGGCTTGTCAGCCCCCATGATAAGATAAAATTTGCTATTCTTTAGGCTATGTCGGCTACCCAGGAGTACAATTCTCCAAGCGTCACATCGCTGTCAAAAACATCGATGAGCTCACAAATGTAACATCCTTGCATTGTTCGGATCGACGAAGTTTTTATATCAGTTTGACACATGACATAACCTTAGCGAATACCGAATTGACAGCTCGCCGATGTTTCAACGACGAATTTAAGGTTGTGACTATGTTTGCGCCTAGAGAATTGCATTGCTGGTTCTTCTACGAAGTTCTTCTAGTAATAAATATAACCATTTCCCCTCCAGGATCGTCGTACGGCTTCCCGAAGACCTCATCTCCGTCGACGATGCACTCTCAAGCGTCCCTCTCAAGCCTAGCCTCTCTGAACAGCCTCGTGTCGTCACCGCATCAGTCCAAGCCTAGCAAACAGTCACCAGCGCCTCAGCAGTCCAGTAAGTCTATATATCATAGTGCTAGAAACATATAATGAGGGTATTTATTTGCCGCGCGCAACGCTGACGAACCGACGACAATATGTGCGAATTGCGTGGGACTGTCAAATCGAGCGCCCGCTGTGGTAGAAATGTAAACCATTTCTAGAGAAGCTGTATCTAATTTGCTTGAATCTATGCAAATCCACACCACACACTCGGTCTACAAAACTAAAGCCTGACCTGAATAATAAAAAACCTGCTTTGGAGGCGCTACGTTCAAATATAACCTATAACTATAAACATTGACTTCCCAAGAGACCAGTGCCTATAAAGGTTGAGCTTCATCTAGCAGCACCGCATTGAAATTTTTCACGCTGTATCCTTTTTTGTCGCTCAGGAACGTCATTGGCTAGAGCGAGAAAGGTCGCTGCACTGCCGGTACTGTCGCGTGCAATCGCATTCCCGCTATCTTTCTCGCTCTGGCAAATGACGTTCCTGAGTGACAGAAAAGTGGAGCGACGGAAAAATGCGACGCAGTACTGGCAGATAAGGCTCGACCCTAAGACAATATTTCAAGTGCAAAAATTTGTTCGAATGATTATCCGCAACATGGCGACGTGTTATATTCTTTTGTTTAGACTTTACAACGCCTTACAACTTGGAAAGGGATTTATGTTTTTATTGGCATCTAGGTGCGCTGCGCACTATAAAATACTTTTTCACCCCTCCAGGCGGAAAGCGTCAACTTTCGTCCCGCTGCGCTAAACGAAGTTGCCGCTTTCCGCCTCGGTCGAGGAGAAAAATAGTATACTAACCTCGGGCAGTAAATAAGAAAGCCTCAGATCACATGTTTGTTGGCCGAGGCGAAGCCGAGGTAGATTACATAAGATCTGAGACCTTTCTTACTTTCCTGCCCTCGGTGTGTAATCTACTATTTCTCCATTCAACCCTCAAATGTGTGAAAGTTTGTATGGAAATTTCACAGACAGGGCGTCGCTGTAGCGTTTTCTCCTACAAATATTGTTTTGTGTAGTCGAGGCTATACCAAAGTTGTTGGCCAACCATTATACACGAAGAAGTCGACAGCAAAAGCTAGTCAACTTTACATATTATACATAAATAATTTTTCCACTAAAACTCTTGTAACAATCAGTGTTCTCTTTCCAGGAAAGTCGTCGTCATCTACGTCGACGTCACAAAAGGGGGCGGACAGAGACCTCGCTTTATTGAGAGGCGACCTGATGTTAGCGCAGGCGGCTGCGCACGGAGCTTACCACGCCGCTGTAGCCGCCGCTGCTAAGGGCAAGGTGATCAATATTAATTAATTGATATTACGAGGGCTATGCTCGGAGTTTCAGCCTTTTTATTAGGCTAAATCGAGATGTTTTTAATTTTAATTATAATATGACAACGATAAAAAAAACAAGGTTAATATGTTTCATAATTATAATTCATAGTTTGAGAGCTTAAAACATTCTTATAACATAACATAAATATTCGTTATTCTTTTCTTTCTTTCTTTTTTCTTTATAATGCATGTTATGATAAAAATGTACCCGAAACCGACGAGCGTGTATGAAGCGACTTATGACTGTGAAAGAGGTTGTGTCAGGATCGTAGCCGATGGCGATCCATTGTCTCTGCCTACCCCAATGGGACACAGGCGTGAGTATATGTATGTTTGATAAAAATTAAGGTTTTACCACAAAGCCGTGGACCCTCTGGAATTTCCAATTTTAAATTTAATTAATAATTTAACTTTTTATTTACGTATTGTGTAGAACAAATGAAATCAAATCGTAATTTAAATCAAAGTTTCAGTTATGACTTAAATTATCTTAATTTATCTCTCAAACCTGGTCACGTATACAAATAAGTACTCTATTGTAAGTGTTAACGTTTGTTTCAGAATATGTCACCTCTATACCCGTTCGGTATGGGCTCGGACAAGGATCGTCATGCTGGCATTGACTCCCTCACCGGCCTGCCCCATACCATACTTAGGTAATTGAATTAGAGACACTTTCCTATTGTATAATACAGGGTGTAAAGGACAGTCCTCCACATACTGAAACGGTGAACTCAGACCATCAAACTGAACAATTGTCACTATTGAGCCTTCCTCAGGAAACGTGAAAAAAATTTACTGTATGGAGGTGCTACTGGGAATGTTCCTCCATTGAAAAGGGAAGATCTTCCACCAGGCTATGTGTGAAGCCTGGGAACCGGCCGTGATCCAACAGTTCTTAGTTGAACCTTGTATATGTATCGAATCTCTGTGATTATTTCTCTTGCGCAATGCATGTCTTGCATTCGATTGTGAACCTTATTTGTAGTTGGTTACGAGTTACGTATTCACGGTGAACATTGTCTATGACTGTATGGAGCATATTTCCGAGAGCGACGGTATCGCCATCTGTTGGCATCTTTGCTATAACTTGTGGGTGCTGACATCTGTAGCAAGTGCCCACAACTGTCCCATACAGGAGTTTTGTATGAAACAGCATATCTTTTTCGCGTTTCTTGAAGTAGATTTCATAGTGAAAGTTTTTCAGTTTGATGGTCTCAGTTCACCGTTTCAGTCTGAGGAGGGCTGTCCGTTACACCCTGTGTACAGGGTGAAATTGATATCATTAGCATCCTTTTAAACTAAGAGTCTACCCATCAAACTGAACAACTTTCACTATGGGAGCGAACCGATCGGAGCAAAAAACAAAAACAGCTATTGCATACGTTTGAGTCGAGTAGGCATTGCAGTTTAGTATGGAACAGCTGATTATTTTTGTGCTCCGATCGGTTTGCTCCGATAGTAAAAGTTGTTCAGTTTGATGGGTAGACTCTTAGTTTAAAAGGATGCTAATGATATCAATGTCACCCTGTAGTTATTTCTGTAGAAAATTTGATTGTTGTTAAATTCATAATTGTTTTTTTAACCTTGAATTTGTTTTGTTAGTGCTGCATTGGAAGGAGGGGGGTAAGTTGAATTAGATTTTAGTCATGTTTAGGGTTCCGAAGTCAACAAGGAACCCTTATAGTTTTGCTATGTCCGTCTGTCTGTCCGCGGCTTAGCTCAGAGACGCTTAGTACTAGAAAGCTGGAATTTGGCATGGATATACATATTATTCACGCCGACAAAGTGGTGAAATAAAATCTTGAAACATATTTTTTTTGAGTACCTCCCCTACACGTAAAGTGGGGAGGACATTTTTTTCTCGTCTATCCCATGATGTGGGGTATCGATGGATAGGTCTTTTAAAAATATTGTGGGTTTGGGAAAACCATTTTTCGACAAAAGGTGTGGGGGTATGCGGGGGTGGAAAATGGTCAGTAAAGTCAGTAAGAGTCAGTTTTTTTGGCTAAGGCCAGTAAAAGTCAGTTATTTCGAAAAATAGCCAGTAAAGTCAGTATTTTGAGGATCAGGAGCTACGTTCCTACAAAAGTGGTCTGGTTTTAGTAGATTAAGGTGAAAAAAAATCTCGTTTTGGAGTGGGGAGTCCGTAAAAATCTCTTAACATATCTTTTTCTTTTTGGTAGTTCCCTAACTTACCTTTAATTAAGAATTTGTGTAATATTACAGTTCTTTTTATTGTTTCGGTGATTAATCCATCAAATCATAACAAAACATTTAAAGCAGCGGAAGCAAAACATTGTCCAATTTTGTAGTTAAAGGTAAAATTTGATGATATTAGATAGAGATTTGGTCAGTAAATGGTCAGTTTTTAGAGGGTTTTAGTCAGTAAAATCAATATATTTGGCCATGGAATCAGTTTCCATTAAGGTGGTTTCAGTCCATACAAAAGTTTGACGCACAATACGCGTAGACAGAATTAATAAAAGTACTATTTTATTTGTGGAAAAATAGTTTAAAAAATCCAGTTGCCGCGTCACAAATAACATTTGCAATTTATAATATAATTACGAAGATATAAAGCTTTTAAAATTTTTTATGAAAAATTTCAAAGCTTTATATCTTCATAATCTACAGGGTGACTGGTAATTCGACCTATTCCTTGAAAGGGGTTATACTAGAGTTCATTTGCAACAATTTTTCCCCAGTTAACTGGGGGTCGAAAATCGCTTGTTTTCGAGTTCTCTCATTTTTAAGAATTTTTTGAATATTTCCGTTTTTCGACCTAAAAATGACAATTGTGAAAAAAATACTCCACTCTCTGCACTCTGTAAGCATTTTTCTAGTAGCTGATGAATGAGCGACTACTTTAAACTAAAATACATGTGAAAAATACCCAAAACCACCGAAATAAAAGGTTATAAACCGCAAGACAACAATTTTTTATTTGGATTTTGTTTCAATCCAAAGAGGATTACTCAAAAAAAATTTATGACACTTGGCGTACAAATTGCGGAAATAACTTCCTCAATTCCTAAGCTTTCCAAAAAGATGCAAAAGTTGTGTACTTTAGTTCAAGTTTGGAAAATAAACCTTATTAAACACGCAGATGTGAATTTTATTCAAAAAGTTATTGGTTTGGTGAAAATAAAAAAAAGAGTAAAATAATAATGTTTAGTACCTAATCATATGAAATTACAAATTTTGTTTTAAAGTTTTACATTTAAAAATCACAAGTCTTGCTCAAATTGTCTTCCTCCGTTACGTATGCAAGCACGAAGCCTGCGACGTACTTCGCTTACTGTCACTCGAGTTGAAAGCGTGTCTTTAATTTGTTGGGCAGCTGCCAAAATCCTCTTTCTTAATTCTTCTTGAGAAGAGATAGGTGTACGATACACCAATGTCTTCATATGACCCCAAATGTAGAAGTCGCATGGGGTTAGATCGGGACTCCTAGCCGGCCAAGGGATCGGGCCGCCTCGACCAATCCATCTCAGTGGATAGTTCTCATCCATCCACTGTCGCACGCCCCGGTAATAGTGGGCTGGGCAGCCATCATGTTGATATACCAAAGCTGTTCTTGTGGTAAGCGGCACATCCTCCAGCAGCGGACGTAACTCTTCTCTTAAAAAGTTTTCATAGGCGATGCCGGTTAGGCGTGCCGGCAGAAAGAATGGCCCGATTAAATTATTGTGCACGATTCCCATCCACACATTAAGTGAGAATCTGTGCTGGTGAGCTCCTTCGTTAGATTTTCTCGGATTCTGACCTTTAGGGGCCCAAAAATGCAGATTATGATAGTTTGTAATACCATCACGGTCGAAGTTCGATTCATCTGTCCACAAGATTGTTTTTAGATACTCAGGGTCTTCAATGTCTGCATTTATTAGAAATCTGCAGAAATCCATCCTTCTGACAGGATCTCCCTCCTCGATAGCTTGTACTGGCGTGTAATGGAATGGATACTGCCGTGCTGTGTGCTGAGTGAACCAGACTTTCCACTGAGACATACCAAGCTGCCTAGCCACAATTCTTGTTGAAGTAGTGCCGTCTGCTTGAAAACACTGCAAAATTTGCTCCTCTTCGATTGGATCACTAACGCTAGGTCTACCAGCCTCGGTTTGGCGACGTCGAACCGATCCCGTTTCTCGAATGCGCCGATATGTCGTACCAAACACGCTGACATCAGGTAAACGGCGGGTAGGAAAACGTCTTTGATAGTCTCTTCGAGCAGCAGCAGCGTCACCATCACAAAACCCGTAACAATACATGATATCCGCGTATTCTTCATTTTGGTAAGCAGCCATTTGAAAAGGAAGCTGTTTTAGCGCAGAATTTAAGTTAGTTAACAACGACACGTCCGAACTCCAAGATGGTTGAAACTAACTGATTACTTAATGAATTGAGCGAATGAGTGGGCCTCGATTGTGAACCTTAGTACAAACATTCCCGAATACTTACAAAAGAGAAACAATGTAAGCAATAAAATGAAAGAGACAAAAGCAAATCGGCATCTTGTAAGGTTCGCTTCTAGGAAATCCGCTACCTGCTCTGCCATTGTTAACAATTTTTTTCAAACTCTTGTCAAAGTAGACAACATTTGCACCTTTTTGGAAAGTTTAGGAATTGAGGAAGTTATTTCCGTAATTTGTACGCCAAGTGTGATACATTTTTTTAAGTAATCCTCTTTGGATTGAAACGAAATCCAAATAAAAAAATTTTGTCGTGCGGTTTATAACCTTTTATTTCAGTGGTTTCGGGTATTTTACACATGTATTTTAGTTTAATGTAGTCGCTCATTCATCAGCTATTAGAAAAATGCTTACTTAGTGCAGAGAGTGGAGTATTTTTTTCACAATTGTCAGTTTTAGGTGGAAAAATGGATTTTTTCAAAAAAATCTTAAAAATGAGATAACTCGAAAACAAGCGATTTTCGACCCCCAGTTAACTGGGGCAAAATTGTTGCAAATGAACTCTAGTATAACCCCTTTCAAGGAATAGGTCGAATTACCAGTCACCCTGTATACTATTATAAAACTGTAACAGGAAGTTTGTCTGTACATTGAAGATATTAACACGTTCCGGGGCAGTGAACGAGACACAATAGAACTTTTATTGTTATCACTGCTATAGCCGGTCACTGTCCCGGAACGTGTTAACAAAAAAAAAGTTACGATATGGTTTTTAGGTGTCCCTGATTCCATTTCACCAATTTTTGAATTTTTTGTCTGTCTGTTTGTTTGTGTGTATGTTTGTTTGTTTGAACGAGTATCACGCAAAAACTACTGAACCGATTTTGATGAAACTTTTTTTGTTTGATAGCTTATGATCTGACTTAAAATCTGGTATATAATTTGTGCGGACGAAGTCGCGGGTTAACGCTCGTTATTTTATAAATTGCAAATGTTATTTGTTACCCGGCATCTAGATTTTCTATACTATTTTTCCATATATACAAAGTTACTTATATTAATACCGTCTACGCGTATTGTACGTCAAAGTTTTGTATAAAATTAACCCCTCTGCAACCACCTTAAGTTTTAATGTGAAATTTTTAGTTAAGGAGGCTGGCAGCCTTGCGTCTTTGTATGGCTAGACTGATTCGCTGGCCGACATTACTTTACTTTATTTTCTACCGCTGATTTGAACATGTGGCTTTCAAAAAGACTACTGAAGTATTTACTCATTTTGATGGGGTTTGTTCCGTGCGTGATAATTCTAATAATATACAGGGTGTCCCGTAAACCGACGCCAACCTGGCGGTTGCTAATAGGTTAGGTCATGACTAAGCTGAATATCAAAATTTGACTTTAGTAAAAGTGTCTTAGTTTTCGAGATATTGACAGTTTTAACACAGATACTGCATAGAACATTTGTAGCCGTGCGTGGCACTCAAAATAGTGACTGACGTAGAGTTTCACGAATTTCATAAAACTGTCCTTATCTTATATATAACGAGCGTTAACCCGCGACTTCGTCCGCACAAATTATATACCAGATTTTAAGTCAGATCATAAGCTATCAAACAAAAAAAGTTTCATCAAAATAGGTTCAGTAGTTTTTGCGTGATACTCGTTCAAACAAACAAACACCCAAACAAACACACAAACAAACAGACAGACAAAAAATCCAAAAATTGGTGAAATGGAATCAGGGACACCTAAAAACCATATCGTAACTTTTTTTTTGTTAATATCTTCAATGTACAGACAAACTTCCTGTTACAGTTTTATAATAGTTTAGATAAAGATCCTTTTCCTAAAGTAAAATGTTGACAGATTGATTGATAGATTGACAGATTTTATTTTTATTTTAGTATATTCTGGTTAGGCATGAAGCTATTAGCATCCACCGCGTTGACGTCGGTTTACGGAACACCCTGTATATCTATTTGTAACTTTGACAGTGATCCGTCGTCAGTGCTGGGTGGAGTGAGGTTACCGCCTGACACCGAAATTATAAAATACACTTCGTCGTTGGCTGGACCAAAGGTAAGAGCGAGCCAGTAGGGTATAGAACAAAAAAAATTCAAAAACATTATTTCTGAACTATACAGTGGCATTGATATCATTAGCATCCTTTTAAACTAAGAGTCTAACCATCATACTGAACAACGTTTACTATGGGAGCAAACCGATCGAAGCAAAAAAAAAAAAAATCTGCTGTTGCATACATTTGAGTCGAGTAGGCATTGCAGTTTAGTATGGAACAGCTGATTATTTTTGTGCTCCGATCGGTTTGCCCCCATAGTAAAAGTTGTTCAGTTCGATGGATAGATTCTTAGTTTAAAAGGATGCTAATGATATCAATTTCACCCTGTACAGGGTGTAAGGAAAAGTATCATTAAACTTTAAACCACAACTCCGTAAAACTGAACAACTTTTATTACGGAAACAAACTTGTCAGAACATAAAAAATCTGCTGTTTGATACATTTGCGTCGTGTAGGCATTGCAGTTTAGTATGAAACAGCAGATTTTTTTTACGCTGACAGTTTTGCTTCCATAGTAAAAGTTGTTCAGTTTGATGGGTAGAGTATGTGGTTTAAAGGTCAATGATACTTTTCCTTACCCTTTATACTAAGTTCGACCCTTGCTACAATAGAACGCTTGAAAATATAAATACCTACTCTGTATTTGTTGTGTCATAATGTTTGTAACAACCCCGAAATGTTAATGGTCATAAGCTTGGTGTTTTAGATATAATAATTAAAATAACATCATAATTTCAGGCGCCTCCCGGTACGACGAACCGAGGTAGAAAGAAGACGATCTCACTAGACCCGCCCCAAGTCTCTGTCCACCCCTCGACTGGTGACCGCGGCGCGCCGCTGCCCAGCAAGAGACAGAAAGTGGTACGTTACACTCTACTATCATCAATTCATAATCACCATCTCTGCTGATTAAACGTCCACTGGCTCCACTGCTGGACATGGCCTTCCCCAAGGATCGCCACACTCTACTATAATTTTACATAATTATATCTTACGAGCGTTAACCCGCGACTTCGTCCGCACAAATTATATACCAGATTTTAAGTCAGATCATAAGCTATCAAACAAAAGTTTCCTCAAAATCGGTACAGTAGTTTTTGCGTGATACTCGTTCAAACAAACAAACAAACAAACAATCCAAATCCAAAAATTGGTGAAATGGAATCAGGGACACCTAAAAACCATATCGTAACTTTTTTTTGTTAATATCTTTAATGTACAGAAAAACTTCCTGTTACAGTTTTATAATAGTATAGATTACTCCAAATCTATCCATTTCCGTTGGGACGGTGTTGACGTGAATTAGATGAACGTCACGTCCACGAAAAATTGCGTCAAGAAACAAGTTTACTTTCCAGAGCTTCCTGTATATAAAGTTTCTAAGTTAGAAACGTTAGAGTTATAATATAATTAAGAAACGATCGACGGCTACAAAAAATTTGATCACCTATCAGTCATAGGTGATCAAATTTTTTGTAGCCGTCGATCGCTGAAAATGAGGCGTCCGTCGCTTGGGCTCAGAAGATTAATTCACGAAATAATAAAAACCTGCAGAGGCCTACTAACCCTCTACTCACCCAGATTTCGATATTTCTAATAATTTATCCGCAAAAGACAGACAAAAGTTATGGTGTTAGAGAGGAATGATAATGACGAACGTACCTTATGTAGTATTATGATTGGTGATGAAAAATTGGAACAGGTGAATGAGTTTGTGTACTTAGGGTGCATGTTTACCAGAGACGGTAAGTGTCAGAGTGATATTGAGAGAAGAGTGAAAGCAGGAAATAGGGTAAATGGAGCTCTGAATTCCTTTGTGAAAATCCAACACGTGTCCAAAAAGGCACGGATGGCAGTTCATAATGGAGTGTTAGTCCCGACATTGATGTATGGAAGGGAATCTTGGGTATGGCAGAAGACGCATGAAAGTAGGATTAACGCAGTGGAAATGCGCTCACTGAGAAGTATGTGTGGTGTGACTGTGATGGACAAATTGAAAAATAGTTTTATTAGAGAACGTTGTGGTTTGAAAGAGGATGTAGTGACAAAAATAGAGAAAGGTATGTTGAGATGGTTTGGTCATGTGGAAAGAATGGATGAGAGCAGATTGACGAGGGCAATCTATAAGGCAAGCGTAAGTGGAAATGTTGGAAGGGGACGGCCTAGACGTACATATACGAACCAAATTGGCGACGTGCTTAAAAAGGGCCAGGTCAGATCTACCCGTAACCGACGAGCATGCATGAAAGGACTTATGAATGTGGAGGAAGCTAGAGAGGTATGTCAGGATCGTAGCAGGTGGCGTTCCGTTGTCTCTGCCTACCCCAGTGGGAGACAGGCGTAAGAATATGTATGTATGTATGTATGTTATCCGCAAAAAATGCATTCCCACTTCCCCTTTACACGTAAGGAGAGGTACACTATGTGACAAACAACTTTACTAATTAGAGGGTGTGGGGAGTAGCGCTTTCGCCTATAAATTTTGCTCTGCGCAGTCAAGGTTTTTGCTATATTATATTACGAGCGTTAACCCGCGACTTCGTCCGCACAAATTATATAAGGTCTAACAAAACTAGCTGAAACTATTTTAAGGGGAAGATCAGACCATCAAACTGAACAACTTTCTCAATGGGACCATTATTGAAATCGCGAAAAAAAAATCAGCTGTTCCAAACAAACCTACTCGACCTAAATGTACGGGACAGCAGATTTTTTTTTCGCGATTTCAATATTGGTCCCATAGAGAAAGTTGTTCAGTTTGATGGTCTGATCATCCCCTTAAAATAGTGAATTTTGTTAGACCTTATATACCAGATTTTAAGTCAGATCATAAGCTATCAAACAAAAAAAGTTTCATCAAAATCGGTTCAGTAGTTTTTGCGTGATACTCTTTCAAACAAACAAACACACAAACAAACACCCAAACAAACACACAAACAAACACACAAACAAACAGACAAACAAAAAATCCAAAAATTGGTGAAATGGAATCAGGGACACCTAAAAACCATATCGTAACTTTTTTTTTGTTAATATCTTCAATGTAAAGACAAACTTCCTGTTACAGTTTTATAATAGTACGAGCGTTAACCCGCGACTTCGTCCGCACAAATTATATACCAGATTTTAAGTCAGATCATAAGCTATCAAACAAAAAAAGATTCATTAAAATCGGTTCAGTAGTTTTTGCGTGATACTCGTTCAAACAAACAAACAAACACCCAAACAAACAGACAGACAAAAAATCCAAAAATTGGTGAAATGGAATCAGGGATACCTAAAAACCATATCGTAACTTTTTTTTTGTTAATATCTTCAATGTACAGACAAACTTCCTGTTACAGTTTTATAATAGTATAGATACGCTTGTTAATAAAACATGTTGTTCGCAGGACGAGTTCGGCAACTCCAGGTCGTCGGTGGAAGTGATCCGGCTGCCGAACAAGCCGGACCGGCACGCTCACAACTCAATGTCCGGCACACCGCCGCCAAACCTCTCCGATTACGCCGGTAAGATAACTTTAGCTCTTGCTCTCTCCAAGACTTTACAAAAGAGACAACTGCAGCTCGGACCGATTTTTTATACAAAAAATCTACGAAATCAGCATTTCGTATTCCCCTGTCTCCTCTATCAAAACTAAACCGATTTTAATAATCCTTTAATAAAAATAAGTCGGGTCGGTCGGTTTTTGTTTTTTAGAAGTCGGGTAAAAAGCAAAACATACAGACATAGCCAGTCTGGCTATGTCTGTATGTTTTGCTTTTTACCCG
The DNA here is from genome assembly GCA_927399405.1 of Agonopterix arenella. Classification (NCBI taxonomy): domain Eukaryota; kingdom Metazoa; phylum Arthropoda; class Insecta; order Lepidoptera; family Depressariidae; genus Agonopterix; species Agonopterix arenella. The sequence continues at coordinate 3,930,081 of OV656716.1, read as the reverse complement.
ACTTCTAAAAAACAAAAAGGAGGATGTTCTCAATTCGACCCGTAGTTTTTTTTTTGTTTATATTCGTCAATTTTTTTTAGATTTATTCATGAAAATAAAGTTTTTAGATGTTTGTCCTTTCATTCTCAGGTATATCCCGTGAATTGTTACAAACGATAGCAAGTCAAAGTGGCGTCAGTCTCGCCGCTTTGGAGAGGCAACTAGCTGGCACTGCTAATGCAGGTAAATAAGTTCTATTTATATTACAGTAAGGTTCTATTCGGAGGAGGCGATCCTTGGAGCAGGGCTATGTTCAGCAGTGGACGTCTATCTGCTGATATACTGATGAAGGTTCTTTAGCGAGAAAAGGAAATTCGCGGCTTACTATATAAGGTTTAACAAAATTAGGTGAAACTATTTTAAGGGGATGATCAGACCATCACACTGAACAACTTTATGGGACCAATATTGAAATGGCGAATAAAAAAATCTGCTGTCCCATACATTTAGGTCGAGTAGGTTTGTATGATTTTATTTTTGCGACTTTGATATTGTTCCCATAGAGAAAGTTGTTCAGTTTGAAGGTCTGATCATCCCCTTAAAATAGGTTCACCTAATTTTGTTAGACCTTATACATTTATTTACATGGTGTTAAATTATTTACAATTAAACTATTATCTTGCAAGAAAACAAATATGTTTTCAGAATTGCAAGGAAATGTTATATGTATAGGTAATATAATTACGTGACGTGACACTGTCAACTTTGTCCTAAAAAAAACTTATTCTACCCCTGCCCGACGCAAAGGAAGGGTAATGTGTATATTCTAAGATAAAGCACAGAGTATTGCACGCATTGAACAAAGGACGTTGCCACAGTTAAATTTCGCTGCCACAACCAAGCTCAAGCGTCTAGAAATTCTCTATTTTTTTGTGAGTTTTACAAGTAGGCACTCCTTTTGATCATTACCTGGCCTCCACCAATATGCGCTGGGCTCGCTTCCTTTTTCCGAGAAACTCTTGAATGCATTTATGATATACATACTTAATATAAAATGAGAGTTTATGTTGTTTCTCTTGCTCATATTTTTCCCTTATAGTTCTTTCGAAAATTGGTCACTCAATAAAAATCCTCAAACATGGTTTGATGGGGATTGGGATTCGAACCAGTGTGACTAATGACTGTGAACCGTAACATATCTTGAGTAAAACATCAATGAATTTAGTACTGAACCAAAACCGGTCACACTGATTCGAACCCAAGACTTCTCGTTTGTCAGTACAGCAACACAAGTAACCATCACCATATGAATCTATCTATCTATACTATTATAAAACTGTACCAGGAAGTTTGTCTGTACAAAAAAAAAATTACGATATGGTTTTTAGGTGTCCCTGATTCCATTTCACCAATTTTTGGATTTTTTGTCTGTCTGTTTGTTTGTTTGAACGAGTATCACGCAAAAACTACTTAACCGATTTTGATGAAACTTTTTTTGTTTGATAGCTTATGATCTGACTTAAAATCTGGTATATAATTTGTGCGGACGAAGTCGCGGGTTAACGCTCGTAGATAATAATTGTACAGTATACAAACGAAACTCCCGCGTCAAATGTCAAGATTCGCCCACAAAATGTCAACCTACGCCTTGGGTAGGCGGTCTCATGTTGGTTTAACCATAGTTTCCCTTCTATATGTATTATTATTATCTATTCATATGCCATCACACAGCCATATAAGCCATATAACAGGGTCGTCAACTTTAAACAATTGGTAGTGATTTGTAATTTACAAGTAATCTTTTTGTCAACAGATTCAGGGTTGAACCTAAGCACAAAGTCGAATAACACAAGCGCGGAAGACTCGCCTCTGGACCTCGGAGTGAAGTCCGGCCTCGATGACGACGCACCTCTCAATCTATCACTCAAACCAACACCGCGTGAGTACATCTAACTATAGTAAGAACAGATAAGCGCACAGGAGTCTCCTCTAGACCTCGACCTCGAGGTGAAGTCCGGCCTAGATGATGACGATGGATTCTAATTAAGGGCCTATGTCGAAAAATAATTGAAGCGAAATGGGCGTGTGATAGCTTATATTACTGCCTGATGCGAGAGAAAGAGATGGGGCGGCACGCGCGACCGAAATGACGGAAGCGTAAAACAAACTTTATTTAATTGTGATTGTACTATTTATGTAAGTTCAATTCTGCTCTAATCAAAATTTGTTAAATATCAATCTCTTTTTTTTTAAATCAAGTCTCGTGTTTCTATTATTCACGGTTTAGCAGTTACAAGCGTTTATAAATAAAAACGGAGACTACTTTGTCTTGTTTTTCTATCGAGAAAATGTGTCTTAATCGTGTTTTGGCTCTAATCAAAACTTTAATTATATGTTCAATTTACACATATCCGCTAATCATACTCCTACTGTTAGTACTTCATATGACGCTTTGAAGAATCCTATTTTTTTCACATAGCCTCTTAATTTGTTATTTTGTTGCAGCGAGTTCTCAAGCTTCCGACGCTCTCTCCCGGCTGACTTCACTCAGTAGTTCACTGAATGCCGTCGGCAACGATAGGATATGTAAGTACAATCAAACAGACAAAGATTCTAAATCAAAACCATAACTAGCGGCTTCATTTAATATTATTGCAATATCTTCAATGTACACACGGCGACACATCAAACTATACAGAACCAAAATAAGCTGGCCGCGCGTAGGTCGAGTAATGTATAACGTCGCGAGGCCAGCTTATGTTGGTTTTGTATAGCTTGATGTGTCGCCGTGTGTAGATTCAGTCCATACTTACAATTTTATTATACTTACGAGCGTTAACCCGCGACTTCGTCCGCACAAATTATATACCAGATTTTAAGTCAGATCATAAGCTATCAAACAAAAAAAGTTTCATCAAAATCGGTTCAGTGGTTTTTGCGTGATACTCTTTCAAACAAACACCCAAACAAACACACAAACAAACAGACAAAAATCCAAAAATTGGTGAAATGGAATCAGGGACACCTAAAAACCATATCATAACTTTTTTTTGTTAATATCTTTAATGTACAGACAAACTTCCTGTTACAGTTTTATAATAGTTTAGATAGATGTACATAATTTATTATCTTCGACAGCACGAAGAAAGCCCGGTGCCAAACCTCGTCGGGTGGCTCCAGAACTGAATACGGCGGCGGGGGACTCCCCGCGACCTAAATCCAGCGGCAGCGAAGACAGCGAATGTAAGTTGAATTTCATTGTCTGATAGCTTAGTCAGTAATGATCTAGTTTAGTAGCCATAATAATATCTAATACACTATGTGAAACTTGTTTGAACGTGTGACTTTCATACTTTGAACTCAGCAGTTGAAAATGTCAAAATTACTATGGAGATATGCATCTTTCTAGTGCTGATTTGACTTTCAAAAATCATACTCCAGGAGTGTGGTTTTTGAAAGTCAAATCAGCAGTAGAATGATGCGTATCTCCATACATTTTCAACTGCTGAGTTCAACGTACGAGATTCAAAAATCGCACTCCTGGGGTGCGATTTTTGAAATTCATACTTTGAACTCAGCAGTTGAAAATGCCAAAATTACTATGGAGATATGCATCTTTCTACTGCTGATTTGACTTTCAAAAATCATATTTCAGGAGTTCGATTTTCAACTGCTGAGCTCAGCGAATGAGTTTCAAAAATCGCACTCCTGGGCGAGTTTGGCAGAAAAGTTTGTCACTCTCCCTAAAACCCCATTTTGCCTTTATTATAGCAGTCTCCGGCTGGCCGACACGGGAAGGCCGACCTCGCAACCTAGGCCGAGGAGTCAGTAAGCCGAAGAAGAACACTGTGGCCTCCCTACTCGCCCAAAGCCGAGCTTTAGGTCTCAGGCCGGCGCTAGCGCAACAGTTGCTCGGCGAAACTGATCTGGTAAGTGTTTAATCATCATCATCATCACCAACCTGTGTCTTCAGTGTACTGCCACTGAAAATATATTAGTAAAGCCAGACCAAAAAAATTAAAAACCTGCTTTGGGGGCGCTAAGATCAATTATAACCTTTATTGCCAATATTTCTAGTACAAAAATTTGTTCCACATTAATTATCTGCAACAAGGCGAGGTGTTTTATTTTTCTGGTCAGGCTTTATACAGGGTGTAAACATAATTTTGTTCGAGGATGCTTCGGACCATCAAACTGAACAACTTTTATTATGGGATCGACATGCTGTTTGCATTGCGAAAAACACGCTGTTTCATAAACTTTGGTCGAGTCGCTATTGAATGAATGAATGAAATGAAAATTGACCGACAAGTGTGTTCCACTTGTCCATGAATACCAATAACTGTATTATATTATTCCAGGAGAAACTGAAGGCGTTGCTAGGCGAGGCTGCCAGCACGGACTCTGAATGTCCGTCGGACAGTTGTCCCTCAGACTCCGACACCAGCGAAACCGGCCGTGGACCTCACGACACTCAGCTGAGACTGCCTCTAGCTCTAGGTAAGATTTACCTTCGTTAGAACACTTCATTCAATTCTGGGTAAGATACTTTAGAACACTTCACTTTAGTGCCGGGTAAGATTTACCTACTTTAGAACACTTCACTATAGTGCTGGGTAAGATTTACCTACTTAAGAACACTTCTCTTTAGTTCTGGGTAAGATTTACCTACTTTAGAACACTTCACTTCGGTGCAGGGTAAGATTTACCTACTTTAGAACAATTCACTGGACGTGGATGTTCCGAGGTTTCAGAATATCTCTGACTACCCCCTCGGGGAATATAGTCGTGAGCATATGGTATGCTATGCTAGAACACTTCACTTTAGTGCTGGGTAAGATTAACCTTCTTTAGAACACTTTACTTCGGTGCTGGGTAAGATTTACCTACTTTAGAACTCTTCACTTTAGTGCTGGGTAAGATTTAGTTTAGAACACTTCACATCTAGTAAAGAATATTGTGGTTCCAATACATGGTACATCATCGAAACTCATGGTTAGTTTTGTATGCCCTGTAGAGTCTGCATGTTTTATTTTATTTTATATTTTTTGTTGCGCGCGATAAGGCCGTATCGCGTCTTTTATCTCGTCCGTTCGCGCGCAAATAGAAATATTGCTATAGCGCGTACATCTCGCTGCCATGCAGCCGGTTCTGTGTTCTTATTATCTATTCTTTGTAAATGTGACCCATTGTACACATGGTATCCAAACCATGCGACAGGTATTAGCGCCAGATGAGATATAAACCCTCCCTGTTAGAAACCTACTGCAGTTCTTGATTGCAGTGGGGATCAGTAGGGAACGTTCACAAAAGACCCGCGATGGTCGCAGTGGCATAGTTGCATGTCTGTTAAAGCCCTCAGCTCATAATAATAATCTATTCTGTGCAGTAATTACTAAAAATTTCTTTTTGTAAACCAGGTTGGAAGAGAATAACAGCTATAAAGGGTCTCTCTCGCAACTGCAACATAAAGGGGGAGGTGACGTATACGCCGCCCGAACCACACGCCTCGCTCGAGATCAAGTCCGCGCAGGAGCTGAATGCGGTAAGTTTTTAACGCATATCTAGACCTTAACTTATATAAGGTCTAACAAAATTAGGTGAAACTATTTTAAGGGGATGATCAGACCATCAAACTGAACAACTTTCTCTATGGGACCAATATCGGAATCGCGAAAAAAAAATCAGCTGTTCCATACAAACCTACTCGACCTAAATGTATGGGACAGCAGATTTTTTTTCGCGATTTCTATATTGGTCCTATAGAGAAAGTTGTTCAGTTTGATGGTCTGATTATCCCCTTAAAATAGTTTCATTTAATTTTGTTAGACCTTATATATATATGCTCACGACTATATTCCCCGGGGTAGTCAGACATATTCTGAAACCTCAGAACATCCACGTTTCACTAGTAGTACCGAAACTCTGTTCAGTGTGATAGGGAGTGAGCCCGTCGCCACTTGTAATGGACAGTAGGACCTTAACTTAACTCTGTTAAGTTGGTAATCCATTTTTTTTGTTGCCTTATAAATTAAGCTAAAATTCTTTCAACGAACTTCGTCACAGCCCGGACTCTGCATACAAAAAATTGAAATTGACAAGATGACGTCAGCACATGCGAAACCAAAGAAACTGAACCTTAAGTCTTCTTCTTAGGTAACTGGAGGGCTATAGAGGAGGTGAGGTAAAAAGTTGGTGGGAGGAAGGGAGTGTCCGTACTGTATGTAGTAATAGATACTCTTTCTTATACTGTGACTTCATTATTTATTACTAAGAACCTATAAGTATGGCAAACATGTATGGGCAAACATTTTTCGAGTTCAAAACCAACTATGTACTTGAGTTGAGCTTACACCCAACAGACACGACTAACAATCGCAAACTCACAACACACGACAACAACACGTCGACACAGTAATCAACGTCCCCGCCGGCGGGGACAGCCGCGACCTCTGCACACTCCTTTCAATCCTGGCGCCTACAGACGCTACAGGCCAATCCCAGGCCGCTTCTCACCTATCCCAGCTACACAATCCGCCGCGTAGCCCCAGCAACGGCCTAGGCCGAGGTCCGTACCCCTCTGGGTGCCCCTAGGTCGGTTGCTTAAGTTCATTCAATTGGCTCGGTGACCTTCGTGGTCCCTCCAATAGCCCGCAGTAAAAAGCAGTAGTTGCTCCCTGAGCAGAGATGTAATAGTCATCTCAAAAAAAAAAAAAGTTGAGCTTACACTGTTTTTTTTATTTTTTTTTTATTTAATTTCTTCAGGATCGCCGACAAGGTGAACACAATATTATTAACAAATACATAGACAGACAAAAGGCGTGTGCCACCTCAATTAAAGGCAATCACGGCATGCAATAGCCATAAGCAGGTTTGAGTTTGGTAGAAAATGCAACAAAAATGAAAAACAACAAAGAAAAGAAAAAAGGAAAATAGAAAGAAAAAGCATGATTATATGAATGTGATAGCAGCGCCAAAGTCAAACAGAATTATTTTCCCTTCCTCCCATTCCCAAATTTAGAGTCTTATGTCTATACTATTATAAAACTATAACAGGAAGTTTGTCTGTACATTGAAGATATTAACAAAAAATAAGTTACGATATGATTTTTAGGTGTCCCTGATTCCATTTCACCAATTTTTGGATTTTTTGTCTGTCTGTTTGTTTGGGTGTTTGTTTGTTTGAACGAGTATCACGCAAAAACTACTGAACCAATTTTGATGAAACTTTTTTTGTTTGATAGCTTATGATCTGACTTAAAATGTGGTATATAATTTGTGCGGACGAAGTTGCGGGTTAAAGCTCGTATATAACTATAATTATAAGTTAGTATTATTAAATAAGTACAACAAATATCAATATAAAAGAGAGCTATGTGCCATTTTCCAATGCACGATACGCAGTGCGTTTAAATTTATGGACGCTACTAGATAAAATATCGATATCTGACTCCTTATACAGTGCATTAAATCCTTTAACAAGTTTGTTTAAGGGGGGAGAAAAAGCCTAGATTTGTTCGTGACAATGCTTCACAAAAAGGTACATAACGAGACCTCCTCGGCATCCTTCCTAGAGCATAAATGCGCAGTCTAGATAGCAGTTCAGGGTTGTCCACTTCTGAGTTCATAATTTTGTGTAGAAATACTAACTTGTGTAATCAATAAACATATTTGTCCTGTCCTACAGTTTCTGGACGCGAACCCGTGCACGCCACTATCGGGCGACAACTTCAGTTTCAGCGCGCGAATAGTGCTCGGCGAGTACCTGCAGCCCAACGTGCTGGGCTCAGAGCCTAAAATACTTAACGAGGCCGAGATCACTAAGAGGTAAGCACTAGGACATCTAGGTACAAAGATCTAGTAGTAGACTAATAGTCATCACCCCTCTTGAATCTGGTGGAACGGAGAAAACCTATACAGGGTGAAAATTGGTATCATTAGCATCCTTTTAAACTAAGAGTCTACCCATCAAACTGAACAGCTTTTACTATGGGACCAATATCGCCTATATCAATACCGTGGATATATATATATATTATCCACGGTTAACCACACCCTTAAATGTTTATTTGTATTTTTGTAACACCCTGTATGGACATCTTGTCTGAAATAAATTATTTGAATAGAAGGGGTTATTTTTAATGAATAACCTTCATTTCAGATTAGAAGAAGCCCGAGCTCTAGCGGCACTAACAGGTCCCCGACCGACTCCGCCACCTGTCGACCGACGCATAGAACTAGCACGCCGCCAGCAGGCCGCGAGGGACGCCAGGCGAGACGCTAGCGCCAGGAACAGGGATCAGGTAGTAAGGATATACTTTCAATACTTCATTCTGACATAAGACATCGAATAATACAGACAAAGTTGATAAATAGTAATAAATACCATAAAAAAACATCACCATATCAGCCGATAGACGTCCACTGCTGCCACATAGGCATATAAAATATAAATTATGTATGTACGAAATATAGTGCAAACCAAATTGAATCAGAATTTATTTTTCAACACACTTGCTCGTACAGTGGCTCGTATCGCACCGTTTTTAGGTTCATAATGTAGTTTAACACGCCTGAATTTTACTTTACATAACCGTTCTAGTGTGGTAATACCTGCGCGCGCATAACTTATTCTAACAAATCCGTAACGGAACGTGGGAAGAATGAAATCGGGATGCCATTCTTTTCACAAAAAAAATTATCAATTTTTTTTTCATTCTTGCAAGTGTATTGAAAAACGACGCATAAAACGCATGAGCAACGTAGGTTTGGTTTTAGTTTGTTTTTTTACACTCTTAGCTATGAATTACGCCATTGCCTAAGGTGCGGGCTTGCAATCCAGCCTCGAGTGTAAGTAATGATAAACTTAGTTTACTTATTTCATATTCATATTGTATCTATTTCCTGTTTAAAATGAAAGCGTACTGTCCCATAAAACAAAATTTTGCTAGTGGCGCCGCGGTGTGCAAAATGAGTACTACTAACATTTTGTTTTTTAAAGTAAATTGACTTACATTAGGCGCCAGAATCATACATATAGTATACAACGCCAGAATACGTTAAAACTTAAAAACCAACGGTACCAATAGAATGGCAAGAAATCTCGTTTTAACTCTCTGGAGTGCGATTTTTGAATCTCATACGTTTAACTCAGCAGTTGAAAATGTATGGAGATACGCATCTTTCTAATGCTGATTTGATTTTCAAAAATCGCACTCCTGGGATATGATTTTTGAAAATCAAATCATCGGTAGAAAGATGCATATCTCCATAGTAATTTTGACATTTCAACTGCTGAGCTCAGCGAATGAGATTCAAAAATCGCACTCCTGTTTTTCAAAAAGTCTTTCATCTGGTGCAACAATGACATCATTGCACTATTTTCTTTTTTTTTTGTGATTTTTTTGTAGCGGTAGACACTTCTGAATGTTATCAATGTTATGATATTATAAGAAACAAATTTTTGACAAACTTGTCACCTGTACCCATAGAGAAATTACCCGCTCCCCTGTTGTACCCAAGGATATTAGAATCAAAAAGGATGCCACTCCTCCTTACAAGCATGGAAACAAGAAAATTGGACATGGCGGTCGGTAATGTTCGACCTTCGTTCGTACGTCTCCCTAGTCGATATTTCCAACGTTTTTATGTCCCTTTCTATCAGGACAAAAATTAAATAAAAACTTTTTTTTTTCAATTTTTGTCATTGTATTAGAAAGGGACAAAGTAACGTCGAAAACATCGACGGGAATTTACGAAAGAAGAACGATCGTTACCGACCTCCAAGGAGTGTTATCATGTTTCACCGCTTGTTAGGCAGTCTGTACTCCAAGATATAGACAATACCTATGCCAGCTTCCTGGTTGTACCGGATACGTGTGAAATGACACAGCCGGGCGCCAGAATTAGCTGTGTTCCTATCCCATTCTATCTTTATAGAGTAGGTAAGAGAAAGCTACAGTTTGGTCCTTAGATTAAAAACTTTTATGCTTACGCTGTAAGATGGAGCCAAGAAATGTGAGAGCAAGATTAAAATATAAGAGAGAGTAAGTTATGAAACCTTACGAAAAAAAAAAAACGTTTTTTGTTTAGTTCACCGGTTTTGGTATTTGTGAAAAATGTCATTTTGTGTTTGGCAGTGTCAAACCTATGGAATGTTGACAAACAAATTGTCTTTTAGTATGCAAAAGTTAAACTATTGATGTTCCATGTGCGGGCCACGTTATGGTTTCATCTAGTTGTAAATCATCTATGGTTTGATCACAGCTTTGCGTCTGTGTCTGGCTGTACTGATCTCTTTTTTTTTTTTTAAATGCGTATGCTCTTGACCTCAATCCAGTCGTCAGGACAAAGATGGGGTCGAAGATGTAGCGAGCTTACGCAGAAGGTGCCTATTCACTCGTACTTTAAAGTAATTCGGTAATTCTCTATTCCTTCTCGACGTCTTGCACTCGTTTAATTGTTTATATCATCACGCCCACAGATAGGCAGTAGGCAGCAACCTAAACAAATATAAGCAGAATATCTAACTTATACAAAGCAGTATCCCTTCCAGGCCCGCCTAGTCAGGGAGTTGGAGAGAACTGAGAAAGCTGAGATGGCGAAACGGGAGAAGGAGGCGAGGAGTCAACAGCTGTTGGAGGTAAGTTTACTTTGCTTGATTTTTTTTTTATTATACTCTGTTCTATTGAAAATGTCTTGAGATGTAAACAAAAAGGAATAATGTCGTATACATACATAACACTACAAGGCAAAGGGCTCGTCTCACGAATAATACTGAGTGGAAGTGGGTCATGCTCCGTCATGCAGGCTCAGTGCGGATTGGTGGAGGCAAGTTAGTAGTCAACATGCTGTTCTGACATGTCTTAACGAATAGTTAGTTACATCGCCATTTGATGGATTTATCCGGGACCAAATATCTAGCTATTTAAATGTAGAATTGTAGCCAGCATCACTTTTCAATGGACACTGCAAAAAAGACCTTAAGGTGGTTTCAGTCCATACAAAAGTTTGACGCACAATCGCGTAGACGGAATTAATATAAGTAACTTTGTATATATGGAAAAATAGTTTGGAAAATCTAGCTGCCGCGTCACAAAAATGTTATTAAACATTTGCATTTTATAATATAATTACGAGGTTATAAAGCTTTTAAAATTTTGTATGTAAAATTTCAAAGCTTTATATATTCGTAATTATTTTATAAATTGCAAATGTTATTTGTGACGCGGCATCTAGATTTTCTAAACAATTTTTTCATATATACAAAGTTACTTATATTAATACCGTCTACGCGTATTGTGCGTCAAAGTTTTTTATAAAATTGACCCTTCTGCAACCACCCTAGTACCTAGTGTGTCACCTCATACGATACCCATGATAAGAAATGGGTATTAAACCATTTTTGAAAACAGTTATAAAGTAATTTGTGATCGTAAGGAACAAGTGGAATTTTTATTTTAATTTTATAAAGCCGAAAAATGCCTTAAAAACTGTTTTTATTTATGAGTTTGAATTTTCGCGCGGAAACGCTAGCCGCCATGCTGTCTCGCTCGTGACGTCACTTCGTCAGTAAACAATACGACTGCGAAAGAACAAAGTAACAAGATTTGTGAAGTGACGGAATCCAACGTGGCGAATGGCTTTTTTGACATTTGAAAAACAGATTAAAAAAGATTTTTAAAATTGAATTATGTACGGTCTAACAAGACTAGCTGAAACTATTTTATGGGGATGATCAGACCATCAAACTGAATAACTTTCTCTACGGGACCAATATCGGAATCGCAAAAAAAAAATCTACTGTCCCATACATTTAGGTCGAGTAGATTTGTATGGAACAGCTGATTTTTTTTTCGCGTTTTCGATATTGGTCCCATAGAAAAAGTAGTTCGGTTTGGTGGTCTGATGATCCCCTTAAAATAGTTTCAGCTAATTTTGTTAGACCTTATATATTATTATTATTATTTTTTTATATATATATATTTTCTTACTTGGTGTAAAATACCCTATTGGGGTGGTCTATTCTAGGCAGAAACCAAATAAATTATATTTTATAACTATGTAGAAGAAATAAATATAAAAATTTTTTAGGTTAGTTTTTGGTTGACATCTTAAAACATTTTTTTAGTGGAACAGAGTATGTTTTGGGTTTTATGTTGGGGTGAATTAATTCTAATTGTGATTTTCGAGAAGACTATTTCACTCACTTTTATGTAAATCTTTAGATAATGAAATGTTAAAAATGAAATGCATAATAAAATTTTTTTTACATTCTACTTTAGTTGGTCAGTAAGATTGATAAATATGGTCAATGGTATGGTAAACTCTTGCAGAAATGAGTGCTGAAGTTACATTGTTGATCTTAAATCAAGAAAACAAAATACACAATCAAAGCTCCAAAAATGGCAGATTGAAAATGAATTTACGATTAAACTAATATCTGAGATCACTTTAGTCTTAGTCCTAGAAATCTAGGGAGATGCCACGCGCTGAGTACGAAACCTACTGTCGCATCACCACCAGTACCACGCGAAAGAAAGTATTTTGTTAGCTTGAATGTGCTCATTATCCATTGCGGTATCAAATCAAAATTTTATTCGAAATAATATCACATAGATAGCTTTTTGACGTCATTTTTTGACTCTACCAACGCGTCGGAAGGTGTTCCGTTGAGAGAAGATGCGGCCAGAAACTCTACAACACACATCTTTTAAACAAAACAAAATATACAAAGTACAATTAAAATACAATATTGCATTACATAGAGTTACATTGTCAAGGATCATTTCAGAATCATTACCAGAATTATCAGAACTCAATGTTCAAATAATCTTTAGTACTACGCAAGCATTATAAACTATTTACACATAATATCTCGACTGGCTTGCAGCCTCATAATATATTGAATCCTTACTGTCGCGAGCAATGTGTTCCGTTTTTGCGAATATTGCTGCGACACTGGCCCCGCCCCCTTTTCACACCTCCCTTTAGTTTTTGTGATCTATGGTCTTAGTATTGCGCCATCTCGCTAACAGTAAACATGTCAAATTAGCTAAGATTTTACAAGACACTATGCATTCAATTCTTATATTTTGATCTATGCTGTTGACAGAAAGTGGTGGAAATAAAAGTTGAGTTAAATAGTACCGACCGACAATCATTGTTAAGTTGTGGATCGTGATAGATTAACTGAAGGGAATTTTTACTACCTACCTATATTATTGTATGTTATTTTGTCATTATGTAGATTATTTCCCATATTCAAAGAATATAATTCTAATGCTGAATAATTCGTATACATGTATATCTGTTTTTTTAACTAAATAAACAATTCCACTAAAATTTACTGTTTATAGAAATCTGGTATTGATACCAAATAATTAAAAATATCAAAAATTATACATGGTGAAATTGATATCATTAGCATTTTTTTAAACTAAGAGTCTACCCATCAAACTGAACAACTTTTACTATGGGAGCAAACCAATAGGAGCAAAAAAAATCAGCTGTTCCATACTAAACGGCAACGCCTACTCGTCTCAAATGTATGCAACAGCTGATTTTTTTTATCTACGATCGGTTTGCTCCCATAGTAAAAGTTGTTCAGTTTGGTGGGTAGACTCTTAGTTTAAAAATATGCCAATGATATCAATTTCACCCTGTGTATCAATTTTTTTTTAAGGAAACTATTGATTGAAACTTCTTCTAATATGGGAAAATATATTTAATTATTTATTTGTCTATAAAACCATGTGCTTGTGTTTGACTTATTATTTTTATTATCAATTTGACGCTTGGCAACATTGTGCTCACATCCGTAGAATCCTTTTTTTTTTCAAAAGCAAAAAGATCCTTAGGAAAATTTTCTGCAAATTTTTGTTGGTAACTTTTTGCTTTTTTTTATTCGTAGTCAGCATTTGGAACTCTTAGCTTTTTAGTTGGTAGTTACGCTGTGTGTTATTGTATTTAATAGTATATATTGTATTTAATATATACTTTTGTATGTATTTATGTAGTCACAATCCTTGGGTAATGAGAATAAACACTAAACAAAATAGACAATGACAATGTTGTCAAAAATCCAATTGATAATAAAGATACCGATACCTACAAAATTAACAATTAGTGAAAATTCAAAACAGCATATCAACAAGAATCGTACGCAGCTCACCATCGAGCCACTGCCGTCGATACCGAAATCTGGTATCGATACCAATGAATGGAAGATACCAGAAATTGTCATGGGCCCCGCCAAAGCGCAAAGGGATCGAACTATGCCACCAATTAGCTTGTCACTGATACCAGTAAGCGGGCCGAAAGATACCCAAAATTCACCAATAAAAACTATAAACTTCGACCAATCTGGTTGGAAAGAAATAGAAGAATACAACGCCCTAGACAAAATGAAAGATTTTGCCGAAAAAGCCGCTTTCGATTTACCTAAACGTCCTAAAAGCGAAAAACATTTCGATTTCTCATTATTGAAATCAGGAAAAAAGTCTAAAGACACAGAGAATAATCTAGAAAAACTAATTGAATCGTATTCTAGAATAACCGAATTCATAAACGGTTGCGATTGGTCGAAGCTTCAAGCGGACAAAAACACTGAGGACCCTAAAGCATTGGAGCAAAAATATTTGAACGCTAAAAACGAATTTATGACTCAAAACCTAATGCTGATACCAAAAGACAATCAGACATCGGTATTGAAAGAAGTCATAGATTTAAGCGAGGATGACGATAATCTTCGGACAGATATTATAACTAAAAAAATAAGCAAAGGGACGTTTAGTGTAGGTAAAGATGGAGCATTGTCAATATCTGTTCATCCACAAAACAAGGAATACTTGGTACGTGATGGCAATTTATAAAAAAAAAACTACAATACTAACTTTCGGGTCATTATTTCACTAACGACACTTCTGGTATTCATTTTGTGCTAATTTCCCTAACTATACACATTTAAACAAATGCACTTACAGGGATATTGTATTTAAATTTTAAAACATTGGTATCTATCTTGGTTTTGGTATTACATTATTATGATTTTTTTATCTCACTCTATTACCTACTTGGAGTATTAATTTTTAGCATGCTGCCAACTTAGCATATACGCTACGCATTGTAAGAAAACTTAGTTAAATATACGAAATTCATTTCGTCACCATTCTCACATTGCATCTGGTACAACAATGACATAAAAAGCATTTTTTATTTTATTTGCAACTTTCTTGCAGAAGTGTTAATTTAATTCATTTGGCATGATTCACATATTGCATCTGGTGCAACAATGACATAAAAAGTTTTCTTTATTTATACCGTTCTTGCAGCAGTGGTAATTTTTTACTTTGGAGGATTATGACAAAACTTTCTTGCATTTGCGTCGTTGCTGCACTGGATGCAAATATTGTTAATATGAAGAATATCGTCGGACTAGATACGGTCACGTATTTTGGGCTCTACCTGTTAATATCATGGATTCTATAAATTAAATGTAAAAGTATTTATTTGTTAATAGCGTTAGTTCTTATTTAATTTAGCCTGTTAGTGGTTTGGTTATAACAAAAACATTTGATATCACAGGGTATGTTTTGTATGGTCTAGAACCCAAATACTTATTTGAGACGTATTCATAAAACTGAAAGCTTTTTTTCATTATCATGCACAAACCCACGACTTCCCTTTTAAGGCGGGTGGTTAGAGGCTTTGCTACATCTAAGAGTAGTAAGGCTAATTCAGTGTTTATGGGGTGTAGAGCATCTCTGTGATGGGGATGGACCAGGTCTGCCTGCATGACTCCAGTCGGTTTAGAAGTTACTGATGTTTAAAGGTCAGTAAAAAATATTATTGTAGTGAGCACTGTAGCTATGTGAATAGTACAAAAACTGACATGAACTCGGTCGGTCGGAACAAGGTTGGACCTGTAGTTATACAGGCCGACCTGGTCCATCCCCATCACAGATATGCTCTACGCCCCATAAACCCTAAATCAGCCTTACGGCTGATGGTTGCAAAAAGTATACTTATCTCTTAGTCTATATCTTTCTTTAAGTTTGTTCTTATGTGTTTTTGATTTGTTTTAATGATGCGTTTTCTTCACAAATATATAGTTCTAGGGCAATAACTAGATGGCGTTGTTAAAAAAGAAATTACTTGTCCAACGCATTTTTCTCTATTTCCCAGTATCAGGGACACATTTATTTCGTAAATAAGTACGATTATCATCGTAACTATTTGAAAGAAGTATTATTTAATAATTTGAGTAAATACCCACCTATACAGGGTGTTACAAAAATACAAATAAACATTTAAGGGGGTGGTTACGACCATCAAACTGAAAAACTTTCACTATGGGACTTTCTATCATCATCATATCAGTCGATAGACGTCCACTGCTGGACATAGGCCTCCCACAAAATGAGGAGATTTTCCATAATCGCCATGATGCTAAACAGCTACAGATCTACTCGAGCTAAATGTATGGGACAAAAAAAATTTTTTTTTTCTATTTCGATATTTTATGTTGGTCCCATAGTGAAAGTTGTTCAGTTTGTTGGTCTAAACCACCCCCTTAAAAGTTATGTATATCTTTAGGTAGTTGATCTTCGACGAAGGCAGAACAGAAGTGGCATATCTTACTTTTCGCCGTCTTGAAACATTCATGATTTGTCGCCACTATCAATACTTGAAAAAATCCTATAAGACAAAACAAAACAAAGATGTATTTCGGTACAATCTCCCATGATATGCCAGATGCCTTTTGACACGTTTTTTGTGTCTTTATGAACACGACCACTAACGCCATCTATTGTTGTTTTACGTACCAATCTTGGAAAATGCCTCATTAAATTAACTGTTACCACTTTTTAATAATACTGTTATTTAATAAATGCTTGTAGAATTCTAATAATTACAGGTTTTTTTAAAAAAAAAACTTATTTTTTCTTTCGTTTTCTTTTTGTTCCATGTGCGCCTGTTATTAATTATAATTTGCTGTACCGCTTTCGATGTTGTTCGCACTTTAATGAAGGCTAAGAGGAGAAAGCATGAGGAGGTCGAGAAGTTAAAGATGGAGGAGCACGCGAAAAGGCAACAGGTTGGTTTTTACTATAGTTTTTCCTGAGTACCACTTCACAAACATCTACACAGAATGGGGCTTGTAGATTTACCCACTTGCAGATTCTGCTGTGAAGCAGAGGAAACGCCCATACACCTCCTCTGCGAATGCGAAGTGCTCATTCACAGCAGGAGTCGCCATCTAGGTGGATACGTAGTAACACCTACTGAAATTAGGGACCTCCCCTCCAAAAGCATAACACGGTTCATGAAGTCCGTGGGCCTAGGAAATGACCTTTAGGTCTAGGGTGACAGCTACAATAGATCTGTGCAGGTCGCAGTAGCTATTGGTCATTGACCAAGCCCTCACATTCAAATAATAATAACCTAAATTATAAATGAAAAAAAAAAAACATTTTCACTACACGTTTCGTCTGCGAAGTACTCTTTTTGTAATCCAGAACATATTCCATCTGTGTGTCAAATATCATCTAAATCCGTTCAAACGTGTATGTGTGATTGAATCGCAAACATCATATTTATAAAATAATAGAGTTAATCCGCGACTTCGTCCGCACACATTATATACCAGATTTTAAGTCAAGTCATAAGCTATCAAATAAAAAAAGTTTCATCAAAATCGGTTCAGTAGTTTTCGCGTGATGATCGATCAAACTAACAAAAAAACACAAACAAACAGACAGACAAAAAATCCAAAAATTGGTGATATTGAATCACGGACACCGAAAAACCATATCGTAACTTTTTTTTTGTTAATATCTTCAATGTACAGACACACTTTCTGTTACAGTTTTATAATAGTTTAGATAGACTAGATTTGCCTTACTTACACTTAGTTCCAGAAACGCTCATTAGAGTTAATCCATCATTATATCTCTTGCTAGCTTTTACTACGTCAACAAGACAAAAAGTGACAGCAAGAGATTTAATGGAGGATTAACTCCAATGAGCGTTTCTGCAACTGAGTGTTGCTCCTTTTTTCACGACACACGGCTGTTTTTTTCCTAAAAACCGAAGTCGGACATTTAGAGATGAAATTCCAACGAATACCATTTCATTTTTTATTTCTTTAGATTAGTAGGATTAAAATGCTAATATTGTAATAATACCTATATGATGACAGTTTCTGATTAGATCTAACTTCTCTTTTTATTTGTTATATAAGGTCTAACAAAATTAGGTGAAACTATTTTAAGGAGATGATCAGACCATCAAACTGAACAACTTTCTCTATGGGACTAATATCGAAATCGCGAGACCTTATATTTTTAATTGAAAATTCCTAGTTCGTTTATAATTTAGTGACAACATTTTTCTCCACCTATTCACCGCGTCGCCACTAGCAATATCTTATACAATATTAACCCTCATCGGTAGTCAGTCCTTCAGCAGATATGACTAGGCCACCGATCGCCACAATCATCTATAGCCCAGTAATGGTAGGGTTCGCTTGTATGGCGAAAGTGAATAATTTATAACAGCTGTTTTTTTTTCTTTTATGCAGGGGTGCGTTCACGACCTTTAGGTGCGGTTGTTTTTCAACTCGCTCTAAGGTACGGAACGACCGCGCCAATTTTTAACTCCCTATGAGGTACGGAACGATCACGGTTGTTTTATAACCTCAAATTTTGATATTTAAAGTAATATGGGCTTGCAGGGCTTCCATCATTTCCAAATACAATAAAAAACGCATTTTCCATGTTAGCGAATCAAAAAGTGAATAAAAATAATTTGAAAAACAAACTTTTATTCAAAACGAGCGAAAAGTCAAGGTAACCACAGATAATCAAAACGTCAGAGTGTTTTTTAAACATCGAATTTGATGGTTAAAAGTTACAACCCGTCAGAGGTTCGGAACGGTTGAGTTGTGACAACCGAGTTGCAAAGAGCGTTTTTCACCGAGGCTCGGAACGGCGTTAGTGCGAAAAGTTGCACTCGGGGTGCACCTGGGGCGTAGGTTCTGAACGCAGCCCTGTAGATTATAATTCTAGTTACCACTGAGATACTAGATTGAAAATCCAACTAAAAATTGTCTTATTAATTATAGAAATAGTTAAACAAAGTAATAAAAAATTAATGTAAAATTAAAAAAAAATGATATTTACAATTTTTTTATTCTATTTGTTAAATACATTTCTATTCTTTTATATTACACGTAAATCCAAAGAAAAATCACCATGGGCCCATGTTTTTAACTAAGTAGAAATTACGAACTGTTTTCAGAAATACTCAATTTTAGTAAAAAATTTATACAATGTTTTTTTATACTCATAACCTAAAAAAAAAGCTGACACTAATAATAAAAAATATATTTTTGTGCTAAAAACAAAAATACGAAATTCAGTTGGATTCGTTAATAAAGCATCAAAATATCATTTTGTTTAAATTAAAAGATCTAGCATAAAAAATTGCTTATTATAAATTATTTCCCTTCGACCAGTATTTTTACTGGACTACTAAGCATGAAAATGTTTAAATTGACCTAAATCTAAGAACACGGACCAATAAGCTAAAGATGTCGCTTACGTCGACTGCTGTACTATACTAAGATCCAACCGTTAAATTATGCACCTATTTGTTTGGTGAACGAAATGTATTTAAGTGAAAGTTTACATAGGGGTTCATACAACGCCGCCGGGTTGCCTGGAAAAATCTTGCCGCAAGTACCTTTACTATTATGATTTTTGGTACCATTTTTGCTACCTATCCGTTTGGGAAATAAATAAGATGCCATCAGAAGGAGACCGATCTAAAGAACTGGAAAAACTAGGATTGCCACCGATTGTCTCAATCTACCGAAACTCTAGGGTTGCCAGGTTCAAAGAAGTCATTTTTACCCTAGAGTTGCATAATTTTACGGTCGAATCTTAATAGGTATATACGACGACGAAATTGCTAAAATGACGGGGTTCGGGCAGGACAGCCCTGATAGGTTCGTTTATGGGCATGTCCTTGAACTATCCAACAAGACTCATCAAACTGAACAAATTTCTCTATGGGACTATCATACAAAATGTGAAAAAAATACATTTCAGCGAGACTTTTAGCAGTTTTGTATGGAACAGCCGTTGACTACCTATATGAGGACTAGTTACGCGTGTAATTCTACTAACAAACATTTCTGCCACTTTTTGCGGGGGGCGAGGTAACATGAAATCCGCAACTTTGGATTTTATTCCCATAACTTTAGATTCTAATTTTGAATGATAAAAAATCATGAAAAGTCCTCTCGTGTGAACCCCAAACGTTCTAAGTTCGAAATTATTGTTTCGCAATTATAGGCTGTCTCGTTTAGTGATAAGGTATAAAATTTAATGTAAATGCACATGATCTTATACCGTGGCAGAGGGGAAATGCTACCGCAAGGCTAGTCCTTATAATAAATAGTCAAAGGGAAAAGCAGATAATTTTTTCGTCGTTGTTTCCATAGAGAAAATTGTTCAGTTCAGATTGTCTAAACTCGAAACCACCGCTTTAAATATAACTAGGGTGTTCTGTTGCACATTGTAAAAAAAACATCCATGACTCTGGTGCAAATATTAATAATTCATCATATAAATGTTTACCCCTTTTCGGTTTCGAACCCGCGACCCAATCCGCTTCGCTGAATCCAATTCAGGAGGCAGGTTCACTACCAACTGAGCGACCGGGCCGTCATCGATTTAGAAGCAGAATTGCTAAAAACTGCCAATAAATACCATATCGATCGGATAGATGTACGTGTGTATGTAAAAAAAATTATTTTATCTTTTTGTTTCAGGAAAGAGAACTTAAAAGACAACAAGCAGTATTATTGAAAGAACAGGTATTCATTATATTTTTTAATATTTTTTTTTGTGTTTGTGTTAATTATTTTTATATTGTGTGTATTTTTTACATTATTATCATATTTCAATTGTTTTTCTTTTTCCAAATAACTGGAATCCGACACATCATGGCCACAGCAAAAGTATATAACCGAGGTAATCATTAATATCGACCCTAAGCATGCGAAATAGAGCTTTGATTTCAATGCATCCATTTCGTAACTAACACAATAATTTTTTACGCTTTCTACCCATGCACAGAGTTCATAGATGTCTAACTCTATTATCTAACGAAAAAAACTGATTGATACCTTAATTTTATTTTAATATCTGGGCCTTCATCAATTCCGTACGTACCCCTTCCAGCACCCTAATGTCATATGAATAGATATCAACTAGAAGACAAGCCTCTTACAAACGCGCACAAATATACAGTTGTCCCGCAAAAAAAATCGTAATCCAGTGCCATACAGGGTAAAATTTATATCGTTAGCATCCTTTTCAACTAAGAGTCTACACATTAAACTGAACAACTTTTACTATGGGAACAAACCGATCGGAGTAAAAAAATCAGCTGTTGCATACGATTGAGTCGAAGAGGCATTGCAGTTTAGTATGAAACAACAGATTTTATTTTGCTTCGTCTTATCGTGTGGGCAGAGATATGTAGGCCTGGCATGCCACCCCCGAGAAAACGACAAAAATCGAGATGTGCCTCCATCTTTATTATTTTACTTAGGCCAGAAAGAGCGCGCATGACTTTTTTCTCGTTTAAACGCTTTGTCGTGGGTGGCACGCTAGCTAGGCTGGTGTACGAGTTTATTCAAACCGCTATACGGCCTCTGACGTGATTTTTATGTAACGACTACTACCACCAGAGATAGTAGCATCCGAAGCACGGAATCATCATTCTTTTCAGACAATCAGGTGATTCAGCCTGCCTGATGTCCTAACCAACTGGGGAAAAACGCACAAAGTGATATATCACTAGGTGTCCCCCGTGGGAATCGAACCCACGACCTCCGTGTCGAGAACCCAATGCTCTTAACCATTAGACCACGGAGGCAGTTTGCCTTTGCACAGTTTTTTTGCTGAGATCGGTTTGCTCCCTTAGTAACAGTTGTTCAGTTTGGTGGGTAGACTTTTAGTTTAAAAGGATGCTAATGATAACGATTTCACCCTGTAGGTATCTATTCATGTACTCACGTACCCCTTGTACTTTCTAACTGGGAACCATATTGGTCTGGTCTAATATAACTTCTTAACATTCACCATGCTTCAAATTGACGGTTTTTACTTATTTAAAAACACCGGTATTACACGCACATAGATATAAGTTCTTATCAAGGTGTTACGAAAGTAAAAATAAACATGGGGGTTGTTTAGACCATCAAACTGAACAACTTTTACTATGGGACCAACATCGAAATCTCAAAAAGAAAATCAACTTTCGATTACATTTGGAATGGAACATTAGATTTTGTTTTTGCGATTTCGATATTGGTCCCGCAGTGAAAGTTGTTCAGTTTGATGGTCTAAACCACCCCATTATATGTTTATTTGTATTTTTGTAACAACTTGTACTTATTTCAAAAATTGGTGATATTGAATCACGGACACCGAAAAACCATATCGTAACTTTTTTTTTGTTAATATCTTCAATGTACAGACACACTTTCTGTTACAGTTTTATAATAGTTTAGATAGACTAGATTTGCCTTACTTACACTTAGTTCCAGAAACGCTCATTAGAGTTAATCCATCATTATATCTCTTGCTAGCTTTTACTACGTCAACAAGACAAAAAGTGACAGCAAGAGATTTAATGGAGGATTAACTCCAATGAGCGTTTCTGCAACTGAGTGTTGCTCCTTTTTTCACGACACACGGCTGTTTTTTTCCTAAAAACCGAAGTCGGACATTTAGAGATGAAATTCCAACGAATACCATTTCATTTTTTATTTCTTTAGATTAGTAGGATTAAAATGCTAATATTGTAATAATACCTATATGATGACAGTTTCTGATTAGATCTAACTTCTCTTTTTATTTGTTATATAAGGTCTAACAAAATTAGGTGAAACTATTTTAAGGAGATGATCAGACCATCAAACTGAACAACTTTCTCTATGGGACTAATATCGAAATCGCGAGACCTTATATTTTTAATTGAAAATTCCTAGTTCGTTTATAATTTAGTGACAACATTTTTCTCCACCTATTCACCGCGTCGCCACTAGCAATATCTTATACAATATTAACCCTCATCGGTAGTCAGTCCTTCAGCAGATATGACTAGGCCACCGATCGCCACAATCATCTATAGCCCAGTAATGGTAGGGTTCGCTTGTATGGCGAAAGTGAATAATTTATAACAGCTGTTTTTTTTTCTTTTATGCAGGGGTGCGTTCACGACCTTTAGGTGCGGTTGTTTTTCAACTCGCTCTAAGGTACGGAACGACCGCGCCAATTTTTAACTCCCTATGAGGTACGGAACGATCACGGTTGTTTTATAACCTCAAATTTTGATATTTAAAGTAATATGGGCTTGCAGGGCTTCCATCATTTCCAAATACAATAAAAAACGCATTTTCCATGTTAGCGAATCAAAAAGTGAATAAAAATAATTTGAAAAACAAACTTTTATTCAAAACGAGCGAAAAGTCAAGGTAACCACAGATAATCAAAACGTCAGAGTGTTTTTTAAACATCGAATTTGATGGTTAAAAGTTACAACCCGTCAGAGGTTCGGAACGGTTGAGTTGTGACAACCGAGTTGCAAAGAGCGTTTTTCACCGAGGCTCGGAACGGCGTTAGTGCGAAAAGTTGCACTCGGGGTGCACCTGGGGCGTAGGTTCTGAACGCAGCCCTGTAGATTATAATTCTAGTTACCACTGAGATACTAGATTGAAAATCCAACTAAAAATTGTCTTATTAATTATAGAAATAGTTAAACAAAGTAATAAAAAATTAATGTAAAATTAAAAAAAAATGATATTTACAATTTTTTTATTCTATTTGTTAAATACATTTCTATTCTTTTATATTACACGTAAATCCAAAGAAAAATCACCATGGGCCCATGTTTTTAACTAAGTAGAAATTACGAACTGTTTTCAGAAATACTCAATTTTAGTAAAAAATTTATACAATGTTTTTTTATACTCATAACCTAAAAAAAAAGCTGACACTAATAATAAAAAATATATTTTTGTGCTAAAAACAAAAATACGAAATTCAGTTGGATTCGTTAATAAAGCATCAAAATATCATTTTGTTTAAATTAAAAGATCTAGCATAAAAAATTGCTTATTATAAATTATTTCCCTTCGACCAGTATTTTTACTGGACTACTAAGCATGAAAATGTTTAAATTGACCTAAATCTAAGAACACGGACCAATAAGCTAAAGATGTCGCTTACGTCGACTGCTGTACTATACTAAGATCCAACCGTTAAATTATGCACCTATTTGTTTGGTGAACGAAATGTATTTAAGTGAAAGTTTACATAGGGGTTCATACAACGCCGCCGGGTTGCCTGGAAAAATCTTGCCGCAAGTACCTTTACCATTATGATTTTTGGTACCATTTTTGCCACCTATCCGTTTTGGAAATAAATAAGATGCCATCAGAAGGAGACCGATCTAAAGAACTGGAAAAACTAGGATTGCCACCGATTGTCTCAATCTACCGAAACTCTAGGGTTGCCAGGTTCAAAAAAGTCATTTTTACCCTATAGTTGCATAATTTTACGGTCGAATCTTAACACGTTCCGGGACAGTGACCGGCTATAGCAGTGATAACAATAAAAGTTCTATTGTGTCTCGTTCACCGCCCCGGAACGTGTTAATAGGTATATACGACGACGAAATTGCTAAAATGACGGGGTTCGGGCAGGACAGCCCTGATAGGTTCGTTTATGGACATGTCCTTGAACAAACCAACAAGACTCATCAAACTGAACAAATTTCTCTATGGGACTATCATACAAAATGCGAAAAAAATACATTTCAGCGAGACTACTTTAGCAGTTTTGTATGGAACAGCCGTTGACTATCTATATGAGGACTAGTTACGCGTGTAATTCTACTAACAAACATTTCTGCCACTTTTTGCGGGGGGCGAGGTAACATGAAATCCGCAACTTTGGATTTTATTCCCATAACTTTAGATTCTAATTTTGAATGATAAAAAATCATGAAAAGTCCTCTCGTGTGAACCCCAAACGTTCTAAGTTCGAAATTATTGTTTCGCAATTATAGGCTGTCTCGTTTAGTGATAAGGTATAAAATTTAATGTAAATGCACATGATCTTATACCGTGGCAGAGGGGAAATGCTACCGCAAGGCTAGTCCTTATAATAAATAGTCAAAGGGAAAAGCAGATAATTTTTTCGTCGTTGTTTCCATAGAGAAAATTGTTCAGTTCAGATTGTCTAAACTCGAAACCACCGCTTTAAATATAACTAGGGTGTTCTGTTGCACATTGTAAAAAAAACATCCATGACTCTGGTGCAAATATTAATAATTCATCATATAAATGTTTACCCCTTTTCGGTTTCGAACCCGCGACCCAATCCGCTTCGCTGAATCCAATTCAGGAGGCAGGTTCACTATCAACTGAGCGACCGGGCCGTCATCGATTTAGAAGCAGAATTGCTAAAAACTGCCAATAAATACCATATCGATCGGATAGATGTACGTGTGTATGTAAAAAAATTATTTTATCTTTTTGTTTCAGGAAAGAGAACTTAAAAGACAACAAGCAGTATTATTGAAAGAACAGGTATTCATTATATTTTTTAATATTTTTTTTGTGTTTGTGTTAATTATTTTTATATTGTGTGTATTTTTTACATTATTATCATATTTCAATTGTTTTTCTTTTTCCAAATAACTGGAATCCGACACATCATGGCCACAGCAAAAGTATATAACCGAGGTAATCATTAATATCGACCCTAAGCATGCGAAATAGAGCTTTGATTTCAATGCATCCATTTCGTAACTAACACAATAATTTTTTACGCTTTCTACCCATGCACAGAGTTCATAGATGTCTAACTCTATTATCTAACGAAAAAAACTGATTGATACCTTAATTTTATTTTAATATCTGGGCCTTCATCAATTCCGTACGTACCCCTTCCAGCACCCTAATGTCATATGAATAGATATCAACTAGAAGACAAGCCTCTTACAAACGCGCACAAATATACAGTTGTCCCGCAAAAAAAATCGTAATCCAGTGCCATACAGGGTAAAATTTATATCGTTAGCATCCTTTTCAACTAAGAGTCTACACATTAAACTGAACAACTTTTACTATGGGAACAAACCGATCGGAGTAAAAAAATCAGCTGTTGCATACGATTGAGTCGAAGAGGCATTGCAGTTTAGTATGAAACAACAGATTTTATTTTGCTTCGTCTTATCGTGTGGGCAGAGATATGTAGGCCTGGCATGCCACCCCCGAGAAAACGACAAAAATCGAGATGTGCCTCCATCTTTATTATTTTACTTAGGCCAGAAAGAGCGCGCATGACTTTTTTCTCGTTTAAACGCTTTGTCGTGGGTGGCACGCTAGCTAGGCTGGTGTACGAGTTTATTCAAACCGCTATACGGCCTCTGACGTGATTTTTATGTAACGACTACTACCACCAGAGATAGTAGCATCCGAAGCACGGAATCATCATTCTTTTCAGACAATCAGGTGATTCACCCTGCCTGATGTCCTAACCAACTGGGGAAAAACGCACAAAGTGATATATCACTAGGTGTCCCCCGTGGGAATCGAACCCACGACCTCCGTGTCGAGAACCCAATGCTCTTAACCATTAGACCACGGAGGCAGTTTGCCTTTGCACAGTTTTTTTGCTGAGATCGGTTTGCTCCCTTAGTAACAGTTGTTCAGTTTGGTGGGTAGACTTTTAGTTTAAAAGGATGCTAATGATAACGATTTCACCCTGTAGGTATCTATTCATGTGCTCACGTACCCCTGGTACTTTCTAACTGGGAACCATATTGGTCTGGTCTAATATAACTTCTTAACATTCACCATGCTTCAAATTAACGGTTTTTACTTATTTAAAAACACCGGTATTACACGCACATAGATATAAGTTCTTATCAAGGTGTTACAAAAGTAAAAATAAACATGGGGGTTGTTTAGACCATCAAACTGAACAACTTTTACTATGGGACCAACAAGAAAATCAACTGTCGATTACATTTGGAATGGAACATTAGATTTTGTTTTTGCGATTTCGATATTGGTCCCGCAGTGAAAGTTGTTCAGTTTGATGGTCTAAACCACCCCATTATATGTTTATTTGTATTTTTGTAACAACTTGTACTTATTTCATATATTATTTATTTTTAAACATGTTACAGCCATGTTGTGCTATTTCGAATCAAATTATAGATTGAAAAATTTGTCTCGGGCGGGACTTGAACCCGCTCTCTTACCACTACTGGGTAGTGGGCTCGGTGGCGAAATTGGATAACGCAGTTCCCCGGTTTGGAAGAGAGCGGGTTCAAGTCCCACCCGAGAAAAATTTTTCAATCTATAATTTGATTCGAAATAGCACAACATGGCTGTAACTTATACTATCTTTCATTTGATTTAACTTGTAATTAGTAGTCATGTGCAGTAGTACCAGGGTCATAAGTCTTATGTATGTGCGTAGTTGACAAATTTTAATAGCACACCAAATTGTATTAGCCAATTAGCATGTGCCACCTTCAAGTTTTCGCGCCCTTTTCGTTGCTATCCGACTTTGCACCCTTTTATTACTAAATGACTTCGGGTTTTGACGGGGACTCGGGTCTGCTCTGCGCAAACAAAGATTATTTTCCTTGAGTGCGATTTTTGAAACTCATTCGCCGAGCTCAGCAGTTGAAAATGTCAAAGTTACTATGGAGATATGCATCTTATTGCTGCTGATTTGACTTTCAAAAATAGCACTCCTGTTGTATGATTTTTGAAAATCAAATCAGCAGCAGAAAGATGCATATCTCCATAGTAATTTTGACATTTTCAACTGCTGAGTTCAACGTATGACTTTCAAAAATCACACTCCTGCTCGTACAAAGGAAGAGCCAATTTTATTTACAGAATTCTTCTAGCACAGTCCAAGGTGTTGGTTTACAGTGCATCTTGCATGTCAATCCTTTAACTTTTGTTAGAAATGTCTCATTCTTTTCATTTTAAGTATGCAGAGTGTTTCTAAACAATGCTGACAGATTTTTAAGATGAGCCATAAAATCGCCATCTAATCGCTGCTTAGCGATAAGACCGCCTTATTTTGTGCCTCCTGTATTTTTAACTCTGTATTTTACTGTTTATGTTTTGGTGTAAAATAAAGTATATTTGATTGATTTGATAAAACTGTCAATTTAGTCGACCCAAGTTTAATTTAATTTCAGCTAATTTTAGAAGAAAGAAAAGAAAGTTGTTCAGTTTGATGGTCTGATTTAGTCATCTCGTTAAAAATCCGTTAACGTATTAAGAAATACCCCGGATACTATAGATTAAAATCGAGTAGGTCTCCGATTATTGGCTTTTTATAGACTCTTTCTCATCTTGAAGAAAAATCTTGTAAATTCTTTGAACATACTTTTTTATTTAAATAAGTGTTCTGTTGTCAAAAGGAGAGAGAAAGGAGACGACAGCACACGACGTTCATCCGCCAATTAGATTCTAGAAGAAGATGGGAGGACAGAGAGAGAAGAAAACATCAGAACCTCCTCGATAGGTTACTGGCGAAAGAGAAGAAGCTGCAATTGAGAAGGAAAGAGATGGAACTATTGTCTGAACTCAGGTATGAATATTATAGTAAATTAGGAATAAAAATCAAAAAGCCGTGTGGTTCTGGCGAAAGAGAGACCACCACGGGACCCATTTAAATAAATATATAATAAATAACGCTCACAGGCACATACATTGTAATGATCCCAAGCAAGCACTATAGGATGTTTATTATGGAAACCATACAACAACGGCACAAACATATAAACATCCATGACCGAACCGGGATTCGAACCCAGGACCCTGGTTTGGCAGACCGGCGTGGTAACCATTACACCAACCGGGTCGTCGGGAAATGGACCACATGGTCGTACATGGCGACTAAAGAATTAGGATTCTTATGCTGTATTTTACGCCATGTGGATCACGATTCGCAAAAGAAGAAGCTCGCAAATGTGAAATAATTTTTCTCACTGTTTTCTGTTGTTTTACTAAATTATTTGTTATTCATTGTAATACGAAACTAAAATACCGAAGACAAGGTTCTGTTTGGTCTAGATATCGGATAATTATCACGATAATTATAAAAGAAAATTACTATCTTGATTATTTCGAATCCTGGTTTGTCCTTTATTCATATCGTTCCTTTCTCTCTCCATAGACGACCGCAAGAAGACTCTACCCTATCAGAACAGAAGTCCCTCCCCAATCTATCCAGGATACCGGGTCTGAAGCTGCCCGGGCAGGCCATGGCGGACATACTTCAAGTCTACGAGTTTATACACAACTTCGGACAGACACTCGGTTTTGGTGAGCTTTTGTTGAACAAGACCTGTATATGATTTGTTTGTATGATAAGTTTTGTATATAATCGTCATGAAATTGAAATTCTTATAATCAGCTGATAATCAGCTGTTCCATACTAAACTGCAATGCCTACTCGACTCAAATGTATGCAACAGCAGATTTTTTTTTTTGCTCGATCGGTTTGCTCCCTAGTGAAAGTTGTTCAGTTTGATGGGTAGACTCTTAGTTTAAAAGGATGCTAATGATGTCAATTTCATCCTGTATATAGAAAATCTGATAAACCACAGGCATAGAGATTAGTTACGAGTTTGTGTTAAAAAAATGTAATTGACTTTAATTGGTTAGTATCCAAAATATAATTAATCTTTGTTTGTATAAAACGCGCTGTATGGACTATCCTTTCAAAGTTTGCAAAAATACGTACATTTATGCTATATTCACTAGCTAAGTGTAACATTAATTTATGTACACTTAGATTGGGGAAGCCACTGCAGCATGTGCCACAGCTTGCTCTCACATGCTGCAGGGATTTCGTTGATGTATTGTAACTGTTATGGGTCAAATAAACGTTTATTTTATTTAAGTACAATTGTTTACCTTTCCATTACAGACGTGGACGCGATCCCGTCGTTGAACACGTTACAAACCGCGCTACTGCCGGACTGTAGTGCCGAGGCTGAAGAGGAGCTGGTGCAGGTTCTGACACAGCTACTCATATGTGCTATAGGTAAGTAACATGTATAATTACACCACAGACTACCCCCAATAGATACTGCATGATGAAAATTTTGTACAGGTCCGAAGTCACCATTTTTTGCGGGTAGCGGTGCACGAAACAATGATTGGACATTTCAAGGTCGCACTACTTCCAGCTCGCTCACTCGCATTGCTTATATCAGTGCAAAATCATAGATGTGTGGCGCACGTTGGCGGCCTTATATGCGGTATCTATTGGGGGTAATCTATGACCTACACCGACGACCCTTTTTAGGGTTCCGTACCCAAAGGGTGAAAATGGGACCCTATTCATAAGCCTACGCTGTCCGCCCGTCCGTCCTAGCGTCGGAAGTCTATATCTTCTATACCGTAATAGGTGACGAGTTGAAATTTTCGCAGAATATGAATTTGATGACAAACAATAAAAAAACATAAAAGTATTTTTTTTATCCGATACTCGTGACTTAGGTAAGCCGTACCTTAGGTTCGAATGCGGTGTTACTCCCCAGACTATGGCCCATCTTGTATCCTGCCCTTCAATTGCTAATGAAATTGATATCATTAGCATCCTTTTTAACTAAGAGTCTACCCATCAAACTGAACAACTTTTACTATGGGAGGAAACTGAACGGAGCAAATAAAAAATCAGCTGTTCCATACTAAACTGCAATTTCGACATTTGAGACGAGTAGGCGTTGCCGTTTAGTATGCAACAGCTAATTTTTTTGCTCCGATCGGTTTGCTCCCATAGTGAAAGTTGTTCAGTTCGATGGGTAGACTGTTAGTTTTAAAGGATGCTTATGATATCAATTTCACCCTGTAGACGCTACAGATAATCAAATCAAAATTAAACTAAATCATTTATGTCAGACAAGATGTTACAGTACATTTATAGGGTCCTTCTTAATCCTACGCTGACAGTTTTTTAAGGGGATGATCAGACTGTCAAACAGAACAACTTTCTCTATGGCACCAATATGGGAATTGCGAAAAAAAATCTGCTGTTCATTTGAGTCGAGTCGGTACTGCAGTTTTGTATGGGACAGCTGATGCTTTCTTTCGCGATTTTGATGTTGGCTCCATAGTGAAAGTTGTTCAGTTTGATGGTCTGAAGAACCCCCTTAAGTATTACTAGGGTGTTTTGTTACACCCTGTATAGTGTTAGTGTGTGTTTTAATGCGCCTTCCGCCATCGACTCGATAGAAGAAGGAGAAGTAAATCTATTAAGCACCCTCGCTACGCTCGGGCTTTTTACTACTTTCGTCACACGTATCGTAATGTAGTAAACTTTGTCTACAGAGGACCCGGGTATCCCGCACCCGGGGCGGCACACGACGCTGCTCGGGCACGCGATACGTATGGGCGACATCACACCGGCCAACCTCAGCGAGGTGCTCAGAATATACCTGTACGCTAACGCGACGGGCGAGGTTAAGGCTTTGACTGGTAAGTACAAGTTTCACTTTGTTTCTATTGTGTTTAGAACGTAGAAAGCAGGCACGTATCCATGGGGAGGATAGGTGGGTTTTATCCAAACCCCCCCCCCCCCCCCCCAATTCGAATATTTGTATGGAAAAGTGATTACAGCTTTTTCGTTGTTTTTCTATGAATATCATATCTATAATATTAAATATCCCCCCGTGTCTTGTCATATTCACTCAATAAGAGATGCACATAGCAAATTCGCTCTAGTAAAAAAAAGGAGATACCTTATTGCTGTCCTTATCGACGTAACCACTTGTTTGTACGCACGGCGACACATCAAGCTATACAAAACCAACATAAGCTGGCCGCGCGACCGACGCTATACGTAAGCTTGATGTGTCGCCGTGTGTACTACGACGGCCATATGACTCACTTCACTTCATATAAATTGTATAAGATTGTATGGCTATTGCAATCTCATACGCGGTTACAGTGATATTACGTCTACTAGAGTAAGCGAAAAAAAAATCGTCTATGGTTTAACACAATATGGATGAATAATCTGAAATAAATAATTTTTAATTTAATTTAGAATTAATTTAAAAACCAATGCCTAAAAATGGCGCCTTGTCTTTTTCGCCTATTTTTTTGGCGCGGCTGTCAATATTTTACTAAACTTTAATATTTCAGTTCAAAATAAAGTAACAAACAAAACAAATCAATGTCTTAAGGGTTAAGGCACGATGGGGCTGACGTAACCTCAGGGTTAAAAGCTCCCAAAAAAAAGAAAAAAAGAAAAAAAAATCGAACGGAGATATTAATGCTTGAAGTAAACGTAATGAATGTAATGATACCTTTCATACATTACCCGCGTTGTCTTTTAGGCCCGATTCGACCAAACGCGAGTATATTTTATTATTTGATTAAGTCGCCGGTTACTCTAGAGTAAATTAATTTTGCGTTTTACCAACCCTAATCTATAAATAAATTGAGAGTAAATTTTACACGGCCAATTTTGATGGTGTAAAGCTTATACTGAGACTAATGAAATGTCAATGTTACATAATTAAAAAATGAGAATAAATAGAAACCTAACAAATTAAAACTGAATAACCTCACATTGCATTAAGTACGGATACAACAACCTCATTCTTTGGTTGGATTATACATTCGTTCTTTTAGTATGGGTTTAGTGTGGTAGACGACAAATGAAGTTATTTCGGAGTAAACGCTAAGAGTAAAATTGTTCCTTGTATAGTTACTCTTCTAGAAATCAAAGTTTGGTCGAATCCGGCCTTAGTGTAAGAATAAATGTAGACACTATTTAGTTTTACCCGCGACTTCGTCCGCGTGGAATTATAATATCGAAAAATCTGAACCTAAACACAGTTTTTTCAAACCTAAGTCAAAGTGTAATTTCGCAAAAAGTGTTCAGTGTTATTAAAAATAATCTATCTTCTGTCGACCTATACTTATAACTGAATCGTGACTGACTGACTGACAGGCAACGCACAGCCTAAACCGCTAAAAATAGAAACATATAATTTGGAATACAATATTCTACAGAGCATGTGCACTAAAAAAGGATTTTTCGAAAATCGACCCCTAGCTGGTGCAACGAGGTATTATAGTTTAAGAAATCCACGCGAACGAAATCGTGGGCAAAAGCTAGTAACACATTAGATAGCTTTTTGACGACATTTTTTTGACTCTACAACCGCATCGGTAGGTGTTCCATTATAGAGAAGATGCGGCCAGAAACTCTACAACAAAAAAAATCTTATTTTTATTTTATTTTTTATTCTTCAATTTTGGACACAAACAGTCTTAATAAAAACAATAAATGTAAAACTAGTGAACAGATACCAGACTTGGAGGTCCCAAAAATTATTTTTACAATTTTTATAAAAATACGTAGGTGTTTGGCTGAACTTAAATTTTATTTTAGTTTAAGGATTTACAGATAGATATAGTTAAACAATTTTGGAAAGTGAAAGTGTTGCCAACTTAAATGTAGCATAATAGATAAAAAAATAACATCGGTTTTATGACTTTATATAAATTTAGATTAGACTTAAGATATTACAGTTATAGTTAGACGTAAACAATTTCAACTTATAGTTAAGTAAATAACTTCGACAATGCCAGTTAAGTATTGCATTACTAATAGAGAAAGATAAATAAGTTTTTCTGGCTTTATATACAAAGTACAATTACAAAATAATCCTTTGTTAATGCACCCCTACATCTTGCGCCTACGTGTGTGCGTGCGTTCGTATATATGTGTTATGCGTGCGTATATGTGCGTGCAATGTGTAAAAATAATATTAGACTAAAAGTAAGATAAGGTTAAGATAAGATAAGTTTAAGATATGCTGATAAGTTTGTGGTCAACCAAATGCCTCCGTGGTCTAATGGTTAAGAGCATTGGCTCTCGACACGGACGGAAGTCGTGGGTTCGATTCCCACGGGGGACACCTAGTGAAATGTCACTTTGTGCGATTTTCCCCAGAATGGCACGTTAAGCCGTTGGTCCCGGCTATTATCTCTGGTGGTAGTAGTCGTTACATAAAAACCACGTCAGAGGCCGTAAGGCGGTCTGAAAAAACTCTGACACCAGGGCTCTGCCCACACGATAAGAAGAAGAAGTGTTGACCCAAATTATCTTATCCTAATAATGTGATGACAATAATGAACTTTATTGACTGGTAATACGGTTGTATTTCTTGTCTATAGGCCTGGCCTTTTCGAGGGCTACAGGTGACTGATTTCGTCTATTCGATGTTACATTGTATTACCAAAGAATATTGCCTCAAAATCGTCGATGACTTTGTAATATAAACCTTAAATTTAATAACGATAAAGGCGATTCTTCTATGGTAGTTGTTTCGTATTTTGTCACCTTATTCTCTTTGTGTTTGTGTCAAGCATGATCGTTAATCAGAATGCAACTTCATTCTTAAATTCTACATGTCTTTCTTCCGCAACTCTTTATTTGCTTATTTTTATACCAGGAGTATTTTTGAAACTCATTCTTTGAACTCAGCAGTTGAAAATGTCAATATTACTATGGAGATATGCATCTTTCTACTACTGATTTGACTTTCAAAAATGATCCTCCAGAAGTGTGATTATTGAAAGTCAAATCAGCAGTAGAATGATGCGTATCTCCATACATTTTCAACTGCTGAGTTCAACGTATGAGATTCCAAAATCGCTCTCCAGGTCTTTCTTAAATGTATGGTGATGGTTTTTAAGAGGATGACCAGAAGGGTTTTTCGACGGTTTTAAAGGGACTAGACCGCTATCAGACGATCAAACTGAACAATACTCTCAATGGGGCTAAGACCAAAATCGGGGAAAAAAATAAACTGTCCCATAGCGTCAAGTAGGTTTGCAAGTTAGCTGATTTCTTTTCATGATTTGGATGTTAACAT
Organism: Agonopterix arenella; assembly: GCA_927399405.1. NCBI lineage: Eukaryota > Metazoa > Arthropoda > Insecta > Lepidoptera > Depressariidae > Agonopterix > Agonopterix arenella. The sequence goes on along the minus strand of OV656716.1, from coordinate 3,895,080 downwards.
TTTTGCTTGTTTGAAAATACTTTTCACATAATCTTGATACGAAAACTTCATAACATAAGCCGCAGAATATTTAATTACACGCAATTTTATTAATTTTGCTGTTTGTTTATCACCAGAAATGTCAAGCGAAAGTTACACAAAATAACAAAAATTATTACACTTTTAAATTTTACAGTCTTTCTCACTCACTCCCATGTTCATTGTATATGTTGGATTTCTTCGAATATTCTTTATGTGCTAAACAGGCACTTTACTCTCGCGAGAACTTCTCGGCGAGACTTCCCGCTTAATGCGGGCGCTACATTCTCGCCGAGAACTGCCGAGAACGAGTGTGGATGCCCTTCATTGTTCTGGTGGCGTCATAAGCAGTAGTAATTTTCCTTGAAAGTTCTCGCCGAGAATTCTCACCGAGAAGCTATCGCGAGAGTGATGTGCCGGCTTACTTGTGGCACTTTATTTATGCCTCTCAACCTACTTGCAGGTTTGACAGCGGAAAGGGAAAGAGAGCGAAGAGTGGCCGACCATCACCAGACGGACGCGGAAATGCAACATACGCAAGCCAACACGAAGAACGCGGCCTACTACGAACACTTGCACAATAATAACACTTATAAACTAGCTGGTAAGAGTTATTATTATTTGCATTGATATTAGTTAATCCGAGCAAACAATAACAATTTTTTTTTTAAATAAATATCTTGGACTTTGTCATACAAATTATCTAGTCACATTTAAAGTACCAGAATCTAGGCCGGACTTGTATTATGATGGTTAGACAACGATATAGAATACATATATAGATACAAACATCCATGACTCGGGTACAAATATAATATGCATATTCATATTCATCATACAAATATTTGTCCCTTACGGGATTCGAACCCGCGACACTCGGCACAGCAGGCAGGTTCACTACCGACTGAGCTACCGGGCCGTCTAAGTCTAAAAAACCTGATGGAATTTTTTTGCACATTTTAAAGGCTTTCACTATTGAACATACATGGTGTTTATATTTTTGTATACTTAGAAGGCTTTGAGAAATACATTAGTATTTTCAAGTCTTTTTGTCACTAATGTTTACAGTTTAAAAGTCGCATTCATAATTACTCCCCGCCCCTCCTAACAATACTCCGTAAAATGACTGAGCTATAATAGTTCGAGGGCTCTACTGGTCATAGGGTGCGACAGAGCTCAGGATATTTTATCGCTTGTAGGTATGTACGTATGACATGAAACCGTAAACCTCAATTATTATCTTTTTTTTAACATATTGTCAGTCGGGGCAAGTGCCTCTACGGGGCAAGTGCCTCAAACTTCAAAATTTCGAAAACTAGACGTATATTTAGACATACCGCCGTCAAACGTCAAAGCCTGAACTATTGCATATGCTCACGACTATATTTCTAGTTAAATATATGTCTAGTTTTCGAAATTTTGAAGCTGGAGGCACTTACCCCGTAGAAGCACTTGCCCCGACTCGCAATCGTTTCTACGAAAATCTCGACCATAACATTGAAGTATACAACTTCAATGTTATGGTCGAGATTTTCGTAGAAACGATTGCATTGATTTCGATTATTCTTTCATTGCTGTCATCTTCTTGTGGGGATTTTACCTTTTTATTATACTTACATTTTGAGATAAGACACTACCAATAAAGCTACTCAAAAACAAATAGAAAATTTTTCGACCTGCATTCATTAATTTTTCATCAACAAAAGTGGTTTTACGGTTCATCGAATATGTTTCTCATAAGAATCAAAATAATACGGGACCAACTGAGGTTAGAGTGAGAAAATGGGTCGAAAACTTTCCCTAACTTTCATCGTAAACCCAACAAAGCTCTTGCCACTTTAAAACAGATATAATTTTGGCATTTTATCGATTTTGTTTATTTACACAGAGGCGCTCCGCGACAAGCCGTTCCTAGCTCTAAACGCGACGACAAAAGCCAAAATAATATCGTTCCTGTGCGACGAACTACTCCAAAACAAATCAGTTCTGAGACAGATCGACGGCTCCCTCGAACATCTGAACCAGCTGAAGAAGGAGCGATATCTTATGGATATGAAGTGCCGCAAGTGAGTGTCATCATTCATTAGTCTCTCATCATATCGGCTGATAGACTCCCACTACTGGACATAGGCCTCCCGCAAGGATCGCCACAATGACCGGTGCTGCGCTGCCCTCATCTGACACCTTCACCAGGTCGTCGGTCCACCTTGTGCGGCTCACTGTCTACCCACGCTGCGCTTTCCACTACGTGGTCACCACTCAAGACGGACCCATCGGATATCGGTTCTGCGACCAATATGCTCCGCCCATTGCCACTTTAGTTTAGCAATTCTTCAGACTATTTCAGCTACTATGGTTCTTATGCGAAACAATTAATGTCCGATTCAACCTCGCAGGGAAACTTCGAGGATAGCCCTCTCCTTTACGCGGTCGCCACTAAGAACTCTTCGAACCCATCGGCCATCTGTCTTACGAGCAATGTGCCCCGCCCATTGTCACATTAGTTTAGCAATTGTTTGGGCTATGTCGGCTACCCTGGGGGACCTAAGGGGACTGACGACCTGTACAAGTCAATAAATGAATGAAAATAAGAGTCTGCGCAAAAGGGAACTAAACGAATTCTGACAAACCTGGAATCAGAAGAATTTCACGTACATCAGTGTTGAAATGTCGCTTTCCCATACCCCTTTCCCAAAATGTTTTTCCATTTGGAATCTTAACTTAAAGGACATTTTGAACCTGATGTACATTTTAGGAATGGAACTTTATGTACACACGGTGTCACATAATCATCATCATTTATTTATTGCTTTCACATGTTCTACAGATGTTACAACAGTTATGGTCCTATGTGAAACCCTGAACGGGCACTGCAGAAAACTCTGACAAATATATATAAGGTCTAACAAAATTAGGTGAAACTATTTTAAGGGGATGATGAGACTTTCAAACTGAACAACTTTCTCAATGGGACCAATATTGAAATCGCGAAAAAAATAATCAGCTGTCCCATACATTTAGGTCGAGTAGGTTTGTATGGAACAGCTGTTTTTTTTTTCGCGATTTCATTATCGGTCCCATAGAGAAAGTTGTTCAGTTTGATGGTCTGATCATCCCCTTAAAATAGTTTCAGCTAATTTTGTTAGACCTTATATATATACAAATTATTTCCCTTTAATTATAAGTAAGAATTTACACAAAAATAATAATACAATAACAAAAAAAATCTTTAAGTATACCGTAAGCATCACATCAGAGTATACAAACCCAAAATAAGCTGGCCGCGTGTAGGTCGCGTAATGTATAACGTATGTTGATTGGCCAGCTGTATGTTGGTTTTGTATAGCTTGATATGTCTCCATGTGTACTTAAACATCTTGGATCTCTCACCGGATTCATTATTTTCTATTCATTTAATTATTAATTTTCTTCTAAACAGAGTACGAGTGTTACATCAACGTAAAGTGCGAGCGGAACAGTCAGAGAAGCAGCAAGCTTTAGCGTTGGAGAGAATGCAGCGGCTTGTAGAAGAAAGCACAGCGAATATGAACCAAACTTCACCACACACTCACGATGACGGTACGTAGCAATCTGAGTCTTATTTCACATTGATTAGCATGCATCTATACTATTATAAAACTGTAACAGGAAGTTTGTCTGAACATTGAAGATATTAACAAAAAAAAAGTTACGATATGGTTTTTAGGTGTCCCTGATTCCATTTCACCAATTTTTGGATTTTTTGTCTGTCTGTTTGTTTGGGTGTTTGTTTGTGTGTTTGTTTGTTTGTTTGAACGAGTATCACGCAAAAACTACTGAACCGATTTTGATGAAACTTTTTTTGTTTGATAGCTTATGATCTGACTTAAAATCTGCCCGCGACTTCGTCCGCACAAATTATATACCAGATTTTAAGTCAGATCATAAGCTATCAAACAAAAAAAGTTTAATCAAAATCGGTTCAGTAGTTTTTGCGTGATACTCGTTCAAACAAACAAACAAACACAAACAAACAGACAGACAAAAAATCCAAAAATTGGTGAAATGGAATCAGGGACACCTAAAAACCATATCGTAACTTTTTTTTTGTTAATATTTTCAATGCACAGACAAACTTCCTGTTACAGTTTTATAATAGTATAGATTTTAAACTGCGTTATTTGGGACCATGATATATTACTCTGCTTCCCGAACGCTGTCCAACCAACTTGCATTCTACGCTGTTAAATGCTTAGTGCAGTACCTAATTGTTTTTCTACTTACAGAGCACCATGGATCAGAAAAATCAGAAACGCCCAAAAAAGACGAAGAAACCGACGACAAAAACACTCCACTACCATCACCTTACAAAGATAACCAGCCTCATGAAGATGACAAAGAATTATCGCCCTTAAAGGATCTCTCGAACAGTATGAAAGGCAAAGAGATGATGAATAACAATAAGGACGAATGTTCCCCGGTGGATAACTCCAAGTTAGATAAAGATAGTGTTATGGGTGATGATGGTATTTTGAGCGATTTGGAGAGTGAAGGGACTCAGCCGGAGGAGGTAAGATTTGCGCTTTAGAAAATTAGACAGTATTGTTTGCAGTAAAGATTCAAAATTGCTTAACCAGATCATCAGTGTAATTATAATAATGATGTATGGGTATATAGGGTCCTTCTTAATATGCTGACACTTTGTTACGGGGATGGTCAGACCGTCAAACTGAACAATTTTCTCTATGGCACCAACATCGAAATCGCGAAAAAAAAATCAGCTCTTCCATACAAAACTGCAAACCTATTCGAGCCAAATGTATGGGACAGCTGTTTTTTTTCTAGATTAGATTAGATTCTAGATTATCTATTCTCCTGCCGCTCCAGCTTGCAATGGAGGGAAGTCGGATATTTGTTTTTCCTACTCCACCTATCTCATAATCATCATCATTCTCTTGCCCTTTTCCCATTATTTGGAGTCGGCGCAATGTGTCCTACTCCTCCTATCTTCTTTGATTAAATTAACTGCGGGTTCTATGACATATTACAGACGTCCCGCGCTCGCTCGCTGGACTTCATTGTCTAGTGTTGTGAGTAGTGCAGTAGCCGGTACTGATACTGGTTTACAACTTTCAGCAATTCAGCACTTTGACATTTTCTTCGGCAATATGATTAGTCGGACGCTTTTACACAACGTTTTCTGGAAATAAAAAGGAAATTCTCTAAACATCGGTATCTTTGCCCCGTGTGGTGGGTTGAGATCGGGTGCTTAAAATTTTAAATTTTACACATAAATTATGTAATATTTTGAAAAATTACCCATGATAATTCGATTCTGCTCTTGATCCCAAACAAACTACTTTCTAGTTTTGCGTTAATTCATTAACACATTGTATAATTCCTTTTCTTTTGTGGATGGTTTGAAGTACCAGCAAACTTGGAGCTTTTTGTAATGTAACTTTTTATTACTTTATTGATTCAAATTTGTATTTTTTTTTTACACACAAACGTGTGTAAAACGAATGAGATTTATCTGTGGAAACTTTTAGTTGGCAATGTTGTTTTATAAAAATGTTGATACCCTACTATCCTGTAATTAGTCCGTAAGTTTTCCTAAAATAAAAATAAATAAATAAAAAATTAAACTTTAAAATGTCCCTTCAATTCGCAGGACGAAGACAAGAACCTATCGTCAGAGGAGCTAGGCAGAAAGATGGAGAAACTACTCCGTCAGTCTGAACAACAACTCCAACAGTTAGCTGCCGGGTCACACGCGCTGAGAGCTACGTGCTACGGGCAGGACAGGTAACTAAATAGGACAAACTTAATATGCTGTTTTTTTTTAAGAGGATGATCAGACCATCAAACTGAACGACTTCCTCTATACTGGGTGAATTTTAAACACTTTCCAACGCCCAATATATACCGGTTTGCTTACTAGTAAATTTGAATTTTATAAGAAATGCCACGATAGAAAAGAATAATTTCTATTTCCTTGGGAAGCACGATATTCCTTCTATCCTATGTGTAATTTCAGCTATCATACGATTTATATGTGTTCTTTGATCATACACATTCGCCAGCTGCGAAACGACCCTAAACGAATACAGTTCGTCACGTAGGCAATGTCTTTTCAGCAAATCTGATATCGCTAGAAAACATTGTTCCATACTAAACTGCAAGGTCTACTCGACTTGAATGAATGGAAAAACAGTTTTTTTTTGTTTACGATTTCAGGTTTGCTCTTATTCAAAATGGTTTCAACTACAACGAAACAGAAGATCTGTTAACTGTGGTAACATAAGATAACAAGCACACGCACACTCACACACACACATACACACACACACATACACACATATACATATATACAAAGTCACGGATAGAAATAGGATGTATATGGGCTGATGATGATGATGATGATGACTGAAATGTACTTTGCGATTATGACAATATCTGTTGATCCGCATTTTAAATATGTCTGAGTGTATCTATTGTCAAGAACCGCTTTACGACAAAATTGTAGCTACATACTTATTGAGTTTGTTTTTCTTTTATTTCTTTTTTTTTGAGTTTGTTTTTGTTAGTGTTAAGAACCATTATTGTTTTTACACTCACTGTCACTGTAGTAGGTAGGAACTGACTCCGGACCTTCAGACTTGACTAGTTTAGGAGCCAGTGCCGCGATTGTTGGTTTACATGTTGTAAAATTTCAATAAAGGATTTTTTATGTTTATGTTATGTTATGTTATGTTTTAGTAATTTTTTTTCAGTTGGCTAGCCTAAAGAACCCCAGAAAATTTGGAAAGTGTTTAAAAAATCGCCCACTGTATTACTACTTGAGTTTTTTTTTAAATCAACTGTCATTCTCTCCATAATTTGGTCAAAAGTAAAGTTTTCTATTCTGTTATATTCAGATACTGGCGGCGGTACTGGTCCCTCGGCCGGTGTGGCGGCATATTCGTGGAAGCGATGGAGTCCGCCCAGCCAGAGATCATGGACTACCAGCAAGCTCTAGAAGCAGCCAGCAAGGAGAAGCTCATTGAAAACGCTGAGAGCGCCAGGAAGAAGAAGAAAGGTAGGCTAGTTAAAATGATAGCTTGTACACATTAGTTTGCTTTATGGTTATTAAGTCTCTTTTGCGGGTCTGATGGAAGAAATCTATGCAGAAACAAAATCTCTCTTTGAACATGTTTTCTCAACTATACATATGTGTCTGTATGTTGTGTACAATAAAGTGTTAAATATATTTTTTTATCTATACTATTAAAAAACTGTAACAGGAAGTTTGTCTGTACATTGAAGATATTAACAAAAAAAAAGTTACGATATGGTTTTTAGGTGTCCCTGATTCCATTTCACCAATTTTTGGATTTTTTGTCTGTCTGTTTGTTTGTTTGAACCAGTATCACGCAAAAACTACTGAACCGATTTTGATGAAACTTTTTTTGTTTGATAGCTTATGATCTGACTTAAAATCTGGTATATAATTTGTGCGGATGAAGTCGCGGGTTAACGCTCGTAAAATATAAAATTGCTCATTAAATTTTTGCCGTTCCTATATGATTCTATTTCATTATATGGGGCGATTTAATCAATACCTAATTTTCAGGGGTGGTTCAAACCATCACCAGTAAACCTGAGTAAAGCAGAACTGGCAAAAAAATCTGCTGTTTCATACTAAACCAATGCCAACTCAATGCAATGCCTGCTCAATGAGGGATTTTCCGAAAGCCATTAAAAAATAAAAAGTAGTTCCTAATGGCTCGATAGATGGCGCTGACGAGACAGGGGTCAGCGACCTTGCAGAGAATAAAATACAAATAAAATAGTAAGAATTTGTGTTTTTGAGTAAACAGCAAAATATGAAAATATATTTCGTCAACGGATGCGTCTTACACAGTGACATGCATTTTTGTTCACTTTTTAGCCTAAAATTTTCGTCTTCGGACCCCTCTGGTTAACGCCATCTATCGCCGGTTTGTTGAACTATGTTTGACTAGCTGTCAGAAAACTCCTCATTCAAATACATATATGGAAGAGCAGATTTTTTTAGCGAAAAGTGATAAAAATTCGCTCACCATTTAAAATCGAATTTTCTAAACTAATATCCAAACCGACAAGACAATCCATATCAACAATACACCAGTCAAATTAGGAAAAAAAATACACTTAGGTGAGATAATTCCCGGAGAATTGCAACTTGGTTTAAACGTTACTTTTTTAAGTTCCTGTAAGATCTCAACTCAACTCTTATTTACTAATATCACAGTTCAGATTGAATTTCATTATTTTACGTGAAGATAAAAACAATTTTTCTCAATAAAACGTTAAATTTACCAGGTGGTAGAGAAAAGAAAGAGCAGCTCCCCGACCCGGACAAGCGAGAAGAAACTGAAGCTCTCAAGAAAGAGGAGGCTCTCAAGAGCGAGCTTGAACTGAAGAACATCAAGTCTGAGCTGAACTTAAGCGATCACACGCAGATCATCAAGTACGAGCCCAATGTTAAACATGGCGCTTGCAAAGTTGAAGGTTAGTAATCATAATTTTTAGTAATCAATATTAAGAGGCTATGCGAAAAAAATAGGATTCTTCAAAGCTTCATCTAAACTATTATAAAACTGTAACAGGAAGTTTGTCTGTACATTGAAGATATTAACAAAAAAAAAGTTACGATATGGTTTTTAGGTATCCCTGATTCCATATCATCAATTTTTGGATTATTTGTCTGTCTGTCTGTTTGTTTGTGTGTTTGTTTGTTTGGACGAGCATCACGGAAAGACTACTGAACCGATTTTGATGAAACTTTTTTTGTTTGATAGCTTATTATCTGACTTAAAATCTGGTATATAATTTGTGCGGACAAAGTCGCGGGTTAACGCTCGTATATCATGAAGTACTAACAGCAGGAGTATGATTTGCGGATATGTGTAAATTGAACATATAATTGAAGTTTTGATTAGAGCCAAAACACGATTAAGACACATTTACTCGATAGAAAAACAAGCCAAAGTAGCCTCCGTCTTTATCGATAAACGCTTGGAACTGCTAAACGGTGAATAATAGAAACACGAGACTTGATTTAAAAAAAGAGATTGATATTTTACAAATTTTGATTAGAGCAGAATTGAACTTTTACATAATAATACGCTTGTGTCGTCTCTTTCTCTCGCATCAGGCAGTAATATAAGCTATCACACGCCCATTTCGCTTCAATTATTTTTCGACATAGGCCCTTAATATTAGTAAAATCATATCATTTCAATAGTGTATTATTAATCTGTGGTAGGAGAGGAAGGCAGAAGAAAAGATGGATGAGTGTTAAGGATGATATGTGTAAGAAAGGAGTGAGTGCTGAAATTAGTGGAGAGACGAATGGAAAAAGATGACATATTGCGCCGACACCAAGTAACATGGATAAGGGCATGAGAATGGCAAAAGGGCAAATGTCCTCCATGGGAAGCAACGTGCTGTACGTACGCTGCATCTTACTTGAGAAGTTCCATCCGAGTAACAGGGTCGGCAGCGGAAAGGGGTCATGAACCAAAAACTTTTATGAGGGACCTGGGCAAACGTTTACGGGATGCGGGTAACGGTCCTCGTGCTGGGCCATACCTAGCCCAACGCATATCATTAGCGATTCAACGCGGAAATGCGGCCAGCATTATGGGCACCGTCGGGCCAGGTATGACTTAAAAGTATATTAGTAAAATTTGTAGTTTAGAATGGTTTAAGTTTAGGATAAGTTTTATTTGTGCTTTTACTATTTTATTCCTTTAATAAACATTTAAAGTAAAAAAAAAATTGTACGTAGTCAACTACCCAGCAGGTAAATAATTATTTGAAAAATATAATTTAATTAGTAGATTAGTAATAAATTAATAAGTTACCAACTGTATTGTTTCAAGACTAAGCGCTTGTCTTAAAACTTCCAGATAAGTTTCAGATAGCATAACTGATAAATGGCAAGTAAACGATATTATTCTGGTCTATTTGTCTGTTGCATAGGTTATCTGACACTTAGTACTATCGAAGGGGTGAAACATGCCATAAATCTTACATTCAGTATGTTTAAGAAAAGTATTAAGAAACAATAGCTATTGCATAGAACTAAAATCAAACTTCTTCAACAGGCTCCTCAATAAAAATGGAAGAAAAATACATCCAACAAAAGCAGAACAAGGAAGAAGAAGACATGCTCGACATAGAAGATTCAATCCCCACCGCGTTCCTCGTCCAGAAACCAACCCACACACCCATGTTCGCGACCCAAGCCGAACCCATGGACAAACCGCAAGAAATCATCAAAGTAGAAAACATAAAGAACGAAACAGAAGTTAAAGAAGAAATAGAAGACAAAGATCAATTAGTTAACAACTTAGAAGAATTAAGAAAGATGGCGGAAGCTGTCTCCTCCCAACTCGACGCGGCCAAAAAAGCTGAACAAGAAATAAAGGAAGAAAACCAAAAACTAGAACTAAAAAAGGAAGCTATGGAACTCGAAGCCGCCCATGAACATTTATACATGAAGATATTAGAAGGCAAATGGTTTTCTATTCTAAGACACGAGAATTCCTTTTTGAATAACATCAACGATGTTTCAGAAAAGGATAAGGTACCAACGTACTGTGACAATGAACACACGTGTGCTGAAGTTGTATTGTGTCAGGGACATAAATGGGATGTATCGAACAATCTCCATCTATTGAACGACCCGTCGTTGTTTACGCTTAACAGTATGGTGACTAGTGTTCAAGTGCCGTCTAATAGTGTTTATGCTGACTCTAGTTTGACTATGTCGGGGTTGGAGCAGGAACTATTAGATTCTAGTGTTAGTAAGAAAGTTGTTGAGGAGAATGAAGTTGAGGAAGAAAGTAAGGAACAGGTATGTATAGATTTACAGTAGTACCAGATTTATAAGTTCCCCTGATATACAAAACCAAAATAAGCTGGCCGGGCGTAGAACGAGTAACGTGCAACGACTCGCGACCAGCTTATATTGGTTTTGTATAGCTTGATGTGTCGCCGTGTGTACCTGCGCAGTTGACAAATTTTAATTGCACACGAAATTAGGTTCACCAATCAAGATGTGCCACCTTTATTCCCTTGCCAGGATTGGTTAATTGTTTACGCGCCCTTTTCGCTGCTATCCGACTTTGTACCCATACTAAACGACTTCGGGTTTTGTCGGGGGACTGCGCAAACGAAGATTGATCATATTATTTCCCTTGTCATACTTATAACTAGCTTTTTTGCTGAGACTTCGTTCACTGGTTTTTTTTTTTTATTATTTCAAATTGGTTTGCTGTTGACCTCAATCCAGTCCTCAGGACAAAGATGGGGTCGAAGATGTAGCGAGCTTACCCAGAAGGTGCCTATTCACTCGTACTTTAAAGTAATTCGGGTTGTAAGCGCTCGGAAATACTGACGCAGGCAGGGCATTCCACTCCATGGCTGTGCGCATTATAAAAGAATCCGAAAAGTGCTTATTGCGGATTTGTGGGATATCAACCAAGAAGGGGTGGTATCCCGCGGTGCGTCTGGAAGTCCGATGGTAGAAAGGGGAAGGCGGGATGAGCTCATGCAGCTCTTGGGCACACTCACCGAAGTACAATCTGTAGAAGTGGTGTTCAATGTTTACACACCATTTTATAGGGGCTTCGACGTTCATTATATTTAAGCTTAGGACTTAGAATTTCTTAGTGCACCCCATTTTTTGGAAAATACACAGGGTGTAAACTTTAGTAGACCAGAGAGTCCGACCATCAAACTGAACAATTTTTACTATGGAGAAAAAATGTGGGTTTCTTGAGCCAAATATATAGAACAGCAGATTTTCTTTCGCCATTTTGATATTGGTCCCTCAGTGAAAGTTGTTTGTTGGTCTTAATACGTAACGCGCTTAAATTCACGCCTATATTCCAATATGTATATTCCAAACATGTTTCTATCTTTAGCTGTTAAGCTGAGTGTTGTTTGTCAGTCAGTCACGGAATTGTTTTATACGTACGTTTTATAGGTAGATGATAATTAACAAACCTCTTTCCTACAGGACAACGACTTAGAAAAAGAACTACAAGCCGACGCAGCGAAACATGACGCGATGACCCAAAAGGCGAAGGCCAACAGCTTAATAAGCCTCGGCCTCCTGAACTTCAACGCCCTCTCCACATACGTGACCTGTGACAGCCCGCCCCCCATACAGATGAGTCCTGAAGAACTGGACCAGTTGGAGGCTTGCAAAGTGAACGGGCTGCCAAAGAAGGTGGAGGGGAACTTTGTACCGAAGGAGCTTAGGTAAGATTCTGCCATCTTCATTCTATCTACGTCGCACTGTAGGGGATAGTCTCGGTCTACCTTCAACGCCCTGTCCACATAAGTGACCTGTGACAGCCCGCCCCCTATACAGATGAGTCCTGAAGAAATGGACCAGTTGGAGGCTTGCAAAGTGAACGGGCTGCTAAAGAAGGTGGAGGGGAACTTTGTACCGAAGGAGCTTAGGTAAGATTCTGCCATCTTCAGCCTTTTTACGTCCCACTGCAGGATACAGATTTTTCAGCCTCAGTGTACTGACTTTGACGTCCTGTACATGCAAACTGAATTGCTTGCCTAAGAAGGTTGAAGGGATCTTTGTACCGAAGAAGATTAGGTAAGATTTTGTCATATTCGGTCTATATACTACCCACTGCAGAGCACAGTCTTATCAGCCTCAGTATATCTTCAATGTCCTGTCGACATGCGTGACCTGTGACAGCCCCCCCCTGAAGAGCTGGACCAGTTGGAGGCCTGCAAAGTGAACGGACTGCCGAAGAAGGTGGAGGGGAAGTTTATACCGAAGGAGCACAGGTAAGATTTTGGCATCTTCAGCCTATCTACGACCCACTGCAGGGCAGAAAAGATATGCAACCAGAAAAGGAGCTACACAATAGAACTCTTCAAAAGTTGACAGCAAACCATCGGCGATTGATGGAAATGCTTCGTGTCAATGCATCCCTTGTGTGTATAACTGATATCTGAGTCGGAACTAATTAATACATTACACCACTGAAAATCTTGAAATAAACAATAATTTTAACAATAATATAAGATACGAGCGTTAACCCGCGACTTCGTCCGCACAAATTATATACCAGATTTTAAGTCAGATCATAAGCTATCAAACAAAAAGTTTCATTAAAATCGGTTCAGTAGTTCTTGCGTGATACTCGTTCAAACAAACAAACACCCAAACAAACACACAAACAAACAGACAGACAAAAAATCCAAAAATTGGTGAAAGGGAATCAGGGACACCTAAAAACCATATCGTAACTTTTTTTTTGTTGATATCTTCAATGTACAGACAAACTTCCTGTTACAGTTTTATAATAGTATAGACAATTCGTCCGAATTCAAATCTAAAAAGTTGAAAATAGTATTAGGACCGATGTATTTTACAGTAGTACCAGATTTATAAGTTCCCCCGATGTACCTGCGCAGTTGTCAAATTTTAAAAGCGCGCGAAATCACATTTACCAATCAGGATGTGCCACGTTCAATGCCTTGCAACGATTGGCTAATTGTTTTCGCTCCCTTTATGCTGCTATCCGACTTTGCACCCTTTGATTACTAAACGACTTCGGGTTTTGTCGGGGACTCTGCGCAAACGAAGATTGCCGAGGTTAATTATTTTCTTGGTCGTACTGTACATTCGCAGGAGTCTGTGACAAACAAAGCTAAAAAAAAGTTACACCAAGTCCAATCTGATTTGTGATGGCTTGCTAGCGTCTTCAGTAAACCTAGGTAGTTGGGCTAGAGAATGATGTTCTAGTCTATTTAAAAGTTACTAATATTGTTTTAGACACGGCTGGTGGCGCATAACGGAGCCGGAGCAACTGAAAGAGTTCATGGACACGTTGCACCCGAGGGGAGTGAGGGAGAGAGAGCTACATAGCTCTCTCGTTCAACACGTACCTTCCGTCAACAATAAGGTTTGTTATTATTCTTTAAGCAGGCACGACACGCGCGAGAAATTCTCGGTTAAATCCCCAAGGAAAACTTAGGCCCACCACATACATCCGGAATAAACCTGATTCGGAATTAGTTCCGTATGGAGTGTTGCCGCTTTCAGAGACTTTTTCACTAGATCTAGTGATTTTTTGATGTCTTAGGTGGCATATTTTGAAGTGATTTGGCGTTTCATACATTTTTATTTTAGGCATTTTTTAAACAGCACTAGTATTTTTTGTAACCATATTTGACAATACTGAATCCTAAATCAGGATTCCGGATCGCAATTCCATCTGTGTGTGGCCGGGTGTGTGTTCCACTTTTTGCGGGGGACGAGTTAGCATGAAATACGCAACTTTTGATTTTATTCCGTTACTTTAGAGTCTAATTTTGAATGACAAAAATCATGACAAATAGTTTCGTGTGAACCCCAAACCAGACTAGTTATTCCGCAATTATAGGCTGTCTCGTTTAGTGATAAGGTATAAAATTGTATGCACTTGTACATGATCATTTGATTTTGTACCTTGGCAGAGGGTAATGCTAAGTTAACATTCCCCACTGCCAAGGTACACACGGCGACACATCAAGCTATACAAAACATACATAAACTGGCCGCGCGTTGGTCAAGTAACGTATAACGTCGCACGGCCAGCTTATGTTGGTTTTGTATAGCTTGATGTGTCGCCGTGCGTACAGGTTAAGATGCAGGTCACTATTGAAATGGTCTAAGAAGGAAAATCACTATGCTCAGCCGATTAAGACTGACGCTGCAAAAAAGCATGCTGCCCACACTCTCGTTCTCGTGTGTTCTCGGCAAGAGTGCATTGCCTGCTTGAATAATACGTCTTTCATAAGCATCCTATACCTGAAACAGATACTGCTCTGCCAGAAAAGGGCCGATTTCGTGCGCTTTTTCTTACTTGTAACTAACCAAAATTTTATATTTCCGACTGCTTTTCTGCCGAAACCGTATGCAGTATACAGAATTTTAAATTTAATGCGTTTAATACCAATAAATTAATATGAATATGGGTGCTTCAGGACCATCAAACTGAATATAAAGGGTGTTACAGAAGTAAGAATAAAAATTGAAAACTTTTAAGGGCCAAATTAAAGATTGAAAATTTGTCTCGGACTCGGCTTGAACCCGCACTCTTCCAAACTGCGTTATCCACCGTTAAGGGCCACCCCCTTAAAAGTTCATCCGATTTTTTTCTTCGCGATTTCGATATTGGTCCTAGTGAAAGTTGTTCAGTTTGATGGCCTTAACCACCCCCTTAAATGTTTATTTGTATTTTTGTAACACTCTGTATACACCCTGTATAACAGGCAGGTGCAAAATTCTAATGAAAGTATTATCTACGTAGAGACATGGTAAAAATAAAGTAAAAGTTATTTGTATCAATTAATTACAGTTACTGCGGTACAAGACTTAAAACATAATAGGTGGTTTACATAATATTTTTGTTGTCTTACGTTAAGTTTTTTCATCCCCCTGGTGTTTAAAATAGGAACCTGTTGGGGGCCCGTGGGCTTTAACCACCAACTGGAACCATAGTGACGAAGCAATGACCTTATAAAAAGACAACCGGCACATTCCCTGTAGAAAATACCAGAAAATGTATAGAAGTTTTGATTGTAGTAAAATTTTTAATAAATTATGGGGTTTTATAAAAGTTTCTCCGATTTTGTAATTTATTTTTATTTAACGAGTTATTTAGTAATTTATTACTAATAAATTATAAAAAAGCAGCAACCCCAAAATGGCTGTCAATGTTGTTTGATAGGAGGTGATGCCAGCACAGTGTTCTTTTTATATAAAAATGGTAAAAACTAATAAAGCATTATTAAATAAACTGATGCCTGCAAATAGTTTCTAGTGTACGTATGGTTATACATTTTAAACGACTTCTTATAAGACAATTGAAGCCTGTCTTATTCTTTTTTTGTTTAAATAACCTAATCTATTTGTCAACAGCTATACATAGACAAAGGGGACACTATGGGCACGGAGCTATCCGTCTCACATCTCGACCGTGTGATCGCGCAGAACGGAGGCTACCGAAGTCCGGAGCCGCCGGGCTCCTTCTCTGCCACCACCGCCTACAGGGTCGACAAGCACCTGCTCGGAATGGTACGTATCATCTACAGTTACATAGACACTGGGGGTGCGATGCAAGGGGGCACATTGATCTCGTGTGAACCCCAAACGTCATAAGTTCGTAGTTATTGTTTCGCAATTATAGGCTGTCTCGTTTAGTGATAAGGTATTAAAATTTAATGTAAATGCACATGATCAATTGTTCTTATACCGTGGCAGAGGCGAAATACTACCGCAAGGCCAGACCTTGTAATAAAAAGTCAAAAAAACGTAGTTACATTTCTGTCGGTTTTTTATTTAAGAGTCATTTTAACTTTATCCGCAGGTGGAAGCACTAGAAGAACGCGTGGCAGCTGCTTCAATGCAGGTGAAAGGCTGGCGGCCCAACCGCCTGCCTCTCGCCGCCGACGCGACAGGCGCCGAGATAGTCGCGCTAGCGCGACACAAGCTCGCCTCCGTCGAGTCGCACATAGAGCGACGATATCTCAAACCGCCTTTGGTACAAAGGTATGCTAGGTAAAGTGAAAAGTTATTTTATGGTTTTTGGATGGTAGGTAGTTTTTTTGGTTGACGGGAGAATGGGAGGTAGGTAGTTTTGTTTGGTTTTTGGAAATTATTTTGATTAAACCAGTTTTTGCCTGTTTTTAGAAACTAATATGTGACATTCTCTGAGGAAAGGGATCTTGTTGTAGATTTTAGTTTCCAAGATATCAATAAATATTTATTTACAAAAATGTATATACAACCCTACTACATATGATATTATATATAAGGTCTAACAAAATTAGCTGAAACTATTTTAAGGGGATGTTTAGACCGTCAAACTGAACAACTTTCCCTATGGGACCAATACCGAAATCACGAAAAAAAAATCTGCTATCCCATACAAAACTGCAAACATAGCTCGACTCTATGGGTCAGCAGATTTTTTTTTCGTGATTTCGTTTTTGGTCCCATAGAGAAAGTTGTTCAGTTTGATGGTCTGATCATCCCCTTAAAATAGTTTCAGCTGATTTTGTTAGACCTTATATAACCCTGAAATTGATATCATTAGCATCCTTTTAAACTAAGAGTCTACCCATCAAACTGAACAAGTTTTACTATGGCAACAAACCGATCAGAGGAAATAAAATCTGCTGTTGCATACATTTGAGTCGCGAACTCGCGCGTCGATATTGCAGTTTAGTATGGAACTGCAGATTTTTTTTTTGCTCCGATTGGTTTGCTCCCATAGTAAAAGTTGTTCAGTTTGAAGGGTAGACTCTTAGTTTAAAAGGATGCTAATGATATCAATTTCACCCTGTAGATTTTGGATCCATTAATAACTCCATACCGACAACGAGGTCCCTTTGCCCTGAGAACGTCACATACAGGGTTCTATGCTGTCACTTTTTAAGGGGATGATCAGACCATCAAACTGAACAACTTTCTCTATAGAACCAACATCGAAATCGCGAAAAAAAAATCATCTGTCCCTTACATTTGACTCGAGTAGGTTTGCAGTTTTGTATGGAAGAGCAGATATTTTTTTTTCGCAATTTTGATGTTGGTGCCATAGAGAAAGTTGTTCAGTTTGACGGTCTGATCATCCCCTTAAAAATTTCAGCATATTAAGAAGGGCCCTGTATGTGTAATTGTAACATTATTTGGACATCATCATCATCATTTTTTGTGACATCATTGGCTTATTAGGTGAAGGATGTCATCACGAGGAAACCTTGCATGCCTCAATTGCAGTGGTGGCCAAGTCGTCGATCGGTTGACCGCGTCGACTTTTATGGTAGCCCGCGAAAAGTTTGATAAATTAAAAAGCAAATTAATCAATTTTT
Organism: Agonopterix arenella; assembly: GCA_927399405.1. Classification (NCBI taxonomy): domain Eukaryota; kingdom Metazoa; phylum Arthropoda; class Insecta; order Lepidoptera; family Depressariidae; genus Agonopterix; species Agonopterix arenella. The sequence goes on along the minus strand of OV656716.1, from coordinate 3,877,161 downwards.
AAATATATTCTTGTAATTTTTCTTATTTCAATTGCGAAAATTCCCAAGTGGTTTTTGATTAACAGTTGGCCTATTTTCATGTGGAATTTGAAATATCGCTTTCTTTTTTATTTTGAAACTGGAATAATTTGAAACTATATAGGGTGAAATTGATATCATTAGCATCCTTTTAAACTAAGAGTCTACCTATCAAACTGAACAACTTTTACTATGGGGGCAAGCCGATCGGAACAAAAAAAATCTGCTGTTGCATACATTTGAGTCGCGAACTCGCGCGTCGACAGTGCAGTTTTTTTTTGCTCAGATCTGTTTGCTCCCATAGTAAAAGTTATTCAGTTTGATAGGTTGACTCTTAGTTTAAAGGGATGCTAATGATATCAATTTCACCCTGTAAAGAAGCTATGACGCTTCTTTCTATTTAACGAAGGCATTCGACATTCACAGTCATTAAAATCGGGACATAAAATTAATCAAATTTTCATAGATTATTGATGCCCTGCTGTTGTGGTCGAAGAGGAAAACTTACGACATAGGTACTTTTTGAACCTATGACAAGTTTTCATATTGCGTACGAAAAGTAGAGCTTGAATCAGCGTTTTCTATGATGGAATGAAACATCGGTCTCGGTTGACAGACGAGCATTACAAATGCCAAATATCCTCCACCAAAATATAAAAGTTTTGATCAAAGTAGTATGTCGGAAGTACCGTTTTTTTAATAGAGACCCCCAGTATATCTGAGTTTCAAAGTAGACCCCGTACTTGAAAAGTTTGGCCACCCCTGCTCTATTGTGTTCACTGTCCATTAAACGCGATGGTCTCACTACGACCGTCTCACTGAAGAGCACTTGGCACTGCTAGTGAAATCATACTTTAATGAATTATGTTATCGTTGTGGTCTGAAAGAGGATGTAGTGACAAAAATAGAGAAAGGTATGTTGAGATGGTTTGGTCATGTGGAAAGAATGGGTGAGAGCAGATTGACGAGGGCAATCTATAAGGCAAGCGTATGTGGAAATGTTGGAAGGGGTCAGCCTAGACGTACATATACGGACAAAATTGGCGACGTATTTAAAAAGGGCCTGTCAGATCTACCCGAAACCGACGGGCATGCATGAATGGAATTATGAATGTGGAGAAAGCTAGAGAGGTATGTCAGGATCGTAGCAGGTGTCGTTCCATTGTCTCTGCCTACCCCAGTGGGAGACAGGCGTGAGAATATGTATGTATGTATGTATGTATTACGTCAACATTACATAAACATTGCCTACGTGACGAACTGTATTCGCTTCGGATCGTTTCGCAGCTGGTGAATGTGTCAAAGAACACATACAAATCGTATAATAGCTGAAATTATACACAGGATAGGAGGAATATCGTGCTTCCCAAGGAAATGGAAACTATCAATATATAACTATATAATAAACTATTAAAATTTACCAGTTTTGAGTCGAAACGGGATTGGACGTTTTTCATTTGCACCTCATTATGACTGCAGAAAGCGTTCAAATCAGTTCTTACGTACGAATATAGTCTGTGATATCTATAATCATAAAAATCATTTCGCTGTGTGCCTGGCCCTTTGTAATAGAATAGACCAGCCCTAGATTCGAAGGCAACAGTATCAAATATCTAACGTGAACTAAAAGGAACTATTGATTGATGCAGCACGGCGGAGGCTACTCTCGGCGCAGTGTTGCAAGCTGAGCACGGCAATGCGTCCGCGCCGTCACCGCAGCATGATGGAGAGGGGAAAGGTAATTCTAACTTTATCTAGTCTATTATGTCAGAATCACAGATGTTTATATCTATATTTGTATAATATAACGTCTTACAAAATTAGCTGAAACTATTTTAAGGGTATGCTCAGACCATCAAACTGAACAACTTTCTCTATGGGACCAATATTGAAATCGCGATAAAAAATCTGCTGTCCCATACATGTAGGTCGATTAGGTTTGTATGGAACAGCTGATTTTTTTCGCGATTTCAATATTGGTCCCATAGAGAAAGTTGTTCAGTTTGATGGTCTGATCATCCCCTTAAAATAGTTTCACCTAATTTTGTTAGACCTTATATATCGTTGTCTAGTCATCATAATATAAGTCCAGGCTAGATTCTGGTACTTTAAATGTGACTTGACATCTTGTGTTGTCACACAAGATGTCCAAGATATTTATTTATTATAGAACTGTCAAAGAACGATTTCTGTAATAGTCCCAGTGCTAGATGTAGTTTCAAAGATTTTACAAATCTTCATAGATTTCTCAGAATTGACATTCATTTGGATAGGATAATTCGACGATGAAGCCGACGACGACGCTTGTATCGTTCTCTGCCCCGCCTCTCTAGACCCATTCCACACTGGCGTTTGATTAGCCGTTTTGATCGGCGATTTTCTCAGCGATTTCTCGGTGAGACAAGACCGCGGCGTTCTATGTAACGGCTTAGCCACGCGAATGGGTGACCTGCGGCTTGGCAATCGATTTTTAAATACTTTGCCGACGTGACGCTGCGTGCGTGCCTAACAGTTGAAACTAAACACTCGGTGTATTGCAAAATAACTTGTCGCGCCGCGTAAGTCGCCCATTCCCGTAACCAGGTCGTGAATGAAATTGCTGGAAAATCGCCGTTCAAAACGCCAGTGTGGCAGAGCTCGTTACGATTACGATACGTTACGATAACGATCTCGTCTTGCTCGTAAGCAAGTAAAGTTACCTCCAACTTTACCTGCTTACGCTATAGTAAATTGAACAATAGGTAATATTTTTTTGTAGAAACGAAAGGCATATCTCGCGGGCTGGCCACGTGGAGGGAGGCGCTGTCTCGCTGCAACACGTCCGCGCAGCTCGCCATGTTGATACAGGCGCTGGAGATCAGCGTAGCGTGGGACAAGAGCATCATGAAAGCTGTAAGTTGTTTGTTTTAAATGAACGATAGGGCGCACTAACTCACTTTGTTGAAATTACAAACAAACCTTGTTGAAATCAAGCAGTGACTCCTGCTAATGTTATTCAGCACACGTTACTCAAAAACATGGAACAAAATGGCGTCGTCCCATACAATTTAATTTAAAAACAAGATGGCGTACTACAAAAAGTGAAGCTATTCTTTGTTTTCTTCATAAAAAACATTAGCAGGAGTCACACCTTCACAAACAAACTTTGTTGAAATTACTAACTTTTTAAAAGCTCGGTAAGCACTACATACGTATTCTGCCGTGTCGTGCCGTGGACTTTTATGCCAGAATTATAAGTCCGAAAATTAAATGATTCATGCACTTTTTTTACGTGAAATAGATTAGTCTAAACCCGTGTGGGTAAAATTTTGAGCTTGATTTATAAACGATGATAATGATTTCTGCAACTATGAAGTTGCGATTTAGTCCTTGGAAGTCTTATCTGAACGCAAGCCAAGTCGACGTTTATAAATGATACAATGAATCACTATGCAATAGCAGCAGCGATGTGCATTAACTGTTTGACAGTATCGCGATGCGATTGCATCGTTGCAAAAAGAGTGTGTAAAAGCCCTAAGAAAATCTTTGCACTAGAAAACATTGTAAAGACCTTCTCAAGTAATGCATAACATTTTAAAATCAAATTAAAGATTGAAAAATTATATCTTAGATAGGACTTGAACCCGCAATCTGCCAAACCGACGCTTCGGGAGATTTTTCAATCTTTAATTTGATTGGAAATAGCACAACATGTCTGTAATATGTCGTAAACAACTTTGACGACGAAACGACAGATCAAATTTCTTTTCCACCAACTTATCTTAAGAATGGCCAAAAGCGGAACTACTGATGCCATTTTGAAAACGTAATTTTGTTTCTGTCAGTAGATGTAGTGTAGTCTCTCATTCTTTGATACAGAAAGTGGCGCCATCGCTCATTCTACAGATAAGTTGGTGACACTGTCCAAGATAGCTTGGTGATTTTGACAAATCGTTTTAGAGCGATTATTTTACTTTCTGAAAATGTTCGAGCCGTAAAACTTGCGTAAAGCATATAAAAAATAAAATGAAATCTCTAAAACCGCCTGTCAAAATCACCAAGCTATCTTGAACGCACTACAGACAAGAGACAAATAAATACTTTTTCATTTAATTTAATTTATAGTCTATAGAGAAAGTTGTTTAGTTTCATTGTCTGATCATACCCTTAAACACTATTATGCGTTATTTCAGAAACACCTTGTCTATTATAATTATAATATTAATTAAATTAGTTTTTACTATAGGTACCTTACTACTTTCTCCTATGTTCTACCCTTCTCTAACATTTCGTTTTCCTTAACAAATTAACCTAAGAAACAATTTAAACTACTACAGGGTGTAAGTAAATGTTCACCGATACTTTTACCACGAAAAGTACATTTGAAACTATTTTGTACCCATTTTTAAGTAGACAGTTTGTTTATGCGTTAAACGCAGCGATTTACATTTATTATCTTTGCTTTAACATTTCAATAAGTAATTACTTGAAATAATTGTACAATTTATTACTAAATATACTGATTAGATAATTTGAAATGAGCAAGAACACTTTTTATCCTTTTTCAAGTCGTAAATTTAACGAATTGGCCATTTCACGAATTAGAACTAATTCAAATTAGCCATTTTACGAATTGGGTCTTTTCCAGGTTCGTTATTCCATTTCGCGAATTATGCATTCTACGAATGATTCAAAATAACTATAATTATTAAAACAGTCTTCTTCTATCTAGTCTATGGCAAGTCACTCAAAATTTTTAAAACCATTTTTCATTCATTTATCGATTTTGTTTATACTATTTTCAAACTTAAACTTCATTTGTTATGATTTTGTATAAAATTTCATATTTTTCTAAATAGTAAAGCAAACTCATCAATAGCTACATTAACGCATCAACAAACACGTTTCATATGTACCAAAGAGTACATTTCATATTTCCGTTTCAACTGTACCCAAGGTACACTTGAAACAGTGCTCTAGTTTCAAACGTCCCTTAAGTAAAAGTGTAGGTGGTTTATTTACACTCCTGTATGTTCGCAGAACTGTCAGTTCTGCTTGTCCGGGGACAACGAGGATCAGCTGTTGTTATGCGACGGGTGCGACAAAGGTTATCACACGTACTGTTTCAAGCCTAGTATGGACCAGATACCTGAGGGAGATTGGTGAGTTATAACTTTGTCTGTTCCCATACTATTGACAATGATATACAGGGTGTTAGGGTAAATAGTTGCATTATAAAGGGGTTCCCAATTAAACATATAGGAAATTCGCGAAAAAAAATTGGACTTTCCATACTAAATGCAATCAGCTGACCGAACGTTTGCATGAAAAGTCGACAAAAATTGCGAATTTCCTATGGGAATCTTTCTTAGGGAATGTTGTTCAGTATCATGGGTACAATCACCACTTAAGGTGGCAAAGAGAATATAATCTGTAAGGTGGTTTCAGTCCATACAAAAGTTTGACGAATACGCGTAGACGTAATTAATAAAAGTAATATTTTATTCATGGACAAAATAGTTTACAAAATCTAGGTACCGCGTCACAAATAACATTTGCAATTTATAATATAATTACGAAGACATAATGTAAGTTCTTCTTGATTAAAAGTGAAAAATAATTCGGTCACCAATGTGTCACCTATAAGCCCAGTCATTTTACGGTTTGAGCCGGGTCTAATTAGTAATTGACATTTTTTTCGGTATAATATTGAAGAGCTAATTCGAGCCTAGAAATGTACCAAAATTAAAAAAAAAATCACGTCAGCAACAGTTCCAATTTTAAAATTTTGCTATTATCTCGTTCTTAAAAACCTGATGGTAAATTTTTTTTTTGCACATACATACTACAAACATGGTGTGAATATTTTGGTCTACTTAGAAGGTTTTGAAAAATACATTCGTATTTTCTAATAAAATCCTTCTGGGACACCTAATTTTGATTTCTATGTTGCGTAGCGATTTTTTTTAATATGCTTTAGGGTAGTCCTTTTGTCACTTAATGGTTCCGGTTACAGTTTAAAAGTCCAATTAGTAATTACTCCCTACTCCGCCTACCAAAACTCCGTAAAATGACTGGGCTACTATATTATTACGAAGATGTAAAGCTATTAAAATTTTGTATGAAAAATTTCAAAGCTTTGTATCTTCGTAATTATTTTATAAATTGCAAATGTTATTTGTGACGCGGCATCTAGATTTTCTAAACAATTTTTTCATATATACAAAGTTACTTATATTAATACCGTCTACGCGTATTGTGCGTCAAAGATTTTTATAAAATTGACCCCTCTGCAACCACCTTAAGGACTGTATAGTTATGCTGTGATTCTACCCTGCAGGTACTGTTGGGAGTGTGTGAACAAGGCGCGGGGCGAGCGCGTGTGTATAGTGTGCGGCGGCGCGGCCGGCGGCCGGACCATCCCCTGCGCCCTCTGCGTCAGGGCATACCACCAGGACTGCCACTACCCGCCCCTCGGCAAGGTACGCTCACCTTACTCATTACAGATTTCGACTGCTGTTTCTCCCAAACTAAAAGAAGGTAGGGCGATGGCTATGGCTTATTTATAACTATGGAACGCACCTTCAAGCATGAATCGTGAGCACTGGATATAAAGAAGAATGAACAACAAAACGTCTATAAACTGCATATATATCATATATTTCATGCTGTCATATATTTTTGCATAAACTATCAACTATGGACCTTCGAAAAAAACTTACATTATGTTATTGAAAAGCAAAGAAATTTCAAAAATTTGCTTACTCTCGGTGTCAAAGGCCGTGACATGCGCTCTACAGGGTGAAATTGATATCATTAGCATCCTTTTAAGAGTCTACCTATCAAACTGAACAACTTTCACTATGGGAGCAAACCGATTGGAGCAAAGAAAAAAATCAATCAATCAATTATACTTTATTTGAAACCAAAAAACAGAGTATACAGAGAGCAAACAATCAGGAAATACAAAAGGCACAAAAACAGGCGGCTGCAGTTCCATATTAAACTGCGGTGCCTACTCGACTCAAATGTATGCAACATCAGATTTTTTTGTTGCTCCGATCGGTTTGCTCCCATAGTAAAAGTTGTTCAGTTTGATGGGTAGACTCCTAGTTTAAAAGGATGCTAATGATATCAATTTCACCCTATATAGCTTGCTTACACATACTCTAAGAGCGATGGCTCTAACAGTCTAAAAAGCCACATATTTCCAATCAACAAATCTGATTATCATATTTCTATCTCTTTCACCTTTCGACTACAACGACTGCTTATTTAAAAAAGTTGTCAGATACGCAGGATATACGGGATGTAAATTTAAGAAGGTATTCCAGCGAGCGTTCTCCTAGTTTGAATAGAAGACAAAGCGTTTTGTATTTTCTGTCTTTCCTATAAGAAATATTTATTCTCCTTCTGGTGCTGTTTGAATTAAAACTCTGTCAAACAATTATAATCCTTAACGGCTAACAAATAAGATTCAATTGACAACAGAACCCCCGCGGCAAGTGGTACTGTACGCAGTGCATATCGCGAGCGCCGCCCAAGAAGCCGCGCAACACCAAGAAGCGGGAGAGCAAGAACAAGGGCAATGACAGCATGGAGGACCAGAACATGGTGCCAAGGTAAGCTACTTTGTTTCTCAAATATTATTGGCAAGCGTATCCAAGGAGGGGTAGGTGGGTCCCCATATCTGTATGGTACAGTGATAACAGCAATTTCTTTTTTTTTACATTTGTTTCTTCATTGACAGTCCTCCCCGAAACAAAAATCTGGATACATAACATATTAAAGCCATATTGTGTTGTTTCAACGGGGAATTTTTTGAAAGGACAATTTTGTTCCAAATGGCTCGATAGATGGCGTCGATGCGAGACAAATTAAATTTAAAAAATTTGTTTTTTTAATAAGTAGGTAAACATTAGAAGATACTTCATCCAAGGATACGTCTCGTCATAAATTACTAACTTCTGAGCCATATCACATCAATGCCATGTATCGAGGCTTGTTGAACTAAGTTTTTATACTTTTTATACTAGCTGCCTAGCTAGCTTAGCTAAAACGAGGGGACATTCATAGTTATGGTGTTAGAGAGGAATGATAATGACGAACGTAATTTTGAAACGAAATGTTGGAAGGGGACGGCCTAGACGTACATACACGGATCAAATTGGCGACGTGCTTAAAAAGGGCCAGGTCAGATCTACCCGAAACCGACGAGCATGCATGAAAGGACTTATGAATGTGTAGGAAGCTAGAGAAGTATGTCAGGATCGTAGCAGGTGGCGTTCTGTTGTCTCTGCCTACCCCAGTGGGGGAAACAGGCGTGAGAATATGTATGTATGTATGACATTCATAAAAAAAATAATGTGCACTAAATTCCACCTAATCCTTTCTACGATTCGGTGATCAGAAGTATTTCAAATATTTTATGTTCAAGACATTTATTCTATACACGAATCCATTGATTGACTGACTGTAACGACCGGGTTGGTGTAATGGTTACCACGTCGGACTGCCAGACCAGGGTCCTAGGTTCGGTTATGAATGTTATGTTTGTCAACAAAATGCCTAGTACTTGGGATCATTCCAACGTACCTATAAGCGTTACTAATTAGCTAATTACAGAGTGAAATTGATATCATTAGCATCCTTTTAAACTAAGAGTCTACCCATCGAACTGAACAACTTTTACTATGGGAGCAAAAAAAAATCAGCTGTTGCATACATTTGAATAGCGAACTCGCGCGTCGAGATTGCAGTTTAGAATGGAACAGCTGATTTTTTATTTGCTCCGATCGGTTTGCTCCCATAGTAAAAGTTGTTCAGTTTGATGGGTAGACTCTGAGTTTAAAAGGATGCTATTGATTAGAATTTCACTCTGTATATACTATCGCTTTATCTTACAGTCCGGCGCCGTCCCACGCGTCCACATCTACGACAGCCGAAGAATGTTCCGCGTCAGTACTCCACACGCCCGAGAAGTCCGAGTCTACTGACAAGATGGAGGAAACCCTAGTTGAACCTGAGAACGGCCTCAACCACCATCCAGGTATGAAGTTGTTAAAGTTAAAATAAAATAAAAATTTAATTTAATTTTGATTTAATTTTAGTAACGACACAGTGTAACTTATACTTAAGGGGGCACCGAGCCTATTGTGCTGCCCTCAATCGTATTTTATTAAAAAACAAGAATGTCACATTGTAGTCATTTCTGATTTTCAATTTAGATAATTGACCAGATGGTCACTGCGGATTTGTTTTTATAATGTTTATTCACTTTTAAACCGCTAAAAGTGGCCGCTTTTGGCGGTTTTCACGATAGTAACTAGAATCATAAAACATAATAATTAGTAATGTTTCGATAATTTGATATCCAATCATAACTAGAATGTGACATTCTTCTTTTTTGGAAATGTTGATTAATTGTTTAGAAATAAAAAAAACGATTGAGGGCAGCACAATAAGAGAAGTGTGCCAAATCATGTCAAGACTGTGTCTGACTTTTTAAGGCCAAAGGATCGAGCCCTTACAGCCATTACAGACGAAACATTTTTCGATTAAAATTATTCATCAATGATGAAATACTCTTGAAAAAACATGCATCTTTTTAAAACTATTCTTCATTACTATTATTACTAGTCTTTTTCCTCTTTATTATCTTAAAGAAACTCATTTTGGAATTTTGGTCTTTATTGGCGGAAACTGTGGCAACATTTATATACAAGATTAAGTCAATAACAACAGTTTAAGCGCTTTATGATCTAGCTATTGCAAATAATTATTTCAGGTCTCACAGCGCAACTTTTTTGGACCAGCTCTTGCCTAATGCCCTTTATTTCTGCTATGTCATGTAATGTGAACAGACGATGTATTATTGCAGCGCCTCCCGAGTTGACAGAGGAGGGTCCGCCGCCGGAGAAGCGGCGCGCGTTGCAGTACGTGGCCGGCAACGGAGCGTTGCAGCACGACGAAACCGACCACCACAACGCTATCGACGGTATTATATTACTACATACACATACTCACATAGAAACGACGCGCGTTGCAGTACAATGGAGCGCTGCAGCACGACGAGCCCGACCTTCAAAAGAGGGCAATTCGAGCCATTTATAATCTGCGTTGCCGAGATTCACTGCGAGATTTTTTTAAAGATGTCAGTATTTTGACTTTCTGCAGTCAATATATTTACGAAAATATTTTATACATTCGGAAAAATTTTTCTCTCTTTCCCAAAAACTGTGACGTTCATAATTACAATACAAGAAATAAAAATAAATTAGTATTCCCACATTTTCGACTCAGTAAGGTCAACACATCTTTCATGGGGCACTGTATACGCTATTATAATAAGATACCAGAGGATATTCTAAACTTGCCAGACAAAAAGTTTAAGTCCCATGTTAAACAAGTCCTCTGTAAAAAAGGCTACTATAAACTCGATGATTATTTGAATGACCAAAATGTCTGGTCTTGAAAATGTTACTCTATGTAATGCAATATTGTATTTTAATTGTACTTTGTATATTTTTTTGTTTAAAAGATGTGTGATGAGTTTCTGGCCGCATCTTCTCACCTTCCGGCGCGTTGGTAGAGTCAAAAAATTACGTCAAAAAGCTATCTATGTGATATTATTTTGAATAAAAAATTTCAACAACAAGATAATGAAACAAGATAATAAAGAAGAATAATGATAATGGTCGCTTGGTAATCACTTCGATCATTTATATTTCATACACTTATAATTAGGTAGGTACCTACATTTATAAGCCAGATATGGCTATATTGTATGGCAGATCAGAGTGACACTATAGCCCAGTCATTTTACGGAGTTTTGTTAGGAGAGGTGGGAAGTAATTATTAATAGGACTTTTAAACTGTATCAGGCACCATTTAGTGACAAAAATACTATCTGAACATGTATTAAAAACAAAATCGCTTCGCAACATAGAAATCAAAATTGTATCTCCCAGAAGGCTTGAATTAGATTTAATTAAAAAAAAAGATTTAAAATATGCATTATTTTTGAGCAATAAAATAGGCATTAGAATTGAAAAAAATCGGTTTTTATTAGAAAATACGAATGTATTTATCAAAACCTTCTAAGTAGACAAAAATATTTACACCATGTTTGAAGTATGTATAATGCCTTAAATTAAAGCAAAAAAAAAAATTTACTCACGTTTTTTATAACGAGATAATAGCTAAATTTTAAATTTGTAACTGTTGCTGACGCGATTTAATTTTTATTTTGTTACATTTCTAAGCTCAAATTGGCTCTTAAATACTATACCGAAAAAAAATCAATTATTAATTAGTCCCGGCTCAAACCGTAAAATGACTGGGCTACTAGACAATGCATGTACCATCAAATAATGTATACCTGTGTATCATAAATAAATGAATTTTATGTTTGTATGGTATGTTGTGCTTGTGTATAAAATAAAATGATGTTGTTTTGTCGCAGGTGTAGATCACAACGCGGAGAACGTCCCGCTACTGTCGCGCGCCAAAAAGGAGAAGAATAGTGCCAAAAAAATACAAAAAGAACTTACGTCATGCAAGTTAGTATATGTTTTGGTATTTCTAACAACCTAAATGTAGCTTAGTGGAATTGTTAGTTAAAGTAATGGCACAGAATAGGTAATTAATAGTATACATGGTGTTACAAAAATACAAATAAACATTTAAGGGGGTGGTTAAGACCATCAAACTGAACAACTTTCACTATGGGACCAATATCTAAATCGCGAAAAAAAATCGGATGTTCCATCATCATCATCATCATATTAGCCGATGGACGTCCACTGCTGGACATAGGCCTCCCCCAAAATGAGGATATTTGCCATAATCGCCATGATGCGATGCGTTCGCGATGTTCCATACTAAACTACAGATCTACTCGAGCTAAATTTACGGGACAAAAAGGTTTTTTTTTTTTGCGATTTCGATGTTGGTCCACATAGTGAAAGTTGTTCAGTTTGTACGGGCTAAACCTGTAGTTGATAGTAATTGAAAACACCGAAAATATGATAAAAGAAGAGTTTATTGAATTAACTGATTATGCTAGTATGAAAATGATTGCTATGAGAGCACGCGGTTCGGCTACCAATCGTGAACTAAATTGTGTAAAATAAAAGTATAGAACCACGCGTCGATTGATGACTCGACAATATAATAAAAATGCACGGTTGCACCGTACACAGTTCGTTGGTCTAAACCGCCCCTTAAAAGTTTTCAATTTTTATTTTTACTTCTGTAACACCCTTTATAGTTCTACATACAGAACGGCCACTCCCCGCCCCCATCTGACTTCAGATACCCCACCTCACCTCACACTTTCTGGGGACACTTTAGGGGAGCCGAGCAAGGGAATGCAGTCAGGCGCGCGCACCCGTTGGATTTGACTATATAAGGTCTAACAAAATTAGGTGAAACTATTTTAAGGGGATGATCAGACCGTCAAACTGAACAACTTTCTCTATGGGACCAATATTGAAATCGCGAAAAAAAAAATCTACTGTCCCATACATTTAGGTCGAGTTGGTTTGTATGGAACAGCTGATCAGACCATCAAGGTCTGATCACCCCCTTAAAATAATGTCAACTTATTTTGTTAGACCTTATATAAAATTGTGTCTTTTCAGTGCATAAAAATCGTTGAAAAATAACGCTAAATTCAAATTTTCAATAATTATTTACCTCAAATATTATTTTTAATAACAGAACCAACAATAAAAAGTATCGAAATGTAGATTACGTTAAATGCAAAGCGCGGCTTTCAACCCTACACGCAATGGACAGTTTCCACAAAGTGCGCGTGTGCAGACGCCATTTTGAAATTCGAAAACGTTCTATAGAGTGCCGTACCTGTGGTACTGGTCTGGAAAAAGAGTGTGTTGTAACACCTTGTATAACAATTAAAATCTTGCAGGAACCTGCTATTGGAGATGGAGTGCCACGAGCACGCTTGGCCGTTCCTGATCCCGGTGAACACGAAACAGTTCCCGCAGTACAAGAAGGTTATCAAGTGTCCCATTGACATATCCACCATTAAGAGAAAACTACAGGACAATGTGTAAGTATTTACAGTTGTACCAGGTTTATAAGTCTCACCGATGTTGGTATTATCGTGGACATATCTGCCAGATAACTTTAAAAAAAATTCTCATAATTTCTTGTTTGGAAACTATTCATTCATTGGTCTACTCTGGCCTGCAAAACTAAGTATCACACTTTTAAAATTGCAATAACTTTTTCAGTGCACAAAATATACTTTCGAAATAAAAAGGACTCGAAAAAGAGTTTAATTCACAAAGAATATTTACAAAGAAAGCTGATAGCATTTGCTATAAAACGTTTTTTATTTTAAATCTCTAATTTCTATAGTTCAGAAAAAATTTAAATATTAAAAGTGTAGTACTTAGTTTTGCTGGTCAGTGTATTTAAAAAATCTGTATACAGGGTGAAAAAGATATCATTAGCATCCTTTTAAACTAAGAGTCTACCCATCAAACTGAACAACTTTTACTATTGGAGCAAACCGATCGGAGCAAATAAAAAATCAGCTGCTACTAAACTGCAATCTCGACGCGCGAGTTCGCGACTTAAATGTATGCAACAGCTGATTTTTGTTTTGCTCCGATCGGTTTGCTCCCATAGTAAAAGTAGTTCAGTTCGATGGGTAGACTCTTAGTTTAAAAAGATGCTAATGATATCAATTTCACCCTGTATACAACGTGCTAATGATTTTACGCAAAACTAGAAAGTAGTTTGTTTAGAATCGAGAGCAGAATCGAATTATCATGGTTTCAACATGGTCATTTCTTTCAAAATATTAAATAATTAGTTTGTACACGGGCACACTCACCCTACTTACTACCAAAACAAGATTATTAAAATGTATCCTTGAGTACGTTAGCGCTTTCATTCATTGCTGAAATGATAACAAATCATTTTTTGCCTCAAAACTTAATTTGCGAATAACTTTAAATTTTAACCATCAAAATAATTAAATTATTGTTTCAATCGAATTATTTTGTTATAAATAAGTTGGGGTGCATGAGGTTTTGCGCTTATTCATTAACACGTTGTAGTGCGGACGAAGTTACGTAATATAATAATAATAATCATACTTAAATCTATTTCAGGTATAAATGCAAGGAGGAATTCGCATCGGACGTGCGCCTGATGTTCAGCAACTGCGAGGTGTTCAACGAAGACGAAAGCCCGGTCGGCCGCGCCGGCCACAACATGCGACAGTTCTTCGAGGAGCGGTGGACGCAGATATGAACCCCCGGCGAGATAGTGTACAACTACATTCAATAATATACCTACTGAGGGTCTACCACGAAATTACATTGTCGCAATTGCGTGAACGTTTTCGTCCCAATCTCAACTCTATTCCAATGAAGTTCGGACAGAAACGGTCACGATAATATATCGAAAAATCGTATGTTCGAGTGTAGGACCTGATATAAAAGATAGGACAAGTGATTGGCTGGCTATTAAAGCTAGAAACACTTAATACGGACTAACAGCTATGTTACGCGCGAGAAGACTCTAAAAAGAATCAATTGGGTATTCTTTCCATAAACCTAGACAAGTGATTAGGCGGGTCCACACCGACCGAGCAGCCTCGGGCGAGGCCCGCCGCGCGCGGCATGCGCCCTTCCGCGCGGCCGGTGTGGACGTGCCTCGGATGCGGCAGGCGCATGCTCAGCCTCGGGCGAACGCGTACGCAGCCGAGCCGAGCGTTGTCGGTTTTTCGGTTCGCTCAAAGGTGCCTCAGTCGTTTGCCGCGCGCGGTGTGGACGCAACGTTTTTTGATCGGTGCCGCGTTCGATATGGATAAAGATTTTTGTCGAAGGTTAATAAGTTTGTATGCCGCAAATAATTGGCTTTGGGATGCCAGGGATCCTAATTATACTAACAGGGGGATGAGAGAGGATTCCTGGCTAGATATAAGCCGTCAATTGGATGTGCCTGTTAAGGACTTGAAAAAAAAATGGAATCGTTGTTGGGGTCTTATAGACGTGAAAAATCGCGATTTGTGTAAAAGTAAAGTGAAGTGTTTTTTAAAAAAAATGATGTGATGTGAACAAATTAAGACTTGGCCCAAAGGTCTACGTTACCAGGCCATAAACGTTAAAAAAAAAAAAGTTCGGTCGGCGCCATCTTGTATAATACGGCTCGGGGCGAGCGAGCGAGGCAGCCTCGGGCTGTAAAATTATCCGAACGAATAAGCCTCGCCCGCGGTGGGACGTTTGCCGCGCGCGGCGGGCCTCGCCCGAGGCTGCTCGGTCGGTGTGGACCCGCCTATTGACGTGCCGACTACTGAAGTTAGGAACACTTAATTCGGATCAATCAAATTATACCAAAAAGAAGCAGATATGCTAACAGCGCGCGCAAAGTGTAAACTGGAAAAAGACCAATTTGGGTATTCTTTCAATAGTCAAGGAATGCTACGAGCGTGGCGGCTGTGGCGCGGCCCAGATTAAAGCGCCATTTTCTATGAAGATAACATATCTTGATAAATTCTGACAGTAAATTCCTTTGACCTTGTCCAGATAGGATTATTGGAAATTAAAATAATTCCTTTTGTCTAGAAATAAATATATTATATAGTATATTTGAGTTCCCGATATTTCGACAGTGTTACAACTGCCATGATCACGGGATGATTGAATATCGGGAACTCAAATATACCAAACCGCGGTAAGAACCCGTTAAAATGTTTATTTCTAGATTAAATAATAACCACGTAACTCTCAAAAACTGAATTCTTTTCATGCCTAGAAACGCAATAAATTCCTTTGACTTAGGCACGATATGCGATATGAAAGTATTATTGGAATTTCAACTCCAAATATAAATGTAAAAAATAATAACATCTCTAAAAGATTATGTTGACAAGATGTCTGTTTAAAATGTGGTGAACTCAAATATGAAGTCCCAAGATAGGTGGCTGTTTCTCCTCAGGAAAAATCGCTGTCATTATCCTCACTAAATATTTTCGTCTTGTTTATAAGAAAAGGTTGAATTTTTTTAGCGCTGTTATAAATGGATAGCGTGTTTTTCCTAAGACGGTAATATTTAGTGAAGAGGATGAGGCGTTTAAACGCCTAGGAGAAACACCCTACCTGGGTGTTCGCGCTACTTAATCAAAATCAACAAAAATACTAAAATCAACATGCGACAGTGATCAGAGAGGTGGACACGATTGATCAGAAGATCCGACAGCCCTAAACGCGGTCACCACAATTGATCACAAGATACGACAGTTTTAAACGCGGTGGACACAATTGATCACAAGATACGACTGTCCTAAACGCGGTGAATCCAACTGATCACATGATACGACAGTTGTAAACGCGGTCGACACAATTGATCACAATATACAAGTCCTAAACGCGGTGGACACAATTGATCAGAATATACGACAGTCCTAAACGCGGTGGACACAATTGATCAGAATATACGACAGTCCTAAACGCGGTGGACACAATTGATCAGAATATACGACAGTCCAAAACGCGGTGGACACAATTGATCAGAATATACGACAGTCCAAAACGCGGTGGACACAATTGATCACAAGATAAGACAGTTGTAAAAGCAGTGGACACGATCGATCACAAGATAAGACAGTTCTAAGCGCGGTGGACACAATTGATCACAATGTACGACAGTCCTAAACGCGGTGGACACAATTGATCAGAATATACGACAGACCAAAACGCGGTGGACACAATTGATCACAAGATACGACAGTTGTAAACGCAGTGGACATGGTCGATCACAAGATAAGACAGTTCTAAGCGCGGTGGACACAATTGATCACAATATACGACAGTCCTAAACGCGATGGACACAATTGATCAGAATATACGACAGTCCTAAACGCGGTGGACACAACTGATCAGAATATACGACAGTCCAAAACGCGGTCGACACAATTGATCACAAGATACGACAGTTGTAAACGCAGTGGACACGGTCGATCACAAGATAAGACAATTCTAAACGCGGTGGACACAATTGATCACAAGATACGACATTTCTTAAAGCGATGAGCTACCGACGAGATAGGTCAAGATCATTTTAAAATTATACACAATAACTCGCAGATTCAGAAGTCTCAAACAAATATTTGAGAGAACTTTTCTTAGTTATTGTTAAGATTTAACTTGTATTACCTACTTACTATTTGATCGATGGATATAACCTAACTATATTCTTCTTATTGTGTGGGCAGAGCCTTGGTGTCAAGAGTCTTTTCAAATCACCTGACGGCCTCTGACGTGATGGTAGTAGTCGTTACATAAAAACCACGTCAAACTGTATTAAGTACAGTTGAATAGGTAGGACTTTACCATGTCTCGTGGGGACCACCCTCAACGACACTTTATCAGATGGGATAGTGGTCAAGCGTCTACGTGTTATTGTATAAACAGAAGATTATATACATCTTAAAAGACTATGAGTATACTTGGCTTTATAATTCGGAGACCAGTGACGTAAATTAAGAAATACTTTCATGTAATTATGAATGAATCACGTCGAAATTGATCGCCGAATTATGAATCAGAATTGAATACCAAAATTTTGTAAATTGACCTGAATTTGGGATACAAGTTTGCACTAGACGGCGCCACTAGGTTGTGAGGTACTTGTACTACATCACGACTATATCCCATTTTAGGATGTTCAAAAACAATGTCGATAAAAGTTGTAAAATCAAAAACATTATCTTATACTTCGTGTTAGTAACGCCATCTTGATGTTGAAGTTGGAACTTAATTGGTATTGGAAGTAATAGGGAAATACATTCCAAAAGTTTGGACTAACGACCTTTCAGGTCAAAGAGATATGACTAGATGAATCAGGCGAATCTCATTGTAAAATATTTATTTGTGGAAATGTGATTCTTATTAGAATAGAAATAAGTTGTGAAATGGGCGAGCAACGCACACGTATGGTGTAGTCTTTAAACTTTGTATATAGTAGTATTAAATAAATAGAAAAGTTTAAAAAAAAAGTATTAGTATGAGATCTATTTTTAAGCATAGAGAATATAGAATATTGAATGTCATTTTCCGAATATTATTTTTTTATAATTTGCGCATAGCAACGAAGCAGTATTTTTAATAAATTCGTTTGTATTGTAATAATGCATTTTTTAAATTTTAATTCGGTTTAGTTCGGTGGCCAGTTTTTTGTGAATGGGGTGGCGGATATAGATTTTTTCCGCTAAGATTATTGGCTAATCTGAATTTTAAAACCGTGAATCGGACCGAGGTGTAAAGAAAAAAAACGAAGTCAAACTTTTTAATTCCGTTAATAAAAAAAGAAAGGCGCCAAAAAATGGCGGAAAAAATCAGCCGCGCCCATATTAGTCGAGTGGGTTTGTAAATGTATACATGAGTGTGTAAAAATAGTTGTCTATTTCAAATTTTCCGTAGGAATGGAGTAATTATTAGTGATAGAGAGCAAATAAATGTAGTTTAGGGGCCTATTTCATAGCCTTCTTACCGCTGTATGAGTGTGAGGCCTTATAATCTATGTCACCCAAGATTATTTAAAATAGCAACCTCTCTAGTATGATTTCTCTACTTGCGCAAAAAGCTGTCTGAAAAGCGGAAAGAGGTCCTTTTCTATGCAGCGAAGGCGCGTCGCGCACGATTAAAGAAGCCATACTAGACAGGTGATTGAAATTTAAACCTACATGGACACTCGTTCTAATCTGCTCTCTTTTTTCTCTCAAGAGTGAAGAAGAAAGAGAAAATATCAGAGAGAGAGAGAGATAATTTCGGCATCTCTCCTGTGATAGAAAAGAGAGGGAAAGAACGCTTGACAATCGTGGTTAGTAAGACAATTATTGCGCATGACGGCTTTCTTATTTTGTCGCTGTGGCGTGGCATGCTAGCCCTAATTAGTAATCTTGGGGATACAGATTATAAATCCGTAATGAAATCATTGGCACGGTGGCAGTTCTCTAGTCTGTATGAACTCCAACCCGATTCTGCCGAATGTCGAATCGGACAAACCGAGCCAATTCGTTATTTTCGCGGCAAATGTTTTATTTTTTATTTTACGAGCGGAATCGGGGGCCGGTAACTGTATTGTGTAATCTATCTATTATTATATTGTAAAGGAAAAATATTTCTCAAATTGAAAATAGAAAAAAAACGTGGTTCATGTCTAAAATTAATTGCGCTTATGGCGCCATCTGTGAGTTTAGGTTGAAATAAACCACTCATGATTTTGGTTACTTCGGAATGTATATAAAACATAAGCCAAATGTCTTGTGTTAAAAGTTACATTAAATAAAAAAGGAAAAGTTCGCGCCCTTTTTTGTAATGTAACAAGAAACAATAACAATTTTTAACACTAAAATTCTGTTTTGTATTTGATTGTAATAAAACCTACTTAAATAATTTTTTCTTAACTTTTTCTGAGAATTTAACTCTCTTTAAAATATGAATAAATTACTTAATTTTTTTTATTCGTTAAAGATTTCATGTCTCTGTGTAAATTTTATTCAAAAGGTTTTAATTTGTTTTAATTCTTACCCGTTGTGGTTTGAAAGAGGATGTAGTGACAAAAATAGAGAAAGGTATGTTGAGATGGTTTGGTCATGTGGAAAGAATGGATGAGAGCAGATTGACGAGGGCAATCTATAAGGCAAGCGTAAGTGGAAATGTTGGAAGGGGACGGCCTAGACGTACATACACGAACCAAATTGGCGACGTGCTTAAAAAGGGCCAGGTCAGATCTACCCGTAACCGACGAGCATGCATGAAAGGACTTATGAATGTGGAGGAAGCTAGAGAGGTATGTCAGGATCGTAGCAGGTGGCGTTCCGTTGTCTCTGCCTACCCCAGTGGGAGACAGGCGTGAGAATATGTATGTATGTAATTCTTACCCGTATTTATTACAATTTATTTACTACTTTATTATTATTAATTTTACAAACGCTTATCCTAACTTCTTTAGTTTTAAACTATTTTACAGTTTTATGTAAAAAGAAACGTTCAATTTTAACTGTCAACTTTTATTTTTAAAATAAATTATTCTGTATTCTAGTTTTTTAATCTGTATTCTTAAAAACGTTTGCCAAGATATGTTTCCGTAATGTCAACTTTACTGCCAGTACATAAGGTCGATTTAAACATATTTTGAGGAAGGTTTCGTCCGAGGATGAATGGAAATTGTGAGTACGAAAATTCGTGTTGTGTGCATTGGTTGGTTTTAACTATAAAATGGATATATAAATTATATATACGAATAAATAAATAATTTTTGAAGCACTCCCTTTTTGTTTTACTTCTGTGTTAATTCCTGATTCACAGGTACGCACGGCGACACATCAAGCTTTACAAAACCAAAATAAGCTGGCCGCGCGTAGGTTGAGTAACGTATAACGTCGCGCGGCCAGCTTGTTGGTTTTGTATAGCTTGATGTGTCGCCGTGTGTACACAATATTGTGCTTTGGGTGGATCTTAGACTTTCTTATCTCGATTCTAGACTACTTAACATGTACTATATAGATAAATTCAAAAGTAGAATTGACGAATATATTGTATAAATACAGGGTGTACATTTAAATGCGTTACATTTAAGGAGGTGCTCCAGGAATGCGATTTTTTGAATTTCATACGTTGAACTCGGCAGTTGAAAAGTATGGAGATACGCATCTATCTACTGCTGATTTGACTTTAAAAAATCGCACTCCTGGAGTATGATTTTTGAATGTTAAATCAGCAGTAGAAAGATGCATATCTCCATAGTAATATTGACATTTTCAACTGCTGAGTTCAAAGTGAGTTTCAAAAATCGCACTCTAGATCATCAAACTGATCATTGATAGTGACAATTTTCACTAATAGACCCAAGATAGAAATTGCTAAATATTTGGATCGTTTCCATACGTTTTCTATAGATACAAATTTATTTATTTATTTGATGATTTCGGCTCCATAGTGAACGTTGTTCTGTTTGTTCTGTTGAACGTCGTCTGAAGCACGTATGTAGGTAACGCATGTTTACTAACACCAAAGAGGTTTACACCCTGCACATACTGCGACACCCTGTATGAAACTGCACATTTGAACCTCATCTGGCAGGGCCGCATCGCTCCATCCTGTTCTGTCACTCAGGAACGTCATTTGCTAGTAACCCAGTCATTTTACGGAGTTTTGTTAGGAGGGGTGGGGAGTAATTATGAATTGGACTTTTAAACTGTAACCGGCACCATTTAGTGACAAAAAGACTATCCGAAAACAAATTTAAAAAAATTCACTACGCAACATAGAAATCAAAATTGTATCTCCCAGAAGGCTTTTAAATTAATAATATTAATACCAATGCACTCATTTTAATTAAATTTAACAATATATATTATATTTGAGCAATAAAATAGGAATTGAAATTTAAAAAATGAGATTTTTAATAGAAAATACTAACGTATTTTTCAAAGCCTTAGTACACAAAAATACTAACACCATGTTTGAAATATGTATAATGGTAAAGCCTTAAAAGCTTGCAAAACAAAATTTACCATTCGTTTTTTTAGAACGAGATAAATGCTAAAATATGTGGCTGTTGCTGACGTGATATTTTTTTAATTTTGGTACATTTCTGAGCTCAAATTGGCTCTTAAATACTAAACCGAAAAAAAATATCAATTATTAATTAGTCCCGGGTCAATCGGCGTAAAATGACTGGGATATAGAGCAAATAAAGATAGACGGAACGCGATCGGGAAAATGCGATGCGGTGCTGCCAGATGAGGTTCACCCTTATACATTAGTTTACACCCTGTATACTAGGTACTACGGTCCTAAATATTGTTTTAAGACCTCCATTAATTCAGATACAAAGAATAGAAATAAAATGATACACAATTTGAACGCAGAATCATTTATTCTCCACACCAGACACAACAAAATTAGCCAGGAGGCCACTTCAACTGCCTGCCGCCGAGGATGTGAATGTGGAGGTGGAAGACGCTCTGGGCTCCGTTCTTGCCGTCGTTGAGGACCAGCCGGAAGCCAGACTTGTCCAGCCCTTCCTTCTGCGCTACCTTGCGCGCTACGATCATGAGGTGGCCTGGTGGAAGATCATTATTTTTTTAAAAATCATGTTCAGTTCACACGCGGTAGAAGTGAAACCTTTAGAGTGTTTCTGGAGGTTTCACTTCGTGCTTTATCGTTTCATCGAGTTTCAAATCACAACGGTACTAAAGAAGTGTGCACTTCAATTGGTATGTATAGTATAGGTTGAATTATTGTCGGTGAAACATAGATGGCGCTAGCTAGACTTCAATTTGACATAAGGTGGATGCATAATGTTGCCACGAGTGGGTTCTCTTTTCTAATATACTTATACTCTTTGATTCTAGCTAAAAAAAAAGTGAGTATAGCGTTATTTTCAACTAAGAAGATAAACTAAAATATATTTTACGCAGTCCGCTCCCCTATTGCATCAATTTAATTTTTATTACGGGAAAGGGGAAATTAGCCCAACTCAGCTGGATAAACAGCCTTTTCTCATAAAACGTTGTGGCAACACTGACTGAATGACACTGATACTTGCTTGACAGCTGACAGCCGGTCGGCCGCGCCGCCGCGTCGGTTCATCTCGTTTTCATCCCGAACAGTGTTGCCAGAAGGTTACTTTTGTAACCTTTTAGTTAATTTTTAGCTCCATCAGGTTACTTTTAGGTTACACGATTCAAAAGATTACTTTTAGGTGATTTTTCCGTATTTGTATAATCAATTTTAATATTTTTCCATGAAATGGAATGCTTTTTCATATTTTTCCAATGTTTTATAACGCAAAACGTTCATAACATAGTGAGTGCAACTCCTAAAAACACGTTTGTCTCTCTCGCACTAATATATAGATACCAAATCTAAGGCCAAATCACGAATGACTAAAAATGGTCTAAGTAATCCTTAGTAGTCTCACTTACGCCCTCGAACAATCAATCGGATGAAAAATGCAACTTAGAATGGAAAATGCTACTGAATTGTTTATATCTGTAATCCAACCAACATTGTGTCCATCAACTTTTAATACCTTATTACTGGAAAAAAAAAAGTTTACTTTTCACACCAAAAGGTTACTTTTTTATCTATTTGCGGTTACTTTTGACAAGTTCCGGCTGGCAACACTGATCCCGAAACCGAAAGGTGCCCCGATTTTGAAGTGGTTTCCACTTTACTAATATTTTAACCAAACATGGACAAAAAGCACGTATTTTCAACAACAGAAAAGAAAATATTCGTCGATATCGTGAAGAAATATGAAGTGGTGGAAAACAAAAGAACTGATAGCGCTACACTAAACGCGAAAAGAAAAGCATGGGATCGAATAATGCACGAATTTAACTCCAATCCTCTATCTGATGTTAAAGTAAGTACAATTATAAGCTCATACAGGTACTCCATATTTATAAAACTAGTTGGGTAATTCTTAGGATATGTTTATATAATTAAAGTAAGTGCATAAATCAGATGCCCTATCTCGTCACCCCTCGATCGATGGAGAAGGGATTAAGACCGGATTAAACGCCTCGCGAGAAAGCTAGTGCTATTATAAGCAACACAGAACTTAGAGAATACAATAATTGTGCAGATAAAATTGCTGACATTGTATTTCTCCTAAACATCGCGCAAGGTAAGATTAGACTGTCCTGCGCTCCTTAAGGCGGTTGCAGAGGGGTCAATTTTATAAAAAACTTTGACGCACAATACGCGTAGACGGTTTTAATATAAGTAACTTTGTGTATATGGAAAAATAGTTTAGAAAATCTAGATGCCGCGTCACAAATAACATTTGCAATTTATACAATAATTACGAAGATATAAAGCTTTGAAATTTTTCATACAAAATTTTAAAAGCTTTATATCTTCGTAATTATATTATAAATTGCAAATGTTATTTGTGACGCGGAATCTAGATTTTCTAAACTATTTTTCCGTATATAAAATATTACTTTTATTAATTCCGTCTACGCGTATTGTGCGTCAAACGTTTGTATGGACTGAAACCACCTTAACGAAATAGCTCTTAAGGTCTCAGCCCGTAGACTTCGTAGGCGTGAATTGCTCCACACCCCACTACTACTAATCATAGACGGAACAGTATCCGCTCATGTATCGAATTTAACACGTTCTGTGACGACTTCAAGTTCGACTTATTTTTTTAGCAGTGCCTCCAGCTTACGCAATTCTATTATTAGAAAATTTATAGATCAACTCAGCGATTAGCGATTGATTAAATAACCTTTTATTACTAACATTAAGTGTTTATTAGCGTTTAAGCATTTTCAGATTTGTTAACTAGAAACCTATATGTGAAAGCTTGTAATTGGGCTATAGCTGACTAAATTTGTAAACTATTTGATTTATAGCTGTAAGCTCCCCAAATAAAATAAAATAAAATAAATAAATAACACTGGAAAACTAACTTTGGAACATCTTTTAAGCTTTGATATCCAATTGGGATATTTGACTACATACAATATATTCTATTTTTATCTTCTCAATACAAAAAAGGTTAGAAAATAAAGCTGAACTGCCATTTTCATTGAGTTTTTAGCTTGAATACTATTTTTAATAACAAAACAAACTTTAAAAAGTAATGAAATGTTGATGACGTCACAACTCATTATTTAGTACAAATGTTCATGCAAAGCGCATGTTTTGACGTCCGATAAAGAGTGCTGATTTGACTAGTTGTCAAGTAGCCAATTCTCATCAAGTTTTATCAGGTAAGGCAATGGCTTTGACTACTTATATAGGGACTAGTTACGCGTGTAATTCTACTAACAAACATTTCTGCCACTTTTAGCGGGGGGCAAGATAACATGAAATCTGTAACCTTTGGATTTTATTTCCATAGCTTTAGATTCTAATTTTGAAAGTTTAAAATCATGAAAAGTAGTCTCGCGTGAACCCCAAACGTTCGAACTTCGAAATTATTGTTTCACAATTATAAGTTTAGTGATAAGGTATAAAATTGAATGTAAATGCACATGATTAATTAATCTTATACCGTGGCAGAGGGGAAATGCTGCCGCAAGGCTAGTCCTTATTATAAATAGTCACAGGGCAATGGAGATAGAGATTTAGAGGGTAGCAAACCCCATTCTTATTATCCTCCGTCTTTTTACAACCCGTTCTTATTATACCCCGAAAGAGTGCCATTTGAAGTACATTGCTAGTTTACCTACACTATTCTATGAAGATGTGTAAAATATGGTCATGAATATTATTTTGTGTTTCAGGCAACAGCGAAACAATTGCGTAGATTATGGATGAACCTAAAGCAGAGACGGAGAGATGAGATGATAAAACGTCAGCAGCGGCAATACATGGCACGGTTATCGTCAGACAATGTGATTGAACCGGACCTACCACAAGTTAAATCTGAAATACTTGTGGAAATCGGAGAATCTTGCGACTCTGATAATATTTCTGGTAAATTTATCTACATTAACAATAATTTGCCGTATGTCCGTGTGGTGGCTAAGAATAGCACCATCCCATTTCCCATTCCCGTGGGTGTCGTAAAAGGCGACTAAGGGATCTACCAGATGATGGGCAGCAGCATCCTCTGAGTACACACATTCAATCCAACTGCGATCGCCAACCCGCCTGCCAAGCGTGGCGCTTTGGAGGAGGCTTATGTCCAGCAGTGGACGTTTAATGGCCGATATGATGATGATGGTTCTGGCTTTGAATGGACCACCCCCCAATTCTTCATGTGGGTGTCGTACGAGGTAACTAAGGGATTAAAGGTTTCTTATGCAGTGTTTATGTGGGCGAAAGGCTAGCCACCTCTCACCACTTGACACATCATTCCATCCTGAAACTTTAATTGCTGAACGTGAGCACTGCTATAACTACATACTTAAACAGAAAGTTGGAAGTGAGTTTATGTATGTTTGGATGTATTCAGAATCAGAACTTTATTTGTAAGAACATAGGTACATTTAGATGTCATGATGCATAAAATGGTTCTAATGTTCTACCACACAGGGCATACAAAATATTAATAATTTGAAGCTAGTTTTATTAAAAATAATTACAGTAATGTTCACAGAATTTTAAGCATTGACCCCGTTCGGGCTGTGTTATTACTTATTAGCAAAATTCATTAATTTTTCACTTCAGTTTGTATACAATGAATCTCGGAGCAATTTATCCAAAATACTTACGACAAAAATTCTATGATAAGTCTTAAAATTCCATCAGTGCTCAGAATCAGTTTAGCTCTATTCACATTTCGACGGACCGGCGCGGAGGGTGCAATGTAAAATAATACTTATTTCAATACCAATAGAGTTAACAGAGGCCCGTACAGGCCCCACGAACGGGGACAAAGCTTTTTTAATTTTTTTTATTTATAATTAACGAACCCTTGATTGTGCGTTAGCACTGCATTTCCGCCAGTGTCAAGTAGTTTATGGGAGAATCTATTCCAATCTCATGGATTGTTTTTGGTTAAGAACAAGAAGAGATTGAGGATTGCGGAGCCTCGTGGTAGACAAAAACGCGACGCGCGAAAACCACGCGAGACAAGTGCTCGCGCCAGAACCTGCAACGTAACTGAGACAAGTGCTTGGGTCAGAACCTGCAACATGACTCGGGGACAAATATTTCTCTGTGGACTATATCTGTAATAAAATAGTTATTATTTTACATTACACCCTCCGCGCCTGCCCGTCGTGGTGTGAATTGAGCTTTTATCAACTTTAAACCCTACTGTAAGTTTTTATTTAAATCCTAACAATCCTATGAGGGCAGTAGGCCTAGCATGCCACCCCCGAGAAAACGATAAAAATCGAGATGTGCCTCCATCTTTATTATTTTACGTATGCCAGAAAGAGCGCGCATGACGTTTTTCTCGTTTAAACGCTTTGTCGTGGGTGGCATGCTAGTAGCTGTGCTGGATGTGACTTGTCCGCACGAAACCACTTTTTCCTCTATCCCTTTCTGTCGTTCAGAACATAGCTTCTCACCCTCAAGCAAGCATTGTTTCTCATCTAGCAAACAATGTTTCTGAGCGAAAGAAAGGGTTAGGGCCATGCCCACAATGACTTTTTACATCGATACAGTCGCGCGTTCTGAACGCTCTTTTGCATCGCTATAGAAGATCACATGCATATCTGTAACGCTAGATTATAATTTTAGTGTACTTTTTAATTTGTTGATGTTTTTGACAACTTTATCTATGGGAAATAATCAACTGTCCCATACAAAACTGCAAACTTACTCAACCCAAGGTTCAGTTGATTTTGTTTTCGCGATTTCGTTTTAGCCCCTTTTAGAGAAAGTTGTCCAGTTTCATGGTCTGATCATCCCCTTAAAAAACCTTCAACATATTACACATCACCCCGTATGCCGCAGCGCTACAGCATCGATGCTAATTCCTAATATACGATACATATCATAACTGCGTGGATGGCCGACGACAATATAGCTACTGTATTGATGTAAAAGTCACCGTCGTCGGCTATAGCCGGCCCGAAAATGTGGTTCCGTGCGGACAAGGTAAGTCCCAACTCTTAGAACACTATTTATTTATCAGAAATGATCATTGAAAGGGACCCTTTGTTGGCACTAGAAGTAAAAGACTTAAAAGCCACTCCATCCCATCTTCCAATAGACCCAAACTTCCTAACTCCACCACTCCTATCAACATTTTCCCTTCCCTCCCCTCCAAACAATGGCAGTCTAGCAACATTACAAAATAAGGCAAACAAAACTTTAGAAATGGATGAACGGAGAGAGAAACGGGCACAGGAGATACACCAGTTCGAGATAAAACTTCTTAGGGAGAAGATAAGAGAGGCGAGAGCGAAAGCTGATCTAGCAGAGTTGCTGTACAGGCGACAGTCGCCCAGTGGCAGTTAAACAGGTAATTGAAAACATTTCATTTTAAGAAAGGTACCAAAATTAGAAAACCATTTGGAGTCTATGTGATTCAAAGCTTATATCAAAATTATCACATTTTTCTATCCATTATTTGAAAAATACTGTAAAATTAAAAAGAGGTTGAATGAGATTCCTTTGCCTGCTTGCCTTTTCTATTGTATTTGACAGTTTTTATTTTTAATTCTATTGCGGCCAAGGTAATTATAGCCATTCATCGAAAGTTTTTCAGAAAATTCAAAAGTAAATTAAAAATAGAAATATCGGTCAAAAATTAAATCGGAAAAATATCTCATATTTTTTAAACTTCTTTTATATTTTTCATTAAAAACAGGTGGTTAAGAAAATGTAATTTTGTCAATTGTAACCACTTAATAAAAATCTTATTATACCATACAAGGTATCGTGTCTGGCGATTTAAGGATATACACGTCTCACTGCAGGGCACAGGCCTACTCTCAGGGTCTATGGACGTCAGTCCACCAGGCATGCACAATGTAGTTTGGTAGATTTCACATATGCATCAGAATTTCTTCTGCTTGAGCAGGTTTCAGTCAGTATTCAGTATTACGAACATAAGTTAGAAAAACTCTTTGGTACATGGCATGTCCTCTATGCGGATTCGAACCTGCACCACCCTCGAGATTGAATGTCCATACCTATCCGTAACGGACCACTTGTGATTCTGAATGATGTTTAGAATAATCTTTCGTTTTCAGATGTTCTTGGGACTAGAAGAATAAAAACTAATTCATCATGTGGTCTCTCAGCTTAGAATAGGTGGTCTATTCTAAGCCACGTGGATCACTTTGTGGTCTTTCCAAGTTGTTACGGGGTGACTAGAAGATAATTTTTTTTGTGTTACCAACTTATTTCTGAAAAAGTTCAATAAAATTCTTCAAAACATGTTTTTGGCAGAATCTGTGTCTTTTTTTGGAACTTTTCGAAGGCATTATGTGGAAAGCTTTAACCAAATACTGAAAATTAAATATTATTATACTTTCTTTGTGATGTTTTTTTTTTCATATTTTCCAAAAATACAATAATTCAAGATTCAGAAACGTCTTTAGAGAGTGAGTTCAGTTCGAGTAAAATCGAAAGCGAATTAATTTTAACATAATGGGAGCGCAAACACTTTCGTTTCTTGATCTAAGTGAAATGTCTATTCTATTCTTTTCTATTTTAAAAAAAATTGCTGCCATCTTGGTTGTGATGATTTAGCCAATACCTAATTTTTGAACGCATCCATGGCAAAACTCTTAAATCATTTTAAAAAGCTGTTACAAGAAAACCACGTAAATCATTTTGTTGAAATCAAGCCACATATCTCCCCCCGCTCAGTACTGCATAATCAGATATGGCATAGTAATGCATCAGATTTATCATGGTGAAGCTTTTTGTGCCTCCTGTAACTAACGGAGTTACGAGGTCTGACACTTTAGCTGACGATATACTCTTTCGTATACTGTGTACTATAAGATTAGTTAAGCGAAAGCCAGAAGCATACAATGAAATGGAGTACAAATCTTACCCAAGAGCTGCTCATCCTCATCCTCAGCCTTCGACAGCTGTGGTATCGGTTTGCGAGGGATTACGAGGATGTGGGTCGGAGCTTGAGGGCTCACATCATGGAACGCTACGCACTGCAACCAATATACGGTAGGTTTTAAAATGTTTACGATATGGTTTCTCTGGTGTCTAGGTGACTCTGACTTAACTCCAAATCACCAATTTTGGGATTTTTTGTCTGTCTGTCCATTTGTTTGTTTGTTCGAGCATCACATAAAAACTACTGAACCGATTCTTTATGAAATTTAGTTTGTTTGAAATCTTACGATTTGACGGTCAGAGTGTCATCTTAAAATCTCGTATACAGGCTGTTTCAAAAATACAAATAAACATTTAAGGGGGTGGTTTAGACCATGAAACTGAACTACTTTCACTAATAAAGAAATCACGAAAAAAATCAAATGTTCCATACTAAACTACAAATCTACTCGAGCTAAAACAGCTGTCCCATCTGTTTTTTTTTTTCGCGATTTCGATATTGGTCTCATAGTGAAAGTTGTTCAGTTTGATGGTCTAAACAAGTTTACCCCCCTTACAAGTTTTAAATTTTTATTTTTACGTTTGTAACATGTATAATTTGTGCGAACAAATTCGCGGGTAAATGCTCGTAGTAGGTATATAAAAACATATTAGGACCAATTTTATAGTTATAATGGGTCACAACTGGTTTTTTGAAGTTCTTCTCCTAACATAACCTTATTCCTACTGTCAAAATAAAAAAGTACTATTAAACTGTGACAAGGGTGCAAAGTACACTGGATAAATATTTGTACATTTCCAACCCACCGTAAATAGTGTATATTTATTCGATTTAACTTCCAAGAATTACGCAGAAAACAAAAATCAGCTGTTCGAACTGTCACAGCCGGCGAAATAAAGTGTTGAAATATAATATTTTGGTTACCTGTTCATCTTCGTAAACGAATTTAGCAGGTATTTCCTTCCGCAGTATCTTTCCAAAGATCGTATCGCCGCCGGGAGCAGCTGATTGCGCTAATTGGACTTCTCCGACAGCACTCTTTGCTTCTCCACCCGCCATGTTTGTTAAAATTATACTTATAGTGAAAATTATTATCATTGCCAGTGCTGCCAGATCCATACTTAAGAATTATCCCAGATTGAGAGCAAAATTATTACATTTATTATGGAAACCATACAATAACGGCACAAACATTATAAACATCCATGAGGATGTTTTGAAATGATGATTTTTCATAATAAACAGCCTAGTACTTGCTTGGGATCATTACAATGTGTGTACCACTGAACAAATAATCACTTACGAAGTGCCTGTGAGCGTTATTATTGTTTTTTTTATTTATTTCACGCATCATTTGACACTCTTTTATTTTCATAGATACGGGAATTTTTGAAATTTGTGATGCGATATAAACACGATAATTCGGACCCAGGATCCTGGTTTTCAAACATTAAATTCAATCATTCTTACCTATATTGCATGGCACTATTTAATGTTACCTATTTATAGGTAGGAAAGTACGAAGTATTTTGGGAATTTTAGTAAAAACTCTTGACTGAAACGATACAGTGAGGAAATATTTCTAACTCAATTTTTCTCATTAGAACTTCAATTTTAGAAATGTGTGAATAGGAATTTGGAAACTGTTTTTCCCAATACTAAACGCCAATAATGATGTATCATTGGAATTTGACGGAAAATATGGTTGAAAATAGTGATTTGATACACAGATTTCATTCAATTTAAAAACTATCATGGATTATCGTGGAATTTTTGTAAATTATCTTGCGATACCAGACTTATTTTCTATCGCATATCTCAAAAATATCGTGGATCTAGGATAATTAATACACATCTCTGGCGACACTGATGAAAACAAGTCTGAGAAACAAGTCAAAAAGTGAAATTCTTATCATGTAAAAAGGCCAGTTCTCTTAAATAGTCTTATTAGCCTTTCTGAAACCCATTCTTAAGTCAATTTAAGTCAGTCAATGCGTAGGTCCCTAATGATAAGCGTTCTTATTTGAATCTCCCGTCCCGAACACTATACACTCTATGGACATGTTTTGACCATAATATGCTATCAGTATTTATCATATTGATACGTATTTAGGTGACAGGTGAGACTAGTGAAACGATCGCTGGTTCGTAACGCACTGCTTTATTGAATATTGGAGAGGGGTGGACGCAGCCACACACCTACTTATAGCTACATACATAACATCCCTCCCTCTTATTACAGATAACACTAAAATGACTCTACTCTCGTACAACAATTAATAATACTTCTTAAAATCTATCTTGGGACGATCACGTAACACTCTTTTAGATGCAGTCCTGAGGAGTGCATCCTGAGTCTCTAATTGACATTCTGACTCGGTTCTGGTTTCATGAAACTCATCTTCGGACTCTGAGAACACGTTTTCGCCAGGCATCTCTGGTCCCTCACTAGCCCTCTCCGCTGACGGTGAATCGGCTGGCTCATACACTTCAGCTCTCCTTCCTCTGGCTGAACTACATGGCTCTGAAGAGATTGTCTGCGGTGAGTCCACGATGTCTGCTGTGTCAATGACGAAAAAACACAAAATATGGCATATTCAAACACAAAAATAATGTAGCTTTATTAAAAGTTCAAAAAGCGCTAGATTCTCCGCTAGAGGCTTTGACTACTTATATGTGGACTAGTTACGCGTGTAATTCTACTAACAAACATTTCTGCCACTTTTTGCGGGGGGCGAGGTAACATGAAATCCGCAACTTTGGATTTTATTCCCGTAACTTTAGATTCTAATTTTGAACGTAAAAAATCATGAAAAGTAGTCTCGCATGAACCCCAAACGTTCTAAGTTCGAAATTATTGTTTTGCAATTATAGGCTGTCTCGTTTAGTGATCTATACTATTATAAAACTGTAACAGGAAGTTTGTCTGTACATTGAAGATATTAACAAAAAAAAAGTTACGATATGGTTTTTAGGTGTCCCTGATTCCATTTCACAAATTTTTGGATTTTTTGTCTGTCTGTTTGTTTGTGTGTTTGTTTGTTTGAACGAGTATCACGCAAAAACTGCTGAACCGATTTTGATGAAACTTTTTTTGTTTGATAACTTATGATCTGACTTAAAATCTGGTATATAATTTGTGCGGACGAAGTCGCGGGTTAACGCTCGTAAGGTATAAAATTGAATGTAAATGCACATGATTAATTGATCTTATACCGTGGCAGAGGGGAAATGCTACCGCAAGGCTAGTCCTTATAATAAATAGTCAAAGGCTAGAGGCGCTAAATTCAGAGATACTGCGCTAAACATACCAAAAAAGCGCTAGACCTAGCGCCGGAGACCTATTTCCTATTGACCTAGGTTTTACTAGGTACCTTAGGGAACTTACTCGTTCTACGTGCGTCACCCATTTTTACCCCCACCCGTGACTTCCCAGGTGACCACCCGTTGTAGGCATATGCAAACCCCCAACCCCCCCCCCCCCCCCCCTCCCCCTCTAGTTTTCACGTAGTATTTCATAAATATGGTTTTGAATCATTTTTTTAAATACATATTTGGGTCATATTTTAACCTTATTATCGCACATAAAGGCGATAGTATAGCTCCTAGAGGATGTTAACTACGTGACGAAAGCCTAAGCCCCTATACTACAACCATAGAGTAATAAAATCAAAAAGTGATGAAGCTCATGTCGCGGCGGGTATATACCGGGACACACTCCCGGCCTATACCCCTAATTTGTTGCGACCGCTGACCTTCACCACTGTTAGTTTTTATTCCACTATGCTACTAGAACTATATTTTAAGAGAAGAAATGAAGAGTAGAAATTCGCATATATTTATGAGAATTCTCGTTCATCTGGTAACCCTTCTGCAGACATGTTTTTGATAGCAAGCTAGCGAGTCCGACATTCTATAGCTTTCTCTCTCTGAATGATAAAATGGGTAGGGCTAAGGGTGGGCCACGAGAGGCCATAATAATGAACATCAAGCAGGCACTTCACTCTCGCGAGAACTTTTAAAGAAAATTACTACACGAGAACAATAAAACGCATCCACACTCTCGTTCTCGGTGAGAATGTAGTGCCCGCATCACAGATTACTGAATATAATTATATAAGGTCTAACAAAATTAGGTGAAACTATTTTAAGGGGATGATCAGACCATCAAACTGAACAACTTTCTCTATGGGACCAATATCGAAATCGCGAAAAAAAAATCTGCTGTCCCATAGATTTAGGTCGAGTAGGTTTGTATGGAACAGCGGATTTTTTTTTCGCGATTTCAATATTGGTCCCATAGAGAAAGTTGTTCAGTTTGATGGTCTGATCATCCCCTTAAAAATAGTTTCACCTAATTTTGTTAGACCTTATATAGCAAGCGTGAACATTTCGAGGATATTTGTATGCAGGCAGACGTGCGGTAGAACAAAGTACAATACAAGGACTGCATTTCCGAAGAACTCTTGGGAAGTTCCGTCCCGGTCTCCCGGTCACAATCATAACGATCGATGACCGGGAACCGGCAAACCACAGAACATTATTAGAGGGGTTAGAAGTCTAAAGTAGGCGTGGAACGTCTCGCCACAGGTTATGCAATTATTTGCATAACATCATAAGGAGCGCGGTGTGGTGCGAGCGAGAGGGCATGAGCATGTAGCAGCGTGAGCGTTTCCGAAGCAAAAGTGCTACTTTGCATTTCTAACCCCTCTTATAATGTTCTGTGCGGCAAACTGACAACAGCGGTAGTTGTAGGTAGGTTTTTTCCAGGAAGCTGGGAAAGGTAAGTATTGTCTTTTTATATTCATAGTTTTTTTAATTCACAAATAGCATAGAAAAATCTTTAGATCAGTCTTTATTAAGTACAAAAAACTTAATAATTAATCGCGAACGCGAATTGCGATTTTAGAATACACTGAAGACACTGAGCGTTGTCCTAGTTCCTAAGAAACTCGACAGATGGCATATTTATCGCTCAATAGAGAAGTTCGCGAGATCCTGTCAAAATCATGTCAAGATTGCGCTTGCCACTTTTTTTTAAGGCCAAGGAATCGAGCCCATACGCCTAAGTCAGAAGTCAACAGTTTCAAATTTTCGATCAAAATGATTCGCAAATAATGAAATATTCCATCAAAAGATGTGTTGGCATCTTTTTGATCTCTTTATTATTTTGAAGAAACCCTTTCTGAAATGTTGACCTTTATTCGCACAGACCGTAGCGCCATCTATTGAACCCCTAGAAAACCAAAAGAAAAACGCTCATTAAACGTAAGTGGCCGTTTTTCTAATTTATATGTTTAGACCTATTTGTATGTATTGTAAAACTTTGAGGCTTTTTTAGTAGGTATATCGGAGCATCACTTTATTTTTTTAGGCTTTCTTGATTAAGAAATCTTAAATATTTTGATGAGGGCGCCACTGAACGTTATTTGCATTTCTAATGTTTTTTTCTAAGAAAGCAGTTGCTTTTAAAACATTAATTTAAAGCCTAGATCCAGGTCCTACAGGCCATAGCATATGATGTAAAGCTCTGCCAAACACATGCAAAGATTTGAATTTGTTTGTCCTAAAATCTTCATCGACCATAACATGATATCCAGTTGTAGGCAATCCCTTTTCTGTAGCAATGTTATTAGCGATTAATAAAAGGTGTCCTGAAACAAATCAAACGATTATGTTATAGTTTAAACTAGGTAAAACATTGGTAAAACATTTTGATGCAATATTTAAATAATTAGTTAGTGCAGAACCTAAGAAAAAAAAATAATGCCAAATTTTTTTTTTGCAGTCAATATACATTCTGAGAACTTGGACATAAAATTGGTCGAAACTGCCTGCATCATGCATGCCTTGCATCTTTTCCTTCATTCATGATGACACGAAATCCATTTTCGTGCAAACCTTTCATTTTCGATACCTGCCAGTCGCGCTATCGTCAGCAAATGCCCTGATTTTAATTATGATTAAACAAATACGCACGGCGACTCATCAAGCTATAAAAAACCAAACTAAGCTGGCCCCGCGTAGGGCGATTAATGTCACGCGACCAGCTTATATTGGTTTTGTATAGCTCGATGTGTCGCCGTGTGTACAGACATGGGTAAATAAAATTACTCAAGCTGTATTGTCAACGGCCAAATATACCTAGTTACATATTGAGCAAAATTAATGTAAAGCACCAAAATCTTTATCTCGTCCTACAAATCGAGGACAGATCACCAATCAATGAGATAACATTAGACGGAACACATTACTACTTCATTGGGAAATGTATCTTTCTCGCTCTAGCAAACGACGTTCCTGAGTGACAGAAAAGGATGGAGCGTGAAAAAAAGCGATTTCGAGCAGCCAGATGAGGTTCACTCCTTAACGTTCCGCGTGGATCTGCCACTGGACGCCAGTGTTGGGAAAAATGTAATTAACTAATAATTAACAACTACAAACAAAAACAACTATTAACAATTACAAAATATAATTACTTAGTACTTGATTAAATTTTTTCCAATACTGCTAGACGCATAGGTTGCATGGTTTTTGTTATTCTACTTATCAGCGGTATGGAAACATATTACTCTTTGATGGAAACTGTATGGACTGCGCATGAATTTCAGATGTGGTACAGGAACTAAAACATCTCAGAGAGTAGTTACTTACCTAGTAATTTCTCGTCCTGTTCATTGGCTTCAGCGAGTCGAGGTATCACTCTCCGAGGTACGACCAGGAAATGAACTACCGCTTGTGGACTGACTTCCTCCTCGAAGGCAACACACTGAAATTCACCGTTTCGTTTCAAAATATGAAATAAATCACTTAAATATTTTATCACAATGCCCAAACCATCTTCAGACTCAGTCACTTGACAATCACTCATGCTGTAGTGAAAAGATTAGCCCAAGTCCATGAAGCACGAAATCAGTTATACCTTACTGTATGTAGGAATAACCGATTTCGTGCTCGTGTAATTTAGGAAACAAAGTGTAAAGAGATAGAAGTAGAAAATGGCATTGATATCATCAATAGTTGAAATGAGGGATTGAATGAAAAATGAGGGATTTTCCAGAAGAAAAAAAAAAGTTAGTTCCTATTTTCTCAATAGATGGCGTTGACCAGAGAGGGGTCCAATAGGTTTGAGCAAATATATTCATTTATATTAATAGTAAAAATACACAGTACAAGTTATTAACAATCTGGGTGATATTGACGACCCGGTTGGTGTAATGATTGGCACGCCGGACTATCGAACCAGGGTCCTGGGTTCGAGTCCCGGTTCCGTCATGGATTTTATATGTTTGTGCCGTTGTTGAATGGTTCCCATAACAAAAAGCCTAAGGCTTACTTGGGAACATTACAAAGTATGTGCCTGTGAGCGTTATTAATTATTTATTTATTTTCTGTCAAAAACGAATAAAGTATCAGACTTGGCTCTATGGGCTTCGCATCCATTTTGAATATACGCACAATATTTAAATTGGTCACTTCACTTTTCAGTATAAAGAGTATTGAAATTGCTTTGCTAATAAATAGCGAAATTTTTCGTCTATGGCTTTGCTTTTCATTCGCGGAATCTGACGTACGATTTAAATATTTCTGGTTTATTTTTATTATTGAAATTCTCAGTTTCTGTTAGTTTTTTGTAGTTTGTTATTGTTTCTCGTGTATTGTTCAAAATATTCAAAATGGATACTTAGCCCATACAGCCAAGTTCGATACTCGATTCGTTGTTGACGGACAATAACACCGAGATTGCTAAATAATAAACCAACAACAATAAGAAAGGGTTTGTACTGTGTATTTTTACTATTAATATTAATTAATATATTTGCTCATACCTATTGGACCCCTCTTTGGTCAAGCCATCTATCGAGATATTAGGAACTAACTTTTTTATTTTTTTTTTGCTTTTGGAATATCCCTCATTGATATCATTAGCATCCTCTTAAACTAAGAGTATACCCATCAAACTGAACAACTTTTACTATGGGAGCCAACCGATCGGAGCAAATAAAAAATCTCATGTTCCATACTAAACGCGCTCCTGACTCAAATGTATGCAACTGCAGATTTTTGTTTGGTCCGATCGGTTTGCTGCTATGGTAAAAGTTGTTCAGTTTAATGGGTAGACTCTTAGTTTAAAAGGATGCTAATGATATCAATTTCACCCTGTATAAGGAAAAAATTAATCAAAAATATAAATATAAAATTATGATCCGAATTTCTTGATTAAGCACGGCGTTGTTTGTTCAAGCTCAATAATTTATTTCGTGCAATAACACGAAGTTTATTATCCAGCTGGCTTAACAATACCAAATAATACTTAAATTATTATTGATAAAATAAATAACCGGAACCCGTTGGATGAGGGCAACGCAGGACCCAATGGTCAATGGCGATTCTTCCGGGAGGCCTATGTCCAGCACTGGACGTCCATCGGCTGAGATAATGATGATGAAATAACATTTTATAACACATTTGCTCGTAAAGGGTCTCTTATTTGACCAATTTCACTAACATAATGTATCTCATTACGGCCAAGTCCGGTAA
Source organism: Agonopterix arenella (assembly GCA_927399405.1). Taxonomy (NCBI): domain Eukaryota; kingdom Metazoa; phylum Arthropoda; class Insecta; order Lepidoptera; family Depressariidae; genus Agonopterix; species Agonopterix arenella. Next base: position 3,839,130 of record OV656716.1, on the reverse strand, counting down.
TGTAAAGTAAAACGGATGGTTGCGTCTAAAACGAATGGTACTTTTTTAATCTTAGCAAAGAGTTTTTATGTCAGAAAAGTGGTCAACATTTTATGAATAAAATTAACTTTGGGAGATAAAATATAATAAAATAAACATTTAATTAACTTTGACAATAAATTACAACCATTTATGTGAAACCAAAACAAACAATATTAATTTATTTTATTAGTAATACTGGCTGTTTTTGTGCCTTCGCCTTAAGAAATAAGAAAAAAGAAAGCGCTGATGCGCGCGCATCGCTAATTTGTGAACAAGTAAAAATCCGCGCGCTTTTTTATCGCTATTTTATGCTCTTTATGAATGTCCGAGTTTTATTTATTTCCTTGTTTCCTCGCAAATATGTTATAAAACGTCGTATGACACACGTGCGCTTTGATAATTACAGCCTCTGCTTTCAATAACGCCTCGGCTGTAATTATCAACTCACCGAACTTGTATCATAATGAACTATTTTACGTTACCTGATCATCCTCGTAAATAAACTGCTGCGGCGGTCGTCCAAAGAAATTATTAAAATTATTATTTCTACTCGTCACCCTTTCTACTCTTATTTCCGCGCCCATTTTTGCAAACAACTTTGTTTCTCGTTTCACAATGGTTTCACTGTTTGAAGAAATACAATTTTTAATTGAGTTCTCAGATATGCATCGTTGAAATAAAAATCTTTTTCTGAAGGTGAATAGCACGTCGTTATCTGAATGAATTGTTGTATTTTATTTATAATCCTCGACAGAGCCGTATTCAGTGATATTTCTACAAAGTGTGGCCCTCAGAGGAAAGATCTCTTTATTCTAAAGCATAGAGTCCGCCTATTGTAGTTAGTCTAGTCTCTTAATGTCTTATGACGTACCTTTAATAGTAGAAGGAGGCGGAACTATAGATATTTGTTTATGCGGCTGTCCACTTTTTTCGTGCTAGTGTGTGTGAAAAGTGACCGTAAAGATTAGGGCAGTTGTCACTTTGTTCTAGTTGGTCTCTTTTGTCCATACTACTTGAGACCACACACTCAAACACAAACGTTAAAACCAGGACATTCTTGCAATGGTATGGCTCCCTCTATGCCTTTAGGTAAAATCTCATTGGGCCCTGCCCTCTAGATTGATTTCTCTCCTCGCGGGCGACGCGCCTTAGATAATAACCTCTTCCTTTAGAAAGCGAACGTCGCGTCGCACTTGCCGCGACAAGTTGTATGGAAAAATGCATAGCTTATAGAAGAATCATACTAAGGCTGAAACTTTTTCTGACCAGCAATTTTTGGAAGTTCAAATCAGCAGTAGAATACATTACTATTGAAATTATGCATCATTCAATTATGATTTTGAAAGTGTAAAATTCAAAAATAGCAGTTAAGAAGTGTTATTATTCAATCTTCCTCTTTCAAATTCGTATACGAATGATCCATAAACTCCATAGTTATTATGGATTTTTGTATACGAATTAAAATGTATGAAATTACAGGATTTTGTTACGAACGTTCAATAAAGTCCAGTTAAGTTATGTGTTGTGTTGTATGTATTCTTGGTGTGCAAATAAATAATATTTTGTATGTTTATGTTGTTATTAAGTAGGTAGGTACCACAAATTGTTTGCTTGGTTAAAAAAGTGAATGTAAATAAAATTCAAAAGGGGCCCAGAAAGCCCTGACTGCGGCCCTGTATTCCGTGACTAGCACTGATAGGCGACTATAACAAAGATATTACAAACACGATGCTCTAGTTCTAGATATTGCCGCGATATTATTAAACTAATCATGATTCGACATTTTACGTTGTTCTAAATATATTCAACCATTCGAGCAAATTATTTGATTCGGCCTTACCACCAAACTCAATGGGGGTTTTTTTTAAAGCTACTTTAAAAACCGGTCAAGTGCGAGTTGGTCTACTCGCGCACCGAGGGTTCCGTACCATACCACCACAAAACCTTTTAAATAAAAAAAAAATCTCCGGGACCTTTAGCACGAGACCGAATCACACTTCATCATCAACCGTCAACCGTCGAATCCAACTCGGTTGGGCAGCGTTCGGGAAGCTACGTAGTATTTTCACGTCCCAAATACCGCAGTGTCTTAAAACGAAAGTCTTCGATCAGTGTGTGTTGCCAGTGATGACATATGGAACAGAGACGTGGTCGTTCACTCAAGGCCTCATAAAAAGGCTGAAAGTCACCCAAAGGGCAATGGTGACGGCTATGCTCGGAGTTTCCCTGCGAGATCGAATCAGAAATGAAGAGATCCGCAGAAGAACCAGAGTAACTGACATAGCCCAAAGAATTGCTAAATTAAAGTGGCAGTGGGCGGGGCATATTGCTCGCAGAACCGATGGCCGATGGGGCCGAAAAGTTCTCGAGTGGCGACCGCGTACCGGAAAGCGCAGCGTGGGTAGGCCCCCCACACGGTGGACCGACGACCTTGTAAAGGCGGCGGGAACCCTTGGATGAGGGCAGCGCAGGACCGGTCGTTATGGCGATCCTTGGGGTAGGCCTATGTCCAGCAGTGGACGAATCACACTTGGCCGATTTTCATTATTTGTTGTTATACTGTTACGATAGAGCGAGAAAAAACAAACGTTGATAAAAACTAGTTTCTTGTATGAGGACTTATTAATTTTTAACATTTTAATTATTTGTTAGCAAATCCGCCGTAATAACGCATATTCTGTGAAAATTACCTAGCTATTACGGTTCAAAAGTTACAGCCCTAAATACGGACGAACGGACGGACGTTGGCTTAGTAATAGGGTCCCGTTTTCACCCTTTGGGTACGGAGCCCTAAAAAGTAAAGAAACGTAATTCAAAAAGTCTCGATAGATGGCGTTGACGCGACATGGCTCAGCAGTTTGTAATTGGGGAGTTGACTGCATCAAATATATTTTAGTTTTATCTTCTTACTAAAAAATACGTTAATCTATACTATTATAAAACTGTAACAGGAAGTTTGTCTGTACATTGAAGATATTAACAAAAAAAAAGTTACGATATGGTTTTTAGGTGTCCCTGATTCCATTTCACCAATTTTTGGATTTTTTGTCTGTGTGTTTGAACGAGTATCACGCAAAAACTACTAAACCGATTTTAATGAAACTTTTTTTGTTTGATAGCTTATGATCTGACTTAAAATCTGGTATATAATTTGTGCGGACGAAGTCGCGGGTTAACGCTCGTAATAAATAATGCTAAACTTACATTTTCAGTAATTCTGTAGCTTGAATGCTATCTAAACTATTATAAAACTGTAACAGGAAGTTTGTCTGTACATTGAAGATATTAACAAAAAAAAAGTTACGATATGGTTTTTAGATATCCCTGATTCCATATCACCAATTTTTGGATTTTTTGTCTGTCTGTTTGATTGTTTGAACGAGCATCACGCAAAAACGATAAAGGTAAAATGGTCACTGAGCCATATCGTGCAATACTGAGCGGGGGGACATACGTGGTTTGCTTCTAACAAAATGGTGGTTTTCTAATTATCATTTTAAACTGTAACGGCTTTTTAAAAGGATTTAAGAGTTATGCCATGGATGCTTTTAGTAATCTATACTATTATAAAACTGTAACAGGAAGTTTGTCTGTACATTGAAGATATTAACAAAAAAAAGTTACGATATGGTTTTTAGATATCCCTGATTCCATATCACCAATTTTTGGATTTTTTTGTCAGTCTGTTTGTTTGAACGAGCATCACGCAAAAACTACGGAACCGATTTTGATGAAACTTTTTTTGTTTGATAGCTTATTATCTGACTTAAAATCTGGTATATAATTTGTGCGGACAAAGTCGCGGGTTAACGTTCGTTTTTAATAAAATGATAAACTTTAAAAAGTATCGAAACGACGACGAAAAACAGTGACGTCACTATTCATGATTTAGTACAACTTTTCATGCAAACCTCGTGTTTTGACGTTTGATAAAGAGTTGCTGATTTGACTAGTTGGAAACTTGCGGATTAAGGCAGAGGGGTCAATTTTATACAAAACTTTGACGCACAATACGCGTAGACAGTATTAATGTAAGTAACGTTGTAGTATATGGAAAAATAGTTTGAAAAATCTAGATGCCGCGTCACAAATAACATTTGCAATTTATAATATAATTACGAAGATATAAAGCTTTTAAAGTTTTGTATGAAAAATTTCAAAACATTATATCTTCGTAATTATTTTATAAATTGCAAATGTTTTTTGTGACGCGGCAACTAGATTTTCTAAACTATTTTTCCATATATAAAATTTTACTTTTATTCATTCCGTCTATGCGTATTGTGCGTCAAACGTATGTATGGACTGAAACCACCTTAAGGCTTAAATAAAAAGTATAAACATTGCAAGTGTCTGAGTCATCCTTTGACGAATTGTCTCATTTCATATTTACCTCCTTATTTTTAAAAAATCCTTCTGGCATCAACGCCATCTATCGACCCATTTGGAACAATTTTTTTTTATATCGGCTTTCACAAAATCCTCTTGTCTAAAGTCTAAGCTAAGCTTAAGCCATACATTTTTTATTGATCTGCCCACTTTTCAATGCAATAAAAACACTAAACAACAAATCAATTTATATATTAAATTACAATTACATAACATTAATAGCTTATTACAGCGTTTATATAAAGATTATATACAATGCAGATCACAGTCTTTGCATAAAAATTAACTATGACATAAATAATTATATAAGGCCTAAAAAAATTAGCTGAAACTATTTTAAGGGTATGATCAGACCATCAAACTGAACAACTTTCTCTAAGGGACCAATATCGAAATCGCGAAAAAAAATCTGCTGTCCCATACAACATTGCAAAGAAAACTCGACTCAAATGTATGGGACAGCTGATTTTTTTTTTTGCGATTTCGATATTGGTCTCATAGAGAAAGTTGTTCAGTTTGATGGTCTGAGCATACCCTTAAAATTGTTTCAGCAAATTTTGTAGACCTTATATATTCCAATTATGTATAAACAAAAAATCCTCAAAATAGTAAATGCTATTTTTGAGGTTAATTTTTTTATTTACATTACAAGACAATTATAATGGAATATAACTTACAAAATCATTAAACACCAATTTATATTTTGTGTTTCAAAGAGGTAGATAGATATGTGATTTAAAGTGTGGCCCAATTGTAATTGCAAAAGAACGTTATTTACATTTTTCGCAATGTACTATAGAGTACACTTTACGGCTTCCAATTAGAATAAAAATTCATATCTCTTCAGTCATGTTCGATATCTTATTTCTATATTTTAAATTCGGTCAACTTTTCGTTTGTGACTAATTTTATACCATAATATTAAGTGGCGACGGGCTCATAACCTGTCACTATGAGAGTTCGGGCACTGACAGTGTTGTGGAATGTGATGATTATACAGGGTGTAAAATTATATTCTTTACATATTTTGCGGGGTGTTTAGTTAGAGAGTTGGACCATTAAACTTACTTTCACTATACAGGGTGAAATTGATATCATTAGCATCCTTTTAAACTAACAGTCTACCCATTAAACTGTGAATGTTCTGTTGACAGTAACGAGTTCGAACAGACCACTCATCATATTCTTTGGGAGTGTGAGCTCTGGTACGCCGAGCGCCAGACCATGCTAGACTCAATAAAATCGTTTTCTTGTGTCCCTTACTACATGGATCTTGTTGCGACTAGGGATAACTTCCGTGCGTTCAGATGTTTTTGCCATACTTATTACTGGAAGCAAAATAGGTCATAGTTTCAGTACAATGTTAGGTTCCTATTGTTTTATTTTTATTTTCGGTGCTTTTGCGGTAGTGTCTTCAGACACTACCGCAAAAGCACCGAAAATAACACTGCCATAAATGATTTCTTGAATTGGCTCTCTAATAGCCATGTTTTTTCTTTCTTATTGCTGTCTCCCGTTTGCAATGGAGGGAAGTCGGATATTTCGTTTTCTTACTCCTCCTATCTTCTTTCATTAATTCATTGCGGGTTCCAAGACAGATTAGAGTCATCCCCCGGGCTCACTGGACTTCATCGTCTAGTGTTGTGAATGGTCGCCACTGTTGATCCTGGCTTACAGGAGTTACAGAGGTGGCAATGTGTGGTGGGCGTATGCCCGTTAAATACCCATCAAACTGAACAACTTTTACTATTGGAGCAAACAGAAAAGAGCAAAAAAAATATCTGAATTTTGTTGCATACATTTGAGTCGAGTAGGCATTGCAGTTTAGTATGGAACAGCTGATTTTTTTTGTTCCGATCGGTTTGCTCCCATAGTAAAAGTTGTTCAGTTTGATAGGTTGACTCTTAGTTTAAAAGGATGCTAAGGCCTCATTTATGGAGACGCTGGGCGTCGCGCGTCGCGTTGGGCGGCGTTTATCGCGGGCAATAAATCTATGACAATATGACGCGTGTGACAACGCCTCTCCGTAAACGCACTTATACAACGCCATATATAAGGTCTAACAAAATTAGGTCGAGTAGGTTTGTATGGAACAGGCTGATTTTTTTTCGCGATTTCGATATCGGTCCCATAGAGAAAATTGGTCAGTTTGATGGTCTGATCACCGCCTTAAAATAGTTTCACCTAATTTTGTTACACCTTATATTTTAATTTAGTGCGGGCCGCGCCGCTCAACGCGACGCGCGACGCCCCGCGTCTCCGTAAATGAGGCCTAATAATATCAGTTTCACCCTGTGGAGACAGGATAGAAATCTCGAAAAAAAATTGCTGTTGTTCGTTTCTATGTTGGCTCCATATTGACAGTTGTTGTTGATTTGATGGTCTGAAGAATCCCGTTTAAAATTTACACCCTGTATATTAACTACCCTCGGGAAATACAGTCGTAAGCATAATTATTAAATTATCACATTAAAGTGACCTATGAAATTGCATTACCAGAGTTATCCCGCGCTTTTTCTCTAGCTCTGTAACGCGCTAAGCGAAAAAGAGACAGATACGCGACGTGGCTATGTAGTGCTGCCACATGCTAGCCCAAAATATGGTCTAGCATGGCCACGCGACGTTGCGCTTTAGCTCGTCCTGCTTACACACACCCGAGCGTGATAGAAGGCGCGACAGAGCCTTGTCGCTTGCAATTAGGCTAGTCTCATATTTTTTTTAAATTCCCCATATTGTAAAAACTATACCAACAGAATACTCGTACACACAGCGACACATCAAGCTATACAAAACCAAAATAAGCTGGCCGCGCGTAGGCCGACTAACGTATAAAGTCGCGCGGCCAGCTTATGTTGGTTTTGTATAGCTTGATGTGTCGCCGTGTGTACATACCTTATGGGACCGACAAAATCTAGATTTATCTTAAAAATTAAACAAATTATAATTAATATTAAATTAAATGGAAGAACTTTTATAATTATAATTAAAAGGAACAATGTTGATAGCCTATTTGTGACATATTTATAATTTTAAGACTATAATTTAGAAATCAATTAGCTAGTTAAAATTAGGGGTTTTTCATTTATTACGTAAGACTTTTGTGGGGGGGAGGGGGTCTGAGCAAGTCTTATGTTTGCTACTTTTTCTTTGCAATTTTGATACCACAGGGTGAAATTGATATCATTAGCATCCTTTTAAACTAAGAGTCTACCCATCGAACTGAACAACTTTTACTATGGGAGCAAACCGATCGGAGCAAAAAAATTCTGCTGTTGCATACATTTGAGTCGCGAACTCGCGCGTCGACATTGCAGTTTAGCATGGAACAGCAGATTTTTTATTTGCTCCGATCGGTTTGCTCCCATAATAAAAGTTGTTCAGTTTGATGGGTAGACTCTTAGTTTAAAAGGATGCTAATGATATCAATTTCACCCTGTATACTAACGTAGCGTTATTAAGTGCTTAAAATTGTCTTAAGTAATAAATGAAATTAAAAACATTACTCTCATTCTGAGGCAGTCGGGTAAAAGTAAAAATAACCAGAAATGGCGGAATTTTGGACTTTATCACACAGATATTAGTCCCAAATCTTTCTACTTTGCTAGAATCAGCATAATGAGATGAGCAACTGATTCCGAGTTGCTCCCCCAAAAAAATATACACATTCATTCAAACCACAGATCACAAAAACTAAAGGGAGATGTGAAAAGAGGGCGGGGCCAGTGTCGCAGCATATGCGCAAAAACGGAACACATTGCTCGCGACAGTAAGGATTCAATTCAATTCAAGGCTGAAAGCCGGTCGAGATGTGTAAATAGTTTACAATGCTTGCGTAGTACTAAAGATTATTCGAACGTTGAGTTCTGATACCGGAATGGATAATGAGCACATTCAAGCTAACAAAATACTGATGGTGATGCGACACTAGGTTTCGTACTAAGCGCGTTGGTTGGCATGAACTGAACATCTTTTCTTATAGGAGCAAATCGATAGAAGCCAAAAAACAAATCTGCTGTTGCATACATTTGAGTCGAGTGCCTACTCGACTCAAATGTATGCAACAGCAGATTTGTTTTTTGCTCCGATCGGTTTGCTACCATAGTAAACGTTGTTCGGTTTGATGGGTAGACTCGAGTCTTACTTAGTTTAAAAGGATGCTAATGATATCAATTTCATCCTGGTTAGGAGCTAACTTTGAATTTGCGAAAAAAAAAAACAGATATTCAATACACTTGGGTCGAGTAGGGTTAGTCTTTTTGGTTGACATCTCACATATCCGCACCAAGCGCCTTTCAGAATCTTTTATAATGCGCACAGCCAAGGAGTGGAATGCCCTGCCTGCGTCAGTATTTCCGAGCGCTTACAACCCGAATTCCTTTAAAGAACGAGTGAATAGGCTTCTTCTGGGTAAGCTCGCTACATCTTCGACCCCATCTTCGTCCTGAAGACTGGATTGCGGTCAAGAGCAAACCCATACATAATTAAAAAAAAGAGTAGAGCAGTTTTGTATGGATCAGGTTTTTTCACGATTTTGATGTTAGTTCCATAGAAAAAGTTGTTCAGTTTGATGGTGTGATTAAAAAAAACCCATCAGCATATTAAGAATGACCGTAAACAGAGTGGAAAAAAACACCATAGTATTTAAAGGGGTGGTTTAGATTAGACTATCAAACTGAACAACTTTCACTATGGAGCCAACATCGGGAAAAAATCAGCAGTAGTAAATTAAAGTAGATAAATGTATGGAGTGTAAAAAAGTTAATTTACAAACATTTTCTTATATAGATATCTAATTTCGAGCCCCTGTATGTTTAGTATACCTTTATCGGGTAACTCGTTCGTATAAAATATAACAAAAACTGCTGAAACATTCTTAAGGTGACAATAAATAAATAAATAACGCTCACAGGCACATAACATACATTGCAGCCTTGCAGGTCTACAGCACTCTAAGAAATTTATCAGCAATGTGACATCTCGTGTCTCAAAGTTCATACTGAACAACAGCAGGAGCAAGCCTCGTGCCATCGTCGGAGCCCTGGGCACTACGCCACAGGCACCATTATGCACAAAATGAAACCCACCCTAGATCCCAGCTGCCGGGCATGCGGAGAGGATGAGGAGACCATGAAACATATCATTTGTGACTGCGTTGCTTGGCGGCAAAACGCATGTGCCTCCTCGGAGATGGATACCCAAAACCGGGAGATCTTAGGTTTCTTCCCCTCAATGGTATTGCCTCCTTCATTGACCATGTATTTGAAGGGTGAAGAAAACAAAAAGTATTGGGGCTAACACAAAAGATCCCACTGGGTCGAAGTGTTGCTTGCCAGCCCCCACAACAAGATAAGATAACATACATTGTAATGAATGAATACATTTTAATATAATTTAATGACCTCACGTAAGCTACTGTGGTTCAGGTACACCTTGGACACTGTCAGCTGTATGTCATTTCATACAAATGGGAAAATATAAAGGAAGAGTTAAGCATGTGCGATACGAGTGAGTTCGAGCGAGACAGAAATACGCATTTGCTTAAGAGGGGTCAATTTTATACAAAACTTTGACGCACAATACGCGTAGACGGTATTAATATAAGTATCTTTGTATATAAGGAACAAAAAAAAACATGGAACACAAATAAAATTTGCAATTTATAAAATAATTACGAAGATATAAAGCTTTGAATTTTTTCATACAAAATTTTAAAAGCTTTGTATCTTCGTAATTATATTATAAATTGCAAATGTTATTTGTTACGCGGCAACTAGATTTTCTCACCTATTTTTCCATATATAAAATATTACTTTTATTAATTCCGTCTACGCGTATTGTGCGTCAAACTTTTGTATGGACTGAAACCACCTCAAGAGGAATAACGATTCAACCATAGGGGGTGAGGTAAAAAGTCGGTGGGAGGCAGGGAATATCCGTACTGTGTGTAGTACGAGATACTCTTTCTTGTACTGTGGTTCACGTCTTCAAACCAACCATAAAAAAGTTTCAGCAGAATTAGTTCAATCTCATACAATTTATAAAACTAACAATATACACATTTTATATATTAGTTCTTTACACCTTATCATTCAAAAGTGAAAAACGTACTTAATATTGCATATTTTATAGTTTATTCCCTAATAAAAACTTATACAGGTCCTTCTTTTTCTACACACTAGCTCTTTAGATAATAAGGATCATATTACATCGAAAACAACTTACCATGCTTAAAAATTTATAAAAAAAAAAAAAAAATTTATAAAAATTTCAAATTAAAGATTGAAAAATTTGTCTCACATTTGTCCGCACTCTTCCAATCAGGGGAACTGCGTTATCCAATTTCGCCACCGAGCCCACTAATAATGGCCATGTAATAACTGCCAGTAGATGGCGCTCACGTCCCCTTAAGACGCAACAGATTGAAAATTTCGTTCTCTGGGTAGTGGGCTCGGTGGCGAAATTGGATAACGCAGTTCCCCGGTTTGGAAGAGTGCGGGTTCAAGTCCCGCCCGAGACAAATTTTTCAATCTTTAATTTGAATCGAAATAGCACACCATGGCTGTAATATGTTTAAAAATCAATAATATTTGGAACTGTAAACATTTGTTGCAAACTTAGACCATTTAACTTGGGACCAGCCTCGCGTGAGCATTCCCCTTAGCCAAGGTACAAGACCAACTAAATGAGAAAACTTGCGGATTTCATGCTATAGCCCAGTCATTTTACGGTTTGAGCCGGGACTAATTAGTGATTGAAATTTTTTTTCGGTATAATATTGAAGAGCCAATTTGAGCCTAGAAATATACCAAATAATAATAGAAATTAATGATTGATTTTTTTTATGTTTAATTTGATATAATAGCTGTAGGCTGACCTAATAAATAAATGAAATTTAAAAAAATATCACGTCAGCAACAGTTCCAATTTTAAAATTTAGCTATTATCTCGTTCTAAAAAACCTGATGGTAAATTTTTATGCACATATTTAAGGCTTTACCATTATACATACACTACAAACATGGTGTGAATATTTTTGTCTACTTAAAAGGTTTTTAAAAATACATTCGTATTTTCTAATAAATACCTCAATTTTTACATTTCAATGCCCCGTAAAATGACTGGGCAAGTTTATTAGTAGAATTACACGCTTTTCCCGTCCATAGTTATATGGTCTAAGGTTGCATAACAACATTCAATGTCTCCAATAAAAATAGGTAATTTTAAAACCCTATACAGTATACATGGTGAAATTTATATCATTAGCATCCTTTTAAACTAAGAGTCTACCCATCAAACTGAACAACTTTTACTATGGGAGCAAACCGATCGGAGCAAAAAAATCAGCTGTGGCATACATTTGAGTGGAGTAGGCGTTGCAGTTTAGTATGGAACAGCTGATTTTTTTTGCTCCGATCGGTTTGCTCCCATAGTAAAAGTTGTTCAGTTTTATGGGTAGACTTTTAGTTTAAAAGGATGCTAATGATATCAATTTCACCCTGTAGATGTTATATTTATTATTTACAGAATTAATGTGTAAAAAACGGAAGAAAATGAAGAAGGGTTTTGTAAAATATTATATAGTCTAGAATTAAAATTACATTAAAAATGGCTGGACCAATTTTTTACATCTTAGGTATATTTGTGACTGAATTATTAAAATATATAATATGACGATAACTCACAATAAAGTACCTCATTGGCGCTTTTATGAATGACTGGGCGATTTTCTGACAACTAGTTTAAAAATTCAACATGCCTCGATAGATGGCGTTGACGTAACAAGGCTACCAAGATAAGACTTGTATACTTCAGCTACTTCCATAGTATCATGTCTTATGATATTTTGCTGTGGGGCCGTGCTGCAGATGTTGAGGCGATCTTTATCCTACAAAAGAGGGCAATTCGAGCCATTTATAATCTGCGTTGTCGAGATTAACTACGAGATCTTTTTAAAGATATCAGTATTTTGACTTTCTGCAGTCAATATATTTACGAAAATATTTTATACGTTTGGAAAAATTTGTATCTCTTTCCCAAAAACAGTGGCGTTCATAATTACAATACAAGAAATAAAAATAAATTAGTATTCCCACATTCCCCAAGTCCCATGTTAAACAAGTCCTCTGTAAAAGAGGCTACTATAAACTCTATGACTATTTGAATGACCAAAATGTCTGGTCTTGACAATGTTACTCTATGTAATGCAATATTGTATTTTAATTGTACTTAAATTTTTGATTTAGATTTTTTGATCTTGATAATAATTTAGGCTAAAAAGTAAAAAAAATAACATGCATTTCACCAAGTCTGAGGCATCCGTTGACGAAGTATCTTTTCAAGCTTTCCCTTCTAAAGTATTAAAAAAATAAATATCTTGGACATTGTCACACAAATTATCTAGTCACATATTAAAGTACCTGGACTTGTATTATGATGACAAGACAACGATATAGAATACATATATAGATACAAACATCCATAACTCGGGTACAAATATTCATATTCATCATATAAATATTTGTCCCTTACGGGATTAGAACCCGCGACCCTCGGCACAGCAGGCAGGTTCACTACAGACTGTGCTACCGGGCCGTCAAACGGCCGTCAAACGATATTAACAGCAAGGTTGCATTGCACATCCATCTGTCACCAACGCCATCTATCAAGTCTTTTGGAAATATCATCTATTTTTAACTGGCTTTCTGAAAATGCCCAATTTAGACCGAAATGTGAATTTTATACACATTTGCCAAAAAATATCGTCGATAAGGTCCCTTTTCTCTCATGACGTCAAATAAACACTCATCTATTCATTCCCCTTTTCCTGAAAGTCCGAATATGTTAAAAGTCAGCCTTGCTACAACTAAGCGGTCACAAAAGTGATTGGTAGTTGTAGCAATGTTTCTGAAGAACCCGATTAGGATTGTAGTCGTGAATTTATGTATGCATAATTCACTATCGACAATTACTGAACCGATTTCTATGAAATTTGGCAGAGTTCTAGCTTGTAGTCAGATTTTTTTGGTCGCAAAAAAAATCTCTGCTTGTAGTGTTCGAAATGACACGGCACTGGTTATATTTTTTTCAGAAAAAAGAAACAAATTTAATTTTTGTGAGCGAAGCCGTGGCTAACACCTAGTTACAAAATTATTTACATACCGTGTCTCGAAAGGGCAACTATTATAACATTACAAAAACATGTTAAAGATACAGGTACTGTTTTAAAAAAATGACCTCCGCCATTTTGTTTTTTACTATTTCACAGCTCTATCAAAAAAATTTTCTTTCACCACTTTATTTTATCCGCCATTTTTAATAACCACCATCTTGACTTTGCCAATTTGTTGTGCGTTGTTTTTATTTAAACCGCCATTTAGTTTTTCACTGTCAAACAACATTTTCTATTCATTATTTCTCTCACGATTCAAAACACTGCACCATTAGTTCACAGTTAAGTCAGCAGGGGGTGGGTAGAATGCTTGTGCTAGCCCCAGGAAGGGTCATACTTGATCCAGGTGAAGTCAGGCGCGAGATAGACCCTGCGCCCGCGCACGTAGCACGTCACTACGCCGAGATACGCTGTTCGGGGGATGCCGCTCTGTGGACAAACATGAAACTGTAGGAAGCGCCAGGTGAAAAGGTACCTCATGGTAGTTGTCGCTTAGGTCGTTTTGCGGGAGAGGTCAGCGTGGTGATAACGTCGTTATAAGCGACAGAGGACCGCTATGAGGTACTTTTTTGATGCTATATTTTTTTTTACTAAGTAACAAGTGTACAATTTTTTTTAAATCTATTGTCAGAATATCCTGAAATTGAACTTCAGAAACTCACTCTAAAGTCGTCCATAAGGCCGAGCTTCTTAGCAGCCTTCTGGTAAGACTTGGCGTTCGAGTAGGTCACCCGGACGTCTCCTGACGTCGGCGCTAGGGACGTCATGCCACGCGCCGAGGTGATCGTCCGATATTTCTTTAGTAACATCTATAGGTAGACAGGTTGTTAGGATATACAGTTGCATTACTTTAATGACTGTACTTATCATCATAGTCTGGAATTTTGGTAGCACTTTTAATATGTCAAAGGGATTGCAAGTTTATCGACTTCCGATTGTGTCGATATATTAAATCTGAAATATAAGGTCTAACAAAATTAGGTGAAACTATTTTAAGGGGATGATCAGACCATCAAACTGTACAACTTTCTCTATGGGACCAATATTGAAATCGCGAAAAAAAAATCTGCTGTCCCATACATTTAGGTCGAGTAGGTTTGTATGGAACAGCTGATTTTTTTTTCGCGATTTCGATATTGGTCCCATAGAGAAAGTTGTTCAGTTTGATGGTCTGATCACCCCTTTAAAATAGTTTCACCTAATTTTGTTAGACCTTATATATTGTTAGGTCCTTATCATATTATTCTATTGAACTTTGATTACTGTTTTAAAGACGTATGTCAACATACTGACAGTAGATATTAATGTGTCTTTAATTGATTATTTTTGTTCAAGTATAAACTGAATTAAAAACATTTTGCTTTTCTTATTTAGCGTTGGTACAGTTCATACTAATTTTACTTGCACGAAACAGAAGTCGTGAAATATATCGATATAAAAAATTCGATAAACGTGCAATCCCTTTGACATATTAAAAGTGCTATCAAAATTCCGGACTCTGCTCATCATACTAAACAATTTAGGAACATAAGGGAAATAAGCAAAAACAAAGACATATTTTCCTACAAATTTTCGATCAGCTACTTGCGTTAAATTTGCGAATTTCCTATTTGTTTCTTAGGGAAAGTTGTTCAGTATCATGGGTATAATCACCCCTTAAAGTAATGCAACTGTTTAACCTAACCCCCTATTGCTTTCTTAGTCACTATAAGTCAGGTGGAAACCACTCGACATTTCTATCGCAGTGTCACCAGTGCCCTGTGCCTTAATCCCTCCAGGACCTAATAGAGGCTTCCCTTTGAGGAATTGAGGTGGCCAAGTATCGAAAATACAAAGTGTGATAACCTTCACACGAGAAAGAAGAATTCACTATAAATTAACCATAAACTTAATATTACTACAGTAAGTAGACCAACACAGTGTGCGACTGAGATTCCGACCTTACCGAAAAACCTACGCGTGCGAAACTGATTCTAATATAATAGCCGTAAAACCACTTTTAAACAATGAAGTCTCGGTTGGTAACCTGTCAAAAAATTATCGCTTATTATTTTATGATTTTCTTTATAATTCATTTTGTGTTTTATCAGAAAAATATATCAGATATATATATCATTACAGTATCATATTCTGTGTTGGAATGCAGTGTAACTTGTAGCAGCAAATCAAATACAGAGAAGTTTCTAAGGTAAATACCATTAGTACAGTACTACTTTCATAATACTTTTTTTCATATATGTTATTCTTAAAATTACTTTGTAATACATTCATTACATGCAGTAATCGTCCTATTTTCTAGATAATATATTATTTCAAATAATTATGTGTAAGATCAAAAAATATTGTATACGTGAAAAAGAAACCGTTTCGCATAGATTGATTTCCAAAATCTATCACTAAAACTCACACACGTATCAATTTCGCACATATTGACATTTCGGTTTCGGTGATGCGATCATGAGGAGATGGTTGGTCTATTACGATAGTATATTAAGTTTATGAAATTAACCAACTCACTCTAAAGTCCATAAGGCAGTTTCTTAGCAGCCTTCTGGTAAGACTTGGCGTTCGAGTAGGTCACCCAGACGTCTCCTGACGTCGGCTACAGTGATATGACGTCATCAGCCTTAGTCACTGACATAAATGTTTCTTACTCTCTACAAATTAAGCAACTCACTCTGAAGGCGTCCATAAGGCCGAGCTTCTTGGCCGCCTTCTGGTAGGACTTGGCGTTCGAGTAGGTCACCCAGACGTCTCCTGACGTCGGCTAAAGTTATATGACGTCATCAGCCTTAGTCACTGACATATGTTTCTTACTCTCTACAAATTAAGCAACTCACTCTGAAGGCGTCCATAAGGCCGAGCTTCTTGGCCGCCTTCTGGTAGGACTTGGCGTTCGAGTAGGTCACCCAGACGTCTCCTGACGTCGGCTAAAGTTATATGACGTCATCAGCCTTAGTCACTGACATATGTTTCTTACTCTCTACAAAATAAGCAACTCACTCTGAAGTCGTCCATAAGGCCGAGCTTCTTGGCCGCCTTCTGGTAGGACTTTGCGTTCGAGTAGGTCACCCGGTTGTCTCCTGACATCGGCGGCAGTAATACGACTTCATTAGCCGTCATCACGGGCGCCGAGTCGACTGCATTCTGGAACACTGGGTCGTAGTTTTTCTGTAAGGGATAAAAAGATTATTTTTGTTATGGGTAAATTAGAATGATGCGTATTCAATTGATATGTGAGAACTATGATTGGGCATAAAGATTATAAAATGACTCCAAATATTGATTTTGTATTATTCTATGTACAATTATCAAAAGAACGTGACACTTTAGGACATTCAGTTATTCTAAGACATTTTTGTTCGTCTATGATTATTAATTACGAGCGTTAACCCGCGACTTTGTCCGCACAAATTATATACCAGATTTTAAGTCAGATAATCAAACAAAAGTCGGTTCAGTAGTTTTTGCGTGATGCTCGTTCAAACAAACACACAGACAAAAAATCCAATAATTGGTGATATGGAATCAGGGATACCTAAAAACCATATGGTAACTTTTTTTTTGTAAATATCTTCAATGTACAGACAAACTTCCTGTTAAAGTTTTATAATAGTTTAGATTATGTCTGTGGGGAGTTATACCCACAAGTTATAGCAACGAAGCTAACAGATGGCGCTATTGTCGCACTCGCAAATGTGCACGTAAGACAACTTGCGACGTCACATTGGTAACCCGTTAGCCGCTACACATAAGGTTCACAATCGTATACAAGACATGAATCGCGCAAGAGAAATAATCACAGAGATTCGATATAATAGGTTGGGGAAAAAGTCTTTATGTATGTAAGAAAAATTGATGCCATTTTTGAAAAAGTGGAGCAAGATCGGCATATCAGTAGTTACGACGTAGCTGAAGAACTGGGAATTGACCACAAAACAGTTTTGGCGCATTTAAACAAAAACTAGGTACACAAAAAAGCTCGATATTTGGGTACCTCACGAGCTCACTGAAAGAAACCTAATGAACCGTGTACTCATTTGTGATTCTTTATTACGACGTAATGAAACCGAACCATTTTTGAAGAAGCTGATAACTGGTGATGAAAAGTGGATCACGTACGACAAGAACGTGCGAAAAAGGTCGTGGTCAAAGGCCGGTCAGGTTTCACAGACTGTAGCGAAACACCGGTTAACTCGCAACAAGGTGATGCTGTGTGTATGGTGGGATTGGAAGGGCATTATTCATTATGTGCTGTTACCAGCAGGCAGGACCATCGATTCTGAACTCTACTGCGAACAACTGATGAGATTAAAGCAAGAAGTTGAGAGAAAGCGGCCAGAATTAATCAACAGAAGGGGTGTGGTTTTTCATCATGATAACGCTAGATCTCACACATCTTTAGCCACTCAGCAAAAATTAAGAGAGCTTGGCTGGGAGGTGTTAATGCATCCGCCGTATAGTCCTGACGTTAACATCACGAGAGGACTGCCAAAACTACTTGTCGCGGTATTTTGATCAGAAGCCCCAAAATTTCTATAGCAATGGGATCATGTCCCTACCTACAAGATGGCAAAAAGTTATCGAACAAAATGGTACCTACATACTTTAGTTAAATGTAAATAAACTATATTAAAAAATGGTTTTGAATTTTCTTAAAAAATGCAAAGAAACTTTTTCCCCAACCTATACAAGTTCCAACTAAGAACTGTTGGACCACGGCCGGTCCCCAGGCTTCACACATAGCCTGGTGGAAGATCTTCCCTTTCCAATGGAGGAAATTCCCAGTAGCACCTCTTGTCTTGTCATCAATCCAAATACAGGGTGTAACAAAACACGCTAGTAATATTTAACGGGGTGGTTTAGTTTAGACCATCAAACTGAACAACTTTCACTATGGAGATACTGTCGAAAAAGAAAAACTGTCCCATCCATACATTTGAGTCCAGTAATTTTGTATGAAATGATTTTTTCGCGATTTCAAATTTGGCTCCATAATGAAAGCTTTTTTAGTTCGACGGAAACGCCCCTGTAAATATTACTAGGATTAATTGAATAAGGTGTTACTTTGCGGAATTCCATGACTGATGATGATGATGATGAGCTCCTGACCGATTTCGGCCACGGCGACTGCTTCAGCTCCGATTTTGGCGCTCATGTGCTCGAATGTGACTCACGAAGCCTATTTTGTGAGTAAAGGTCCTCGCACATTGCGGACACGAGAGTACACCTCACAACACATTAATATATGTGTAATTGATCGCCGCAGGTGGTCGGGCTTTCAATTCGTCGCGCTTTGTGTCAAGGTCAGAGCGGCGTTGAGCTTCAAAGTCAAATACATTCGATTTGACTAAGGCTCTCCATTCTGGCCGCTTGACAGCCAGCTGCTCCCACTGATCAGATGCAATGTTGCATTTTTTCAAGAGACGCTTCAGCACATCTTTGTACCTGAGGAGTTGTCCGCCATGCTTTCGCTTGCCCTCCTCAAGTTCCGAATAGAAGATGCGCTTCGCTACTCGCTCCTCTACCATACGTGACACGTGACCGCACCACCGAAGCTGACGCCGCATAAGGTATGACTCAATGCCACCTACATTGGCTCTACGCAGCACTTCAGTGTTCCTCACGCGATCGGACCATTGGATTTTCATGATCTTACGTAGGCATCTGAGGTGGAACCATGACTAATATGTAGATGACACGATTGTATCAAGACCTCCACTTCTAAGTACTGTAAGGAGGTTGTATAGCCATAGCTTGCTGGCTGGTTCTTATTTAAATTTGGAACGTCGAGCTCCCCAAGCTCCCCATTTACCAGTTCATTAATTATCGTTTAATTTTGGGGTGCTTTCATAGGGTCTATTTAAGGGGTCAAGGCTGACGAACCATTGTCAGGGCCCACCGATATGCTGATACTGGTTACTAGCAGTAACTAGGCCAGTGTCCATGTGTTAGCATCGTATATTATTTTCCTGCCAAGGTAGTCGTATTAGTGTAGGTCAGATAAATGGGGAGCTCGACGTTCCAAATTTTTGATGAGGGCGGGGTGAATGTAAGGAGGTTGTATAGCCATAGCTTGCTGGCTAGTTCTTATTTAAATTTGGAACGTTGTCGAATCCCGTGGTGGATTTCATTTATTATTAGACAAGGGGGGGGGGGGGGGGGGGGGGGGTCGAAGATAGGTTCTAGAAGCAAAAGTAAAATAAATATTAAATATCTAAATAAGCAATAAAGCTTTTATTTATTCTACCATTGAGTTCACGCCTCCACAGTACCTAGTAGACAAAGTTGTTGTTGGTGTTATTGTTGTTTGTTGTTGTCAAACGCCATAGGTCAGTCACAACAAAAGGCCATTACACACTTTCACCAACCGATAGGTGGGGGGCTCTGTCAAATGGGTATAAATAGGCGATAGTCGGCGCACACAGGTCACTCGGTGTCGGACGCTCGGCGGAGTAACAACTCTGTTTCGAACGTTCGTCGGTCTAACTTCTGAGGATGCTCCTTGGTGGAGCGAAACACGTGAGGAGTAGAAATTATTTTGTGGGCAGGTTGTATTGCATAACGCAATACAACTTTGTCTACTAGGTACTTAGAAGCGGAGGTCTTGATACAATCGTGTCATCTACATATTATTACCATGTCTTATGTGTACATGGTGTATATACTCGGTCTCGGTCTCGCTAATAGATGGCGCTGTACGAGGCTACTTAGGGAAAAGGACGTACCTTGAGTAGATAGGTCAGGTTCAGCTTGGTGAACTCCACGTAGTCCATGTTGAGCTGCATGTGCCGGAGGTGCATGTCGAAGAAGAGGCCTTTGCTGACACCGATCTGCAAACAACATCGTTCATACATAAACACGACCGTTCTTGACAATGTTACTCTATGTATTGCAATATTGTATTTTGCTTGCACTTTGTATATTTTGTTTTGTTTAAAAGATGTGTGTTGTAGAGTTTCTGGCCGCATCTTCTCTCAACGGAACACATTCCGACGCGGTGATAGAGTCAAAAAATGACGTCAAAAAGCTATCTATGTGATATTATTTTGAATAAAAAAAATTGATTTGATTTGATTCGACCGTAATAATTATATTAGGGGTGGTCAGAAACATTGGTACAACGTAGAAAAGCTCACCACATCTTATTAAGAGTCATTTTATCTTAAACTCAATATTACTACCGTAAGTAGACCAACACAGTGTGCGAATGAGATTCCGACCTTATCGAAAAATCTACGCGTGCGAAAGACATTATAATATAATAGCCGTAAAACCACTTTTGAACAATGAAGTCTCGGTTGGTAACCTGTAAAAAAATATTCTGTGTTGGAATGCAGTGTAGCTAGCACCAGGAACTTAAATAAAGAGACGTTTCAAAGGTAAATAACATTAGTACAGTACTACTTTTGTAATCGTTTTTTTTCATCACGTTATTATATGTATTTCGTAATACATTCATTACATGCAGTAAACGTCTTATTTTCTAGATAATATATTATTTCAAATATTTATGGGTAAGATCATAAAATATTGTATACGTGAAAAAGAAACCGTTTCGCACATATTGACATTTCGGTATCGGTGATGCGATCATGAGGAGATGGTTGGTCTATTACGATAATATATTAAGTTTGTGCCTTTTATCGTTCACAATGTTAATGATTTTTCAATAATTAAACTTCAGAAATGAAAAAGTGATACAACAACTTACTCCAAAAGCCTAAAAGCTATTTTTATACTTTACTGTTTTAGGTTACTTTACTGTTTATGCTTAGGCATTCCACTTTAAAGAAATATGAAATAAATGTAAAAGTGAGCGATTTTTGTATTTTTAGACCACAGAACATTATAAGAGGGGTTAGAAATGCAAAGTAGCGCTTTTTCACTTTAGATTCTAATTTTGAACGTTAAAGATCATGAAAAGTAGTCTCGTGTGAACCCCAAACGTTCTAAGTTCGAAATTATTGTTTCGCAATTATAGGCTGTCTCGTTTAGTGATCGAACATTGAATGTAAATGCACATGATTAATTGATCTTATACCGTGGCAGAGGGGAAATGCTACCGCAAGGCTAGTCCTTATAATAAATAGTCAAAGTTTGTAGTACGTCGGAGCAGCAAGTTTTTAATTTAGGATTTCTCAATGGAGATATCATAAATATTGTGATGACGGCGCCACTCAACGGTAAGAGGAGTCTTAATAGTAAATTTTTGAAATATTACCTTTCCAAAGGAGTACGTCCTGGATATTTCAGGCCTGATGCAGGCGCGACCTTGAGTGTTCTCTGGGTTCCGCAGCCAGTCGTCGAAGAACCTGTAAAGATAACGTAACGTATACATATAAATATCTTGGACATTGTCATACAAATTATCTAGTCACATTTAAAGTACCAGAATCTAGCCTGAACTTGTATTTATGTTGACTAGACAACTATACAGGGTGTTACAGAAGTAAAAATAAAAATTAAAAGCTTGGTTTGTTCAGACCATCAAACTCAACAACTTTCTTTATGGGACCAACATCGAACTGACGAAAAAAAAAACCAGCTCTTCCATTGACTCGAGTGAGTCGCGAAAATAAAACAGCTGTCCCATACAGCCTATTTTTTTTTCGCGATTGCGATATTGGTCCTATACTGAAAGTTGTTAAGTTTGATGGTCTGACCATCCCCTTAAAATAGTTCCAGTTAATTTTGTTAAACCTTATAGATACGAAACATCCATGATTCTGGTAGAAATATTCATCTCACAAATTATCGACTGAGCTATCGGGCCGCCTAAATGTATGTAATTTTTAAAAAATGGGTCACGGAGTATGGGTACGTTCCCTAACCTACGGCTTGTAACGACATCTATCTATACTATTATAAAACTGTAACAGGAAGTTTGTCTGTACATTGAAGATATTAACAAAAAAAAGGTACAATATGGTTTTTAGGTGTCCCTGATTCCATTTCACCAATTTTTGGATTTTTTGTCTGTCTGTTTGTTTGTTTGTTTGTTTGAACGAGTATCACGCAAAAACTACTGAACCGATTTTGATGAAACTTTTTTTGTTTGATAGCTTATGATCTGACTTAAAATCTGGTATATAATTTGTGCGGACGAAGTCGCGGGTTAACGCTCGTACTATTATAAAACTGTAACAGGAAGTTTGTCTGTACATTGAAGATATTAACAAAAAAAATGTTACAATATGGTTTTTAGGTGTCCCTGATTCCATTTCACCAATTTTTGGATTTTTTGTCTGTCTGTTTGTTTGTGTGTTTGTTTGTTTGTTTGTTTGAACGAGTATCGCGCAAAAACTACTGAACCGATTTTGATGAAACTTTTTTTGTTTGATAGCTTATGATCTGACTTAAAATCTGGTATATAATTTGTGCGGACGAAGTCGCGGGTTAACGCGCTTTAATAATAAAATAATGAAATAATTTATTTGCTATGAATAGGTCTATAAAATTGATCTTAGGGTTGTGATGATGATGATATACTAACGCTGCGGGCCAGTGAGGCTCCAACTGTAGCCAGGTCTCCTGTCTCAGCATCCAGCCGAGACCGGGGAAGAAGTCAGTCCTGTGCAGCAATTCCGGCCGCGAGAGGTCTATCACTTCTTTCTTGCCGTTGTCGTTCCACGCCGATATGCACCTGTAAATAAAATTATTTTAAACATAATTATACTGGTTTATCTTGGAGTAGACACCTTTCTACCCATGGGTACAGAATAGACACTAGTTCTACATAAAGAAACTTTCTGGGGACAGAAAACTTTACACAAAAATGTTAAACGTACCATAGACTAGGATCACTGTGGAGGAGTGGATATGTTCCCAGGAAATATTCGAAGAAGTCCGGCGATATATCCAGGTCATCTGTAAACAAACATTTTAATTTATAAACATGATAAGTTGGTTGTTGGCCAACCCGTTCCACGAGGACATTGTGGGCAATACTATGGATAGTATTATTACTCACAGTTAACACTTTAACTGCTGACGACCTACGTCGTAGGTCAGCAACAAATGGGCCGCAGTGCGCACGACTCGCCCGGTGAGTCAGAATTGTATTGCATTCCACAGTTTTAGCACTGCGCGAAGATCATTGTTTTGAGCTTAGCAGCGAAAGTGGTAAAATACTATCTATAAAGTCCAGCATATTAGCTGACGGTTTTTTTAAATGACGGCTTCATGCTTTAACGTCGCGAGCACGAAGTTCAAGTCGAACTTGAATTATCGCGCTATCTTGTAGTAGACCTTGACCTTTGATCTGTCTACAAACTAACCTTCAACAATGATGAAGGCTTTGTGCTTCACCGTCACGAGCACGAAGTTCAAGGCGAACTTGTAGTAACTTTTGATCTTGGATCTGTCGACAAACTAACCTTAGACAATGATGACGGCTTCATGCTTCAACGTCGCGAGCACGTAGTTCAAGGAGAACTTGAAATGTCGTGCTATCTTGAAGTATACCTTGGATCTGACAAAACTAACCTTCAACAATGATGACGGCTTCATGCTTCAACGTCCCGAGCACGTAGTTCAAGGCGATCTTGAAATGTCGCGCTATCATGAAGTATACCATGGATCTGGAAACTAACCTTCGACAATGATGACGGCTTCGTGCTTCAACGTCGCGAGCACGAAGTTCAAGGCGAACTTGAAATGTCGCGCTATCTTGAAATAGCCCTCAACCTTGACATTATATCTATCCACAAACTAACCTTCGACAATGATGACGGCTTCGTGCATCAACGTCGCGAGAACGTAGTTCAAGGCGAACTTGAAATGTCGCGCAATCTTGTAATAGCCCTCAACCTTGACATTATATCTATCCACAAACTAACCTTCGACAATGATGACGGCTTCGTGCTTCAACGTCGCGAGAACGTAGTTCAAGGCGAACTTGAAATGTCGCGCTATCTTGTAGTAGCCCTTAAATTTGTACTTGGTTCTGTCGACAAAGATCGGCGACAGATCCGGCTGTTTCACCACCGTTATCGTCGGATCGGCGTCCGCGAAGCTTTTTATTACTTCATATGTTGGTAAGTGGCCGCAGTCCTGCGGAAAAAATAACTTTATTAAAATTTAACTATACCCCATTCACAGAGTCCGTGTGGCATGGGGCTATCTCTGTCCCACATTTGCATACAAATGACAGGGACAACAAATGAGACTGCCCCGCCCATAGGCTTAACCGACCGATTTAAAATCAAAAGGCCTGTTCATACTGTGTACTTACTCATGACATTAAAAAGAAATTTTTATTTAAGAATTAGTTTTTCAAAATTAAATTTTGGTACATTTAAATGTAAAAATTTATGAATAAACAAATGTAGAATTTTTGATCGCAACTGTAATACTGATTTAATAACAATAAATATAGTACAACATAACAATTATAAACAAGGTAAGGCAAGTTCAAGCCAGGTCAAAGATTCACAACGATCGCAGTGATGAGTACTTAGGAGAGTCTGAACGGTACGAAGCGCATGAACAGACTAAAGATGATTCGCAATGTGAACGCGGCCTATGCGCCTTATCTTCGTTCAATCACAGGCAAGATTAATTTTCCGGTACCACATCGACTCGCTGAACGGGGTATAGAATAGAGGGTATAGCATGACGCGCGAGAAGGCTTTGACGCGGCTTTAATCTCGCTCGGATGTGCGTAAATATAATAGAAAGAGAGCTAAGGCGCGAAGGTGCAATATCGCCCTGCCATGTTTGACCCAGGCCAGAATATATAATATTATACACATATAGGCTGTAACAAAAGAACCTAGTAATTATTTTAAGACAGGGTTTTTCATTTCGCTTCTGATGTTGAGTATTTTTAGGGTTCCGTACCCAAAGGGTGAAAACGAGACCCATTGATAAGCCTACTCTGTCCGTCCGTCTGTTTGTCTGTTCTGCCTATTTAGGGCTGTAAATTTTGAATCCTAAAGGCCAGGCTACACAGAGGCGGTTTTGCGGGAAAGCGGTCCGGAGGCGGACCTGCGGGAAGCGATTATCTCCGGCCCGCCTTCCCGCAAAACCGCCTCTGTGTGGCCTGGCCTTATTAGTTAGACGGTTGAAATTTTCACAGAATGTGCGTTATTATGGCGGATTTGCTAACAAATAATAAAAATTGCCAACAATTAAAAATTAATCTCATACAAAGAACTAGTTTTTATCAACTTTTTTTCTTATCGCTCTATCGTAAAAACGGTAATACATACAAGCGTCAAACTCGGTGTGATTATAGACTATAGAGCAAACTCTACAGTATAACAAAAAATAATAAAAACTGACCAAGTGTGAGTCGGTCTCGCACCAAAGGTCCCGGAGAAAACAAAACTTTTTTGTAAGTTATCAATTATGTTGTGTGGTGGTGTAGTATGGAAACCTCGGTGCGCCAGCATCCCGACTCGCACTTGACCGGTTTCTTTTTATATCGCATGCTTTGATGACGTTGTTATAAATGTATTTAGATAAATATGAACGGCTTAAAACGTCTTGCAAAAGTAGTGATTAAAAAGAAATTGTTCATAATTCCTATACACAATAGGAATTATGAACAATTTCTTTTTAATCAGATATTATAGATGGATAGATAGACACATAAACTGAAATTCACTACATTGTCAACTAAAAGGTACACCTGGCGAACGATAAGATAAATACCTAAGCTTTAACGTGTGTTTGATTGCCTTTTTTATGGCCATGTCTTGATATTAACTACTGGCACGAAATTGGCTTTACTCTGCAAGGAAAAATTCGTGTGGAACAATTTCGAACCGTACATTATATTCATTTTCCATCCACTATTTGTCTGTCCCCAATGCGGATTGGTAGACTTCACATACGAATCAGAATTTCTTCTTCAGCGTATGCAGGTTTCCTCACCAGGGTGTGTTTCTAAATATTTTCATCATCATCCTATCATCGTCTGCTGCTGAACATAGGCCTCTCCCAAGGCGCGCCACAAAGCTCTGTCCTCGGCCTTCCTCATCCAGTCGCTCCCCGCTACTTTTTTTAGGTCGTCTGTCCAGCGGGCAGCAGGGCGTCCCATACTACGCCTACCAGTTCGCGGTCTCCACTCTAGAACTCTGACATCCCACCGGTTGGCAGTTCTTCGGCAGATATGACCAGCCCATTGCCACTTCAGTTTGCTAATTTTCTGAACTATGTCAACCACTTTAGTTCTCTGACGTATCACTTCATTTCTGATGTGATCTCTCAGAGAAACAACAAATATTGTGCCCCTGGGCAAATATATTTGGCCGCCCCTCATAAACTACGCCTGCAAGTTCGCGGTCTCCACTCCAAGAACTCTGACGGCCCACCGGTTGTCAGTTCTTCGGCAGATATGACCAGCCCATTGCCACTTCAGCTTGCTAATTTTCTGAGCTATGTCAACCACTGATGTGATCTCTCAGAGAAACACCAGATACATATTGGGGGCAAATATATTTGGCCGCCCCTCATAAATTCAGCTTACTATCGGGCTTGTAGTCAAGTTTTGTGCCAGTAAAGGTTCTACGGTTTTACAGATATTTCAGAAAAAATTACGGTAATTAAATGATGGATTTTTTTACATTACGGCTGAGTTATGCGATATATTATTCAATGCGTCCGGTCTGTCTATAGAGGGTGAAATTGATATCATTAGCATCCTTTTAAACTAAGAGTCTACCCATCAAACTGAACAACTTTTACTATGGGAGCAAACCGATCGGAGCAAATAAAAAATCAGCTGTTCCATGTATCTAAATGTATGCAACAGCAGATTTTTTTTTTGCTCCGAGCGGTTTGCTCCCATAGTAAATGTTGTTCAGTTCGATGGGTAGACGCTTAGTTTAAAAGGATGCTAATGATATCAATTACACCCTGTATAATTTGGTTGGGCATCCTCTTCATGAGTATTGTGTGTGGTCCAGCAGGCCGCCCCCTCACAAACAGTGAACGCTAATACAACGCTCTCAAATCCGTAATGTTTCGATAAATTGAAAACCAACTAAAATGTATTGTCAAATGCAATGTGACATTCGTGTTTTTTGGAAATGTTGTAATTAAAAAATACGATTGAGGGCAGCACTATAGGCTCAGTACAGTAGTACTAGGTTTAAAAGTCTAACCGATGAACCAGCGCACAGTAGATACATTTTAATAGCGCGTGAAATTATATTGACCAATCAGGATATGCCACCTTCAATTCCTTGCCGCTATTGGCTAATTGTTTCGCAGCCTTTACGCTGCTATCCGACTTTGAACCCTTTGATTACCAAATGACTTTAAGTTTTGAAGCGCACTCTGCTGTGCGCAAACGAATATTGAGGAGCGGAATTATTCCTGGTCGTACTGTACCCTCTTAACAAGAAACGCTTCTTTTTTGTATCCTTCACTGCAGCTCAACTTAATTGGCGCAGTCGGTAGGACATACTCTGGTCGGTCGGGAATCTTCCAACAATAAAGGAAACTTACCTGACTGACAATAATGGGGAATGTTTCCTTGTTGGGCCTGAATTTGACCAGGTTGTCCAGACATCTCTTCACTGTCACACGGTCGCAGGCTATCACCAGGATCGGCAGGATCGGACCTGGCTCTGGAAAGAATAAAGAAATGCATGTTTATCTATGGGACTTCTGAGACAACAGACAACTTTATCTATGGGACCAAGCATCTATATCACAAAAATAAATCTGTCCCATTCATTTGGGTTGAGTCTGTGGGGACTTGCTACAGATCAATATGCCAACAGATGGCGATACCGTCGCTTTCGGAAATATGCTCCATACATAGACAACATTCACCGTGAATACGTAACTCGTAACCTACTACAAATAAGGTTCACAATCGAATGCAGGACATACATCGCGCAAGATAAATAATCACAGAGATTCGATACATATATTTACAAGGTCCAACTAAGAACTGTTGGACCACGGCCGATCTTCCCTTTTCAATGGAGGAACATTTCATTTATTTAATGCCATAAATTGTAGGTACATTTCGTAGATGTTAACATAATAGGTACTAAATACATTGGGAGCCAATACAATCTTACCCATAATGGGTATAGCAAATAAGTGTTTTAAAAATAGGTTATTAGGTAGATTCACAGAAAAAAATATGACTAGATTTATACATTCTCAAAAATCAAATCACCATGCAAACATTACATTTAAAATAATATATTGTATGACTTAATTAGATGATGATAATAATAATTAGAATTACATAAAAAATAATGATTAAATACCCTATTCCAGTGAAGAATTATATATTAGGAATTCAAGATTATGTGTTACTTATTATGTCAGAAAAAATTCCCAGTGGCACCTCCATAAGTTATAAGTAGCATTGCAGTTTTGTATGGAACAGCAGTTTTTTTTCGCTATATATAGTCTCATTGGTCGCATAGAAATAGTTGTAAATTTTTATTAATAAATAAAATAAAAAATCCTTTATTTACATTCCATATCATTAGGTTTCTACATTTCAGATGTTGTTCAAAAAGGCGCAATATTTGGAAATACGCCCCTGATTATGAACTGATAATGCTACGCATTCGGAAAATCCACATGACATATTTAATAATAGATAGATGTATGTATAGAATATAAAAGATTCAGGTATGTAGTGAACTGACCACATCTATTTAATAACCACATGTGTGTGTGTGTACACAACATATCTGTAACACCACATTATCTGTACAAACAACATTATTGTACATTTGATACCAGCCACTGATAACATACCAACATGTGCCTATCTCTAAATATTGCATGACAGGTATAAATTGTTATTTATACCTAAATAAAATAATACACTGGCCCGATTCGACAAAACGCAAGTAAATTTTATTCTTAGATTAAGTCGCCGGTTACTCTAGAGTAACCGTACCGTAGGAACCCGTTAAAATGTTTGTTTCTAGATTAAATAATAACCGCGTAACTCTCAATATATTGTATGTATTACTCTAGAGTAAACTGATTTTGCGTTTTATACACCCTAATCTATAAATAAGTTGAGAGTAAATTTTACACGGCCGATTTTGACGGTTTAAGGCGTATACCGAGACTAATGAAATGTCAATGTCACATAATTAAAACAAAATTCTAATAAAAAGAAACCTAACAAATTAAAACTGTATAACCTCACACTGCAATAAGCACGGATACAACAATCTCTTTCTTTAGGTGGATTATACATTCGTTCTTTTAGTATGGGCAGGGTTGGATTTTGTACTATAATATTATAGTATTTATAATATGTAATTAGGCCAAACAACAGAAAACAGTCAGAATAACTATTTCGTGTTTTTAAGCTTCTTTTTTCGCAAATTGTGATCGGATACACATGGAGTGACATTGCTAGTACAAGCTTTTTCTTTTTCTGATAAACTTTATAACTATCAACGTATAATTCATAATGAGAGCCATGGTGTCACTACACCGCGCCACCATCACATCTAGTGCGTACCCTGCACTGCTTGCTAAAAGAGTGTACTTTGTGCCTTTGCCCATAACTAACACTACTTTTGCGAGTCGCTTTCCGCGATTTCTGCATCCCTGGATATATAACAGAGTTTGTAAATTTCTCGACATAAAAACATTATCAGTGCACCGTACTTAAGATGGAACTGAAGACTTAATCAAGGATATATCTTAACATACAAGGCATATGCACACGCAAACAGACACACACCTACACAACACGTTTAGTGTTATAGTTTTAAGCAAAAGTTTAAAATAAACATTTATCTTATCTTATAATTATCAAGATAAATATCATGATGATTATCGTGATAATTATCACTTCGTACCCTGCTTCTACCTCATGTGAACACATGTATTTTTTAACTGGGTGGCTTTCTAGACCTACTCAGTCTCTACACCGCCCCCTCGATTAAGATAGCATGTTTCTAAACCCAACCTGGTTGAAAATTAAAGTCCCATTTGATACCAACAAAATAAAATTTTTAACACTTTCACTGCTGACAACCTACGCCGTAGGTCGGCGACAAATGGGCCACAGTGCTGAAGAACCCACGTAACAAGCCGGTTCAATTGCATTTCGCCTGTGCTCACGACCTACTGCGTGAGTCAGCGGGTGACCCACGAGGTGAGCCGCATCGGTCTTTTTACGTTACGACTGTGCGCACGACCCACGAGAGGCGTCAGTTTTAGCACTGCGCGAGGATCATCATTTTGAGCTTAGCAGCGAAAGTGTTAATTACAATACGTACTCTGTCCGAAGTCCGGCTTGTCCTCAGCTTCATCTTCACTCTTCTCCTCACTTTTATACAACTGCAGTTTCACCTTCTCCAGAAGTTTGCTACTCTCCTCAAATTCCGTGTCCAAAATTTTCTGCAATCTATCCAACTTTTGTTCTATAACCTTAGCCGTTTTCCCGCCGGTAATACTTCGTGGCACATCTATCATGGACGAATAACTCACTACGAGCCATATTACGACAAAAACTGCACTTATCACGAGACATTTTCGCACATTCAATCTCATTTTGAACTGATTTGTTGTTTCTTTCCGGTTTAAATTTCAAGGGTTTTGTGTTACGTAGCCGTCCGTAAGTCCACGTATGCAATGGTGGTACGTCGCGAATGGTAAACAATAAACATTCTAATATTGTTTAATTAATTTTGACCACAGGGAAATCTCAGCGAATGAGAAATAAGTTCGTAACGTAAAACATTGGTTGGTGACACTGTTTTGGTTGATGTAATAACTTAAATATAGTTTTATATGGTGCCGAATAGGTCTTGCTACGACGGAAAATGACTTTGATTTGATTTAAATCGGAATTATCATTAAATTTCAATTTATTTCGCACATAAAAACACCCATGGACACGCAAACAATTGAATTGACGCAAATGTCAAATGACGGATGGTGACAAATTAATATTTTAAATTCTTTTTTAGCTTCGGATTCTAGGCTTTTTGTGCTAACGGATGTAGAAATCAGCCGACAAGGGAGTAAGAGTACGATTTTTGAACATCACACGTGATTCTATAGTAGCATTCACATTCACATTCATATCATACTGAGTATCATACAATCATCTTTTCATAAACTTCCGTCGATTGTGGGTGCTAGCATAGCGCTTGTCCTTTTTGGAAAAGATAGGTAATTGATTTGATCATGATACCTATGTTTTGCTCGGACGGTCTCTCCCTTTGAGTCAGAAATTGCGGTAAATAAATCGCAACTGAACCATTATTGGACTGCGTGCGGACCACAAATGTCATCACTGGCAACACACACGGTCAAAGAATTTCGTCTTGAGACACATATTTGGAACCAGCACCGGTTCTACGATTTTTCCGAGGCGGGGTAAAAATATGACATTGGATCCCCTCCAAGGGTATAGCAATATTTTTTTCCCAGGGCGGCCAGGTCCAGGTTAAGTGGTCGCAATAACATCTAAAACTTAGAGCTCGCTCAAGATTTTGCTGCAATATAATGAGATGACACCAATACAATCTAAAACCAAGAGCGAGCGAAATGAGCTCGAGATTTCACTGCAATATAGGTAACGAGATGACACAATACGATCTAAAACCAAGAGTAAGCGAAGCGAGCTCGATATTTCACTGCAATATTGTTTTATTTTATTTATTTATTTTCTCTTATCAAATAAATATTATAACATGACTGCATATACGATCTAAAGCCAAAAGCGAGCTCAAGATTTCACTGCAATTTAATGAGATGACTGCAATACGATCTAAAACCAGAGCAAGCGAAGCGAGCTTGACATTTCACTGCAATATAATGAGACAACTGCAATTAAATCTGCATTTTTTTTAAATATAGTCAAGTCATAATTTTTTTATTAAATTCTTGATTTTGGCGCCCGGGCGTCGTGGCCCCGGTTTGCCCTCCCTAGATCTGGGGCTGTTGGAACATGAAGATACTACGTAGCTGCCCGCCGCGCCGCCGAGTTGGATTCGACTGGATAGTTTGTCCCAGGTCAACTAAGAGCGTAGAGTCTTTTCTTTACAGGCATACTGTGCTCAAAAAGAATTTAGCCCTTAGCTTGGGGAGAAGGTACACGGTAGTTCTTCTAATTAGTTTGTGGAATACCCAATAAATTAATAATAGATATTCTACAGGGTGACTGGTAATTCGACCTATTCCTTGAAAGGGGTTATACTAGAGTTCATTTGCAACAATTTTGCCCCAGTTAACTGGGGGTCGAAAATCGCTTGTTTTCGAGTTATCTCATTTTTAAGATTTTTTTGAAAAAATCCATTTTTCCACCTAAAACTGACAATTGTGAAAAAAATACTCCACTCTCTGCACTAAGTAAGCATTTTTCTAATAGCTGATGAATGAGCGACTACATTAAACTAAAATACATGTGTAAAATACCCGAAACCACTGAAATAAAAGGTTATAAACCGCACGACAAAATTTTTTTATTTGGATTTCGTTTCAATCCAAAGAGGATTACTTAAAAAAAATGTATCACACTTGGCGTACAAATTACGGAAATAACTTCCTCAATTCCTAAACTTTCCAAAAAGTTGCAAATGTTGTCTACTTTGACAAGAGTTTGAAAAAAATTGTTAACAATGGCAGAGCAGGTAGCGGATTTCCTAGAAGCGAACCTTACAAGATGCCGATTTGCTTTTGTCTCTTTCATTTTATTGCTTACATTGTTTCTCTTTTGTAAGTATTCGGGAATGTTTGTACTAAGGTTCACAATCGAGGCCCACTCATTCGCTCAATTCATTAAGTAATCAGTTAGTTTCAACCATCTTGGAGTTCGGACGTGTCGTTGTTAACTAACTTAAATTCTGCGCTAAAACAGCTTCCTTTTCAAATGGCTGCTTACCAAAATGAAGAATACGCGGATATCATGTATTGTTACGGGTTTTGTGATGGTGACGCTGCTGCTGCTCGAAGAGACTATCAAAGACGTTTTCCTACCCGCCGTTTACCTGATGTCAGCGTGTTTGGTACGACATATCGGCGCATTCGAGAAACGGGATCGGTTCGACGTCGCCAAACCGACGCTGGTAGACCTAGCGTTAGTGATCCAATCGAAGAGGAGCAAATTTTGCAGTGTTTTCAAGCAGACGGCACTACTTCAACAAGAATTGTGGCTAGGCAGCTTGGTATGTCTCAGTGGAAAGTCTGGTTCACTCAGCACACAGCACGGCAGTATCCATTCCATTACACGCCAGTACAAGCTATCGAGGAGGGAGATCCTGTCAGAAGGATGGATTTCTGCAGATTTCTAATAAATGCAGACATTGAAGACCCTGAGTATCTAAAAACAATCTTGTGGACAGATGAATCGAACTTCGACCGTGATGGTATTACAAACTATCATAATCTGCATTTTTGGGCCCCTAAAGGTCAGAATCCGAGAAAATCTAACGAAGG
Organism: Agonopterix arenella; assembly: GCA_927399405.1. NCBI lineage: Eukaryota > Metazoa > Arthropoda > Insecta > Lepidoptera > Depressariidae > Agonopterix > Agonopterix arenella. The sequence continues at coordinate 3,805,154 of OV656716.1, read as the reverse complement.
AGCTCACCAGCACAGATTCTCACTTAATGTGTGGATGGGAATCGTGCACAATAATTTAATCGGGCCATTCTTTCTGCCGGCACGCCTAACCGGCATCGCCTATGAAAACTTTTTAAGAGAAGAGTTACGTCCGCTGCTGGAGGATGTGCCGCTTACCACAAGAACAGCTTTGGTGTATCAACATGATGGCTGCCCAGCCCACTATTACCGGGGCGTGCGACAGTGGATGGATGAGAACTATCCACTGAGATGGATTGGTCGAGGCGGCCCGATCCCTTGGCCGGCTAGGAGTCCCGATCTAACCCCATGCGACTTCTACATTTGGGGTCATATGAAGACATTGGTGTATCGTACACCTATCTCTTCTCAAGAAGAATTAAGAGAGAGGATTTTGGCAGCTGCCCAACAAATTAAAGACACGCTTTCAACTCGAGTGACAGTAAGCGAAGTACGTCGCAGGCTTCGTGCTTGCATACGTAACGGAGGAAGACAATTTGAGCAAGACTTGTGATTTTTAAATGTAAAACTTTAAAACAAAATTTGTAATTTCATATGATTAGGTACTAAACATTATTATTTTACTCTTTTTTTTATTTTCACCAAACCAATAACTTTTTGAATAAAATTCACATCTGCGTGTTTAATAAGGTTTATTTTCCAAACTTGAACTAAAGTACACAACTTTTGCATCTTTTTGGAAAGCTTAGGAATTGAGGAAGTTATTTCCGCAATTTGTACGCCAAGTGTCATAAATTTTTTTTGAGTAATCCTCTTTGGATTGAAACAAAATCCAAATAAAAAATTGTTGTCTTGCGGTTTATAACCTTTTATTTCGGTGGTTTTGGGTATTTTTCACATGTATTTTAGTTTAAAGTAGTCGCTCATTCATCAGCTACTAGAAAAATGCTTACAGAGTGCAGAGAGTGGAGTATTTTTTTCACAATTGTCATTTTTAGGTCGAAAAACGGAAATATTCAAAAAATTCTTAAAAATGAGAGAACTCGAAAACAAGCGATTTTCGACCCCCAGTTAACTGGGGAAAAATTGTTGCAAATGAACTCTAGTATAACCCCTTTCAAGGAATAGGTCGAATTACCAGTCACCCTGTATAGTTTTTATTTTTTTAGTTTATTACCCAAAATAGCACAAACAACGTCACAGTCAACCTAATTAAGCCGTAAACTAAATTCCTTACACATGTAAATTGTAGCAGACCAAAGCAATTTAAATTATTGAACTGAATGAATACGCCAAACGCGGCATACCGAAGCGATAAAATAAAGCACCCGTTTAAAAAAAAAATAGAAAGTTACTTTAATAAAGTCTTCTGATAGAACTCTTATGTGCATGGCGTAAGTTCTAAAATGCTTTGTTTTATGGGACTTTGAATTTGAAAGAAATAAATTTATGGAAGCGCCAAAGTTGAAAGTTCAGATTCCGAAGTAAAATATGCGGAAACGATTGCCTGTGCGGAGTTGTCAAATATTAATTTCCTGTTTAGAGTTCTGTAGGCAAAGGTTTCTGGGTGTGCTGCATAGATTTTCCAAAGGTAAGTAGATTTCACAGAACATTATAAGAGGGGTTAGAAATGCAAAGTAGCGCTTTTGTTTCGGAGACATCTGTTGCCACTCGTCTTCCCGCTCACGCTGCTACAATTACTCATGCCTTCTCGCTCGCACCACGCCGCGCGCCTTATGGTGTTATGCAAATCATTGCATAACCTGTGGCGACACGTTCCACGCCTACTTTGCACTTCTAACCCTTCTTATATTGTACATAACATTATAAGAGGGGTTAGATTTACTAACATTTCTATGGCGAGCAGTCGAAACGGGGGGTGATAGATGGGATGGGCTTGAGTTGGCCAATAGTGTAGGGGTGTGGAATCAAGGTTTTGACAAGTTGTTTACTGGCTATTATACTCAACCAAATTGTTATACAATAATCAAAATAATAACATAGGGTACCTAGACCCTAGGTACTTCGATATACTTTATTTTACACCAAAACATAAGCAGGAAAATACAGAGAAAAGAAAAAGGCGGTTTTATCGCTAAGAAGAGTCGCGTTGTAGGTCTGCTATTGGGTAGTCACGTGTCGGTGTCGCTCCAGTGGTGGCTCAAGATAGTGTTCTTTTCAAAAAGCAATCCTTGCAGTCACCAAAATACATAAACTACCGTACAACGTCAAGCACTCTTGCTAAATAAACTAGACACATTGGCAAAATCATCACAACCAAGATGGCAGACATTTTTTTTTTTTTAAATAAAATACTTAGAAAGAAGAAGAAACGAATCCAATAAAAAACAGTGTACAATATCAGCGAAGAGTTACTATGTAAATCCCTACATAAATTCGGGCCATTTGTCCCGTGTTTGTAAATCATTTAAATACGGGACAAATGTCCTGAATTTATGTAAAACTATTTTAGTTATCCAACTTTCTCCTAGTAGGTAAAGTAGTCAGCAAACTATATTTTCTTGCTCACGAAAGTCAAACACACGCTTAGCCCCTTATTCCCTAAATGCGGAGAAGGCATCAATCATTGCCTAGAAAAAAAAACAAGAAAAAAACTTAAGCGCCACTGCGCGGTCCCTAATTATGACAAAATATGTCGGTTATTTGAAAAGGTGACGGGGTCATGTTTTTTTATGTTATTTATTGTTATCATTACGAATAACATTAGTTTAGCTGATATTTTCGTTAGTTTTGAGGTTTTTGTGATAGATAAAAACTGTATCGTCATGCAAAACATTAATATTATAGGTTTAAGTACATATTAAATCGATTAACTTAATTACAGGACATGACATTATAATTTTGACCTCAAGTGCGATTTTTTAATGTCACACGTTCTGAGCAGCACTTAGAGAATATTCTCTAAGAAGAAACAGGAGTGCGATTTTTGAAACTCATTCGCTGAGCTCAGCTGTTGAAAATGTCAAAATTACTGTGGAGATATTCATCTTTCTACTGCTGATTTGATATTCAAAAATCACACTCCTGAAGTATGCTTTTTGAAAGTCAAATCAGCAGTAGTAAGATGCATATCTCCATAGTAATTTCGACATTTTCAAATGCTGAGCTCTGCCAATGAGATTCAAAAATCACACTACCTACATTGGACTCAGCAGTTGTAATTGTCAATATTACTATGGAGATATGCATCTTTCTACTGCTGATTTGACTTTCAAAAATCATACTTCAGGAGTGCGATTTTTGAAAGTCAAATCAGCAGTAGAAAGATGCAAATCTCCATAGTAATTTTGACATTTTCAACTACTGAGCTCAGCGAATGAGTTTCAAAAATCGCACTCCAGTAGAAAATTTCAAAATTACTATGGAGTTTATGCGTTAGTCGATCATGATTTTGAACGAGTGACTTTCAAAAATCGCACTCTTCGCTCCGCGCTTTTCAGAGAGCGGAGACGCGCTTACTAGTACACGCAGTATCTATGGAATAAAGCCGAGTCGCAAGAAGAGTAATCAATACCTACTAGATGTGCTGATCCTTTTTTAAAAGAGAAAAACAATTTTCAAGTATCGCTATTACTTATTTATGCACCATGAATTCTTTTTCAGTCATATGTCCACTGCTCATGGGCAGGTAGGTACTTTTAGTAGCCATTCTTTACCAATAGCCAGACCTTATAATAAAAAGGCTGAAAGTAATAAATAGGTGCAATACCTAAAGTTAGTAAGTAAGTCTCTACTTCTTATCGTGTGCGCAGAGCCCTGGTGTCAGAGTTTTTTCAGACCGCCTTACGGCTTCTGACGAGGTTTTTATGTAACGACGCTTAACGTGCCATCCGAAGCACTGAATCATTTTTCTTTTCAGACATTCAGGTGATTCAGCCTCCAATGTCCTAACCAACTAGGGAAAAACGCACAAAGTGACATTTCACTAGGTGTCCCCCGTGGGAATCGAACCCACGACCTCCGTGTCGAGAGCCAATGCTCTTAACCATTAGACCGCGGAGGCAGTAAGTAAGTAAGCCAGCGCGGTGATAGAGACAAAAATTACCTGAGAAAGCTATCCAAGTGATATTATTTTGAATAAAACATTTCGAGTTTGAGCTTCAATAATAAGTTAATAAGCAATATCTCACTAACCGCTCCGCTGCGACTCGTGTCTCAAACTCCTAACTTCTTCCACATGACGACTCCAATTAAGCCAACTAACTAAATAATTATCACAATTAATGAGCACGCACATATCTCATCGGGCAACTTAAATAAATCCCAATTTGATCTACAAAGAGACGTGCGCGGGCGCATCCGATGTAGCCGCAGACACGCCCACTTCTCCCTCATTGGTTTATCTCTAATTATATCACGATACGACGTCTTCAAAAGCTATTTGCATCGTTTAATTGTTCACAAACGAATTTCGGCTTTAAGATAGTTGGGTAGAGTTACATTTTGAGAGGATTGAGCTTAAATGTTGAATATAGTATTGTCATCCGGTAGGACGCCCATTAGTTGAGGCTGTCCATCTTCATTCCAATCAGTCGAGTCTTGAGATCTTCAAAATTTGAACGATTTTTTATCTTATTCAAAAGGGAGTAAGGTAGATGATTTTGTAAGCCAGTCACAAATATTTCAGAGGAGGCAGTTAACATTCTCGACGCACAGTCGTTTCAGCGATCCAATTTGACAAAAACGCGTCTTTAGAGTTTCGAATAAGTCTAAATTATTATAGTGTGTGAGTTACTTGACACTAAAAGTGAGAAAAAATACTACCTCGGTTCCACAAAATGTTTCTTTAGTCTTTGAAGAGAAGACGTGGTTTTAGTTAGTTTTTTAACCAATTAAATCGAAGTGCCATAAAGTGAAAATAATGGAATCAACAGTACAATCAATGGATGTTGACGAAAATGAATCGAAAATTGAGAAAATCGAATCGAAACTGCCTTTCTCTATAGAAAATTTACTCGCAGACAAATTTGAGAGTAAAGATAAAATTAATGAAGAAATTGCAACAACCAGTGCTGAAACAGATGATTTTGAAAAAGGTTTTTATAAAAGTGAAGATAAAAATAATAGTGATTTGGATGATGACAATAAAAGTAATTATTCAGAACAAGTGGATGTTGAAAGTTCAACCGCCGGCGATGCGCAAGAGTTTATGGGAGGTTCGACCGATTATCAACAATCAGGTAATACCTACTTGGATCAAGAACTTACTAGGTATTAGAAAAGAGTAACGACAAAACGAGGCGTGAAGTAATAGTGGAATCAAAATGTATTTACCAAAGTAAATGCGCGAATAAATTAAATACAATTTAATAAAATGCACTGCAGTTTGTCTGAAACTGAGTTTAAAATATTTTTTATATTAATTAGCGTAATCAAATTAAACACTCACTAAATAAGCATATTTTTTATCGTTGAATCGTTTAAAACTAAACATATTTCTCAAAATTCTCATTATGGTCGAAAAGTAAGTCATTTCTTATTAGAATCTGTTAAGACATTATTAGATAGGTAGCTAAAATTCTAGACTTGCGAAATTGTGTTCCTTACAAAGTCAGAAGATACCTAAGTAGTTTAGACACAGATTATTTAAGTGGTACTTAAAGATTGACAATAGCTTGATACAGGCTGCTGACAAAGACAGAGAAAATCGTTGTAATTTAGTGCCCTGAATTTCGCCCAAAATACAGTTAATATAAAATATTTATTGATCGTCTAAAAGGTGTTACTATAGGTATGACAAATAAACGCAAAACCTGAAAACAATTTGTACATAAAATCCAGAGACATCTGAGCAACATTTTTTTTATTATATTAATCTTTTCGAAATTCATAATTTGCTAAATAAAATAAAGTAGTTAGATTTATTAACGCAAAAGAAATTTTGATGCAAAATCAACCAATAACGTACGTAGGGTGGTTGCAGAGGGGTCAATTTTACACAAAACTTTGACGCACAATACGCGTAGACGGTATTATATAAGTAACTTTGTATATATAGAAAAATTGTTTAGAAAATCTAGATGCCGCGTAACAAATAACATTTGCAGTTTATAAAATAATTACGAAGATATAAAACTTTGATATTTTTCATACAACATTTTAAAACTTTTTTATCTTCGTAATTATATTATAAATAGCAAATGTTATTTGTGATGCGGCAACTAGATTTTCTAAACTATTTTTCCATATATAAAATATTACTTATATTAATTCCGTCTACGCGTATTGTGCGTCAAACTTTTGTATGGACTGAAACCACCTTAAGGTTACATGTGGTGGACTAACATTGTTGAGGGTAGGACTGCCCTAGACAGTGAGACAAATATTAGGTTAGGTATATGATGATGAGATTGTCACAGCACAAAAAGATACGATAGGAGATGCAGCCAATTTGTATGAAAAGTGGTTGTTTTTGCGAATTACTATAAGTTACAAATCCACGGTCGTCCTTCAATTATTTTATAGAGACAGACATTTCACGTTTCACCTTAATAATAGGTAGATGGGTATTGTTTTGCAATATAAGACTACACAACCGTGTCAATATTATCCTTCTTATTACATTATTTTCACCAATCAACTCGCCACCAATCAAAGTCATTCACACCGCACAGAACACTGGAAAGATTCTACAGTAATTAATGAAAAATAATAAACATTCTGCCTCTCCATAACATGAAATTCACGTGAGCTAATTTGTGTGTGTTATAGTGTTCTTATTGTTTATCCGTCTCTAATGCAAAGGAATAGTAAAATCCTCTGATGTCTCTGTATTGGCCAGGAGTACGATTTTTAAATCTCATACGTTGAACTCAGAAGTTGAAAATGTATTGAGATACGCATCTTTCTACTGCTGATTTATCATAAGAATAATGAATACTTATCATAAGAATAATGAATACTTATTCTATGCCACAGTCAAGTAACAAGCAGTCGCAACATCCAGATTCTCTGAAGTGCGAATTTTGAATCTCACACGTTGAACTCAGCAGTTGAAAATGTATAGAGATACGCATCTTTCTACTGCTGATTTGACTTTCAAAAATCGCACTCCTGGAGTATGATATTTGAAAGTCAAATCAGCTGTAGAAAGATGCATTATCTTCATAGTAATTTTGACATTTTCAACTGCTGAGCTCAGCGAATGAAATTCAAAAATCGCACTCCAGGTCAATGCAGGAGCCTCATTATTAAAGCTAAAAACTTACATTTCTTCTCAAACAATCACTAAAAATATCTGAAAAATAGCCTTAGCTTATTGACTAAAATACAAAAAAATTGTGTCGTATCAATCGTCGAGTTTCGAATAAACATGTAGGTGTGACAGGTATTTTTATTAATAAAGTAGTTTGAAATGACATTAGGTCGCATAAACCTACTAATCGCTAAAAAGCGGGACATTTAACATGTTAATTTCACTAACACCAAAAAAAATACGGGACAATTTGGCACTAAAATGTCCCGAATGTGCATCGTGTTTTGCAAAAACAGTTTTTTAGTCTATATACTATTATAAAACTGTAACAGGAAGTTTGTCTGTACATTGAAGATATTAACAAAAAACCAGTTACGATATGGTTTTTAGGTGTCCCTGATTCCATTTCACCAATTTTTGGATTTTTTGTCTGTCTGTTTGTTTGTGTGTGTGTGTTTGTTTGTTTGTTTGAACGAGTATCACGCAAAAACTACTGAACCGATTTTGATGAAACTTTTTTTGTTTGATAGCTTATGATCTGACTTAAAATCGGGTATATAATTTGTGCGGACGAAGTCGCGGGTTAACGCTCTTTTACTATAAAACGATTTTATAGTAAACTTCTTGTTTATAGTTTACTATAAAACATTTTATAGTAAACTTGAGTATCTCTGTCTGTGCTTGAGATTGAGTATAATTTTTTTTTGACATAGAAATGTTTTTTTACTAACTATAAATTGGTGGTTAGTTTATTCGAAAGATCCATAAAATAGTAACATTAAATAAAATTATAAATAAAGAGACTTAAAACTAAACTAACCTAGGATGTGGTGCAGGTTCGGTCCTTGTGGGAGGGTACCCAGAACGCTGGCCGCATTTCCTCGCTGAATGGCTATGCTGATCCGTTGAGCGAGGAAAGTGCCAGCTCTTGGGTGGGAACCCGACAGGGGTGTCGAGTCTATCAGGCGCTTTGACAGGTCTTTAAAAAGCGCCTGCGCATTAGGTCCCCACGGCCCAAGAGTTTCGACACCAAAACCCATAAAATGGTATTGGGGGCCGATATCCCGGTACCAGTTGAGTTGACATTTTTAGAGTAAGAAACAAGAACCTACCCAAATAATTAATTAAAAAAATGGCTTGATTTTTATTCATGTTTTTAACCGACTTCAAAAAAAAATTTTTTTAATGGGTTTTCGCAGATAGCTTCGTCGTTTATGAACCGATTTTGATGATTTGTTTTATTTTAAATGGTAAATTTGTTTGTTAGGTACCTACAGCAAGATAGATACACTTTCTTATACCTACTGTGACAAGAGTCTTGTGAAATGTAATATAACACGAGCCAACTAAATCATTAGCTTTTAAGACAAAAAACAGTTAATAAATAAAAAATAAAAAGCATTAACTTCTCGGGTAGCACTTTGCGCCTTCGCGGACCATTTAGTGCAACGCTATGCTTTTGTGGTTCTTTGGTTTTCTTTACTGCTTCTTGCTTATTCCCTACTTATTCTTATTGTAAAATCAGTGGCTTCTGTCCCACTGTTGAGCAATGGCCTCCCTCCGTTCTCTTCACTTCAAGAGTAGCTGTTCCGCGCTCTGCGCTTCGACAATCAATTTCGTCCCGCAATCTTCATTAGGTCTGCCTCGACGCCGATTTCGTTTTGGTGGACACCAGTTTGGTGTTGGTTTTGGTCCATAGGTCATCCCAAACCTCTCAAATGATTGATTAAATAGGTGTTGTGTATAAAAGCATAAGAAGACCTATAGGTACTTCTTCTTCTTATCGTGTGGGCAGAGCCCTGGTGTCAGAGTTTTTTCAGACCGCCTTACGGCCTCTGACGTGGTTTTTATGTAACGACTACTACCACCAGAGATAGTAGAGGGGACCAACAGCTTAACGTGCCATCCGAAGCACGGAATCATTTTTTATAGGTACTAATACTAACTTTTGATGGTGAGACATGGGCAACGACGAAACGGCAAGTCCTTCAAAGCAAATCATTCAAGTCGCATGAGATGAAGAGAAGATGTAACGCTGGATGTGCGGGGTTACGAGATACGACAGAATAAGCAACGAGTTCATGCGAGGTAGTCTCGGAGTTGTGACGCGGACGTAGCTGATAATATTCAAGAAAATCGACTTTCCCGTTGCGCTTTTTATAGGAAGAAAAAAAATCATCAAAATCGGTTCATAAACGTTGGAGTTATCAAACTAAACAACTTTTACTCAGGGAGCAAACCGATCGGAGCAAATAAAAATCAGCTGTTCATACTAAACTGCAATCTCGACGCGCGAGTTCGCGACTCAAATGTATGCAACTGTAGAATTTTTTTTTGCTCCGATCGGTTTGCTCCCATAGTAAAAGTGGTTCAGTTCGATGGGTAGACTCCTAGTTTAAACGGACGCTAATGATATCAATTTCACCCTGTATATACCTACGTTCGAATTGAGAAACTTCCTCCTTTTTTGAAGTCCATTAAAAAAGAAAGTAGACTAAGATATTAAAAAAACCGTAAGTACAATTTTTCTCCCAAATCGCCAATAAGTCGTCCAAACGGGCTATTCGGGAAGATTAGGTACCTACCTACAGCACCCACAACGATCAATTATTTACGAACCAAGGACTGTATGAAGTAGGTGCAACAGTCTTTATTTTCTTGGCATCGTCCGAACTCAAATTAGCTGTTCGAATTGGCTTAATAAAGGTCGAAGTACACTTACGATTCTTGCGAAGCGAATATTTGGAGGCACGGTGCCGCCGGTGGTACGACTCTACAAAATGATAGTTCAACGAATATGAAATGTCAAGCGTTTTGGTTGGCCATAGAGGTACCTAAAATACTAGCAGATTACCTACTTATTGACAAATCTCTCTTTCCGACCCTTCTTATTTGCTGTTTTTTGATAAAACATAAAATATTTTAGGTTAGGTTAGGTGCTAAGTAATCGCAAGAACCTAAAAGCACGCAAAAATACGAAGCACGGAAAAAATGTTCAAGCATATTTGAATTTAAAAATGTAATACCGCACATTGAAGAAGTTTTAGTGCCACCACTGCGTTAGCGCCACCGCTGCGTTAGCGCCACCGCTGCGTTAGCGCCACCGCTGCGTTAGCGCCACCGCTGCCTTAGCGCCACCGCTGCGTTAGCGCCACCGCTGCGTTAGCGCCACCGCTGCGTTATCGCCACCGCTGCGTTAGCGCCACCGCTGTGTTAGCACAACTGCTGCCTTAGTGCCACCGCTACGTTACCGTCACTACTTCTCGTTAGCGCTAACGTATGACTAACAATTTTATTTGCTTTTGTAGTTAAATTCTAAATTCATTAAAGATAAATCACCGCGCCTCCCCAGTATCGTTAGCTAAATCTTTCTGCCCCATAATTATTCAACGGATAAAAAAAACTAAAACATAACATGAAAAGAAATGTCGCGCCGCTGAATATTAAGTAAGTAGCCTAACTCATTAAAACGCTGTAAAATTCTATTTAAGAGAAACCGTTTAGATAGCTTCTGAACGCGACCGTAAGCGTCAATTGATGGACAACATTTTCCCGCCTTTTACTCGTTTTGAAACCAATTAATTTTGTGCTTTGTGGAACTGGAATAAGATTGAAAATTGATTTCAGTGATCGCATTTTACAATGGCGGGAAACAAAGACATTGCCCGTTGACAGGTGACGATAAATTGACATTAATTGCTTACACTGTCAATGTGGTTTGCAAGCTTGTTACCGCACTTTATTTTGTTTTCCAAAGGTATATTTTGAGCCGACTAATTAATTTATTCGCTACGTTATTGCGGGCGATTTGACAGATTGCGATTGCAATTTTAAATATAACTTAATTGGCCGTTTACCTACAAAGAGAAAAAGAAATTCAAACAATTTTAATTTGATCATTTCAAATGGACCGAGTGGTCATAAAAAAGTTTCGCATAGCAAATAATTTTTCAACGATTTGAGCAGAATAGCTAACACGAATGATTTAAAAAAGTAGCAGCGGGCTCCGGAAACCCATTTTTTACAACTCCAAAACGTTTTAACGTGACACTCACACTCGTTAAATCATTAAAATTGAAATACAACCCGTTCTAACATCGTATGTTCTTCGTAATTTCTTTAACGATAATAAATTGTCTCCACATTCATTCTGGCTGACAATATTGCTTTTCGTTTATAAAGTTTTCAGTTTAGATGATTTTGAATCGTATTCCTTCGCCGCAAGTTTGATGTTGTATTTTTAAAAAGTTAATTGAAGTATATTTTCGCGCGCTCATTAGGGTGCGTTCCGAAGTCGCGTCCGCGTCTCAAGATATCCAAGATGGCGCGGTGTCGGTTGGAATGACACGTTGATATATTGCCGCTAATTACTCATGGAGAGAGGTGTTTATTGAAAATAGCTGTTAGGTGACGATGCGCCGTGTCCGCTTGGAAGAAACTGCTGGGAGTGACTTCCGCAGTAGGTATTCATAAATTGTTTTAAACAACGTTTAGATTGTCATTAGAACAATTGTAGCTACAGGCAAACAGGGCTGGCACTGGCACAGGCACACAATCGCTGAAAATAACAGCTATGCATTAGTTCGTCACGTCTCTGCTCTACAGCAAGCCTGTAGTACCTACCTAAAAGTACCTACTAAAAATACGTACAGTACTGAGTCTAATTTTTACCTTAGTTCGGGAGAAGGACGAAAGTAGGCAGTGGTATAGTCATGTCTCACACACATTCTCTCAGCTGCGCGTGCTTACCTCTATCTTTCTTATCAGTGCGATATGTGCGAGCCTCATCTGCTTGAAGTTTCCAAAGAAGTAGGCATATAATAACGTAGGCCATGTCGTTTATCAATGAAATAGAAGAGGGGATCTTACAGGAGTGCGATTTTTGAAAGTCACGTTAAAATCAGCATCAGGAAGCTAGCATAGGTATTGTCTAAAATCCTTGATCAGCATAGTAGAAAATGTCATAATTACTATGGAGATTATGCATCATTTGATCACAATTTTGAATCTCACGATTCAAACTAAAATAAATCCCACCTATCCACCCCTTCCTGGGCCCTGGATGCGTGCTTGAACGAGTCGTCAAAATATGAGCAGCGCTACATAGTTCTACAGGTTAATTCGAGATTTTACTGCCTCCGAGGTCTAATGGTTAAGAGCATTGGCTCTCGACACGGAGGTCGTGGGTTCGATTCCCACGGGGACACCTAGTGGTATGTCACTTTATGCGTTTTTCCCCAGTTGGTTAGAACATTGCAGGCTGAATCACCTGATTGTCTGAAAAGAAAAATGATTGCGTGCTTCGAATGGCACGTTAAGCTGTTGGGTCCCGACTACTATCTCTGGTGGAAGTAGTCGTTACATAAAAACCACGTCAGAGGCCGTAAGGCGGTTTGAAAAAACTCTGACACCAGGGCTCTGCCCACACGATAAGAAAGAAAGAAGAGATTTTACTTCCTCGATTCAAATTATTTTGACTTAGCTCGCGGAGGGATTTGCCCTTATAAGACTTACAAAACTAAATTTTACCAATTTGTTCGCAGGATCGTGTTCATCTAGAGGTAAACGGGCGCGCACAGCGTTCAGTGCTCAGCAGATCAAGAGTTTGGAGGCGGAGTTCGAGAAGAACAGATACCTGTCTGTGGCTGCTAGAGGTAGGCTGGCCAGGCAGCTGAGGCTCACGGAAACACAGGTTGGTTTAACGAAGATTTGGGGCTGCGTAGACGATGGACAATTTTGTCTTCAGCGCCTTCAGTATTACGTATGGACTTTACCACAGGTTATGTGTGCGTTACCTATGCACAGGAGGCCGATTGCGCTACATTAGAACAAACAAGTTCAATCCTAATCCAGTTTTAGTTCTAATCACATTGGAATCCAATTACTATTCAACTGTGCTGAATTCTGTATCGCGATTAACTTGACTATTTACTATGTGACCTGACAGCCTGCTGACTGACGTCTGAGCGATCTGTCAAAACGGCTCTAACGGCTGTCATATGAATAGCGCAATACAGAATGTGTTAAAAGTTGTAGTTCGCACGCGGTCTAATCATGGTTCAGTAGCGATTGCTCTCTATATCTGTATTTTCTTCGTTTCTTCGTACAGAAGATAAAGTGACCGCGGGTGCCCGCAAGCAAAAATTATCCATCATCTTCGTGGCGCTAACAAATAACGATATCTTGGTACTTAACCCTTTATAGCTAAGATCATGATCAACGATTAGTAAGTACCTAACTGTACTGCGATATTTGATCGAAGGTACCTAAGAACATTTTGACATGACAAATTAATTTAATAGGTAACTAGGTTAGGTACGTTTTGTTACTAACTGGGGTACCTAAGGCTACCGATAATACCGATTCGTCGGCAAATATAGCAATATACAGTATCATAATTTATTTTGTATTGTGCCTAAGTTGGTATTTATTTATTTTAAGAAGTTTTAAAAGTCCAAGAGCCCAATGCAGACGACGAACAGTCCACAGCTGACTTTAAATATTTTAAGTCCTTTAAAAAGCCGTATACATAGGTACAGATTATATATTTTAGAGGGTGGAAGTTGTTCAGTTTCATATGGTTTCGGACTTTAGAGAATCTAGAACTTTTAGACTATCAAACTGAACTAATTAGCTGAAATATGATCATCCCCTAAAATATAAATTGCATTCAAATTTCCATCCTGTACACACGGCGACACATCAAGCTATACAAAACCAACATAAGCTGGCCGCGCGATGCTATACGTTACTCGACCTACGCGCGTGCAGCTTATGTTGGTTTTGTATAGCTTGATGTGTCGCCGTGTGTACTTCATCTGCTTTGCCCCTTAGGCCGAGATTCAGAGAAGATTTTTAAGTCATAGTTCGAACTAAGTTAAGTACGGTCGAAAATGTATGGATATTGACATACGGGAGTTCGAACTAAGACTTAAAATCGTCTCTGAATCTCGGCCTTAGAGCAACACCCTCTGACTTTTGATTTTATTTTCAGATTAAAATTTGGTTCCAAAACCGCCGAACGAAATGGAAACGAAAATACACGAATGACGTCGAAGTGCTGGCACAACAATATTACAGCAGTTTAGGCGTCGTTTCCCCAAGACCCATGTTCGTTGGAGATAGATTATGGATCTTTAACTACCCAAACAGAGTCCCACCAACTCAGCAGCAGCAATGGTTGAAATCTCTAAATAATATCGCAAACGTAACAACACATAATCAAATTATGGAAAGAAACATTTTCAGACCACTACCCAAGCCTGACATACCACCTTTTTTGATGCCACCTCATTCTTATCCAAACGAAAGAGTTATTTTAGAACGCAACCTAAGTTTGGTGGGAAATGGAAATGTCAAAATTCCCGCCCAAAATCGCATTGTTCCGCGCGAAGTTTATACCAACATGGCGACTGCTCAAAGAAATTTGGATGTTTACAAAAATAATATTTTAAGCCATAACAGCCCTCAAGAATCGAATGTAGATCATTTGAGAAGGTTGGAAGAGAATTTCAGTATTTAATTTAGTAATTAGTTTATTTGTATTTAGTTAACAGTTACCTAATCTTTTGAATAAAGTTTTGTAACATTTACAGGCGCGTATTTATTTAACTGACAACCGGTGGGGTGTCAGGGTTCTGGAGTGGAGACCGCGAACTGGTAGACGTAGTGTGGGACGTCCTGCTGCCCGCTGGACAGACGACATAAAAAAGGTAGCGGGGAGCGACTGGATGAGGAAGGCCGAGGACAGAGTTTTGTGGCGCGCCTTGGGAGAGGCCTATGTTCAGCAGTGGACGATGATAGGTTGATGATGATGATAATGATCTTATTACCCTTCATAGCTTTTATATGTCCTCCTAACCGTGTTCGGCTATGGCGACTTTGGCAACAAAATTATATTAAGATATAAATAAGATTAAATAACTAAACAAAATATTACGTACTTACGTACACTACTAAATTCGCATTATGATAGGCCCTAATAGGACTCGCAAAACCGAACTTTGTTTTAAAAATTCGGTCACATGAAGAGCAGTAGAGTTGCCCGGAGGCATTGTTAGTGTAGACGTAGGAGGGCTTGGGTCGAGTTTTCCGGATCTGACGCTTTGCATCAAATTCTTCTAGAAGCTTTCGTTCAATAATGTTAAAGCGCCATTCCGGTCTCCGTGATGCAAGCTCCTCCCAACATTCCAAGCGAAATCGCGAATTAGTTCTTCCACTTGCTTGCTCCATTCCATACATTATCTATACAACTGTACAGTAGTACCAGGTTTAAAAGTCTCCCCGATGTACCTGCGCAGTTGACAAATTTTAATAGCGCGAAATTATATTGACCAATCAGGATGTGCCACCTTCAATCCGTTTACGCTATTGGCTAATTTGTTTCGCGCTCTTTTCGCTGCTATCCGACTTTGCAGTCGGGGACTCGGTCCTGCTCTGCGCAAACGAAGATTGATGAGCGGAATTATTTTCCTGGTCGTACTGTAACAGAAGTGTGTCTGTTTCCAAATCACCAATTTTTGGATTTTTGTCTGTCTGCTTGTTTGTTCGAGCATCACGCTAAAACTACTGATCCGATTTCGATGAAACTTTTTTTATTTGAAAGCTTATGATTTGACTTAAAATCTAGATTTGTGAGGACGAAGTCGCGGGTAAACTCTAGTAGGTAAATACTTGTGTAAAAAAAATATCATGGACAATCTCATTGTCAACATATCATCTCATCTCAGCCGGTTTATTGTACATCCACTGCTTGAGTGCGATTTTTGAAACTCATATCTTGAACTCAGCAGTCGAAAATGTACGGAGATACGCATCTTTCTACTGATAATTAAACTTTGAAAAATTGCACTTCTGAAGTATGATTTCTGAAAGTTAAATCAGCAGTAGAAAGATGCATATCTACATAGTAATTTTGACATTTTTTAACTGCTGAACTTAGTAAATGAGATTCAACAATCGCACTGCTGGACATTAAAGGCTTCCCCCAAGGATCGCCACAACGACCGGTTCTGCGCTGCCCTCATCCAACGGATTCCCGCGGCCTTCACCAGGTCATCGATTCACCAATCACAGAACAATAGCTTATAATTTTCTTCTTTTTAACAAATTATACGACTTCGGGTTAAAAATGTCTTGAAAAACCAAGAGTTTGCCGTAGTACAGTCGTGGGTCGCTGGGCAAAAACGGGAAATATTGCATCACCACAAGACGCAAAATAAGAAAATATGTTCAAACCAAAACTCTTCAAAAAATGTGGAACGCTTCACGATTTTGCGTGTCATCCTTGCGCAGGGGCCATGCTAATCTTCTCTGTATCGTTCCAATTTTAGTATATGTACTGCCGAAGCAAGTACACTTAATAAGCCGTCAGTTTTGTATATATACTGACGGACTGTGAAAATATTGATAGCGCGATGCACGTTTTTTGCAAATTTCTTTTACAGACAGATTTAAGCTGAAATAAAAATAACTATAGTAAATTTCCCGTTAAATTATAAATCTAAAAAGGTGAATAACTATCAAAATAAGCTGATGCAATCAGTTTAAAATCAAATTTAAACGCAAAATATTAAAATTTTTCGATCCCAGCGCCATCTATCTGCGACGGCAGAGAAGTAGTTTCTCAGTTGACGTTCGAAACAGAGAATGGTGACGCGCACTACATTATTGCCATTTACTACGGCTTTTTATAGATGTCGCTGTGCGCAGTAGAACAATTAAAAATTCTTTATGTCCGTAACGTATAGAGGAGCTTTACTCTAATAAAAAGGATTTTAGGCCTATTTAGTAACTATAAAAATAATTGGACCATTTTTTTACATGTAAAAGTCGTGGTGGTTTTGTGCCTTCTGTGTTAAGTCAAAGTGTCTTTATTGCAAAACTATAGGTTGTAACTAGGTCTTACAATTATAGTACAGAATACTTGAGCCTCTATTACCTCTATAGCTGACCAGTGTGTACGTTACGGTAGTAACTTGGTAGTAACTATTGCTATCTACTGACTGATAGATCGATCCAGGAGTGCGATTTTTAAATCTCATTCACTGAACTCAGCAGTTGAAAATGTCTAAATTACTATGGAGATATACATCTTTCTACTGCTGATTTGACTTTTAAAAATCATACTTCAGGAGTGCGATTTTTGAAAGCCAAATCAGCAGTAGAAATATGCATATCTCCATAGTTATTTCGACATTTTCAACTGCAGAGTTCAAAGTAAGAGTTAAAAAAAATCACACTCCTGGACTTGTATTATGATGAATAGACAAAGGAGATTGTGTTATCGATCATGATTTTGAACGTGTGACTTTCAAAAAAGTCACTCCAGTCTAGGCAGACTTATGCTAATGGATTTTTAAGAAATTATGTACAACGATTTGTAACATCACTTGCTTTTTCGGTCAAATACGGACCAGAAAAAATATTTGACGGATACGATACGACATACGAAGTTATCTAAAAGAAAGAAAAGATTTACTCTTATACAGTGTAACAAAACACCCTAGTAATATTCAAAGGGGTGGTTTATACCATCTGCATCGAACTGAACAACTTTCACTCATAGAGATAGTAAGTACTATGCTTTCACTATGAAGACCAAAGCCATGAGAAACAAATTAAAAAAAAAATCAGCTGTCCTATACATTTGAATCTAGTCTCTGTCGTCGGCACGTGGAAGTGAATATTTTTCAGTTTAGTAGTCTATTCCAAAGAGAATGGAATCACTACGACGTTCTAAGGTAGCTTCGAAATCCAAAATAGTATGAAGCTACTTGGGTATTAAATCTTTGGAGCCAATCAAGGTCATTTCATACAATTACGATTTTGGCCCGGACACTGCGGTATCGATGGAAATGAGGCTGCTGACGAGCTGGCACGAAGAGGGGCGGAAGAGGACGCCATAGGCCCCGAGCCTTATTGCGGCATCTCCCGCAACACCTCTAGACGTGTGCTAAAGGAATGGGCCGTGGACCAAAGCCGCAAGCTCTGGTCGGATACACCAGGACTGAGGCATGCGAAAGAACTTGTGACCGGCTTTTCAAACAGACATACCTCAGATGCCATCAATTCAAACCGCAACGACTTAAGGCTCTTAGTACGAGCCTTAACAGGACACTGCAAGTTAAACAAACACCTACACAGAATGGGGCTTGTAGACTCACCCACTTGCAGATTTTGCTGTGAAGCAGAGGAAACGCCCATACATCTCCTCTGCGAATGCGAAGTGCTCATTCACAGCAGGAGTCGCCATCTAGGTGGATACATAATAACACCTACTGACATCAGGGACCTCCCCTCCAAAAGCATAACACGGTTCATGAAGTCCGTGGGCCTAGGAAATGACCTTTAGGTCTAGGGTGACAGCTACAATAGATCTATCTAGGTCGCAGTAGCTATTTGGTCATTGACCAAGCCCTTATAACCAAATAATAATAATACGATTTTGTTCTAAGTGTCGCGGCACTGTTTGTATCTAGTTTGTGGCTGTCGTCGGCACGTGGAAGTGTGGAATGGAAGTGAACATTTTTCAGTTTAGTAGTCTATTCCACCCCTCTAAACATTACTACGGTGTATTGTTACACCCTGTATTAGTGCGCTGAAACTTGGGATGAAAAAATAAAAAATCAGAACCAGTTTTTAAATACATAATTTATTCCTATGGTACAACATGTTTTGAATGATTTGCCGATACCCAATTTTATATAACCGTAATTACAACAAAATGTACAATAGTTTATAAACACATTTTATTTAGAACTATTTCCGAATGACATTTTTCATACTGAGATTGACGCTATTTAAAAAAAATACTTCCATGTTTTTTTTTCTATTCACTCGACTCACGCTTGGCATTCTCGAAGATTTTTCACACATTTACGGCTTTTTCTAGGTTATAATTACATATAATCACCAAATTTTTCCCTTTATGCATCGACTTACAAGTCACTGTGATATATCAATATTTATTTAATATAAACATAAAAAATAACAATTTTAGATCAGTTTACTCACTCCCGTTCCTTGCTTTTACACTTTTTTTAAGACAGTTGCCATGATTGCGTTTTTTTATGAACAATAAAGTAATAAATGCACTATTCAAACTTTTCTCTTTAGAATAGTTTTGTGTTTCATTTATATTTAAAAATAAATGTTAGACTACATGAAAAATGGTAAGAAAGCTTTTTTAGGCATTAATTTTATTGTCTACAATTTATTAGCCATTAAAAAGACTGAAAAACAAAATTGTTCAAAAACGCTTCTCGAAAAATCGATACAAAACATCGATTTTAATACTGGCCAGATTTGGTTCGCCATTTCTTTTTTCAAACTTTTAAAAGAAAAAATGAGGTGTTTTATGATAGCAACTGTCATACTGCCGCAGCTATATTTTTAAAAGGTATTTTATAGGAAATGCACTGTTTATCTTTCTGTTTGTCGTAGTAGTGTGGTAGGTATAGCTATGCGCCAGGCTTTGCTTACAAGTCCATAATGACACTTCACTTTACTGTTTTGCTTCGCGGAGCTGCTTGCTGTTTATCTGAAAAAAAAGAAAACATATTTTTAAGAAAAAATTTTTTGTTAATTTTATTTCAAAACACTATTGGGATTTGGCAGGATCTGCATAACTATAGATTTAGATTATATAGCATTAATCCGCGACTTTGTCCGCACAAATTATATACCAGATTTTAAGTCAGATCATAAGCTATCAAACAAAAAAAGTTTCATCAAGAGTGTGATGCTCGTTCAAACAAACAGACATTCATCATCATCAATATACAGACTGAGGGGCTGGCGGGTGCCTGTAGCCCTGGTGGGAGCCAGACAGTAGGCAGTAGACAGTATCTAAACTATTATAAAACCGTAACAGGAGGTTTGTCTGTACATTGAAGATATTAACAAAAAAAAAGTAACGATATGGTTTTTAGGTATCCCTTATTCCATATCATCAATTTTTGGATTGTTTGTCTGTCTGTTTGTTTATTTGTTTGTGTGTTTGTTTGAACGAACATCACGCAAGAACTACTGCACCAATCTTGATGAAACTTTTTTTGTTTGATAGCTTATGATGTGACTTAAAATCTGGTATATAATTTATGCGGACAAAGTCGCGGGTTAAAGCTCGTACAGTATACAACAGTATACAGACCAGCAGGCTAGCTGTCGTCCTGCAGCTCGGTGAAGCGGTTGCCGAGCGCGAGGGGCTGGCGGGTGCCGGTGGCTCGTGTCGGCGCGCCGGCGCCGGCGGTGCTCCAGCCGCCGCCGCGCTTGCCGCCGGCGCCGAGCTGCGGGAAGTAGTCGTCGTTGTGGATGTCCGGCGCGTTCCTCTGTCGAGAGAAAGTATATGTTGTTAGACAACAGGTATAGGTAGACCAGAATCAAATGGCAAATAGGGAAATCAAATTTTAGAGTAAGGCCTGTTAAGGTGGTTTCAGCCTATACAAAAGTTTGACGCACAATACGAATTTATAATATCATCATCATCATCATATCAGCCATTAAACGTCCACTGCTGGACATAAGCCTCCCCAAAATAAGGGGGAATTGCCATAATCGCCACGCTTGGCAGGCGGGTTGGCGATCGCAGTTGGATCGAATCAATGTGTGTACTCAGAGGATGCTGCTGCCCATCCTTCAGTAGATCCCTTAGTCGCTTTTTACGACACCCACGGGAGGAAATGGGATGGTGCTATTCATAGCCGACACCACATAATTACGAACCACCATAATACAGGGTGACTGGTAATTCGACCTATTCCTTGAAAGGGGTTATACTAGAGTTCATTTGCAACAATTTTGCCCCAGTTAACTGGGGGTCGAAAATCGCTTGTTTTCGAGTTATCTCATTTTTAAGATTTTTTTGAAAAAATCCATTTTTCCACCTAAAACTGACAATTGTGAAAAAAATACTCCACTCTCTGCACTAAGTAAGCATTTTTCTAATAGCTGATGAATGAGCGACTACATTAAACTAAAATACATGTGTAAAATACCCGAAACCACTGAAATAAAAGGTTATAAACCGCACGACAAAATTTTTTTATTTGGATTTCGTTTCAATCCAAAGAGGATTACTTAAAAAAAATGTATCACACTTGGCGTACAAATTACGGAAATAACTTCCTCAATTCCTAAACTTTCCAAAAAGGTGCAAATGTTGTCTACTTTGACAAGAGTTTGAAAAAAATTGTTAACAATGGCAGAGCAGGTAGCGGATTTCCTAGAAGCGAACCTTACAAGATGCCGATTTGCTTTTGTCTCTTTCATTTTATTGCTTACATTGTTTCTCTTTTGTAAGTATTCGGGAATGTTTGTACTAAGGTTCACAATCGAGGCCCACTCATTCGCTCAATTCGCTTCAATCAGTTAGTTTCAACCATCTTGGAGTTCGGACGTGTCGTTGTTAACTAACTTAAATTCTGCGCTAAAACAGCTTCCTTTTCAAATGGCTGCTTACCAAAATGAAGAATACGCGGATATCATGTATTGTTACGGGTTTTGTGATGGTGACGCTGCTGCTGCTCGAAGAGACTATCAAAGACGTTTTCCTACCCGCCGTTTACCTGATGTCAGCGTGTTTGGTACGACATATCGGCGCATTCGAGAAACGGGATCGGTTCGACGTCGCCAAACCGACGCTGGTAGACCTAGCGTTAGTGATCCAATCGAAGAGGAGCAAATTTTGCAGTGTTTTCAAGCAGACGGCACTACTTCAACAAGAATTGTGGCTAGGCAGCTTGGTATGTCTCAGTGGAAAGTCTGGTTCACTCAGCACACAGCACGGCAGTATCCATTCCATTACACGCCAGTACAAGCTATCGAGGAGGGAGATCCTGTCAGAAGGATGGATTTCTGCAGATTTCTAATAAATGCAGACATTGAAGACCCTGAGTATCTAAAAACAATCTTGTGGACAGATGAATCGAACTTCGACCGTGATGGTATTACAAACTATCATAATCTGCATTTTTGGGCCCCTAAAGGTCAGAATCCGAGAAAATCTAACGAAGGAGCTCACCAGCACAGATTCTCACTTAATGTGTGGATGGGAATCGTGCACAATAATTTAATCGGGCCATTCTTTCTGCCGGCACGCCTAACCGGCATCGCCTATGAAAACTTTTTAAGAGAAGAGTTACGTCCGCTGCTGGAGGATGTGCCGCTTACCACAAGAACAGCTTTGGTGTATCAACATGATGGCTGCCCAGCCCACTATTACCGGGGCGTGCGACAGTGGATGGATGAGAACTATCCACTGAGATGGATTGGTCGAGGCGGCCCGATCCCTTGGCCGGCTAGGAGTCCCGATCTAACCCCATGCGACTTCTACATTTGGGGTCATATGAAGACATTGGTGTATCGTACACCTATCTCTTCTCAAGAAGAATTAAGAGAGAGGATTTTGGCAGCTGCCCAACAAATTAAAGACACGCTTTCAACTCGAGTGACAGTAAGCGAAGTACGTCGCAGGCTTCGTGCTTGCATACGTAACGGAGGAAGACAATTTGAGCAAGACTTGTGATTTTTAAATGTAAAACTTTAAAACAAAATTTGTAATTTCATATGATTAGGTACTAAACATTATTATTTTACTCTTTTTTTTATTTTCACCAAACCAATAACTTTTTGAATAAAATTCACATCTGCGTGTTTAATAAGGTTTATTTTCCAAACTTGAACTAAAGTACACAACTTTTGCATCTTTTTGGAAAGCTTAGGAATTGAGGAAGTTATTTCCGCAATTTGTACGCCAAGTGTCATAAATTTTTTTTGAGTAATCCTCTTTGGATTGAAACAAAATCCAAATAAAAAATTGTTGTCTTGCGGTTTATAACCTTTTATTTCGGTGGTTTTGGGTATTTTTCACATGTATTTTAGTTTAAAGTAGTCGCTCATTCATCAGCTACTAGAAAAATGAGTGCAGAGAGTGGAGTATTTTTTTCACAATTGTCATTTTTAGGTCGAAAAACGGAAATATTCAAAAAATTCTTAAAAATGAGAGAACTCGAAAACAAGCGATTTTCGACCCCCAGTTAACTGGGGAAAAATTGTTGCAAATGAACTCTAGTATAACCCCTTTCAAGGAATAGGTCGAATTACCAGTCACCCTGTATAATTACGAAGATATAAAGCTTTTAAAATTTTGTATGAAAAATTTTAAAGCTCTATATCTTCGTAATTATTTTATAAATTGCAAATGTTATTTGAGACGCGGCAACTAGATTTTCTAAACTATTTTTCGATATATACAAAGTAACTTATATTAATAGTGCGTCAAAGTTTTGTATAAACTTGACCCCTCTGCAACCACCTTAATGTCATGCCAGGTGCTGGTAAACCAGCATGCCATTTACAGGCATTCCGTGAAGGCACAATACACATGCCCGTGTGTGGCACATCATTCTAGAACAAGCTTGTTTATGCCAGTGAGCGCCAAGCGAGTCCCCCTCCACACTTCCCCGCGAGAGGAAAATATCAAATGAGCTGCGATCTCCTGGCACGCGAGCTACGGGCAGAATCTCGATACACACGCCCAGTAGCTCGCTCTTACCAGTAACTGACATGCTTTTGTGCGAGTAACAAACATGTATATTCTGGGCTTAAACAACACTGGAGTAATTTTTTTATTTTTATTCGTAATCAGTTAGCGCTTGGCTTCATCTCACCTGATGGGAAGTGTAGATGAAGCCGAGGATGTAGCACGCTCACCCAGAAAAAGCCTATTAACTCTTCTTTAAAAATATCCTGATTGTATTTGCTTGGAAACACAGACGCATAGAGTGAGTTCCAAACCTTAACGGTTCTCATTATAAAAGAGGATGCGAACCTTTTTGTGTGGATTGTTGGAATATCGACTATGTATGGATGCAGTCTCGCACTACGTCTTGTCGTACGTTGGTGTAAGGGGGATGGTGGGGTCAGGTCATGTAGTTACAGCATAGCTAGCATGCCACCCACGACACAGCGTTTAAACGAGAAAAACGTCATGCGCGCTCTATCTGGCCTACGTAAAATAATAAAGATGGAGGCACGTCTCGATTTTTGTCGTTTTCTCGGGGGTGGCATGCTAGCTAGGCTGGGCACACTCGCCGAAGTGTATCAGATAAAACACCGACGGACAAGCGACCAATCGCCGGTGTTCCAGACTATGTAACTTAGCCTCAACAAGTGCGTTATCGTCGATGAGTCTCTTGGCTCGGCGCTCAACTGAGTCCAGTGCATCCAGTTGGTATTTCGCAGAACCGTCCCAGAGGTGACTGCAGTACTCCATGCAGGATCGCACTTGGGCTTTGTAGATTATTTGTGGGTTATTAGATTAGGGCTCTGTATACAATGTGACTTTTTGCAGCGCAGAAGTGCTACCTATTTAGGGCTGTAACTTTTGAACCGTAATAGCTAGATAGTTGAATTTTTACAGAATGTGCGTTATTATGGCGGATTTGCTAACAAATAATAAAAATGACAAAAAGTTAAAAATTAAGGGCGGTCCCTCATACAACGAACAAGTTTTTATTAATGTTTTTTCTTCTCGCTCTATCGTAAAAACAGTAATACATACAAGCGTCAAACTTGGTGTGGTTACTATTTTTTTTTTATTACGTATGGGTTTGCTCTTGACCTCAATCTAGTCCTCAGGACGAAGATGGGTTCGAAGATGTAGCGAGCTCACCCAGAAGAAGCCTATTCACTCGATAGAGCAAACTCTACAGTATAACAACAAATAATAAAAACCTGCTGAGTGTGAGTTTGTTTCGTGCCCGAGAGTGAGTCCGGAGCACTCAGTGCGCGAGTAGCCCGACGCGCACTTGACCGATATTATAACACTTACAGTCTGGTTCCGGCGCAGTGGTTCCGGCGCGCGCTGGGCGGCGCGCATGGCGGGTGTCACGTAGGTGGAAGTTTTCGTTTCCCGCGGCTTCGGCTCCTCCACTGGTGGCGGCGGAGGCGGCTGTTCTGGCTCTGGCTGTTGAATTTAAACAACAATTTGTATTGTGTTGTGTGATATAGTAATTATATGGAGCAAACATAAACATAATATATGGGCTACAAAAATATACAACAATACCTCAAGACGAGAGTGTACAACCAGTGTACACACACACACATTTTAATTTATATATCAAAATTTTTAAATGAATGGTTATGTTACTGAATTTCATTGCATGTCTTCGTTACCTATATTAGTTGTAATTTAATTTTCTGTAGGTACTAAAAATTTCTCTGTTAAATTGTTTTTAATGTTAAATCTCATAATCATTTCACTTCGCTCACTCTGTACTAAAATTAGTAATTTTTTTCCTGACAAATCGTAGAGGATTCCCGAGATTGTGATACAATGATACAATGGATCCCGAGAGGGTCCATTGTATCATGTGTACTGAATTTATCTTTTGCTAATATAGATATTTGTATTTGTAGTGTATCTTCCCGGTACTGACCTACGCGGCATGGAGACTACTACACTGACGGAAAAGTCCGCCAAAAATGCAGAGAGCAATGTTCGGCGTCACGCTGCATTGTTAGACCGTAAGCGCAATGAGTGAATTAAACTATCTACAAAGGTTGTGGAACGCCGGAAGTGGAGAAGAGCGTGTCACGTTTCACATTTAAACATGGTGTAAGGGACAGCCCTCCCCAGACTGAACAATGAACTCAGACCATCAAACTGAACAACTTTCACTATGGAGTCTACTTTAGGAAACGCGAAAAAAAATCAGCGGTCTTATACATTTGAGGTACAGCAGTTTTGTATGAAACAGCAGATTTTTTTCGCGTTTCCTGAGGTAGACTCCATAGTGAAAGTTGTTTAGTTTGATGGTCTGAGTTCACCGTTTCAGTGTGAGTGTTGGTCAAGAAGAATAATGGAGTGGGGACCTAGAGAAACCACGAGAACTCACCCCACCCTTATTCCACGGTCCCTTGCCCTTCCCGCTCTCGGGCGTGCAGTCCTCCGAAGCGGAGTCCCTGCCGGAGTCTTGTCCCTGTCCGTTCCCGCCCTGAAGCACCTGGATCTTGAGCCCAGTGTAGTCCTTCACCGTCTCCTCGTATTCTTTCCACTCTTCCTCCTCCTGCAAATGTATTGATTGACATTATTACCACAGCCTATAAATCTAACAGTTGTGAAGTTTCAAAGAAACCACGCAAGGATAAGGATAGTGATTAGTCAGTAAGTGTTCCTAAAATAATATAATATAAAATTAGAATAATAACTAAATGGTACCTATTGTAAAAATTGTTTCATGTTCCAATTATGGTCTAGTCATTTTACGGAGTTTTGTTAGGCAGGGTAGGGAGTAATTATTAATTGGACTTTTAAACTGTAACCGGCAACATTTAGTGACATAGAGACTATCTTAACACGTTCCGGGACAGTGAACGAGACACAATAGAACTTTTATTGTTATCACGTCTATAGCCGGTCACTGTCCCGGAACGTGTTAAGACATATTTAAAAAAATCGCTACGCAACATAGTAATCAAAATTGTGTGTCTAAGAAGGCTTTTAAATTAATAATATTAATACCAATGTAGGTGGAGATAGCAGGTACGGAAGGCTGACCCCACCACATGGGATTAAAAGCCAGGAAGAGAGAGAGAGAATACCAATGCACTCATTTGACTTAGATTTAACAATATACATTATTTTCGAGCTATAAAATGGGCATTGAAATTTAAAAAATGAGGTATTTATTAGAAAATACAAATGTATTTTTCAAAACCTTCTAAGTAGACAAAAATATTCACACCATGTTTGTAGTATGTATAATGGTAAACCCTTAAGTATGTGCTAAAAAAAATTTACCATCAGGTTTTTAGAATGAGATAATAGCAAATTTAAAATTTGGGGCTGAGGCTGATGTGATTTTTTTTTTTAATTTTGGTGCATTTCTAGGCTCAAATTGGCTCCTCAATATTATACCGAAAAAAAGTGTCAATTATTAATTAGTCCCGGCTCGAACCGTAAAATGACTGGGCTATAAAGGTTATTTGATTTTAATATCATTAGACCCCCTAAGGTCTTTGCGGTCGCCGTGTGTCACAGAGGGTCGCCGTGGGACACGCGATCCTCTGCGACCTCAAAGTGTCGCTCGTCTGTAAGAGCGCTTATACATCAATTTGATCAATGAGCATATGCATAGGTCCGTTCCAATATTAAAAACAACAATTCTTAAACTAGTGCATAGGCATCTAATATTTATGTGTAGGGGTTTCCCCCATCATGTTTTGTGTTGTAGGCTGAGGACTTTGTGACAATGCAACAATGTCATTAAATTTTTCTTCATTTGACTTATTTAATATTAAATTAACAAGCCTAGGAGGTTACTTAGGATCAATACAATGTATTATTATATTATTATATATGATACACTAGCAGCTCAAAGCTGATGCGTGTATATCACTGCACTTGTTTAGTTTTTTAAATATTTGTCCAGTCTATTTTTGAAAGAGTTCACTGAAGGCGCACTTATTACAGTCTCAGGCAATTTGTTCCACTCGCGAACTATACGGTTGGGCAAAAAATGTTTCCGGGGGTTGCTTGTACAAAACGTGCCATCAATTTTGAGAGAGTGACCTCTGAGATTTTGGTTCTGGTTCATCCGGTATATATCATGAATTCCTTGGACATCATAACATCCAGCAAGTATCTTATACGTCTCTATGAGGTCACCACATTGACGCCGTTGTTCAAGTGTTGTTAACCCAAGCTCTTGTAGTCGTCTCTCATATGGTTTGTCCCGCAGTTCAACAACCATTTTTATTGCTCTTCTCTGGACCTTTTCAATCAGATCAATGTATGTCTGTGATAGTTACTTATTTATTTAATTTGATTATTACTTTGTGTATATTTCCTTAACTACCTACTAGCTAGCTTAACTTAACACATTGTGACTAGTTTTATTTCCTCTGCTCTGTTTTCTAATTTCACTCTGCTGGTACTGTTTGCGTATATTACTTATAGGATGTTTATATAAGGTCTAACAAAAATAGGTGAAACTATTTTAAGGGAATGATTAGACCATCAAACTGAACGACTCTCTCTATGGGATCAATATTGAAATCGCGAAAAAACAATCTGTCTGCTGCTTGTGCAAATGTTCCATACAAACCTACTCGACCTAAATGTATGGGACAGCAGATTTTTTTTTCGCGATTTCTATATTGGTCCGATGGTCTGATCATCCCCTTAAAATAGTTTCACCTAAATGTGTTAGACCTTATATATTTTGTATCCAACCAATAGAGCAGGTGGACTTTTTTTTTTTTTATTCTATTTTTTTTAAAGGGACTTATACAAAATGTTATGTACATGTCAGTCCCATCGTACCTTATGTCTAGATTTTACCTACTTTCTAATTTACTTAACGAGACACTGATGAGTTTGCAAAGGCGAACACTTTTCTAGCAGCATCAGAACTTGGTGATGCCAGGATGTCTTGAAATATGCCCACATCAAGCCTATTCACTCCAATCTCCCTCATCAGTGTCATTCGATCCTGCTCGTAGGGAACACACTCCACTAACAGGTGATAAACATCCTCGACAACTCCACACTCCTCACAATTAGGTGTACTACACTTTTTCATCATGAAGCTGAATTTGAGCGGGCTTCCGTTCATGGTTTTCGACAATGGACCTAGAAACCTTTACTTCATTCTAAATAAGGACGAAAAGATTTTCCAATTCCAATCGCAACCTGCAGCCGTAGTACACCAACCTGCGATAGCCGTGATATGACTATATCACGTTTTTTATTTCATTCGTTTGCCATATCACGGCTATCGCAGGTTGGCGTACTACTGCTACAGATCAGAATCAGACATGGCCAGAATGCTAAATAAGCTTTCTGGCCAATTCTAAACATTTGTTATCCATGCAAAGTGCAAACGAAGTCTCAGGCAAAAGATAGTAAGCTAAAGCTGGTTTCAGAGTTACGGTTACGGTAGCTTGTGGCTAGCGTCACTTACAGTAGTACCAGGTTTATAAGTCTTACACTCAGTTGAAGAAAAGCTCATTAGAGTTAATCCTCCATTAAATCTCATGCTGTCACTTTTTGTCTTGTTGACGCAGTAAAAGCTAGCAATAGATTTAATAGAGGATTATCTTCTTAATCTTATCTCGTTGTGGGGGCTGGCAAGCCAGCAACACTTTGACCCAGTGGGATCTTTTGTGTTAGCCCCAATACTTTTTGTTTTCTTCACCCTTCAAATACACGGTCAATGAAGGAGGCAATACCATTGAGGGGAAGAAACCTAAGATCTTCCGGTTTTGGGTATCCGTCTCCGAGGAGGCACATGCGTTTTGCCGTCAGGACATCACAGTCACAAAGAACATGCTCCATAGTCTCTTCATCCTCTCTGCATGCTCGGCAGCTGGGATCCAAATGGAGGATTAACTCTAATGAGCGTTTCTGCAACTGAGTGCTTTTATTTATTATTATTTGGTTATAAGGGCTTGGTCGATGACCTAATAGCTACTGCGACCTGGATAGATCTATTGTAACTGTCACCCTAGACCTAAAGGTCATTTCCTAGGCCCACGGACTTCATGAACCGTGTTATGCTTTTGGAGGGAAGGTCCCTAATGTCAGTAGGTGTTATTATGTATCCACCTAGATGGCGACTTCTGCTGTGAATGAGCACTTCGCATTCGCAGAGGTGTATGGGTGTTTCCTCTACTTCACAGCAGAACTGAGTGTTACCGATATACCTACGCAGTAGACAAATTTTAATAGCGCGCGAAATTATATTAACGAATCAGGATATGCCACCTTTAATCCTTTGCAATTAGCCAATAGCATCGTTAATAGTTTTCGCACTCTTTTCACTGCTATCCTACTTTACGCCCTTTGATTACTATTAATGACTACGGGTTTTGACGGGGACTCTCTTTGAAACCAGCCTAAAATATCCACATTTCAGTAGCTATGCCCAAACTCATATCTAGTGAGACGAGCAGTGAGCCCGTTGCCACTTTTAATTGACAGTGGACTAAATACATGCTTCGTAAATGAAGCAAGTAGGTTTCCTTACAATGTCTTCCTACTTTCTTAGTTTTTTTTTCTTTATTTATAATTAATGGACTCTTGCTTGTGCGTTAGCACTGCGTTTCCGCCAGTGTCAAGTGTATATGGGAGAATCTATCCCAATCTCAGGGATTGTTTTTGGTCAAGAACAAGAAGAGATTGAGGAGCCTAGTGGCAGGCAAAAACGCGACGCGCGAAATCCACGCGAGACGAGTGCTCGGGTCAGAACCTGCAACATGACTCCCTTCCAGTTTTTATTCTATTCTATTCTGTTTAAAAAAATGGCTGCTATCTTGGTTGATGATTTTGCCAATGTCTAGTTTATTTAGCAAGAGTTGTACGGTAGTTTATGTATTTTGGTGACTTCAAGGATTGCTTTTTGAAAAGAACACTATCTTGAGCCACCACTGGAGCTTCGTTGTAGGCCCGGGAAGGGGCAACCAACAATCGACGAGCGACGTGACTACCCAATAGCAGACCTACAACGCGACTCCCTCCAGTTTTTATATCTTTTACTCTGGAATTTAGCTTTTACTAAAGAATCTGCTTTCTACTGGAGGAATCCAGTTACAGAATGAATTATAGTGGTTTTACAGTCCACAGAATTACAAATTCTTTACAATTACTGCTTCACGTGTCTAAGAGAAAGTCTATTGGCGTACACCGAAAATTAAAACTAAAAAACCGTAAATTTTATGAAAGTATTTTTCAAAATCAAGACTACGCTTGTCCGTGATTCACAACTGGGCCAATAGGCACGTCAATGTGGCCGAGAAAAGGCGTTGTACACTAATTTACCTACTGCCTACCTCGCGAATGAACGATTTGACACTTGACAAAAATGATGATTAGAGTAACGTTTACGAGATATTTCGCGGTAAAACTCACCCCAGCTCGGCCGGACTCGTCCCCTTCCTGCACCGGACGCTCCTTCTTCGGTCTAACATCAGATTTCTGTTTAGGCTCATCTAATTTCTTAGCTACCTCATCAGTTGTCGCGAACTTTTTCACAGACTTCGACTTTTTGCGATCTTTCTTTGCGAAAAAATCGTCCAAATCAGCCATGTCCAATTTTGATAATAAACTTGTTTGTTTAAAAGTGGTAAAGGATGTGATTACAGCAATATTGGAACAAAAGAATAGGGGGAAAATACTTGATCCCCTGAAAAAGATTTTTGTGGTAAGCGTGGCCGACTGTTTCTTTTTTTTAAAATGGCAGATTTTGGTGTGGTCATCGCTAAAATGTAGTTTCTACTACGATTTTTTTAATATGCCAACACCAAACATTCCTGCCAAAAAAAATTACATGCTAATTTCCGTTTTTATTCACGATTAAATTTCCAGAGGGGGTCGTCAGAGGTATTCTAAATGAACATTCCGAATAGGTATCCAAATTGTAGTAGCAGTAGGTCCAAACACTGTCTACCCAGTGTGACAGGTACTTAGTGAGTCCGTCGCCACTTTTTAACCTCTCATATGCGTTTGTCAAGGATCCGTGCAGAAACATATACCTACAATTTGATTGCGTCTGGAATGTCAGTGTCACTACGATGAGTTAATACATATTTGAATAATATCATAAATAAGAATACCTACTGTTTAATTAATATAGAACATTTTGTAAAAAAAATATTTTTTTTATTAACAATGGTATACGTAATAGTTACCTACCTACTCTGTAGGTAAATATAAATCCCATAACATAGTAGAAGATAAAACACTGACCTATTCAGTCTTAACATCAATGTGTAAAAGAGACAATTACTATTTGCAATACCTATTTCACACCAAATCGCTAATTTGGTGCCATTATAGAGTTCTAGTCGCACTGAAGTGCTTAAAAGAAAGCAAGCACTAGGAGACTAGGAGGTTGAACAAAACTATTCTAACTTTGTCTCTGTTCATTTTACGTTTCATTCATACTTTTATCTCTTTCTTGAGCGAATGCAATGACAGACATTGCGTAATCTGTCAGTTCAGTGTTCCTTGAATTTTAGACTTAAGGTCGTTTCAGTCCATACAAAAGTTTGACGCACAATACGCATAGACGGAATTAATAAAAGTAATATTTTATATATTGAAAAATAGTTTAGAAAATCTAGTTCCCGTGTCACCAATAACATTTGCAATTTATAATATAATTACGAAGATATAAAGCTTTTAAAATTTTGAATAAAGAAATTCAAAGCTTTATATCTTCGTAATTATTTTATAAATTGCAAATTTTATTTGTAATGCGGAATCTAGATTTTTAAACTATTTTTCCATATATACAAAGTTACTTATATTAATACCATCTTCCCGTATTGTGCGTCAAACTTTTGTATGGACTAAAACCACCTTAAGAGGATATAACCGTTAGTGCGCTCCATACAAACGAAGTTCAATTATATATTGGAATTTAATAAATGAAAGCCAATGAAGTTTTTTAAACACGATCCAGAAACTTATCTCTGTGCCTGTTTGTCAGATTTTCGTAAAAATGAAAAGTTTCATAGTTACAGTGGCGCAGAGATTTCCATACCAATCTTAAATTAATTCTAGCATTGAAACTGCATATTTAAACGAAAATCTGAGACACCGTAGTCACAGAGATTAATATTTTGCGTTTACTAATTTCATAGACTTAAATTGGTGAATATTTAAAATTAGGAGATCTAATTTAATTTGTATTGTACGCCACGCTCGCGCGCTCTGCAAGGCTTATCCTCTTAACGCAATTCAAACGTTATTTAACAACATAACTGTTGCTAACTTCACGCAAATCGAAACATTTTGATTCAGAACGCTCGCGCTCTACCTTATCTATCACACCTTATATCGAACTTCAATAACCAATATCCTTATCTTATCTACACCTCGCCTTTACCTAGATTTCCCTTTTACAAGAAGTTAAGTTCTAAAGTAAAATAAAAGAATAAATATGCTCGGACCACTGGCCAGGATTTCGAACCAAGCTGGAAGAAATGTGATGAAGAGTATAGTGAGGAACGGAAGCCATGGAAATGTTCCTGGAGAGGTAAGTTTTTCCTTTTAGTTACGTAATTTTTTTATCTGTAGGGGTAAATAGAGATCGGAACATGGTCAGGCATTTGCTCAGGCAGGGTATTAAATAAGTGGAAAGCTTTTTAACAATAATTTACTCGTAGTTGAAAACAGTCAAACTTGTTTAACTATAACTTTTAATGTACTTAGGTAATATTAATAGAAATTACCAAGCTACAAAGACTGATTTTACGATAATTATTCGGCAAAAAAGGATAAGTTTGAATGGTAAGATAGATATTGCGCATATAGGATACCTATACCTATAGGTATTTGCTTCATTAGATCCGCTTCATACAAAATAACGCAAATTTTCTTCTATCATGTTTCTTAATATTTTTAAGAGCCTAATATCCTTTGCCCTGCAGCGTTGCCAATGAAGAACATAATAGGTACATTAAGGGCTTAGGCTATATAAAATGTCTAATTTACACAGAAACATAATAATATAATACTTTATGTCCTCTAGTAACGCGTCATTTCGGTTTATCACAATTTATTTTTTATGAGTTTCCTTCCTTATTGGGTGGTAAACTAATCGTAAGTAGGTAAGTAGATACACTTAAAACCACCATGTAATCCCATTATAGTGTTTCGCATTCGATTTTATAGCTTCATTAAACTAATAATTATCATCATCATCATCAGCCTGTATCCACCCACTGCAAAGTAGATAGATATAGGCATGTATTTGATCAAATTTCGACCACCTGCAATGTTATGCCTTTTCAAGCACTTGCATTATGTTTGGTATTTCAATGGATATTAATATCTCAGATGACGAATACGATATTACTGTTCGGTTTAATGGCAAACTACAATCCATTCCAGCAGGACTGTCTTAAATGTAAACAAACTCACTACCTCTGTGTGTTTGTGCCACCCTTATTTGCGATGTAAGGCCTTTACGCGAAACAAACACGTTTCACGTCTTTATATTTTTATTTGATTTGAACATCATACACACGAAAATTACTGAACCAACGTTGAAGGCAGACTTCAATCTTCGAAAACAAATGGTCCAACTTTTGTATCCCGAGATTGGTTCTTCATGAAAATACCATCGATTCACCAGTCACTCAAAACAAAACACTCCTTAAAATTGAAGCATGTAGCTACACTATAAACAACTTGACCAATGGGGCGAGGGTGAGGGGTGTGCGCAGTAGCGATCTCGCCTACAAATTTTGTTTTGCGCAGTTAAGGTTTTTGCCAAGTTGTTTACCGGCTATTATATACCCTGGTTCCTCCCCATGTTTTCAAATAATTAAAAATATATGTATTTTTTTGTTATGTGGTTAATAAAAGGCAAGTCCTATTGGAACAGAATGTAGTCAATATAAGCTTGTCTTGCTTGGTTTGCGTCAACTCAAAACAAACGACGCATTGTTTGTTCAACAATATAACGCTCATATATCGAGTGCAGTTTATTGCCATTGCAGAAGTTGGTATTTTATGCATTTTATCTACGATTGAGCACGGGATCAACAGAATTGTAGTAGGTACGTAGGTATATAGGTGCTGTAGTATCTACCTTTATGGCCAAGGCCAACGCAGATGGCTTTCTTATCAAACAGGAGTTTACACGAGGTCATCATCATCAGCCTGTATACATCTTACTGCAGGGAAAGGCCTACCTAACCTCAAGAAGGATGTATGAATGAGGGTCAGCCTACCACGGGTTTAGTAGGTACATCACACTGAAAGTTATATAGTCGAACACCAATTGGTCGAGACGAGAACGAATTATAACTGATCAAAAACTGAACAAATCAATTTCTCAAAATATTAATACGTAGATAACACAATTCGAATGCGGATTAGTAAACTGCAAATACCTATGCACCATGATGTTTTCCATCACCGTTTGAGAGCATAGAAAAGGTAAACAATTAACTTTGGCAACTTTGGAGACTTTTATATCGTTTTGAGGTAGGTTGAACTGTCGCCGTGTGTATAATGGCCGGCAAAGCAAACATCTTGAGCAAGACCTTGAATACGCAGAATAAAATTACGAAAGCGCTACTGCGCGTAACCCTCACCATTTTGTTGTTTGCCGGGTACTTCGTAAATATTTTACCATGCAACTGAAACTCGTTCCCAGTATGGGATCTAGACCGTGATAATATGCTTTTGCACAGATTAATTTCGTATTGCTATTACATTGCAGAACTTGCCCTTCAACATACACAATAAGAAGATGCTTACCTTCAACTTGTTCTGGTTCGTGGGGACCAGTATGGCAGCACCATTCCTCATCGTCGACTTCCAGCTGAGAAAGAAGTAATCCTGGTATGTTTTATTTTAACTACTTTTATCATTTATATACCTACAATAAACTGTAATAGGGCGTGACAGAAGTATAACTATTCATTTTGTTTATTTTAACATTTTATTGTACACACGCAATAAATGAAATGAAATGAAATGAAATGATTATTCAATAAAATGCAGATTGAAACCTTCGAAAAAGTATATGTCTAGAAAGAGCCTCATGCTTCTACCGTATAAAACAAAATGGGCCAACTTTCTTAGGTTGGTGTGCGTGAGGCACCATACAAATTATGTCTGTGTGAGTGCATTTTTTTTACGTTTTTGTAGCTTTGACTGTAAATCTTTACATTATAACTCATCCAAGATTGAAACATACCAGAAGCACAGTATAGCCAGCGGAAGTCCAGAAAATACTTACACTGC
This sequence comes from Agonopterix arenella, assembly GCA_927399405.1. Classification (NCBI taxonomy): domain Eukaryota; kingdom Metazoa; phylum Arthropoda; class Insecta; order Lepidoptera; family Depressariidae; genus Agonopterix; species Agonopterix arenella. The sequence continues at coordinate 3,769,209 of OV656716.1, read as the reverse complement.
AACATAAAAGAGTAGACAAAAATTGAGGGCGCCACTTTCTTTGTAAGAACGTCAAAATCACGTATTAATCCTAGCAAGACCTACAATTTGTACCTACTGAAATATTTAGTTCCTTTTGTCACCGTTTTCTACTCTTTTTGCAGACCTGTAACAGAAGTGTCTACTTCTCATCTAGTACTTCCTATCTCTATGGAAGTAGCGCGTAAAAATGCATGCAACACATGCCCAAACTAAAAAAAATAATCTGTGCATAAACAGCAATTTTTGTCAATTTTGTGAATTTCATCTGTGTCCAATGCAAGCACTCACAAAAAAATTAAGCTTTTAAAATTTCTTTTTCAGGTGAAAAAAATCAAGATCGTCGTGTAATTAGTGCTATAAAATATGTAGTTAAATAATTTCTCAAATAAAAGTTCGTTATATTGAAAATTCCGAATTTTATTTGCACCAAAGCGGTTAAAATTTTATCGTGGATGCGTTCATCAAAAACTACCATTTCGTTATCTGTGAACGCGATGGTAGTTTTTAAAAAAAAAAGAGCGCAAAGTGGTGGAGATTCGAATTTTTGCAATTCCTACTGTGCGTGTCGGGAATATAACTTGTAATTTTTCAAAATGAACGCTCCATTGGCTCGTATTTCCAGTAAACTTGGAAGAAATGTGATCACCAACTTCGTGAGGAAGCATTCTTACGGTGGAAATCCAGGAGAGGTGAGTGAAGCACTAATTAATATTTTTCTAAAATTAGCGACATTGCATAATAGTTCTTCGCATTTTCTTTAATTAATATTTATTACTTTAATAGCTGTGGTTAACCAGATAATTAATTTGTCATAAGAAAAGATGATTCTTTTTTTGAAAACGCCAACATGATAGGATCAGAGCATAGCAGGGGGTTTGCTGAAAACGTGCCTAGATTAAAAACTATCAAACCTATTACTATAAATATTTGATAATGGTAAATTCATTTCAGAGGTACCAAATTTGACCTTATAAAACCGTTCCATACTTAATGAAAAATTATATGCCACATTCGTTCCGACTCCTTTCAAAATGTCTACCTACCTAACTACTGAGTTTTTATTATTTTTATTAACTTTTATTCAATTTTTTTTTAAAGTATAAATTTAAAAACAAGTCATCGATCAACAATATACAATAAATTGTTGATCGAAGTTTCCCGTATTTAATTTAAGAACTCATTGACGAGGCACTATTCGATGGCTATTAGAAAACGGCATTGTCGCGTCGATGTCGACCACATGTTTGGCAGGTAGAGTTATAATTAGCTACAACTTTGATGGATGTCTTCTGTTTGTCGCTTTCATTACGCTTATTATTTGTTGTAGTTAAGGGTTATACGACCTATCCCGAAAACTAGGTATTGAGCCCCGTTAATTTCCAAGAAAAATAGCTACCGATTTCTTTTTAATCACAGTGCAGTAACCGTAAAAAAAATTTTGTTTAAGAAAAGAATCTTAATAAAATTGAAAAATAAAATTCCACACTGTGTAAATAGAATAGAAATACCGAGACCCTTTCCATGCACCGAACGTGCGCTAAAAAAGTCTATAATAAAAAGAGTTCACTCTACTGCAATGAAGGAGACGCTCGCGCTATAGTAAATTCCTAAGTTTTAGTAAAATTATAGTCAGGACGACGTAAACACGCACTCGTAAAAAGTATTGTATGATCAGATTTTTCCACACAATATGATAAAAATCGTTAACCAATTATTCCGAAATAAACTCCGTTGGATCACATGTGATACTCATATCACATGACTATGATACGTTTAAGGGTTGGCTTTATCAGGTTAAGAGGCTATGTGAAAAAAATAGGATTCTTCAAAGCGTCCTATTATTATGTCATGAAGTACTAACAGTAGGAGTATGATTAGCGGATATGTGTAAATTTAACATATAATTGAAGTTTTGATTAGAGCCAGAACACGATTAAGACACATTTTCTCGATAGAAAAACAAGCCTAAGTAGCCTCCGTTTTTATTTATATACCCTTGGAACTGCTAAACGGTGAATAATAGAAACACGAGACTTGATTTAAAAAAAGAGATTGATATTTTACAAATTTTGATAAGAGCAGAATTGAACTTACATAAATAGTACAATCACAATTAAATAAAGTGTGTTTTACGCTTGCGTCGTTTCAGGCGCGCGCGCCGCCCCATCTCTTTCTCTCGCATCAGGCAGTAATATAAGCTATCACACGCCCATTTCGCTTCAATTATTTTTGGACATAGGCCCTTAAGGGCGCTGCGCCGACAACTTGCTCTCACCGAGCTTGCTGCACTCATAAAATCCATTGCTTTCCCATGATCCACCAATTTAGTTCAACTGGTGGACCATGGGCAGATATTTTAAATTATCGGGGATCGCTTCGTGATCGTTGTAAAGGTGTCCACATCGCTATACCAAAGCGGATTGGTGGACTTCACATACGCATCCGAATTTTCTTTTTTACCGTACCTGTAGATGCAGTTGTCCTTCACTGTTTGAGAGCATTCTGTATTATAATAAGGCACTGAACGACGGAATTTTTATCGGCGGACAAATATTATCCGCGACAAATAGACAGTATTGAACTCTACGGATGGGTCATTTCTGTCCGCAGACAAAAAGTCAGTCATCTTTCAGCGCTAGGTTTTTAATTTTTTTTAACTTTAACCCTATAACGTTCCAGAACCTTCCGTTCGACATCACCAACCGGTACAAGCTGACAGCTTTCTTCATCGTATACTTCGGCTCCGGACTCTCTGCCCCCTACCTCATCGCCCGCCACCAGCTCCTCAAGAAGTAAACTGTAAGTATAGTATTCTTATCCTGATAATGATGATGATATTCAGCAAAATAGCAAGTTGACATCAGTGATGTAAGAAATGACGATGTTTTAATGTCAATCTGACGTCGGCGACGAAAAAATAACGATATTTGAAAGTCAATCTAACGTTGGCTACGATGAAATGTCGATATTCAAATGTGAATCTGACGTTGGCGACGAAAAAATGACTATATTTGAAAGTCAATCTAACGTCGGCTACGAAACAATGACGATATTCTAATGTGAATCTGACGTCGGCTACGATAAAATGTTTATATTTGAAAATCAATCTAACGTCGGCTACGAATAAATGTCGATATTTCTAATATCGAACTAACGACGGCTACAACTAAATTATGATATTATTAAATTAGTTTTTGAGTTAAAATTAGTGCACATAATACCTACACAGACGGATCGACAAAACTTTTAATAAACAGAAAGAGCAAAAGTGAAGCGGTCGCGCATGTGTTGTGTTTTGTCTAAAATTAGTATGTCCATTGTCACGAATGGAAACACGCACTAAAGTACCTACTTTTTATTCTTTTTTGCTTCCTTTACTCACACGGCCAGCACAAAATATTATCTACAGAATATGAGTGGGAAATCTACCCAACTTGAGTACATATTATAACTGTGTTATAACTAAAGTTTTATAGTAAATAGAACGAACTCAAATTAGCCAGATAACAAGATTTTAAACAACACAAAAACACTGTGAAGATTATTTTACGCATTGACTTAGAATTTTACGACCATTTATTAGTCCACCACCTTAAGTCCACCACCATTAATGTTCGTTAAATAATCTTCACCAAAACCTATTTATTTTATGTTATGGTTTCTGTTATCAGCTGACGGGGTCTATTTTATAATGCAAATATAAATTCACGACTAAAATTCCTTCAGGATCCGTCAGGCAGAATGTTTTTCAGGCGAATAATGAATAAAAATGGCTGATTCAATATTTTCTTAATTTCAGGTAAAAAATTTTGCCCCGCATATTTAATACAATAAAACAATTATGTAGATAAATAATTTAAGTTTAGTAATAAATCATGTAAATTAATGGGGTATTTTAATTTTTATCAATTTTAATATTGGATGCGTTCAGCAAAATCCAAAAAAACTACCATTGCCATATTTCTGAACGCAATGGTAGTTTTTTTGGAGAAAAAAAGCAGAGCGAATCAGAAAATCGAATTTTCGCATTTTCGAGTTTCGACGAACGAAAATCTTGTAAAATCTTTCCAAAATGCTCGGTCCATTGTCGCGTATCTCCAACAAGCTTGGCAGGAATGTCGTCACCAACTTCGTGAGGAACCACTCCCATGGCGGAGTTCCTGGAGAGGTCAGTCTAATTCCTATTTCAAATTTTTCTATTACGACATTACATAACATACAATCGTATTTTGTTTTCCGGTAATTAATGATATTGTTATACTGTTGTCAATTTAATTAATTAGTTAATCTTATTTTGTGGACACCGTTTTCGATTTGGGTGTCTTTTTTTGTTCAATAATATTATTTCTAGGTTACCTTTTGGGCCTTGAGTTTTTTTACTAATTCTGTTGATTATTTACTTAGTTAGAGTATGTTGTATTTCCTGACTGTAACGTTATTCTTCAATTCTTACTGACTTTCGACAACTGTTTTTAGATTTTTTTATGCCGTAAAAGGAGTTTTTTCTAGTCACTAGAAAACAATCTTTAAGAAGCTTCTGTTTAAGATTCAATTTTGCTTTCAATATCATCCTGACCACATTTTTTTTTAATTTACTTATCCCATGATAGCAAAGCACATTCAACCATAATTTTTTTAAATTAACTTATACCAAGGAAGTATAAAAGTATGTAAGTATTCAACCACCAACTAAAGGCAAAGGAATCAAACCTCAGACAACCTCATAATAAAATATGCATAACGTTCCAGAACCTGCCGTTCTCCATGAGCAACCGGTACAGGCTGACTGCGTGGTTCATTGTCTTCATCGGCTCTGGACTATCCGCTCCCTACCTCGTTGCCCGCCACCAGCTTCTTAAGAAGTAAATTGTATGTAACTTTATACCTATTCTTTGAAAATTGCATTTGATATGAAATGTTTGTTGTAATTGGTTTAGAACAGACTGCCCTCTTCAATAACCTATTTATTTATTCAATAATATCCATAGGAAGTACATATGGATATTATTTAACATTCGCTGCTCAAAACATAAAACTCAATGGTGGGCTAACACCACCGGAATATGATTGGCACGATGCCTCGGTTCTCGGTTATTATTGCAGATGTACAAGATACGTTGTTACAGTACGACCAGGAAAATAATTACTCTTGTCAATCTTCGTTTGCGCAGAGTCCCCCAACAAAACCTGAAGTTATTTTAGTAATCAAAGGGTGCAAATTCGTATAGAAGGGAAAAGGGCACAAAAACCAATTAGCCAATCGTGGCAGAGAATTGAAGGTGTGACATCCTGATTGGTCAATATAATTTAGCGCGCTTTTAAAATTTTTCAACTGCGCAGTAACATTATGGGAACTTATAAATGTGCTACTGTAGTATCTAATGTGTTAAGGTGACCATAGAAAAGGGTTTCTTTGGGGCGAAATGCCAGTCAGCTATCACCACTTGATTCATGTCTCACATGTCTCTAAAGGCATTCTCACACAGAAAATATATGTACTATAATAGTTATCATTTCTTAAATATGATGGTGTATGGAAGATTGGGAGAATATTAGTATATTTGATAGATATTATTTCTTAAAAATTAAAATATGATGGTGTATGGGAGATTGGAAAAATATTAGTATACTTGATAGTTATCATTTCTTAAAAATTAAAACATGATGGTGTATGGGAGATTGGGAAAATATTAGTATGTTTGATAGTTATCATTTCTTAAAATATGATGGTGTATGGGAGATAACTGTAAGGTGGAGACATAATTTGTACCTCAAAACTTATCTAGGTACTCTTTGCTCTTTCTAAAACATAAAAATACTTTATAAAAACTTAAATAAATTATTTGGTCAAAACCTATTGACATCACCTAGCCCCCTTTTAGTTTATATCAAAACTAATTACGGATTGTTTATATCTTTTTTTACGTAATTATTACGAATAAAGTGTGTCAAATTCTCTGCCTACCCCAGTGGTACATAGGCGTGAGCTCATGTATGTATGTACACACGGCGACACATCAAGCTACGCAAGCAAACATAAGCTGGTCGCGCGACGTTATACATTACACTACCTTCGCACGGCCAGTTGATTTTGGTTTTGTGTAGCTTTATGTAATTTTTATTTATAAAAATGTCACAGGATTTATTTTTCTAATACCATTTTTTTTAATTGTTACAGGTAGAGCATCTAAGCTTTTTGTTGATTCCATGGGCGCAGATCTAAATAGGTTAAGCTAGCAAACTGTAAATTAAATCATATTAAAATAAATGTTTTAAAGATAATCACCCGTTTCTTTAGTTCTTTAGAAATAAGTACCTATGTTGTAGTTTGTAGGGTCTCACTGGAATTTGACTATAGAAGTAATCTTATTGAAGAAATGTACACAGCATGGAACCAAGAAGCATTTGCGAGGGGAGCCCAGGGAGCTGGAAAAGGTAGTGTTGGGGGAACCGAAGGCCAGGCCATACCATAGACACTTCATTCATATAAACGGGCTCGCACTGGCAAGAGGGTAGCCGGGAAGCTGGCATAGGTATTGTTTATGATTCTAAAATCCTTGAGAGAAGCGTATTGTTTGCCGAGTGAAAGGATTACATCATTGTTTACTGTTGTCCACCTCAGTATTGGGCGTGTATGTAGATCCAGTACGACCAGGAAAATAATTACCCACGTCAATCTTTAGTGCTCTTTCTTATACAGTGGCAGAGCGAACCAAAGTAGCACAGCACAGGGTCTCTCTTACCTCAAACTTATCGTTCACTGTCTAGTGCATGACCTGTGAAAACGACTACGAATAAAGAATGCATGACAAGTTGTATGAATTTGGTAGTGAAGATAGAATATAATGTGGAAAGCTCAGCCTCTGTCTACTTCAATTAGGCGTGGCGTGGGCACATTTGTATGTAATGTAATGTAAGTATGCCTTCTTCGTACGAAGCTACAAGAGCTTCGCTTTGAGCATTTATATAAAAGAAAATAAATAAATAAGACTAATCTGGCCCGGACTTTAGATAAGCCAAATAGTGTAGAATCCAGGCCATTAAAAAAAATCTTTGAACATTTTTTAATATGGTAACTTTGACGTTAATGTCAAAAGTTCCCAAACATTCATTCAATTCTCATTCGTTTTCAATCAAAACTTCACTCGATTGAATAGATTCGTTCATTCACTCACTTCCATTCATTTGTTTTCGGAATGAATTCCTTTTCGTAAATAAAGAAAATCCATTTTCATCTTGAGTTTGTGCTGTGTTATTTTCGTGAAAAATGGCTATGTTCCCTGGAGCAGTAGCCTTCGACGAATATGGACGGCCATTTATAATATTGAGGGATCAGGATAGGCAAAAAAGGCTAACCGGTACTGATGCCTTGAAGGTACATTTTTCTCTTTTTCTTTACAATTTACAAGAAAGAAACACAATAAAATCCTTATTCGAACACCCTTCTGACTAATTCCATCTGATTCCGCCTAGAAAACAAAGTAAAATTTGATCTAACCTAAAATATATGCTCCGATAAAGAATATGCTAGAATATCACACAAAAATTAAATTTTATGTCTAAAACTGTCCTTAGTTTAGTCATTTACTGCACCTAAATTCTTATTACGCACTAAAAGTCTATCTAAATAGTGAAGGAACTTGGTTTTTTGCATTTTTGTAATCAGATGTTTTTGTCTGAGTCATATTCATATCACATGATTTTACAATGGCTAACCTAACGGGATTTATTATCGAATTATTTTAAATATTCACCATTTAGCGGGATAGAGAGAAGTGAAAAAGCTTGGGAGAGTTCTTTGCCCAACTATGGGACAAAATAAAGATGGGTACCTAATAATAAAAACGAAAGAAAAAAGTTGATAGTTTTAGTAATGTTTCTGACCATCCCGAAAGGGATTACGATCGTGGGTTTATGTGTGTGTGTGTGTGTGTATGTATGTACCTAATAAAAAATAATGTGTTGGTATCTATCATCGTTACCAGTTATTTGTTTTAACATAAATATTCAACCTGTTTTTAGTATTTGTGTCCAAAAAAGATTTTGCAGACTATTGATCTAAAAAATGATGATTTCCTCTTACCTATCTTCATTCACCGTTTCCTTTATCTTAAGGTTGTCTGAGAGAAATGTTTTTTTAGCAATAAGACCATCATCTTATTTTGTACAGTCACCATCAGATATACCAGGGGTGACCAAGACGTCGACAGCATCAACTTTTTTTTTAAATCACAGTAATAATTTCCTATTTCTATTACAAAAATTCCTAAGTTTCGCTGAACAGTTGGTCTGTTTGTGTGGAATTTGAAATACTGTTATCGAATTTTGAAACTGTAGAAGACATTGAAGCTTCATTATTTTCCCTTTTAACGAAGGCATTAACATTGGCAGTTATTAAAATCGGGCCATTAATTGATGTTCAATCTGTAGTGGTCGAGGATATTCAAACCCTGATACAACATACTTTTTGAAGGTGTAGATTTTTGGAAACTGCAAGTTTTCAATATTGCGACAAAAAATAGAGTTTGAATCGGTGTTTTCTATGATACAATGAAAAATCGGTATCAGTTAACAGACGAGAATTTAATAATGCCAAACTTCAACAATCATCACCAAAATAAAAAAAAATAAGTCGGATGTACAGTTTTTGAATATAGACTGCCAGGTATATCATCATCAGCCTATAAACGTCCCACTGCAGGGCACAGGCCTACCCTCAGGGAGGGTGTATGGGCATTAGTCCACCACGCGTGCCCAATGCGGATTGGTAGACTTCACATATGCATCAGAATTTCTTCTTCAGCATATGCAGGTTTCCTCTCGATGTTTTCCTTCACCGTTTGAGAGCAGTCAGTATTACGTACATAAGTTAGAAAAACTCATTGGTACATAGCATGTTGTTCGTGCGGATTCAAACCCGGACCCCCATAATTGGGTGTCCATACCTCTCCGCAATGCCAGGTATATCTGAGTTTTAATGTAGACTCCGTACTTGAAAAGTTTGGCCACCCCTGAGAACATACAAGTCGTATGGTATTAAAAACGGACATAAAATCCAGACACAATTGGATTTTATGTCTGTTTTTGATACCAAACAACTCATACCATACCATTAAAGGTGTTCAAATATTACTGAACAGTGCTAATTTTCATTAAATTCGTAACAATGTTATTTAATATTGAAACGGTTTAATGACCTAAACTGCTGATTCTGTTGATATATTTGATGTTCCAGGCATTCAGATATTATATTATAGACAAAAAAATAGAACTGCTTTGAAATATTTGACCACCTTGTTTGTATGTGTGATGGCGACTGTACCTTTTGTATTTTTTTCTTATGCTTCTTATGTTTTTGGTTTTATTTGATTTGATATCTCAATGAGAGGAACAAAATTGCATGGTTTTTTCTTCATTCACAAGTTATCGTTCTTTAAAAATTAATATTTCATTTTTGAAATTATAGTTAGATGTTTAACATTGACATAAACTGTACCGCTCTAGGTCCCATATGAAATCTAGATTTCATATACAATGATGATCAAAATAATATCACATAGTGTTTTGAACTACAATGAAAACCACCTTGGCTGTGTCTGAATTAAACCCTGGGGGGTTTTACCCAAAAAAAAGACATCAACCACCATTTTACACAAACACAACCCTTTCAGTCACACATCCAAGCCGCGCGTCAGATCGCAGGCATCCTCCGCACATCCCTCGGCCCTCGTGGCTTGGACAAGATGATGGTGTCCCCGGACGGTGATGTGACGGTGACCAACGATGGAGCCACGATCCTGAAGCTCATGGACGTTGAACACCAGATCGGAAAGCTGATGGTCCAGCTGGCGCAAAGTCAGGATGACGAGATTGGTGATGGGACTACGGGCGTTGTTGTGCTTGCTGGTATGTTCGTTTTATTTCTTTTTTTGCCGTGTGGTGTCGGCTAAGAATAGCATCATCGCATTTCCTCCCGTGGGTGTCGTAAAAGGCGACTAAGGGATTTACTGGAGGATGGGCAGCAGCATCCTCTGAGTACACACATTCAATGCAACTGCGATCGCCAACCCGCCTGCCAAGCGTGGCGATTATGGCAAATCCCCCCATTTGGGGAGGCTTATGTCCAGCAGTGGATGTCTATCGGCTGATATGATCTTTCTTGGTCTTCCTTTAATTTAAGATTCTATGTTGCTTAAAAGAAATTGTTCCTTATGAATGACCCTATCGATTGGTGCCATAAAAATACAAGATGTAATTTTTTGGGATTTTAGATGGTTTGATTACCAGGTGTAGCAAGCACATTTTCAAAAATCTTTGAATGCAGCTTTACTTATTTTTTTGAAAATAAAGAATGTTCCCTTTCAATATAATTTGCCATTATGGAGGAACAAAAAGGTTGCTCCAATGAAAAGGGAGGATCTGCCACCAGGCTATGTGTGAAGCCTGGGGACCGGCCGTGGTCCAGCAGTTCTTAGTTGGATATATCAAATCTCTGATTACTTCTCTAGCGCGATTTGTCTTGCATACTATTGTGAACCTTATTTGTAGTAGGTAACGAGTTACTTATTCACGGTGAACGTTGTCTATGTATGGAGCATATTTCCGATGAAGACGCGACAGTATCGCCATCTGTTGGCTTCTTTCGCTATATCTTGTAGGTTGACATCTGTGGCAAGTCCCCACAGCCATAATTAACCACCCATTCTAAAAACCATGACTAAAAGAAAAACTTTACCCTCCTACAATAAATTCTTTCTTTCTTTCCCTAGGTGCACTCCTCGAACAAGCCCTAATCCTCATCGACAAAGGCATCCATCCGATCCGTATAGCTGACGGCTTCGAGGTAGCGGCCGCTGCAGCCCTTGTCCACCTGGAGGGCATCAGTGAGGCGTTCCCGGTGAACAAGGACACCAGGGACAGCCTGATCAAGGTCGCCATGACCACTCTCGGCAGCAAGGTCGTCGTTAAGTGTCATCGGCTGATGGCCGAGATTGCAGTTGATGTTAGTATGATTTTGAATTGTATACTAAATTGTATAGCAGATTATTTAACATGGCCTGGACCCTGATCGTGCTAATTTATAACATTAAAGTTCAATCCTAGTTCAATTTCATTTCTAACCATATTAAAACTGTGTTAACAGCTGAAACGTCATAATCTGTCAAACGGCTGTCAAATGATAAGCGCCGTAATGAATGTGTAAAAAGTTGAGCTTGGCACATGGTTCAATGGACTTCTTCTTCTTCTTCTTCTTCACCTCAACATCACCAAAAATCTTACGAATAAATAATTTTCATATCATTTCATTTCTGGTAAAAAATAAAAGAAGCAACACTGTCTTATGGCGACTGGCTCACTACCAATCCCACTGGACACAGTTTTGGTACTATTAGTGAATCGTGGATGTTCTGAGCTTTCAGGATATCTCTGACTACCCTTTCTGGGAATACTGTCGTCAGTAAATGTATGCAACACCATCATAACCACACAAACATCCTCTTGCAGGCTGTGCTGTCAGTAGCAGACTTGGAGAAACGCGACGTGAACTTCGAGCTGATCAAGGTGGAGGGTAAGGTCGGGGGTCGCATGGAGGACTCTATGCTGGTCCGCGGGGTCGTCATAGACAAGACTATGAGCCACCCACAGATGCCCAAGACTCTGAAGGTATGTTAACACTGGTTACTGTACTTTCGGATTTTGTTGTTACTTGACAATAGGAGTTGTTTCTTATAACTTTTTCCTGTTTCTTATTTTAATAATTTGATTTATAACTCAACAGATGGCATTGTTCCTTGCTCCAAGACTATGGGCAAAAGGATGGAGCCAATACACCCTTCATCATCATCATCGTGATTAAAAATCACCCAGTATATTACATTCATAAACAAATTTGCATCTTTGTGATCACCTTATCCACTTTTAGTTCATGCAAACACAATTTGAACGTTTTAAATTCTTTACGAAAACCGTGGACCATCTAGTCTTATAAAAAAATGCTGGAAAAATTTTCATTGCCACAAAATGCGTAGATTTTTGATTTCAAACTATTTTTCATAGCAATCTCGAAAGAACCAGCTAAAACACTAGACGAAAAACACTTCTTAATAAAACAATTTTTCTAATATTATACAACGTGTTAATGAATAAGCGCAAAACCTCATACAACTGATTTATAACAAAATAATTAGATTGAAACAATAATTTCATTATTTTGATAGTTAAAATTTAAAGTTATTCGCATTTTAAGTTTTGAGGGAAATATGTTTTTTTATCATTTCAGCAATGAATGAAAGCGCTAACATACTCATTACTCATGGATACATTTTAATAATCTTGTTTTGGTAGTAAGTAGGGTGAGTGTGCCCGTGCGGTGGGTTGACATCGGATTCAGTAAATTTTAAATTTTACAAATAAATTATTTAATATTTTGAAAAAAATTATCTATTTTGAAACCATGATAATTCGATTCTGCTCTCGATTCTGAACAAACTACTTTCTAGTTTTGCGTTAATTCATTAACATGTTGTATAGGGACTTATGTACTCCTGCCTCCGTGGTCTAATGGTTAAAAGTATTGGTCTCTCGACACGGAGGTCGTGGGTTCGATTCCCATGGGGGACACCTAGTGATATTGCCACTTTGTGCGTTTTTCCCCAGTTGGTTAGGACATTGCAGGCTGAATCACCTGATAGTCTGAAAAAAAAATTATTCCATGCTTTAAATGGCACGTTAAGCCGTTGGTCCCGGCTACTATCTCTAGTGGTACTAGTCATTACATAAAAACCAGGTCAGAGGCCGCAAGGCGGTCTGAAAAAACTCTGACACCAGGGCTCTGCCCACACGATAAGAAGAATGTCCTCCTTTCCTTGTATGCGTATTAGTGCTATTATTCTTGTGACCAGTTCGTGTTTAATCATCATCTCTGTCAATGGACGTCCACTGCTGTGCTGGACATAAGCCTCCCCCAAGGATCGCCATATCGACCGGTCCTGCGCTGCCCTCATCCAACGGGTTCCCGTCGCCTTCACTAGGTCGTCGGTCCACCGTGTGGGGGGCCTACCCACGCTGTGCTTTTCAGTACGCGAATTTCACGAACTTTTCGGCCCTATCGGCCTTCGGTTCTGCGAGCAATGTACCCCGCCCACTGCCACTTTAATTTAGCAATTCGTGTTTAATAACAAAAGTTATTGTTCGCAGGACGTGAAACTCGCCATCCTGACATGCCCATTCGAGCCCCCAAAGCCCAAGACCAAGCATAAGCTCCAAGTTGGTTCAGCCGAGGAGTACCGCGAGCTCAGGCAATACGAGCACGACAAGTTCTTGGAGATGGTCAAACGCGTCAAGGTAATGTCGCTCTTATTGTAATGTATATTTTGTATAATCTTTATTTTAGAAATTGCTAAGCTTTCCCTTAATTCGCGACTGTCTCCCATTTGAGATTTTCATTCTGTGCCTAAACTCAATTCGTTCGTAATACGCCCATACTACTAGTAAAAAATAAACCAGAGAGTCCCATACATATGCTTCGAGTATGTTTGCAGTTTTATATGGAGCAGCTAATTTTTATTCCCGATTTTAACACCCATCACATAACCTGAAATTGATATCATTAGCAACCTTTTAAAGTAAGAGTCTACCCATCAAACTGAACAACTTTTACTATGGGAGCAAACCAATTGGAGCAAAAAAATAATCAGCTGTTCCATACTAAACTGCAATGCCTACTCGACTCAAATGTATGCAACAGCTGATTATTTTTTTGCTCCAATCTGTTTGTTGTCAAAAGTTGTTCAGTTTGATGGGTAGACACTTAGTTTAAAAGTATGTTAATGATGTCAATTTCACCCTGTATATTTTAACTATTATAAAACTGTAACAGAAGTGCGTCTGTAATATATTAAGATATAAAAAAGTTACGATATGGTCCCTGATTCTGAATCACCAATTTTTGGACTTTTTTATCTGTCTGTCAGTTTGTTCCAGCATCACACAAAAACTGCTGAATCGATTTTAATGAAAATTTTTTTATTATGAAAGATTATAATTTGTCTTAAAATCGGGTCTACGAATAATAAACATGAATATAACTTGTGCGGACGAAGTCGTGGGTAAAAGCTCGTAATATGTTGCTCTTATAAAGTATATTAATAAAAATAAATATGTATCATATTTAAGCTCACATCCTGTATATTAGAGGTCAATGTACCCACCTAAAATAACCCTTCATTTCCAATCGCCCTCCCAGGACGCAGGAGCGACCCTAGCGATCTGCCAATGGGGCTTCGACGACGAAGCGAACCACCTCCTCCTAGCCGAGCAGCTGCCGGCCGTGCGGTGGGTGGGAGGTCCCGAGATGGAGCTCATCGCCATCGCTACCGGCGGCCGCATTGTGCCCAGATTCGAGGAGCTCACTCCGGATAAGTTGGGCTCCTGTGGACTTGTCAGGGAACTGAGTGAGTACTAAACGCAGAACCAATGGCCAATGGGGCCGAAGAGTTTTCGAGTGGTGACCGCGTACCGGAAAGCGCAGCGTGGGTAGGCAGTGACCCCACACGGTGGACCGACGTCCTTGTGAAGGCGGCGGGAACCCGTTGGATGAGGGCAGCGCAGGACCGGTCGTTATGGCGATCTGCGGGGGAGGCCTATGTCCAGTGGGACGTCCATCAACTGACTTGATGACGATGATGACCTGTTATAAAACTGTAACAGAAGTTTAGTGTGTCTGTACATTTAAGATATTTACAAGAATTACGATATGGGTTTTTAGGTGTCCAAGTCAAACTTTTTTGAATTTTTGTGTCTGTTTGATTGTACACCATTGACAAGAGCGTAGCTCTTAAATAAGATGATGATGATGATGATGATTGTTTGTTTGTTCGAGCGAAGCAATTATTCGCAACAACTACTGAACCTATTTTATAATGATTTTTAGTCTGTTAGTCTGTTATATAATTTTTGAGGATGAAGTCCCGGGTTAACACTGGTATTATTTGGTTGTATGACCAATAGCTACCGCGACCTGAACAGATCTATTGTAGCTGTGTTAACTCTGGTATTAAATAAATCTATTCTCTTCTCTCTTAGCATTCGGCACGTCGAAGGAGGAGATGCTGGTTATAGAGCAGTGCTCCAACTCGCGCGCTGTTACCGTGCTGATGCGCGGCGGCAACCGCATGATAGTCGAGGAGGCCAAGCGATCCATGCACGACGCCCTATGCATCGTGCGCAGTCTTGTGCAGGTATAGTACTGACATTTATTATCTCTCAGCATTCCCAAGGACCCTTCTGCTATAAGACGCACGTTAGCGGCATGAGAGACTTAAATAGAGCTGCACCTTAGTGACCTTACGCCATAAGGCTTGCCGAATACCTCGCCAGTAGAATATAAAAACAATAAGACATTTAGACAGCCTTGCGGTAGCATTTCCCCTCTGCCACGGTATAAGATTAATTGATCATGTGCATTTACATTAAATTTTCTACCTTATCACTAAACGAGACAGCCTATAATTGTGAAACAATAATTTCGAACTTAGAAAGTTTGGGGTTCACACGAGACTTCTTTTCATGATTTTTAACGTTCAAAATTAGAATCTAAAGTTATGGGTAATAAAATCCAAAGTTGCGGATTTCGTGTTACCTCGCCCCCCGCACCAAGTGGCAGAAATGTTTGTTCGTAGAATTACACGCGTAACTAGTCCCTATATAAGGTCTAACAAAATTAGGTGAAACTATTTTAAGGGGATGATCAGACCATCGAACTGAACAACTTTCTCTATACGACCAACATCGAAATCGCGAAAAAAAAACAGCTGTTCCATACAAACCTACTCGACCTAAATGTATGGGACAGCAGATTTTTTATTCGCGATTTCAATATTAGTCCCATGGAGAAAGTTGTTCAGTTTGATGGTCTGATCATCCCCTTAAAATAGTTTCACCTAATTTTGTTAGACCTTATATAAGTAGTCAAAGGTATGTATGTTTTCTTTGCATGGCCTCTCCCAAGACTATCGCATTATATTTAATTCTCCCGCAGGAAGATTTGAAATTTACATATTTGATATGTAAATAATACATAAAATTTGCGAATCTTCTTCCTGCGTTTATCCAATTACTTGGGGTCGGCGCGATATGTACTCTTCCTCCATTCGTTCACTTCTTTTCTACACATATCATCTTTCACACAATCCATCCATCTTTTCTTTGATCGTCCTCTCTTCATGCAGCCATCCACATTCATATTTTTAACACTTGTCTTGTAATATGACACTTATATCTCCACATCACATGCCCATACCACGATAATCTGTTACTGCGCAGTTTTTCGGTTACTGACGCTACTTTCAAGCTTCCTCTAGTATACTCATTCCTAATCCGTCCATTCTAGTAACACCACACAATAACTTGACATTCGCATCTCAGCCGAGATTCATTCGTTTTTCATCCATCACTTTAGCGGCCCAACACTTCATACCATAGAACATTATAAGAGGGGTTAGAGGTGCAAAGTAGGCGTGGAACGTGTCGCCACAAGTTATGCAATTTATTTATTTATTTATTATAAAAATTACATGTAAATTTACAGAGCAATTTCCAAAATACTTACATGCAAAAATACATAAGATAACTACTTACTCATGGTAGGTAATACTTATTTAAATGAGATCAGAATCAAATAGTTAACTTAAAAATTATTGATGATTTGCATAACACCATAAGGCGCGCGGGTTGGTGCGAGTGAGAAAGCATGAGTAACTGTAGCAGCGTGAGCGGGAAGACAAGTGGCGACAGTCGTCTCCGAAGCAAAAGCGCTACTTTGCATTTCTAACCCCTCTTATAATGTTCTGTGCTCCGTACTATACGTGCCCTTTAGTCTCAAAGATATGTAAGTAACTATGATTTTTTTAACAGGACTCTCGCGTTGTCTACGGAGGTGGTGCGGCCGAGATCTCGTGTTCTCTGGCCGTCGCGCGCGCCGCCGAGAAGGTCTCCTCTCTCGACCAGTACGCGTTCAGAGGCTTCGCCGACGCGCTAGAGTCCGTCCCTCTAGCCCTGGCCGAGAACAGGTCAGTATTACATTCTTTGCACCCTGGGCATTTATCAGTGACTTCTCCACGTGTCCCTGATTAGCAGAGGGCACTGTGGGTATCTTTACCAAACAAGGGCAAGTATAGGTCTAACAGAATCTCCTGGCATAAAAAAAAGTAAAAAAAATATAGATTTTCAGTCAAACTGTCATCTGTCTAGTGTCTAGACTGTAAGTTAAGACATATAAGGCCTACTTTGACTAGATGCAGAAACGCTCATTAAAGATAATCCTCCATTAAATCTCTTGTCAGCTTTTTTATGTTATTATGTTAACAAACACTGACATAGCCCAAAGTATTGCCAAAGTATGGCAGTGGGCGGGGCACATAGCTCGCAGAACCGATGGCCGATGAGGCCGAAAAGTTCTCGAGTGGCGACCGCGTACGGTCAAGCGCAGCGTGGGTAGGCCCCCCACACGGTGGACCGACGACCTTGTGAATGCGGCGGGAACCCGTTGGATGAGGGCAGCGCAGGACCGGTCGTTATGGCGATCCTTGGGGGAGGCCTTCCCTCCAGCGGCTGAGAAGATGATGATGATGTTAACAAAAATAAAGTGACAGCATGAGATTTAATGAAGGATTATCTTTAATGAGCGTTTCTGCAACTGAGTGAATGTAGGCCCATTACAAACTGCGACTTTTTGCAGCTATGAAAACGCGCGTTTGCCAATCTCGTGACTGCATCTGTAATAAAGTAATTAACAGGAGTTTATATCGATTCAAACGCGTAATTATAGCGATGCATGTTTGTTCTGATGCAGACGCGCGTTCTTTTGACGAATGACTGACCAAATATTACTAACGTTTTGCATTGTGGCTGTATCACGTTTGCATCGATGCTGCATCGCGACTGAATCGATGCAGAAGCACTGCAAAAAGTCGCAGTTCGTAAAGGGCCCTAATCCAAACAAAAACAGCAATTTTATTACCTTTAGTATTATGTGTGTTAAAAGAACGGATCGTGTCAGAAACACTACATTGCGCTCCAAAACACGAATAGCCGATGTTGGGGAACAACCGCCAGATTAAAGTGGGATTGGGCCGGCCATGTCTGTCGAATGCACCAGCATGGCACGCATGCCACCCACGACAAATAGTTTAAACGAGAAAAACGTCATGCGCGCTCTTTTTGGCATACGTAAAATAATAAAGATGGAGGCACATCTCGATTTTTGTCGCTTTCTCGGGTGTAGCATGCGAGGATTACAGGAAAGGTGGGCAAGAATGGTAACGCCCTGGATCCCCGAAAACGGTCGTCGGCGTGCAGGTCGTCTTAGGAAGAGGTGGCGGGACGATCTGGGTGCTGTCGATGACGCGTGGCCAGAGCGTGCCCAGCTTAGAGATGGTTGGAGGATGAAAGGGGAGGCCTTTGCCCAGCAGTGGGATGAAGTGGGCTAGTAAAAAAAAGTATTATTCAAGAAAACTGAATCAGCTGGATAATTATCATGATAACTTCGAACCCTGTAACTAACACAATAACTGATCTCTGATATAATTTGCAGTGGTCTATCGCCCATCGACTCGCTGTCCGAAGTGAAGGCGCGCCAGGTGGCTGAAAACAACTCCAACCTCGGCATCGACTGCATGGGCTCTGGTAAATATTTGTTTATTACATTCATTCAACCTATACCCTCCCATTTACATGACTCAAATGGGGGGGAAATCAGGTATACAAATTACATATCGTTGTCTAGCCATCTATACAAAACCGGCGTAGAATCTGGTACTTTAAATTGGACTAGATAACTTGTGTGACAATATCCATACATACATAAAACTTAAACCTTTTTCTCAGAGGGGTAGGCAGAGACTATGTATTTTCACTTTGGGCGGTTCTGACACACCTCTCTAGCTTCCTCTAGGTCCATACATCTTGACAATTTGACTTACATTCCCGTCGATTTCGACTACTTTTAACCTGACATTTTTAATTTCCTTGGAGTGCGATTTTTGAAACTCATTCGCTGAGCTCAGCTGTTGAAAATGTCAAAATAACTATGGAGATATGCATCATTCTACGGCTGATCTGACATTCAAAAATCATACTCCAGGAGTGCGATTTTTGAAATCAAATCAGCACTAGAAAGATGAGTGCGAT